>CM040107.1:13007500-15407500 GCA_022496805.1 Pohlia nutans
AAATGTGTTATTTTCGCTTTAATTCAGCCCTATGATTTACAGTTTAAATACAAGTACCAGACGGTAGTTTAGGTCGATGTCAGTTTAGGTCGATGTCAGTTTAGCTCGACACATTGTAAATGGGCAGCGAAACTCGCGTGATAAACGATAATTTAGGTCGGCCCGATCTAAACTTCACCAATACAAGTCACATCTGAACTCGACTCTCCCAAAACCGCAGTCAATTCAGGTCGACACGACCTAAATCGCAGTCAATACAGATCGACTCTTCCTAAACTGCAGTCAATTCAGGTCCACACGACCTAAATTGCAGCCAATTCAGGTCGACCCGACCTAAATTGCAAAAAATTCATCTCGACACGACATAAATTGCTGTCAATTCTGACCTAATCTCGGAACTTCACGTTATCGTACACCAAGTCTAGGCTGAAACATGTAGAACATGAACATGTACCATGTGTGAATTCAGGTCGAATAGACCTAATTTATGCTATAAAGCAATACGAATCGGTCTGATCTACCTAAGATTCAGCTCGTTTTGACCTAAATCACATAAATAACCTACCCAAATATTGAACAATTTCAAACTAGGACGACCTACTTAAAGGTCGGGATACCCTAGAATACCAAATCTTATAATCAATTCACATAAAGCTTAGCACAAAATAGTAAAAACACTCTCCCCCTCCAGCAGTTTAGGTCGAATCGACCTAAATAAAGAACTATCGGTCATCGTTTGCGAAGAATAGGCTGGAAGTTCTAAAACTTGAACATGTATCAAGTGCGAATTCAGGTCGAATCGACCTAATCTACCCTAGAACTCAGTACGATTTGACTAGATAGCTGCCTAAGATGCGCAGATTCAGATCAAGGCAGCCTTTACGGCCATGAATGGCCTACAATGATCGAATGATATCCTGTATAGTAAACAAGAAAAAACACATAAGATGTGAACATTCAGGTTGACCCGACCTAAATTGCTCGCTAAGTAGGGCAATTCAGGTCAGGTCGACTTGAATGTTCACATTTTCTGTGTTTCTTCATGTACTTCCGAATATCCGTAATTCCTTAATACACAAAGTCCTTACCTATATTTCCTCTTTAGGTCGGGTCGACCTAAAGAGTATCACATTCACGACTCAATGCTTCATACATATGAAGCGTACTACATCCTTCAAGATTAAGAGCCTCGTCTAATTTTTAGGTCGATCCGATCTAATTTACGATGAACCCCTAGATGCTCGCAACAGACAAGTCTGCAGTACGCATCTCTACATAGGCATGCTGATGTGTGTGTTGTGCATTTTAGCTCGTACCGACCTAAACATCGTCTGTCCTCGTTGTGAACAAAATGGCAACAGAGAGGAAGACACCAAGGGAACAGCAAAGTGAACCCCTCAACCTCTACTACAAGAAAGTTGCACATCCACAAAGCACGGATGATGCAGAAGACGACGACCTCGCGAACTTCGGGGAGTTCTGGGAACTGCAGGAACAAAAGCATGTGCAGTTCTGGAGTCTGAACATGATACCAATGACTCGTGATTGCTGCTTGATCACGAAGAACGCCAATACACCGACCTACCTCCCACTCTCATTATACGAGAAGGTGAAAGACATCAGCAACGGTGATGGCTCCAAAATCATGTTGCACTGCGTGACAACAAGAACTGAATGGGAAAAGAAGAATCAGTACAACTTCACGCTGATTCTTGACTCCGCTGTCATTCCATTCAATATCAGCCCCTTGATAGCCTCTCTCGAACATACAGAATTCAGAGGAATGATGAAGGAGCTGGAGAATAAATTTGACAGCGAATACTTCACGTCTACCAACAGTCAGCCTCTGCTCGGGGCCCAACTCTGCTCAAAAATCCGAAAGGTGATCTAGAACTTCGAAACCTTCAAGGCCAAGATGAACATGCAGAGTCTATCGATGACACCAATAAGTGTATCCCTCAATAACCGCAGCCAGGGAGGTAGTGCGGGATCCATGTTCACAAACTCGCCAAGACCCCAACAGAGCCGTCGCAAGCGCAAGCCTAACACGCCTCTTACACCTACACCACCACCCAAAAGCCATCTCGGCTCCTCCTCGAAGAGGAAGAAAGCTGTTGACAAGACGGCATCTGAAGATGTCGACGACGTTAGCTTGGCATCCGCTGTGACCGAGTTGCCAGAGCCCGTGCAGGGAAACAAGAAACCAGATTTCACACGGTCGACCGAGGCGTACAAAACGTTCTGGTCGTCCTGCACTGAGGTCTTTGTCTGGGGAATCGAAGATAAGAAAACGATCCCCATCGAGTAACTAGTCGATGCGCCTCCTGACATGAACATCAAGTCGTACGAGCCGGGTCTTGCGGAGAAGATCATGGGCTTCCTTCTCAGCATGCCGATAGAAGCACAAAGCAGACTCTGTGCGTCATGCCTTGCGACCTGGACGAGAAGCCCACTAGCTGGGACTCCATCAAAGATGGAAAGTCTGGGCTGATCAACGGGCAGCACAGTGTCAAAGCAAGTTTCATGATGCGCGAACAAAGGATGGATCGCAAAGACATCAAAGAGTTCGCGCAATGGAACTGCTTTATTGTTTGGACGAAGAACAACGAAAAACTTCGTCAAATATCCGCGTACTACAACCGGGTCAACCACTTCGGCGCCATCAAGCCGTCCTAGGCGACTAACATCTTGGGAGCGCGGCAGGTCTAGATTAAACTCAATCGCCCCAAGAACCCGAAGGAGTTAGTTCAGGTGGGAACAAGCAGTCAAGCGTCGCGAACGAAGGAGGCCGCGATCAACAAAACAAAATTCAACGTAATGTTCAGCTCGACTCGACCTGAATAGCTTTCGATAGTACTCCAAGTCCTAGTCAGTCCCTACAGAGTAGATCCGTGGCACCTGCGAGTTAGGTCAAGTCGACCTAAAATGCTTATGCTGTCGTGATCTTTTCTACTGATTGTCCTTGTAATCCGTGCTCTCCCCACTCTGTGTTGGTTTAGGTGGACTCGACCTAAATGACTCTATAATAGCTAACAGTGTATGTGCCCTTGCAGGAGTTTCAAGCTGCTATGAAGCTGCGGTTCCTGATGCTCGACGTGGCGCAGGCGCAGAAGGACGCCAAGAAAAGTAATGCGTCCGAACTGCTCGACATCCACAATGAGTTGAAGTTGATCACTGCGCCGGACGAGGTGTTCGACCTCTGGAGCGAAGTTATCTCAAGAGCGGGTGCCGGAGAGCTCCATGACCCAGACACTGATTTTCCGTTCAAGGACAAGCCTAACTGGAATCCAGAGAGTGGGAATCTGACGCGCGAGTTCTTCAAATGGCTGGGAAATCTAACCTATGAGGACCCTCACCAAAATCGCGAGGCATATCCTGAACCACGGGAACCCAAAATGGACTCGGGGATACCCGAAGGTCACGATTAAAGCAATATCCTGAGTTCAAGACAAGTGCTACTCGACCAAGGAATGGGTGGAGAGAAGGAAGCGGAAGCACCTTATCAAGAAGGAATTGCACAACATCAATCGTGATCTCGGACTCTTCAATCCGGCGGGGGAACTGGTTCCGGAGAAGTGGAGGCAGTTCAAGGAGGACTACCACGTCACGAGGGCGACAATGAATGTACTCCTTGAGCGGCCGGATGAGGTATATTTCAGGGAGGCAAAGCAGGTCAGAAGCAAGAACAAGAAGACCGCAGAAATCTCCTCGTACGCGTACGAATTCTTCAAAGTCTTCCTGAAGAAGAGGAAGAAATTTGAGAAGCCCGCCGGCAACGCTCACTTTCGACCATACGACCCGCAGTTAAACGATTACGCCGACTAGCCCGAGGGCGCCTGGTCATTCGTCACGTTTGTGGACATGAAGCTGGGGGTCATCGACTTCAGAGTCCTCCCCGGGGTGGATGACAAGGAGAAGTCAAGTACGGATATGCCGTACTTTCACGAGTTCATGTCTTCTCTAAAAGAAAGACGTGAACTAGAATTCGATGAAGTACCTGCGTGGCTCTTCATCTGCGCCGATATGATAGAGCAGAACCTGGCAGTTCATTTCGCTGAGCACGACCAACTCCGCAGATACAAGATGGAGTATGCGGACTACCATCCAGCAAGGAATGAGCGACTGGGAGACTATCCGGCGAACCATAAGAAGGCGCCGGCGAAAGTGCACCTGGTCTTCTTGCAAAGGCCCGATATTCCGACGGTGTCGATCCCCCCCGACTTCTACGCTCCTGAGACCACAGTATACACAAAGCCCCGAGCGTATGATGAGCTGTTGTACCGCGTGTACAACGCAGAACTCAGAATGGAGTTCTACTTGTGGCTCATGAACGCGTTCTGCATGCCGAGGTCGAACGTCGTCTCCATCTACGCGGGATCCAAGTTCACTTGCGCTGCACTGGTGAGTAGATCACCATTTGGAATCATGCCCTTCAGCTCGAGTCGATCTGACCCTACGTAGTGTTACCGTTCATACATTTTAGGTCGAGTCGACCTAAAATTCATACCGGCATACTTGCTCTTCTAGGAAGTGCCCAAACTATACCCCCTACGTAGTGTTACTGTTCATACATTTTAGGTCGGGTCGACCTTAAATTCATACCGGAATACCTGCTCTTCTTGGAAGTGCCCAAACTATATCCTCAATGCGTTTCAGGTCGGGTCGACCTAAAAGTTCAGTGTGCAGCTCTTAGAGTCGATGCTGTTGTTTAGCTCGGGTCGACCTGAACTAAACCTTAAACCTTCTCAGTGCCCCCATTCTTTAAATCGATTTGACCTGAACCATCCCTTCGTACTACCTCATCTCTTCGTGCTGCCTCTCCTTCACGATTTAGGTCGAGGCGATCTAAATCCTTCTCAATCCCCAATTATATCAACCCTGACTCACTTGTTGACTGCCATGCCATTTGTGCAGATGTGTTGCGTGAACAGCTACGCTGTCGGGGACAAAAGAATAAAAGACTGGTTTGCTTCTATCGCGATCGACGCCTTAGACCTCGACAAGGCAGACTTCCTGGAGGACGGATACCCTGTGCATGGTGATGGAGAGCAGAGTACCCCTGCTGCACGATCTGGGTCCTCCAGATCAAAGGGGAAATCCAGAGATCAGTTGTCTGATCCCCCTCTCACGCAGCGGGATGAGGAGAACTCGTAAACCTCCTCTTCCAATGAGGAGGATGATGACGAGGACGACGATGCTCCTCCTCTGGATACCCCCCGGAGATCTGATGCGCCAGGTTCGTCCGCGTCCTCTGGCTATCAGCTCGGGACTCCTTCCTCCGAGCGGAAGTCGAAGAGAAAGAAACGTGAGTCCTCGAACAAAATTTTGAAGACGTTGGCTACCACGGTTGCAGCTCTCACTGTTCAGACCTCGAAGACCGCGGAGGAGAATCTGAAGATGAACCAGGAGACGAGAAAAGAGGAGTACGATTTCCAGAAGTTTATTATGGAACAGCAGCGTCAGCAGCAACAGCAGCAAAATGTCATGCAGCGGACGCTGCAGGCGCTGATGCAGAGCCTTCTGCCGCCTTCTGGGGCCGTACTGAATCCGCTGCCGCTGGCTTCTCTTGGTAATCAGCCGTCGGGTTCAACCACCAGCGGAGAATCTGCTCCACCTGCGCCCTCGTTTTTTGCTCTTCTTCCTCCGCCTCCACCTGCGCCCTCGTCTCTTGATGCACCGCGTCCGCCTCCTCCTGCGCCCTCGCCTGTCGCTGCGCCTCCACCGCCGCCAGCTGCTCCTGCATCTGCTCCATCCACTTCGCCGGCTCCTCCGCATGTGTCATCGGGCGCTGCTAGTGATGCCGCCGATCCATACAGCCTTGACGACAATCTGGGATTCGGCGGAGCCGCTGGCAGTGACAATGCAGACACTGCTGTCTCGCCCGGCACAGACGCTGCAGCAGGTGGTTCCCAATAATCACTCGATGTCATTTGTATAGATTTAGCTCGACTCGAGTTGATTTGTATCATAGGTTTTTTGTAGATTTTTTGTATACACGGCTCAGGATTTGTAGGATTTGTAGGATTTTCAACTCCTGGTTCAGTAGAGTCCTTAGGACATTTTCCAATGAACATTTTTTGTATTTCAAATTTTTTTGGCCTTTCTATAATTTACACACTCCTCACTCGGAATTCACGTTCATCTACTGTCATCGCAGGCTCCATCGCTGCCCACATTGTGCCTCACGCTCAATTGCCTTCTTCTGTTCATCCGCTCGTGCAATGTAATCGGGGCGGTCAGTCCTTGGTGCCCAGTCCAAAATCGCCCGCACTCCCTTCCTCTCATGTCGTCCCTCTGGCCTCTCAATCACTAGTGTCAGGACGTAGACTTCAGCGGGATTCGAAATTGGATGTGCGGACACGTACATCGGCCTCCCCTCCTCGTCACGTCGCCGGCGCTGCACCCTCGACAGCCACACCTGTCGTCAGTGCGAAGTCTATTGGGTCCTCCGGCCTTCAGGTGCGTTCCATACGTTTCTTAATGGTCGGAACTTCGTGTTTGTTGTCTTTGCGCTCGAACGTGTGCCGTTTTTATTACTATGTCGTCCAAAATGTGTCGGTTCAGGATCATAACTGGCTGCACATATGTCTGCCCGTTGTCGCCAGGGATCTGGTCCTCCTCTTACTCGTGGAGGTTCTTCGGAGTCGGTCATTCGGTCGCCACAGCTTAGGCCTCCCAAAAAATGGCTCAATGTCGTCCTAGACCTGAATGGAATCCTCTGCGTCTGTGTGGATTTGAAATCCCGGTCCGGGATTACGGCCTTTAATGAATACTCGGCGCAGCACTCGGCCGTTCTCCCCGCTGTAGTCGGACCGAAAGCAGTTTACGTGCGTCCACTCTTCTTCTCGTTCCTACGGGAGCTGACCATGTTTGCCGACGTTACCGTCTGGAGCTCCATGAAGAAGTCTGCCACTGAATTGGTAGTGCGATATTTATTCCGCGGCATCCAGCCCCTCCCTTCCTTTGTACTTGGCCAGGAGTCGTGCGAAACCCTCAAGTGTAGGGATAGGCACGGCCGGCTGTCCTCGTTCAAAGTGCCTAGCACTGATAAGAACTTGTTCCTTAAGAATCTGGCCAAGCTGTTCACAGGCTATGGTGGCAGAGTCATGTCCGCAAACACCGTTGTAGTGGACGACAGCCCCAATAAGCACATTTTGAATGAGCCCCATAATGTAATACTCCCTGACTCTTGGTCCTACGTTGGAGACGGTGCGCGTGACAATTTCCTCGATGATGTTCTCCTTCCATGGTTTCGGCGTCTCCATCGCAGTCCTGGCACAGGGTTGCTATCTTTCCGTAGGGACAATAATATTGGGCGGCGTATGCTCTGCGACGAGCCCGACCGTCAAGAGTACAGCGCGCTCATGGAGGCTGTACACGCATCCCATAGTCTGCCTAGCTCCTAGTTCATTGTACGGTTCTATAGCTGGACGCCTTTTTCTTAGTGATGTAGCCGTTCCGGACTACCTATCGATTTCTGGTTGCCTTGACTGATGTGTATAATCCCTTGTAATTGTAATATACCTTTGTCTTCACAACATCTACGCTTCAGTACTTTGTGAGATGAATATTATGGACACTTGAATGTTATCGTTGCAATGTGTTATGTCTTAATGGCACCCTTATACAGTTTGCATTATTTTTCTTCTCTTTTTTTTCCTGCTTGGAAAATTCTGTTTCGTTGCAATGCGTTCGTGGAATTTGACCTCATTGGTAATTCTCTTCAGGCAAGGTATGCCTCTGCCAATCCAGCCCACGGTGCTGGCCTCCAAAGCACAGCGTCTACCAATTCTATCATGGACTATGGCTAGTATGCTATACTCAGTAGAGGAAACGTCTTGTGCTCGGCAGCTACGGCACAGTCAACGATGGACTTTTCCACCAAGCCAATTCAACATGGTGTTGTGGACAGCCCTCCTAACGGTGGTACCCGTCCTGTGCCCAAGTCCTCACCTTCTCCTTGCGGTCACGAGAACCGTCCACTTCTCGTCGCTCGCGTTCTCCGTCTGATAGGGTGCCTCAGAGAAAGCTTTATGAAGACGCCTTACACCCAATTAATTCTCTTGAGGTACGAATACTTTCTTTCCCCGCACCATTATTTCGCTTAGACGGTCTTCCTTGATGTATACTTGATGTAGATTCCCTTGTACTTGCAGGGTTCCGACATTCCCAAACCATGCAAGTCCTCTGCTACTGTAAATGCTTTCCGAATGACTCCTGCGATGCTGTCATCAGACCCGCCTCCTCTAACCCAAGTCCGTGTTCATGTGCCCTCTCGTGCGCCCTTGCGTACTCGTCTCCCTTCAGTGAATGTGGGTCTCCAAAAGACTAAGCCGCATGACAAATTCAGAAGGAGATCCGCTCCGATTCGAGATGAGAGGGAGGAATTGAGACTGGCGCAATAGAAGCGTGAGATTGCGCAACGGCGATTGTCGATGTATCACTTCGATAGTCGTGGTCATGTGATGTTGAAGGCAGTAGCTGAACTTCAGTTGAAGGCCGAAGCTCAACAGAAGAGTCGATCGCAACCCTAGATCCGCTAGGCATTCTATTTGTAAAACAATATTGGGCCATTTCCTTGTCACGCTAGAAGAAAATCGGAGGAATACTTAGTTCATCACTCCAACTAAACAATCAAATGCATTCATCCATGATAAATGGATAGATACTTTACTTTAGAATTGTAACTATGGGCACAAAGACAAACCAACGATTTTGCAAATGTCCACATGTTGGATTAATGCACAAAAATAAAAAAGAAATTCATTGATCTCAAAAAAACTTCTTTGAAAGAATACTTCAAGCGCAATTCAAGTAGGCAACGGGTGAGTCTACATCTTTATGAGATTTACAAACCCTGCCACCGTTGAACTTGAATCGAGGTCAATGACAAGATTCAAAATTAATTATTGTCGTCATCTACGATTAAGATTGACCTCTCATCACCTTAGGCGTTCTTTCAACTCGAATCGAGTTGAATGAAAACATTCAAATTTTCGTCTACTACACTTGATTTTTCATGGGTGCTTTATAAAGCTAGATTCAAGCCGAATGGTAAGATACAAACCGTCATTACTACAATTTACTTTTCATGGGTGCCTCCATTCAACTCGAATCGAGTTGAATGAAAAGATTCAAGGAGTCATTTACTCCATTTGACTTTCCATAGGTGCGTCCGTTTAACTCGATTCAAACTGTCATTAAATGATACGTCCATTCAACTCGATTCGAGTTGAATGGCATTTCATTTGATTTTTCATGTTGCATCCATTCACCTCGATTCGAGTTGAATGGCAAGAGCGTCCGTTCAATTTGATTCATTTCATTTGATTCTCCATGGTGCGTTCATTCAACTCGATTCGAGTTGAATAGCGAGAGCGCCCAGTTCATTTCATTTCATTTTCCATAGTACGTTCATTCAACTCGATTCGAGTTGAATTGCAAGAGCGTTCATTTAACTCAATTCGAGTTGAATGGCAAGAGCATCCGTTCAACTTGATTCATTTCATTTGACTTTGCATGGTGTGTTCATTCGAGTTGAATGGCATTTCATTTGACTTTTCATGTTTTGTACATTCAACTCCATTCGAGTTGAATAACAAAAGCGTGTGTTCATTTCATTTGACTTTTCATGTTACGTTCATTTAACTCGATTCGAGTTGAATAGCAAGAGCGTCCGTTCATTTCATTTCATTTTCCATAGTACGTCCATTCAACTCGATTCGAGTTGAATTGCAAGAGCGTTCATTCAACTCGATTCGAGTTGCATTGCAAGAGCGTTCATTCAACTCGATTCGAGTTGAATTGCAAGAGCGTCCGTTCAACTCGATTTGAGTTGAATGACAAGATTCAAACCGTCGTTTACTCGATTTGATTGACTTTTCATAGTGAAATAGCATTTCTATTTAACTATTCCAAAATTTGCGGCGATAATATCGGAAACTCTTGCATACGCACTACCAATTTCAAAAATGAAGCAACACCACAATTGGATTGCAGAATCGAAATTAACTTCATCAATCATCAATGCACTTCAAAAAGAAATCTTATGAACAAAACAAATCAAAACTTGCATCTCGTTCACAAATCAAAACTTGCATCCCATTCACAAGTTAAAACTTGCACCGCACCTGGTGGTGATTTCCAAAAATGTCATGCGTCGTAACCTTGAAACCCTGTAAGTAATGAATTCCAAGAAATAAACCTTGACCTTTCAATGCATACTTAGAAAGTTAGCAACACTGTCTTATCAAAAGAAATTGAGGGTTTGGCACCTTTAAAAAAAACTCCTTGACCTTTAGCAACAAAAATGTAAATAACACAGTCGCATAAACACGGAGGCATAGAAACAGAGTGATGCAAAAACACAAGGAGAAATAAGAAAAGAAACTTAAGCTATAGAGGCTCAGAAACACGGAGGTGCATACACGCATGCACAGGAACACGCAGTTGCTCAAAGGTAAGAAGCAATGAAAAAAGAATTTTTGCAACTGCACATCAAGACTTATAGACGATTAGGCGGGAAGGATATGGCGCTAATTGCAATGAAGAATTTCAAATTCTCAACTTTCATCCATGAAATTATAATAGGATCCACAAAGTCCGGTAGATCTCCTTTACAACTGTAGAGGTAAAAAAAGACTGAAAATTATTGAGCCAACAATTGATTCCCACCCCAAATTTGGATTTGACATTATTGTACAGTTGACTTTTTGTGTTGTACAAAGTTGCAAATTGTAAATATGAAAATTAAAAAATCTACTATATTCCACATTATATAAATAAATAAAAATGTACAAACAATGCACTCTTTGTTTGTACATTTCCAAAAGTGCATAGTCATCAACATTGAAAAAAATAAAAAAATAAATTTATGTCTGAGGATGTATTGTGCTTGAATTTAGTGTTTTTTAAATTATAATTAAACCGATCCAACTTATGAATGACTTAAAAAGTAAAAAACATGGCATGCATGCGCACAAATAGGCTAAATATAGATTATTAATAATTCTAGAATTTCTATATAACAACACAAAGTCGTTACATTTAATTAATTCAAATTAAGACTTTGAATTAGATTATATTTCTATGACATGAATGAAAGCCATGTGGACAAAATTTTCTTAATTTAGCATGTTAAAACTTATAATCACAACCAATTCAAATTATGAGTATTGTAAAAAATTAAAAATATATATGACGATACATGTGCACATTCATACCATGGGTTCTTAAAATAGTTGTAAGACCTATACACCGTACACAATTTCACTATATTCGGGACTATATTCAACTTACATATTTAGTTTTGTTTATGTTTTATGGCATAAATAAATGCTAGTCGACTATGATATTCTAATTTGGTATTTTGTAAATTGAAATTAGACCTAATTCAACTTATGAATACTCTAAAATATTAAAAAAAATGTCATGCATATACGCAAATAGGCCAAATATGAGTTATTAAATTAATTATAAAAATCTATATATAATAACGCAAAATCACTAACATATCTATTTTGGATTTTGGTTTTGTTCATATATTTATGACATAAATGAACTATGAAGGAAATTTTGACACAGTTAACACACAATTCGCTATTTACGCACTTGGCTATATAATCATGCACTTGGTCCCCGATCACTTGATTTTATTTGTCTTACTTTTATTTTTAAAAAACCAACGATTATTGTCTTTCTTCAATCCCTTACATTGTAAACAAATCATTATTTTAATAAGTTTTTATTCTCATCTTTATCTTATCTTTTATCTTTTCTTTTTTATCTTGATTTCTTTCTTGTCTTCTTTCTTGTCTCCCTCTTGTCTTTCTTCTTGTCTTCCTTTTTGTCTTCGTTTTCTTTTTTTTCTTCTACTTTTTCTTCAGTTGTGGCTGCTGAACCCTAAACAATGGGAGCAAACCCAAAAATAAAAATAAAAAATAATAAAGTTTTTTTTTTTTTTTTTTTTTTTTTTTTAATTTTTTCGTTTTTTTTCGTTTTTCGGGTTGGCCGTGGGGTGCTGCTGAACCCTGAATGGCAGCCGCCAAAAAAAATAAAAAATATTTTTTTATTTTCTTTTCTTTTCTTTTTTATTTTTTATTTCTTTTTTCTTGTCCGTGGGGTGCTGCTGAACCCTGAATGGCAGTTGCCAAAAAATAAAAATAAAAAATAAAAAAAATTTGACTTTTTTGACTTTTTCTAAAAATTACTATTTTTAGTCGCTGGGGTGCGCGGCCGCGCACCCAAAGACTCTTCTTCCTCTTCTTCTCCTTCCCCTCTCCTCATATATATAGGAGAGACGTGAGGAGGGAGAGGGAATTGAAGAATGAATGGGAGAGACCCTCTCCTCTCCCTTATATATATGAGGAGAGGGGAGGGATGGAGAGGGAGGGATGGAGATGAAAATGAGGGAGATGAGAAGGTTTATGGGTGCGCGGCCGCGCACCCAAGCGGCTAAAAATAGTTATTTTTGAAAAAAGTCAAAAAAGTCAAAAAAAGTCAAAAAAAGTTTCTTTTCTTTTCTTTTTCTTTTCTGGCAGCTGCCATTTAGGGTTCAGCAGCTCCCCACGGCCAAGAAAAAAGGAAAAAAAAAAAAAAAAAAACTTTTTTTTTTTTTTTTCTCTTTTGGGCGGCTGCCATTCAGAGTTCAGCAGCACCCCACGGCTAACCCAAAAAACGAAAAAATAAATAAAAATAATTTATTTTATTTTTTTGGTAATAATTTTTAGGTTTGCTCCGATTGTTTAGGGTTTAGCAGCCACAACTGAAGAAAAAGTAGAAGAAAAAAAAGACAACGAAGACAAAAAGGAAGACAAGAAGAAAGACAAGAGGGAGACAAGAAAGAAGACAAGAAAGAAATCAAGATAAAAAAGAAAAGATAAAAGAAAAGACAAAGATGAGAATTAAAATTTATTAAAATAACTATTTGTTTACAATGTGGGGGATTGAAGAAAGACAACATTGATGTTTTTTAGGGAACTATTTAACCAACCTTTTTAGAAGTCAAATATGCTTATGAAATGAGCGCACTTGGCCAAGTGCATAAATAGCGAATTGCATGTTAATACTCAAAATTTAGCATTTGTATATCAGAATTAGACTCATTTCAATTCAGAAGCACTGTAAAAAAGTTTAGTTTCTTGCAATGCATGTGCAAAAATAGGCTTTTCCTTGGGTTATTAAAAATAATTCTAATATCCAATTTCTATTTTTATTTTTTTTATAAATCAATGTGATGAATAATACATGATTAGGATGACTTTTCAAATTCTTGAAACGGCATAGGTGAGTAGGTGTTCACCTCAATCTCCACTTCTTATAATGTATATGTTATGTTATTCAAATTTTGCATATGTTCAATTTTCACATTAATTATGCAATGTATCTATTACAATGCATTCTTTATTTTTAATAGTAAATAATAGGAATTCCTTTTTAAATTTCTATACATAAGAAAATGATTTTTGTATGTATATGATTTTAGTAGTTCAAAAAAATAAAATAAAGTTTATATAATTGTGATTTCGTTAAGTTTATGGATGAATGTTTAGGCATTGTAATTGCAATATGCCATATTATTGTGCAAGTAATGCTAAAATTCTATTTCTCTCTAATGAAAATGATTAAAAAGTTATTTTTTCAATTTGAATTTTGAACCCGATTTAGAAGTAAATTCAAGAAAGGTTGGACTTGGGCTATTATAATAATGGAAACCATACGCGGGGAGTGCACTCTTCAAGTATTGTAATTATACACGTGCGTGCATAACAAGGGTATTATTTAGAACAAGCATGTACAAAATGTATGTATCGGAGACATATTTCAATCGAGCGGAAAGTAGATATACATGGGGCTTGGAATTTAATTCCCTACATTTATCCCATGTGTACATAAGGAAATGTATTTTGAGGCTGTGAGCTTTGTACATATATTGCTTAATTTTAGCCAAAAGAAAAATGTATATAGGGAGGTTTTAATTAGGGGGATGCACGCATGTGATTCTTGGCTTTATTGAATAGTGCACTCCCTGAGAAACCATACCATCTCATTGTTCAAGTTATTCTAATTCATTTCTATATTTTTAAAAATTTTATGTTAATTTGGGATTTTTAATTGAATTTCAATCTTAAAATAATTAAAAAGGAATAATTTAATAACATGATAAATCCAACTCTATAGATGTGATCTTTATATTGGCATTTACTAATTTTTTTGTACATTAACTCCATTTTTAGTTTTCATCATGCATTTTATAAGGCTTCTTTGAAAACAGTGATGAATCTGAACGTTAAAGGGTTAAATCAAAATTTCTTATAGAGTCTATTGATTAACCCTTAAACGACACAGCAAGCCCCACGGGCTTATTTCCAAGGAATCTTGCTTCTAGCAAGAATACTATTTAACTTCTTCAAACCATACATAGATCATTGGATGCACAAGAAAGTGAGGCATCTGATGTGCTCAATTGCTACAACAAATTGTTCCGTGCTTGTTTGCAATGTCTAGATCAAAGGTTTTGGAGGATCATTTGATTCTTGCCCAAGTACTCAATTTATTGCTCATGTGCTTGTTCCTTTGTTGTGATTAGTCATGCACCCATGCCCGGCCTAAATATATAACCCTTATTCTTTGAGAGATGCTCGGGTTGCCCACCCAGGACCTGAAATGTCGTTTAAAGGTTAAGTAATGGAGCTAAATTTTTGTTGCACCTAAATGCTCATTCTAGAATTCCACCTAGTTTTATAGGGCCTGTACGTTTTCAAGTATACCACGATACAAAATTTCTTTCAAAGAAGAACTTCTAACTTGAAGTTCATGTTTCTATACTAGTGATTGTAAAGTTGTTAGGAATGATATGAAGACAATGATGATGAAAATGAGTTGCACAAGATAATGCATCTAGTCTTATGCAAAGAATTGTAACCATAGTAGTGATTTCAAGGGATAAAAATGACAAACTTATAAATGTCATCTATTTTTTCATCCATATCAAAAGGTCTATTCATCTCTTGAGCTATCACCACAAATAATTTTGAATGTCTTATTTAGTAAATGTGCTTAGATTTGACAATCACCAACTTATAGTGATTATGGCATTTTATCAGTAACTTAGATCAATGCTATTGGTAAATATCAAGTAAGAGCTATGGTTATTGATTTTCATTTTAATCTAGTTGATTTTTAAATTTCTTTTTCACACAGCTATGATTTTAACTTGATTTTTTCCATTGAATGACATCATGATTTTATGAGGGAGTGTTCAATCTAGCATAATAAAAGGGGTAGTACCAATTGTTTGCTGTGTTAACCCCATCAGAGCTAATGCAACTATTGTAATAAAAAAAAGTATTCATCAGTGCAGCAAACAAAATCTCTATATTTTGTCATTGTTGTGCAAATTATTTAGTTTCTATTGTAACATCAAAATAAAAATAAATGTTTTTTAGAAAACATAATTTTTTCATTGTTAGAATTCTAATGTTTTTTAATACATGATTGAATATATTGTATACTTTATTTTACAAAATTGCACATAAATATTCGAAAAAAAATCTTCTATGTTTAAGGATTATTGGATTGGATTGGATTTTCTATTTTTTGTAAATCAGAATATTAGATCCGATCCAATTCATGAGTACAAAATTAATTTATCTAAAATTAGGTAAAAAATGTAAATCATATACAAATAAGCTTGAATATTTTTTAATTTCACCATAGATGTACACTGCATTGTAAAATATCATGGTGCAAATCGATTATTTATTTATTTTGTTATTAAAGTATCAAGAGACCATAATTATAGGATAAAAAAATGTAAATCACATACAAATAAGCTTGTATATTACTTAAACATATACCCAAGTTTTCAAATTTTCAAAGTAAAATAGAAATTAGAATTTGTAAGCAACATTTGATTAATTGCAATTGACTTGAAAAGAGATCATTTTATTCATTAATATTTAAAATTCCAAATTAATTAATGAAAAGGTTGATGTTGCCAAATACACCATATACTCAACTATTGTAATCGATGGCATTATTCTTTAAATTAGCATAAATATTCAAATGTTTTTACTTTAGAATATCGTGCAAAATGAGAAAGTTTTCAAATTCTTTTTCAATCCTATCATATGATTAAATGATAACATATGTCTTTTAAAATTTATCATAATGATATTCATTAGATAAGAGGCACTTATCCTACCATAATTGTAAAAGTAGACAAGCTTCATATTTAACTTCAATTGGATCTATAGTACAAAAAAGATAGGTCTACCCAATGAAAAAAACCATACTAATCTAAATCATATTGTGATATACTAATGAAAAAGGATTAAAGAAATTCATAGTTGTACATTTAGTATGAAAATCATAGCAAAAAGAAACTGAATTAACAAATATAATTGTGTCAAATTTACATTACTCCAATTCTAAATTATTTGATCAAATTATTGTCTTACTTAAAATATCATTATTGTAGCCCAAGTTCAACCTTTCTTGAATTTATTTCTAAATCGGGTTCAAAATTCAAATTGAAAAAACAACTTTTTAATCATTTTCATTAGAAAGAAATAGAATTTTAGCATTACTTGCACAATAATATTGCATATTGCAATTACAATGCCTAAACATTCATCCATAAATTTAACGAAATCACAATTATATAAACTTTATTTTATTTTTTTGAACTACTAAAATCATATACATACAAAAATCATTTTCTTATGTATAGAAATTTAAAAAGGAATTCCTATTATTTACTATTAAAAATAAAGAATGCATTGTAATAGATACATTGCATAATTAATGTGAAAATTGAACATATGCAAAATTTGAATAACATAACATATACATTATAAGAAGTGGAGATTGAGGTGAACACCTACTCACCTATGCCGTTTCAAGAATTTGAAAAGTCATCCTAATCATGTATTATTCATCACATTGATTTATAAAAAAAATAAAAATAGAAATTGGATATTAGAATTATTTTTAATAACCCAAGGAAAAGCCTATTTTTGCACATGCATTGCAAGAAACTAAACTTTTTTACAGTGCTTCTGAATTGAAATGAGTCTAATTCTGATATACAAATGCTAAATTTTGAGTATTAACATGCAATTCGCTATTTATGCACTTGGCCAAGTGCGCTCATTTCATAAGCATATTTGACTTCTAAAAAGGTTGGTTAAATAGTTCCCTAAAAAACATCAATGTTGTCTTTCTTCAATCCCCCACATTGTAAACAAATAGTTATTTTAATAAATTTTAATTCTCATCTTTGTCTTTTCTTTTATCTTTTCTTTTTTATCTTGATTTCTTTCTTGTCTTCTTTCTTGTCTCCCTCTTGTCTTTCTTCTTGTCTTCCTTTTTGTCTTCGTTGTCTTTTTTTTCTTCTACTTTTTCTTCAGTTGTGGCTGCTAAACCCTAAACAATCGGAGCAAACCTAAAAATTATTACCAAAAAAATAAAATAAATTATTTTTATTTATTTTTTCGTTTTTTGGGTTAGCCGTGGGGTGCTGCTGAACTCTGAATGGCAGCCGCCCAAAAGAAAAAAAAAAAAAAAAAAAGTTTTTTTTTTTTTTTTTTTCCTTTTTTCTTGGCCGTGGGGAGCTGCTGAACCCTAAATGGCAGCTGCCAGAAAAGAAAAAGAAAAGAAAAGAAACTTTTTTTGACTTTTTTTGACTTTTTTGACTTTTTTCAAAAATAACTATTTTTAGCCGCTTGGGTGCGCGGCCGCGCACCCATAAACCTTCTCATCTCCCTCATTTTCATCTCCATCCCTCCCTCTCCATCCCTCCCCTCTCCTCATATATATAAGGGAGAGGAGAGGGTCTCTCCCATTCATTCTTCAACTCCCTCTCCCTCCTCACGTCTCTCCTATATATATGAGGAGAGGGGAAGGAGAAGAAGAGGAAGAAGAGTCTTTGGGTGCGCGGCCGCGCACCCCAGCGACTAAAAATAGTAATTTTTAGAAAAAGTCAAAAAAGTCAAATTTTTTTTATTTTTTATTTTTATTTTTTGGCAACTGCCATTCAGGGTTCAGCAGCACCCCACGGACAAGAAAAAAGAAATAAAAAATAAAAAAGAAAAGAAAAGAAAATAAAAAAATATTTTTTATTTTTTTTGGCGGCTGCCATTCAGGGTTCAGCAGCACCCCACGGCCAACCCGAAAAACGAAAAAAAAACGAAAAAATTAAAAAAAAAAAAAAAAAAAAAAAAACTTTATTATTTATTTATTTTATTTTTGGGTTTGCTCCCATTGTTTAGGGTTCAGCAGCCACAACTGAAGAAAAAGTAGAAGAAAAAAAAGAAAACGAAGACGAAAAGGAAGACAAGAAGAAAGACAAGAGGGAGACAAGAAAGAAGACAAGAAAGAAATCAAGATAAAAAAGAAAAGATAAAAGATAAGATAAAGATGAGAATAAAAACTTATTAAAATAATGATTTGTTTACAATGTAAGGGATTGAAGAAAGACAATAATCGTTGGTTTTTTAAAAATAAAAGTAAGACAAATAAAATCAAGTGATCGGGGACCAAGTGCATGATTATATAGCCAAGTGCGTAAATAGCGAATTGTGTGTTAACTGTGTCAAAATTTCCTTCATAGTTCATTTATGTCATAAATATATGAACAAAACCAAAATCCAAAATAGATATGTTAGTGATTTTGCGTTATTATATATAGATTTTTATAATTAATTTAATAACTCATATTTGGCCTATTTGCGTATATGCATGACATTTTTTTTAATATTTTAGAGTATTCATAAGTTGAATTAGGTCTAATTTCAATTTACAAAATACCAAATTAGAATATCATAGTCGACTAGCATTTATTTATGCCATAAAACATAAACAAAACTAAATATGTAAGTTGAATATAGTCCCGAATATAGTGAAATTGTGTACGGTGTATAGGTCTTACAACTATTTTAAGAACCCATGGTATGAATGTGCACATGTATCGTCATATATATTTTTAATTTTTTACAATACTCATAATTTGAATTGGTTGTGATTATAAGTTTTAACATGCTAAATTAAGAAAATTTTGTCCACATGGCTTTCATTCATGTCATAGAAATATAATCTAATTCAAAGTCTTAATTTGAATTAATTAAATGTAACGACTTTGTGTTGTTATATAGAAATTCTAGAATTATTAATAATCTATATTTAGCCTATTTGTGCGCATGCATGCCATGTTTTTTACTTTTTAAGTCATTCATAAGTTGGATCGGTTTAATTATAATTTAAAAAACACTAAATTCAAGCACAATACATCCTCAGACATAAATTTATTTTTTTATTTTTTTCAATGTTGATGACTATGCACTTTTGGAAATGTACAAACAAAGAGTGCATTGTTTGTACATTTTTATTTATTTATATAATGTGGAATATAGTAGATTTTTTAATTTTCATATTTACAATTTGCAACTTTGTACAACACAAAAAGTCAACTGTACAATAATGTCAAATCCAAATTTGGGGTGGGAATCAATTGTTGGCTCAATAATTTTCAGTCTTTTTTTACCTCTACAGTTGTAAAGGAGATCTACCGGACTTTGTGGATCCTATTATAATTTCATGGATGAAAGTTGAGAATTTGAAATTCTTCATTGCAATTAGCGCCATATCCTTCCCGCCTAATCGTCTATAAGTCTTGATGTGCAGTTGCAAAAATTCTTTTTTCATTGCTTCTTACCTTTGAGCAACTGCGTGTTCCTGTGCATGCGTGTATGCACCTCCGTGTTTCTGAGCCTCTATAGCTTAAGTTTCTTTTCTTATTTCTCCTTGTGTTTTTGCATCACTCTGTTTCTATGCCTCCGTGTTTATGCGACTGTGTTATTTACATTTTTGTTGCTAAAGGTCAAGGAGTTTTTTTTAAAGGTGCCAAACCCTCAATTTCTTTTGATAAGACAGTGTTGCTAACTTTCTAAGTATGCATTGAAAGGTCAAGGTTTATTTCTTGGAATTCATTACTTACAGGGTTTCAAGGTTACGACGCATGACATTTTTGGAAATCACCACCAGGTGCGGTGCAAGTTTTAACTTGTGAATGGGATGCAAGTTTTGATTTGTGAACGAGATGCAAGTTTTGATTTGTTTTGTTCATAAGATTTCTTTTTGAAGTGCATTGATGATTGATGAAGTTAATTTCGATTCTGCAATCCAATTGTGGTGTTGCTTCATTTTTGAAATTGGTAGTGCGTATGCAAGAGTTTCCGATATTATCGCCGCAAATTTTGGAATAGTTAAATAGAAATGCTATTTCACTATGAAAAGTCAATCAAATCGAGTAAACGACGGTTTGAATCTTGTCATTCAACTCAAATCGAGTTGAACGGACGCTCTTGCAATTCAACTCGAATCGAGTTGAATGAACGCTCTTGCAATGCAACTCGAATCGAGTTGAATGAACGCTCTTGCAATTCAACTCGAATCGAGTTGAATGGACGTACTATGGAAAATGAAATGAAATGAACGGACGCTCTTGCTATTCAACTCGAATCGAGTTAAATGAACGTAACATGAAAAGTCAAATGAAATGAACACACGCTTTTGTTATTCAACTCGAATGGAGTTGAATGTACAAAACATGAAAAGTCAAATGAAATGCCATTCAACTCGAATGAACACACCATGCAAAGTCAAATGAAATGAATCAAGTTGAACGGATGCTCTTGCCATTCAACTCGAATTGAGTTAAATGAACGCTCTTGCAATTCAACTCGAATCGAGTTGAATGAACGTACTATGGAAAATGAAATGAAATGAACTGGGCGCTCTCGCTATTCAACTCGAATCGAGTTGAATGAACGCACCATGGAGAATCAAATGAAATGAATCAAATTGAACGGACGCTCTTGTCATTCAACTCGAATCGAGGTGAATGGATGCAACATGAAAAATCAAATGAAATGCCATTCAACTCGAATCGAGTTGAATGGACGTATCATTTAATGACAGTTTGAATCGAGTTAAACGGACGCACCTATGGAAAGTCAAATGGAGTAAATGACTGCTTGAATCTTTTCATTCAACTCGATTCGAGTTGAATGGAGGCACCCATGAAAAGTAAATTGTAGTAATGACGGTTTGTATCTTACCATTCAACTTGAAACTAGCTTTATAAAGCACCCATGAAAAATCAAGTGTAGTAGACGAAAATTTGAATGTTTTCATTCAACTCGATTCGAGTTGAAAGGACGCGTAAGTTGATGAAAAGTCAATCTTAATCGTAGAGGAAGACAATAATTTGAATCTTGTCATTGAACTCGATTCAAGCTCAACGGTGGCAGGGTTTGTAAATCTCATAAAGATATAGACTCACTCGTTGCCCACTTTTTCTCTAAAGGGGGAAGGACGAGTCTGTGCGTGCCATATGCAAAGGTGTAGAGAATCATATTGACATCAAGTCTTGATCATGTTTGCATATATTCATTATCTCTACAAAAGAGCAAGGGTGATGTTCTTGAAACAATCAAGAAGGTGGCTAGTAATAAAATTCTTAACAATATACTACTGTAGATGTCCATTCCTCTCTTGCAGGATGCGCTAATACAACTGTTGTTTTGTGTAATGAACACGATTGTCTACATAAAAGGACACTGATTTGCATGCCCATATTTTGGTCTTGATATCTTTCTTCATGTCTTGTACTAATGAGTGTAGTTATTAGCAAAGCTCCTACATATACTTTAATTGCTCTGAAATATTCTTTCAAAGAATTTTTTTCGGAATCAAATAATTTCTTCTCTATTTTTGTGCATTATTGCAACATGTGGATATTTGCAAATTGTTGGTTTGGCTTGTGCCCACAGTTACAATTTTTAGAAGTCCCCTTGTGGTTTTGAAAGTCTTAAATACACTACACTATTGGGGACGACAAGAGTAGATTTGTGTTTGGATATCCTTTTTTTCTTATTGCTAGATAGATTTCTAATAAGATTATGTAAGTCATCTTTGTTTGTCATGTGTATAGCGACATCGACACTTAGTTACGAGATGGAGTATGAAATTGAAAATGTGAACTTCCCTACCATTCCATCTTTTATTAAGGTGGAATTTGTGCCTACAATTCTTCACCTTATTGAGGAGGTACCAAATTTCAAAACCTCCGGAGAAGCCTAGATTTTGCAAACGGTGGATGTACCTGTTTGCCTTGCATAGATGCAACAATTTGAATTATATTTAAATTCGATGGGTTTTTCTATTTTGAATTACAGGCCAGCCGGATAGTGATCGGTTACTAGAAAAAGGCAAAGTAATAAATTGTGCAAGAGGATTCTAAAAAACAAAGTTTATGGCCTCATAGGTAGTGGATGTCCATTGTCCTCTAATTTGGTGCATGGATGACATTTACAAGAGGTTATTTGGGTTCATCAAATATTTGGAAATATTGTGCAATGAAGATGGAAGTGGGGGTGCAAGAGACAATTTGAGAATTTGGTCTTCTATTGGTGGGTGGTGAAGGAAACCTTAAAAGAGCCAAATGAATTGTCTATAGCATTGAAGGACAATTTATGGCCTTCTTTTTTAATCAAAACAATAGAGGAAGAAAAACTTGATGAAGATGGTGTGGAGTTCGTTGAGGATAATACCTATTTAGTGCAACTCTACAGTTCTCTATTTCTATTTTTTTGGGTGGTGCATGATCTTTTTGAAGGATTTTTTGTTGCCCTTCAATCAACTAATGATCATTTGAAGTTTGTATAGATTATAAGAGCCTTGTCTAATCCTTTCACTAACTCGGAACATTCTAATTGTGTACTGGTTTAATACTTTTGGGCTTTGGCACACTTCACAAGATCGAAATGCTTCAGAGTTATATTGGAGGTGGGACTTTGCCAAAGATTATGTTGGAAAGGGGACAAGATCCATAATCAGGACTAGCAAGAGACAAAAATTTTCATCAAAGTATAGAAGTCTATGATCAAGAAGAACATAGTGAAATGTGTTCTTAAAATATCATTGTTTAGTATTGGTGTTATCGATGGAAGTTTAGCTTAGAACAATTTTGATAGAGCGTGTATGAGATACTATAGATATACTTTGTAATATTTAAAGCTATGTTGATAGTTTCTATTTGATATTTCATTCTTTATGTTTTCCTCTATATAATTAGAGATGATTTTATATATTAAAATTATGCTGCGTGTTGTCAAGTACTTAGTACATATTGGAGTACTATGATTCAATTTTATAGATTTGTATTGGAACTACTTTTTTACATTGTATGAAGCACCTTATGCAATAAATGCACTTAAACGTAGTATTTAATATATTTACACTTACATTATACATTGACTTGTATCTATGTTGGTGTCATTTTCCTTATTTGTTCACTTTATAGATCTCTTTTGAAAATAGAGTACAAGTAGAAAATATTGGTAGTAGATAGGAACAATTTCTATTCTCTTGACTCATTAAGCACTTGTCACAATTTCAAAAGAGGGGCTAGTTGGTTGTTTAAAACTTTATTACATGTAAAGTTCACCAAGGAACTCCAAATCATGTTTATCTTGTATCCACTCATACAAATTCAATGGAAATTGAACCCAACCCATTTGAATGAGATAAATAGCCTCTTACAACCAACCATTCACCTTATGACTTGGTGTTCAAAAAGGGATACAATATGCACTTATATAGGAGATCACTATTATTATTGATAACTATAATTTTTTGGAAGACACTTTGATTACCAAATCTCTCATTTTAATGGAAATTGTAGAGTACAATTACAAAATTGAGTTCTACTCATCTTAAAACTACTTCAACTCTACTTCAGTTATAGGACCACAAATGAACAATATTATTTTGAGAGGCTGCTAATCTCTCATTTTAATGAATATGATGTTCCTTGTGGCAGCATCACAAACCCAGTTTTTTAGGTGCGCGTCGACGACACAAATGGATGTGTACACACAACATCAAAGCCATGTAGTAGTGGACGTCTTAGCCGCCAAGCGTTCGCTGTTGGCTGGACATCAACCTTGCATATGGCTTCGTGCATCTATTGTGTGGTTGGCTACAACACTCATAGATGTCGACGGTGTGGATGGATTGTCTCGATACAACGTGTTTCTAATTGAGTTGCGTCCGTATTAAGGTTTTTGCGTGTACACTGTGAATAGCAACCTAATACATGGACGCAGTGCAATGATCGGCAGTGGCGCCCACGAATTTTTACCATATTATATTTGTTACCGGACCGAGACATGGCCGCCACTGAGGACAAGGAGATAGAAGACGGTAGAACTGGCAGTGTTTGGCTTAGATTACGGATCAGGCTTAAATATAAGAAGTAGTGTACGATAGGGACGAGACACTCTTGGTTTTTGAGACTTATGAGCATTTAGTTATGCTCTGGTTTTGTTGTACCAGGAAGTCATTCCTTGCTTATTCCATATTAAACCTGGATTCCATGGTTGTGAGTTTATGTATTACATGGGTTCAATTCCTCTGTTTAACATAGTTCTGTAGACTTAGTCTCTATACTGTATACATGCGTTATTACATCCTTGGAATAAACATCAGTTCTTGCATCCCGTGTCTCTACTGTTCTGTCTTCACTACTGATGTCACCTTAATGATATCTAACTTGGAAGGCTGGGACAACATGTGCTTTCCTGCTTGACTAACTCTAATACCAATACTTAGGCTAAATAGCTATTCTTTCTAACTACTCCTACCAAGCTGTCCCTACTTTGACCTCCGTCTTCAGGCGTATTCTCAGTTATACTCTGTCTTTTTGCCTTCAAAACACTCATTATCCAAGGACACCAAGGACGTCTAGGAACTAACCCTTACTTAGTTTAGTTACTCACAGTCTACCTCCTCTATCACACAGCTTTCTCTGACTTTGTCTAACTCGCAAGGAGTCCAAGTACGCCAAGGAAGTCCTACACCGTATACTATCGGAGAACCAGTGTATAAGTGGTATACATTATTGTATACCCTCCTGGGGAACCAAGGCATACCATGGAACTTGGAGCACGTACTTATTAACTAACCACTGACTAACTCTACTTGACTTCTTAACTTCTGCCCTCTCCCCCTTGTCTTCCTTGATTAGGCAGCTCTACTGGCCTAAGTCTGGTCTCAGTCATCTCCATACAATTACCCAGGCTAACAATATTATAATGCTTTATACTTAATTATACTATAAATCCTGACAAAATAATATTTTAACATTTCGTACCATTGTATTTCAAAAAGTCCAATTACAATTGTAGGTATTTGCGAAGGCCTGCATGTCCGAATGCCACCTCAAACCAAACAAGTAGTGCTGCTAACTTGTAAAACAATCGAGGATGCCAGATCCGACATCCTTTGTCTTATGAACGCCATGAACCAAATGGCGGTAGCACACGGTCTACATATTCCAAGGATATGCTTGGTATCGTCTAGGTGGCTTTGCATTGAAAAACAAGTCATCGTTCCCATTTCAGAGGTAAGGGGTATTCTTGGAGGCCCGAGTACTGGTGGAGGAAGGGGTGGTACTACTGTAGGTAGGTTGCTTGCTCCTGCAAGCAGAGCAAGTTTTGTTGCCAGAAGAGGTGTCACGCGCACACCTCAAAGAGGCCGCGGGGCAGGCTAGACTGCAGGGTTACCTTGCAAAAAATACGAGTCTTGGGAGGACATATGTGCCAAACCGGAAGTTGAGCTTTTCAATCCCGATCAGTACATGGATGGTGGTGCAAGCAGCAGCCATAACAACAATTGTATGATCGCGCCGGAATCCGGCAAGTTTGCAATTTGAATGGATGAGTCACATTTTCATCATGTATCACTGGCAAGCCTAAGCACCGTGCACATGTGTTAGCAATTTAGCATGTATTGTTCTAATTGTTGTAGAGTAGGTAATATCTATGGACATGATGCTCTCAAAAATTTGAAGATGATTCCAAATAAAAAGGTCTGCCGTCTAGTGGATGGCTTTGAAAAAGGAAAGAAAAGACGCCAAGATGCGGTATCGGTGCACATTGACGAGGGCATCGTTGTCAACCTTTCCCAACACGTTGCGATTGAACTGAAGAAGAGGGTTGCACGCCAAAGAAAAAAGCCACATCGTTTTGGCGGTGAGTTCTGTTCGCAAGATATGACAGCTAAAACCAGACTGGTATGCAACATCTTACTTTTCATGCACATTTAGCATGATATTACAATTTCATGATTTGCTTTGAATTTCACTTAGGAAAAAACTTAATCATGTGCATGTCACAATAGATGCTAGTAACGCCAAACAAGTCTGTCTACGTGATACATCCAGAGCACCATGGTGACGCTGTTGCTGAAGGAAAGTCAGGCGTGCACTACAAACTTCCAAAGGGAAGATGGAGAACAGGATATGCGATGTTAGCGTTCAGTGGGTGCACATCCAACGAGTGTTTCTTCAGGGGATCAAGCTCATGTACTAAATCAAGCAACCACATCTGGTCGTATTGGAGGATGCATTGACTAATTTTGAGGAAGATGACTGGATAATGTGGAATCCTGACTATCTTTTCGAAATGAAGTGATTTGTCATGATACATGAAATGCTAGGTTTTGTACACGACATATTAGATGAAATGCTTTGTTGTGTACACAATATGTTAGATGAAATGCTTTGTTGTGTACACAATATGTTAGATGAAATGCTTTATGGATGCATGAACTATACAGTGATCCAAACGTTATGTTACTTTTTTATAGTAGTGTATATATTCAATAACTAAAACATTAGCAATCTATGTATAGACTGTGATTAGCGGTACTTGCATCGCCAATGCCTGGTGCATGTCTATGGGTTTTGTTGGCATTTATTTGGATATTTATATAATCATACAACTTTTTCATTAGTGTTGGCTTTCAAAAAAGTTGAACTCTCCTCGCACGGCGTTGTGTATGACATTCATCTCAAGGTTTCTTGATTGCTGCATGTTAGTTCTGTCATTCCTCTTTGTCATCCAATATTTCACTAAAAAGAGATAGTTGGCATGCACCAATGCCTTTTGAACTGGTTCGCACGAACTCATCGTCCAGTTGAACAAACACCTTATTCATGCCGACATCAACTCTAAACCACAGCTTCTATCGATCTAGCTACCTCGTTGATTTTCATTTTTCTTTTGAATATTGTGAATGAAACAAATTTTCATTTTTTTGAAGTTATTTGAATTTCAAATAACTTCAAAAAAAATTCATAACAGATACATTCGTAGTACCTACAAATTAATTTTTTTTTTTTTGGGATCCCAAATAACCGTTATATTTCTTAATTACAGATTTTTCACTTAAGTATCAATATGGTTGCTTGAAGGTATATTGCGCTCGTGTTGGAAGCAATTAAAAGTTCGAGAATGCTAGCATGTGAGCCTGGGAGCGTGAGCCTAGGAGCCTGAGAGCCTAGAACATTTTCAATTTTTTTTTCAATTTTTCTTTAAAGGACCTATAACCGTGGGATCAATATTTATGGAATTTAGAGTGTATTTGGACTATAATGTAAAATATAATTATTTCACATACTACATCTATGTAAATAAATTATTAGAACTTAACAGTTTTAGGGTCAAGGGTATAGGGATTGAATATCAAAAAATAAAACATAAACAAAAAAAATAACAAATTAATGAGGTTGGAGAATAGAAGGTTTAGGGTTTAGGGTATAACAAGGATGTCAAAAATCCTGAGTAGTGGTCCTTTTAGTCTCACTACAAACATCATAAAGAAAGTAGTACAAAGAAGCGGAGAGAACATCAAAGTTCCTCTAAGTCATCACTAGAATTACCGGTACTAGTAGACCCTAAGCAAGAGCTAGATGTAGGGCATAGTGGTGAACTAAAAACGTCACAATCAAACTCTTTAGCCTCAACATCAAAGTATACTAGTGTGTGTGACTTCAACACCTTTGGCTTTGGAATGTGATCTATAATACCATGACCTACAAGAACTCGTGCAACAGGCTCAACGTAGACTGGCAACTGAAAAGGTTTGGAAGGGCTCTTCAGAAACTGTGGCCTCCAAAAAAAATGGCCTCTATACGGTAGAATTTGTGGGCTTCATTTTTTTGCACAAAAAAAAGAAAAGAAACATGAGACCAAGATGATCAAGCATTTATCAAACTTAGTTACTGAATTGAGATTTCTTCAACACTTGAACAACCGCTCATGGAACTGCGTTTGGATCCTTTGATGCTCATGATGATGCAACGATTGGCTCGGGTTCGACTTTGCGGGCACGTTGCATAAATAAAAGCGGTCCATCAAATAGCACTTGGTCCTCTTCAAATGCTACAATGTGGCGTTGCACGCGGCGACATGCCAACATTGAATCACCTGATTGCATGCAAACAACAAAAAATCATGATCATTTAGAACGAAAAAATGAATGTGAAATTACAAAAACTAGATAGAATAGAAATAAATGGAAGAAAAAAATCCAAGAAATACAGAGAAAATAGATGTTAGTAATATACACCTGTCATGGCGGTGCAATCCAAGACATCATCGTTGGCTTGAAAAGAGGCCTCAATCAATATTTCAATAAACTGATTGTCCTTTTTACGAGGGCCTTACCAAGGCTTACTTCCATTCATACGTTGAGAGCCTTCGTGGTGAAATTCTGTAACATATCATCACAACCTACGTCTAATCCAAGAGCCTCAAGAACTGGGATAGATTGAAATGAAAACCAAGCACAAGCATCCTCAGGTAACATTCAAACCAAAAGATAAACACCAAAGCGCAGCATCTGCAACATACATAACCAAAAGAATTCGTTGATAGGAAGAACAAAACAATAATGAATGTTTGAAAACTAGATTGTGAATGAGTACTTATCGTCTTGAGATCGTTCACAGGTGATGCCAAATGGAGCCTATTCATGCAAGTCCAATTTTTGAACAATGTAAAGCTCGTTGCTTTACTGTAACCAAAGATAGAGAAAAACTCGTGGGAGAGCCTAGAATGTAGAGCGGAGAGCGCAGTATGGAGAGCGGAGAGCAGAAATTTTACTTTTGCCCAATAAATTTTGAACAATTTATTTACTAGATTGGGAAAAATTAGAAAAAATAGTCATCTAAATTTAGGTTTTTACTCAACTAAAAAAGTTTTTATTACATGGTAACTTTTCGATAATAGTTTTACACGGTAAATGTCTATTTTTGTCATATTTTTGAACATTTACCATGGTAAAAATGTCTCAGTGTCAGTGCCGGCCAGTCCCTGGACCAAGCACCTGGATAGCCTTTAGCTTGTCCCGGGGAGTCCGGGGACCAAGCCCTACGACAACCCTTAGCCTGTCTCGGGCAGTTCGGGGACCAAGCACCGAGACAGCCTTTAGCTTGTCCCGGGCAATCCCGAATTCAAGCATCGGGACAATCCCTGGAGTGGATTATTATCAGTTATTGCCCTTAACGAACACATGGACTATTATCAGTTTTGGATGTGAAGAGGCCGAGTGACTAGGTTGTGCCCAAGAAGCTAATCAATACCATTTTCTTCAAGCCCTAGTTTGGCATAATTAATGGGGCATGCATTCATATGAAGACTTTGTTTTAAACACTTATGCCAATAATCCGTTTGTAGAGGTAGATGTATAATATGTTACAATCTCAGACTGCAGTCTAATTAGACATGTGGAGCTTGGAGATTCCCATGCCAGGCTGCATTTGCTTCCTCTAACTCGTCATTAATATCTACACTTGGAATTGGTATCTATGGAATGATTGTTACGCTTGCAAAGCGTACCAATCACCATTATGAGATGTCTAATTTTGTAATCTTGCTGATCTACGATCGGATATAAATCATGCGTTGTTTATAGGTCCTCAAGACCTGACCTTGCTCTGGCTAGATTATGCAGACAAATTCCTAACAAGAAGACACTGAGACTGAAGGTGTGAACCGTTGAAACGGTTCACTTTAGTATTATACTCTTAGTTCTATAATTTTGATGTGTTTAGTGATTTATATTTGTCTAACTGGGACATTTTAGCCGATTAGACAAATTCCCGAATTTGGATGGCATTAATATTTGGTTTTGATCGTCAATTGTAGATTCCTTTTTATCTAGATAATTTTGTGTGTTTATTTACTTCTAACGATGTGATTGTTTGATTATGTGCAATTGAGCCGTTTGCCCTTTTATTTTACTCGATGATTCTAGTCTATTTTTATTGCTTGTCATTTTAGTTCATTATTTTAGTTTAATTGATTAGTTTATTTTATTAGTTGCTTGAGTTATTCTTCGTGAATTGTTATTTTAGCCTTTTAATTTCCTATTGTTTTAGTCTTATTTTATTAACTTAGTGTTGAGTTTATTCTTTAGTCTATTAGATGGGGTTTATTATATGTTAGTTGATTAGTAGAGTGTGTGTCCCTCTTCCTCTCTCTCCCCCCGAACCACATAGTCATAGGCTGTTTTCTTTTCAACATAGATTCTGGTACGAAGATAGTTAGGTCTTGAAAGTTGTAGGGAAGTCCTCACTTTGAGTAAACCCTCTCAGAGTGAACTGCGTCACGAATCTCTGGCGAGGGATTGGTATGTTTTCGTTGAGACAAGATTATTAGTCTAAGTTATCCAATCTAAATTTGCCCATCTAGCAGCATTGATGATCGATGATAGCTGGCTAGAAACAAGTGTACAGATTGTGAATCAATCTAGTATGAGCATAGTTTCTTCTGCGCCATGTATATATTTGAACTAGTAGTCGGTCTGCTTGATCCATAAGTATAGTGCTAGTTGAAACAATTCATCCAAGTACTTGGTTTTAATGCTGACGAACAAAAAAATAATTTCTTCGCTTGATCTAAATTTTTTTGATTTCAAGAATCTTCGCTTTCCGCAGACAGTGCCCTCTTGGTTCGTTCAACAACACGGTGAAATTTTTTGAAAATCAGTTATGCCTCGAATGGAAGCATCCACGAAAGCAACTTGGCATGAAATTCTCACCATACATATGTTCGCTTCGAGTTGGATACAAGTGAGATTTTGCAGCAGTTGGAAAGATTTCATCACTTGCAATGGCCTCGTGGAAGGCAATTCGCTTGTCTTTACACTCGTGGCTATGTCCGATTTCGAGGTATATGTATTTCGCAAGGAGAGACCGTTGCGTTCTCAAGCACAAATGAGAAACGATTCTACACGTTCACGGAAGAGATCAAATTAGTCTCTCAAATGCACAAATTGCCAAGAATCGGTTGCTGGAAGCCTTGTCGGTGACGCGAAGGTTGGTCATCGATTGAACCACAAGTCGAAGACAGTTGCAGATGAAAACGTGGCCTCTACATCTAGAAATCACAATCCTACTTCCATTCAAAATGAGAGCCCAGAGAATTCAACGCATCAAAAGGTCACCTAGGGATTCTATGCTTTCCAACTTCACGATGAAACTGACAACCATGAACATCTGTGCCCTGAGCACAAAAAAAAGGTTTAATGGTATGTTCTCTCAAAATTAGATGTTGAATGCAAGTTTCATCCAAACTATTGGCTTTGGAGGGTCTTTGATGAGATTCGTCTTCCCTTTGGAAGTCCGTCCGTCGATCTCAACGGCACGTGCAAGCGCGGGAAAAGCTCTTGTGCGAGCCAAGAGCGAAGAGCGGAGAGGAGATTAAGAAAGCGAAGAGCAGAAAATTCACATTTACCTAGTAAATTTCGAACAATTTTTTAGCTAGTTTAAGGAAAATTTGAAAAAAAGTCGTCTAAATTTAGGGTCGTATACAGGAATGGAGACCCGAATTGTAAGTTGGTTGGTAGGGAAAAATGTCTTGATATAGATTGGACCGGTTCATTGGAACGGCAGACACTCGAGCATATGCAGCCAAACAGTCAAGAATTGCACAAGAAACTCTGTAAAGATTACAAAGAGGACAAAACCGCGTGGGAGTCTGAAGAGCTGTACCACTGCATAAAAGATATGTCGTTGTCTTCAAGAGCTCCCAACGAAGATTGACTGACCATAATATTCACTAAAATGAGAGAATTGGGACCTCTCAAAATCATATCTCTCATTTTCAAGGGGGAGGATTGAATCTGAATGGGTTGTTAATTTAGGTGGATAGTTAGTACATATATCCTATGGAAGTTGGAATTTCCATTAAAACGAGAGTTACCGAAAGAATGATCAGTCCTAGTTGAAAGGAGGAGTTTCCATTAAAATGAGAGTCATGAAATGAACGGTTGATTCGAAACTATAATATTACCATTTAAATAAACATAATGCTTATGTATAAGGGAGTGGTTTCTCATCTCCTGGACACCAAGTCATGAGCTCAATGGTTGGTTGTGACTGGGTGTTTATCTCATATAGGTGGTCCGGGTTGGATTCCCGTTGAATTTGTTTGAGCGGATATATGAGATATGCATGACTTGGTGCTGCTAAGTGAGCCTCGGCAGGCAGGAAATTTGTAACAACCAACCAGCCCCGTATCCTAAACTGTGACAAGTGCTTAACGCGCTAACAAAAAAATAGTGGTCATAACCACTAAACTTTTATATATACTTGTTTTTAAAATCAAACACATATAGTTAATCTTTTAAGGAAAACGGATCAAATATACAAAGTAAACGTACAATGTAATAGTAAATATATTAATAAAATATAAATATTGCACTTGCAATACTTATTTTTTTCAAAATCAAAACACTTAGTCTTTGAAATGGAAATCTTCAACTTCAAAGTGATAGACGCAAATATATTTAAATGAGAAATAAGTCAAAAGAAATCTACAACGTCTAATGAACTAGTCATAGTATAGACTCTATATCGCTTGCATCAAAGCGCAAAGTATCACAATATTAGTCAAATGCACACTATCGCATAGACGTAGCAAGCCAGCCATACTCTCCATCGCCTCCAATCAACAGCGGCTTAAGTAGAATTATACAAAGCCAAACTTTGGTTAATGACTTCGATCTGAGCTGATGGAATTTTGATCATGCACTCGATAGTACCTCGTTTGATCCTAGACTTCCATGCTGTCATCAAAGCATTTGTTTCTACCCAAAGTGGAGGTTCGGTATCATCAACCTTCCAACGCAAACCTCTCGAGGTGTCCCATCCAGTGTAGTAGTCCTGGACATTTTGATCCCTTGATGTTGGACGAAAGTACTGAATGAGGACACAGTTTGGTCTTTCAGGGTTACAGTTAGGATCAGACAACGCCCTCGCAATCCAAACTGGCCGAGTGTCACCATCTGCTGGTCGGATTGCAAGGAAGTAGCCTTCGTAAAGGTCTCGACCCACCCTGAATGATGGCAATGGACGACCCCGCATCTGCCCGACGTAAATGTCATCCTCTGCAAACTCTTCCCGAATGTCACCGTCCTCTGCGTATTGATCCTCCACAATCGCTTCAACCCGAGATGTGGGCCAGAAGCCATCTTTCAAAACATAGGACGGTTGCGGAGGCTCTTGAAGCGCTACTTTCACAGCCCGCCAATAATGAATCAAGTGCTCATAGCGTCTTTTGAATTCCCCGGTAAGGTCCTCATTGCACAAATTCTCCCAGTATTTGATAAATCCAGATATACCTTTGAAGATGTCTTCCACGTTCCTCATCGGACGCTGTTCAACAAGAATTGGCACTCCGCGGGGCCACAAACTCCTACCTTCGGAATCCTCCTTCCACAATTTGATCCCTCCACCTTCTTTGGGCAACCAGTCTATGTCCGTGCAGAAAATCTTGTACTTCATCACCGGACAACCAGTCGAGTCAAGGTAGAACTTGAACTATTGTGCCTTGGTGTGCCCTACGAGTGCTTCATCTCCCTCCAGAATACTGCCTTCGATGAATCCTTTGAAATCGGGCACTTCTTCGACAAGGTGTGGAATAGTGGGGATAGATTCCACATCCATGAAGGACTTCATGAGCAAAGGAATCGTAGGAAAGTTGTCCTTCCGCAGCAACATGCTCCACCTTCCAAACAACGCATCGATGTCGTCGTGGGTGTGACTCACCAGCATAAAAGTAACATAAACTTCACGAAATATTTTTCTTGCAATGAGGAGAGACCAAAAACATAAAACATATGTATCTATTCTTGTTGTCCCCGGTAGCATTGTCCATGTGCACATGGAGAAAGGGCGGCAAAGGGGTCGCTAGAGGAGAGGTTCCAGCGGTAGGACGCAACGATGGTTGACAAGTCTCTGCCCCCTTAAGCACAGCATCAAACAATGGAGATGACCTTGATCCCACAAACAATTCCCCAGATGCAAACTTAGGAGGCAACTCTAGATCCCGCAACAACTTGGCCATTGAGCCGATAGTGTAATTGGAATTGTGCGAGAATAGATCCAAGCCGTAATGCGCATAGCGCACATCGCCGTGGCCATGTGCAAGCGTACCCGTAACGGAAACGGGCAACTTCACAAGGCCATCAATCTCTTTGCTCTTGTGGGAGAAAATCGGAGAAGTTGTTTTCGCGTGGGTCATCTTGTCATGCATGATCGTGAGACACTCGTGGAGGAAGTCTCTAGATTGGATGCGGTTGGCGTAATAGTACTCTCGATGCGCACGTGCAAGAGCCAGATGTTTGTCTAATCTCAAAGCAATGCTTGCTGGGATCCAGCTATTGATCCCCTCCCAAGAGAATAATATTCGTCGCACGTTGCGCACCGAGCGAAATTGTCACCTGGTTTCTTTGCGTCAAACTCACTGAAGGTGGATGTCCTAATCTTGCTCAAGTTTGAAGGCGAGACATCCTTCAACCCAAACGCTGCATTCACCCTGTTCAGTTCGGGAATGGTGTCTTTCCACTGAAAGGTTGCCGGCAGAATTATAGAAACGACCTTCTCCCCGGATTTAAGCGTCCTCGTGCGGTACGGCATGTGGTCCGCAGATTTCTCTAGAATACATCGCAGCGTGGCGATGGCTTGAACGGTGTGATTACGAGGCTTCCGGATTCCCGAATTTCCATGAGGATGTGCTTGCCGCCCCTGCACCACGTATGTTTGATAACGGTAGATGTTTGATAACGATAATGTTGCTTCGGGGACACCTGCAATATGCATCCATGCTCGCACGCAAACATCAATACCTTCGATAGTCACAACCCTCCGGTTTTGAGAATCACGGTGAATCTGCCTGTGGATGTCCATCTTCATGTGGAATCTAAACTGGAAAGAGGTGCCTTGATACATACGTTCGCGGAAGGCACGAATCTTATCCCTCGGAAAGGGTTGAACGCAATTCTTGCTGCAACAAACTTTGCTGGAGACGGAGTTGATAGAGTCTTGAGTGAGGAGTTGCTGCGATTTGATGGAAGTCTCCCGGGGCGGATTCCTCATTGTACTAGTATATCTCAACGACCTAGCGGAAGAGGGCTGCGTGAGACTAGCTTGGTGACGGTTGTAGTTGTCGAGAAGTTCATGATCATGGAGGCTAGCTCCATTGATATGAACAAGCCGAATCGGCCAAGCCCGCAACGAGTACTTCCACTCGCGAGGGATGTCTACCTCAGAGTGACTCTGGACTATGTGAACAGCAACGTGAGTGTCTCCAAGTGGTCCGTTCGCACCGAGGACAAGGTCTGATCTGTCGCTATGACAAGTTCCGTCCCCAAAATGCAAGTCGTTGTCATTGAACAGAGCTACACACTGAGTATTCCATTGACGTCGAGGAATGCCTTCACAATCCGGAACCTCGACGTCGAGTGTGTGCTATGCCTCAGCTTCATCGTCTGAAGAGTCGAGTCCAGCAATGGACATGCGAGCAGGGTCCATGGCACTAGTACAGGACCTGAAGATACCTGAAAGATTGCAAGCCCTCAAATTAGGGGATATAACATTGGAGATGGCTCCTTATATGCTTGGGTAGCTCGAGGCGAGCTAAATCTGAAGAGGGGATTTCGGAAGATGTACATACAGAACCGGAGGGATTCAAAAGCAAAAGGGTGGATACTCTTGCAGCCCCGAGCGGAAGGCTATGGTCAATCATCGGATTTCGTTTATGTCGAATCGACCTCATCTGTCTTGACCATGTCTCAATGTAGGTCCGGCAGACCTAAATTTTCTAGAAACAGATCTGTATAGACAGAGATTCCATAATCATCTCAACTTAGGTCGGATTGAGCTAACTTGTTGTGAAGGTTTTCTTCATCCATCCGGTTATACGATGAACGTATGAGGAGAGGTACCTCAGTTGAGGTCGACACGGGCTGAGTTGAAATTTGGGGTGACAGATTTGACTCACCGCTAGGTTTTCAACAGAAGATAACTATCAGGTGTAGTTTAGGTCGAGTCGACCTCAAATGTGGATACAGCAAACCCATACGGAAGGGTATCGCTCATATGAGATTTAACTGTCCTCTCACTTTAGGTCGCCTCGATCTGAATGGAGGAGAAGAGATGGCACGGAATACAATATAGAATGTTTACAGAAAGGAAGGGTTCGATATACTTTAGATCGTTTCGATCTGAATTAGGATTATCAGATTACGTGCCATCTACGGAGTTCAGCTCGACCCGACCTGAAGAAGCAACAAGAAGCCAGGTGATCAAGTGTGGAGTACCCGATTGATTTAGGTCGAGTCGACCTAAACCCCGACGACAAATCTTGCGCCAGTACCAGGCTACAATATGGTAAAGTAGGTGAAACTTAGGTCGAGTCGACCTAAAGTGGAGGATCACTCTAGCTCGAGTACAAGGCTAGATGTAGGTAACGTTGGTGCCAATTAGGTCGAGTCGACCTAAACATGAAGATGAATATCGCTCGGATACAAGGATTAATGTAGGTAACGTTGGTGCCAATTAGGTCGACTCGACCTAAATTGGTGGATGGCTCTCCCTCACTTACGAGGCGAGATAATCAGGTCGAGTCGATCTAATATGTCCTGTATTTTACGGCGATGATAACGGGAATGTACATTCTGCATTTTGAATCGAAGCAACAACAACTACACTGTAGATTGCAAATGAAAGCTACTCGAAATACAATTGTGGGAAAGAAGGCGCCGTCCGAATGATTACAATATCATGACAGTATGACATGCAACTGAAAATGAAACCTACCTAAATCGTGCGCGCTAACCCTAGAAATTGAAGTTCTGGATACGTAGTGATCCCTTACCGGAATATGTCGTGGACACAGCGCCTCTTGACACGATTCTACAGCCTCAGCCCGCAACTACACGCAGTCTCCTCCAAGCCTAAGCAAAAGAAAATCCTCCCTTCAACCATGAGAGAGTACAACAACCGCTGTGGTGGAGTGCGCGAACGGAGGAGCATGAGCACGCAATAAAACGAGAAAAGGAATATTTCAGCCGCACTTCAAGATTTATAGACAAAATGGCGGGAACGATGTGGCGGGAAGAAGAAGGGAGAATTTGAACCGTCGTTTCTCATCCACTAGAAAATCGCATCGTCCACGAAGTTTGGTGCACTTTATAACTGTGGAGGAAGAAAGCTTACTGAAAATATTCGCGACAATAATAGATTTCTATACAGTACTTGTATACTTCATTCAAATATAGATTACATCCCTATGTAACAAGAACATTGGAAACAGAAAATTCTTTTAAAAATAAAAATAAAAATAATAATAATAAATGAAAATATTAAATTAAATTAAATTTTTATTTTTAAAATTTTTAAAAAATTTGGCGAAAAAGAAAAAGATCGGAAAATTCTATAGTGAGACATTGCTCTATATTAAATTGTAGATCATAAAAATAATATTATTCAAAATGCACTATGTTGGTTTTGTCGAAAGTACAAACGTAGTTGACAATAAAATAACCACCTCGGGGAGGAATCTTCCTGTAAATTTCATGTACGGTTTTAGGGTATTTAATCAAGTGCTACGAAGTGATTTTGCATATTCTAAAATTCATAATTTAGTTATCGTATACTCTAAGAATATCCCTAGAATGTTCTCTAAGTTATTTTAAAATACCCTATATTACTCCTATAAATTTATAATATTCATCAGAAATGAAAAAAGGAAATCCAAGATTTGTTCTCATATACTAGTTATCAAAATTCTCGGCATTCAATCCCCTGAGGTAACCAGTGAACATATCGGTAAACATTATCAGATACTTCTATTTATGACTAAGATTAATTTTGAATATTTATAAAAATCAAAGTTCACCATTTTGACTTCTAGATTCCATTCGTACATTAGGATTTACTAATTTTATCACCGATATTTAATGGTAAATTTTGAAAGTTAAAATAAAAAATTCAGTCTACATTTGATCATTACAAAATTTTAATGACTCCGTTGAGTAGGACTTCTTAAGAATAATTGTAAAGTAGATATTTCAAAACATGGTCACTTCTAACGATTGTCGTGTTTGAAAAATCTATGACATCATTTTTGCAAGTTCAGCATTGCACTACTATTAATCGAACTCTCAGACACTGGCGTAGAGAAGGACTTGAATTACTGAACATGATTTTCATTTGAGATAAAAATTATAAATTTGCAAAAGTAATATAAGGTGTGATAAAACCAATTTACGTAGGAATATTTTTGGAATTTATGTGGAATATACGTAGAATATACCCTAAACATACTACAGATAGTAGCATATTTCAATTGTTTCCTATAGCCCCCTATTAAATACCCTTCGTATGTTTATATGTACCCATAATTTATACTAACTAACTGACTTCTCCGAGTGTATCTATGTATCTTTCACTGACAGTAGTATTAAGCCTACAAAATAGTATGTCAAAATATAATCCACTTAAATACAAGTCAGGACGCAATCTAGTATTATAGTCAGTGAGTTAATGACAAATGATTCATTTGTTAATATCTACTTGAATGTCGTAAATAATGAGCAGTGTTTTAAATATATAGAAGCAATTAACAATACTAACTGTTTGAGGTATTTCCATTAAAATTAAATTTAATGTGTTACTTCATTGTGTTATTGAGTTTAAAACCATAATTAATCACAATAATTACAAAATAATGAAATATATTAAATAGATATAAGGAAAATTTTAAAAATAATATACAAGCATTTCACAAAATAATTGCAACTAATTCACATTTAATTATATTTTAACAAGTTTCAAACATATTTAATTTGTCAAATGCATGATTATTACATGCAAGTCATGCAAGTGTTTTATTAGAGTATTTTTTACGTGTAAATAATATTCATAATCGCAAATTGTTCTACATTATGGGGCCTCAATCCTAAATGTCAAGAGATTATGATCCAAAAGCATGATAAAAAGAAATGCAGAAGTTGTAAATAAATTTTAATACTCTAAAAGCATTAAATTACTCTACCCTAAAGGCCTAAACTCTAACCGATGATTATTTGGACAAAATAATTATCAGATATGTTAAACTTCATCCGCTCATAACTTCTACGATTCACGTCCAAATATTAAATTTAAAATCATTTTAATCTCATCTCCATGCAGTCCACTTCGTAAAACCAAAATTGTTAAAAGCATGACTAAATTGTAAATATTTAATATTTCATGACTTTCGAATCATTAAGCTCTATATCGGCTAAATAATCTAGAAATTTCGTGAAAATTAAGACATTATTATTAGAATCACAAAGGTCTAAATCACGAAGGTTTAGGATAAAATGATCCACAATCATATTATAAAACATTTAAGGTAATATTTTAAAGCTTGTGTCAATGAAATCATCATGATTTTACATTTAATACATTGATTCAACGACTTTATTAGGATTGATTTCGAAATACTTTCATTTAAATACATTATTTCACGCCATAGACCCTCTCAATAGCTTTCCAATATATATGACACTCTTTCAAATGATCAACAACGTGTATGTTACGGATGAATGAATTATCAGAAATCTTGATAAAACTTCATCCGCTCATACCTGCTACGATTCATGTTTGAATTTAAAATACCATCTGAAGCCAATTATTTTCATGTAATCTTCATGTACTGTGAATCTTTTTTAATTGAGATTTGTATGATTGCAAGGTAAGCTTCATGTGTGTGTGATTTGATCAAAAAGGAAACAAATTGTGGAAATATTATTCCTCATTTTGTGTTCCAATGTTTCACCCATAATTATGATTGAAGATTTTACAGACTCTAAAATTATTCTTCAATGAAAGAATAAACTCATAAAATCAAGCATCTAAAAAAATTTCATAAGTCACAGCACCTACTAATAGTACTGCATTATAACCTATCTCATTCAACAAATTTCATCCAAACAATCTGTTCTTATATAATTATATCTTAATATTCGTAATCGAATTACAGAATAGTTTTTTTATTATATGTTTGTTATTTTTTAGAAAAATTATAAGTGATAACGATCTTAGATTTAATTATATGATTGAATAATTAGAATCTAAAATTCAAAACGTATAATTATTAACTTTTATTTATACATCAAGTTCCAAATATTCATGTTAGTTGAATTTTATAATACGTTGTTAGAGAACTACCTAAACCGGACATAGGTGAGGGCATGAAGGGGCTACAAAATTTGGAATTAAAATTGAAGTTACGATTGAATGGTCCAAATTAAACCTTCTATTCAAAAATTAAACTCAATACAGCAACATAGACAATTGTGGATGGATGAAAAATAAAGAATACGTAATTGGTTTATGGTATTTACGGTGTAAGACAGGTCTCTATAACCCCTAAACGTACCAACCTATTGAACATAAGTTGATTCTAGCCTCTGAATTAGATATTAGCATGGCAAAGATTTATATGTAAGCATAAGATCTACCCAAAAAATTAGACATATTTGTAGTCGGAGGCCTCTCCAATATTATCAACAAGTTCCCATCACAAGTCAAAGATTTATTGTGATTGGACGATAATTTAATAAGCTTTCTAAGGTGACTTGCATAAAGACAATCTCAGGTTGTACAAGACAGTTATAAGGCTAGAAATCTGTTTGAGATCCAGTTTCTGAATGCGGGGACGTTCAAGAAATACTGTAAAAATTATATTAATAAGTATTTAACCAGAATTATTTGAACAACATGCCAATGTACAAATATAGAAACACATTGTATATATATTTGTGTATATATATATACCTATATACATATATGTAGAAAGATAAGTGGATACATAAATATAAACATATATGTATTCAATTAAATATAGTACGTGGAAGTCAGGGTCCGCACTTTCATGTCAAATAATAATTAATAAAAGTTAAAACAGTGGACGTCGGCACTTTCAATAGACAGTACGTATTAAGAAATCGGCCATTGATAGATATCAATAATTATTTACGGCATGCTAGTAAACGTTTTATAATTTTAATTCTTTTTCTACCTTTTTTTCAGACTGTCATGTTCTCATCCAGGTTGTAGTGTTTTTTTTTAACTACTTTAGTTTTTGACTTCATTTTTTATGATATCGACAAAATACTTCATAATTTTTTTAATGTTTCGGCACTTCTTACAGGTATTATTTTTGCCATCCCTGCCTTGCATGTACGGTATATATATATATATATATAACACATGTATGTATATACTTGTATATATACATCCTTTCGCTGCTCGTAGTCCTGGCCGCTGCCCGAGTTGCGCTGCCCGCTGAAGAGTCCAAGTCGTCTATCTCGCACGGCTAGGGTTACTGTTGTTTTTTGTTTTCCGCTCTCTCACGTCTGTTGCCCTCGTTTAGGTCCGCTTGTCTCTCGTGTTCTTTCCGCTTGTCTGTCTCTTTTGTTTACCGCTTCTTTGTCTCTTTTGTTTACAAAGGTTGTATGACAAAGCTACAAGGCTAGGAATCTGTTCACGATCCAATTTTTGAACGCTGGGATGTTCAGAAAATACTTTAGAGATTAGTATAAGTATGTAACAGTAATTATGTGAACATCATGAAATACATATACTTGTTATAGATTTTTGTATATATATACACATTCACTCACACACACACACACACACACACACACACACATATATATATATGTATATATACGGTCTATAAGATTTCGCTGCGCGTAGTCCTCGTTGCCCGGAATGTAGGATGTGCTAAAACACGAACGAAAATGACAGTTGCTAGTCTATGACATTCTTGAGTAAGAGCTCATGTAAGAGACCAAATTTCACCCTTAAAGGTCCACAAGCCCGTTCCAACAGTCTTACACAAAAATATTCCATTGTATTTGACATGATTCTATACCTCCCATGGGTTTAAGATAAAAAGTGAAGTTAAAATGCAGATCCACATGATTTTAATGAGCTACCGTAGTTCCATAGCAGGTGCGTCCTAAAATAATTCTAAAAATAAAAAACGTAAAAATTAGAAAGTTCTGAAGACAGAAAAACGACAATAGAATAAATCAGTTTTTGAAATATTTTTTTATTTCATTTTTACTAATTTTTTGCTAAAAAACGAAAATAGAGAAATTATTCAAACTTTTAGAGGCGAACCTTGTTTTAAGGACCATTCTCTTAAACTACATGCGTATACATATATATAAATATATATGTACATATACGTATACATATACATATATATAAAAATAAATATGTATATATATGTATATATATATATACATATACATATGTATGTATACATATACAGATGTATATATATATATATATATATATATACATCTATATACATCTATATACATCTATATATATACGGGCTCCCTGCCCCAAACCCTGCCCGTAGCCCTGCCCGGGGGGGGGGTCGTCTCTCCCGCGGCTTGGGTTTGGGGCTCAGATTGAGGCTCGTTAGTTGTTGTCGCTGTTGTGTGTTTTGTTTTTTGTGTTGTTAGGGTTTTGTTTGTGTTGCTCTCATCCTGTAAAACATTTGTACAATCGCTTGTCGCTTGTCGTCGCTTGCCTCCCCGCTTGCCGTCGCTCGCTTGCTCGCTTGCCTCCTCGCTTGTCGTCACTCCGTTTAGGGTGCAAGTTTCTCTCCGTTTTGAACAAATTGTGTTTGTTTCTCCTCCCTCCGTTACTGGTGCTGTGCTCCTTGCATACTGTGCTCCTTGCATACTGTGCTGTGCTCCTTGCTTAGTTGTTGCTTAGGGTTTAGAGCATCTGCTCTTTTGGGTAAGGTGTAGAGAGCGTGCTCTTTCTTGCTTAGGGTTTATCTTGCTTAGGGTTTAGAAACTGGAGATTATAGCTGAAGCCTGCGCTTGGAGATTGAAGCTGAAGACTGAGGGTGGAAAAAACAGGTGGAGACTAAAGCATACTCCTGAAGCTAGAGTGAGCGCGAATAGGAAGCTGGAACGGCAGCAATTCAGGTAACCTTCAAATCCCATGTTTCAAATCCCATGTTTCAAATTTTTGTACAAAATGCTCCGTCTTTGCTCTTGTGTGTTCTTTGAAGGGTTAAAAAACATGGTAATGAATATCTGGCTGGGATTCATCTTCTCTAAATTGCTTCCGTTCAATTCTATTTGGAATTGGGTTTACTATTTAGGTGTTTCGTCATTAGTCTGCATATTAGCCAGTGCATGAGATGACTATCAACAACTAGGATGCTTTCGAATTATTTCACCAGAATCAATGAAGAAACTTGTCGTGTTCATCAAAACATATGGGCATGGAGGAATTGAACAACGAATTTTTGGGGTTTGGGCTTTTGGAAGTAGTGGTTTCCATTTGCTAGACTCGGACTCTAGACCCGGTTCTATGTCTGAGTGAAGCACTGTTTGTGCTCGAAGGCATTGTCAATGATGTAGAAAGAGCTCCACCTTCTGCAAGTGGAATCGTAAGAATTGTAGTGTTCTTGCTGGAGTGAGTAGCCATTGATGTTTTTGGATTTGGGTGCTGGTATTGGTTGCTGATTCTATGGGTGTTGTATTGGTTGCAATGTTTCAGATTCAGCAAGTTGGCCATCAGGAGCAATTTTTTTGTAGAGTTTTCAAGTCATATTACAGGAGGTTAGGTCAGTGCTCTACTAAAATGCAATGTCTACCTGCAAATGATATAGAATAGTTTTAGATTTGCTCTGTTCTGTTATGTTTAAGGAGAATGGTGTTTGAATAACCTGCTAGTGATAGATGTTAGTTTAGGTCGATGTTAGTTTAGGTCGAGTCGATGTAATTGGACACAGAAACTGTCGAGGGAAACATTAATTTAGGTCGACTCGATCTAAGCACACACATAAAAGTCTTGCCAGAAACGGTATTCCAGATCGTGTCAACCTAAAATTCACCAGTAATTGCCTCAGATCAGCTCGGATCGGCCTAAATGGCGGTCTGTTGAGGTCGACCCGACCTAAAGTACTATATCTTAAAACAAATAGAAAGAAAACCTAGAAGAAAAGATTCGGAAGAAGGATTCTCCCATCCAGCAGATCAGGTCGAATCGACCTAAATCCGCGATTAGAGATCGTATTTGTCGAATTCTAGAGTAGGAGGACTTGCCTATGTGCTAATTCACATCGAATCGAACTAAATTACCCCAAACATCGATATAACTGCAGTCCATTTCGGTCGACCCGACCTAAATTTCTATTACTTATGATCAATAGAAAAAAAAACCTAGAAGAAAACATAAGTTAGAAGCAGTGAACCAGTCCAGAAGATCAGATCAAATCGATCTAAATCCGATATTACGTATTGGATTTGCTGAATTCTAGAGTAGAAAGTCTAGCACATAAGAAGGTTCCAACTGTAAATTCAGATTGAGACGACCTAAGATACCCCAATTGCAATAAAATTGCAGTCCATTCAGGTCGACCCGACCTAAATTACCATACCATATAATCAGCTAATATTAGTAATCAATTAGAAAAAAATATATTTAGATTGAGTCGACCTAAGTGGCCTCAAATGTACTGCGTCCAAGCCATGACAAAGAGCTCAGAATTCCACAGAATCCCATTCAACCTATATCATAGGCACCACATAATATATCTGTCACTCCTAAATCACCAAAGTCCTTGACTGTAATTTATATTTAGGTCGGATCGACCTAATTAAAAGAGTCCTACTTAAAGAACTGTATCATATGATACATATGAAGCGTACTACAACCGTGTAACATTCACGCCGGTCTAAACTTCAGCTCGTCCCGAGCTAAACGATGATGTAGGACTGATCAAAATAGACATCCAAGTTTCTAGCCAATGGTGATCATGCATGATAAAATTGGTATTTGATATCTCTGTCGCACACTTTAGTTCGTACCGACCTAATTCTTTGTCTGTCCGCGCTGTGAACAAAATGGCAACAGAGAGGAAGACACCAAAGGAACATCAAACGCCAAAGCTTAAGCTCTACTACGAGAGGGCAGCTCATCAGCCACACGCGGATGATGACCAGGCGGGCAACGACCTGGCAAACTTTGGGGAGTTCTGGGACATGAAAGACCAGGACTTGCAGGAGTACTGGAGCCTACGCATGATAGGGAATACACGAGACATTTGCTTCACGACGAAGGCCAAAAATGCGCCGGGCTTCCTTCCTCTTTCAAACAACGAGAAGATTAAGGACATCAGCGCGGCTGAAGGATCTAAGATATTGATTCATTGCGTCACAACGAGAACGGAATGGGATAAGAAGCAGCAATACAACTTCACGCTCACCTTCGACTCGGCTGTGATCCCATTCAACATCACCCCCCTACTACACTCTCTTGAAACGACCGAGTTCAGTGAATGCATCAAGGAGTTGGAGGACGGTTATGACAATAAATACTTCCAGAGTAGCAACGGTCAGCCGCTGCGTGGGGCACAGCTCTGCTTAGAAGTTCGCAAGTTCATCCAGAACTTCGACGTCTTGAAGGCAAAGGTGGAATCGCATCAGAAATCAATGGCACCTGTAAGCATGTCCCTCGATAACCGGAGCCAAGGAGGGAGTGGGGGATCCATGGGCAACTTCTCGCCAACTGCAAGACCGCAACAGAGCCGAGGCAAACACAAGCCCAACACGCCTCTCACACCTTCTGGAGCACTACGCCAAAGCAACCTCGCCTCCTCCTCAAAGAAGAGGCAACCTGCAGAGAAGTTGGCACTTGAGGCTGTCAACGAGGATAGCTTGGCGTCCGCTGTGACGGAGTTACCGGAGCCCCTGGTCGGCAACAACAAACCCGACTACGTGCGCTCGGCAGAAGCGTACAGGACGTTCTGGACGTCTTGCACTGACGCGTTCCTGTTCGACGTCGACGATAAAAAGTCAATCCCCATCGAACAGCTAATTGATGCGCCTCCGCACATGAACACCAAGAGTTACGAGCCGGAACATGCGAAAAAGATCATGACCTTCCTTCTCAGCATGCGAGATAGAAGCACAAAGCAGACTCTGTGCGTAATGCCTGTCGACCAGGCCACTAAACCGACTAGCTGGGACGCCATCAAAAATGGAAAGTTCTGGCTGATCAATGGACAGCACAACGTCTAAGCCAGTTACATGATGCGCGATGACGGGATTGACGAGAAAGACCTCAAAGTCTTCGCGTTATGGAACTGCTTTGTCGTGTGGACGGACAGTAATTACAAAAAACTTCGTCAAATATCCGCCTACTACAACCGCGTCAACCACTTCGGCGCCATCAAGCCGTTATGGGTGACAAACATATTGGGAGCGCGGCAAGTATGGATAAATCTCGACCGCCCCAAGAATCCAAAAGAACTCAAAGATGTGGGAACGGCATATCAAGCCTCCAGGCCGAAAAAAACAAAGCAAAATTCAGGGTAATGTTCAGATCGGGTCAACCTAATACGCTTCGTAGTCCATCCCATAGAGTAGATCCGAGACAACTTCAAGTTAGGTCGACTTGACCTAATACGCTCGATCTATGCCCTGCCTCGCCTACTACCTTGCCATCCATGCGCTCCATGAACATTTGTTTGTTTAGATCGAGTCGACCTTAAATCACTGTATGATAGCTAACGGTATACGTACCCCCTGCAGGAGTTTCAAGCAACTATGAGGCTGCGGTTCTCGATGCTCGACGTGGCGCAGGAGGAGTGAGACGCAAAGAAAAGTAATGCCGAAGCGTTGCTCGACATCCACAATGAGCTGAAACTGATCACTACGCCGGACGACGTTTTTTCTCTTTGGAGCGGAGTGATCTCAAGCGTAGGTGCCGGCGAGCTTCATGACTCGGATAGTGATGGGAAGTTCTGTGAAAAGGCGAACTGGAATCCCGAGAGTGGGAATCTCACGCGCGAGTTCTTCAAGTGGCTGGGAAATTTAACCTACGAGGACCTCGCGAAATTGGCCAAGCATATCCTTCATCGCGAGAACCCAAATGGACCAAGGACTACCCGAAAGTCACGATTAAGGCAATATCCTCGGTTCTAGACAGGTGCTATTCTACCAAGGAATGGGTGGAGAGGAGGAAGCGGAAGCACCTTGTGAAACGGGAATTGCACAACATTGATCGATCTCTTGGGCTCTTCAATCTGGCGGGGGAATTAGTGCCTGAGAAGTGGAGGCAGTTCAAGAAGGGCTACAACGTCACAAGGGCGACCATGAATGTCCTCCTCGAGCGGCCGGGAGAGTAGTACTTCAAAGAGGCCAAGCAGGTGAAGAGCAAAAATAAAAAGACCGCAGACATCTCACCTCACGCGCACGAATTCTTCAAAGTCTTCCTGGAAAAATGAAAAGAATTCGTGAAGCCGTCAGGTAAGGCTCACTACCGGCCATACGACCCGAAGGAAAACATCCATTCCGAGTGGGCGGACGGCGTCTGGACAATCGACGAGGCCAAATTCATGACATTGGGGGTCATCGACTTCAGGAACCTCCCCGGGGTGGAGTAGAAAGAGAAGTCATGTACGGGGATGCCGTACTTTTACGAGTTCATGACCTCTCTGAAAAGGAGAGGTGAACCGGACTTCGATCAAGTGCCTACGTGGCTCTTTATCTGCGCCGACATGGAGGAGATGCACCAGACAGTTCATTTTGCGGAGGGCGACGAAGTCCTCCACAAATACAAAAAAAAGTTTGTCACCTACCTTCCGGCTAAGGACGAGCGTCTGTACGATTTGCCGGCAAATTCTAAGAAGGCGCGAGCAAAAGTGGAGCTCCTCTTCTTGCAAAACCCCAAATTACCGATAGTGCGGATGATCCCCGACGAATTCAAGGCGCCAGACACTACGGTATAAACGAAGCCTCGGGTGTACGATGAGTTGCAGTACCGTCTGTGCAGGGGGGAACTCAGAATGGAGTTCTACTTGTCGCTCATGAAGCTGTTTACGACAACGGGGTCGAATATCTTCTCCGTCTACGCGGGATCCAAGATCACTAGTGCTGCTATGGTACGTAGCGCATGACTCGATCTTCAGCTCGGGTCGATCTAAACATTTGTAGTTTTAGCTCGGGTCGACCTAAACCTGCTGTCGACAGTCCTTTAGTGTAGGTTCAGATTGGGTCGACCTATTCCCCTGTAGGATTAGCTCCCATACCCTAATCAACCTAAACCCTGTCGTATTAGGTCAAGTCGACCTAACCTTTACAGTTTCCCCCCTCTTCAGCTTGTTTCGACCTGAAACTAACTCCTCTCTGGTTCCCTGTCTCTCCGTCGTAGTTGAAAGCTGCCTGCCAGGAAAAGTTTAGGTCGAGTCGATCTAAATCTTTCTTGCTGCTCCATTTCAGCGACCTCTAACTCAGTTCATCATTGCCGTGTTATTTGTGCAGATGTGTTGCGTGAACAGCTATGCTGTCGGTCCCAATACAAGTTTAGAATATTGGACTCTAATCGCAGACGACGCCTTGCAGCTGGACAAGGCGGACTTCCTCGAAGACGGATATGTAGTGAAGGTCGGAGGGAATCAGAGTAGCCCTACTGCAGGAGCAGGGTCCTCCTGATCGAAGAGGAAGACGAAAGCTGAGGATGACAATGATTCCGCCACCTCCGATGAAGACGAGGACGAGGACGGGAAATGCAATTACGTGAGCAGTGAGCTGTGAGCAGTGAGCAGTGAGCAGAAATTTTTGGAAAAATTTCGGGCTGTTGGATTATAAAGGACCTCCTATTACCGCGGATTTAGGTTGTAATTAGTGAGTATTTATGAAATATTGTTTTATAAAAAGTACCTATAGTCGTGGAATTTAGTGTGTATGTTTAGAGTTATTAATGGAATTCATTAGTTTGAAACAACTCTAGCTCGTTCCTGAATCTAACAGAAATGCATTCAAACTTGTTATTGAATTAAAAAATGATGTCGAAATAAATTAATACTCAAACCGTACAATCAAAATGAATCTGTATCAAATTCAATAGCACACACATCGACATATGCCAACACACATATAACTCCTGGACCAACTGATTTAGATTCGACCTGTAACTGCTGGACCAACTGATTTAGATTTGAAATGGTAACTTTGCTCTGGTCCTCTGGAGCCACTTGTTCTGGCCCTCCTGACTTCCGTCTTGTCGTTGCCTCTATATCTGATCTGTGGATATTTCCATAACCGGCTCCTCCAGCGCCTCCTCAACCTGCCCGTCTTATTGCTCCATCGGGCCCTACTCCTGCTAATTATCCACTGGGATTTGTTCATGTTGTCGATCCGCCAAGACTGCATTTTCCAAATGGTGGGCACCTCCAAGGCTGAACATTGCTTAATCCTGCGGCTCAATGGGAGGGCGAAATTGTCTTGCCCCGTTCTTACATACCTCTGGGTAGGCCGAACCATACGCTTCATGTCCAGCAGTAATGCGTCCTACTGGTGCGCTCAAAAACGCTAGAGTAGCCTCGTGATTAACCCTCTAGCCATACCTACCAACTTGCCCCCTGATTGGTCACCTTTCCACTGGACCTCCCCCCTCCGTATCACACCCAATACATGAAGTAGGTCGAGAAGCCGTGCAAGAAATTCCAACTCCGTCCAGAGACTGTCGGACGTCTGGCATCACCTGGTCCTCCTCCCTCCATGCTCATCATCCGACCAATAGACAAAAGACGGATAGGCTTCAGCAAACCGTATCAGGTACTTGGAGTAACTTGCTTGGTCTTCAACATAGGCCCTATTCTCCTCCGCATCTTGGTTTCTGGAGGTGGTCTAAAGGTGCCTGGTTAGTCCCAGAGATGCCGGAGTGGAACTGGGCTCAGCTAACTCCACCCGCTCTCGAAGCTGTCAAGCTGCTGGTTCTCCACAGCTAGCTTGTCAAAATCTTTGAATTTGGCGCTCAACCTGGCTTTCAACTCCATCTGCCGTGTCCGAACTTCCTCAGCGTGTACCCCCTTCTCAGCCCATTCCTTCCACTCCTGCTGCGGCTCTTCTTTCATTGTTGCCAGCTGCTACTTCATCTCGGACCAAGACCCCTCCAACGTGGCATACTCTTGCCAGTCATGCTAGAGTTGAGTAGTCAACTCCCTGATCTTCTCCTCCAGACCCAACTTGGTGCTGATCAATTCCCCATAGCTCGGTCCAGATGTGTCCTCCTGCTCTTATAGCTCCTTCACCTGCGAAGCGTCCCCCAATACGACCTGTAACTGCTAAACCAATAGATCTAGCCCCTTGATGACTCTACCATGGTCCCCTAGAGCCACTTGACCTGCCCCTTCCAACTCCCGTGGAGTCCTTGCCTCTACATGGTACAAGGGTAATTCCATAACCGACTCTTGCGCCTCCACAACCTGCTCCTCCTATTGCTCCATCAAGCCCTGCTCTTGCAGACGATCCACTAGGATCCGCTCATGTTGATGATCCAATAGGACTGAAGCTTCCAAATGGTGGGCACCTCCAATGCTGGACACTGCTGGATCCTGCGGCTCACTGGGAGGCTGATATGGTTTTGTCCCCGTAATTACCTGCCCATGACCAATTCTCTTGCTGGTCGTACTAGTGTCACATTTGACGGTCCCTCACTACCATCTTGCTCCTCACCTTACCTTGCCTGCTCTGGGTTCGGATCTACGTATTCCTCCTCATCTGGAAACCTGTTCCTCAACAAGGCATCTATCAGCTATGTCCCCTTGATTACCCTGGTCTGGTTGGTATGCACCCGGATGAGCATCCTCTTGAGGCTAAACAGAATAAGAGGTGCCCAGTTGTGGCCCCTCTTCCTCACCGCCTGATACATGTTCTCCAGCAGCTCAGTGCTTGCAAGGAGGGACTTCTTCTTCACACACATGATCTCCACCAACGCCCTCACTCTGTCTTGTTACTCTTCCATAAAGCCCTTGATCCTGGTCTTGTCAGTGATGTGGTATGCCTTGCTCAAGCCAGACAATGTCATATACTTCTGGTCCAAGTCCTTACTGGCTTTAGAAACAGTAGGTGTCTAGGTCCCCTTTATATCCAAAGCCTGTTGGATGGTCTAGGCTGTAATTTTTACCGGTATACCTTGCATTGTGGACCAAATGGGCATGGGATACTCTATCTTTCTCTCCCTTGGTGTATTGAAACCACTCCACCAAGTTTGACACGAGCTCTGAGCGTAGCACTGGCCAGGTATACTCATAAAATGCCCCTAGACTCACCTTTTCTACCCATGCATTACCCTTGAGATCCCTCGATGTCTGCCAATGCTCTAAGGGAAATAGTGCCAGTGTCTTCTACTTTGCTCGCGCACCTGCTTGGCCTATTCCCCCTACATCTCCAGAAAGTGAAGCCGAGGTCTTGAGTTTGGCTGAGTATGTGAGCCCGGGATGCAATCATCACCCTTGTCGTCGTGATCGTCCTGTTCCATGTCATGGCTATAGCCTTTGGCACCATAACCGGTACCGGCCACCCTCTCCATGGCCCTAGTGTTCACCCTTGTCTTCATGTTCGCCGTGGTCCTCGTGATGGCCTTAGCACTAGTCGTGGTGATCACCCTCATCGTCATGATAGCCCTAGCCTTTCGCACCATGGCTGGTGTCGGCCACCCTTTCTTTGACTCAAGTGTTCACCCTCGTCATGGTAGCCGTGCCCCTTGTCGTAGAGATCACCCTTGACCTCGTGTTTGCCCACGCCCTTGTCATAGCTCTGGCCCTCGACATGGTGATGACCGTCGTTGTCGTGATGGCCGTGGCCCTAACCATGGCCCTGGCCCTTGGCACTATGACCGGTGCCTGTCACCCTCTCCATGGCTCTAGTGTTCACCCTCGTCATCGTGGCCATAGCCCTCATCTTCGTGATCACCCTCGTTTTCATATTCGCTCTAGCGCTCGCGATGGTCCTGGCCCTGGTCGTGATGATCTCCCTCGTCGTTGTGGTGTACCTGACACTCATGTAGTGATCACCCTCAACATTGTGATGGCTATAGCTGTCGTCGTCGCCCTAGCACTTGTCGCCATTGCCGGTGCCAGCCACCCCCTTCCTGGCATGGTGTTCACCCTTGTCATCGTGCCTGTGGCCCTTCCCTCCATGGTGAATACCCTCGTCATGGTGCTCGCCTTGGCCCTCCTGATGGCCCTGGCCCTGGTCGTAGTGATATCTCTGGTCATCGTGGTCTTCCTGGTCCCCATATGGTAATCACCCTCGAGGTCGTGATAGTTGTAGCTGTCGTCGTGGTCCTAGCACTTGTCACCATGGCCAATGCCGGCCATCCACTTCTTGGTATGGGGTTCACCCTCATCACCGTGTCCGTGGCCCTTTCCACTATGGTGATCACCCACGTTAGCGTGCCCGTGGCCCTTTACACCATGGTGATCACCCTCGTCATCGTGTTCACCTTGGTCCTACTCATGGTGTTGGCACTTAGCACCATCGCCGGCCCCAGCCAGCGAATTCTTGGAGAGGATGACCACCGGTGGCTTGGAAAGGGTGGCCGGCGCCGGCAGGGGTTCCAAAGGTGCGATGATAAGTTTCAGAATTTTCAACTTTGACCCTACTGGAGTTTCAGAGTGGTGTAGCAACTTCAATTTCTGGAATCTCGGAGCGTGTAATAAACCGTTGGAAAGGTCGCAAAATTGCCTTTCCAATGCTACATTATAAGCCCATAAAATTGTTGTAGGGTGGGCCGGCACCGGCTGGAATCTGAAGCTGTCATGACAAGTTTAAGAATTTTCAAGTTGACTCTGCTGGAGTTGTATCGAGGTGTAACAACTGCAAATTTTTGGAATTATTGGAGCGTGTAATATACCGTTGGAAAGGTCTCAAAATTACCTTTCCAATGGTATATTATGAGCCCTTAAAATTGTTGTAAGGTCGGCCGACACCGGCTGGGGTCCTGAAGCTGCCACGACAAGTTTGAGAATTTTCAAGTTTGACGCTGCTGGAGTTTCATCGAGGTGTATAAACTGCAATTTTTAGAATCTCGAAGCGTCTAATATACCGTTGGAAAGGTCTCGAAATTACCTTTCCAATGGTATATTATGAACCCTTAAAAGTGTTGTAGGGGGTCGACCGGCTCCGGCTGGGGTCCTTATGAGCCCTTGAAATTGTTGTAGGGGGTCGGCCGGCACCGGCTTGGGTCTTTATGAGCCCTTAAAATTATTGTAAGGGGTCGACCAGGATCGCCTACGGTCCTTATAAGCCCTTGAAATTGTTGTAAGGAGGTTAGCCGGCACCGGCTCGGGTCTTTATGAGCCCTTAAAATTGTTGTAGGGGTTCGGTCGGCACCGGCTGGGGTCTGAAAGGTACCTTGACAGCTTTGAGAATTTTCAAGTTTGACGCTGCTGGAGTTTCATTGAGGTGTAACAACTGCAATGTTTGGAATCTCGGAGCGCGTAATATACCGTTGGAAAGGTCTCGAAATTACCTTTCCAATGGTATATTATGAGCCCTTAAAACTATTGTAAGGTCGGCCGGCACCGGCTGGGGTCCTGAAGCTAGTCTTGGGAGAGGGTGGCCAGTGCCATGGTCAGGGTGGCCGTTGCAAGGGAGAGGGTGGCTGGTAGCGGTCAGGACCGTGACGAGAGCCATGACCATCACGACGACGAGGATAATCACCACAAGGACATGGAGAGGGTGGTTGGCACCGGCCATGGTACGAAGGGCCTCGGCTATAATAAGGGCCATGACCATCACGTCAACGAGGATGATCATCAGAAGGGGCATGGAGAGGGTGGTTTGTGCCGACCATAGTGCGAAGTGCTAGGGCGACGACGACAGCTACGGCCATCATGACCTTCAGGGTGATCACTACACAAGGACTAGGAACACCACGACAACGAGGTAGATCACCACGACCAGGGCCAGGGCCATCAGGAGGGCTGAGGCGAACACGATGACGAGGATGATTACGATGGTGTCAAGGGCCATGGGCACAATGACGAGGATGAACACCATGCCAAGAAGGGGGTGGCCGGCACCGGCCATGGTGAGTACTGCTAGGGCTACGACGATAGCCACAACCATCACGACCTCAAGGGTGATCACCACACGAGGACCAGGAACACTACATTGACGAGGGAGATCATCACGCCAGGGCCAGGGCTATCACGAGGGCCGGGGCAAACACGATGACGAGGGTGATGACCATGGTGTAAAGGGCCATGGGCAAGCTGATGAAGGTGAGTACCATGCTAGGAAGTGGGTGGCCGGCACCGGCCATGGTGCAAAGTGCCAAGGCCAGGACGAGGGCCACGGCCACGGCCCTTGCAGTGTACATAGACCCTTCCAATTGTAGTCTATCTCTAAAGACAACAAAGGCACTATAATATTATCCATTTCTACATACCCTACATCTAACAGTACTATGACACGGGCTCTTCCAGAAAGGTAGATCTAGATTTTAGCGCTCTTCTCTGAATATAGTTGAAGTGGGCACTACCTCTCAATTTGCATTTAAACAAATTTTCTCAAGTGCTCGATCTCAGTTGATATTGCATAGAAAGTTTTGAGTTTGTATTGCTCCGGGAGTAGATCATGGCATTCATTCGAGTCGAAGGTGCAGGCGTTCCTACATCCTTCCCAATAAGGGACGATGGATTTGTATATGTCTCTGCGTTCAGTTTAAGTTTGATTTTTCAGTTTCTCGCAACAACGGTGCACGTAGATGAGGAGGTCTTTGATTCTGAGTCTGGTCAACTTACGCACACCGTTAGGCAACTCTCAACAGTTACAGAAGATGGAAAAGTCTGGTTACTCAGGCCGGGTAGATATAGAGCTTACGGTCTTATGGATTGCTTTATGGGCACATCCACCAAACTTTTGACTCCATGAGAGTCATCCACTTGCACTATGCAAACAACTGTCCTAGCTTGCGTGAAAATTGAGCCAGGCTTAGAGACAAATTATGAACTCGGTGACAATGAAGTCCCAGAGAATGTAGATCACGATCTTATTCTTCCTCCTCAGCCTAATCCTCAATCTTCTGCACGCAGCTGTCCGTCCACCAGTAAGCAGCTCACCCCGCTTTCTCTGCCTGCAAATCATAATGTCGTGGAGTGCCTGAAATTGCTATTGGATAGAAAGGGCTCTAGGAATATGTTTAAGAAGTTTGACTACAACTCTACATCTATCAAGCGAGTTGAGTTCTTCCCGCCCCAGTACAATGGAGATATCATCTTCGAGTTCCCTTTGTTGGGTTCTTTCTCAAAACCCAGCAGACTATGCAACTCCGTGCCATGGACAAATACTATGACGGGCATGCATGGACCCGTACTCACACGTCCAACATTGTCAACAATTTAGGTTTGATTTTCCGTACGTCCTCTAGTTGTGGTCATTTGCGACGTGAAAATGTCCATTGCGTTTTTCTAACACGAGTGCACTGCACGGCAGCGGTTAATGAAACTGAGTGGGATGGAGTATCCTCCTCTATTTTTGACGTGGGATCTATTCCTCCCAAATGATCCATTCTGGTTTGCAAATGTTGTAACGTTCTTCCTTCCTGTCTTGCAACTTGTAATGCCAAAATTTATTACATGCTTGGTAAAGACAGCATGACTAGAGCTTGTGTTCATCTTGGAACTCACGACCACCATTTCAAGATTGGGGCTTACCGAGACGATATTGCAAGAGGCAAAAATTTGGTGGAGGAGCACGAGTAGTGAACTCCTTCTGTCGACTTCCAAAGCGCGAGGTCATATCGCCGCAATGGCTCTTCTAAGACCACCCTCTTCCAGTCGACTTGTCAACATATGTAACCCCAGCTTTCCCAGCTTTCCCAGCTTTCCCAAGCGACGTCACGGCAAGAATGTCCGCCTTAACAAGAAGAGCCCATCCATCTAGCAAGCCAAAAATTGCACCAGCGCTGCAGCATTCAAAGGTTGCATATTATTTACAAAACCCTAAACCTTGAACTCTGGTATTTTTTCTATCTTGTAACCAAACTCGTCTAAACACTAAATTTGCTATGCATTTCAAATAATTATGCCCAAACGAGTGGATTGGCCCCTAATAAGACGCTGAAATAACAACCTAAAACCGCGGATTTGGGTCTAATTACCACAGTTATAGAGACAAAGTGTGCCTATAATGTTCCTTTATCCGTGAACCACTGACTCAAAACCACGGTAATAGGTACCAAATATTCCATGGTCATAGGTCCAAAAATATACTAAAAATATAAGAATATTCGAATATTGACTAATTATAGTGTCGTTGACCATGGTTGACCTGAAATTCTTGCTCGTAATCCCACATTTCTTCGCTCACTGCTCACCGCTCCCCGCTCCCGGCGCACACACTATCCTCGTCCGGACGAGGACGAGGACGAGGACGAGGATAATCAAGCTCCTCCGGAGACCCCCAGTACTTCATTCGCGTCCTCTGGTCGTCAAGGTGGAACTCCTTCCTCCGAGCCAAAGTCCAAGAGGAAGAAACGTGACTCTTCCAACAAAGACATTTTGAAATCGTTGGTTGCCACGGTTCAAGTTCTTGCTACTCAAATGGCGGAAACAAGATCAAACCACGCCGACTTCTAGAAGTACCTCATGGGTTTGCAGCAGCAGAATAATTTTCAGCTGACAATGCAGGCGATGATGGAACGACTTCCGCAACCTCAACCAGTCGCCATAATGTCCCCGCCGCCTTTGCCTTCTGCAGCTCTGCTGCTGACTAATCATCCGTCGGGGTCAATATCTAGCGACGACTCTGCTCCACCGGCGCCATCCGCTGTCCTTGCGCCTCCTTCGCCTCCACCGTCGTACTCGCCTGTCACTGCGCCTCCTCCGCCTCCACCGTCGTACTCGCTTGTCGCTGCGCCTCCTCCGCCTCAACCGTTGTTCCCGCCTGTCGCTGCGCCGCCCCCGCCTCCACCCGCTCATGCGTCTGCTCCTTACACTTCGCTGGCTTCCCGGCAAGTGTCATCAAGCGCTACTGGTGACGACAATCTGGGATTCAGCGAACCTACTGGCAGTGCAAATGCGGACACTGCCATGTCGCCCGACACTGACGCTGCAGCGGGTGGTTCCCAATAATCACTCGATGTCATTTGTATAGTTTTAGCTCGACTCGAGTTGATTTGAATCATAGTTTTTTGTAGGTTCTTTGTATAGACGGCTGTAATACTTAGGATCTTCAACTGCTGGTTGAGAAGACAATTTATGACATTTTTCCATCGACATTTTTTGTACTTACAATTTTTGGACCTTATTTTAATTTACATACTCCTCACTCGGGAATTTATGTTCATCTATTGTCATCGCAGGCTCCACCCGTGCCCACACTGTGCCTCATTCTCAATTGCCTCATGCTCTTCGCCGACCCCCACAAACTACTCAGCACCGTCAGTCGTTGGAGCCCAGTCTCCCCTTGCCTGGAGTCCCTTCTTCTCGTGTCGACCCTCCGTCCTCTCAAACACTTGTGTATGCGCGTAGACTGCAGGGGGATGCGCATTTGGGTGAGGGTACACGTACTTCGGCCTTGCCTCCTTTTAACGTCGCGAGCGCTGCACCTTCCGCAGCCGCGCCTGTGGTCAGTGCGAAGTCAATCCAGACCTCTGGCCTTCGGGTGCATTCCATACACTTTGTAGTGATTGTTTGTTTTTTTTTTTGGGTCTTCGCACTCGCCTCGACCGTTTACCGTTTTCATTACGATGTCGTCTGAAATGTGTCAGTTCACGATCGTAATTGGCTGCACATTTGTCTGTCCGTTGTCGCCAGGGATCCGGTCCTCCTCTTTCTCGTGGAGGTTCTTTGGAGGTGGTCATTCGGTTGCCGTTGCTTAGGCCGCCCAAAAAATAACTCAATGTCGTCCTGGACCTGAATGGAATCCTCTGCGTCTGTGAGGATTTGAAATCCCGGACTACACGTACGCCTTTTAACGACTACTTGGCGCCGCACTTAGCCGTTACCCCGGCTGTAGTGAGGCCAAAAGCAGTCTACGTGCATCCACTCTGCTACTTGTTCCTCCGAAAGCTCACCATGATCGCGGACGTTACCGTCTGGAGCTCCGTGAAGAAGTCTACCACTGACTCGGTAGTGCAGTATTTGTTCCACGACATCCAGCTCCCTTCCCTTGTACTTGGCCAGGTCTGGTGCGAAACCCTCAAGTGTAGGGATAGGCACGGCAGGGTGTCCACCTTCAAAGTGCCTGGCACTAATAAGGACTTGTTCCTTCAGAAATCTGGACAAGCTGTTGACAGGGCATGGTGGCAAATTCACGTCTGAAAACACCATTGTAGTGGACGCCAGCCCCAATAAGCACATTCTGAATGGGGTCTAGAATGTAGTCCTCCCCGACTCTTGGTCCTACGTGGGCGCCGGTGCGCGCAATCATTTTCTCATTGATGTTCTCCTTCCATGGTTTCGGCATCTACATCGCAGTCCTGGCCCAGGGTTGTTATCTTTCCGCAGGAACGATAATATTGGGCGGCGTATGCTCTATGACGAGCCCGACCCTTGGCTGTACAACCTCCTCATGGAGGCTGTACTTGTTAATCGAATATTCGAATATAGGCTAAGAGTAGGCTAGTCTATACCCGGCAAGAATAGACCCGGCAGGCGATACCCGGTAGTTCAGGCTGGTACAGACTGGTCGACCCGACTTTTCCGATCGACCAGTCTGACACACTGTCAGACCAGTCTCCTATATGTACTTTCCCTCTCGTTGAGAGAGTTGTTGCCATACATTTTGTACATCTTTTTGGCAGCCTCAGTTGTACTTCGTTCTTGTCTTAACTCTTCTTGTGCGCACTAGTATGTTAGACTACTACTGTTAGACTACTACTGTTAGACTACTGCTGTTTCCTGCTCTTGCATCGCTCTTTGTGGTTGTATCTTGGTTAGTTGCAGTAGTCTGTATTGAAGGTAAGAGATGAGAGCACAAGGCACACACACACACAAGGGATGCGTAGAAAGAGATGATTTTTACTCAAAGGCCTTCCACCTTAAGTAGTGTACACTAGGAGGTCACCATGGACAAACCATATGGGATAACTCATCACAAAGACACTCTAGAGATCAGCCCATGCCTAACCCCTCTTCCCACACACCATTATTTAGCACCCGAACCTCTTTGGCTCCTAGCAATACTACCGTACATCAATTACCTCAATACTCCCACTTTACGTAGAGCCAAAGCCTCTAAGTCCAAATGCTATTACTAATCGTTGGTGTCGGTCTCAATAAAGACCCTTTGTGAGCTCATCCGTCACCATGTGCTCCGTTGGACAATACTCCAACCGTATAACTCCCAATTCCAACTTCTCCCGAATGAAGTGGTATTGCACATCAATGTGCTTCGTGCGTGAATGATGTGTAGGGTTATTTGCAAATGAAATGCACCCTTGGTTGTCACACATGATCATTGTAGCATCACCTTGTGTGCAACCCACATCGACCATTAGTTGCCTCAACCAAATGGCCTCCTTCGTGGCATGGCTCGTAGCCATGTACTCGGCCTCCACCGTTGATGTCGCCGTGGTTTGTTGCCGCTTGCTATTCCACGATACTGCTCCCGATCCGACCTTGAACATGTAGCCCGTTGTCGATCTTCGATTGCTTGTGTCTCTCGCGTAGTCCGCGTCGCAATAGCCGCTCAACACAATGTCTTTGCCGCCAAGACACAACTTGACATTGCTTGTGCCCTTCAAGTAGCGCATAATCCTCTTGACCGCCATCCAATGCATTGAGCCCGGTCAGGCCATGTGTTGACTCACCACGCTAATTGGATACGCGAGGTCGGGCCGTGTCGCAATCATCGCATACATCAACGACCCCACCGCTTGCTTGTATGGCACCTCCGCCATGGATTTGGCCTCCGCCGCATACTCCTCCTCCGAAAGCTTGACGAGCTTGGAGTTTGCATCCAATGGTGTTGCTACGGGCTTACAATCCTCCATCCCGAATCTCTTGAGCACGTCCATCACATACTTGCCTTGACTCATGGTTATAGTGCGTGTAGCCCTGTCTCGCACAAACTCAACACCAAGACAAAAGTGCAATTCTCCAAGATCACTCATCTCGTACTCTCTCTCAAGCATGCCTTTTAATGCATTCATTGAACTCATGAGGCTTGCAAGAATGATCAAATCATCAACATATATGATCACAATCACCACATGTTGTCCCTCTTGCATGAAGTAGAGACCATGATCCGCAATGCTCCTAGTAAACCCGTGTGCAAGCAAGAACGTGTCAATCTTTTGGTACCACGCTCTTGGAGATTGTTTCAACCCATACAATAATTTTTGCAACTTACAAACAAAGTGCCCCATGCTCGTGCACTTTGATGACTAGGGAGTGGAGGTGAGATTTACTCCTGCCGCTGTCATCCATTTCGTTCAGGGTGATGACAAGGTAATCGCTGTGGTAGGAGTCGACGATTGTGACCTTCTCATTGTTGTTCCACACTAGGAATCCGGGTCCTCCTTTCTCAAGGTGCTTCAGGTAGACATATTTCTTGAACTGGCTCACCCCGAATGTCCAAGCTTCCACGCAGTCCTTGAATTTCCACAGAGTTCCGTGGATGGACTCCATCTCTGGTGGGATGAATGGCTCCGACTCAAATGGATTCTCAAATGGCTCCATGTATGGAAGGGTTGAAGAATAGTCATAAGTGTCCACTTGAGCCATTGGAATAGATCCGCACATGACATTGGGAATACGGTTTGTTAGCGATCGCGCAGTCCTATAGTATCTTTGACCCGAGGATCGGTTTTGTGTTTGAGATGCGTTAGGTGTGGTAAGATATGCAGACTTTATCTTTGGCTCGAGGATAAACTTGTCTGGGTTCACTATAATTCAGCTGAAATCTTTGTTATTGTTGCCGACTCGGTTATGAGTATCTTCGGGTCGAGGATAAACAACTTGCCTTGTCAAGAATCACGAAGGCAATTTGGTTAACTGTTGTATCTCTGGGATAATTATCTTTTGTGCAGTTCTTGGTTGATATCTTCGAGTCGAGGATATGACGCTATTATCCTCGATGCGAGGATAATGTTTTATGACTCCTGTGACTAGGTAATGGGATTGCACCAGCCGGCGCATTGTACGGGTGTGGAGAATTATCCCTGAATCGAGGATATTTGTGCGAATTTTTGTGCGGGTAGTTACTTTTGTATTGTGTTTTGGTCTCCGCCGTCTGCTTGCGAGTGAGATTTATCACTGGGTCGAGGATAATGGTATGTGCAGGGATGATAGTTTCTTGTTTTATGTGTCATTTATTTCAAGTTTGCATTCCGTGATTGGGTTGGCTGATTGTTATCTTCGAGTCGAGGATAATTCTATGTCTGTTATTGGTATTTTATGGTTTAGGGTATCAATTTTTCTTGTGTTTGTAACATATATCTTCGAGTCGAAGATAATAATGCTCGAGTGCAATAGAATTATCCTCGTGTCGAAGATATGTTTCTTCAAGACCATGATAACTATCCTGGATTTGAAGAGAATTATCCTCGAGTGGAAAATAATTATTCTCGAGTCGAAGATAATTATCCTCGAGTCGAAGGTAATCATGCTGGAGTTGCTGTTAATCATCTTGGATTTCAAGATAATTATCCTCGATTCGAAGATAATTATTGTCGATTCGAAGATAATTATCCTCGAGTCGAAGATAATCATCTTTGATTCGAAGATAATTACCTTCGACTTCAAGGCACTTTCACTAATTTCGAAGATAATTATCTTCCTAGAGTTCATGATATATTCAGTGTATTGATATGGAAATCTGTAGCTTTTACAAGAAATCTTACATTCTAAAGTGTGAGGAGTACCTTTGAAAACCTGGGTGCTTGTCCTTGAAATTCTAGCTCCCTCCTGTGCAATAATTTGATCCCCACCTCCACTTGGAGAAACCCTCGTGCTATGCTAAATCTGCGAACCTTATTTTATCTCAAATTAGGAACAATACGCTTGCCTTCTGGCCAGAATTTCAAAGCTAACATTACTACGAGATCTCTTTAACCCTAATCAACCAAGCAGAACAACACACAACGAAACTAGCAATTCTGTAGCAATTCTGTAGCAATTCTGTAACAATACAAACAATCAAGCTAGAGCAAATGTGTAACAATTGTATCATTTTTGAATATAAGCACCCTTAACCCTAAGCTCTTCTTAAAGAATTCCAACAATTCTAATAGTTTTTACAGTAGCTGTATCCATTTTAACGCCTCTGATACTTAGCACCCTAAACTCTACGGAAACAGAGAAACAGGCAAGCAAACAAGCAAAAACAAACAATGGGAAGCAAAAACAAGCAAACAAACAAACAAACAAAAACAAACAAACATGCAAGCAAACAAGCAAATAAACCATAACAAGCTGGACGGTCGAAGTACCTCACGGAAGCTGGAGTTGCTCCACCTTCAAGCACACACCTCCACAACAACAAAAACACCAGAAAGAGAGCTTCCACTGCATTCGCAAGTCACTATACTACCAATTGCCCAATCGCCCACTCGCCGAATCAAAATGTACAGAGGAGGAGTGTGCAATCACAATCAAAATGTACGGAGAAGATGAAGGTAGCGTGGAGTCAGGCGAGCGTGAGGAGGAGCGGAACACGGCGAGGCAGCGTGATGATGCGACGGAGGAAGGTACGAGCGACAACAAAAATCCTAAACCCTAAGCTCGCGGGTGCCTGGGGAGAGAGATGACCTCCCAACCGTAGCCCGAACCTGCAGGCTTGGCTTGGGCGATTGGCTCGGCTCCGAAGCTTGGGCGGTTGGCTCAGCTCCGAAGCTTGGTCCTGGCTCGGTACCGAAGCTCGGGCAGGGCACCGAAGCTGAGGTGTTAGGCTTGGCACCGAAGCTTGGCTCCCCAGCATGAGTAGACCAAGCCTATAAAGGCTAAAAGGCAATTCTATTATTTTGAACTCCTAAATGTCCCAGCATCTAGAAACTGGATGACGAACTGATTCAAAGCCTTGCAACTTTCTCAAACAACCTCGCATGTCTTTCATCACAGTCATATTTCTAAGCCTATTAAATTTTGTACCAATTGCAATAAATCTCTAACGATGGAGAATTGTTGATAATATTCGAGAGGCCTCTAAAGGCAATAACGTCAAACTTGTTGCCTGGGTATAATTCCATAGAATTGGTATACAAAAAAAAGTTACAGATTATGCATCGTGGATTCAATCTGTATGATTTGATTCAAAAATACTATGAACAATACTTTATTATATAACTTGAAAGGTGAAATAAGATATGTACTGTGAATTTGAATTTTTTTATGTTTATTTTGTTTCCTTCTCTGTTTTACCCTTTAGCGTATTGATTGAACACTATTATTACAGATTTGTTTTAAAATGTTTGATGAAAAACAAAAATGGAGTTTATGTACAAAGCAAAGTTGTAATTGTCAACATATTAAAGAAAAATGTCTGTACAGTTGGATTCATCAAAATTATTCTCAATATTTTTCAATTAATTTTGCACGGTTTTTGCTTGAAACTTAATTAAAAATCCCAAAAAGTAAACAAAAATTGAAAAACATTGTAACGAATTTGGAATAACACGCAGTACAAGATGGTAAGATCTCCAATTTTTGACTATAATTATAATTGAAAATCATGTGTAAGGTTTCATTTCCTGAACTAAAATTGAAATTTCACAAAAACTACTCGAGGAACTTCGTTTGTAATTTTTAGAAAATTCACATCATCTTATTTTGAAGATCCATACCGTACAAATGGTACTTAACTAGCACAAGAATCAAGAGACTTTTGGATGGATGAAAAATATCACCGTATGTGGTGAAGGGACGCGTCAGAATTCATACAACGTCTAGAAAATGAAGGTTGGCGTGTCAAAGGGTGCACCAATACTAATAAAGGTAATTCTATCAAAACCAAGGTGAAAAACAAAATCTTAAATTCTATTTGGAATTCTTAGACACGTCCAACCATTTTTCACAAAGAATTATAGATTCTAAACCTTTGAACTTTTTCATACAACCTCGCGTCACTAATTATCATGAAAGTCCCTTTTTTAGCGTATTTCTTGCGACGTAGAGCTGTTGATAATTTTGGAGGGGTCTCCAAATGCAATTACGTCAAACTTCTAATAAAATACAAAGAAATGCGTGCCAGGATCTTTCAACATTTTCTTGTTGATATGATCAAAGTATTTTGTAGTACTGTTTGTCGGGTGGACACCAGTAGATTGACATTACAAATAGACAATTTATTCACGTTGCCACAAACCACGAATATAATATAATTATAGTGCATTGACTAAAGCACAATAGATTAACTCCTAAACGTCAACACTTTAATCAATTAACAGATTCAAATCGTTATCACATTCGCTAAACAAATTTTAATTTATAGATTTTAGTATTAAATATTGATGGTAATATTAGTGAATCAAACCGTATGGATGGATTGGAATTTAAGATTCAAAATCTAGATGTTTCATTTGGTATATCAATTCCAAAATAATCTTCTAAATAGTCATTTAGGATCATTTTTCTAGCACCGTCAATTCCATGGTCATACCTTCATAATGTTGATGATTATCTATGAAAAATTATAAATCATTCAATGTGATATTTAAAGTATGCAAATTATAGTGCTTTGACTTTTACAAAAGAGGTGAGGACCTTTAGGGATTAGTACGTATAAGCCTTGTTTAGAAGGGTTTACTATAGGCATTTATATGGGTTAAAAAAATAACTTTTCGTCTTGTTGACTCTAAACTATAAAAGTGTTGAATCACAAAATAAGTTGCAAATTTATTAGGTGAAGAACAACTTCCCATTTACAGCTTAAATATTACTCTAAAATCAATTCAGCTGAAATATAACTCTTAGAAAAATCAATACTCTGAATTTTTTGAGTTTGACAATAATTCTATATGTTTTTGACCTAAACCAAAAATATTCATTAAAAAGAATTCATTTGAGTATTATAGAATAAGTACAAATTTTCAAATGGTATTTCATTAAAGTACACAAGGTTCTTCCTGGTTGTCCTAGAAACGTGATATACATATGCAAGCGATGAAATTATTCCTTTATTTTGTTCTTCTCCCTTAACTTGATCAACCAAGCACTTTGAGACTACCCTAGACGCTGGACATCTTATTCAGTCCTGATTTGTGACTGCACGCGGTGTGCCTTTCGTTCTTCGATCGCATACTTCTATTCATTTTTTATTAGCAAAACACATAATGAAGTATAGTTAAATAGGATCATTATTTAGAGAGGACAACAACGTAGTGACAAACCGCCAAAAAATTAGATACTTCTCACCTAAAACATTCATTTGATGATTTTCATCCAAACATTAATGATTTTCATCCAAGGATTAATGATTTGCATTCATGATGCATCCCCCTCCTACAAGTACATCGAGCTCAATCATAGCATATGCATGAAGTATATCTTATGTACGTCATGAGTGTACTCTTATCATGTGAATAATGAATTATCATATGAAAGATTGAAGTAAGGACATGATTTAGGGTAATTAAGTACCTAGGATAGTGCTTATGAATTTCACCATCATGTAGTGCTATTTAAAAATTAACACCAATTATGGGAAGTTTCTTACAATATAAACATTTAGGTGTCTTATGTATTTTTACAAATTACATTGAAGACAACGATGACAAAATATTGAATCCTAAGTAAATTAAGTAACAAACCCCGGGATATGCAATTGCACATTCCGCTAAAGGGGCAATTAACATATATGTTGTTCAAATTTACAAATTTATTTTAAAGAAATTTAAATTTTGATTTCTTTTAGGAAAATAATTATCAACATAATAGATCACCACGTTCACCCAAAAAATGTGGGGTGTCTTTTATACAAAGTAATTTTAATTTGATATGAGTAATGTCTGGTTTTTTTAAACCAATTTTCTGGAATTCTAGATATATTCATAGGATATAGGTGTAATACACCTTAATGAACCTAAAAATAGTAAATTATTTCACTATATATAATTATATACATAATCTAGAAATTATATATAGATGAAATGTATAGATTCCGAACATGAGACCCTATCAGCAAAGGTTCCAACAATTAACCGTATGACAATTATGAAATTATTACGTTTTTGGTCATATTCATTGAATAAGTAGCATTTTATTTGTACTTTATAAAATTTGGGTTATGAGTTATTATATTATATTTTATTTGTAGCAGCTCAGAACACATTGCAACCGACATCACCATTCTATCACATGTCACATGCAACTCTAAGTATGTTGGACTTGAATAATTGTATGTCGAATTAAATTTTTATCCCTTCAAACCAAATATGTTCATCGCGATTAGTATAGTCTGAAATAATTATAGTTTAACCCCTTCATGTTCTCACTCTTTTTAAACTTGGCAGATTTAAAAAGATACATAACAAAAATAAAGTAAGACTGAGGGATATTTTGTCTTTCATGAATGAATAAAAGTTTTACATAATTAATTATGGATTCTATCCATACAATTACTTTGGCAATGGCTATCACCGATATTTGTGTATTATGTTACGAACTAAAAATGTAACGATCGTTTGTAACAATTACGATTAGTACAAATAAAATATTGACAATCTAGTAATGAATTCTCGGGGTTCGGATGGGTTCAAATGTAGTAGTCTAAGTGTAGTAATGTTTGGCGTTTTTTACGTAGCATATATTAGGTAGTTCACTTTTTCAAGAGCACTTTTGGAATAAAATCTTCGAAATGAGTAGTGGAGCACTACAACGTGAAATGAGGCATTCAACTTGCACAAGTCATCCCGTTTCTAATGGGACCACACATGCATAATCCAACTTTCCAGATAAGTTTGAAATAAAAATTTCACACTGCAAGAAGTGCATGATAGATGAGAAATCGGAGTTCAAATTCGTTCATCATGAAAAAAATGCATGGTTGGGCGGTTAGGGGTTAAATGCAACCCATTGGACTAGGTAATTTAGCATTTTTTTAACCATGTGCTTATGACCAAATTTACGAAAATCAACGTAAATAAATAAGTTTCTATTTTTATACAAATTATAAATGAGTGTTAGTGACGCACTATATATTTTTTCGTATATGATGAATGTTATGAATTTAGTAGTATAGATTTGATTGAAAAATCATTATACTATAATATAATGTATCTACGTAAGTGCATGAGGAAAAAATACTTTCCCATGTGATTTGTCATTGAATTATATTAAATGTAATACTTCTTTATACCTATTTCCGAACAACTATATGGATGTGTGTGTATCATATTCAATCCAAAATCCAAAATTAGATTTGGAATTGAATAGAATGATGGAGAAATAATACCCATCAATGTAAATGCATTCAAGTGGGAGTGCAAGGTACATGCACTAGAGTACCAAGTGCTCTCAAGGAATAGTATGTACATTGGATGAATGGCGGCTCACATGAGATGGAATTCCTTTCAAGTACTCTCCTTCTTCCACATTTCAATATTTGAATGTGTGAACTTTTTCTCATTCCTCATTCACTCCTTCCCCTTCCTCATTCATCTCCTCCTTGTTTTTCTTTTTTGACCATGGGTTCTAGGCACCCAACCCATGGAGTTTTGTCTCTCCCTTCTCGTCCTCATTCTTTAGGGGAATTAACAAGGTTTTTGTGGTTTGTTTACAGTTCCGATGCATGTCGATGGAAGATAATTCTTCCTCCTCATCCATTGTTGCGAGGGATTGTTAGTGGGGCAGATGATTTTGTGTGGAACTACCACTGTGGCGAAGAGATGGCACGGTTGGAAGCTTTTTCTGGCGTTTCATATGCTGAAGTGGCAGGAATTGTGAACCGTCCTTCTACAGATTTACTTCGTGGAGTGGCGGTGATAAGAAAGGATTGCGGGTGCGTGCAACTTGACTTATGTGATTGTGCTCCCACAAATTCGAATGGTGGTGGGATCAAAGAAGTGATCGAGATATCATCAGACACATCTTTCTATGTCACGGCGGAAGGTAGAGAATCGGATGCGGCATCGGTGGGGAGTAATCGCCAATTTTAAGTTTGACTTTTGCAGCACAGCTGGGTTACTTGTTTTTAGAAGCGGATTTTGAGTTTAAAGCGGTTTTGGTTTTGGTATTGCAGTGGCACTAATAGTTTGTTTGACAAAGTGGCATTGTGACTTTCAAGGGACCCAATTTTTAGAATTCAGGAAGTTCATAAGTGATGACTGTAAAAATGTAGGTGGCCAGCGTGCTCCTTTGACCATAGCGAATGTGACTGGCTTTAATCGTTTTTTTAATATAGTAACCTGCGAGTTGCATAGTGGCGGGGTGCTTTGCATTTATGTGCGAAAGCCGTTGTGAATTCACTGTAGACTAGGATGCCGTTTTGGAAAGGCATCCAAGACGGCGGAAACTTTGGGCGCTTCTTCATTCTCATCTCTCCTGCACGTTCTCATTTTGTATTGCGTCTCTCATTTTGTTGTCTCCTCCGACCACTCGCCGCTCTTGTCTATCTCGCTTGCGGACTCTCCCTGTTCTTGTCCCTTGTGTATTGTAGAACTGTTGTGTGCGCTATCGCGTGGCTGAAGCGCTCCGAATGTAAGTGTTGATGTCATTATGTGCCGTATTATTTTGTTGTGTGTTTTGAAGATGGTATAGGGGGCGACAGGATCTTGGTTATGGATTGTTTAGCATTACGCTCAAATGTGCAGTTCAATGGTTGTGTGGTTGAATTAGCAGTTCAATTCAGCGGTTCAATCTGTAGGTCAGTGGTTTTCTGCATTCAGTGCTTGATTAGTTCAGTTGCTGGGGTGCAGACTAGGAGAGTGCACATTGCAGGGATTTTTTTCTTATTCATTGAGTGTATGCTCTCTTTTTAATTGTGCATGCCATTGCTTATTTCCCAAGCTTGCGTTAGCTATGCAAATTGGAATGCATTGTGATCCAATGCATTGAAGTGGATACATATTTAATTTGCAACTCGGAATTGAGTGGAATTGAACTGTTCATGTGTTCCATCGTTTCAAAGCTTGATTCGTTCTGTTATCATCGACTCGAGGATAAGTGGAGTCGTTATTGGGTACCTTTATACTGTTGCAGAATGGTTTACCTTCGAGTCGAAGATAACGTGTATATATTCCATGACAAAACATATATTTAAGAGTACCATGGATGTCAGACCGGGACACTTCAGTCACAGAACCCATTATCCTCGACTCGAAGATAAGTACAACTCAATATACGACATGATGAACACAGAGTTAATTATCCTCGTGTCGAAGATAAGTACAACAGAATATACGATACGATTTATTGAGATATAATTATCCTCGAGTCGAAGATAGGTGCAACAGACAATACGATAGAACTTATAGAGACAGGGCTATCCTCGTGTCAAAGATGATTTCTGAATATATTTACAGTTATCTCATATACCAGTGTCTACTCGAAAATTCAGATTGAAAGCATAGAACTGAACCACTTATCCTCGACTCAAGGATAAGTCACATAGGGTACTCAAAGGAACTGTGACATGCGAATACATTTATCCTCGAGTCGAAGTTAGGCATAATGACATAAACTGTAGGTAATACAATACGCACCAAGGTGAAATAGTACTATCCAGTAACATTGATGTTACCGGGCCACTTATCTTCGAGTCGAGGATAATTAGAGGGGTTCGCCATAGGACATGACACATACATAATAAGTTATCCTCGAGTCGAGGATAACATACTCGTATCTTCGATGTCTGATTGTTACATTCGTCCGATGCTCCGCATTGGACAGTACCTGAAGCATTCAGGGACTAGTTATCCTCGAGTCGAGGATAAAGTTGATATGACTTACATACTGTCCCCCGAACTATAAACGAGAAGTCCAGACATGACTTACACGTTATCAATAGTATCATATAACCATATCCTCGTGTCGAGGATATGGATCACTTTGATACACGTACACGCTGACTCTTCTTACAGACAAGAAGTGCGCCATCAGTTTTGGGCTGTCTATGCAAGGGGTTCGGTCTGAATGAAATCTGGTGGAGTTTTTCGCTCAGTTATCGTCGACTCGAGGGTACTATAGACGGTGTTATAATATGCGGACATCCGAGCCCGAAAGCAGTACAGCCAATAGCATTATCCTCGGACCGAGGATAATAGTTTGCACAGCATTCACACCATTACCATGAAGCTCACTGTCTGATACGTGATCTGTCTTGTGACAGAATGGAGACGGTTGCGCATCCACAGTTGGAGCTAAGAGTGCAAACCCTGCCCCTAGGCGTGGCACCATGTGAGGGCGTTCCACGTTCATCATGGACCACGAGGGGCGTTACGATCACCAACGCGGATGGGATTGATGTTGCAAAAGGTATCTGCCATAGTGTTGATCCGAAGCTCGTAATTGACACAGACGGTTTGCCTCTCGGCGATGAGCGCGTAGCGATTCACATTGCAGAATCACTCGTTGAGGAGGAGGTTCCATCCGTATGGATGTGGTCTATGCGATCTTGGCATATCTCCAGGGTCTTCCTCAATGGAGCGAGCTTGTACGACCACGAGCAAACAGCCATATATACGGCAGAGTTGAATGCATCGAGGAGGCGTGTCTGGAAAGGGGTTAGGCCATACGAGACCACACGCGAGAGAACTGAGCCGGCTACGCCTCCCAAAAAGGACTTCTTACTTTCTGCCCAGTCGATTAACGCTATGTCGAGCAATGTCTGTTGTCCTTTAAACTGCGTGCACCCGTTTCCGCGAGCAAAGACCCAAGCCCTTCGCACCCAATTATACATAATTGGTAACGTATACTTCCGAAAGCATCTGTTGCTGGAAGTGCACCGAGATGCAACCGGTAAAGAGATGATTACCTTGGAGGGAATTGAGGTGTGCCCTACAGCATGGTGTCTCATTCATTCGGTGTCGAGAGCTACATACTATTGTTACAAGGGTCGAGCAAAATCTGGTGTGCGCCCGGAGCCGCATGGTAACCTTGGGACAAAGAAGCCCCGCTAGCAAACATTGCAAGCCACTGCCACTCTTCGAACGTTGCTCGAGAACTCCGCAGATCAGATGCCTCACAAGTCCAAGACACTTCCGTCTGGTGAGAAAGTCATGTCCATGTGTCTCCCGTCCTCCTTTCGGTGGATCGAGACATTGCCTTTGATCAATGAGGTCAACGCGCGCTTTGATTTGCCGAATGTGTCATCCAGCGGACTGAGTAGAATTTGTAGCGAGTCTTTTCCCGAATTCGCACCAAAGGCTCGTGGGGATAGTTTTTCTCGATGTGGGACCTGTGATAGGATTAAACAGCTTCGTTCCGCTTGCACGTCAAGGCCTCGTGCGTCCCTTCTATGGACTACAAAACTCAAAGCCGACATAAATGAACAAAGGGCTCACAGAGAGCTGTATTATGGTAATAGGGATCAGTCTGAGAAATTCACGAACAAATTACTTACCATCATCCATGACAAAATGGACCACTCAAAGACTGCCTTGCTGCATTATTCTCACAAGAGCAAGGCAGTTGATTCCTTCATGAAGTTGCCGATTGCGGTGACTGGAATGATTGCGCATGGCCACGGAGACATTAGATATGCACATTATGGCCTCGACATTTATCCGAGTGATTCGAATCATACCGTGGGTTCAATTGCCCAATTACTACGGGATCTGGAGAAGCCGCCGAAGTATTCAACGCGGGAGTTGTTCACTGGGAGTAGGTCTTTTGATCTCTCCGAGGCCTTGTTGCTAGGTTTGGAGATTTGCTTAGAATCCCTCCCACCTCCTCCAAGGGAGCCGGTCATCGCGGAACCACTCCTTCCCACTTTAATTCTTCAGCTTGACAACGCGTGTGGGGACAACAAGAATCGATGGGTCTTTGCATTTTGCTCCCTCCTTGTACACAAAGGTGTCTTCCGCGAGATATTCATCAATTTCGTCATCGTGGGGCACACTCATGAGGACATCGATGCCCTCTTCGGTCGATGGAGCCGTAGATTGCGGGAAAATGACTACCCCACGATTCCTAAGCTCATGAAGTCCTTCATGGATGCTGAATCTCAGCCTGTCATTCCGCACCTTATTGAGGAAGTCCCAAACTTCAAAGGGTTCGTTGAAGGGTACTTGTGCACAGGTAATGATGCTTTGCAAGGTCACACCAATGCTCAATAGTTCAAGTTCTACAAAGATTCCAACGGGTGGCCTTTAATCACTAGTAGAAATTCAGTGACCGAATTAACAGAAATTCAACACAATTGTGTTGATTCATTCTGTGCTATAGGTCGCGTTGATTTGGACATATTTTAACATGATTCTGTTGATCCGTTTTTGTTATTTCGGTCATCTCTTGCATCGAGGCCCGTTGATAAAATATGAAAAACATAAACAGAGAATAAAAAAATTTGAAACCCCGAAATCCGGGCAGCCCTGAAATGCGGGCAGCCCGGATCCAAATCTATCAAATGGATGCTCCCCGGGTTCGAACTAGGGATCTCATGGCTACAACACACAACCTTCAACCATTACAACATGGCCGAAATTACTTGTTTAATTGTGGCGATTGTCACCTATTAAACTTTAATTGCGGTAAAGTCCAAAATCAGTGAACTTTGGCGGCTTATATCTCCTTCATATAGGGTCCGTTTTTAATGAAAATTGTTGGAAAAGTTGCGTCTTGAAGTCTAGTTTGTGTGGTAAAATTTTCACTTCAATCCAAGATGATATGAATTTCTGAGAATCATTTTACTAGAGGGGGTTTGGCCAAGAAACATTTGAATGTTAGTTTTTTACCACTTTGTAATAATATTCAACTTTTTGACATTTCATGCATGCATGTTATTTTTAGGTTGGATTCCAATTTAATCCCTATATGCCTACAACCCTCTCTATATTTTGAGAATTGTAAAAATCGATGCCTTATAATATGAAACTAAGAGGGGTATTTTGAATTTCATGTGTGAATAAAAGTTATATATTATGAATTTAAGATTCTATCCATTTGGTTAGATCTATGGTTACAATTACCAATATTTTCTATAGTATTTGAAACGTAAAGTTCAAAATTTTATTGTAATTTGATTGCGAGTAAGATATTGACAATTTGTGAATGAAATTGGTTGTGATGAGTTGAAATGTAATATTCTAAGTATAGTGATTTTGAAATATTTTGGGTTACTTAATGTAAACTGAGGATTTTACGAATGGAATTTTTGTGTTAAAAAGGGTTATTTATCAACTTATTGGAAGCCAGTGAAATGGGATGATATGTTCACAAAGGGAAGGATGATCAGTTGGGAAACGACAAATGAATGAAAGGAAATGGAAGGAGATGAGAACGGAATCAAGCCAGTTTTGAACGGACATTATTGTTGCAGTGTTGAACGGTAAAGCCAAGACAGAAGATGGAAAACGGAGTCAAGGCAATTAGAGTAGTTATTTTTAGGGGAGATTTTGAAAGGTTGTGACTTTTTGGTCGTTGTAGTATAAAATAGGTTGAAGATGTTGTTCATTGTTGCCAAACTATCCACAAGAGATTGGTGAGCTAGGGGAGCATAAAAGCATCCTCTTTAGTTTAGTTTTTATTGTATTTTATGATAACAATTGAAGTGTAAATTGATATATAAGTGATTGGAAATATAACAAGACCATAATTGAAAGGTCATGTTGTGTGTGTGTAAAATTTGTATGAGAAATTGTGATAACATTGTATGAAGTGAATTAGACAATAAAGAGGAAGAGAGAGAGATTGAAGTGAGGGATTAATTGAATTGAAGTGAAATTAAATTGAGTGATAACTAAAATTAGGTTTGAGAGAAAGACATCATCAAAGTTATTAATATTCAATTAAAATAAAACCGAATTAATAAGGAAGTAATTGATTGAATAATGGGAAGAGTGATGTAAAAACTAGAAGTGTAAGGAAATTAAGAAGAGAAGCGATTCATACAGATTTCTTGTGTGATTTCATTTGATTATTTTAGTGACATGCAAGTGATTGTGACCGTAACTTTTACTCATTAGCGTTTGAATCTCCTGTGGTTCGATCCTGAACTATACTGTGCATTTAACAATCACATACAACGACAATCTACACTTAATTTTACCATTTTACTGTTTCAAGAGCATTTTTGCACTATTTTGAACTAAGATCTTAAATTTTTTTGATGAATCATTGCAACATGAAATGAGACATAATTTTTACAAATCATACCTTTGTAATCAGTTCACACATGCATGAAGCTAACTTCCTATTAAACCTATAGTAAAAAAACCACATTGCAAAAAGTACATGAAAGGGGAAAAAACGTGGATGAAATCTGTACAATGTCCAAAAAATAAACGCTTTGACAGTTAAGGGTTCGTTCTAGTCGTTGATGTAAAACTTATGCATCAATTTGAATTTCCAAGCCATTTTGAACATATAAAATTTATGTATAAAAAATATTTTGTACCAATATTTCCTAAATAATTTTCTAGTTGGAAGTTATTTGGTTAGAGTAGGTTTAGTAATATCATTTCAAAGTGCTAAATATTTTGGATTTATTTCATATATAATGTGGATTAGAAATTAGATTTAATTGTCTTCATTATTTAATGATTGAATTTGAAAGCTAGGGCATCTCTTTTTTAATTGAAAAATGTTTTTGACTCACCACCATTCACCACCATTTCAAAGTTTGAAAATTAGTCTAAGTTTGAAAATCAGTGAAAATATATGATTTTTTTTACTTTTAGGACTACGCTACAATTTTCATATTTCTTGAAGCTTGAAACTAAGTAGTATAATATTTTTATTAACATACATTGTTATTATGTTCTTATAATATACATATTGTTAATATGTTATTACAATTCCATTATTATAAAGTATTACATATACAAAGATTCCTAAATAGTCAAAGAGTATTCTGAGAATTTTTTCAGATTGCTATAACCTATGCTGAAAAGATTCCGAAAGGATTCCAAAAAGATTCCAAAAAGACTCTTAAAAGATTCCCAGACAATCCAGAAAAGATTTCAAAAAGATTCCATGAAGATTCTTTAAAAGATTCCATATTTCCTAAATTACTGTTGATTTGGTCATTGCACTACTCAAATCAACAGAAAGTAGGTAGCAATTTGTTGGTTTTTACAAAAAGTTCAAAAATCAGGGAAATCGGTCATTGCAGTGCGCAAATCAACCGAAATGCGTTGGTTTTGTGTTGATTTGGACAGCGTTTTCTAGTAGTGAATGCAGTACAAAATTCTTTGTACAGACAGCGACTGGTTGCCCAAGGAGGGTGGGGGAATTTGATTGTGGAAGGAGACTGCAGATGGACGTCCAATGGTGCTTAGTGGACAGCCTCGCGCACTGGCCCCGAATCAGATGCGATGCCTTGATGAGATTTGCAAAGGCCTCGATGGATTCATTGCTCTATGGGGCACTATGGCTAATGAGGATTTGTCTGGAGAATTCAGGAGGATGAATGAGCCCCTCAAATACTATTGGCAGGGGGTGAGATCTGCGCTAACCACGCCAGTTTTGGCGCGGGAGATTTTGCAAAATGGATTTTGGCCATCTTCGAGGTTCGCACCTGAAATGGAGGACCAATTTCTGGACGACGGGACAGTCCGTGAGGAGTTTGCCGAGGATGCTCCCTTTGTAGGCCGTAGGCGTGACCGCCCAGCCCCTTCATTTCGCGTTGGTCGTGATGTGTACGCTGGCTATTTCCTCGCGGTGCGCCCCGCAGATGACGACCTCTGACCATTTTGGCAGGCTAAAGCCTTGACGAATCCCAGTCCTGATCCCGGACATGTGAATTTAATTCAGATGCAGTATTGGACACCTGCTTCACGGCAACACGCCAATATAGACACATATGACGGTTGGGATACAAAAGAGGGGAATTCTTGGCGGGAGGATAGGTGTTTCCAACCAAATTGGTCCCATACAGATTGTATCATGACAGTGTGGAAGCCGCGTACAAGAAAAGAGACTTCCGATCCAAGGATTAAAATCCCTCAGACACAAATCAACATCATCAAAGCATCTATTGACTCGTATGTATCAGATTCCGTCAGTGAGGCATCCCCGCCTCGAGGATGATTTGTATGTAGGCGTATGTGTAGGAGAGATTTGTAGTGATTCGTATTGTGTGGATCTAAATGTAGACTGGTATGCAATACTACAATGGCGATGTCCTTATTGTAGAACAATGTATTACATTCATTGAAATTTATCGAGCTGCCTATGCACTATGCATGTTGAATTTTGTATTTTGGTACTGCTTTCACATTACATGTATGGATGGGAGGACCATATTTGTCATTGATATCTCACTTAGAATAGATCTTCAATTATAAGTGTGATTCCATTTGATTACATCATTGTTGGTTGAGACAAGAATATTATAATTGCCTTAGTTATGCCTCGTACCAGTTTGAGAATGGTACCCTAAACATTCCATTATTGTTGCGTCAACATTCCTAATATTGCTCAAAGAAATGCAACACAAATTTCAGGACTTCAACAATTAAATATGACTACTCTTAATTTAATAGATGACTATGAGTGATCCAACGTAGTTAAGTCTCAATTTATTGAGTTGTCTCAATATAATGACCGATTATTATCTTCGAGATTTGGGGTCATAATTAAAATGAGACTGCACATTGTGTCATTTTAATGAATATTGCCTTAATGGAGCTAGCCTCCATGATCATGAACTTCGCGACAACTACAACTGTCACCAAGCTAGTCTCACGCAGCCCTCTTCCGCTAGGTCGTCGAGATATACTAGTACAGTGAGGAATCCGCCCCGGGAGACTTCGATCAAATCGCAGCAACTCCTCACTCAAGACTCTATCAACTCCGTCTCCAGCAAAGTTTGTTGCAGCAAGAATTGCGTTCAACCCTTTCCGAGGAATAAGATTCGTGCCTTCCGCGAACGTATGTGTCAAGGCACCTCTTTCCAGTTCAGATTCCACATGAAGATGGACATCCACAAGCAGATTCACCGTGATTCTCAAAACCGGAGGGTTGTGAAAATCGAAGGTATTGATGTTTGCGTGCGAGCATGGATGCATATTGCACGTGTCCCCAAAGCAACATTCTACCGTTACCAAGCATACGCGGTGCAGGGGCGGCAAGCGCATCCTCATGGAAATTTGGGAATCTGGAAGCCTCGTAATCACACCGTTCAAGCCACCGCGACGCTGCGATGTATTCTAGAGAAATCCGCGGACTACATGCCCCACCGTACGAGGACGCTCAAATCCGGGGAGAAGGTCGTTTCCATGATTCTGCCGGCAACCTTTCAGTGGAAAGACACCATTCCCGAACTGAACAGGGTGAATGCAGCGTTCGGGTTGAAGGATGTCTCGCCTTCAAACTTGACCCAGAGTAGGACATCCACGTTTAGTGAGTTTGACGCAAAGAAACTAGGTGACAATTTCGCTCGGTGCGCAACGTGCAACAAATATCATTCTCTTCGAGAGGATCAATAGCTGGATCCCGGTAAGCATTGCTGTGGGCCAAGAGATTAGACAAGCATCTAGCTCTTGCGCGTGCGCACCGAGAGTTCTATTACGCCAACCGCACCCGATCTAGAGACTTCCCCCACGAGTGTCTCACGATCATGCATGAGAAGATGGACCACGCGAAAACAGCTTCTCCGGTTTTCTCCCACAAGAGCAAAGAGATTGATGGCCTTATGAAGTTTCCCCTTTCCGTTACTGGTATGCTTGCACATGGCCACGGCGATGTGCGCTATGCGCATTACGGCCTGGATCTATTCTCGCACGATTCCAGTTACACTATCGGCTCAATGGCCAAGTTGTTGCGGGATCTAGAGTTGCCTCCTAAGTTTGCATCTGGGGAATTGTTTGTGGGATCAAGGTCATCTCCATTGTTTGATGTTGTGCTTAAGGGGGCAGAGACTTGTCAACCATCCTTGCGTCCTACCGCTGGAACCTCTCCTCTAGCGACTCCTTTGCCGCCCGTTCTCCATGTGCAAATGGACAATGCTACCGGGGACAACAAGAATAGATATGTTTTTTGTTTTTGGTCTCTTCTCATTGCAAAAAAAATATTTCGTGAAGTTTATGTTACTTTTATGCTGGTGGGTCACACCCACGACGACATCGATGCGTTGTTTGGAAGGTGGAGCATGTTGTTGCGGAAGGAAAACTTTCCTACGATTCCTTTCCTCATGAAGTCCTTCATGGACGTGGAATCTATCCCGACTATCCCACACCTTGTCGATGAAGTGCCCGATTTCAAAGGATTCATTGAAGGCAGTATTCTGGAGGGAGATGAAGCATTCGTAGGGCACACCAAGGCACAATAGTTCAAGTTCTACCTTGACTCGACTGGTTGTCCGGTGATGAAGTACAAGATTTTCTGCACGGACGTAGACTGGTTGCCCAAAGAAGGTGGAGGGATCAAATTGTGGAAGGAGGATTCCGAAGGTAGGAGTTTGTGGCCCCGCGGAGTGCCAATTCTTGTTGAACAGCGTCCGATGAGGAACGTGGAAGACATCTTCAAAGGTATATCTGGATTTATCAAATACTAAGAGAATTTGTGCAATGAGGACCTCACCGGGGAATTCAGAAGACGCTATGAGCACTTGATTCATTATTGGCGCCGAGCTGTGAAAGTAGCGCTTCAAGAGCCTCCGCAACCGTCTAATGTTTTGAAAGACGGCTTCTGGCCCACATCTCGGGTTGAAGCGATTGTGGAGGATCAATACGCAGAGGATGGTGACATTCGGGATGAGTTTGCAGAGGATGACATTTACGTCGGGCAGATGCGGGGTCGTCCATTGCCATCATTCAGGGTGGGTCGAGACTTTTACGAAGGCTACTTCGTTGCAATCCGACCAGCAGATGGTGACACTCGGCCAGTTTGGATTGCGAGGGCGTTGTCTGATCCTAACTATAACCCAAAAAGACCAAACTGTGTCCTCATTCAGTACTTTCGTCCAACATCAAGGGATCAAAATGTCCAGGACTACTACACTGGATGGGATACCTCGTGAGGTTTGCGTTGGAAGGTTGATGATACCGAACCTTCACTTTGGGAAGAAACAAATGCTTTGACGACAACATGGAAGTCTAGGATCAAACGAGGTACTGTCGAGTGCATGATCAAAATTCCATCAGCTCAGATCGAAGTCATTAACCAAAGTTTGGCTTTGTATAATTCTACTTAAGCCGCTATTGATTGGAGGCGACGGAGAGTATGGCTTGCTTGCTAGCTCTATGCGATAGTGTGTATTTGACTATTATTGTGATACTTTGCGCTTTGATGTAAGCGATATAGAGTCTATACTATGACTAGTTCATTAGACGTTATAGATTTCTTTTGACTTATTTCTCATTTTATATTTGCTTGTATCACTTTGAAGTTGAAGATTTGCATTTCAAAGACTAAGTGTTTTGATTTTGAAAAAAAATACGGATTGCAAGTGCAATATTTATATTTTATTAATATATTTACTATTACATTGTACGTTTACTTCTTTGCATATTTGATCCGTTTTCCTTCAAAGATTAACTATATGTGTTTGATTTTAAAAGCAAGTATATATAAAAGGTTTAGTGGTTAAGACCACTGTTTTTTTGTTAGTGTGTTAAGCACTTGTCACAGTTTAGGGTACGGGGCTGGTTGGTTGTTACAAATTTCCTGCCTGCCGAGGCTCACTTAGCAGCACCAAGTCATGCATATCTCATATCCGCTCAAACGAATTCAACGGGAATCGAACCCGGACCACCTATAGGAGATAAACGCCCACTCACAACCAACCATTGAGCTCATGACTTGGTGTCCAGGAGATGAGAAACCACTCCCTTATACATAGGCATTATTTTTATTTAAAATGGTACTATATTAGTTTCGAATCGACCGTTCTTTTCACGACTCTCATTTTAATGGAAACTCCTCCTTTCAACTAGGACCGATCATTCTTTCGGAAACTCTCGTTTTAATGGAAATTCCAACTTCCATAGGATATATGTACTAACTATCCACCTAAATTGACAACCCAATTAGATTCAATCCTCCCCCTTGAAAATGAGAGATAATTTTAAGAGGACCCTATTCTCTCATTTTAATGAATATTATGTTCTGTGGACAAGAAACGTCTCGACGAACTCTTTACTAGCCGCAAGAGCGATGGCCGAGTTTTTTGCGGTGGTAGTCTTCGCCACCTCCGACGCGATCAAGCCGGTGATGGTCTCCATAGACTCCATGCCCTTTCCTTCGGCGACCAGATGTCGATGAAAGCCCAAGTGGATACATGTTGAAGACCTGTCGTTGACTTTGACCACGTAATACACTCGCGCTGTGCAAGAGTCGCGAGAAGATGGGGCTTTTTTGTAGACTTTACATATAATAGAAGAATCCGGAGGAGGGTTTTGACGAACACTGAATGGGAAGTTAGTAGTACATGTCCACTTTGTCTCATTCTTCTAAGACGTTCTAGCAAGATAGTCACAGTCTTCGTTGTCACAACGCAAGTGGCCAACGCAAATTGACGTCCTGAACTTCAATCCGAAGCTGTTGTAGATGTTAGACGTCGTGGTGTGGCACCATGTGTGGCGATCATAAGGCTTGTCCATTCCCTCCATGCTCCGGGCTCCGGACGAGTTCACACGTCCACAAATCGGAGGCAATTCAAAGACCACATCCCCGTCAAACTGCGAGGGAAGGAACTGCACCTTGTGATATTCAATGCGATCAAAATCTATTTGAGCAAGTTCAGTAAGTGAGCCAGGAATACTAGACAACTTCCGCAGACATTGCATATCACTAGGACAATCCTGTGAACTACTAGGATACAGAGGAGGGAGGGAGAACGAGGAGGAAGATTGTCTATTAGCGAGGGTGCACGCTGTAGGTTTAGTCGCAACAGAAGGAGCTGGTTCATTCAAGTTTGGAAGTAGGGAAGGTAGTGAAGGTGTTTCCCCCTCATATTCACTCGACAACTCAATGATGGGGTCTAAAGATTCGCGTTTAGGGTTACGAAGATTGACCATAATATCTACAACGGAACGAGTTGGATCTGCATATTGCCTTCTATCACGACGTGCGTGGGTCAACTCAACAGTGGAAGTATCCGAGGTAGGGGCAATAATTTCAGTAGATGCAGCCAGTTGCTGCGGGGTGAGACCATTTGCTTTGTACTGACCAGGATGGAGGAGCCAGTTGTAACCATCGTCCTTTGTACATCTAGACTGTAGAATGGCCTCTTTGACTATTCCATACTTCTCAAGGACCTCTTCTTTGATCATGATGGAGCCTTCTGCTAGACCGAACCTAATGTAGAGAAGGTTAGAGGTGACCTTGACAAAGCCTGATTCACCTACTGGCAAAACTAGTGGGACCTCGTCACCTCTAACAAAAATGCTGGCCATAGAAAAGAGCTGGGTACAAAGATACTGTTGGTTTCAAGACAAGAAACAAATCTGAAATGTAGACACGGTAAAATGAATTGCGAGTGGCATTGAATTTGATTCAGTATATAACATGATGTCGTTTGATAGGGGTCAGTTTAATCATTGTAGCAGCAGAAATTAAAAAGAAGTTTGTGGGATAGGCCTAAGATTGGAGCCGCACTGCAACAAGCATCAATTTCACTTTATGTGAATGACTAATCTAAACAATGTCAGAGTGTTATACGGCGCTCGCGTATCAAAATAGAAAAAAAAATGCAAACTGTCACATTCATCAGCTCGTAGTTCAAAGTTCATGAGTGGATGTAAAGAGACAGAAAGGAATCTAAATCGGCGTTGGCTGAGTCATACAACATAAACTGATACAATATTCAAGTCAAGAATTTGTCGTTCAGTTTTATTTATAGTGTCACGAAAACCAAATACTTTTCAGGAAAGTGCAGCTTTTTGTAGGACTTATATATCAGTACCCTAGACGCAGCTTCCATGGCACCTGTCTAATAATAACGAAGTAAAAAAACATATAATAATCCTGGATACGGCTAGGTAATTTATATTCTATATCTTTACTTGAGTACAAGGATATTTTGATTTTAATCGTAAAAATCTAAGCGGCAGCTTCTAGAAAGGTAGCTTGGAAGTCATTTCCATGGCCCAGGGATCAGATGGGCATTGTGTTTGAAACGGAACCCCAAAACGGAGGCTTGGCTTCATCGTCAAAGAAGTCATGCACGGAAGTTGCAATTTCTTCTGGCACAATTGGAACACCTTCGCTGTTGAGGTTGCAAGGATCGGGGAGTCCCAACAATTGGCAAACATAATGAGACCACATGAGCCTCCAGACAAGAGGATGTCTCGGGAGGGAGTCCCAAATTCCACACGGGACGCGGTAAAACCAAAGAACATCTTTGTCCAGCAAGATGATTGCGAGGTCGATGTTGAAGTCTTGACAGTTTGGGAATTCGCCCATCCACAATTCCACTGCACCATCCAAGCTGTTGATGGGATTTGACATTTGCACCAAAGGTCCATTCCTTGAGACAATGGGATAGTCTTCTTTGTTTCGCGTACCCAGTCTCCCAAATTTGTCTAACTTGATAACTTCCTGTGCGCAACTTCGTTCTGAAGCATCTATAACTGGTGCTAGAGTTACGATGGCAAAGGATTAATGAGAGATAACAAAAGATCGAAAATGTGTAGAAGATGTGTTCATTGAATTAGATCTTGCAGATAAACTAGCATAGTTGAGCACTTCAATTTTGATGAACGCGTTGTATTTTATGTATATCACTGACAAGTGACAAGCCCATTGACGGCATAACCTACTGAGCTTGAACATAGGCTACATTTTATAGTACAATCAACGACGGCGGAGTCAGAATATGGAGAACGTGAATCACATACTATGGCAAGCGCCCGTAATCAATAAAGGCATATACATCGTGGCGTAGTCAGTGACAGCTGACAAGGAGGATGTGAGTTGTTACGAAAACGCGGTTAACCGAAAATATAGAATTAGCCAACTTGTTAGAAAGCTCTACTAGATATAGAGTATATGAAATTATGAATAATATTGAATGGCTAACATCTAGGTACATGTACGCGTGAGTTACTGTGGAGGAATAAATTTGCTGTGCGAGAGCTGTGAATGTTTTATGGGCTGCTGAAACTAGAACACAAATAGCATAGTGTGAGCATTCTGTTTTCATCAAAATATTGAGTTAGACTTTGGAGTATGCAGAACTTGGACGAGGGATGTTCTAATATCTTTGACAGTGCTAGTAGACAGAAGAAGAGATAGAGACGAGGGAGTCTGCTATATTCTAGCAAAGGAAAAGTCGAGCGTTTGAGGATGAGATCGTCCTAACCTAAGTCACGTCGTCAGTACTATTTGGTGTAATTTTTATTTGCACTAATTCTAATAGTGAAGTTCGTCCTGTAATATAGTTGCATTTGTCTTAGACAAATGCTTGAAAGAAACTGTCATCTTCAATCTGAAGGACCTAGTGGACAGAAGAAAAAAAAGAAAAGAGGTCGTTTAATGTTTTCAAACAAGCGTGCGCTGGAGCGGTCAAACATGAGACCTAAACTCAAGTCAAGAGCGAAGGATGTTTATGAATGCAGACTTGGCGTCTTCTCAAGATATGTTGACGTACAGCGATCTGAATGATAATGGCCTATCAATTCAAGACATTTTAAGTGAGGACGAACATCAATGGCTGCATATAAGTGTTACGTTCAAAACGATTATCTACTTAGGTCACTTCGCGTTGATGAGTCTTTACAGGGTGTTCTAAGAGGTCATTAGTGTAAGTGGTCTTTGTGAGTGTTGAAATTTTAGACTGTTTTGATATACGTGGGTATAGTCTCGAGCTCAAGTCCCAGTTAATTTATTTAAGTCATGATGTGAAAAAGTCAAATATGCACTTCGATGTAGTTGTATCGTGTATTTATTGTGTTCCAAATTTCTAATCTTACCACCCGGCACTCGATTGTCATGGTGTCACATAAGATATTTTTAATTTAGCACTTGGATGGTCAAGAGCACCAAAATTGGTCAAGAGCACAAAGTTCTTCACAAACACCAAGTTTGTCACCTCGTTAAAAATTGGATAGACGGGTCCTTCTGATTTGACGAGAACCTATGAGAGTGACGTCGGTCGCGCGTACGTGCATGAACCCGTGGATGTAAAGTGGGAGCTCGATTGAATCTAGGGTTTACAGTCAACTGGGTACTAGGAGGGCGACAGTCGATCCCCCTTGCACATCTCGTCGAAACGTCTCCACGGTGAGTGCGGAGCCTAAGTCCGCCGCGGCTGCGCCTATCCTTCTGAATGCTGTGTCAACTAATCTCTCCGCCCTTGCGATGGCAGTGCTTTACTCATACTGCTTTTTGTCTTTCCTTCTCTCATCAAGCGCTCATTATTTTGTGGTTCTTGCAGGAAATCCTCAGCGCACAAGGTATTGAAACGACGCTACGAGAGGACGAAATGCCACGGACGAGGAGCACCCCCCCGGCGCTAGGCAAAGGCAGCGACCCTGAAGCTCGCGCATCAGCAGCGGCTGGTCAAAATGTTCAAGTGGGTATTCTAGCTGACTCTTGTGATTAAGAAACTCGGTGATTAGGTGGCGCGTGATGGCGCCTGATAGCAGCGGCGGGTGATGGCTCCTGATTGCGCATGATGGCGCGTGATGGCGCGCGGTGTCCATGATGAATCATGCAAGGGATTCTGTCTTGCTGCGTCTTGAATCACGCAAGTCATTCTGTCTTGCTGCTGGTGTCGGTGTTTCAATGTCTAGATTCTATCTTGCTGCGTCTTAAATCACGCAATGTTTGTTGCGTCACGGGCAACTCTCTTGACATTGTTCCCTTAGTGGTCTATTTGGTCGTTGTGATCGTGTGCCTGCGATTTTAAGCCTTCCAGATCTGCCAAATGTTGGTTGTGATTGTCATCACGTTGATGAAATTCTTGTTGATTCGTGTTGACCATCGTGATTTCGAGATGGCCGTCATGGTCATATTGGTAGGATGGGCGTAATTCTTGTAATGAAGTGATGGTGAAATGGTCGTCATGGTCGTAATGGTCGTAATGGGGTGATGGTGAAATGGTTGTAATTGTCGTAATAGTGTGATGATGTAATATACGCAATGGTCGGAATGGTGTGATAGTCGTAATGTTGCGATGTTCGTATTGGTGGGATGGTCGTAATGGGCGATATCATAGTGTGGCGAATTGCAGAGTACTTGTCACATTGCGTGCTGAGTCCCACAACATTTGACCACGCTAAATGTCCCATTTAACACTCGGTGTGTCAAATGGCATGGCGTGGCGAACTGTCATGGCGTGGCGAGTCATGGGTTATCCCATAGCAATCTGCCATTGTGTGGCGAGTCATGGGACATCCCGTGCCGAGCCATGGCGTGGCGAGTCATGCCAGTGTAGTCGTCATGCCGTAAGTGTGGTTGATTGTATACATCTTCTTCTGTCTTGCTCGTCCTGGGCACGAGATTAATCCCATAGATTCTCGGGATGTCCTATGGCTTGAGGAGTCCCTCAGATAGTTGAACAAGATCCTTGATGTAAAGTAGGGTCTCGGTGCCAATAGGGCTGGCTTCTTCTACCAGGCATGATCATATCTTTGTGGGCCTTAGTGATTTTGGATTGGCTGTCGATGTTGTCTTGGTGTCATGGTGTTAGTCGAGTTTAAGTCCAAAGTAGCGAGTCCCATGACGTGGCGAGTACCATGACGTCACTAGTACAAAACATAGTGTTTTGCCACCAAGTTTTGCACCAATATATTGGTGCATTTTAAATGATGCACCAACTTCGGAATTGTAATTCATTGGTGCTTTTGAACACTCTCTCGTAAAACAGAGAAATAATCCACTTCATTATGTTGATATTGCAAATCACGTAATCCTCTTCAATTTAAAAATTTTGAAATATCAATTTTTTGTGAAATTTGAATGCTGTGAAATTTGAATGCTGTGAAATTTGAATGCTATAAAATATGAATGCTGTGAAATTTGAATGCTATAAAATATGAATGCTGTGAAATTTGAATGCTATAATATTTGAATGTTGTGAAAGAAAAGTGTGCTGCCCAGAAAATCTTCGGGCTGCTCGGGCTGCCTAGAAAAATTTTGGGGCTGCCCGAAAATTTTTCGGGCTGCCCCAAAATTTCGGGCTGCCCGAAGCTGCCACCACACCTTTGACTTTGCCCTATGTCAACGCCAAGTCCACTCATCACCACGGTCAACCCCGAAGTCAAGACCACATCATCACATGTCACCATGGGGTTCGAACCCATGACCTCGTGGTTATGGATGGAGAGACCACCACCACTAGCCCAAGCCACTTCTTATGAACAAAGTGTTTGAAAAACGAATAATATACAATCACCAAAAAAAATTCAGCAATATACATTGTTTGGTAAAATTTTCAAACGGTCATAACTTTTGCAATATAACACATTTTTGAACGTTTTTTTTTTTTCATGGGTAGGTATTGTAATGAGGAACGTTCTCCAATTAAATAATTTAGTAAAACATTTAGGAGTTTTTCTCTTTTCAATTTAAAGTGATAGCAGAGTTAGAAGAACATGTAGTAATGTTTAAACCTTTATAACTTTTGCAATATAATACATTTTTGATCGTTTTTTTTTTCATGAGTAGGTGTTGTAATGAGGAATCTACTTCAATAAAAAAAAATTGGCAAAACCTTTGAGAGTTTTTCTCTATTTAATTTAAAGTGACAGCAGAGTTAGAAGAACATGTAGTAATTTTTATACCTTTATAACTTTTGCAATACAATACATTTTTGATTGTTTTTTTTTTTCATGGGTAGGTGTTGTAATAAGGAACATACTTCAATAAAAAAACTGGCAAAAAAGGTAAGAAAATTGTTATATTCAATTTAAAGTGACAGCAGAGTTAGAAAAACATGTAGTAATTTTAAACCTTCATAACTTTTGCAATACAAAAAAATTTTGAACATTTTTTTTCATGTGTAGATGTTGTAAAGTGTTTGATGAGGAGCTCTTGTATTTTAATAATAAGAGGATGTTTTCTTAAAATTCACGTAGAACATAATTCATGTATTTCTTGTAATTTACGTAATTCCTGACATTCATGTATTTCTTGCAATTTGTGTAATTTTTGAAATTCATATAATTTTTGTAATTCACATATTTCTCAAAATTAATGTTGAACATAATTCACCAATTTTTTTGTATTACGTGATATTTGTCAATATTTGAAAAATGATGTGTATAAATTATGATACTTTGTTGAACCACGTGATGTGTATGTTGTTGCTATGTATGAGAAATCCTTGAAAAAGGATGTGCAACAGTATAAACATAAATTTCATACGTAGATGGATATCGTAATCCTGAATACATGATATCATTATACAAGGGTTTTTTTTGCATCGTTGAAAAATTATAAAACTATGAAAAACTAAAGTACAAATTAAACGTGAAAAAGATAAAAAGTAAGGAATGAAATGAATTGGTTATGTCTCAGTTGCCTTTAAAATCCAACAATATAGAAATAATGAATATTGCATTGTTAATGCTATCAAATCCAAATAAATTTCACGTACAAACATCAATGGAAGTAGGATGTTTTTCTTGCCACCAATGTTGGTGTCACATTGCACCAATATACAAGTTTGATGTTTTTTGCAAAGTTTGGTTGGTGGCAAATCACCATGGTTTGTACTAGTGCGTGGCGAGCCTATGCCGGGACACGAGACTGTCCGATGGCATCTCATGTGTGTTAGTAACTTGATCTAGTCTGTCCACTAGAAGAGGGGTCTCGGTGCCGACAAAGATGGAAAACTCTCCCATGCATGATCATATCTGTGTGGGCCTTATTGATTTTGGATTGGCTGTCGATGTTGTCTTGGTGTCATGGTGTTAGTTGAGTATAAGTCCAAAGGTGGCGAGTCCCATGTACTGAGACCCGAGACTGTCCCATGGCATGTCGAGTGCGTGAGTAACTTGATCAAGTTGGTCCACCAAAAGAGTGGTCTCGGTACAGATAGGGATGGCAAACTTTCCCAGGCTTGATCATACAGGCGTTTGTTTGAGTCTTTTAGAGTCCGAGGACTGGAATGTCTCGTGGCAAGGCCTTCAATATCTTGATCAAGTGCGTCGACTAAGAGAGGGGTCTCGGTGACGACACGGCTGGCTTCCTCTCCCATGCATGATCATGACTCTATGTCCTTAGAGATTTTGGAATGGCTCTTGTTGACGTCTCGGTGTCATAGGTGTGGCGTGGCGAGTGGAAGACTTTGTCAGGTGGAAGACATTGTCGTCTCGTGTGTCATGATCTGGACTGTCCCAAGACGTGGCGAGTTCCACAGCTCTTCGGGCTCCCATCAGTGGCCGATTCAGGTCGTCTTGCTCGTGATCTCGCCGTGTCCAAAGTATTGGCTCTGTTGTGACTGTCGATGTGTGAAAGGTGGTGATCGTATGGTTCGAATTGATCGTCTTGTTCGTGCTCTTCGTTGTACACCTGGGTCGTCACGGCCCTAGAGTACATATCTTAGATCAAAGCCCTCTACCATGAGAAGGCCAGAAGGGTGTCGGGACCAAGACACCGGTCTTAGGTTCTCTTGACTGATCTACAAAACGCGGTCGTGGCGGTGTTGGGATCGTGATCGACGTGTTTTGAGGGCTGTCTTGGTGTCAAATTGCTCGCATCGATGCTACAATGGCCATCTTGGTGTTCTGTAGGCCGGGGGGTGTCATCATCTTGTGTTTGTGTATCATTTGTGGTCAATTTCCTTCTCGCTTGTGATAGGCATCATGGTGTCATGGACATAGTTGACGTCTTAGGATCAGATTTGTTAGATCAGGGTACCCCTCCGAGAGAGGGGTCTCAGGGCCCACTCCCTCGTTATTCCCAACCTGGGCTGATCATGTGTTGATGGAAGCCATAGTGTCGCGTTTTTGTAGATTTGTAGATCTCGTAGAATCTCAGCAATTCGTAGATCTCAACCTCCCTCCGACGGAGAAGCCTCGGTACCGACGCTATGGGAGCCCCAATCCCTGCCTGATCAATCCCTACCATAAGCCTCGGGGCCGACACCCACCATGAGTCTGATGGAGTCTTAGGACTGTCTTATGGCGTGGCGAATCCAACTGCTTTTGGGACTCCCATGACAATTTTTTTCTCTGTGAGGAGAGTGCGTGATGACAAGACCCGGGCGTGGTGCGTGATAAGTCCCATGACTAATGTTTTTTAAGTAAGAAGAGTGCGTGATGACAAGATTTGGGAGTGGTGCGTGACGAGTCCCAAAGCACTTAAGACTCTCATTAGTAAATTTTTCAAAACCAGGGGTGTGCGTGATTTAGAGATCCGCGAGTGGTGCATGAACAGTACTGCTGCAGTGTTGAAAAGTTTGTTAAGGGTGGGAGTTCCCTTCGTGCTGGCGAATCGTGATGGCGTGCTCGTGATGGTGGTTTTTTTGTGACTGTGGTTTGCTCATCCTGGACGTCGTATTGCGAGGGGTGCGACTTGCTCGCCATGGCCGCGTTGCTTGTGATGGTGTTACTATCTAGACCTTGTGATGGCCGTATTGCTTGCTCCTTTGCGCGTGATGAATTTGTGACGGCGTGCTCGTGATGGCGTGTCGTCATGGCGTAGTTTGTCTTGCTCGAAATAGTCGTGTCGTATTTTTGAAATCAAGTTAGACCACCGACAGAGGTGGCTCGGGGCCGACACCCTCGACAGTCTAAACCTCTTTGATCATGGTCATGGTCTGGTCATGTTGCGTGTTGGGAATTCTGGTGTGGACATGTTGGCGTGGAGTAGATTCTCGTCACGATTTGGTTATGTTGGCATGGGATTACGTAAGTCGTGTCGTCGTGCGCGTGGAATCTATCTTAGTCTTCTCTGCTTTGTCGGCGTGCTCGTGGAATGAAAATTGGTTTTCTGTCTGGCTCGATGGATATGTCTTGGATCTGTGTTGCTCGTGATGACATGAAGGGGTGTCGTGATGTCGTGTTGTCGTGATGGTGTGTTCGTGATGTCGTCGTGATGCCCTCGTGCTCATGGAACCTGGTAATCATCAGGAATTTCAAACCCCACTGATTCTGCACGATTTTAGTGCGTTTATCGTTAAACACTGATTCCGCACGTCATACGTGCATTTAGAAGTGTCGTTATCGTACGGAAGTGACAGGCATTACTAAGATGTCGATGCGGTGTCTTTTCAATGATTATGACAAAAGTGTTGTTTCCGCACGAAAGTCGTGCTTGACGGAATCCGTGCGTTAATCGTGTATCTACATTACATCGCTAATAAGACACGGATAACATGCGGGTTTAGTTAATGCGGATTCAGTATCGTATACGTATCATATTAATGCCTTTTACTATATTCGTGCGATTTCAGTATCTATTATAATGCAAATTATTTTCGTACGACATCCGTGTACAATATTTAAAAGGAATTTTTGGAATCTTTTGGAATCTTTCAAAATATTTTGGAATATGTTGGAATATTCCAAGAATCTTCTTTAAATTATACTTACGGTTTAATTTCCCAAAACATTTTTAGATCTACATTTAGAGTTTAGAAGCAATATACATTAAAATTTCAAAGAAATAACATTTTATATTTTTAGAATTCAAATTTGGTATTATTGGTTATCATTGTACTTTTCATCATAGGAGCAAAAAAAAAATAGCTCACAACCACCACGATTTTGGTAAAAAATAAAAAAAATCAAAATATTATGAAAAAAATCCTAGATATAGAAAATGTCCTGCATAATCTAGTGAAAAAAAAGAATTTGGAAAAAAAGTTTTTTTTACATAGTGAAAAACTTTCAAAGTCCGCTGAAAAAAAAAAACAGCTCACGGCCATGATCTGCCATCACGATTTTGGCAAAAAATTCAAAAATTCAAAATATTATGAAAAAAATCCTATATATAGAAAAAGTCCTGCATAATCTAGTGCAAAAAAAAATTTGGAAAAAAAGATTTTTTCACATAGTTAAAAACATTCAAAGTCCGCTAAAAAAGAAAAACAGCTCACAGCCATGATCTGCCATCACAATTTTGGCCAAAGAAAAAAAAAACTCAAAATATGCTGAAAAAATTTGTAGATGTAGGAAGAGCCCTAAATGTTGTAGTGCAAAAAAAATTTGAAAAAAGAATTATATACACATGGCAAGAAATTGCCAATGGTTTTAATCTTTTATAATTACCAAAAAAGTTCCATTCTGTGCATCGAGAGTTTGTGGTGACTTGGTGGTTTGGAGTTTGGTTGACAATCGGGAGGACGCGAGTTCAAATCCCGCCGACGGCGATAGAGCTTGGGAAGCCATGGTGGGCCCCACCACAGGTTCGGGCAATTTCCGTGTAGTTAAAGTGGGTAGCGAGGAAAATAATTTTTTTATATTTTATTAATATTTTATTTTATATTTTTTAATAGTATTATTTTGATCAAATTTAGATATAGAAAGAAAATAAAATCTAGATATGGAAAAGATGATGTCGCACGAAAAACGCACTGAATCAGTGTAGTTTTAAAGACGATTAAAACACGACATTTGACGACTATAAAGAGTGTTGAATTCATACGTTTTCAATAGATATATCAATCGTGTCGAATTAGTACTATATCCGCTTGTACGAACATCGTGTCATATCAGTGTAGTTGCGATGAATGACGCAACGATGCGGAATCAGTGCGAAAACTGTACGAACCCTTGAAATATCGGAAATCGCACTGAAATCGTGCGGAATCAGTGGGGTCCGAAATTCCTGATGATGGTGTGATGCCGAGTCTCATTGTTGCTCGTGATGGCGTGCTCGTGGATCCTGGTGATGGTGTGATGTCCAGTCTCATTGTTGATTGTGTTGGCGTGCTCGTGATGGCGTGATCTCGTGATGCTGTGTCGTGAGGACGTGATGGCCTGTCCTGATGCTCGTGATGTCGTGATGGAAATTGTCTTGGTTATCTTTGCCATGAATGAGTTTAGAGACCCGGGAGTGGTGCGTGACGAGTCCCACAGCACTTGGGACTTTCATGTGTAAATTTACCAAAGTGAGGGGAGTGCGTGATTTAGAGACTCGGAAGTGGTGAATGAACAGTCCCGCTGCAAGTCTTGTTCCTTTTCGCGTGACGAGATCGTAATGTTGTCCTCGTGATGGCGTGTCGTGATGGCGTATTACTAGTAGTTCGTCTTGCTCTAGATACGTGATGGCGTGTCGTATTGTTGGCGTCTCGTATGTTTAGCATGTCGAATTTGTTTGCTGATGATGGCATATTGTACTTTTGAAGATCAAGCTTCACCAGCGGGATAGGGGACTCGGGGGCGACACCCTAGGCAGTCTAAACCGCTTTGATCATGGTCACGATTTGGTCACGTTACGTGGAGATAATTCTAGTCATGGAGTGGTTATGATGTCGTGGAGTGGATTTTAGTATTTGTGCACGCCTTGGTGTGGTCATGACGCCCTGAACTCTCTCGACGCATGGATTCAGGTAAAATGGGATCCGTCTTGTCTTCTCTGCTGATTGCGTGCTCTTCATGGCGTGCCCACGATGGCCTCCTCTAGATTGCGTGCTCATGATGGCGAGACGCACCATGAATGCGTTTCTTTTGGGATTGTGATTTTCATAATGCCGGTCGTCGTGATATGGTCGACATGGTCGTCGTGCCTTTTTTGTTAAATGTACGAAGTTCATGTCATCGTGCTCGAGGATTCTGGTCATGCCGTTGTGCTCGTGGAATTTGTCTCCTCTGCTGTGGTTGCGACTTGGTACAACCCGTCGTGTTGGTGTGCTCGTGATGGCGTGCTTGTGATGGCCTGCTCGTGCTGGAGTGCTCGTGCTGGCGAGTCGTGATGGCGTGCTAGTGATGGCATGCCTGTAATGGCGTTAGGAGCCATGAATGCGTTGTGTCGTGCTCGAGGATTTTGGTCATGTCGTCGTACTCGTAGTTTTTGGTTATGTCAACCTCATTGAGTGACTTGGCCTTATCTGCTGGGGCGATGACATATTGTGATGGCGAGCTCGTGATGGCAAGACGTACCGTGCACGAGTTTCTTCTGCATTTGTGACTGTCGTTGTGCACGCCGTGATAATGTGGTCGCGATGGCACATGTGTCCTTGCTGTGTGTCACTACTAGGAGAGCATACGAAATATGACTATGGCCATATGACTAGATATGACTATCGGTTAGATATGACTCACCAGTAACTACTTTGGTGACTAGAACAGTCTATAGTCATCACATGACTATGATTTTAGTCATATTTACACGGAACCTCAATGGGAACGTAGTAGGGGAACGTATTCTTCTGTGGGCAGCCATATGAGTTTTTGCGTGGGCAGCATATAACTAGAATTAGTAGTTATGTGACTATAGTTTTGGGCAACCATTTGTAAGTAAGTTTTAGAGTAGGGCCTTCATGGTTATAATTCAAATTTATATCCTTTGTTTATGTTTGATTTATTATTTCAATTTGACTTTGCTTCCTTCAGTTTAGGGTTTTCTTTCGAATTTACTTTGTTCCTTTGAGAATTTAACATTTTATATACTGTATTCTTTAAATTTTTATTAAGAACAAACTAGCGTGTTTTGTTTTGTTTTTTTTTTTGTTTTTTTCATTTCATAATTCTTTTCTTCTTACATTTTTATATCATTTATGCAATTCAGATGTCATGGATATTTTTTCCACATACCCTTCTTATTGTCTACAGTCATTGCAATTCTCTTTGCACCTTGTTCAAATACTTGTCATTTATCAACTTTGCTTTGATGTATTGTTTTTCTCTTTTTGACTAGAATAGTTTTATTTTGACTACAACGCTTCTTCCCCTCATGTATTCTTTCCACTTTCGTTTACTCTACCTCTCCCTCATTTTATCAGCTTCTTCTTTCAATTTCTGCCCGTTTCATGTCCATGCTAATTTTTCTCTCTATCACTGGTTTAGTGTTGCTTTGGTATTCATCTTGAATTATAATTTGAGGTAGTGTCTTGAGGGGTGCACTCTACATTAAACATTATATTCATTAAAATGAGAGAATTCCAGAATAATGAGATTTCAAAAAGTCTAAAATAAACCCAAATTGAACCACTAACCATTCCAAATATAGGTTGAAACATTAGAAGATGGATACAGTGAAGATCAAATAGAGTACATTTAATAGAAGTGTGCAATAAAAGATTACAAAAGTGACATCTATTTATAGTAAATATAAAACAAATATACATTTTTTGGGTGTTTGTATTGCAGGACGGTAATCCAATTTTGATAATGTCTCATAATGCTAGGAAAAAGAATGAGCAAAGCGTAAAATCCTATATAAAAACATGAGCTCCACGTATTTTATAAGTCTCTGACTATAGTAATCACGAATAGAATGCCTAGCGGATCTAGGGTTGCGATCGACTCTTCAGTTCAGCGTCGGCCTTCAACTAAAGTTCAGCTATTGCCTTGAACATCACATGACCACGACTATAGAAGTGATACATCGACAATTGCCGTTGGGCAATCTCACGCTTTTGTTACGCCAACATCAATTCCTCCCTCTCATCTCGAACAGGAGCGGATCTCCGTCTGAATTTGTCATGCGACTGAGTCTTTTGAAGACAAGCTTTCACTGATGGGAGACGAGTACGCAAGGGCGCATGAGGAGGCACATTAACACGGGCTTGGGTTAGACGAGGAGGGTGTGATGACAACATCGCAGGGATCTTTCGGTCAGCATTTAAAGTAGCAGAGGACTTGCATGGTTTGGGCATGTCGGAACCCTGCAAGTGTCGTAGCACGTGATACCGGATATTCCCCTAGAACGCACTTTTTCGTATTAAGAACGCTCGTAGAGGTGATTTCCGTGTTATCGTTCCGCGGAGACTCTGTGAAGTGGGAAGTTTCCGGAGATGGTCCCGGACTGGTGATCTCTCTTTCTCTCTGTCACCAGCTGAATCCCTCTTTCCTACTAAACCAGGCCTTCTCCTACTGACTGACCCGGTTACGACTAGATCCGGTATCTTTCCGGGGAGGACTTCTTACTAATCTTCCTCTCCCCCGGTCCACCGTTATGACCTGATCCGGTTTCGTTTAACCTCTGTTTCCCCTCAGAGGGTTCTCCATTCACATTAGCGGTGCTGGATTGAAAGACACACCCCTCCCTACTGATTCAAGTGATGGGAACTTCACTACTTTACGGTTATACTCACAAAACTCCTCAATCCGGGTAATTCCCCTACTACACTTCAGGTGCAGATTCATCCCAGACCCACAGCCGGTCACTTAAGCGCAACCCGGTTTTCTCCCTCCTAAAAATTACTACAACGACCTGATAACCGGGATGGACCCTTATCTGGGGTGTCCGGAATCGGTTGGACTCCTAACAGTTTGTTTTACTCTGATCATTCCGTCCCTCCTTATCACATGATCTATCCAGGTGCTGGCACCTCAACCGGACTACCCGTCCAGGAGTTCTGAGAGAACCGGAGTACCCCCTCCTATCCACTCAGCCACTAACCCGGATTATACCTTGCAACTGAGCACGGAACAACCCACCTTCAAACAATCTCTGAGTTTTCCCAACACCCAGATTCTTAACTGGATCTACACAGAACCCGGCTACTCTAGCTATTCCGGCCTCTTCTGTCACGTGGTCTACCCAGGTGCTGGCACCTCAACCGGACTACCCATCCAGGAGTTTTGAGAGAACCGGAGTACCCCCTACTATCCACTCAGCCGCTAACCCGGATTATACCTTGCAACCGAGCACGGAACAACCAGATCTACAACAGAGTCCGATCAACACTTCCGTTTACCAAGGGACTAATTTGGACCACGATCTCCACCAACAACCACACACACACACACATACACAAACACTCCAGTCCGTAGAAGAGTATGCCTAGGGTTATTTACAAAGAGAAAATGGTACACAAAAAAGACCCCAGGAATGAGGAACATCCCTGGATAAAAAGAAAACACAAAGCCGACCAGATCCGGGAAACCCGCAGATCCTAAAAACTCGGGATCCGCAAAAACCGGGGAACTCCCCCACAGTTCACCTCTCTTCCTACACTGCAACTAACATTAAAATCCTAAAAAAAACCTAACTCCCAAACGGAGTCCTACCCTACTTACTCAAAAAGGGCCTGTTCTAAGTAGCCGGATCCACTAAGTCCGGGCCACTGATTCCGGGACTCCGATGACTCCGGGCAGCTACAGGTCCTCCGGCGGCTGCTCTTCTTTATCTTCCGAGCTCCCCACCACGATCGGATCCGCCGGCCTATCTCTTCGAGTTCCGCGCGCCGCCGGCTGTCCCACCTGTTGCTTTTCCGCCCTGTCCGGTTGGACATCCATTGCCTCCATACCTTTGCTCAAATCCCGGACTTCCTCTGGGCTTACTCCCGCGGGTCGGACTATGTGGATTGGCTCCACATCCATCACGGTCCGGGAGGTAGTTTCCTCCTGATCCGGCTCCTCCTCCGAAGAGCTCTCCCGGATGTACTCCGCCAGTACCCGGAACTCCACCAAGTATGCCTCTACCTTGTCCGAGTACTCCCAGACTACTTTCTTCATCCGGGCTGCTCCCTCCAATCTCGGTTGAAGTACCCGCTCGTCGTACAACCGGGCCTTTGTTTGTGCCTCCCCATCCGATTGGAACAACCCTGATACCTTGGAGACGCACTGCCGGCTTGTTTCTGCTACTCTCCGGATGGTATCCTCTTGCTCCCGGATCAGCAACTCCTTCCTCTGTACGTGTGCCTCCATCTTATTGATGTAGGCTACCTTTCGTTGCAGCTCCTCCTCAAATCCCTTCAAGAGTGCCGCGGATTTGCTCTCTGCCTCCCGGATACCCTGCAGTTGTCCAGTTAGCTCATTCTCCCTCTCCCTGCTCTGGATGAGTTTCCTTTGGAGCTTCGGATACTCCAGAGCGTCGTTCGTCCGGAGAAGAGTCCCTGTCTCCCGGAGAGCAGCGAACATGGGGTTGTACTGCTCCGTAACCATGTCTAGTGCCACCCGGGTCTGCAGTAACATGTCCTCCACCCGGAGCGGTTCTCCTTGTTCCGCTGGCACATTCCCGGATGGACCTGCCCCCTGGACCGGTTCTGCTCCCGCTGGCATCCCCTGCTCCCGGTCCCCCTCGTCTCCGGTTTCCTCTTCGTCCTGCTCTGCTTCCTTGGGACGATTGTTGAGTGGGGTCACTTTCCTCCGGGCCGGTCCCTTCTTTCGGGGCGTGGTCTCTGGCCCTTCCGGTTCTTCCTTCCCCTCAACTGTGAGGACTAACTTCCTCTTCCGACCCTGGGATCGCGGCTGAGACGGACCTCCCTCCCAGTCTGTCCGGTTCTCTTCTTCCATACGTTCCTATGGAACCGCCGGGGTAGAATCCTCCTCCATTGGTCCGGGTCCCTCTACCGGATGCTCCTAGGGCAGGGGTGGAGAAGGCATTGTCTCCTTCTCTGGTCTAGACTCCTTGACCGGATCCACCCGAGGTTGCGCCTGGGAAGGACCGCCTACCTCCGGTTGAGGAATTGCCTCTTGTCCTCTCGCCGGCTTCCTCCGGGTCAGCTTCGGCAGTGGAGAATCTTCCTCCTCATCCGGATCCTCCCTCCGCTTTGTTCTCTGCTCCGGCTGAGGTCTCGCTCCACGCGGTCGTTCTAGCCCCGGTTCCCTTCTCCTTTCCTGCCGCTCCTCCTGCTCCGGCCTGGCGGCACCCGGTTGGCCTCCCTCCGGGCGGTCTTCTCTCCACTTGGTCCTGTTCTCCGGATTAGGGCTGGAATCGCCCGGTGGCCTTTTTACCGGTTGGTCTTCCTTCTCCTTCCGGCGCTCCTCTCCCCGGACTCTGCTCCTATCCGGTTGGGGTGCAGGTGGGGCCATCCTTCTCTCCTCCGGTCACGACCACGAACCGGGTCTACTGGTCCCCGCTACTCCTCCCAGAAGCGCCGTCTTCTTCTTGGCCGGGCTTCTCACCCTCGGAATAGGCAGTTTCTCCAACCTCTTCTTCTATCCTGCCGTGAGGCACCCATGTTTCTTGTACAAGTGGTAGAGAAATGGGGCCAACCGGCATCCCTTCTTGTTGTCGAGGTTATTCACCCACTTCTAAGTGTTCCGGTGGATCAGGATCGCCTAGTTGATCCATTTCTTTCGGAGAAGGCCAGCGTCACAGTGAGGGTGGTGGGCTTCTCCGGACTGAGGATGGGCACTACGTACTGGAGCAGCCGTTGCTCCCGGGGCAGTTTGCAATCCGCCACCTTGAACCCGTCTTTGTCCGAGAGATGACTGAACCGCGTCTTCACCCAATCCGTGTCGCCCTTGCCTCCCGGTTCCATGTCCTCGTTGGTGTCCGGGAAGTCGTACAGTTCCCGCCACATCTCCCGGGTCCAACTGCCATACTTTGCCCGGATGGTTGTCCGGAAGGCGTCCACCATTGGCTCGCCTTCGATTTCCTCCAGCATCCGGGAGTCCTGCACATCCCACACTCTCCCAAACAATCCCAATCCCACACTCACCCCATCTTCTCGAGGTCCTGCATTAGCTCATCGAAGTCTTGCTCGTGTTGCGGGATGTCCGGGCAAATGCGTTTCTCCGGAATCTTGGCCCCGGCTTCCCTGCGTGCCATAGCTGCGGACCCCGGGCGGACTTCGTCACTCCTCCGGATGTGGCGCAGCTCCTTCTCCGGATGCGCCCTCTCTTTCCTTGGTAAACCTCGCGCCTCCCGCTCCGGGCGCTTCCCTTTCCGCTTCCGTGGTGTTCTCCTAACCTCCGTGAGACCCCGCGACCCTCTTCCTGGCTGCACACTTCCTTTCTTCCTCAAACTCCGCCGGAAATAACGGTGCGCACTGTCCGGATGCTCGCCTATGTCAAATTCTAACCTCGCGTTGCTATTTCTCACTGGGTGTTCTGTTTCTCTCACTCCCGGGCGCTCAAAATCTGCACAAGACGGTTGCTCACTGCTCTCTACCTCCGGTTCCACACTATCAACTCTACTGCTATCCGGAAGTACGAAATTCTGCTGGTGCGGACGACTGGAACTATAGAGAGTGAATGAACAGTGGGTTGCCCAATTTAGAGCGGCCCACTTCAATGCTCGGATCGTGGCCGGGTCCATCGGAGACCCATCCTCACCTATCTGGTCTCGCGTCCGGTTTCCCACTGGAATCTGCTGTTGATCTAGTCCTGTAGTAATTCCTCTAGAGTGCGCCCGGATGCCACTCTCTCTCCAAATAAATAACTGGGCCGTTATGGCCATTACTTCTCCTATTTATGGCGGAAAGACTACTACTAGTTGCCCTAGAAACTCTAACTAGCCGTTTTTGAGAAAACGAGGTTTGACAGTAAGTACAAGGGAATCTACATCAAGTAAATCGCAAGGCAAGACCGTCTAAGCGAAATAATAGTGCGAGGAAAGAAAGTATTCGTACCTCAAGAGGATTAATTAGGTGTGCAGCGTCTTCATAAAGCTTTCTCAGAGGCACCTGTCAAACCTCGTTTGACCTAGAAGTAGAGAGTTAGGGCTTTAGAGTAGCTAGGAATAGTCAGAATCTCCATAAATAAGTGTGGGAGTGACCATAATGGCACATTTAGTTATTTTTGTAGAGGAGGCGCTCGCGCGCGCTGTAGAGTTATTGCTAGGGTTCGGTTTTGACGACAGGTGTCCGGGTTGGGCACGGGACCCGGACTGGAAACCGGGTAGGGGATGGACGGGTCAGGGATGGACCCGGCAACGTTTCGCGCCTTGAAATGGGCGGCTTTAATTAGGGCGGTTCACTATTCATTTTCGCATAGTGTTTCCAGTCCACCCCTACGCCAGATTTTTGTGTTTCCGGATGCTGTGAGAGAGCAGGGAGAGTGACCGGGTGGCGAGCAAGTATTCCAGGAGCTTAGGCGTAGCGTGCGTAATCGAGGGAAGGAAGTTTTGGAGCCAGCAGCGATGGGACGGAAGGACAATTGAAGGCTCGGATTGCCAGTTCCGGATAAGTTGGTGCGCCTGGTTACTCCGGCCGATGCTGGACATAGGGAGCAGCTGCGGAAGGATTTGCGCAAAATTGGTTGTGAGGAATTTTTGTACCTACCATGGGATCTCCACAGTGATGCTATGTTGCAGGAGTTAGGTGGAAAACCTGTACCGGCGGAATTCCGGGACAGTGAAATCCGGGGGCAGTGGAAGGAGTGGACCTCGAAACACTGGCGCGTGACGTACAACTTCCCCAACAGCCCGTTTGGATACGACAAGACCAAGCAGGATTCCGGATGGATGAAGGAAAGGTTTTCTCAACCGGTCTTAGAGAAGGATGGATTCCGGGTGCAGGACTGCATAGACGACCGGGAGAGGCGCCTGCTACGGTTTTTGATGCCTATTTTGAGCCCGGACAAACCCAGCACCTGTACGATCAAGTTGATGAAGGCCATTTACGAGGCCTACTTCAACAACCAGAAGACCGGATGGGGACTCATCGTGGACGAGTTGGTGGTCCGGGAAGCGCCGAAACTCGGAAACAAGAAGGGATGTCCTCTAACCCCTTTTCTGTTTCATTTGTATGACAAGCACGGATGTCTGACGACCAAGGAGAGAGAGCAATGGGAGAACTGCCGGAGGATCATGAACCGGGAGCCGCCAAGGGCCCGGGAGGGGAATCCGGATGAGAGCGACGACGAGGACAGCCCGGACGAGGAAGAACGGGAAGAGCAGGAAAAAAGAAGAGCGGACGAACAAGCATCGGTCAATCCGGATATGGAGGAAGACCAACCGGGGCCCTCGGAGACCCGAGCAAAAGAGGAGGAACCGGGTCAGAAGACACCATTGAAGGCGGACCACTTTAGGGCGCGCACCCAAGGCCAACTCAAGAAACTCCAGGAGACTCCGGACGAATCACAGTCCGAGAAAGAACCGGACCAGGAGACACCACCCCGAGGGCAGCTAAAGAGGCGCCTGAGGATTCTGGAAGAAGAGGAGGATGAAGAGGACCAGGACCAGGACACGATTGTGACCGGGGTTAGGGTTCCTCCAAGGAAGAGGCACAGGAAGACGACACTGGTGGATAGCCGGAGAAAGACGGGACGGGCACCGGAGTCAAGCGGACGTCAGAAGAACGTCAAGGTCAAAACCAAGAAGGTGCGAGATTCAAAACCGGTGGGGGACGAAGAGGAGTACCCGGAGGAGATCCGGACTTATGAGCAGGCTCCCCAGAAAGGAGCCGGGTGCTGATAACGCAACAGGATGAGATCCGGGCTCTGGAGAAGCAGAAGTCGCTCACTTACCGGCTCTTCGCGTCGCTGTTCAAACCGGATGGGGAGGCCCAGACGGAGGCCCGGTTGTACCGGGAGAGGGTGGTCGAAGCCGGATTGGACGGTGCTGCCCGAGTGACGAATGTGGTAAAGAAGTAGCCGCAAGGGTCGAAGCAGCGTTGGTGGAATTCCGGAAACTGCTGACGGAGCATCAAGCAAGATTCCCATCCGGGTCCTAACCGGATGAGAGGGTAGCAAATCAGAGAGGTCTGAATGCACCCTTAGCCAGTAGTGAATTGTTGGCCGCATTCCATGTATCGCAGGATGCACCTAGAATGGGGGAGATGGATAGGATGATGGCCAGAGGCCAATCCACTCTGGAACAGACTTCAAGACCGGCTGCGAGTCCGGTGGTGAGTATGCTGCGGAGAAATCCGGATACCAGTATCGGAGGGGACCAGTCGGAGGCCAGCCTGGCTAATTTGGCAGACCAGGCTGCTGATCTGGACAGGAAACCGGGTCCAGTGATTGAGGACCACTAATTGCCCAGGAATGCTTGGCATTCTTGGGGTCTTCTCACTACTAAAGAGTGCATAAAAACCTAGACAAAACCAACACACATCTGTTGGAATCAACAGAGAATGGGTTTAATGTAGCAAACAATTAGTCATCAGCGCAGAACCAACAAGTTTTCTGTTGGAACCAACAAGTTCCTGTTGATTTTCTCTTGGTACTAACAAGTTCGTGTTGATTTTTCATGGAATCAACTGTTCCTAATCCGCATAGAACCAACAAAAGTTCTGTTGATTTTGTGCGTGTCAGGAACCCCATTTCTCTAGTAGTGTCTTGTATTACTGTTTCCTTGAAAGCAAACTGCTGTAGAGCATTATCCGAATATTGTGTATGTGCTGTGGAGTTGTTTGTGGAATGGTACAGTAGTCGAGAGTCCTTTGGTAACCGGGTCGGCAGTCCGGGTCCTCGAGTGATTCGGGTGTGAAGTCAGAATATGGTTTTTGGGTGATTTAAGGACTGTTTGAAAGAGTGGTTTCTAAGTTCCGTACGCTAGGTAATCCGGGTTAGTGGCTGGGCAGGTAGGAGGGGGTACTCCGGGTTGCACAGAACTCCTGGACGGGTAGTCCGGTTGAGCTGCCAGCACTCGGACGGTCCAGGCGAGGGGAAATACGGGATCACAGGACTAAAACATGGCGCTAGAATTCTTGAATACTAGTTTCAGATTCCCCGGATAGTGTCTATTCCGGTTAGTAAGTCGTAGTAATTGGGAGAAAGGGGAAACCGGATTGCGCTTGTGTGACACGACTGCTGGTTGGATAAAACTAGCAGTTGAGAGAGCAGTACGGTAAGTACCCGGGATTAGGAGTTTTGTGAGTATAACCGGAAGGTAGTAAAGTTCCCATCACTTGAATCAGTAGGGAGGGGTGTGTCTTTCAATCCAGCACCACTAATGTGAATGGAGAACCCTCTGAGGGGAAACAGAGGTTAAACGAAACCGGATCAGGTCATAACGGTGGACCGGGGGAGAGGAAGATTAGTAAGAAGTCCTCCCCGGAAGGATACCGGATCTAGTCGTAACCGGGTCAGTCAGTAGGAGACGGCCCGGTTCAAAAGGATAGAGGAATTCAGCTGGTGACAGAGAGAGAGAGATCACCAGTCCGGGACCACGATAACCCGGAAACCACCTCTACGAGCGTTTTTAATACGAAAAAGTGCGTTCCAGGGGAATATCCGGTATCACGTGCTACGACAGCACCCTATTAGACGGAGAACGCGAGCGACGAGAAGTGGACGGTTCTCATGACCGCAAAGGAGAAGGTGAGGACTTGGGCACAGGACGGGTACCACTGTTAGGGGGGCTATCCACTACACCATGTTGAATTGGCTTGGTGGAAAAGTCCATGGTTGACTAGGCAGTAGCTGCCGAGCAGAAGAAGTTATTTCTACTGAGTATAGCATACTAGCCGTAGTCCATGATAGAATCGGTGGACACTGTGCATTGGAGGCCAGCACCGTGGGATGGATCGGCAGCGGCATACCTTGCCTGAAGAGAATTAGCAATTGGATCAAATCCCTGCAACGCATTGCAACGAAACAAAATATTCCAAGCAGTAGAAAAAAGAGGAGAAAAATGATGCTAACTGAATAACGGTGCGACGAAGACATATCACATTCAAGGGATAGCATTCAAGCGTTCATAAAATTCATCTCACAAAGTACTCAAGCGAAAATGTTGTGAACACAAAGGTATATTACAATTACAATGAATTATACAGATCAGCAAAGGCAACCAAAGATCGAACCGAGTAGTTTAAAACGGCTACATCACTTAGAGAAGGGCGTCCAGCTATAGTACAGTACAATGAACTAGGAACTAGGGAGACTACAGGATGCTCGTACAGCCTCGATGAGGAGGTTGTACAGCTGAGGGTCGGGCTCGTCGCACAGCATACGCCGCCCAATATTATCGTTCGTGCGGAAAGATAACAACCCTAGGCCTAGACTGCAATGTAGACGCCGAAACCATGGAAGGAGAACATCAGAGAGAAAATGATCGCGCGCACCGGCCCCGACGTAGGACAGAGAGTCGGGGAGGACTACATTGTGGGGCTCATTCAAAATGTGCTTATTGGGGCTGCCGTCCACTACAATGGTGTTTGCAGACGTGAATCTGCCACCATGGCGCGTGAACAGCTTGTCAGAATTTTTAAGGAAGAAGTCTTTATCAGTGCCAGGCACTTTGAAAGTGGACACCCTACCGTGCCTATCCCTACACTTGAGGGTTTCTCACGAGTCTTAGCCAAGTACAAGGGAAGGGAGCTGGATGCCGCGGAACAAATACTGCACTACCGAGTCAGAGGTAGACTTCTTCATGGAGCTCCAGACGGTAAAGTCCGCGATCATGGTGAGCTCCCGAAGGAACGAGTAGCAGAGTGGACGCAAGTAGACTTCTTTGGGCCCCACTACAGCCGGGGTAACGGCTGAGTGCGGCTCAGAATAGTCGTTAAAAGGCGTACGAGTAGTCCAGGATTTCAAATCCTTACAGACGCAGAGGATTCCATTCATGTCCAGAACGACATTGAGCCATTTTTTGGGCAGCTTAAGCTGGGGCGACCGAATGACCGCCTCCGAAGAACTTCCACACGAAAGAGGAGGACCGGATCCCTGGCGACAACAGACAGACAAATGTGTAGCCTGGTACGATCCTGAACTGACACATTTCGGACGACATCGTGATGAAAACGGTAAACGATCGAGGCGAGTGCGAAGACCAAAATAATAACAAACAATCACTACGAAGCGTATGGATTGCACCTAAAGGCCGGAGGTCTCGATTGACATCGCACAGACCACACGCACGGCTGCGGAAAGTGCAACGCCCGTGACGTTAAGAGGAGGGGAGGCCGAAGTTTGTGTACCCTCAATCAATTGCGCATCCCCCTGCAGTCTACGCGCATACACAAGTGTTTAAGAGGACAGAGGGTCGACACGAGAAGAAGGGACTCCGTGCGAGGCAAGAGCGGGCTCCAAGGACTAACTGTCCCGAGTAGGTTGTGGGGGTGGGCGAAGAGCATGAGGCAATTGAGCATGAGGCACAGTGTGGGCATAGGCGGAGCCTGCGATGAAACTAGATGAACATAAATTCGCGAGTGAGCAGTATGTAAATTAAAATAAGGTCCAAAAATTGTAAGTACAAAAAATGTTGATGGAAAAATGTCCAAAATTGTCTTCTCAACCAGCAGTTGAAGATCCTAAGTATTACAGCCGTCTATACAAAGAGCCTACAAAAAACTATTATAGAAATCAACTCGAGTCGAACTAAAACTATACAAATGACATCGAGTGATTGTTGGGAACCACCTGCTCCAGTGTCAGTGCCAGGCGAGACGGCAGTGTCCGCATTTGCACTGCCAGTAGCTCCGCTGAATCCGAGATTGTCGACACCAGTAGCGCTTGATGACATTTGCCGGGGAGCCGGCGAAGTGGACGGAGCAGACGCAGGAGCGAGTGGAGGCGGGGGCGGCGAAGCGACAGGCGAGGACGACGGGGGAGGCGGAGGAGGAGCAGCAACATGCGAGTACGATGGTGGAGGCGAAGGAGGCACAACGACAGACAACGGCGCCGGTGGAGCAGAGTCGTCGCTAGATATTGACCCCGACGGATAATTAGTCAGCAGCAGAGGTATAGAAGGCAACGGCGGCGGGGGCATTATGGCGACAGGTTGACGTTGCGGAAGTCGCTCTATCATTGCCTACATTGTCAGATGATGTACTTCTGGAAGTCGACCTGGTTTGATCTCGTTTCCGCCGTTTGAGTAGCAAGAACTTGAACCGTGGCAACCAACGACTACAAAATGCTTTCGTTGAAAGAGTCACGTTTCTTCCTCTTGGACTTCCGCTCAGAGGAAGGAGTTCCACCTTGACAGCCGAAGGAGGCGGATGAACTCCCGGGGGTCTCCGGAGGAGCTTGATAATCTTCGTCCTCGTCCTCGTCCTCATCAGAGATGGAGGATTCATCGTCATCCTCAGCTTTCGACTTCTTCTTCGATCGGGAGGACCCTGCTCCTACAGCAGGGCTACTCTGATTTCCTCCGACCATTACTACATATCCGTCCTGGAGGATGTCCACCTTGTCCAGCTGCAAGGCGTCGTGTGCGATTAGAGTCCTATAACCTGTACTCGTATTGGGCCCGACAGCATAGCTGTTTATGCAACACATCTGCCTAAATAACATGGCAGTCATGAATTGACTTAGAAGTCAGAGAAATGGAGCAGCAAGAAAGACTTAGATCGACTCGACCTAAACTTTGACGAACAGGCAGGTTTCAACTATGACGGAGAGACAGGCAACCATAGAGGAGTTAGTTTGACGTCGAAACGAGCTGAAGAGAGGGAAACTGTGACGGTAAGGTCGACTCGAGCTAACACGACAGGGTTTAGGTCAATGCGTCCTGAATGTACACAGGATTAGGGTTTGGGAGCTAAACTTACAGCGGAATAGGTCGACCCAATCTGAACCTACAGGAAAGGACTGTCGACAACAGGTTTAGGTCGACCCGAGCTTACACTACAAATGTTTCGGTCGACCCGAGCTGAAGATCGAGTCATGCGCTACGTACCACAGCAACACAAGTGATCTTGGACCCCGCGTAGACGGAGAAGATATTTGACCCCACTGTCGTGAACAGCTTCATGAGCGACAAGTAGAACTCCATTCTAGATTCCCCCCTGCACAAACGGTACTGCAGCTCATCGTACGCCCAAGGCTTCGTATATACCAAAGTGTCTGGCGCCTTGAATTCGTCGGGGATCATCCGCACTATCGGTAATTCGGGGTTTTGCAAGAAGAGGAGCTCCACTTTTGCTCGCGCCTACTTAGAATTTGCCGGCAAATTGTACAGACGCTCGTTCCTAGCCGGGAGGTAGGTGGCAAATTTCTTCTTGTATTTGTGGAAGACTTCGTCACCCTCCGCAAAATGAACTGCCTGGTGCATCTCCTGTATGTCGGCGCAGATAAAAAGCCACGCAGGCACTTGATCGAAGTCCGGTTCACCTCTCCTTTTCAGAGAGGTCATGAACTCGTAAAAGTACGGCATCACCGTACATGACTTCTCTTTCTGCTCCACCCCGGGGAGGTTCCTGAAGTCGATGACCCCCAATCTCATGAATTTGGCCTCGTCGTCATTCCAGACGCCGTCCGCCCTCTCGGAGTGGATGTTTTCCTTCGGGTCGTATGGCCGGTACTGAGCCTTACCAAACGGCTTCACGAATTCTTTTCATTTTTCCATGAAGACTTTGAAGAATTCGTGCACGTGAGGTGAGATGTCTGCGGTCTTCTTATTTTTGCTCCTAACCTACTTGGCCGCTCAAGGAGGACATTCATGGTCGCCCTTGTGATGTTGTGGCCCTTGTTGAACTGCCTCCACTTCTCGGGCACTAATTCCCCCGCCGGATTGAAGAGCCCGAGAGAACGATCGATGTTGTGCAATTCCCATTTGACAAGGTGCTTCCACTTCCTCCTCTACACCCATTTCTTGGTATAATAGCACTTGCCTAGAACCGAGGATATTGCCTTAATCGTGACTTTCGGGTAGTCCTTGGTCCACTTGGGGTTATCGCGATGAAGGACATGTTTGGCCAATTTTGCGGAGTCCTCGTAGGTTAAATTTCCCAGCCACTTGAAGAACTCACGCGCGAGATTCCTACTCTCAGGATTCCAGTTCGCCTTTTCCTTGAACTTCCTATCACTATCCGGGTCGGGAAGCTCGCCGGCACCTGCGCTTGAGATCACTCCGCTCCAAAGAGCAAACACATCGTCCGGCGCAGTGATCAGTTTCAGCTCATTTTGGATGTCGAACAACGCTTCGGCATTACTTTTCTTTGCGTCTCTCTACACCTGAGCCACGTCGAGCATCGCGAACCGCAGCCTCATAGCAGTTTGAAACTCCTGCAGGGGGTACGTACACCGTTAGCTATTAGGCAGTCATTTAGGTCGACTCGATCTTACCAAACAAATGCTAGTTGAGCGCATGGATTGCACAGTAGTAGGCCAGACAGGGCACAGAACGAGCGTATTAGGTAGACTCGACCTAACTTGATGTCCTCTCGGACCTACTCTATGGGGACGGACGACGAAGCATATTAGGTCAACTCGATCTGAACATTACCTTGAATTTTGCTTTGTTTTCTTTGGACTCCCTCGTCCTCGAGGCGGACGAGGATAGTATGTGCGCGGGGAGCGGAGAGCGGTGAGTAGTGAGCGGAGAAATGTGGGATTACGAGCAAGAATTTTAGGTCAACCGTGGTCAACGACACTAAAATTAGCAATTATTCGAATATTCGGTTATGTTTAGTAAGTTTTAGTACCTATGACCGTGGAATATTTGGTACCTATTACCGTGGTTTAGGGTGAGTGGTTCAGAGATAAAGGCACATTAAAGGGTTTAGGGTCTCTATAACCGTCGTAATTAGGGTTTAATTCGGGGTTTAGGGTAGAAAGAGATTGTTATTTCTGCATCTTATTAGGGGCTAATCCACTCGTTTGGAGATAATTATTTGAAATGCATAGCAAATTTAGCGTTTAGACCAGTTTGGGTAAACGATAGAAAAAAAACCAGAGTTTAGGGTTTAGGGTTTCGTAAATAATATAACATGATTTTCAAAACTGCAGTAGTGGCCCTTTTAGTCTCACTACAATTTCATTGATTTGAAGAGTGAACATGTCAATAATGGAACTACCAACATTTTTGTATCCTAGGGTGTTGGATGAGTCAACAATCCGCTCTCAAGAACTAGCTTAACTTCGTTGAAGCTAAGAGTGGGTACATGTATGAAGGCATCTACATCAGCATTACACCCACAAACGACCATGAAGACAAAATAGAGATGTTTGCAGTGAGCCCATTGGTTGCGTCCTCTTTTTGCCTTGGTCACCATCTCCTTGAAATAAGGGCAGGAGCAGTCTGGAAACTGGGAAATTGTGAGAAAGTACTGCTGATTTGTCGAAGGCGTGCCCGAATCCAACGTGACGATGCAACCCTAAGGCAGGGACTGGAACCATGTCCACCTTCCTTATGCAACCCTTGAATGCTGCAGCGCTAGCACAGTTGTTAGCTTGCTTGATGGATGGGCTCTTCTTGTTGCGTTGGACATTCTTGCGATGACGTCGCTTGGGAACTTGAGCAGGGAAAGCTGGAGTTACATATGTTGACAAGTCGACGGAAAGAGGGTGGTCTTGGAGGAGCCTTCGGGGCAATATAACCTCGCGCTGTGGAAGTCGAAAGCCAGCGTATTCTAGGGCAAGTATCTCCTTGCGTGTTAGGGTAGTACCGTTCTTCACGGGCCAAATGTCGGGGACCTCAGGGCGGGACATAACCCACTTTCTGCGAGTTCCTTTGACACACCTCTCGATGTCGTCGTTGCAGAAGAAGAATTGCATGCGCTCCTTGCGATTCTTCTTGTAGTTGTCCATCATGCCCGTGTACGTCGGAGCAGCGGTAGATTTCCCGTCTTGTATGATTCGAGCGATGCACTTCTTCTTAGTCACAGCCTGCTGCGCGAAACAAGCCTTCGCAGATGGGTGTTCTAGCCTAGCTATGTGCCACTGACTCTCGTTGCAAGCCGTTTCTTGCACTGAAGTAACGTGGTGTAGAGCTATTGCTGGGGTTGCATCTTGAACCTGCACTTGTACATCAGACTTCTCTAGTTCTTGGGGAGAGATTGAGAGCTCTACAAGAGAAGCATTTAGGTTTAGGGCGTTGTTCCTTGCACCCCTGGTCTGCACTCGAGGACGAGAGATGTTGATCTTGTCAGGTCTATGAGAGTCATACTCCGAACCGATGGGAACATCTGCTCTCCGCTTCAACGACAGGAAGACTTCTTCTTCTTCGAGTTGAGGCATTCGAGTGCAAAACTCCTCCGCTTCAGGCATCTTTGCTAATTTTTTGTGTAGGGATTTCGATATCCCCGTGCGCTCTGTAGACTTCTGTGCAATCCGGAGTTTCAATTCTTCTTTGGTAGGGCCAGTTCCGGCTCTACCCCTTGAGGTACTGATAGTACGCGACGCTCTGCATGAAGGTTCAGACGAAGTCATCCACAGTAGCGACAAACAGGTCTGACCCTCGATCACCAGATTTCTGTTTCCATTTGTTGTGGATACTTTCAGTTAAGTTGCAAGAAGGCATTTCCGCCAACTCGTCCTCGGTGAGGTCCTGGAATATAGAAAGCAATGCACATTTAGAGTTTGTAGTTGTAGAGAGGAGAACAAGCAATGGCATGGACTTAGGGTTTTCAGTTTAGGGTTTAGAAGCTTAGAAGTTGCATGGATCCTCCCCACTGGCAGTATCAAAAATGCCAGAAGGCTAGCCATAAGTCGAGACGCCTCAGTCCATCTTCACTAGCAGTTCCGGAGGAGTGCCACCAAGCTCGGATACCAAGATTGCGGGAATCTGCGTCCGCTTGCGTCGAGGCGTTCTTGTATTGCTTGCACAGCACGCGATGTTGGTCTTGGAGGTCAGGTCTGATGTCAGCCTTCGTGTGCTTCTCCAATGACTGCACCCAATGGAAGAGACATGTTCGCTCTTTATTAGGCATTGGGATTGAAGCATCTCCACTCCCGTACACAATACGTACAACATTCCAGTTTGCTTGCGCGCTGTCTGCCATGAAGCCCTTGAAGTTTGGATGTTGAAGTCCGTGGCGAGCAACAACGGCGTTGAGATTCTTCCAAATGACCATTTGAGCCGCGACGTCTTCCGACTGCATATCGCACAACGCAATGGTCATAACACGGCAGCCCATAGTTGTCCACTGTTTCACCCTCTTCACATGATCGAACATGAGCCATGCGTTCTCCAGGTCTCCACCAGGCTGCATTCGCTTCACAAGATCAACTCCGCTACCGGGACCAATCTCTGACATTTTGAAGACGAAGACCTTGTCCGACTCCAATCTTTGACCGGGGAACTTGTTCTCCTGGACAAATGGCCAGTTGCTGGAGCCGCGAAGCTTGGTGATGCTATCCATGATACCGAACTTTCGGAAGTACTTATGGAAGTTGCGAATGTTGGGGGAAGTCAACTCCTTGCATCTGTCAAAGAGCGGCAGGAGGTCATCGAGTTCAAGAGTTTTTTATTCTGCTCCTTCGGCTGCCACAAGCATATCCCCTACCATCTCTTTTGTTGCCTCTAAGACGATCACAGACTTTGTTGCAGAAGGAGTTCGGTACACATGCTCCTCCACCAAAGTCTCGCCTCTGACAATATCTTCTCGGTAAGCCCCGACCTTGACAGGGTGGTCGTCAGTTCCTAAATGAACACAAGCTCGAGTCATGGTGTTTTTGCCTAGGACGTACTATATTTTTGCATCGCAGGTTGCAAGACAGGAGGGAGGAACTTTACAACATTTGCAAACAAGGGTGGAGTCCTTGGGAGGATTAGTTCTCACGTCAAAAACAAATGAAGATACTACATCCCACTCAGTTTCGTTTACAGCTGTCGTGCGGTGAACGCGGGTTAGAAAATCGCAGTCTACATTTTCACATCGTAAATGTCCACAACAAGAGGAGGTACGGAATATCAACCCAAAATCATTGACAATGTTGGACGTGTGAGTACGAGTCCACACATGCCCATCATAGTGTTTGTCCATGCCACGGAGTTGCTTCGCTTTGCCAACGGAGGGAACTCAAAGATGACATCGCCATTGTACTGGGGTGGCAAGAACTCGACTCGTATGATAGAGGTAGAGTTGTAGTCACATTTTTGAATATATTCCTAGAACCCTTTCTAGCACATAGCAATTTCAGGCACTCTACGATACTTTGTTTTGGTGACACAGAAAGCGGTGTAGGCTGCTTACAACTGGAAGGACAACTGCTTGCAGAAGTTTGGGGATTAGGTTGAGAAGGAGGAAGGATAGGATCATCTTCTACATTCTCTGGGACGTCATCATCACTAAATTCATAGATGGTCTTTAAACTTGGCTCAATTTTCACTCGGCCTGGCATGGTGGTTTGCCCAGTGCAAATAGATGACTCCCTTGGAGTCAAGAGTTCGGTAGATGCACCCATAAGGCAATCGGATAGACCGTAAGCTCTATACCTACCTGCTTTAAGCAACCACACTCTTCTATCTTCAGTAGTGGTTAGGAGCTGCCTAACGGTGTGCGTAAGTAGACCAGACTCTGCATCGAATACCTCTTTATCAACGTGCACTGTTGCTGCAAGAAATTGAAACGTTAAACTAAGACTTAACACTGAAACGACTGCTACTCCGTTGTCCCCTAGCGGGAAGGAAGTAGGGACGCTTGCTCCTTCGACACGAACAAGTGCCATGCTCTACTCTTGGGGAAGTGTATATTCAAGACATTCAATGCAATCCGGAATGAGAGTGAGCATTTGGGAGATGAACGCTTAACTCAAGATGTCTGTTTCTGGATCCCTGAATCATAAATCAAGTTGAATGTATTTCTACAGAGATACGATTTTAGGGTGCAGCTATTGCTTTTAGAACACCACTAGGAATGGAAGTAGCCGTCTCAACACTGACAGATGTCTAAAAAGTTTTGCATAGATGCTGCACGATGAGCATCATGGCAAGTTGACAGAAGAGTCAGGTATCAAGATTAGACTATCTTAATGCATGAATGATGCTGACCTCATACTTGGCCGCTGATTGATTTGAATTCTCATTGTCAGACTGGTTTGACGGCCGCCAAGCTGTTTGTCAGCTGCATTCTATCAAAAGAAATCATTCGAAATAGAAGTCATTAATTGCTAGAGCAGGTACAAAGCTGTTAACTGCTTGAACGATGTGAGTTCTTCAGTATGCCTAGAGGAGCCCAGAAGAGAAGACGGAAGAGTAGTCTCAGGTTTAGTAGTAGAAAGCAATTGATGCGAAGAAGGATGAAGTTGAGGAGTGGAAGCACTCAAGAACCTGCAAAGGTGGACACGCAAAGAGTTTTGGATTAAGGCAACATTGTCTCTGAGCGGGAGTTGGAGTCGATTCAAGAGACAGACTATGAGACGTCCAAGCAAAGCAAACAACCAGAAATTTGTGAGGAGGGAAGTGATTCCGATGAAGAGTCGCAAGATGTTGAGGTAATCATTGATGCGTTTGATGTGAGGAGTCTGATCAAACTATATACAATTCTTTTTAGTTTGTGATGTGTCATTTGAATGGCACATGGGCCTTACTCTAGTATTAATAAGTTAGCCCAGGGCCTTACTTACGTATTCGTGCACCATGGCATTATTTGCATCATTCTATATATTCTGGCCTATGCCCTGAGCTTCCCCTTGTCAGGTGGGCCCTGGTCCTTTATGGGTTAACGCCATTTTGACTATGGCCTTGTTCTCAATTCATCGGGCTTGTCCATTCGGGCCTTGCTGTGTATCCTAATTTCTGGCCACTGGCTTCACTCTGCTCTCGGCTTGTGTTTTATGGGTTCCGGCTTTGCATCTGCCGTGGCGCCGATCAGGGTTTAGCTGGTGGCCCTCGTCTTCGGCCATTGCTTTTGGATTACTGCTCGCTCAAGTTTGGGATTACTGCTCGCTCGAGTACCCTAGCTCCTCACTTAAGGACCTGTCGGAGGCGACCTCTCTTGACAGGGTTTCATCCTTGCTCTCGAGGGTTTGCCCCCAGCCTCTCTTGACTGGGTTTGCTCCATTCTCTTCAAGGTTTGCTCCTCCCTCTCTTGACAAGGTTTGCTCGTTGCCTCTATCAACACTGGATTGGCGTTTAGGGTCTCCAACTGATTGCTAGCATCCATTTGTACTGTTAGTACAAATCACTCATTAATGGCGACAGAGTACTAGTGTTTCACTATTGACATCTTGGATTTCACAGATGGGAGGCATCGATGATCTGGAAGGTGCAGGAAACGTTGTGGGACAAGTAATGGAGCTTCCAAGGAACGTGGAAATGAAGACGGGGGCCACATTCGAATCGGAGGCCACGCCCAACACTACCTAGCCGCCGGAACAAGGTATTTCAAATGTCTATGCCATCGCTGGATGTTAAACCCTTAACCCCTGTGGAGGTCAATTTACTTTGGTAACACAAAAGTGTGCAGCCTTTGTGTGAGCTCACATTCTTTTCATACACCAGTGGAAGCCTGGCTAGCCCAAGCCGGTTTGTGCCTATCCCTTTGGAGGTCATTTTTTATTTTTTTGAACACTAAACTTTAGCTTATTGTGTGAGCTCATCACGTATTCTAAACACTGTGGAAGGCTCGGGCTTAACCCAGCCGGTGCCGGCCTCCCTTTGTAGGTCATTTTTTATTTTATTTTTACACTGAACTCTGGCTTTTTGTGTGAGCTCATCACGTATTCTAAACACTGTGGAAGGTAGGGCTTAACCCAGCCGGTGCCGGCTTCCTTTTGGAGGTCATTTTTTTATTTTTTTGTCACGCTCAACTCTGCCTTTTTAGTGAGCTCATCACGTATTCTAAACACCTGTGGAAGCCCTGGCTTGACCCAGCCGGTGCTGGCCTTAGTTTGGAGGTCATTCTTAATTCTTTTGTAGCACTAAACTTTGGCTTATTGTGTGAGCTCATCACGTATTCTAAACACTGTGGAAGGCTTGGGCTTAACCCAGCCGGTGCCGGCCTCCCTTTGGAGGTCATTTTCAATTTTTTTGTAACACTCAACTCTGCCTTTTTGTGTGAGCTCATCACGTATTCTAATCACGGTGGAAGGCAAGGCTTAACCCAGCCGGTGCCGGCCTCCCTTTTGGGAGGTCAATTTTAATTTTTTTTTAACACTAAAATGCTGGCTCTGTGTGAGCTCATAAGGTTTTCTAAATTTTGTGTTTCTTTACTCATGTCTTCTGCAGAGAATCTAAGTAATTTAATTTGGGAACTACAAAATATCAGAGCCCAACTTATATTGAACCATGGAGTTATTTTGATCTCAATGAAGTTGGCGACCAGAACTTTGATATGTCTCAGAGCTAAGGGTTCAGGGTTTAGTACTCAATGGGTAGTGGTTACAGCTTTGAACCAAGTATTAAGATGCAACGATCTAGTTTCTCTTGTGAGGAAATTTTGATAATCAGTGCTTTCAATATTGTATGTACACTCTATGGTTTCATACCAATTAATTATGGACCTATGCGGTTTTTATATCGTAAGTGGAATGTGTCATGCTTGTCTTTCCATGATGGTTCAATGGGAATATTGTGTACTGTAGATCACACGTGGTATGGATTCAATGGGGATTTTGTGTAAGAGGTTACATATTGAATAACGGGAATGCCAGCATGTGAGCCTAGAGAGGAGAGCCTGAGAGCCCAAGAGCCTGAGAGCCTAGGAAAATTTCAATTTTTTTTTGGTTTTCTCTGTAAGGGACCTATAACCGTGGATTCAGTATGTATTGAATTTGGAGTATAATTGAACTGCAAATTTTCCATTTACATACATGTATGCAAATAGTTTATGAAACATTTAGGGTTTAAGTATCAAGGGTGTATCGTTTGAACATTGAAAAATTATACATGAACAAGAGAGTATACAAATCAATGACGTTGGATAGTAAAGTTTAGGATTTTGGGTTTAGGGTAGTACAACACGGGTGGCATTAAATTGGGTTTAGGTTTAGAACATAAATGTGTAATTGGTATAATTCACATACTACATCTATGCAAATTAATAATGAAAATTTGAGGGTTTAGGGTTTAGGGTGTAGAGATTGAACATTCAAAATTGCAATATGAACAAAGGAGTGAACAAATCAATGAGTTGGAGAGTAGAATGGTTAGCAATGTGAGGTACAACACAAATGTAAAAATCCCAAGTAGTGGCCCTTTTAGTCTCACTACAAATATCAAATAGAAAGTAGTACAAATATGTGGAGAGAACATAAAAGTTCCTCTCAATCATCACTAGAATTACCGGTACTAGTAGACCCTGAGCAAGAGCTAGATGTAGAGCGGCTCGATGAACAAATACCATCATAATCAGACTCCTCAGCCTCATCATCAAAGTATACAAGTGCGTCAGAATTCAACACCTTTGGCTTTGGAATGTGATCCCTAATACCATGTCCTGCAAGAGCCTGTGCAATAGGCTCAATGTAGCATGGCAACTGAAAAGGTTTGGGTGGGCTCTCAAGAAACTCTGGCCTTGCAAAAAATGGCCTCTGCACGGTAGAATTCGTGGTCTTCATTTTTCTGTACAAAGAAAAGAAAATGAACATGAGAACAAAGTGATCAAGAATTTATGAAACAAAGCATCAATTGGAATGTTTAGGGTCAAACTTACTTACTGAATCGGGATTTCTTCAACACTCGAACAACCGCAGATGGAACTGCGTCTCGATCCTCTGATGCAGACGATGATGCAACGACTGGCTCGGGTTCGGGTTGACGGGCACGCCGCATAGACAATAGCACCCCATCAAACAACTCTTGGTCCTCTTCAAGTGCCACAAGGTGGCGTTGCACGCGGTGGCATGCCAACAATGACGCACCTAAAACAATGCATGGAACAAAAATACATGCAATAGTTATAAGTAAAAAGTGAACGAGAAATAGAAACAAATAGAAAGAATGGAAATATGTTGAAGATATTGAATTCAAGAAATATATAGAAAAAATTGATGTTATAAAAATAAACCTGTCATAGCGGTGCAATCCAAGACAACATCGTTGGGGCGAGAAGTAGCCTCAATCAACATCTGTATGAACTGACTATCGTTCTCACGAGGACCTCGCCAGGGCTTAATTCCATTCATTTTTTGGGAACTCTTGGTGGTGAAATTCTGTAACATATCATCACAGGCCACATCTAATCCGATGCCTCAAGAGTTGGGATAGATTGAAATGCAAACCGTCCTCCAGCAACCTCTGGTAACTCACGAACTAAGAGATACACTCCAAACCGCTATGTTTGCATCATATATAACCAAAAGAATTAGTTGATAGAAAAAGCAAAACAATATTGGAAGAAAAAAAACTAGATAGTGGATGAGAATTTACCGTCTTGAGATGGTTGACTGGTGATGCCAAATGAAGCCTATTCATGCAAGTCCAATCTTTAAACAACGTAAAGCCCGTTGCGTTACTGTAACCAAGAATGTTAGCCTTGGTAGACTGTCTGTATGGATGGATTACGATGATAGCGCCATCATCAACCAAGTGATTGTCTGCAAAGTCAAAAATCGGGTCAAGCCAGTCCTCTTCTGCTGTATTCCACTCTGGAATCTGACCTGGCAGATCTGAGATAGTGGGAACAGGAAGGTTCTTGGGCATGTCCACAAGAATCAGATCAACACATGGATCCTTGCAGGACTTTCTTTTGAACACTCGCGGACGGTCTGCTTTGTGCTGCAAAAAAAAACAAACACAAATTAGTAAACCGAAAAATCCAAGCTGAACAAAAGAAAATAATTGAATTATAAATTGTCAAAGAAGTATGACAAGCATTTTACCTCATCCAAGAAACTCTGAATCTCTACAAACACCTTTGGGAGAGGATCATCTTCGTTTTGTGGAAGAGCTGCTCCAAGTGAGGTGTTGAGGACCAATTCATCGATTTGCTGGTCCTCTCCTAAGTCTACCAGCTCAAGAATTTGGCCACAAAATACCTTGTCTTGTGAAAGCTCCAAGTATGCAGCATCTCTCTTGGTTCCCCGCTGCTCTTGGTTCTGGTGCTGAGATTCTGCATCAACAACACTAGAAGAAGAAGGCTTTGGGACTTCTTGTACCTTTGGATTCTTCTTCTTCTCCTCTTTTTTGGCGATCTTCTCAGCTTGTTTGTCAATCCTGGCTTGCTCACGAGCGGGTACCTTCTCTTCTTGTTGAGTAATCTTCATGGCCTTCTTCTTGTCTTCAGCTTCAACTTTGGCAATGAGTTTAAGCCGTGCCTCCTCATCAAGCTTGTCTAACTCACCAACCAACAAGGTAGGTGTATCGGCAGTCTCAGCTGAGGATTTGAGATCCTTCTCATCTGCGTGAACAAAACCCAACCCACAGTCCAAGTACCACCCAACCCCCTTGAGATGTGTGCTGGTCCACGACTTCAACTGTAGCGGAGAAAACATGCAAAACTCAGAACTCCGATCCATCCAACTCTCAAGAAACACTGGAAGATCTGTCTTGGAAATTGCCTTCTTCTCGAGTAGCTCATGCTTGAAGTACCTGTAGACATAAAATATTGAAGGTAGAGAAGATTGCACAAGGCACACACACAAACACAAGGAATGCGTAGAAAGAGATGATCTTTACTCAAAGGCCTTCCACCTTAAGTAGTGTACACTAGGAGGTCACCATGGACAAACCATATGGGATAACTCATCACAAGGACACTCTAGAGATCAGCCCATGCCTAACCCCTCCTCCCACACACCATTATTTAGCACCCGTACGTCTTTGGCTTCTAGCAATACTACGTTGCATCAATTACCTCAATACTCCCACTTTGCGTAGAGCCAAAGCCTCTAAGTCCAAATGCTATTACTAATCGTTGGTGTCGGTCTCTACAAAGACCCTTTGTGAGCACATCCGCCACCATGTGCTCCGTTGGGCAATACTCCAAATGTATAACTCCCAATTCCAACTTCTCCCGAATGAAGTGGTATTGCACAATGTGCTTCGTGCGTGAATGATGTGTAGGGTTCTTTGCAAGTGAAATGCACCCTTGGTTGTCACACATAATCGTTGTAGCCTCACCTTGTGTGCAACCCACATCCACCATTAGTTGCCTCAACCAAATGGCCTCCTTCGTGGCATGGCTCGTAGCCATGTACTCGGCCTCCACCGTTGATGTCGCCGTCGTTTGTTGCCGCTTGCTATTCCACGACACCGCTCCCGATCCGACCTTGAACATGTAGCCCGTTGTCGATCTTCGATCGCTCGTGTCTCCCGCGTAGTCCGCGTCACAATAGCCGCTCAACACAATGTCTTTGCCTCCAAGACACAACTTCACATCGCTTGTGCCCCTCAAATAACGCATGATCCTCTTGACCGTCATCCAATGCATCGAGCCCGGTCTCGCCATGTGTTGACTCACCACGCTAATTGGATACGCAAGGTCGGGCCGTGTCGCAATCATCGCATACATCAACGACCCCACCGCTTGCTTGTATGGCACCTCCGCCATCGATTTAGCCTCCATCGCATACTCCTCCTCCGAAAGCTTGACGAGCTTAGAGTTTGCATCCAATGGTGTTGCCACGGGCTTACAATCCTCCATCCCGAATCTCTTGAGCACGTCCATCACATACTTGCCTTGACTCATGGTGATAGTGCGTGTAGCCCTATCACGCACAAACTCAACACCAAGACAAAAGTGCAATTCTCCAAGATCACTCATCTCGTACTCTCTCTCAAGCATGCCTTTTAATGCATTCATTAAACTCATGAGGCTTGCAAGAATGATCAAATCATCAACATATATGATCACAATCACCACATTTTGCCCCTCTTGCATGAAGTAGAGACTATGATCCGCAATGCTCCTAGTAAACCCGTGTGCAAGCAAGAACGTGTCAATCTTTTGGTACCACGCTCTTGGAGATTGTTTCAACCCATACAATGATTTTTGCAACTTACAAACAAGGTGCTCTTTACCTTGTTGCACAAACCCCTCAGGTTGCACCATGTAGATGTCCTCCTCCAAATCGCCATTCAAAAATGCGGTCTTCACATCCATTTGATGCATCTCCAAGTCCAAGGCCGCTCCAATGGCAAGAATGCATCGAATGGTGGTGAACTTGGCCACGGGAGCAAATGTCTCGTGAAAGTCCACCCCATGCACTTGCGCGAACCCCTTGGCTACTAATCTTGCCTTGTGACGCACAACAATACCCGAAACATCCCTCTTTGTCCGAAACACCCATTTGCAACCAATGGGGTTGCGATCCTTTGGAATGGGAGTTAATTGCCACGTACCGTTAGCAATTAGAGAGTCGTACTCCTCTTGCATGGCGCGCTCCCACTTGACCGCATCCTCACCTTGCATGGCTTCTCGAATGGTCAATGGACCATCCGATAATGCCACATTCGCATGCTCGTCCTCCACTTGAGGGAAGATGTGGTTCTTCCACCATTCTCCAGGTGGCTTGCGCGATCTCTCGGGGTACCGCCGCTCGCTTGAAGAAACTTGCTCCTCTTGCGTGCCCTTTGCGCCATTCTTGGCCTTTGAGCTCGATGACGCTTCAACAACCTCCGTGTCGCCAGCTTCGTCATCACCGTCATCATCACCTACATCAACAACACTAGGAGACTTGGAGGGTGTGTCCACCAAAACGTCTCCACTACTCCCACTTGGACCAACCTCCAAAGGAGCCTCCATCGTAGACTCCTCACAAAATGTCACATCACGTGACCGAATGATCTTCCTCGTGTCCACCGACATGAGTCTATACGCCTTGGTACCTTCACAATACCCAAGAAACACACATTTCAAGGCCTTAGCCTCGAGTTTCGTCCTCCGTTCGTCGGGAACCTTCGCATATGCAATGCATCCGAAGATGCGCATGTGTGCAACACATGGTTGCCTCCCACTCCACGCTTGCTCCGGCGTCATGCCTTCAACCGCGCTTGTTGGACACCGATTGCGTGTGTATACCGCATTCACCACCGCTTCCGCCCAAAGGTCCAACTTCAAGTTTTGAGCGTGCAACATGCTCCTCGCCATCTCTACAATGGTGCGATTTGCGCGCTCCGCAACTCCATTTTGTTGAGGCGTGTACGGGGCCGAAGTTTGGCGTGCGATGCCTTCATTCTTCAAAAGCTCGTCAAATTTCTTGGACATGTACTCGCCGCCATTGTCCGACCGAAACACCTTGATCTTCAACTCGGATTGGTTCTCCACCAATGTCTTGAACTCCTTGAACTTCTCAAAGCACTCACTCTTGGCTTTGATAGGGTAGAGCCATATCTTCCTTGAAAAATCATCGATGAAGGTCACAAAGTACTTGCAACCTCCCATCGATGTGGTCTTCATGGGGCCACACACATCCGAATGCACGATCTCCAAAACTTTTGTGGCCCGTGTCGCCCCTTCACCCGCAAATGGCAACCGTTGTTGCTTGCCTTCAATGCAACCTTCACACGTGAATGTAGAAGCATCCACTTTCAATTGATGAAGATCCATACCGCTTACCATGCCGCGTAGTGTCTTCACACTCTTGATGTTCAAATGGCCAAGTCGACGATGCCACAACGCCAACTTGTCGTCCTTCAAGTTTGAATGCGCCAACGCCGCCGATTCCTTCGAATGCACCTTGGAGAACTTGATGTGGTACAAGCCCTCGTGTTCTTCAATGATGGCCACCTCATCTCGACTCGGTGACAACACATAACACCCCTTATCACTAAACTCAACCCTCAAGTGCTTTGCCACTAATTGCCTCACCGATAGTAAATTTGCTGTTAGTTTGGGAACGTGGAGGACATCTTGGATAGTGATTGTCTTCACACGACCCCTCACCTCGGTGTCTACAACAATTTGGCCCTTGCCAACGGCCTCAAGCACCGTATCATCTCCCAAAATCACTCTCCTTGGATTAATGAGAGCATACGAATGAAAACAAGTTTTATGTGGTGACATGTGGCTTGTAGCCCCCGAATCAACAATCCAATCACTCGTACTACCATTGCACGATACATTGCTTGCCATGTTTGCATACTCATCACCAACCTCAATCCAATCACTCATGCTTGCATCACCCTCGATACCATCACTCATGCTTGCATCACCCTCGATGCCATCGCTCATGCTTGCCTCATATCTAGCCGTAAATGCGTACTCATCATCGTCACGAGTTTTAGTGTTGTTTGCACTCTCCCCTTTCTCATCCCTCTTGCGTTTGAAGCAAAATTTGGCAATGTGGCCCTTCTTACCACAATAGAAGCACACCTTGTCGCTTGAGCTCCCACCGCCTCCATTCTTGGATTGCTTCGCCACGAGTGCCGCTCCATCTTCTCGAGACTCGTTCTCCTTTCGCCGCGAAAGCTCGTGCAACAACCGTGAGGTCACATAGTCCAATGTGAGCTCCGTAATGGGTCTTGACTCCATCGCCACGATGAGGTACTCGTATGATGATGGAAGGCTCTCCAAAAGTGTCATCACGATGTCACCATCCGTAACCGACACGTCGCAACCGTTGAGTTGATCCGCGAGAGCTTTGACCTTGTTGATGTGCGCCAACATGTCATCTTCTTCGCTCATCTTGATGGTGAAGAACTTGCGCCTCAAAAACAAAATGTTAGCCAATGTTTTCGCTTCGTGAATGTTGCAAAGCTTGGACCATGCTTCCGCGGGTGTCTTGCACGAACGAATGTGCGCAAGTTGCGAATCCGCGAGGTTGAGTGCCAAAATGGCAAATGCCTTCTTCTCCCTCCTCGTGTACGCTTGCATGATCCTAGGATCCGTAGAAGATAAAGGAGGTTCCTCACTACCCTCGACAATCTCCCACAACTCCTTCTCGGCCATCACCATCTCCATTTTGAACTTCCACAAGTGGAAATTCACCCCATCGAACTTGTCCACGACCTTGGGACCCTCACCCTCAAAAGATGCCATGATCCTCACTTACGTATGCCTCCCCACACAAATGAAACCTCAAACTCAAACACACAACTTTGTTTTTTTGTGATTTTTTGCTTTGATATTGCACCTTTGTGCACCCAATGGGTTTAAAACAACCCCAAACACTAGATCAGCACTTTTGTGCTCCACACACGCCTCCCAACACTCAAATGTGAGAACCCTCACCCAAAAATGCAAAGAGGCTCACCAAAACCCCTCAAATCACTCAATGGAGCTCAAAACAACTCCAAATGCTTCAATACGACGCCTTAGTGTCCCCAAACACTCAATGCACGTCAATGACACCTTTGTGTCCTTCAAGAGCACTCACTCAATGCACATGAACTCACACAAGTCCCTCAAAACCCCAATCGCATTGAAATTGCTCAAAACCGCACCTTTGTGCACAAACTAGCTCCAAATGAAAATTTGAGCACCCCAAGAGCATGAAACACATGCAACACCTCAAAGCAAGTGCCTAATCACTAGGATCAGATGGTAGACCCTCCACGAGAGCCTTCACACCTCACAAATCACTTGCATTTACTCAAATGCTCACAATTGAACCAAACGAAGTTCCACTCGCAACGAAGAGATAGAAGAAAGAAAAGAAGGAGATGAAGGGAAGAAATTGACCAAAGAGAGTGCTCCAACATGTAACTTCAGCCCATGCACACCTCCAAGAAACACCAACGCTTCAACAAGCTCCAAAACCTCCAACAATGCTCCAAAACCGCCCGTTGCGCACCGACCTCAAAATACTTGCACAAATGCAATCTAATACTCATGAAACACACATGAGTGGGCCCATAACCTATTGAAGGTAGAGAAGATTGCACAAGGCACACACACAAACACAAGGAATGCGTAGAAAGAGATGATCTTTACTCAAAGGCCTTCCACCTTAAGTAGTGTACACTAGGAGGTCACCATGGACAAACCATATGGGATAACTCATCACAAGGACACTCTAGAGATCAGCCCATGCCTAACCCCTCCTCCCACACACCATTATTTAGCACCCGTACGTCTTTGGCTTCTAGCAATACTACGTTGCATCAATTACCTCAATATAAAATACTGAGCAATTAGTATTATAATTTGATGCAACATTATGTGCAATTATAGGAAAAAAAAGTGTACAACTTAAACCAAGTTAGACTGAAAGAAACATACTTGTAAACTACACGTTTGACCACGAGATCAGTACCCTTAAAATCCTTGAAGGCAACTGATTTCTTGAAGTGGTCAGTCCCCTTGAAAACGTTAAGAAATGCTTTGTCCCAAAGCTTCACTCTCCAAGACTCTATAAATTGGGGAAGTGTCCAGGGCTCACTTGGGACATCCATGTTCAAAGGAACATTGTCTTTGTGGACAATATTTTCAAACAACTCCACGACGGAGTCCTCAATCTGCAAAAAATAGAATTATGAAATTAAAATTGTAGACTTGGAAAGTATGAATGTAGAGAACAAATATAAGCAAAAAAAAAAAAAAACGAATATAATAACTCACCCCTGCCCACCATGCAGCCCTCACAATAAACGAAGTGAGACGTTCTTCGTTTACTGGCTTTAAAGGAAACCGATTTGCCTCTCTTGTATGAATAGAGGAGTTCCACCACCTCAGCCATCGGAGCTTGTAGTGAGGAGGTACAACCGTGGTAGCAATTCATTGAAGCTTGTCTAAAGTGAGCTCCAATTGCGAGGCATTCATACTCCAATGCCTCTCAATTTGTAAGCCAAGTCATATATCTACCATGAGCAACAGAAAAACAAGCAACTTCAAATAATAATAAATGTAACAAATTGTCTTATACCTCTTGCAGAAACTCGGGTCCAAATGTTGGATTGGCAATGGTAGTCATCTTCCCTAACTTCACAATCAATTTTGAAGTCCTTTCCTTGATGCCCATCTTCATTGCAGCCGCGATGCCTTCCCGAGTAACGTCTTCAGGTTTGGTCTCCTCACAATACACTTGCACAGCTAAATCACCAGCAGCAGCAATATCTTGCTGTAAACACATCATTGTTAGAAAATTACAATGAGTTCAATGTCAAAAATGTAATTTCAAGCAATCAAGGTATAGATAAGAAACATACCCGAAACATTAGAGCCGTGAATACATCTGCTTGCTAGGAGCACCATCCTCTTTTAACAGAGTTTTGACACCGGTCCATTTCCTCCCGACTCAACAACTCAGTGAAATAATCTAGAGGCATAGTTCCAAATTTGCGAACTTGGTAAAGTTGATGAACCAAGTTTGTTTTCACGTGGGAGAATTCCGTCTGCCTGGAAAAAAACATTACTGAACTATTAGACATAAGCGGTGAACATTAGAAAATCCATGAATTCAAACGAGTCTAACATTTGATTGATGAGTGGAAGATTTTGAAGATAATTTACTCACTTGTTGATATCATTCATCACGTTCATGAGAACGCCAATTCGTCCCTTTGTCTCCAAAATGATCGTGTCCACCGAATAGTGCCATGATTGGACATTACTGTAGAGTCTAGTGATATGGTTCATCCATGCGATTCTACGATGGTTACCGTCACAAATGAAGAACATCTTACCCTTCATGAAGCGCAATGAATCTTGAGAATCTAAAAACTCATCAAATTTGTCACTCTCTGCTTCCCAGATTGGTCCTCATCACTTCGATGTTTGGATGACACATGCTCTCCAAGACCTTGCTCGTTTGTAAGAGAAACATAGAAAACACAAGCACCTTTGCGGTAGCCATGCACGAATTCTTGCTCAAGCTTCACGAGATCACATTGCAAAGTAGGCCTTACCATAGGCATCACGACAAGGCGGCATAGTGGAATGTTGTGTCGTGAAATGTTGACAGGTTGCAAGCGAAGTGCAGCAAGTGCTGTAACTGTATTGATTTTCTGTGAGCGCCGTATGTCGTCTTCGCTAATTCCATCCACAGTCTGGACAATAGGACTCTCCTCATCGTCTTCGTCACCATCGTCACCAATCCTGGGTTGAGGAGTGAGACTATCCTCTCCATTGTCTGAATTGTACTTTGGTGTCTCCAGATCCTGCATGCGTAAATGAAACGTTAGCACCAACATTTGAGATTAGAATAAATCAAGTTATTTTATAAACCATTGCATTCAAGTCCATCAATGAGAATTGATGACGAGCACAATTGAAAAGAGCAAGCCTGAATATCCTGCCAATGGACCACAGGGCCAATATCAATGTGGCGATCACAGACCAGCTCAACACGAACATTCTGGACCATCTCAGCACGAACAACAAGGACCATGTAGAACTCAGATAGAGATCCCACGCGAAAACACGCAGAGGTCGCATGCTGGCCTAAAAATCTCTCTTTCATCTCTACCGTCGGCCCCGAGGGCACACCACGTCCACCATGCATTCACCCATAGCACGCATCAAAATATCATGGAACTAGTACGAAGCAATCCAAGAGGGGACTTTAAAAGGCAAGAGGCCGACGCTAGCATGAAATCATCTTACAATCTGACCATCTAAAGCTACAAGAACTCCGACAAACTCGCATGGCTAAACCCCCAGCCTTTGCCCAAATGTGGCACATGTAGCACATCCATCAAGCTGAGGCTGTTCCAAGACAGGGCTCGGGCTCGTCAAGTGGCGCCACACGTGGCCTATCACACCCCTTCTAGATAACCATCGGCCTCGACGGCACTCCACGACCCCGTAGCCTTTGCGAAAAATCATGCACACAAAGCAACTAGCCAGAGCACGCGTCATGACGACAGGGCGCCATGACGTCACGAAGACAGGACTCGCGCATAGCGAGTTTGACTCACTGCTCACACAAGATATTGCCACTCGTGGCCAAAGATTCAGAGCATTTAAATTCAAAGCACCCACAAGAACAAATTATCCCAGAACTTGACCCCAATAGTTTCACGTCACGGGGTGCTCGGGGGGTTCACTGGCGAAAATTTTAGAAACAACGTGCGATAAAAAATAGGGTCCAATATATTCATTGTAGATAAATTTTGTAAAAAATGTACATGTAAAATAGGGGATTTTTAAAAAGTGAAACATGTTTACATATAAAATACCATCACGTATATATAATATTCTCAGGCTTTTTATATGTAAAATACCATCACCTAATAATATTTTTTGCTAAATATTTTTGCTAAAATAACCCCCCAAATAAATAGGTCATTATCGCACGTGTATACAAAATATACAAGGGAGTGACCTCCCCGAGACGGGGTGTCACCCTTGGCCAAACCCCACCACCGCAAATCTCCCTTTGGCCCGAGGGCACTCCAGGACCTTCAGCACTTGCACCAAATGGGCACGTAAAGCATGCAAAGTCTGGCTCAGGTTGCTACACATCAGGTATTGCGCGACGGCTATTGGGGGAAGGCTTGGCCGCTGGGCTCCACTCGCGACGGCAGTGGCACATCACGAATCGCCACACTTGGCCAAACCCCACCATCTCCACGCTACCGTCGGCCCCGAGGGCACTCCAGGACCTCAGCACGTCCACATGCCCGTCACCAACACAAGCAAAGTCTGGCTCATAAAGTCAGGGCTAAGAGAGGGGCCAGTGTGCCCAATAGTGCCATTGAGAGTTAATCACATCATGCGAGTTCATCACATCACGACGATCTGGGGAAAGGCTAGGGCTTTGGATATACTCCGTGAAGGGAGAGGCACGTCACGTGGCGCTAGTCGTGGCCAAACCCCACGACGAACAATCTACCGTCGGCCCCGAGGGCACTCCTGGACCCCCCAGCTCCTGCTTAATCTGGGCACGTAAAGAAGGCAAAGTCTGGCTGAGGTTGCTAGACGTCAGGTTTCGCGCGACGACTGATGGAAGAAGGCTTGGCCGCTGGGCGCCACCCGTGACGGCAGTGGCACGTCACGAGGCGCCACCCTTGGCCAAACATCACCACCCCCATTCTACCATCGGCCCCGAGGGCACTCCTGGACCCCAGCACTTCCACGCGCCCGTCACGCAACGCAAGCAGAGTCCGGCTTAACTGTCAGGGGTAGAGAGGGGCCAATGTGTGTCCAACATTGCCATGACAGAGGGATTCTACTTACGCATGGGGCCTCACATCACGAGATTTTGGAAAAATGCTAGGCATCTGGATAGACTTCGTGACGGGAGTGGGCACGTCACACCGGGCCACTCGTGGCCAAACCCGACAACCAACAATCTACTGTCGGCCCCGAGGGCACTCCTGGACCCCAGCACTTCCACGCGCCTGTCACGCAATGAAATCAAACTTTGGTTCAAACCTCCGAGCTAGAAAGGGGCCAGTGTGTCCAACATTTTCATGACAGCGGGGTTCAACAACACGAGAGTTCATCACAACACGAGCACATGGGGAGGACTTTTCCGCTATGCCATTCCCGTGACGACAGTGGCACGACACGAGGCGTCAACAGTGGCCAAACCCGACCTCCTCCAATCTGCTGTCGGCCCCGAGGGCACTCCAGGACCCCCACGCACTTTCACACGCCCGTCACGAAACGCAAGCAAGGTCTGACCAGTGTGCCCAACACTGCCGCGACAGAGGGATGCTGAACACGCTTGGGGCCTCATCATCACAAGCGTTCATCACAACACGAGCACTCTCGAACAACATGCAATCCACGACTTGGCCATGACAGTAGTGTGGCTTGCAGTGTGCGCAACACTGCCTCGACACGAGGGTTCTGCTAACGCTTGGGGACTCCACATCACGAGAAATCTTGAACCACGAGCAACTTGACATCACGAGAATCACGAGCAACTCGACATCACGAGCATCACGAGCAACTCGACATCACGAGCATCACGAGCAAATCACGAGTAACTTGTCATCACGAGACTCCAATGACTGGTGCCCAAGATCATGGCAGAGCTCGCGTCAAAGCGAGTGCTTTCCAACACCGCTGTCACCTCTAGGGTGGTGCAAGCCCCACCACAAATCCAAGTTCCACACCAGCACATGGGAATGAACCAGGCTCATGCATCAAATGCAGACATGGTTTTTCTCACAGAACCCCAAATGGTTTCCCAACACATTAAATCTTCATGACAACATACTCAACAAGGGGTAGCATTTTCTCACCTCGTCTGTGGGCTGTAAGTTGCCTGATCCAAGCTGGGTCCTCGCCATCCCTTGCCCCTCCGTCTCAAGTGTAGATTCCTGAACCATACAACATGTGATTTATGCTCAAATATATCTTCACAAAACAAATGATTGGCATTCAAATTCCTTGTCTTCATGAGTGCCATTCACATTTGTAAAGTAATCACGCCTTACCTGGTGCACGAGATTCTCATCAGGTGGGTTAGGTCCCCTCCCTCCCGCGGTCGATCCTCTGGTCTTCCTCATCGCGGCCTGGATTGTGGAGTGGCGAAATAAGAAGGCAGTGAGAAGACGTATTCGATAGTGCGCTACTGATTTTGCGAGGTCAGATAGCGCGCTACTGATCCGTGTAAGGGTAAAACTTGAAGGGAAACAAGGGAGCTCGTGACACAGCAAGACAAGGGAGCTCGTGAGACAAAAAGACAGGGAGACAAGGGAGCTCGTGACACAGCACGACAAGGGAGCTTGTGAGACAGAAAGTCAGGGAGACAAGAGAGCTCGTGAGACAGAAAGTCAGGGAGACAAGGGAGCTCGTGAGACAGAGAGATAGGGAGACAAGCCAGCTCGTGAGAGAGGATGAGAAAGTAGCGCGTGTGTGGAGATGAGGTGAGCCAGCTCATACGAGGAGAAGAACGAGCTTGCTCGTGAGACCGGGAGCTCGTGACACAGCAAGACAAAGGCGCTCGTGAGGCTGACAGACAGGGAGAGAAAACAGCTTGTGAGTGGCTCGTGCGCGGAGATGAGCTCGTGCGCGGAGATGAGGTGAGCCAGCTCGTGGGACAAGACGACTGAGCGAGCTCGTTTGACCAGGAGCTCCAGCATCAAGGTGCATGAGCGCGCCGATGAAGTGGCACCCTGAAATCACCCCAGTCGTACCCTAATTTTCTAATCCCTAACCCTCAGCTAAGCTATCACCCTGATCCAATGCAATCACGACCGTTGCACAGGTCCATGTGTGCATAACAACGATGTCCTCTATAACACCTAACTATATGATACGTTCCAGATGTCATTCTTTAGGATCTAAAAAACAATATTATACAAAATTAGTCACTGCGTTCAAAATTAAACTAATGTCCTAATGAATCTAATTCCCTCAACAATTCACGAAAGTACATAAACGTCTTCAAAATTCAAAGATGGCAGACTATATGAGCAAAGTACAATATTCCATTAGTGGATAGTATCTTACAATGGATGGTGTAGCAAGGGCCAGGACCCTTTCGACGTTGTCTTCGTTGATAGCTTGATTCACGTCTACCGCTTCTTCAACTTCTTGCAAGCTCGCCAAATTCGTCACTTCTTCTCCTCTAAAATCTATTCTCACACCCTCGAGATTCTCAAGAGTAGACAGTCGTGACATGTGTTTCGTGGATCTCATCCTCGAGCGTGCCAATTCACGTCTGGTAGAATATAGTACCCTCCCTCGTCTTCTACTCTTCGTCTGCCCACGAGAACTCTGTGACTTACTTGAACTTCCATTCAGCATCTGCCCAGTTGATAGTCGAGCATACTAGAACTTTCTATAGATACACTATCTAGATTACTAGGCAAGATGAGCCGAGACTGAGCTCAAATAAATTCTATATCATGTGTCCGTTGTCACTTCAGAGTATAACAAGCGCTAGCTATGTGTATCACGACTATTGATGCTATATATGATTGCTCGTGCCTCCCACGAAATACGCTGTCATTGTCATAGAAACGGCGTGTCAGTATCTTTAAATTACGGATGCTTGCTTTAGAGAAATCTAGTTGCCCACATGTCCATATCTATTATGATTCACCAACTTTATACTCTGCCGTCTAATACCTTGCTATATAAGGCTAAGTACACCATATTCTACTAGTTCTAAACAAAACATACTTTTCATCTGTCAGTCATGTACTACGCAGTCCACGTGAACGCTGAAAGAAGTTGACATTCAATATTGACTACACTGCTTGAATTTATACGACGGGTGAGAGAACTAGATTATCTCTTTGTGATCCTGACCAACTCAAGCTTTGTCTAAATCTAAACACCAGTGATGGATGCTTCGGAAGTTCAATGTGAAGAGAAAGTGCTGGACTTCGAAACCATTGAGAGAGTGATGATGGGAAACGAAAAAGACTATCCCGTAGTGTCAAGGAATGGGCGTCAGGTGCAGATGATGAATGCCATCAACAGCTTGGAGGGTGCAGTGGAACTCTGGATGGCAAATTTCCAGACATTCAGGACTCCAAGATCGACCTCGCAATGATTTTGCTAGACAAAGATGTATTTTTTTCCTACCGAGTCCCCTGTGGAATATGGGACGCCCGCCCTCGACATCCTCTTGTCTGGAGGCTCATGTGGTCTCATTATGTTTGTCAACTCATGGGACTCCCCGATCCTTGCAACCTTGAAAGCGAGGGTGTTCCAATTGTGCCAGAAGACATTGCAGCTGCCGTCCAAGACTTCTTCGACGATAAACCCAAGCCTCCGTTCTGGGGTTGCGTCTCTAGCGTCATGCCTTTCTAGGGCTCCTATGATTGACAACACTTTTGTGCTACAGTAGACGAGGTTGCAGCCTGGATGTTTATGATTAAAATACGAATATTATAGTATTGAACAGGAATTATTTAGTATTGACAGTAAGGTACAATACCTATGAGTTATATATTCTTTGTTATTTTGTTGTGATGAAACCAGGTGACTATCACACAAAAAAATTCTTTTGTCAAAGTATAAATAAAACCAAACGACAAGTTCTTCTCGTTAATATTCTATCACTTTACAGTGTATGACTCAGCCAACGCCAAATTAGATTCATCCCAATCTCATTACATCCACTCATGAACTTTGAACTGCGAGCTGATGCATGTGGCACACTACATTCTGTCTCTATTTTAATTAGCTAGCGCCGTATAACATTTTGACATTGTTTAGATTAGTCGTTCGGCTAAAGTGAAATTGATGTCAGTTGCAAGGCGGCTCCAATCTTAGACCTATCTCACCGTCTACATTTTAATTTCTACCGTGACTCTGAATATAGTCACTCCATAGGAAACGACACCTAGTTATATTCTCAACCCAAATTCAATGCCCCTCACAATCCATCTTCTCGTGTCTTCTTTGCTGAATTATTTCTCTTTCTTAACCAACTAGTATCTTTCTAGCCCGATCGTTTCTATGGCCAGCATTTCCGTAAGAGGTGATGAGGTCCCACTAGTTCTACCAGTAGGTGAGACTGGCTTTGTCAAAGTCACCTCTAAACTTCTCTACATTAGGTTTGGTCTAGCAGAAAGCTCCATCATGGTCGAAGAAGAGGTCCTTGAGAAGTATAGAATAGTCAAGGAGGGCATCTTACAGTCTAGATGTGAAGACGACGAGGGTTTCTACTGGCTCCTCCATCAGGGTCAGTACAAAGCATACGGTCTTACCCCACAGCAACAGGCTGCATCTACTGAAATTATAGCCCCTGCCTCATATACTTCCACTGTAGAGTTACCTCATGCACGTCGTGATAGGAGGCAATTTGCAGATCCAACTCGTTCCGTTGCAGATATTATAGTCAATCTTTGTAATGTGCAACGCGAGGCTTTAGACCCCATCATTGAGTTGTCCAGTGAATCTGAGGGGGAAACACCATCCCTACCCTCGCAACTTCCAAACTTGAATGAACCTGCTCTTTTTGTTGCGACTCAGCCTATTGTCCCCACCTTCGCTAATAATCCATCTTCCTCCTCATTCTCCCTCCCTCCTCTATATCCTATTAGTTCAAAGGAATGTCCTAGTGTTATGCAATGTTTGCGGAAGCTATCTAGTGTTCCTGGCTCTCGTACTGAACTTGCTCAAATAGATTTTGATCGCATCGAATATCATAAGGTGCAGTTTCTTCCATCGCAGCTTGATGGCGATGTGGTCTTTGAGTTGCCACCAAATAGTGGACGTGTGCAATCTTCCGGAGCCCGGAGCATGGAGGGAATGGACAAGCGATATGATGGCCGCACGTTGACGTCCAACATCCACAATCCCTTCGGTTTGAAGTTCAGGGAGGTCGACGTGCGTTGGCCACTTACGTTGCGACAACGAAGACTGTGAGTATCTTGCTAGAGCGTATAAGAAGAATGAGACAGAGTGGACAGGTACAACTAACTTCCCGTTCGATGTTCGTCAAAGCCCTCCTTCAGATTCTTGCATTGTATGTAAAGTCTGCAAAAAAGTCCCATCTTGTCGTGACTCATGCACAGCGCGAATGTATTACGTGCTGAATGTCAACGACAAGTCTCGTGCATGTATCCATTTGGGCTTTCATCGACATCCCGTCGCCGAAGGACAGTGCAGGGAGTCTATGGAGACCATCACCGGCTTGATTGCATCGGAGGTGGCGAAGACTCTCACCGCCAAAAACTCGGCCATCGCTCTTGCGGCTAGCAAAGAGTTCCTCGAGACATTTCTTGTCCATAGTGGGCCTGGCCCCAAACAAATGCTGCAAGGACAGGAACTGGACAAGGTGATGGACAAGGTGATGGACAAGGTGATGGACAAGGAACCGCATGCTCAACTCTACGAACGTTCGAAACATGATCGCCACTTTTCGCGCTCAGGGCAAAGGCAAAGGCGAGATTGATCAAATACTAGAGATGAAGCGGCATGCGAAGATCGAGTTTATACACGACAGTGTATTCCCGGGACAAGGCCAGGAAAAGGTATATCCCTTCAAAATGCTCGTGCATGGCCTCGAGAGTGGCGTCGACCTTGTGAGAAGGATGCAACCCAGAGGTGACCTCCAAAATTGCTTCGTCATGTTCGATCACGTGAAGAGAGTGAAGCCATGGACCACCATTGCCTGCCATGTTTATGACCCCACCTACTGCAAGGTGATGACCATTGCTGTCTGCGATATGCAAACGGAAGGCACTGAGGGAGAACTTATATTTTGGCGTTGCCTGAACAAAGTCATGGACAACAATGGCGTACCAAATCCAAACTTCAAAGGTTTCATGTGCGACAGCGCTCAAGCAAACTTCAATGCAGTTTGCATTGTCTATGGCTCGGGCAATCCTGCCGTGCCTATGGTAGACCGTGAAAGGACTTGTCTATTCCACTGGGCAACAAGCATGCACAAGCACACTGAGAAGCTGATCGCCAAGAACTTCCAGAACCAACACATCAGGCTTTGCAAACAATATAAAGATGCCAAAACAATGGACGAAGCTGACAGAATGTACCTTGAGTTGAGAGCGTGGTGGTACTCTTCCGGTGCTACTTCAGAAGATGCGATCCGCGAGCTTGAAGACAAGCTGGCCTTTTGGCATTTTCACTACCGTCAATGGGGCGGTTTCATGGAAACTGTAAAATATCAAAAGCACTCTTTCTTTACACGTTGATGTTTGGAATATATTGTAGTCCCTCGATGTCGATGGTCCGTCCCCCGTAATTGCACGTATGTTGACGGGGTCAAGTACTGATCCGTCGGGCCCGACGGTTGCTTGGACACCTACCCTAATCCCTAAAGTCAGATGAACAGAGGGCACTTAGAAAATAGCCGTCGGCCCCGACGGCTATTTTTCTGAAATGCTTTTTTTTCAGATTTTTCGCAAATCAGAGTAAAAAAAACAGAAATTCAAATTGTTTTTCTTTTCTTCCAACATGATTATTTATACATCTATCACCCCAACATAATTAGTAGTAGACGTTTAGGTAACCGTGAAATCAAAGTTATTTTGTGCAATAAGATAAACTAGGTGATGCAATTTCTGTAGAAGCTTACCGCAAATGAACTGGCATACATCCCAACATGCAACCTTGCAGAGACCGTTCACAATAAGTGGATGCAAGCCTCCGGGAAGCGAGGCTCGGACCTCTTTGTTGCCACCACCGATGCTTGGGCCCGTGTTTTCATGCAGATGACCAACTATAGAACATTTCTATGTGGAGGTCCGTCTGGAACTAGTCCGTCCAAGCACGATCTAAAACTGAAGAGGGCTATAGCATCCTATGATGGCAAGAAGATCGCCGAAGCAATTAACAACATGCCTGGGGCTGCGGAGGTTTCTACACGAGTTCCACATTTGGAAGGAGAAGAGGTGTTTGGCTCGGCCAAGAGAAAGCTCGACATGCCAGTGGGTTGCGAGGGAGATTCTCTGCGCCCTGACAAGGTGAACTTCTCGCATCCACGTGTCCAAACACGATCTGCCTCTGCTCGAATGAACTCGGAGCAATCACCAAGATCTACTTCCCCGGTTCCAATCACAACTAGGGTGTTGGAGACTAAGTGTGACACCTCGAAATGGTACATTGCAAGGATATCTCACAAGTCCAGAAGGCAGTGTCAGGCAGTACTAGCGGGGAATGGCAACAAGTGCAAGATGGTGATAGCGAAGGGCGGTAACGCCACAGCTGCCCCAACCTACCGAGGCACTAGGACGGAGTACAAAGGGACAAAACCTCAAACGGCTGATTTTTGGTTCTGTCCTGACCAAATCGCACGATGTGTCATGGGACCGAAGCGCTTCTTTGTCATAGACCGCCCGGAAATCCCTGATGTTTGGCCCGTCCTCTCTGGTACAAACCTCACGCGTGCCGAGATCTTAGAGCTCCAAGAAGCCGGGTTTTGCCTTGAGTCCACTAGAGCCCTTTCGCCTCGACGCCTGTTTACGACGTCGAAGGTGTTTGAGCCGGTGCTCTGGACTCATCCAAGGCCTTTGCATGCAGATAGAGTCCCATCTTCTCGAAACGGCAAAAACGTGCGTCGAAACACCAAGGCTCCCACGGAAGCTCACCGGAATCAATAGGAGAGTGCTAGAAACGTGAAGGCAAATATTCTCCGCGTTAACCTCCTCCCCTACCCCGGGCTTGGTGCCATCATCGTGCTCTAATCTGGGGTAGAGCCGGATGATAACTTGTACAATATCACATTATGCAATTTTCCGTCATGTACGTGCCCACATTATGCGAGCATGAATTCTGCAGCTGTTGGGAGGCGTGGCCAGTACGTCAACTGCAAGCACCTCTACTACATCTTTCGATTCTTTTGCAAGCTGGACTATAAAGTTGACACGTACATCCATGCTCCTACTCTCAGCTTGGATGAGGTCAAAACGATTCTCCTGGCTGTTGGGATCATCAAGACTGAGGATTGAAGAATGAGGACCAATTTGTGTTGAGACGGGGGGACTACAAGTCTACAATTGGAATCAGTAGCACCCTACTTTGAATAGCTGATGCCCTATTTTGAATTGGTTGAAGTATTTGCATGATAAGTTTGACCAGTAGAACTATGTATTAGAAAAAAAGAAAAAAAAATATACCACATATAGATCTACATTATCTCTTTCCGTTCTTTGTCTCTTTTCAATAAGCTCACCGGATGCAGTTCAATTTCACCCATGTACCCTATAATTTTCCATTTATTTAGACTAGACCCTACACATTCTCCTACACTAAGTACTAACCCACGGTTATAGTTCAAGCGGTCATAGGATGCCAAAATTTACTATTACTAGTACTAAATCTAAAAATAGTATTTTATTTACTAAAATTAGAGTCATTTTCTAAATTCACAGGCTCTAGGCTCCCCAAATCCCAGCTCTCCGCTCTTGGGCTCTCCTCCCTAGGCTCGCACGCTAGCGTCGTTGATTGAATAAATGTGGATTTCGTGTAAGAAAGATCGTACGTGGTATAGAATAATTGGGGATTTTGTGTACCATAATTCACACGTTTTATTAATTCAATGGCGATTTTGTGTACTAGAGATCACACGTGATATTGATTCAATGTGGATATCGTGTACCATAGATTACACGTGGTACACGTTAATATGTAGTCAGTGCTCAAATGCTAACATCGTTTTGGTGTCTCTATAGATCAATCTCCATTGGATACAGAGGGTGAAATTCAAGAAAATGAAGGAGAAGACCTTGAAGGTGCTAATCTATCATTATGATGATTCACATTGCATGTTTATTATTTACCTTTGAAATACTAAATTTCGGATCTTCATTATTTTGAAGGTGATTCCAGTAACCTTGGTGATCCCGTTGATCCCGGTGACCATACGCAAGGTGGGCGGTTGAGTGAGAGGGACGTTTATTCACAGCTAAACTCTATTCTCTTGAGTGAGACCTCTAATACACGATCTCGAATTGCACGGCTGCGGTTCCAACCTCATCACAAGTCCCGTTTGCTAATTCCTCTCTGTAGAATGGTATGTCTTCCTGTTGTGAGACCTTTTCTCAAAAACGATGTCATGAAGCTGGCTTCCCATTTTATCAAAAATGGATACATGGAAGGTAACGGTGTATTCTATGTGGCCTCTGAGGACAACAACGCTAAGACCAAAGATGTCACTCAGAAAATTAAATCATCTTGGAGTCACCATTGGGTTCGTGTCAACGATGAGTTCGAATCCATGCTTGCTGCAGATCCCATCCTCAATGTGTTATGTGGGAAGATGTTTCATGTTTGGGATGGAAACCATAGAGTCCAGGCTTGGATGCCAATTGTAAATCAGGACCATCCAATTGATCTTGGATGGCATTACTCAGTTGATAGCATCATCCTGGAGGTGAAAGGAGATGTACCCACGATGCTCACTGCTCTACACGAAGTCAATTGGTACGATTTCTATTACTTATTAACTTTGTTTTTATGCAGTCTTTGTGTATGATTTCATAACTAGACTAATTCAAATGTATTTGATTTAACAGGAGAAATGAAAAGTCTCATGTGACTTCCAACCTTGTCCATAAACTCTATCGAGTTCGAACCATTGGGGCTCAACCTCTCTCATATTTTAAATCATTGGTGTCACTTGAGGACCTTTGACTCTTTGATCAGAAACAAAAGGGCGACAAGAGCCAGACATGGTTTTCATTGACTGTTGATTCTCTCAATGCTCTTCTCAATCAGGTATAACCGTTACTTAACTGCTGAAATTTGTGTATAATGTTGGCAATTAGTTCTTTCCTAATGTCTATTTAATTGTTTTGTCTTCATATTGCAGCAAGAGATTGGAGAAGCAACCGCCGTTGCTCAGAGGAGATTTTATGAGAGATATCCTAATCCAAAAGATTGGACTGCTAAGAGACTAAAGGATTTGGTGCACAGAGCTGTGAAGAAAACCAAAGTTCATTACAAGGGTGAGTTGAAGAAGATGCTCCCTGTTGCTGATCCCAGCAACACCATACCTTTTCTTGAGGAAGTGAAGTATCACTATGAGTCTCATGATGAAGATCCAGAGATGAAGCTTGAGAAGCTTTGGATGCTTGGCACCAGCGTTATGGATCCTATCATGAAGGTTCTTTGGCTTGAACGATGGAATCAGCCTGCAAAACTCCGAGTGCAACTCACGTTTCTTAAACCTAACTTTAGTGATGACACCTTCTTGATCTGGCTTCACAAGGCTACTTGGTGGTCCCAGGTACATTTCAAGTTTTCTCTACCAAGTTCTCTAAGTTTTCTATCAGTGCTCCCACAATTTGACATTGGATTCTTATATCACATTGTTATCATTTCATTACATCTTTCTCAAATGTTAAATTTTTTGTAGTTGACCATGGAAGTTGGGGTCATTTTCGAGTGCATTGTTCGAGATTAGAAGGTCACCATCGATTACCACCCAGACGGTAGAGACCCAATACCCACCATCTATGATTACATTGAAGAAATGCGAATTTCACTCTGGGACACTGCTTTCTACAGAGAATTTACTGTTGATAAAAGCATCCACAAGAACAATACGGTTGACAAGCAATATTTGTTCAAACCTGCATTGCACCATGTCTTGTACCGATACTTTAAGTATATTTTGTTTCCGGCAAAGGCCATGTCTAGGTCCCCTCCATTATTTGTGAACTATCTTGATGAAGAAAGTGATGAGTTCATGCTCACAGAGGGGCTTATGAAGTAGTGGGATAGTGTGCACTGGGACCGCTCTGGGTGGTACTTAGATTGTCCACTTACCAAGCCTCCTTCATTTGACATTGCCCTGCGAGACTCCCTCGAGCCTAGTCTAATTGGAACAGGTACACAGAAGGACACAACAACGCCTGAGAAGGAAGCTGCTTCGACGCAGAAGGCAACCACGACATCCAAACGTGGTTCAAAACGCAAGGCTGATGCAGTTGAGACCTCTGCACCAGCGGATGCAGTTCCATCTACTCCCATTGTGGCCAATACCGCAGCACCACCACCACCGTAGAGTCGACCTCCACCGGTGGAGACCCCAGCTGTGAGAGTAGTGGAGCCTGCAACGAAGAGGATGAAGTTGTCCAATGCAGGCCCTTCTACTCCAACGGTGTTCCTTTCTCCCCCGAAACGAGCACCCATGTTGAGCAAGCCCGGTGTTAGTGTTTCAGAGTACACTTCTCTTGACCTTCTTGTCAACGACTCTTTCTTACGAATGGCATATGAGAAGAAGAAAACCGGTCAATTCTGCCCAGAGTATAATCAGATCGTGGAGTTTTTGAAGAAGGTGAAAACTATTTCTATATTTTTTTGGTCTACTGTTTGCCAATTGTTATTAGTTTGTGTATTGTAGTCTCAATATTTGATTCTCTATGTTATGATGAGATAGTGGAGTTATTGAAGAATGTGAACACTACATTTTGTTTTTGATTCATTGTTTGCCAATTGGTATTAGTTAGTGGATTGTAGTCTCAATATTTAATTCTCCATGTTTCTTCATTGGGACACAGGTTTCTGGCTCTAGACAGCTATTCTTTGACGGTAAGGCTGTAGAGAAACCGGGGGTTGATCTACTTATTGCAGAGTATCCAGATGGCTTGAGGGTCCCCGGTGTTTCAGACCCTCCATCTCAGGTTCCTAATTGGAATGAGAATCTTGAGGGTTTTTTGAAGGTCACCATGGGATTTGCGTATGCTTATCTCCATGACGATGGTGCATTTCTCCTTTTTTACCCTGACAGTTCTATTGTCAAAAAAGAAGTAATGTCCTATTTTAAAAACTATAAGATGAAAGTAGTTGATGAGTGGACAATCATCAACTACCTCCATCTAGCGAATCCGCTCCGTCCATCTAAAAATGTGAGCTCTTCTAACTTTTTAAACTTTCTTCAAATTGAATTTCTATGACATGTTATGTAATATGACAGCGCATGTATTAATATTGATTGTTTTTATTGTAGACTTTGAAGTACAAGGCGGTTCTTCTTGCCCGTGATGTTCCCTCTACTGCTGCCTGGCAGCCACCACTTCTAGTTATTGTAAAAGACCCGTCTATTCCGCAGGTCAACCTAGCATGCGATGACGTTCTTTTCAACGCTGTGACGCTAGAGTCACAGCTGTTGAAGAAGGATACAAGGAGACCATGGCGTGGTCCCAAAGAGAAGTCAGAGGTGTTGATGAAACTGTTTGTGTATGGTTTAACTCCAGAGAACGGTATTGTAGCAGACCTAACGGCATCCACAGGTAAATTTATTCTCCTTCATTGAATGCTAAAATTAATATCATGTGACCTTAAACCCTTTGTTTCTAATAAACCTTTTCTACTCTATCGTGCAGGTGCGTCTATCCATGTAGCACGGGCTTGCAACCGTCATATTGTCGCACTTGAAAGCGACTCAAAGCTATTTGCTGAGGTCTTGAAGCCCCTCATTGCTCCTCAGCCACGTACAGCGCCACCTGAGACCGCTCACATCAACCTTCTTGATTCCGATGATGAGACCGTTCCTGACGAGCCCCTTGACTGTCCATGCGAATAAGTTTCAATGTTTATTTAATGCACCTTGCAATACTAGTTAGTTCATCTGAATACGTTTTCTAATACTTTTACATATCTCTTGTTTGCAGTTTGACAAGGAATAGACCACTACAGTGGCGCCGTTTTAACCTTAGAAAGTCCTTGCAGAGTTTGGTAAGCCCTGATAGTTCCCCTCAAGGACTTCCACTGTACGCAGAAGCATTGGCAACACCATTTGTTAATGCTAGTCCTAGCCCTAGTGGTTCTTCATGCTATTCTACACCGCATCGACATTATGATCCTCGTGTGCTTTCATATGTCGATGTGAGTGCTATCGAATCTGATACAGATTCACTTTGATTGTACGGTTTGAGTATTTATTTATTTCCACATCATTTCTTGATTCTATAACGAGTTTGAATGCATTTATGTTAGTTTCAAGAACGAGCGATTGCTGTTAGTTTGAAGCTAATAAATTCCACTAATTTCTCTAAAAATACACACAAAATTCCACGGCTATAGGTACTCACCATAAATCAATGTTTTATAAATCTGCGGTAGTAGGAGGTCCTTTAAAATCCAACAGCCCGAAATTTTTCCAAAAATATCTGCTCACTGGTCACTGCTCATTGCTCACTGCTCACTGCTCATGTAATAGCATTTCCCTCCTAGAGGCTTGATAAGCCGTTCCCACTTGCATGAGTTCTTTTAGGTTCTTAGGGCGCTCCAGATTTATCCATACTTGCCGCGCTCCCAAAATGTTTGTCGCCCATGACGGCTTGATGGCGCCGAAGTCGTTGACGTGGTTGTAGTAGGCGGAAATTCGACGAAGTTTTTTGTTATTCTCCGTCCACACGACAAAGCAGTTCCATGACGCAAAGTCCTTGAGGTCTTTCTCGTCACTCCCTTCTTCGCGCATCATGTAACTAGCTTTAACGTTGAGCTGCCCATTGATCAGCCAGAACTTTCCATTTTTGATGGCGTCCCAGCTAGTCGGTTTAGTGGCCTGGTCGACAGGCATTACGCACAGAGTCTGCTTCGTGCTCCTATCTGGCATGCTGAGAAAGAGGTCATGATCTTTCTCGCATGATCCGGCTCGTAACTCTTGATGTTCATGTGCGGAGGCGCATCGATTAGTTGTTCGATGGGGATGGATTTTTTATCCTAACATCATATTCATTAAAATGGGAGTTTTTCACTGAAATGAGAGGTTTTTGAAGCACTGAAAACTATAAATTGAAGAGAAAATGTCATCAGTAAATACAAAATAAGCAACTTAATGACATCCAAAGTACATACTTATGTTGCGTAATTCTGAAACACCATGTAGTAAATCACAATTTTTAGAAAGTAATCATCAAATGTACATGTATTAGGTCTAAATACTATGAAACAAGAAGCACTAGGCAACATAAATTGTTGCATTCCAAGAAGCTAATTAGCTCATGTTTGGAGAATGTACTAGAGACATTACCACAATTGCAAGTTTATTGCTTGCGAAGAGGACACCATGGTGTTCAAAGAATGAAGTCAATAGCAAGCTCTAGCTACAATCCAAGTCAACAGTGGAGTCATTTCAAGAAAGGAGCTTAGAAATTATAAAAAATAATTATGCTATTCTCATAACCATTTGTAAGAGTACTTGTAAACAATAATGGCCCATAGTTTGTTTCTAAAATTTCCATGTTTAATTTCTTTCTTGAATTTTTGTCCACTGTTGATTTGGGCTCTAGCTAAAGCTTGCTATTGACATCATCCTCTAAACACCTAGAAGTCTTTTATTCTAAGCTCCAACTTATAATGGTAGTGGTGCCTACAACATAGCTTCCAAATATGCGGTAATTGGCTACCACAAATGCAACAATTTATGGTTGCTTCATCATTCTATTCTTAACAATCATTTTTTGCTACAAAATAGTATAGCATCGCAATGCCAAAGTTTGAAACAATCACAAACATGATTGTAGTATTTCCATTCCTCTCAAGAGGGCTATTTTATTCTAAATAGAACTACTACAAGTGTGGCTTGTTCTTCAACTTCTCCCTTGCCTTGAGTATCTCTGGTCCTCAACTATATTCAGTATATTTTGAAGACCTTTGGCTCACAATCTCCCACAAATGCTTTTCTTTTTACTATGGATAGTTGTCACAAGTATATCGCAATCTCCCACAATTGCAATATACTTGTTGTCATAATCTAATTCAAGGACTAAAGTAGCGTGCAAAGATTAGAAATGAATGTGAGTTCATGAAAACAATGGTTGACAAGTTGCACAATGACAATTGACAATGTGATATATAGTCATATATTCTTTTATGGAACAAAAAAAAAATGAACAAAGCATTGTCTCCACAGAATACAAATGAATTGCAGTAAAACTAGAGTACTACAACCAATACTTACAAGTCTTTGACATTGTGATTCTAATATATGACAAACAAAACATAAAAGAAACCTCTATTTTAACCTCTTCGTATAGGGTTCTATCCGATTCCTTAACTAAAAGAATGTACCGTTAGAATTTCTCTCTTTCCGCTCAAAGAAAATAGTATTGGAGTACTTCAGTTGATTGTTGTATTCACTACCCTAAACTTGGTTAAGTCCTCCTCCTAAACTAGCTGAAAATATCTCATATTATTGTCTCTTCATAAGGGAAACAATTTTAGGAAAGGCCGAGTGCAAGTGTTGAATATAAAAAAGAAGATGATTGATCAATATCAAATTTGTCACTCCAAAGCCCTCAAATGACCACGTATCAAAATTAATCACATTCATTAAGTGCATAATTATATGTTTTACAAGGTAGTCATTGACTGTCATAGTATTTACACTTATGAACATGGAATCTCTCATCTAAATTAATTTCTCCACTGGTTAGGGCAAGAAGTCTTTGTTTAATCCCTTCAGCTTATAGTTGCCTATCCTTCCATGACTAGTTTGCACTTCAATACACCTTATTGCTTCTGTCCTAAGATATGCAATGGGGATTATAAGCCTTGGAATAGATGAACTTGAAAATTTGCATCGCAATGGACCTCTCTATAGTCAAATGTTCCAAAATGTAATCTTTACGATTGAAATTAATTCTCAGATAACCATCACTCAAAGAAGGCAAATTGTGACTTTGTTGACAAGTTAGCACCAATGGTGTCGTTTTTAATATCACGACACATTTCATAAGATTTGCTGTAACATTTCCGTTTTGTCTGACATTTCATATCTTCATACATGAAAATTATTCCTCTCGAACCCAAAACAATATAGGGCCATTTCCTTGTCACGCTAGAAGAAAATCGGAGGCATACTTAGTCCATCACTCCAACTAAACAATCAAATGAATTCATCCATGATAAATGGAATGATACCTTACTCTAGAATTGTAACTATGGGCACAAGGCAAACCAACGATTTGCAAATGTCCACATGTTGGAGAAATGCACAAAAATAGAGAAGCAATTCAATAATCTCAAACAAACTTCTTTGAAAGAATACTTCAAGCGCAATTCAAGTGGGCAACGAGTGAGTCAACATCTTTATGAGATTTACAAACCCTGCCACCGTTGAACTTGAATCGAGTTCAATGACAAGATTCAAATTATTGTTTTCTTCTACGGTTGAGATTGACTTTTCATCAACTTACACGTCCTTTCAACTCGAATCGAGTTGAATGAAAATATTCAAACTGTCGTCTACTGCACTTGATTTTTTATAGGTGCTTTATAAAGCTAGAATCGAGCCGAATGGTAAGATACAAACCGTCATTACTACAATTTACTTTTCATGGGTGCCTCCATTCAACTCGAATCGAGTTGAATGAAAAGATTCAAAGTCATTTACTCCATTTGACTTTCCATAGGTGCGTCTGTTTAACTCGATTCAAACTGTCACTTAATGATACGTCCATTCAACTCGATTCGAGTTGAATGGCATTTCATTTCATTTTTCATGCTGCGTCCATTCAGCTCGATTCGAGTTGAATGGCAAGAGCGTCCGTTCAATTTGATTCATTTCATTTGACTCTCCATGGTGCGTTCATTCAACTCGATTCGAGTTGAATAGCAAGAGCGTCCGTTCATTTCATTTGACTTTTCATGTTAACACTTATTTCGTTATAATGGGAATATATAGAGAATTTGGTAATTTGGTAGGCCCCCATTTAGAAGCCATCTAACGAGATTTATTATCAAATAAATAGACTATTATCAAAATGGAAGAATATTCTCAAAATAAAAAGACAAAATGACCAATTGAACGATGACCAAGCCAAGGTGTGTGATCCTCAAAGAGAGAATTTTATTGATATATAAGTCCAAAAACAAAGTACTGGTGTAAATGTAGACCTCAGGGGCATCAGCCTAGTACTATCTACACAGCACTTCGGGGACGAGCAGTGGAATCCCCACCATGATCCTTGTGGGTGGATAGGACTTCCTCACTACGACAGTATTTAGAAGATCTAGCCTCGACCCCCTCCAGAAACGCATCATATCTATACCGCTTCACAGCACACCGCCGAAGCAGACGATGAATCCCAGCCAATGACCATGATGATACAAGGCGAGCGTCTGCCCCACAAGACATAGTAACACCAGCCGCTGCCATTGGCAGAGTTCCATTTAGCTCAACTCGAGCTAAATCCGCGCTGACTTCGACCACTGGGCTCCGCACCAGACTGTCAACTTCCACTGCCCGAGGGTCCAACAACATCCGGGGCATCTGTTCATCCGGAAGGGAGTGCCATACAGTTGTAGCGGACGGATCAGCTTTGAGATTTGCGAGTCCACAACCAATTGGAGGTGGATGGGATTCCGTCCCCGGCAAATGCTGAATCAGAGGACTGTCCACCACACCATCCTCGTCATCTTCCATGTCCTCCTTGGTGTAATCCACAGCCGACGCGTCGTCCGGAGCAGGGTAGATCAAAATGCCCCGCCTCCTCTCCGAGAAAGTCCTCGAGTCCCCACTTGTGAAGGAGGGATTGGACACCGTAGAGGGACCAATTTGAGGATTGGCATCCCGAGCAGACGAGGGAGCGGAACGCAGCTGACGTCCTGAAGAAGCAACCTGAATGATATAGACACCATATCCACACGTTGAGTCCATGACGGAGAAATGGAAGTTATGCCCTATAAAAGCACACATTTACTCCTATCAATCGAGGGCAAATTCACCAAACATTCCAAAGACCGTCTTCATATTCAAGAATGACAGACTTTCAATATTAAACACTTGGAGAAATTTCAAAAAGTACCAAAAATCAAAGTAATCACGGCAATTTTATTCCGTTGATGAGATCCTGATTCAAAAAAGACTGAAGCTGACGGCTCAAGTATTTATAGAAGTCCGAGTCCTTAGAAAGGTCATTCTGCGAGGGTCTACGACAACGCATTGTGTCATGGAACTTCTCCGGACCATTCAAATGCAAGGTCAGAATCAACTCGCCTAACGTCTTGCATAAGTACGTATTCTCCGAATTAGATGCCTCCAGATCTGAATGAATCCAGGGATCAGGAAAAATAGTGTTTTGAGTAGGAACCACTAAGCAACTCTTAGGATTGCTGTCGACAATGAGCAAGTTACGGTCATTGAAATTGGCATCCTTCCTAGGGTACAGACGGCGTCGCGGGTATTTTAGGAGGATGGGATCTTTTGTGCCGGGGTGCATGGCTTTCTTGCAATCCTTAAGGAGCACAAAATCGCACTGGTTGGAAGCCAAGACAACTTCAGGGGCAGTCTTGGACTTAGAGAACAAGAACGAGCATAGACCGGACACAACCTTCTAATCCGCTGTACTCCAGACGTGGATGTGAGCAAAGAGAGATAAAAAACAAAGGAACACGCTAAGCCCAGGACGACAGTAGACGGCTGTGCCAGCAACTAACGTCGGGACCGTACAGGAAATAACGGGAGGGTGTTTCGAATCCAGAAAACGAAGGATCTGTGCGGGTGCCTCAGGCATTGGGACAGTGTGACACAGGACCCCGTTCAACTCCAACACCACATTCAACCACTTGGGCCGGGCTCGCATTTGACTGGGCGAAATACGCGTTATAGGTTGTTCAGGCAAAATATGCGCTAGAGGATGTTCGGATTGTCTTGCCTGCAACGAGACAACAAGTGACAATAGCAAATGGTATTAAAACAAGGGGAGTGTTACCTTGCAAAATGCTGAAGCATGCAATTGACTGCCAGCAGTGATTGAGAAGGACTGGACCGCGACACCCCCTTGCAACATGAGGTGGTCGACGGGGGACTTCGAAGCAACCGGACGGAATATGGTTTTCAAAGGGGTGGCCTGATAGAATACGAGGGAGTTTAGGGCCCAGTGATGAGAAGGACGCGGACGCACGCGACACGACAAGTGTTTAAGACAAAAAAGGTCTCCATTTATTGAATAATGTGTCTCTAAGTACAAACTACAAAATGAGCCACAACATCCAATAAGGGAGACAACTCCACGACCTAATCGCCTCCACCTCGGCCGGACTCCTGAAAAACAAGGAGCGCCGGCATTAAAAAAACTACACGGGAAGAAAAAAAAGGAAATCGGAACAGCAGAGCAACTGCCGTCACCAGCCATCAGCGCGAAGTGAATTATGTAGAGAACAAAGGAGCTAACCTCAAAGTTTGTCGGTGCAGTCTCAAAAGACCTGAAGCGCTCCGATGCAGTCACATAAACGGTGGACTCCTGAGGGCTGCCTCTGGCAGGATCATCCCCTTTCTCCTCTTGCCCATCAGTCGCCTCCACAGCCGTCTCATGTGCACACTCCCCCTCCTCTGGCACGGGAATCGGGGTGGGAGATGCAACACCGTCGTCGACATCCTCATGCGCCGGCGGTTGACCACTGACTTCGTAGTCGACCTCGTCGTTCCGCTCGTCCGGCGTGTCAAGCAGATACTTGCCCTCTCGCGCTGGAGAAAGTGCGATCAACATTCCTGATTCCGGAGTGCATTGACCATCTGAAGTCCCCACTACCCCCACCTCACACGCGCTACGTCCGACGTCATCAAACTGAAGGAAATCCTCCTCCTCAATGACTGCTGCGGGCTCGACCGGGAGTGGGGGCGTCACATGCTCGCGAACTTCATCCCGCAAGGTCGGTCCATCCAAAAGAGAATGCTCGTCACGCGGAAGAGGTGCGGGCGCATTCGTGACTGGTGGGACATCGACGGAGCATCCATCAGGTGGGATGGGGAAAGCAGGAGTTGTGGCCGCGACATCATTTGTCGCTGTCCCACAGATGCTCAGGTAAGGCTGATCAGGGTTATATGAGGCAATTGGCTGAATCATTGGGACAGCTGACTGTAGATAATTGCCAAGGTGGAATAAAGCTGTCTCTAGTTGGCCAAACTTCTCCCGAATGTCAGACTGACTGCTCATGAATATCGACTCAAGTTTATCAGCTCGTGCATTCTGAGCAGCAATATCATCGAGCCTCTGTCTCTCGCGCGCTGCCTCCTGCCTCTCCCTCACCTGGCGCTCAATTTCGAGCTCATTCTTCCTGTTGAATTCTTTGACGGCCCGCTTCTCTTCCTTCTCCTTCAGCTTCTGCGCCCGCTTCTCTTCTTTGCTGAGAGTAGCGCTGAGGCACTCAACCTTCACTCTGGGCTGTGATGGCTCACCGACCTCTTCAGGCCCCATTGGACCCGCGAGAAGATCAACATCCTCAGGCACTGGAGATTCCGGCTCCTCAGAGAAGTCGTAGAACTTGATCTCAACATTGTCCTCCGGCGTGTCCTCCGGTCTCCATACTCCCTTCTTCCACCAGGCGTCATACTTGCCCTTGAACACGTGACCAGAGGTCCAATTCAAGGGACGACCGGCTGTAGCCGATTCGACGGGCGTCGAGACCGCTGGACCACTCAAATTCTCCTCAGGGGCCAATGGGGCATTCGCGACCTCCATCCCCAAATTCATAGGCTCGGGATCGTGGTAGTCATTGCCGCCATCACCGTCGCACTCCTCGTCATTGCCGCCATCACCGTGGCCCTCCTCGTCATTACAGCCATCACTGTCGCCCTCCTCACTATCAGATGTCCCGGATTCACGTGGTATGCGCTCCTGCCCCAGTTGAACATCGTAGTCGCCATCCGATTCATGATCTGCTGGCCTGGCTTGATCGTTGACATGCTTCGTGCGCTTCTCCTGACGGGCTAAGTCCTCATCAGTACTATTGCTGTCCTCAGACGATTCGCTGACAAGCAGCGGGGTGTGAGCCGTCGTATGAGAAGCGTTTAGCTCGACTCGAGCTAAATCAGCACCGCTCGACTGCTGACGGGGCTTGCGTTGCAGGCGCGGTTCACGACCCTCCACGTCCCCCTCGCGATCACATTCGGCATAATTTGCCAATAGAGATCTTTGAACCGATGGCGCACCAGGCACGGCAACGGCTCTGGACCGACGACCGTCATCACTTGGCGGCAGGGAAGACGCCCGCCCAGTCGCTGCACCCTGCGGAGCGGGAACGCGACCGCGACCGCGGCCACCGCGAGGGGCAGAAGAAGACCGACCCGCACCACGACCATGAGACCCGGACGCAGCACGACCACGAGAGGGAGCGCACCGACTATCGGCTGGAACGGGCACGTTCGACCAGTCGATGACCGGGGCATCAAGACGATGGGAGACGTGCCAAACGGACTCGGAGGCCTCCGGAGAGACTAACTTTGCCGTCGGGGTCAAGGGGCCAGCATGCGACTCGATATCGTCCTCCGAGAACGACGATGAACTATTACCATCGTCAACGGGTCGTCTAGCCGATGATTTCCGCGATGCTCCACGCGCGCTCTTCTTCGTTCCCTTGCTGGACTTGCCCTTCCCACCCGCTGCATTGCCCGAACCAGGTTTGGGCCCGAGATTGGCAGCGGGATTGACATAAGCGGCCACGCTGAAGTCATTGTAATCCAAGTCCCGATAGTCCGTAGCCGTTTTCACGTAAACATCAGCCTCAGAGGCATTGAGAACAACGTGCGTCTCGAGCTGACACATCTGTGGAACATGGATATCAGAAATGTAAGTAGAAGAATGGTAATACTAACGTAAAACACGATCAACAAGCAATTTAAAGCACCAAACCAAAGTTTAGCTCGAATCGAGCTAATTATGAGTCAAAGGAATAGAGCAAGATTCAGGCACACATATGTGAGAGGAATGCACATTCACTTTGGGATGCAGTTTTAGCTCGACTCGAGCTAAACAAATGATTGCAAAGAAAGGTGCAGAGGAACGTACAATTCCCGCCAGCATGGGCTTGGATCCCGCCATCATCGACAAAAATTTATCGTTGGGAAAAGAGAACATCTTCAAAACACGACACTAGAATTCCAAGCGCAGCTCCGTCATCCTCACGCCAAAGTCGTGTTCCCTGTACATACCGGCCTTCGAGTAGAGCGGCAAATCGGGAGCATAGAAAGTGGGCGGAATTCGGTCCAGGATATCGCCCATATTGCTTCCCTTATTTACAAGAAAGAGCAACGGAACCATATGCTTCTCTAACACCTTACCCTCCGGGATACCATTCACGCGCTTGTTACTGCATGGCATATAATACGAAGCCTTGTGTGCATACTCATCCTTTATCTTGTTCGCGTATACAATGGCTTGGCACTGTCGATCAACGTTCTCGGTTATCCAAAGCCAAACGTGGGGGTTCTTCAGAGACGGGTCCGACACCGAGTCCATGTACGTATCAAGGAACTCCTTGAAGTAGGGATTCTCTGTATCATCCGATTTACTTCCACTGCCAGGAACACAACGAAGATCGATGATGCCAATGGCACACCTGGAGTCGCCCCATGCATAATCTCCGTCCCACGCGCCGAATTTAAACTCGGATGAGTCGAAAAGCCGAGTGTGAAGAACCGGAGTTCGCGACTCGAATGTCCCCTCGACATCCAGAAATATCTTGAAGAATTCCGCTGCGTACTCGGAAATCTCTTCCACCCTCTTATTCTTCGCCTTCTTCTGCCGATACGCGGAGAAGAAGAAATTACCCGGAACAGAGAGTAGCATCGCCATCGTCTGACGCGACAAATTGTAATCCACCTTGAACTGCTTCCACTTTTCTGCGTCAAAATTCCACTCGGAGTCGAACAACCCAAGCGACGGCTGCAGATTCAGCAACTCCCTGGCGACGGTGTCCTCTTCCGGTTGTCAAATCACTGCTTTGCAGACATGCAGTGGAAATAGTTCTTCGTGGGCTTTTTCACAGTCACCTTCGGATACTTCAATGTTCGACCGGGAGTCTCGTTCAGAAGATGCAATGCCATTATCTTCAAATCCCGCTCGGCCAGCTACCCCATCGCCTAAAAGAACTCCCGGTTCAAAGTAAATTTCTTCGAAGCTGACTCCCAATCCTTGGCCTGATTGAATTTCACTTCAGTATCGGGGTCGATCAACTCTCCCATTCCGTAATTGACGATGAACCTTGCCCACAACTGGTAGACCTCCTCATAAGAGGTAATAATGAGCAGCTCGTTCCGGAGGTCCGAAGGTCTGATAATTTTGTCCTTCGCGTTTATCGTGTTGATGCTCACGAACCGCTTCACCATTGCAGCCGCAAATTCCTGTACCAATGAAACTGCTGTGAGAGAGTGCAGAACGACATGGCCATAAAAGCGGGGCTTCAAATGCAAACTTTAGCTCGAGTCGAGCTAAACCATCCACGACCCTCCAGCCTTAATTAGAAACCAAATATAAGGGAGCGAGGGATGAAGTGTGGCTACGCCGGATCAATACGTACCTCATAGTTTTTCCGGTTTACTATTTCATCGGCCGATTCACGACCATGGGGCTTCTTCACCTTCAAAGGACGCCCATAGTCCACCCAAACACTCCTGGCCCCCATGATATTCGTTGCCCATGAAGGAGTGAAAATGCCAGCGTTGTTTGAAATGTTTGCCATTGCGGAAACTTCCATAATCTTGGCCGCCTTCTTATGCCAAACAACGTGAGCCCTCCACGTCTTCAGCGCTTTGATTTTTGCATCGTCAACTTTCTGATCACGGATCAACTCTTTTGCAGCTTCAACATGATGCTGCCCGTCGATGATCCGAAACCTACAAGACGAGCGGACTAGCTCATTCCAATCCCATTCCTCCGGCGCCTCTTCAAGAATAGGCATAATGCAAATTGTCTGCCTACCACTGACGTCCACTGCATGGGTAAGGATATTCTTGTAGTGCGCTACTCCAGACGCCTGCAGCGATCGGATAATGTATCTCTCTTCCGCACGATCCAGGCGGTCGATGTCAACATCCACCGGCTTGTCCCTCCCAAAGATATAACAGTCGGCGCACTTCTCCCAATACTTTTGGAGTGACTTGCGGGCTTCCTCGTAATCAATTTCTTTCTCGGTCACCGCCGCCTTCATAGTAGGATTCACGGAAGTCAGTGCGCTGTCACCCATGCTTCCCCTAGTCGTTTGGAGCCAGAACTGCACGCATCTGGGTTCGGGCGCTTGTTACTCGGACCGCTAGGAATTGCTCCAGGTGTCCCCAAACCCGATCGAGCGGTCCCTGACGTAGACCTCGCCTGCAATGCAAGCGAGCCTGGCCTCCTGGATGATGCCTTTCCCTTTCGGCGTGCTTTGAATTCGGACAGTGACTTCCAAATCTGAGCAGTATACGGACTGTAGGACCTGACAAAGGCTTTTGGAGAGGTGAGGACGGGGAGTAACTTGGTCTCAAGATGATGAATTTGAGACGGCTCCGCCTTCCCAACCAAATATTCATGGACGAAATTGTGGGAGAATCTGACTTCATTGGGCGGGAACACGATGGTGAATACATAAGTCGACACCTCGGACGTCTCGAACTTAACAAGGAGGTAGGCATCCTCAGACGTCACGAGAGAAATATAAGCATCCAGACAGAGGGGAAGGAACGCCCCCCCATGCGCCCTAGACTGTTGATAGAAGAGAAAGTGGGTATTATCCTTGGGTCTAATTGACCACGACAGGATAGAATTCTGCTTGGGTATCCACAAGTTCCCCCATGTCTCAAAGTCCAAGGCAATCGGTCCAAGCGGGTGGGAGGTCTCCACCCGGAAGATATCGAGAAAGCCCTCCAGAGTTCTCCTGTCAAATGACTCCGTCACCTGCAAAACAAATTATAGACATTGAACAAATTAGCTCGACTCGAGCTAAATTCAAACCACGAGCTCAATTATCGGTTCAAAGTAATCTGCTACGATATCAAGGAAATAACTTATTAAGCATCTGTCAAATTAGCTCGACTCGAGCTAAACTGAGACCAACAGATGGTATTAAAACAGAAATCCTGAACATGGCACCGAGTAGGACTTACATTAGGAACAGCTGGTTCCTCCTGCACTGCCATGTCGACTTCAGAGTCAGGCTCTCCAGCAGGAGGATTGGGGTCATCCCGAACGATTCTTGCACAAGTTGCTGTCCGTGCCATAACTCTAAATCAGCACAATATCAGGTACGTTAGCTTAACGAGCGATTTCAAGACATGTGACCAATTAGAAAACCATGTTCACGGGATATATCACATTTAGCTCGACTCGAGCTAAAAAGAAAAATTCAAGGCTAAATCCACCGTCCAGAGCACAGACGGGCTTCAAAAACTATGACAAAGGATAATCAGCTTATGATGCTGCAATTCTAACGATTATGGTGAAAATGTTTAGCTCAAATCGAGCTAAATTGATTATTGGCATGGTTGAATATTGTATAAGCGCAGCGCATTATACCCTTAGGAAAATCTTGTAGGAGATTCCGTTCGGCCTTTATCAATATTAAAGCATCTGGTACTACGAATTTGACAATATTTAGCTCGAATCGAGCTAAATTGTCGATGAATAAATAATGTATAAGTTGTTTGTAAAGAAATCTTAGCTTTAATAATCGGAATATACAGGAATAATCAAGTGCATTGCAGGATGGAAGCGCGGAATAAGCTCGAGTCGAGCTAGATTCTTAGTTGATTTGGATTGGGATCCTGGAAAATTCAATGATAATATGCGACATTGTAGCAGAATTAGCTCGAGTCGAGCTAAATATCCATTCTCGCCTCGGAATAATCGCAGTAATTGAACAAAACTTTGAATGAAATGCACAAATTTTAGCTCAACTCGAGCTAAATTGACACAGTCAGGGCCGAGTTACTGAAATTAATGGCATTTAAGTCTATGAATCTGATAATATTTAGCTCGAATCGAGCTAAATTGCTGAGGAATTATGTGCATTGAATGATGAGAGCGCAGAATTAGCTCGAGTCGAGCTAAAATGGGAAAAATGGGGGAGATTGAGCTAATACGGCATCGAGCTAAATGAGCATCGAGCTAAAACAACATCGAGCTAAATGTCTATCGAGCTAAAATTGTGCAGGCAGCAATGCAGAAAATTACAGAATCAAACGTCACACTTGCAAACATTGCCAATTCACAAAACATAGGGAAGAGTATCATACCTGATAACTTGCTGAGCAAATTGAAACTGATAGTACTAGCAAAGCTTGGTAATCTCCAGCTCTAGCAGACCTGAGCAGCGTGCACCTAAAACCCTAACTAGCGTGCAGCAATACCCTCACAAGCGTGGAGCAATACCGTAATCAGGGTGCAGCAATACCCTTAAGTAGCAGCAGCAATTCAGAATCTTGGTCTACAACCCTAAACCCAGATCAGCCGCAACAAAGCAAGAAGAAATAGGAGCGAGCGAATACGACCAAGCAGAACGAGCGAGAAGGAACACCGAGCGAATGCGAGCAAGCAGGAAGCGAGGAGCAGGAGCGAGCGAGCAGGAGCGAGCGAGCAGGAGAGAGCGAGCCAGCAAATGGGCTGTTGTGTGGCCACGAGAGTGACGATGCCCGTTCAGGCAACTGCCCGCTTGGACGGGCGGGCACGAGCTGCCCAGGTGTACACGTGGCGGGGCGCGACTCGCTGTCGCCCGAGCACCCCTGCCCGTCGTACATCTGCCCGCAGTCGTCTCATTCTGCCCGCAGCCAGCGTGCATGGGGACCCCTCCCTCTTTTGAACTTCTCCTGTTGTTTGTCATGCCAGTTGCACCATTTCTCAGTGCGCGCTTAGTCTCCTCGCTCTTCCTCTGCTGCAATTTGTTACTGGGTTTCTACTTCGATTGTGCGCGCTATTGGAGTGCTACTCTTCCGTCGAGTTTGTTTTCTTGTTTGCACGTTAGTTTCATTGTGGTGGCACGGAGCGAATGCGACAGACAGGCTCACTTGCAGTTTCTGCAACTTCTGTTTGTCTCTCCCATATCAGGTGAGTGATTTTCAAAAACTCCTCATCAACTAGTTAATAGTATTATAGACGTTCTGTTTTTCTCTAGCAGTTCTGTAATCGCTTCAATTCGTGACTGTGATTCATTGTCACTCTGTCAGTGAGTTCTTAATAATTATATTAGTAAGACTGTTTGAGTGAGCATTATTTTTGCAAATTGTTGACCGTCACTACTTTTATAGGTACTGGACGCTTGTTTTCTTTTGCTGATTCATCATGGTACCACTAATTGCTGTATGAAGCTGTAGTTGCAGGTCCCTCAATAGTTAGTACACATCTTGAAGGTAAGTTTGTCAAGACAGAACTAAGCACTGTCTCACCTTTGCACGTCAGTGAGTCTATTAGTGGATCATTGTGCACTAAGGTGAGTCTGTAAGACTTCCAATTCCTGCTTCCTTTTATGTTTTCAATAATTCAGTTTGAGGGATTGTGGTCTGTTCACGTCTAGGACTGACGGTGTTCTTTTAGCTCGATATGGTTGTTTAGCTCGATGTCGTTTATTAGCTTGTTTTCTAATCTAATTTTGAAGTTTGTGTCTGTTTTTTGACTTGATTCAATTAATTTATGTCAGTTGCTTAAGTTTCTGAAGTTTTCGTTTCAATTTGGTAAGTTCTTATTAACTTGATGCGATACAGTTGAAAACCGTATAAGTGGTGTTATAGTAACACTTGTAAAGTATTTCAAAAAGGAAAATTGTAGTCTTTTCAGTCTGAGGGCAAATCTTAATCATTAGAATGTTTGATAATTATAAAATCGCCGGCATTGAATATGCAGGTACTATGTATCATCGAGTGTGCACTCATTTCCAAATATTGTGTATAATTACCGTTGATTGTGAATAATCATGACAACACCGTTTAGCATGCCAAGCGGGGAGGGAAATCCGTCCGCGACCAGATTTGAATGTCTACTCCAAGTCGCCACGGAGTTCTACAAAGAGTCCAGTCTCCCGTTCTTCCACAAGACTGTCACCCGGCCGATGGTCATGGCGCTTGTGAGCGGGCCGTGGGGGTTCAGCATGGTAACCCTAAACTCTGCCCATTTAGCTCGATTCGAGCTAAAACCCAATCTGCGCGATATTTGATTGTAGTACTTTGTCAATTCTGGTTGCAGGTTGATTTAGCTCGACTCGAGCTAAAACGCAAACTGCGCGAGTGTTTAGCTCGATTCGAGCTAAATCAGACTATTAATGCTGGACTTTTGTAAATGTTGTTTTAGTCGAGCAGTCCAGCTAAATGTCTGTCATTAGCTCTCTTGTAGGAGATTCCTTTCAAATTTGTCGAGGACTATGGGTCAAAATTCCGTGAGGACGTCACCTTTGGATTGGAAGGAGATCCTGCAAAATTCTGGCCAATTCGATTGACAGTAACCAAGTTTTTTAAACATCTGAGACGCTGCTGAGTGTTTGCCTATGGTCACGGTGGCCTGAAAACATTCATACTGGAAACCAACATCTGAGTGGGCGATCACTTGTTCTTTTCTTTGAGGGCACACTCGGAGTTCCACGTGCGCATTTTGCGGAACCCGAGTATCGTGGAAAGCCCAATATGCAAAACGTGCGGGTTTGCACCCCACTACCCTCGATTTGTAGTCAACGTCGTTCAATGGCACTTATCCCTTGACCCCAGACACGCCAACCGAGATGATATGATGACATTGGTAAGGCCCCCTATGAATTTGTTTTTGCAAATTATATAACTTTTAGTCAAACATTTGTAAAGGAAATAATATAATTATATTTCCTAAACTTTGAGATTTTAAAAAAAAATCCTTTATTATTATTTTATTTCAGTTTTATTTCAGAGTGTTCACAATTTGGTCACCTACGTATGCGCAGAGGATTCCTGGACGATTTTGGGACTCGAATAGCCGCATGATTCATGGAGATGAGGTCTACCTCCTTGGCCCAAAGAACATGGCCGTGATGGCGGTTAAATTGGAGCACAGCTCAGATATTAGAAGACAGCACTGAAGTGAAGGTCACAGCGCGGTTGGCATCAGGGTGAGAGACCTTCGTTATCACCAATCAGTTGTGTGCGGGAGACATCCTCGAGTTTACTTTAATCAACCCGAATATGTTTAGGGTAGATGTCTTGGACCGTGTCTAAAACGTTTACTTTGAACCACGGAGTTTTTTTGGCATTCCTTTCTAGTCACAAAAGAGATTTTGGAACAAACATTTCTCTTTACTATAGTTGATTGTGACCTACACATTTTGCAAATCTGACAATGGGTTGAAATTGCAGTACTCCTGTAATACTTCTTATAACAAGACCGTTTTCACTCAATGTGATATATACCGCTTTTATTCTAATGTACCACATTGTCTCTTTTTCCCACTATGATTGTCAAGTATTCAGCTAGTACATTCAGTGAGCATTTCCTTAAACCATATAAGGTAGAGGAATGAAAAGTATAATACTCAATTAATAATTTCATTGGCCCCCATTAAATACCCATTGTACTCTCATAACTATAAAATCATCTAACATTTATACGAATTGACTTCCCCAAGGTTTAGGGTTGTACTGCACCCTAAACCACCATGTCTCATATTACTACTTTGTCCTAATTATAATATTATTAGTAATATCAATTATACTTGTTATATTAGAAGCTCGATTAGATATTCATAGCAGCTATATATATTTGGAAATTCTATATTATGAACGTCAAACTTTGAATACTAAGAAATTACCATAATTTAAAAAAAATCTATACACATACATGTTCAGTACAGTGCTCCATTGAGGTTGTTAGTTTATACCCCAAACCTAAATTCTTATTGTCTAATTATTATTAGTTGTGCTAGTTATATTAGCAAAGTACTGGTTTAGGGTTTAGGGTACAAAGATAACTTATTCATACAGTACTGAACAAGAAGTTATGAAAAGTAAATTTTTAGTAGTTACACGCATTTTTCTGGAACTATGTTTTTTGACTAGGATTTGCAAATGGAAGAAATAAATACAAGTCCCTCGATTCCATCATCCAATTACAAGACCGAACACTAGACCATTTAATATGAAATGTAGTACCCTCTTCTTAGTATTATGGAACTATAGAATAACTATAGAATAACTATGTTCCGAAATGTCAAAATAATATTGTATATATTGTTCAAAATCGTAGTGTTATAAGAAATTAGTTTACATTTGTTTTTAGATGTGCACAGAAGTCGATCAAACTTTAATTTTATGAACTACTCATAAGCTATTCTACATTATCTTCAAAATAAATACATAAATAAAAAGAATTTATGTATATGTTTATATACATATATATAGAGATACATATATAGATATATAGATATAAATTTTATATATATATATATATATATATATATATATATATATATATATATATATATATATATATATATATATATATATATATATATATATATATATATATATATATATATATATATATATATATATATATATACATACTAGGACAATTGCGGAACCTCAGGTCATTTTAGAGAATAAGAGATAGTTAAAAAGAAATTCGAAAATAAGACTCAAGTAGATGAGAGGTTTTAGCCCCCTAATGAGGTCTTCCATAAATCAATGGTAGCTCAACCTCCCTGTCACAATGGTTATGGTTATTGCAGTTGCAGAGTCGATTAGCCCCCCGTATTTTTTCCTAGGTACAGTGTCTCAATAATACTCTATATATATTGTTCGAAATCGCAGTGTGATAAGAAATTAATATACATATGTTTCTAGATGTGCACAAAAGTGAATCAAACTTTTATTTTATAAACTAGTTAGCATTGGGTATTCAACATTATCTTCAAAATTATTACATTACAAAAATAAAATATGTATATGTTTATATATACCTATATATATATATATATATATATATATATATATACATGTGATAGGCTTTCACGTGAATGGTTAGGAACGATTGAATTTTGCTAAATATTTATTCTATTTCAATGTACCGTAAACTCTAAATTCTAAAACCTAGACCCTAAACCCTAGACCCTAAACTCTAAACCTAGTCTAAAAACCATCGACATAATATACTAGACTCTAAACCCTAGACCCTACAGCGTAGACCCTAGACCCTAAACTCTAAAACCCGAAAACCCTAAACCCTAAAACCCTAGACCCTAAAACCCTGGTCACTAAGCATTAATTTCACTAAGTTAACGGATCTTCCTTTACTGCGGGCACCTTATATCAGTCATTGGTGTCAAGAACACCTTTTCCCGCGGATTTCTCTGTTGGCGCCATTTGCTCCTTCCGATTTTTCGTTCGCGCCATTTCTTTTTGCTCACCCCCGTCCTCTGTGCTTGGCCTCCAGCCTCCGTCCTTCACTTCGGTCCTGTCTGCTTGGCCTCCGTCCTTCACTGCGGTCCTGTCTGCTTGGCCTCCGGCCTCCGTCCTTACTGTTCTGCTGCCTTCACTGCGGTCCTCTGCCTATTGCCTTTCCCCTTCGGCCTCCGACCTTCACTTCCGGCCGCGCGTACTGTCTAGGGTCTTCAGCTTCGTCCTTTCCCATTCGACCTCAGACCTCCGTCTTGCACCTCTAGCCTCTGACCTTCACTTCTGCCTTTACCCTAATACGAGGGCGACTGTTCTCTTCCTGCTGATTCTACTGTAGTGGGATTCTGCTGTTATCAAATTTTGATTAGCTCAGTCGAACTTATTTCGGCCGAATCTGATAGCTTGATTATGTTATTAGCACTCCTTGTCGATGCTGCTCTCGCTTTGTTGCTGTTAATATTATGGTTGTGAGGCTCGACTTGACAGCCAGCCCCCATTCTTGGTGAGATCCGGACTCCTACATTTTTAGCAGTGGTATCATTGAATGCAATTTTGAAACCGCTCTGGCATTTGTTGCGTGGTTCGTTTGTACTTGAGTGGTTGCTTGTGGTATTTGTTGAATTGTATAACCGAGAGTAACATACGGCACGTCGGACTAGGTTCGCACGAAAATCGAGGCAACGGCTAGATATTAAGCGTGCACGATTCCCGAGGAGCCTGTGAGGACTCCACGGTGCACTGTACAGAATTCGAGGCAGATACTGATACCAGACAGATGTCAATTTAGCTCGAGTCGAGCTAATCCGTATATGACAACGATAGGGTATCTGTTTCGCAACGTCATTAGCTTGCATTTCATTAGTTTGACCAACTTGCAATCTATAGGGTTATTGAATACCCTTATCTTGGTCCATTTATTTAGCTCGAGTCGAGCTAAATGGTACTTCAGCCCCGAGTTTCATCAACAGAGAACTGTATAACTAAGATCATCAACTAGCTATAATGTTTATCATGACGTGGTGATTCCTCACTCGAGAAAGCTATCTGTTTAGCTCGAGTCGAGCTAATCCGTGGATGTCAAAATGGGCTATTTCAACCAAACCGTAGTAATCCTGAATTACAGTAGTTGACCAACTACGGTTACATAATACCGTTCTTGTGGTAACTCAATTTAGCTCGAGTCGAGCTAAATGGTACTACAGGTACGAGTATAATAGAGAGTTCAGCAGTAAAGCTACGAACTACTCTTGATACAGTTTGTATATATAATGCGGTGACTGAGGTTGCCCCTAAACTTAAAATTAGGTGATAGTTTCTTGTCGACGACAAGACTTTTACAATTAGCTCGAATCGAGCTAATTTGTTCAGTATACCCGATATCATTTCATTGTCGATGATTGATGATAGTTCTCTTGAGTTTTGTCAGAAGTTTTAATACAGGCAGGTTTAGGCCTGTAGCCTCGTGACTATTGTTTAGCTCGATTCGAGCTAATTCGACATTATAAACTATCTGCGAGTTATGCCCGTCTACTAATTATTTTAAATCTCATGTCTACTCTCACATAAACTTATCCAAGTGGAAATCTCGTGTCCGGAATGTATTTTGAATACGTTCCATCTTATTCAGTACTGTAATCTCAGTGATAATCTCTTTAGCTCGAGTCGAGCTAATTTAAGTTAAGGTTGTTCACAGTTTATTTGAAATTATAGAGCGGAGCGTTGTATTGCAAGCATTGATTTAATCAGTTTCTATGATAACTGAAGTGGTGCATCAACTTGTTTGACATGTGATTTCTTACTTCGTTTTATCGTTGCCTTGTAGATATTTTTCTCGGTCTACATGTTGGTCCTGCAGTACTTGCGAACATTCTCTTATGGAGTCGAGTGCATCTGATGGCGAATTGGATTTTAACTATGTTTCATCAGAGGTATTTCATCTGTCCTAAACCTTTTATTTCATTCATCTTATGTAATAATCCACAGTTCGTCTGCCTAAGTGTCTGAGACATCATTGTTTGGTGTAACAGGAGTTGGATGTCCCACCTGAGCTGGTTCTGCCGGACGAGTTGAAGGATTGCCCCGGTCTTCCGAGGAACAGGTGGATTACCAAATTTGTAACGCTACTCAACGATGGATTGGATATTGTAGCAGAAGGTATTTGTCAGAGCGTGGACTCCGACTTTGTACTTGAGAATGATGAGCCGTTAGGTGAAGACCAAGTAGCCGTGCAGATCGTGAAATGTGTGAATGTGGACGTCATTCCTGCGGATACCATTTTCGGAACTAGAAAATGGCAACTTACCCGTGCTATATGTGAGGGATGGTCACTTCATGATCATTTACGTCGGGACCAATACAATGCTGTCGTTTATGCTCGTGATCATCCGAAGAGAAAGGGGGTTCGGCCGTATCAGTCGGGGCAAAGAAATGCTCGCGTTGTGAAGACCAAGAGAGAGGAGGAGCTGCTCACTTTGGAGTCCGTCAACTTGGTTGCAACACTACTAGAGAAACAGGGTTCCGGTGTAAGAGAAAATCAACAGAAATTCTGCTGGTTCGTGTGCGGGTTAGGAATAGTTGATTCCGGATCACAATCAACAGAAATGTCTTGGTTCGGTGTTGCTTCAATGTCCAAGTATAAAGATAAAGAAAGTTTCTAATCTAGCATTCATTTTTTCTGGCCTGCCCGAGGAAAAGTAGCTGCCCGGAAATTTTGGGCTGCACGGAAAAAAATTTGACTGCCCGGGCCAAGAACCCCGACCCACCACCGTAGGGCCCACCATGGCTAACCGAAGACCAATTGCCAACGGCCGGATTCGAACACAAGACCTTCTAAACCTCAACCACTTACTAAACCACCACACCACATACACACGCTCATGCAAGTATGAGAATTATCTTGTTAATTATAAGAGAACTTAACCATTGCCGATTCGTTTGCCATGTGCAAAAAGATTTTTTTTTCAATTTTTTTTTTTGCACTATTTCATACAGGGATTTTTCTGTATGCACAAAAAATTTCAGATTTTTTTGAATTTTTTTTTTTTTGGACAAAATCTTGAAGGCTGGAGCTGTTTCTTTTTTTTCCCAGCAGTCTTTGAATATTTTTAACAATGTAAAATAAACTTTTTTTTCAAAATTTTTTTTGCAGTATTATATACAGGGATTTTTCTGTATCTAGAAAAAATTTCAAATTTTTTTGAATTTTTTTATTTTTCGACAAAATCTTGAAGGCTGGAGCTGTTTTTTTTTTCGCAGCAGTCTTCGATTATTTTTAACGATGTAAAAAAAACTTTTTTTTCAAAATTTTTTTTTGCAGTATTATATGCAGAGATTTTTCTGTATCTAGAAAAAAATTCAGATTTTTTTGAATTTTTTGTTTTTTCGACAAATCTGTCTCGGTTCTGTCTTGTTTTGACGCACTCTCTAGTAGTGAATCAACAGGAACTTGTTGGTTCCAACAGAAATCAACAGGAACTTGTTGGTTCTGTGTAGATGACTAAATGTTTGCTACGTTTAACTCATTCTCTGTTGGTTTCAACAGATGTGTGTTGGTTTTGTCTTGGTTTTTACGCACTCTCTAGTAGTGCAAGTAAGATATGCTGCAGTAAAAACTGTTGCCAGCCTTTCCCTTGGGAGAAAATTATTGCTCTTTGGAAGCAGATGTACGAGTCCTCAGATTTTAAATTCGAGGCTCACTTTAAGATGGATGTCCACCATCGGTTTCACCAGTCAGCGGACGGGAAGATGATGGTGACCACTGAAGGCATCAATGTTTGCGCGCGGGCATGGAAACATATAGCAGGAGTCCCCACTGCTACCTTCTACAGGAAAAAGTCCGAAGCTGCAGCAGGACTGCGTGCTCAACATCATGGCAACGTCGGTAAAAAGAAACCTCGTCTGCACGTGAAACAAGCTGCTGCCACTCTAAAGACATTGATAGACAATGCTGCTGATCATATGCCTCACAAAGCGAAGATGCTTACGACCGGTGTGAAAGTGGTGTCGCGGTCCATGCCGTCTTCCTTCAAATGGAAGGATGCAATTCCTGCGATTAATGTCATCAATGAGAGTTTGGGTTTGAAATGCATCGCGCACAGCACCCTTAGCAAGATCAGGATGGGTAAATTCTCGGAGTACTCAAAGAAGGCACCTGGTGATAATTTCGCTCGTTGCTCTACATGTGACAGGAATGAGTCAATGATCAAGTCAATGGTGCCCGGATCATCTGAAGAGAATATGTGGATAAAGAAGCTCAAACACCATCTAGATCAACAGCAGGCTCATCGCGAGTACTATTACATAAATCGTTCCATGTCAATCCAGAGACCGAGGGAAGTTCTTTGCATAATCCACGACAAGATGGACCATGCGAAGACCGCGTGCCCTTTGTTTTCGCATAAGACAAAAGCGAACGATGCGTTGATGAAACTTCCAATTGCTGTCACGGGCATGATTGCGCATGGACATAGTGATGTTCAGTATGCTCACTACGGGCTGGATATTTATCCAAGTGATTGCAATCACACGGTTGGTTCAATATTGAAGCTTCTTCGAGACCTTGAAGGCGTTCCCATATCGTCTTCAACATCACTATTTGCTGGTTCTGGGACGCACCCTCTATTTGAAGCTGTGCTATTAGAAAAAGAAGCCTGTTTGAACTCTCTTCTTCCAGAAGGTGAAATCTCAGGGGTGGCGGAGCCTTTACCTCCTGTCCTGCATGTGCAACTTGACAACGCGGCTTCTGATAACAAGAACCGGTTCATGTTTTGTTTCTGGTCTCTTCTAGTGCACATTGGTGTGTTTCGTGAGATATATGTCAATTTCTTGTTGGTGGGACACACGCATGAAGATATTGACGCTCTTTTCGGACGTTGGAGCATGATTTTGAAAGAAAACGACTTTCTGACGATTCCATTGCTGATGAAGTCATTCATGGACGCGGAGGCACTGCCAGTCATTCCCCATTTGGTAGAGGAAATTCCAGACTTCAAGGGTTACATCAAAGACTACATTGCCTCAAGAGAGGAAATTCTTGTTGGACATTCGGAAGGCCAGCAATTTAAATTTTACAAGCACGATAATGGATGGCCTATGATGCAGTACAAGTTGTTATGTACTGATAATGAGTGGCTTCCCTCTACCAATGGAGGTATAAAATTGTGGAAGGAAGATGCAAGTACTGGAAAGCCATTGTTGCCTACGGGTGAGATGAAACCTTTGCTTCCAATTCCTATGAAAAACCGCGATGAGATTGTAAAAGGAATTGGGGGTTTCATTAAGATGTGGGAGACTTCATGTTCGGAAGACATATCGGGAGAGTATCGACGGCGACATGATGCGGTTATACGCTATTGGCGGGCTGTGAAGCTTGCGTTGGTGGAGCCTATGGAAGTGTCTTCTTCATTGAAGAACAGGTGTTGGCCTTTGACTCGAGTACCTGTGACACGAGAATTCCTAAACACATGCCAATTACGCGAGGAATTTGCGCGTGATCCGCATTTCATTGGCCGCTTGTGCGACAGACCACGGGAGTCGTTCCGTGTTGGTCGGGATGTTTTTGCCAGGTATTTTTTAGCCGTACGCCCTGCCGATGGAGATATTCGACCTTTCTGGATTGCTAGGGCTTTGTCCGATTTTGATGTCGATCACAATCATCCAGGGTGTATTCAAATCCAATATTTTAAACCTACAAACACGAACAATGTTGTACAAGAGACCTATGTCGGTTGGAATTCGAAGAAGACTTTCAAATGGAAAGTTGATGATAGCCACATCCCGGAATGGCTTCATGGTGGTGCTATTTTTTCGTCATGGAAATCCAGTGCAAAACCTGGCTCTCGTCGTCCGGTTATCTTAATATCAGACCGGCAGATCGTCATCATCAAAGAGAGCATTGAGCGATTTAATAGGGAAGACGAGTAGAATGACGGTTACTAGTTTATCTTATCTGGTTTTGCAATTTAGCTCTAGTCGAGCTAAATGAGCAAATTAGCTCCGGTCGAGCTAAATGAGCAATTTAGCTCCGGTCGAGCTAAATCAGCAATTTAGCTCTGGTTTAGCTAAATGAGAAATTTAGCCCTGGTCGAGCGGAATAAGCAAATCTTCAAAATCATCAATCTTCATTTGGTTACACCCTAAACCGATGATATCCTCTCAGAATTGCATGTAGAAGCCCTCTTTTCCATTTATTAGTAGCGGCTGATTTTAGCAATTACTTGGATCGTTGTGCTTTAAAACACTAACTATTGAGCTAATTGGTATTCTGGAGTTTTTATTGACTCCCATTTTAATCGACTTTGATGTTCTATTGGAGTTTTTATTGACTCCCATATTAATCGACTTTCTTGTTTTATTGAGTTGTTTGTGCAAATTTTGGATCTCTGAAAGTGTTTTGATGAATGCAAATATAGTTTTGATATTCACTTTAGCTCGCGCACACCAACTTTTTGATAACTTTGGATGTTGAAATTAAGCTCGATAGAGTTTTTGATAATTTGAATATCCCCATTATAACGAAATATGTGTTTGTTGCGTTCATTTAACTCGATTCGAGTTGAATGGCAAGAGCGTCCGCTGAGCTTGATTCATTTCATTTGACTTTGCATGGTGCGTTCATTCAACTCGATTCAAGTTGAATGGCATTTCATTTGACTTTTCATGTTTTGTACATTCAACTCGATTCGAGTTGAATAACAAAAGCGTCTGTTCATTTCATTTGACTTTTCATTTGACTTTTCATGTTACGTCCATTTAACTCGATTCCAGTTGAATAGCAAGAGCGACCGTTCATTTCATATGACTTTCCATGGTGCGTACAGTCAACTCGATTCGAGTTGAATAGCAAGAGCGCTAGTTCATTTCATTTCACTTTCCATAGTACGTCCATTCAACTCGATTCGAGTTGAATTGCAAGAGCGTTCATTCAACTTGATTCGAGTTGAATGGCATTTCATTTGACTTTTCATGTTTTGTACATTCAACTCGATTCGAGTTGAATAATAAGAGTGTCTGTTCATTTCATTTGACTTTTCATGTTACGTCCACTTAACTCGATTCGAGTTGAATAGTAAGAGCGTCCGTTCATTTCATATGACTTTCCATAGTACGTCCATTCAACTCGATTCGAGTTGAATTGCAAGAGCATCCGTTCAACTCGATTCGAGTTGAATTGCAAGAGCATCCGTTCAACTCGATTCGAGTTGAATGACAAGATTCAAACCGTCGTTTACTCGATTTGATTGACTTTTCATAGTGGAATAGCATTTCTATTTAACTATTTTGAAATTTGCGGCGATAATATCGAAAACTCTTGCATACGCACTAGCAATTTCAAAAATGAAGCAACACCACAATTGGATTGCAGAATCGAAATTAACTTCATCAATCATCAATGCACTTCAAAAAGAAATCTTATGAATAAAACAAATCAAAACTTGCATCTCGTTCACAAATCAAAACTTGCATCTCGTTCACAAATCAAAACTTGCATCCCATTCACAAGTCAAAACTTGCACCGCACCTGGTGGTGATTCCAAGAATGTCATGCGTCGTAACTTTGAAACCCTGTAAGTAATGAATTCCAAGAAATAAACCTTGATCTTTCAATGCATACTTAGAAAGTTAGCAACACTGTCTTATCAAAAGAAGTTGAGGGTTTGGCACCTTTAAAAAAAACTCCTTGACCTTTAGCAACAAAAGTGGAAATAACATAGTCGCATAAACACGGAGGCATAGAAACAGAGTGATGCAAAAACACAAGGAGAAATAAGGAAAGAAACTTAAGCTATAGAGGCTCAGAAACACGGAAGTGCATACACGCATGCACGGGAACACGCAGTTGCTCAAACGCAAGAAGCAATGAAAAAAGAATCTTTGCAACCGCACATCAAGACTTATAGACGATTAGGCGGGAAGGATATGGCGCCAATTGCAATGAAGAATTTCAAATTCTCAACTTTCATCTATGAAATTATAATAGAATCCACAAAGTCCGGTAGATCTCTTTTACAACTGTAGAGGTAAAAAAAGACTGAAAATTATTGAGCCAACAATTGATTCCCACATCAAATTTGGATTTGACATTATAATACAGTTGACTTTTTGTGCTGTACAAAGTTGCAAATTGTAAATATGAAAATAAAAAAATCTACTATATTCCACATTATATAAATAAATAACAAATGTACAAACAATGCACTCTTTGTTTGTACATTTCCAAAAGTGCATAGTCATCAACATTGAAAAAAAAAAAAAAAAAAAAAAAAAAACTTTATGTCTGAGGATGTATTGTGCTTGAATTTAGTGTTTTTTAAATTATAATTAAACCTGATCCAACTTATAAATGACTTAAAAAGTAAAAAACACGGCATGCATGCGCACAAATAGGCTAAATATAGATTATTAATAATTCTAGAATTTCTATATAACAACACAAAGTCGTTACATTTAATTGGTTCAAATTAAGACTTTGAATTAGATTATATTTCTATGACATGAATGAAAGCCATATGGACAATTTTTTCTTAATTTAGCATTTTAAAACTTATAATCACAACCAATTCAAATTATGAGTATTGTAAAAAATTAAAAATATATATGACGATGCATGTGTACATTCATACCATGGGTTCTTAAAATAGTTGTAAGACCTATACATCATACACAATTTCACTATATTCGGGACTATATTCAACTTACATATTTAGTTTTGTTTATGTTTTATGGCATAAATAAATGCTAGTCGACTATGATATTCTAATTTGGTATTTTGTAAATTGAAATTAGACCTAATTCAACTTATGAATACTCTAAAAAAATAAAAAAATGTCATGCATATACGCAAATAGGCCAAATATGAGTTATTAAATTAATTATAAAAATCTATATATAATAACGCAAAATCATTAACATATCTATTTTGGATTTTGGTTTTGTTCATATGTTTATGACATGAATGAACTATGAAGGAAATTTTGACACAATACTCAAAATTTAGCATTTGTATATCAGAATTAGACTCATTTCAATTTATAAGCACTGTAAAAAAGTTTAGTTTCTTGCAATGCATGCGCAAAAATAGGCTTTTCCTTGGGTTATTAAAAATAATTCTAATATCCAATTTCTATTTTTATTTTTTTTATAAATCAACGTGATGAATAATACATGATTAGGATGACTTTTCAAATTCTTGAAACGGCATAGGAGAGGAGGTGTTCACCTAAATCTCCACTTCTTATAACGTAGTTATAATTCAAATTTTGTATATGTTCAATTTTCACATTAATTACACAATGTTTCTATTACAATGCATTCTTTATTTTTAATAGTAAATAATAGGAATTCCTTTTTAAATTTCTATACATAAGAAAATGATTTTTGTATGTATATGATTTTAGTAGTTCAAAAAAATAAAATAAAGTTTATATAATTGTGATTTCGTTAAGTTTATGGATGAATGTTTAGGCATTGTAATTGCAATATGCCATATTATTGTGCAAGTAATGCTAAAATTCTAATTTCTATTTTACTTTGAAAATTTGAAAATTTGGATATATGTTTAAGTAATATACAAGCTTATTTTTATATGATTTACATTTTTTTATCCTATAATTATAATCTCTTGATACTTTAATAACAAAATAAATAAATAATTGATTTGCACCATGATATTTTACAATGCAGTGTACATCTATGGTGAAATTAAAAAAATATTCAAGCTTATTTGTATATGATTTACATTTTTTACCTAATTTTAGATACATTAACAATAATCTCAAATTTCTACAAAAAGAATGACAATAATTTCAAATTTTTTTATAACTTATAGATGACATGCAATTTCATCCCAAAGAATAAAAATAGTTTCTTAAAAAATTTAATTGGAAAATAGACCATGATAATATCAAAGTAGATCAGAAGGATTAGTAAAAGTTTAACCACATGGTTTTAGGCCCCAATGTTTTATAGTTAAAGATCAAGCATTAGCTAGTTGAGTGAACACATGACCTCACATACTCTTTCATTTCTTGCTTTGCCTCTTGTTTTGCTTCTCACCCTAGGGAAATCACTATCAAGAATTTAGATAACTATGAGAGAACAAATATAGGGTGTCTTTTATTCATTTGAGAATAAAAATTTTAAATTTATAAAAGTAGTATAGGGTGTTTCTAATCAATTTGGGAATATTTTAAGAATATCCATGGAATATAGATGGATTATATGCTAACTATACTATAAATAGTAGAAGATTCCAACTATTTCATAGCCCCCAATTAAATACCCGTTCATATGTACCCAAAATCTACACTTTAAGTGACTTCTTTGAGCTTCTCATTTCTACATTGAGAGGATGGAAAGATAACCATGACAATGATGGTGAATAAACAGTTAGGAACTATTGATGAATTTTTTTAATCCCTTACCTTCAACATAGCTTTTAGTTTACACGCTATATTTGACTATTTTGGTGAGTTAATATTGCATTGAAAAATCTTGGTGAATTCAACTATGAAACATGGTTTTTTTTTTAAGCTTGGTGTTACATTCATAAAATTCAATTCAAACAAATAATATAATTATATTAAAAAAAATTGAATTTAAAAACTTTGAGCTTTCAAAATATAATGTCAATGCAAATTTAAAATTCAACACAGTCAATGTTAAACCATCAGAAACGTGTTGAACAATTTTGTGACCAAAATATCATACATAATATTTAAAATCTAATTATCAAATCATGAGTGAAATGAAAAATTAATTGAAGAGACAAAAATAATATAGAAAAAACAACATGCAGAAATCTAAGAGTAGGAAAAAAAATGAAAATTAGTAGAGATGAATGAAAATGGAAGTACAAAATGCTAAATTCAAAATATCATATTCAAATTTCTTTGTCTCACGTCATGATTGATGAAACTATAAACTAATCGAAAACCCTAAGTTGAATACAATTAACTTGTGTAATATTTATAAGCTTAAAATCCTAGTTGAATATAATGAACAAGTTTACTATTTATAATTCTTAAAACTATTTTTAAAATCCATGGTCAATATTTGTACATGCATGTTTCATTTTCTTTTAATTTAGTACTCATGAATTGGATTGGATCTAATATTGTGATTTACAAAAAATAGAAAATCCAATCCAATCCAATAATCCTTAAACATAGAAGATTTTTTTCAAATATTTATGTGCAATTTTGTAAAATAAAGTATACAATATATTCAATCATGTGTTTAAAAACATTAGAATTCTAACAATGAAAAAATTATGTTTTCTAAAAAAAATTGATTTTTATTTTGGTGTTACAATAGAAACTAAATAATTTGCACAACAATGACAAAATATAGAGATTTTGTTTGCTGCACCGATGAATATTTTTTTTGATTACAATGGTTGCATTAGCTCTGATGGGGTTAACACAACAAACAATTGGTACTACCCCTTTATTATGCTAGATTGAACACTCTCTTAACAAATCATGATGTCATTCAATGGCAAAAACCAAGTTAAAATCATAGCTGTGTGAAAAAGAAATTTAAAAATCAACTATATTAAAATGAAAATCAATAACCATAGCTCTTACTTGATATTTACCAATAGCATTGATCTAAGTTACTGATAAAATGCCATAATCACTATAAGTTGGTGATTGTCAAATCTAAGCACGTTTACTAAATAAGACATTCAAAATTATTTGTGATGATAGCTTCAAGAGATGAATAGACCTTTTGATATGGATGAAAAAATAGATGACATTTATAAGTTTGTCATTTTTATCCCTTGAAATCACTACTATGGTTACAATTCTTTGCATAAGACTAGATGCATTATCTTGTGCAACTCATTTTCATCATCATTGTCTTCATATCATTCCTAACAACTTTACAATCACTAATATAGAAACATGAACTTCAAGTTAGAAGTTCTTCTTTGAAAGAAATTTTGTATCGTGGTATACTTGAAAACGTACAGGCCCTATAAAACTAGGTGGAATTCTAGAATGAGCATTTAGGTGCAACAAAAATTTAGCTCCATTACTTAACCCTTAAACGACATTTCAGGTCCTAGGTGGGCAATCCAAGCATCTCTCAAAGAATAAGGGTTATATATTTAGGCCGGGCATGGGTGCATGACTAATCACAACAAAGGAACAAGCACATGAGCAATAAATTGAGTACTTGGGCAAGAATCAAATGATCCTCCAAAACCTTTGATCTAGACATTGCAAACAAGCACGGAACAATTTGTTGTAGCAATTGAGCACATCAGATGCCTCACCTTGTTATGCATCCAATGATCTATGTATGGTTTGAAGAAGTTAAATAGTATTCCTGCTAGAAGCAAGATTCCTTGGAAATAAGCCCGTGGGGCTTGCTGTGTTGTTTAAGGGTTAATCAATAGACTCTATAAGAAATTTTGATTTAACCCTTTAACGTTCAGATTCATCACTGTTTTCAAAGAAGCCTTATAAAATGCATGATGAAAACTAAAAATGGAGTTAATGTACAAAAAAATTAGTAAATGCCAATATAAAGATCACATCTATAGAGTTGGATTTATCATGTTATTAAATTATTCCTTTTTAATTATTTTAAGATTGAAATTCAATTAAAAATCCCAAATTAACATAAAAATTTTAAAAATATAGAAATGAATTAGAATAACTTGAACAATGAGATGGTATGGTTTCTCAGGGAGTGCACTATTCAATAAAGCCAAGAATCACATGCGTGCATCCCCCTAATTAAAACCTCCCTATATACATTTTTCTTTTGGCTAAAATTAAGCAATATATGTACAAAGCTCACAGCCTCAAAATACATTTCCTTATGTACACATGGGATAAATGTAGGGAATTAAATTCCAAGCCCCATGTATATCTACTTTCCGCTCGATTGAAATATGTCTCCGATACATACATTTTGTACATGCTTGTTCTAAATAATACCCTTGTTATGCACGCACGTGTATAATTACAATACTTGAAGAGTGCACTCCCCGCGTATGGTTTCCATTATTATAATAGCCCAAGTCCAACCTTTCTTGAATTTACTTCTAAATCGGGTTCAAAATTCAAATTGAAAAAATAACTTTTTAATCATTTTCATTAGAGAGAAATAGAATTTTAGCATTACTTGCACAATAATATGGCATATTGCAATTACAATGCCTAAACATTCATCCATAAACTTAACGAAATCACAATTATATAAACTTTATTTTATTTTTTTGAACTACTAAAATCATATACATACAAAAATCATTTTCTTATGTATAGAAATTTAAAAAGGAATTCCTATTATTTACTATTAAAAATAAAGAATGCATTGTAATAGAAACATTGTGTAATTAATGTGAAAATTGAACATATACAAAATTTGAATTATAACTACGTTATAAGAAGTGGAGATTTAGGTGAACACCTCCTCTCCTATGCCGTTTCAAGAATTTGAAAAGTCATCCTAATCATGTATTATTCATCACGTTGATTTATAAAAAAAATAAAAATAGAAATTGGATATTAGAATTATTTTTAATAACCCAAGGAAAAGCCTATTTTTGCGCATGCATTGCAAGAAACTAAACTTTTTTACAGTGCTTATAAATTGAAATGAGTCTAATTCTGATATACAAATGCTAAATTTTGAGTATTGTGTCAAAATTTCCTTCATAGTTCATTCATGTCATAAACATATGAACAAAACCAAAATCCAAAATAGATATGTTAATGATTTTGCGTTATTATATATAGATTTTTATAATTAATTTAATAACTCATATTTGGCCTATTTGCGTATATGCATGACATTTTTTTATTTTTTTAGAGTATTCATAAGTTGAATTAGGTCTAATTTCAATTTACAAAATACCAAATTAGAATATCATAGTCGACTAGCATTTATTTATGCCATAAAACATAAACAAAACTAAATATGTAAGTTGAATATAGTCCCGAATATAGTGAAATTGTGTATGATGTATAGGTCTTACAACTATTTTAAGAACCCATGGTATGAATGTACACATGCATCGTCATATATATTTTTAATTTTTTACAATACTCATAATTTGAATTGGTTGTGATTATAAGTTTTAAAATGCTAAATTAAGAAAAAATTGTCCATATGGCTTTCATTCATGTCATAGAAATATAATCTAATTCAAAGTCTTAATTTGAACCAATTAAATGTAACGACTTTGTGTTGTTATATAGAAATTCTAGAATTATTAATAATCTATATTTAGCCTATTTGTGCGCATGCATGCCGTGTTTTTTACTTTTTAAGTCATTTATAAGTTGGATCAGGTTTAATTATAATTTAAAAAACACTAAATTCAAGCACAATACATCCTCAGACATAAAGTTTTTTTTTTTTTTTTTTTTTTTTTTTTCAATGTTGATGACTATGCACTTTTGGAAATGTACAAACAAAGAGTGCATTGTTTGTACATTTGTTATTTATTTATATAATGTGGAATATAGTAGATTTTTTTATTTTCATATTTACAATTTGCAACTTTGTACAGCACAAAAAGTCAACTGTATTATAATGTCAAATCCAAATTTGATGTGGGAATCAATTGTTGGCTCAATAATTTTCAGTCTTTTTTTACCTCTACAGTTGTAAAAGAGATCTACCGGACTTTGTGGATTCTATTATAATTTCATAGATGAAAGTTGAGAATTTGAAATTCTTCATTGCAATTGGCGCCATATCCTTCCCGCCTAATCGTCTATAAGTCTTGATGTGCGGTTGCAAAGATTCTTTTTTCATTGCTTCTTGCGTTTGAGCAACTGCGTGTTCCCGTGCATGCGTGTATGCACTTCCGTGTTTCTGAGCCTCTATAGCTTAAGTTTCTTTCCTTATTTCTCCTTGTGTTTTTGCATCACTCTGTTTCTATGCCTCCGTGTTTATGCGACTATGTTATTTCCACTTTTGTTGCTAAAGGTCAAGGAGTTTTTTTTAAAGGTGCCAAACCCTCAACTTCTTTTGATAAGACAGTGTTGCTAACTTTCTAAGTATGCATTGAAAGATCAAGGTTTATTTCTTGGAATTCATTACTTACAGGGTTTCAAAGTTACGACGCATGACATTCTTGGAATCACCACCAGGTGCGGTGCAAGTTTTGACTTGTGAATGGGATGCAAGTTTTGATTTGTGAACGAGATGCAAGTTTTGATTTGTGAACGAGATGCAAGTTTTGATTTGTTTTATTCATAAGATTTCTTTTTGAAGTGCATTGATGATTGATGAAGTTAATTTCGATTCTGCAATCCAATTGTGGTGTTGCTTCATTTTTGAAATTGCTAGTGCGTATGCAAGAGTTTTCGATATTATCGCCGCAAATTTCAAAATAGTTAAATAGAAATGCTATTCCACTATGAAAAGTCAATCAAATCGAGTAAACGACGGTTTGAATCTTGTCATTCAACTCGAATCGAGTTGAACGGATGCTCTTGCAATTCAACTCGAATCGAGTTGAACGGATGCTCTTGCAATTCAACTCGAATCGAGTTGAATGGACGTACTATGGAAAGTCATATGAAATGAACGGACGCTCTTACTATTCAACTCGAATCGAGTTAAGTGGACGTAACATGAAAAGTCAAATGAAATGAACAGACACTCTTATTATTCAACTCGAATCGAGTTGAATGTACAAAACATGAAAAGTCAAATGAAATGCCATTCAACTCGAATCAAGTTGAATGAACGCTCTTGCAATTCAACTCGAATCGAGTTGAATGGACGTACTATGGAAAGTGAAATGAAATGAACTAGCGCTCTTGCTATTCAACTCGAATCGAGTTGACTGTACGCACCATGGAAAGTCATATGAAATGAACGGACGCTCTTGCTATTCAACTGGAATCGAGTTAAATGGACGTAACATGTAAAGTCAAATGAAATGAACAGACGCTTTTGTTATTCAACTCGAATCGAGTTGAATGTACAAAACATGAAAAGTCAAATGAAATGCCATTCAACTTGAATCGAGTTGAATGAACGCACCATGCAAAGTCAAATGAAATGAATCAAGCTCAACGGACGCTCTTGCCATTCAACTTGAATCGAGTTAAATAAACGCAACATGAAAAGTCAAATGAAATGAATGGACGCTCTTGCTATTCAACTCGAATCGAGTTGAATGAACGCACCATGGAGAGTCAAATGAAATGAATCAAATTGAACAGACGCTCTTTGCCATTCAACTCGAATCGAGTTGAATGGACGTATCATTAAGTGACAGTTTGAATCGAGTTAAACGGACGCACCTATGGAAAGTCAAATGGAGTAAATGACTTTGAATCTTTTCATTCAACTCGATTCGAGTTGAATGGAGGCCTCCATGAAAAGTAAATTGTAGTAATGACGTTTTGTATCTTACCATTCGGCTCAATTCTAGCTTTATAAAGCACCTATGAAAAATCAAGTGCAGTAGACGACAGTTTGAATATTTTCATTCAACTCGATTCGAGTTGAACGGACGTGTAAGTTGATGAAAAGTCAATCTCAACCATAGAAGAAAACAATAATTTGAATCTTGTCATTGCACTCGATTCAAGTTCAACGGTGGTAGGGTTTGTAAATCTCATAAAGATGTTGACTCACCCGTTGCCCACTTTTTCTCTAAACGGGCAAGGATGGGTCTGTACGTGCCATATGCAATGGTGTAGAGAATCATTTAGACATCAAGTCTTGATCATGTTTGCATATATTCATTGTCTCTACGAAAGAGCAAGGGTGATGTTCTTGAAGCAATCAAGAAGGTGACTAGTAATAAAATTCTTAACAGTATACTTCTGTAGATGTCCATTCCTCCCTTTGAGCATGGGTTAATACAACTGTTGTTTTGAGTAATGGACACGATTGTCTACATAAAAGGACAGTGATTTGCATGCCCATATTTTGGTCTTGATGTCTTTCTTCATGTCTTGTACTAATGAGTGTACTGATTAGCAAAGCTCCTACATATACTTTAATTGCGCTTGAAGTATTCTTTCAAAGAATTTTTTTCGAAATCAAATAATTGCTTTTCTATTTTTGTGCATTATCGCAACATGTGGACATTTGGAAATCGTTGGTTTGGCTTGTGCCCACAGTTACAATTTTTAGGAGTCCCCTTGTTGTAGTTTTGAAAGTCTTAAATAGACTACACTATTTGGGACGACAAGAGTAGATTTGTGTTTGGATATCCTTTTTTTCTTATTGCTAAATAGATTTCTAATAAGATTATGTAAGTCATCTTTGTTTGTCATGTGTATAGCAACATCGACACTTAGTTACGAGATGGAGTATGAAATTGAAAATGTGAACTTCCCTACCATTCCATCTTTTATTAAGGTGGAATTTGTGCCTACAATTCTTCACCTTATTGAGGAGGTACCAAATTTCAAAACCTCCGGAGAAGCCTAGATTTTGCAAACGGTGGATGTACCTGTTTGCCATGCATAGATGCAACAATTTGAATTATATTTAAATTCGATGGGTTTTTCTATTTTGAATTACAGGCCAGCCGGATAGTGATCGGTTACTAGAAAAAGGCAAAGTAATAAATTGTGCAAGAGGATTCTAAAAAACAAAGTTTATGGCCTCATAGGTAGTGGATGTCCATTGTCCTCTAATTTGGTGCATGGATGACATTTACAAGAGGTTATTTGGGTTCATCAAATATTTGGAAATATTGTGCATTGAAGATGGAAGTGGGGAGTGCAAGAGACAATTTGAGAATTTGGTCTTCTATTGGCGGGCGGTGAAGGAAACCTTAAAAGAGCCAAATGAATTGTCTATAGCATTGAAGGACAATTTATGGCCTTCTTTTTTAATCAAAACAATGGAGGAGGAACAACTTGATGAAGATGGTGTGGAGTTCGTTGAGGATAATACCTATTTAGTGCAACACTACAGTTCTCTATTTATATTTTTTTGAGTGGTGCGTGATCTTTTTGAAGGATTTTTTGTTGCCCTTCAATCAACTAATGATCATATGAAGTTTGTATAGATTATAAGAGCCTTGTCTAATCCTTTCACAAACTCGGAACATTCTAATTGTGTACTGGTTTAATACTTTTGGGCTTTGGCACACTTCACAAGATCGAAATGCTTCAGAGTTATATTGGAGGTGGGACTTTGCCAAAGATTATGTTGGAAAGGGGACAAGATCCATAATCAGGACTAGCAAGAGACAAATTTTCTCATCAAAGTATAGAAGTCTATGATCAAGAAGAACATAGTGAAATGTGTTCTTAAAATATCATTGTTTAGTATTGGTGTTATCGATGGAAGTTTAGCTTAGAACAATTTTGATAGAGCGTGTATGAGATACTATAGATATACTTTGTAATATTTAAAGCTATGTTGATAGTTTCTATTTGATATTTCATTCTTTATGTTTTCCTCTATATAATTAGAGATGATTTTATATATTAAAATTATGCTGCGTGTTGTCAAGTACTTAGTACATATTGGAGTACTATGATTCAATTTTATAGATTTGTATTGGAACTACTTTTTTACATTGTATGAAGCATCTTATGCAATAAGTGCACTTAAACGTAGTATTCAATATATTTACACTTACATTATACATTGACTTGTATCTATGTTGATGTCATTTTCCTTATTTGTTCACTTTATAGATCTCTTTTGAAAATAGAGTACAAGTAGAAAATATTGGTAGTAGATAGGAACAATTTCTATTCTCTTGATTCATTAAGCACTTGTCACAATTTCAAAAGAGGGTCTAGTTGGTTGTTGATAACTTTATTACATGTAAAGCTCACCAAAGAACTCCAAATCATGTTTATCTTGTACCCACTCATACAAATTCAATGGAAATTGAACCCAACCCATTTGAATGAGATAAATAGCCTCTTACAACCAACCATTCACCTTATGACTTGGTGTTCAAAAAGGGATACAATATGCACTTATATAGGAGATTACTATTATTATTGTTAACTATAATTTTTTGGAAGACACTTTGATTACCTAAAACTCTCATTTTAATGGAAATTGTAGAGTACAATTACAAAATTGAGTTCTACTCATCTTAAAACTACTTCAACTCTTCTTCAGTTTTAGGACCACAAATGAACAATACTATTTTGAGAGGCTGCCAATCTCTCATGTTATTGAATATGATGTTTCCTCGACCTCGAATAGGAACGCGTCAGTGCAAGACGTCCAGAACGTCCTATACGTTTCCGCGAAGCGCGCGTATTCGGGTTTGTTGTTGTTGACCAGGGGCTCCGGTAACTCCGTCACAGCGGACGCCAAACTATCCTCGTTGACAGCCTCAGGCGCCGTCTTCTCTGCAGATTGCCTCCTCTTTGAGGAAGAGGCGAGGTTGCTTTGGCGTAGTGCTCCAGAAGGTGTCAAATGCGTGCTCGGCTTGCGTTTGCCTCGGCTCTGTTGGAGTCTTGCAGTAAGCGAGAAGTTCCCCATGGATCCCGCACTCCCTCCCTGGCTTCGGTTATCAAGGGACCCGCTTACAGGTGCCATCGATTTTTGATGCGATTCCACCTTTGCCTTCAAGACGTCGAAGCTCTGGATGAGCTTGTGGACTTTTAAGCAGAGCCCTGCTCCACGCAGCGGCTGACCGTTGCTACTCTGGAAGTATTTATTGTTATAATCGTCCTCCAGCTCCTTGATGCACCCACTGAACTTGGTTGTTTTGAAGAGTGTGTAGTAGGGGGGGTGATGTTGAATGGGATCAGAGCCGAGTCGAAGGTGAGCGTGAAGTTGTACTGCTGCTTCTTGTCCCATTTTGTTCTTGTTGTGACGCAATGAAACATAATCTTGGATCTTTCAGCCGCGCTGATGTCCTTGATCTTCTCGTCGTATGAAAGGGGCAAGAAGGTTGGCGCATTCTTTGCCTTCGTTGTGAAGCAAATGTCTCGTGTATTCCCTATCATGTGTAGGCTCCAGTATTCTTGCAAGTCCTGGTCTTTCATGTCCCAGAACTCCCCAAAGTTCGCCAGGTCGTCGCCCGCCTGGTCATCATCTGCGTGTGGCTGATGAGCTGCCCTCTCGTAGTAGAGCTCAAGTTTTGGCGTTTGATGTTCCTTTGGTGTCTTCCTCTCTGTTGCCATTCTGTTCACAGCGCGGACGGACAAAGATTTAGGTCGGTGCGAACTAAAATATGCAACATAGATATCCGCATGCCTCTTCATGAAATACCAACTTTATCAACATGATCAGCAGTGGCTAGAAACTAGAATGTCTGATTCGATGAGTACCAAATCAGAATTTAGCTCGGGACGAGCTGAAGTTTAGACCGGCTTGAATGTTATACGGTTGTAGTACGCTTCATATGTATGATACATTCAATATTATCCCTTTGACTTTTAAGGTCGATCCGACCTGAATATCAATTATAGTAAAGGACTTTGAGTATGTAGGAATTACGGATATATTTTACGGTACCCATGGATATAGGTTCAATGGGATTCTGTGGGATGCTGTGAGCTTGGTTTTGGCTTGGGTGCTGGATATTTGAGGCCATATAGGTCGACTCGACTTGAATCTGTTTTTTGTTTGTTTACTATTATTAAGAGAATATATGATATAGTAATTTAGATCGGGTCGACCTGAACTAAGTGAATTAACACATAGAGCATTATTCATTTTCTAAACTTTCTAGTCTAGAATTCATCAACCATGTACTGTAATGGCGGATTTAGGTCGATTCGACCTGTTCCGCTTGATGGGAAGAGTGCTTCTACATGATGTTGTCCTCTACGTTTACGTTGTATTCATTATTAGATATGGTAGATTAGGTCGTGTCACTACTAGGAGAGCATACGAAATATGACTACGGCCATATGACTAGATATGACTATTGGGAGGATATGACTCACCAGTAACTACTTTGATGACTAGAACAGTCCATAGTCATCACATGACTATGATTCTAGTCATATTTACATGGGACCTCGATGGGAACGTAGTTGGGGAACGTATTCTTCCGTGGGCAGCCATATGACTTTTTGCATGGGCAGCGATATGACTAGATTTAGTAGTTATGTGACTACAGTTTTGGGCAGCCATTTGTAAGTGGGTTTCTGAGTGTGGCCTTCATGGTTTTAATTCAAATTTATATCCTTTGTTTAATGATCTATATATTATTTCAATTTCACTTTCCTTCCTTTTGATTAGGGTTTTCTTTTGAATTTCTTTTGTTCCTTCGAGGTTTTAACATTTTATACATTGTATTTTTTAACTTTTTATTCAAAAACAAGTTGGCATTATTTGCTTTTGTTTTTCATATTTTTTCGTTCCATACTTTTTTTCGAAGTCATACATATTTATATCACTTTTGCAATTCATCTATCATGGATATTTATTCCAGATACCCTTCTTACTGTCTACAGTCTTATGAGTTCTCTTTGCACCTTGTTCAAATTCTTGTCATTTATCGATTTTGCATTGATGTATTGTTTTTCTCTTTTTGACTAGGATAGTTTTATTTTGACTACAGCGCTTCTTCCCCTCACGTATTCTTTCCACTTTTGTTTACTCTACCTCTCCCTCTTTTTTATCAGCTTTTTCTTTCAATTAGTGCCCGTTTCACGTCCATGCTGACTTTTTTCTCAATCATCGGTTTAGTGTTGCTTTAGTATTCATCGTGAATTATAATTTGAGGTAGTGCCTTGGACTCGGGGAGGACACTTCACTATACTTCGGTAGAACACGTGCGTTAAAGGGGTAATTAAATGAGGCTATCACATAATTGGAATATTCAAGGTATATTCTCGAATATTCTCGAATATTCTAGGTATATTCTAGGTATATTATGTAATTATTCCTTACTTGAATTTTAAACATCCTATATTACATCTAAATATTTCAAAATTTTATTGCTCATGAATAAAACACACCCTATATTTTAACGCACCATGTTTAATAAATTTCCTAAGTGTCTTCCCCGGGGCCTTGGAAAGTGCACTCTACATTATGTTTGAGAATCACGTGCGTTCATGACCCCTTCTAAAACCCCATCGCACATGAGAGGTTATATGTCTAAATACCTTTATATACAGATGTATTTTGTTCTAAATATATGTTTAGTGTAAGTATACGTGAATATTTTTAGTTCTTAATGTGTTTATTGTTTGTGTACGTTATACGGCAATGTTCAAATTAATACCCCATTTGTGCACTCACGTATACTCGTACATGTTTAGTACAGTGCACCCCACGAGGGTAGTGCGCATGCATGTTCTAGCGTCCATCAGTGATGTTGAAGATATTTATATGGCAGATCCCTTTGTATACCATGGCAATGTAGAATTAGCAATGTGAAATTGGCCATTTGCTGCAGTTAAAAAAATACTCTTACGCACTGTAGACGGTAATGTCGAGCGAATGACTCATATTAGTTGTGCATGTAGAATCACTGATTAAGTGGTCATCAAGATTACCGATACCACAGCTACTACATATTTTGGTTCGTACTTGGTTTGCTAATACAATGGGCTATGCCATGCATTTGGCCTCATTTCCTACTCTGATGGCACATCATGTCCCACCTCTAGATCCTCCTCTGCAGCGACCAAAGCTTGGTTTACATCTTCTGTGGTTAGTCTCCTACAGCTTCTCAAATCAGGAGTGTCCAGTTCCCTTTCCACGGTAGTGTATTCATGCCGTAGGTCTACATGCTCCTCATCTCTACCTAACTGCACACTCTGCAGATCATCTCTTCCGCCATCACTTGACTCGACTTTTGCGTCACGCGGCTGTCGTCGTACCACAATCTTCCATCCAGCAATCACTGAAGTATTACAGCAGTTTCTTGTATTGTTACCCATTTCCTAGATGCAATCTAAGCGACCTGTCAATTAAGAGGGTAATATGTGAAAAGTTCCTCTCCCACTTCAATGTCACGTGTTGCTACAGTCATAATATACCCCCAAGTTTTTGAGTTCTATGGGGCAGGCAATGACACGTATTCCCAAATAGCATTCCCTATATGCTCTCTTCCAATAGAACTGTTAATAAACCCTGCAACATTTCCATTCAACACATCTCCATTTTGGTACACATTTTTCTTCACACATATTGCATACTTCAAAAAACGCTTGTCTGCCTCACACTAACGGTGGAACTCAGCCTTTGAGAATCTCTTCCCAACAAATGGCAATAACTCATCACCAGATTTGGCTGCTTCCATGGCATATAGGCCCCATCCCATGTGCGGATGTGTTGACACCCTAACCTCCCACTTTCTTTCCCAAAATGTGAAAATTTTGAGCTTAGGGATGGTGCCTATGCGCCATTTCCCATAATCGATATCTGTCTCAACAATATCCACAGATGCTTCATGGTTGGGATACAAACTAGTCTCTGTGCTCCTTTGAAGCGGTAGAAGAGCTGAAATTACTGAATTTAATGCAGCAGCTGCTGCGGCCAGAACAATATATCTCTGTGTTTCCTACATGTATCATCGCAACAAAGTAAGGCAAGCGCATTGGCACCCACATATTTCATAACGAAGATATCAGACTAAATTGGTGGATAACATACCAGGATGGATGTCTTGAATTCAGGATCTCGCTTGTACTTCCGAAGATTTTTGCGGATGGTTGTCCTTGATACTAGTTTTGCACCCATGCATTTCTTACATGGGCAAGGGTAACTTTTTAGACCTTGTCTGTCTGCTTCTTTCTCTTCAATTTCCCACAGTTGCAAATATAGAAGATCCACTCGGGATGTAGGATTAAGAGTCTCGAAGATCCTCTCGGGATAGTGCTTAGTTTATCTTATATTACTATGTACTAAGAATTATATTGCTTGGGTGCATACTCTCTGTAATCTTGAAGGATTTCATGCAATGTTCCTCTCTTGTTTTGGTGATGCCCTCATCTAAATTAGGTTTTGTACAATACGATCGATACAATGGACATGAACTCTTTGCGAGTTGTGGATGGCAAATTCACGAAGAGTGAGAAATACTGCACTCGTTCTTAATTTGCAGCCGAGGGTCTGAGCCAAGAGACCTTACAGCTTTTAGTAAAGATGTCACCGACAGAGGAAGAAGTGTCCAAGTTTCAAGTTAGAGTATAAGGGCGATTCAGCTTTGTTCGGTCGAGCAGATCTCTTCATTCTAGAAATACTTCAGATTCCTAATGTGTTTGAGCGCCTTGACACACTGCTTTATAGGGCATCGTTTGAGGAAGAGCTAAGTATACTCACTCTAGCACTATTTCAAAATCACCAATGACGTGCGTACATCTAGTCATGGATATAGAACTCCTGACTACGAATAGTCAACGAAGCAAACTGGTGACTAAACCTAGTCATCGATGGATAACGGTGAACTATTAATAGCACTTCACTGGCTACTAACACGTGGCAGCGGCGGCGATAATTCCGCACCCTAAACGCAGCCGCACCCTAAACGCAGCCGCCACCTAAACGCAGCCGCCACCCATTGATTACGAAACCCTAAGTGGTTTGAATTTCACTTTCACTCCACAGCTCCACTTCCCCACTCCCTCAGCCAACCTCTTCAATCATCATTGCATAGGATTGTTGTACTTAGATTGACCTTATCCTTGCTGGAATTTGAAAAATAGAGACCACTGCTCAAAATTCACTTGCATCTCGTCGTCGCACTTGGAAGCTCTGTTGCCATGGCAAAATCGAAGAAGCCCATGGTGCTGGAAAGCGAGTCGTCGAAGGAGGAAGAATCGAATGAAGAAGAGTCTCAGGAGGAAGAGTCGAAGGAGGAAGTGTCTGACGAGGAGCAAGAAAGCAGCAGCAGCGAGGAATCCGAAGCGGAGGCAGAGGCGGCGAAGACCTCACCGAAGTTAGATCTCAATAGCGCATTGTCGTCTACGGCGGAGGAGCCTGATGCAGAGGAAGACAACAAGGAGGAAGCAGTCAGTGACAGCGGAGAAAGCGACGTGGAGGCGGAGGTCGCGGAGAAATCGATAGCTGCGAAGACAGCGGCCTTGTCGACAGCAGCTGCGAGGGCGGTTTTAGAGCTTAGGGTTTAGGGTCGAAATGCCTTGTGCTAGTCATGCTTATGGAATTTATGACTAAAGTTAGTCACGTTCTTTACATTGCTGACTAGAATTAGTGAAGAAGTCCCCTTTAACTCTACATGTTTTCATGACTGGCTGTGGTTGTTTATATTGGAATAAACATGAGTCTGAAGGAAGAGACGATGTGTAGATGGAAGAAGTCAGTGAAGGGAAGGAAGTCGAGGCGGACACTGCCTTGCTATCGCCGTCGAAGCATTGTCCAACTGGTGAGAAGAGGAAGAGGATCACTGAGGTACTGAAGCTTGAAATCAATGGGGGTGAGCAGAAGATACCCCGGACAGAGAAGGGTACCGCCAACATTTACAAGAGGAGAGAGAAGGGGTCCCTTAATGAGCGGGAGCAGGTGAGGACGGAGAAGGGATCCCCCGTTACTCAGGAGAGAAAGACACTGGGAAAGGGTGGGAAACAAAAGAAATCAAGGAATCTTGTTGTCGTGGCAAAAGATAGTAAGGAAGATAAAGTGGGGGCTCTTCAGGACAAGAGCACATCAAAGGTAAGGAAAGCCAAAGCACTACCTACTTGGTTCTTTCTTAAACTACATGCTTAGTTTTTGTGGCAGTCCTCATTCCATTATTTACGAGTGTTTGTGGAATTGCAGACAAGTAGACAAAAGGACAAAGCCTCATCGCCTTTGGAATTTAGCAAAGGCGATGTTGTCGAAATCATGGGTGTTGCAGACGGGGAAGAAGAACAGGTGGTTGGAATTGGGAAGGTCATTGACTTGGAAGGAGCCAGATTGCATGGGGTCACAATTTCAGAAGGGTGTGTCTCCGTGGAGGTGCAGAAGAGCAACAACGACCACTACCTTTTCTATTCCAGTGTAGAATTGGACGACCCTTCTATCTCGAAGATGAGACAAGTAGTAGATAGCTTTATATTGTGGCCCACCCAATTCTTAAGGCATCCATGAGCAATTGCGTTGGCTAAAATAGGGCAATATTCAATGCGGTTAGAACAGTATGGATATTAGACATTGACGCTGATTGTAGTCATTGATTTCTATCAGCGGACTATATTTAGTCACTTAGTCTCCTTAACTTTTTGGATCTCATGACTATGATATGTGAACCAAAATGACTATGTAGTCATTAGCTGTAGTCACGTGTTTGAAAGCAATGACTATGCATAGTCAGTTTCTGAGCAATTTTGTTCAAAAATAAAGCTTTTATTCAGTCATATGGTCGGGCGTAAACTTGAATGTATCTAAAGTTCTGACTACAACTAGTCATACAGATGTGAATGACTGACGAGCCTTCACGAATATGTAAACCGAAATGATGACTAAATCTAGTCATCACTACCATATTTCGCAAACAACGATAGTCATATAATGACGTCATAAAATTATGCATATTAGTCATTAGATTGACGTCAATGACTAAATCTAGTCAGATGTTTCTGACTATTCCTAGTCACATAAATGACTAAACATAGTCATATTTGTCGGGCTGCCCATAATCGAGGTCCCAAAAAAAAATTTGGGAACGCGCCACAGGGAACGTATGACCGCAGATATGACTAGAGTATTTTTAGTAATTTTCGTTGTCCGCTACGACTAGATTGCTGACTGAAAATGGTATTAGTCATCAGGTCACTTTATGCCCGTTTTTAGTCATAAACCCCAGTCATATTTCGTATGTTTTCCTAGTAGTGTGTCGACCTAACTGGACTGCAATTAAGGTTGTGCCAACCTAACTGGATTGCAATTAAGGTCGTGTCGACCTGAATCGTACGCATTTAACGTCTTTCCTTATTGCGTTCTAGGGTGAATTAGGTCGATTCAACCGGAATTTTCTTTTGGTTCATCCTCATGTTCTAAACTGTGAATCTTGGAATTCGTCAACTATGATGTAATTTCTCGGATTTAGGTGGATTCGATCTGATTTGCTGGATGGGGAGACTCGTTCTTCTTCATGTTCTCTTCTAGGTTCTCTATGTATTTATTATAAAAATGGTATTTTAGGTCGGGTCGACCTGAATGGACTGCAATTTAGGTCAAATCAACCTAATGTGTGGCATTTACTGGTGAATTTTAGGTCGGATCGACCTAAACTACCGTTTCTGGCAAGAGTTTCTCTATGTAATTAGTTCGGGTCGAGCTAAATTGACATCGATCTAAATTGACATCGAGCTAAACTGCCTATTGTCACATGCAGGTCAAAACAAACCTAAAACTACCACCGTAAACAAACATGTACACAGTAGCACTGAGTGTACAGAAGAATGAAAGTGAAAGAAGAATGAAACAGTGAGTAGAGAACTGACCTTATCTCGTGGAGTATGATTATGATAGTTACAAACAATTGCTCCGATGTCCAAATGGAACAATCCGAAAACTGCAACCTTTTCGTCATTAGTGAACTGAATTTAAATACCACGCAACTAGCTGTAGCAACTAGAAACGGCCATGCATCAAAATCGTGCAGCATAAATCTATGCACTTCTACCCAAAGAATCCAAAAAAAGCTCTCAATATGCCAATCAACAATGTTGAATTTCTGAATCCAAAATCATCGATTCGAAGCAATTAGAGTGGTCTCTTGTTTGTTATGAAAATTAAGCAGACAAATCACTGCAGCAACTTGAACCACCACCCAAAACACGAGCTCCATGAACATGAAGAAACAACTCTAAAATTTGTACAGCATTACTAGATGATTAAAGAAAAATCCCCAATTTAGCTTGAATTACAATAAGCAGCTTGATCACTCCAAAAACTTATTGTGATCAAGTTTCTGGAGTGATGAAGCTACTTATTGTGATCGATCGATGAATAAAGAAAAATCCCCAATTTAGTTTCTGGAGTGATTAAGTTGTTTAATCTGCTTGAAATCAAGTAACTACTGACATTCTAAGCCACAAACTGCTAGGTAAGACTGTATACAGCTTAAGATCTGGTCACCTTATAAAACCCTAATTAAATTGCATACATGTTGTAAGCAAGCAATCTCAAATGCAAACAATGCAATTCAGACAAAGTCCTTCATCTTCAAAAAGGAAAAGAATCAAAAAAGAAACGAGAAGTGAAGAACGAAACATAAATATACGCTGCGGCCTCCCTTCAACTGTATTCTTAGCGCATCTTACTGTCTACCGTAAAGGACCCGAGAAAATACCAAGATAACAACAACTCTCAAACGAAATATGTTTTCCCCGCGCTTCTTGAAGAGCATAAACCTTTGCAAGAGAAACAGGTGAAAAACCCTTCCCCGCAACGAAACCTTCCACTAAACAAATGAACTAAAATTAAAGGAATAGCTTCAAACCCTTACCAAACAATATACCAAACTTCAAGTCCAGCCACGTTCTAATACTCTAACTTGCTCCCATTTTATAAGCAAGACGTTTTTAGAGATTAGGGTTTAGGATCTCTTTACCTGTTACGTCGCGCTCCGTGTGCTTTTACAGACGTGCTTCCTCGATCCAAGGCGTGCTTCCTTTTCCAAAACGAATCAGCTTGCAACCCTGCAATTCTAGACTACAAGGTTTCAGTTGCAATTCCGCACGATTTCAGTGCGATTTCCGATATAGTACTGATTCGACACGATTGATACATCTATCGAAAACGTATGAATTCAGCACTCTTTATAGTCGTCAAATGTCGTGTTTTAATCGTCTTTAAAACTACACTGATTCAGTGCGTTTTTTGTGCGACATCATCTTTTCCATATCTAGATTTTATGTTCTTTCTATATGTAAATTTGATCAAAATAATATTATTAAAAAATATTAAAATATAATATAATATTAAAAAATATAATATTATTAAGATATTATTTTTCTTGCTACCCACTTTAACTACACCGAAATTGCCCGAATCCACGGTGGGGCCCACCGTGGCTTCCCAAGCTCTATCGCCGACGGTGGGATTTGAACTCACGACCTCCCGATTATCGACCAAGCTCCAAACCACCAAATCACCACAAACCCTTGATGCATAGAATGGAACTTTTTTGGTAATTATAAAAGATTGAAACCATTGGCAATTTTTTGCCATGTGTATATAATTCTTTTTTCAATTCTTTTTTTGCACTAGATTATGCAGGACTTTTTCTATATATAGGATTTTTTTCATAATTTTTTTAATTTTTTAAGTTTTTGCCAAAATCGTGATGGCAGATCATGGCTGTGAGCTGTTTTCTTTTTTTCAGCGGACTTTGAATGTTTTTAACTATGTGAAAAAAACTTTTTTTCCAAATTTTTTTTTGCACTAGATTATGGAGGACTTTTTCTATATCTAGGATTTTTTTCATAATATTTTGAAGTTTTTTATTTTTTGCCAAAATCGTGGTGGTTGTGAGCTATTTTTTTTTTGCTCCTATGATGAAAAGTACAATGATAACCAATAATACCAAATTTGAATTCTAAAAATATAAAATGTTATTTCTTTGAAATTTTAATGTGTATTGCTTCTAAACTCTATAAATGTAGATCTAAAAATGTTTTGGGAAATTAAACCGTAAGTATAATTTAAAGAAGATTCTTGGAATATTCCAACATATTCCAAAATATTTTGAAAGATTCCAAAAGATTCCAAAAATTCCTTTTAAATATTGTACACGGATGTCGTACGAAAATAATTTGCATTATAATAGATACTGAAATCGCACGAATATAGTAAAAGGCATTAATATGATACGTATACGATACTGAATCCGCATTAACTAAAACCGCATGTTATCCGTGTCTTATTAGCCATGTAATGTAGATACACGATTAACGCACGGATTCCGTCAAGCACGACTTTCGTGCGGAAACAACACTTTTGTCATAATCATTGAAAAGACACCGCATCGACATCTTAGTAATGCATGTCACTTCTGTACGATAACGACACTTCTAAATGCACGATCAGTGTTTAACGATAAACGCACTAAAATCATGCAGAATCAGTGGGGTCTGAAATTCCTGATGGAGGGACAAAAAACGAGTTCCAAACAGAGAACGAGGACGGAGACAGTAAACCCAGAAATCCTACACTACAACGCACGAAAAGAACGGCAAGAAGAACACACACGGCGAGAAGAACTCACACACGGTGAGAGACGACGACACAACACAGACATGCGCAGAAACAAAGAGAGAGAAAACACATCGAAAAAATGGCGACGCGTTCAACCCTAGTCGGATCGAGAGAGACGAAGCACAAGTATGGGCACGGGGCACGGGTATGGGTACACGTGTATGGGAAAAGGGTGTGGTATGGGCACAAGGCACGGGTATGGCCACAGGGCATCGGCATAGGTATGAGCACGGGTATAGCACATGGCACGGGTATATGCATGGGCACCGGGCATGGGCACGCGTATATATATATATATATATATATATATATATATATATATATATATATATATATATATATATATATATATATATATATATATATATATATATATATATATATAATATATATGCATAATATATAAAATATATACCGTACGTGCAAGGCAGGGTTGGCAGAAAATAATACCTGAAAAAAATGCCGAAGTTTTTTTTAAAAATTATGAAGTATTTTGTCGATATCATAAAAAATGAATATAACTAAAAGTCGTCAAACACTATAATCTGGATGAGAACATGACAGTCAGCAGAAATGGTAGAGAAAGAATTAAAATTATAAATCGTTTACTAGCGGGCGGTAAATAATTATTGATATCCAGCAATACTCGATTTTTTAATATGTACTTTTGAAAGTGTTGGCACTTTCATTCTAGAATAATTAATAACAGTTGAAAGAGTGGAGGTTGGCACTTTTTAAAGTAATTATTAATAATTTGGCTATTAATAGTAAACACATAATTTTTTCACGTTCGCTAAAAGTTTTTATTTTTATTTGTATGGTGAGTGTTATGTTTTCGTCCACAACCGTTGAAAATTGGGTTATGAGTTTGTTTTATTTTTGACTTTATGTTTGGCTTTTTTCTGAATTTATTTTTGTTGATTTTGACAAAGTACATAATAAAGTTATTAATGTTTTTGGCATCTTTTTGGGGAATTATCATCTACCGAACCTGCCTTCTAGGTGCGGTAGTAGACACATTGGCGTATATTATCTTGACATTTGTTGTAACAAAAAAGGTTTCAAATTGGAATTCCAATAGCTCATTATTTAAAATCATGTGGACCTGCATTTTAACTTCTTTTTTTTGAAACCTATAGGAGGTATATAATCATGTCAAATACAATGGAATATTGTTGTGTAAGACTGGTTGGAATGGGCTCTATGGACCTTTAAGGGTTAAATTTCGTCTATTACATGAGCTCTTACTCAAAAATGTGATAGATTGGCAACTGTCATTTTAGTTCGTGTTTTAGCACATCCTACATTCCGGGCAACGAGGACTACGTGCAACGAACTCTTGTATATACATATATATATATATATATATATATATATATATATATATATATATATAGATATATGTGTGTGTGTGTGTGTGTGTGTGTATATATATATACAAAAATATATAACAGGTATATGCATTTAAACATTATTGTGTTGTTCAAATAATTTCAATGAAATACTTATTCTAATATCTACATTATTTCCTGAACGTCCCAGCGTCCTGAAACTGGATCACGAACAGATTCCAAACTCTGTAACTTTCTCATACAACCTCGGATGATCTTTATGCAAGTCACCTTAGAAAGCCTATTAAATTCTGTACCAATTGTAGACAAAAATTAAAATAAAATGTTTAGCAGCCGCATAATAGTTATTGATATCTATTAATACCCGATTTCTAAAATACTTACTTTTGAAAGTGCTGACCTTGCCTTCCACGTACTATATATATACTAGGAAAAAAATATGCCATGTATATAAACGTATATATATATATATATATATATATATATATATATATATATATATACATATTATATATGCGTATATTAGTACATGTATAATTATTCGTACATATATTTTTGGGACCCTACCTTCAGCTGGATGATCTCTATACAAGTCACTTTAGAAAGCCTACTTAGATTTTAGCGATCTGCATGGAGTGGACTCCATGGAGATGAGATTAAATTCTCTACCTATCACAATAAAATCAAGGCTAGAGACACAAAACGAGGCCGACGGGCAGAAAGCCAACCAAGATTCAGACCCTAGTCGTGAGAGGGACGAATACCTCGGGCAGCAGGCCAGAAAATTGTACATCGGGCAGCGGGCAAAGTGGGGCAGTGGGCAATGACGACTACGAGCATCGAAAATGTGTATATATATATATATATATATATATATATATATATATATATACGTGCAAGGTAGGGTTGGTAGAACATAATACCCTATAAAAATGCCGAAAAAATAAAAATAAATTATTAAGTCGACCACACTGGGCAACAGGCAACGGTCATGACTACGGGCAGGGCTACGGCTACTCAGCAAAAACTTGTTTATGAACATGTATATATATATGTATATATACAAGTATATCCGCATATGTATACATTTATATACATATATATATATATACATTTATATACATATATATATACATTTATATTTATCATATTAATATATGTATATATATATATTGTACGTTTGAAGGCAAGGTTGGCAAAAAATAATTTATAAAAAAAATTGCCGATAAATTTAAAAAAATTAATAGGAAGAATTTTGTCGATATCATCAAAAATAAAGTCAACAAAAAGTCGTCAAAAACAAACACTATAAACTGGATGAAAACATGACACTCAGCAAAAATGGCAGAGAAAAAAATATAATTATAAAACGTTTACTAGCGGGCAGAAAATAATTATTGGTATCTGTCAATAGCCAATTTCTTAATACTTACCTTTGAAAGTGCCGAACTTCACTGTTTTAACTTTTATTAATTATTCGACTTGAAAGTGCCGACCATGACTTCCGCATACTATATATAATCGAATATATACATATATGTAGAAAAATAGGTGTATGAATATATATATATACATATATACATATATTCATACACCTTATCGGGATTTGTTTACTTTTCTGAGCTTTTTTTAATAGTTATAATTTATAGGAGGACAAGAACACATGTTCTATTTCTGTTTGGAAATAATTCGTTTCTTTTATTAGGGCCATAATAGGGTTTTCTCAAATACACAAATTTGAATATTAGAATATGGTTATAGTGTTTTAAAACATTCTATTTACAAAATGTGAAGAAGTACAATCTTTTATGATCATTGCTATTGTATTGAGTTTTTAGAATAGAAGGTATCTTTTGGACCAATTTTGACTTCAATCTTAACCCTTTAGCGCGCCGGCGTCCAGAATCTGGACGCCGGATGAATTTCAGCAGCTCGATTTCTGTAGGTACTGGATGTTTTTCATCCATTTTTTTTAATCATTCTTGTGCTAGTTGAATACCATTTGTACGGTATGGATCTTCCAAATAAGATAATGTGAATTTTTAAAAAAACACAAAAGTGATTAATGTCAAGTTTCAATCTTAGTTCAAAAAGAAAGACCTTAAATATGATTTTCCATAGTAAGTAGAATCAAATAATGAAAACTATACCATCTCGTAGTGCATGTCATTCTAATTTCATTACAATATTTTTAAATTTTTTTGTGTTAATTTTGGATTTTTAATTAAATTTCAAGAGAAAACCTTGCAAAATTACTTTAAAAATATTAATAATAAATCTGATGAATCCAACCGTACAAATGTTATCTGCACATTGACATTTGCAACTTTGTTTTGTACATCAACTCCATTTCCGTTTTTCATCAACCATTTAATAACAAATCTTTGAAAACAGTGTTGAATCGGGACGTTAAAGGGTTAATTCCAAATCCCGTAGCCCCTAAATGCCCTCACCTATGTCCGGTTTGAGTAGTTCTCTAACGATGTATTAAAGAATGCAACTAACATGAATATTGGAAACTTGATGTATAAATAAACGTTAATATACGACCCCGTTTTGAATTTTGGATTCTATTCATATGATTAAATCTATGATTGCTATCACTAATAATTTTTCTAAAAAATTAGAAACTTATAATAAAAACCATTCAGTAATTCGATTACGAATAAGATATAATTATATAAGAACTGGATGAAATCTGTTGTGACAGCTTATAATGTAGTCCTGTTAGTAGGTGTTGTGATTTAAAAAAAAAAATTTAGATGCTTGATTTTATGAGTTTATTCTTTCATTCAAGAACAATTTTAGAGTCTGTAAAAACTTCATAATTATGGGTGAAACATTGGAACACAAAATGAGGTATAATATTTTCAAAAATTATTGTTTCCTTTTAGATCAGATCACACACACCTGAAGCTAAACTCGAATACAAATCTCAATTAAAAATAATTCACACTATATGAAGATTACATGAAAATAATTGGCTTCAGTTGGTATTTTAAATTCAAACATGAATCGTAGCAAGTACGAGCGGATGAAGTTTAAGATTTCCCAAATTTCATCCATCTGTAACATACACGTACTTCCTTATTTGCAAGAGTGTCATATATATTTGGAAAGCTATTGAGAGGGACTATGGCGTGAATCAATGTATTTAAATGAAAGTATTTCGAATCCTATAGTGGTTGAATCAATGTATTAAATGTAGAATCATGATGATTTCATTGACACATACTTTAATATATAACCTTAAACGTTTTATAATATAATTGTGGATCATTTTACCCTAAACCTTCAATTTAGACCTTTGTGATTCTAATAATAATGTCTTAATTTTCACGAAAGGTCTAGATTACTTAGGTGATATAGAGCTGCATTATTCGAAAGTCATGAAATATGAAATATTTACAATTTGTCGTGCTCTTAACGATTTTGGTTTGATGAAGTGGACTGCATGGAGATGAGATTAAAATGATTTTGTATTTAATATTTGGACGTGAATCGTAGAAGTTATAAACGGATGAAGTTTAACATATCTGATAATTATTTTGTCCAAATAATCATCGGTTAGAGTTAAGGGTAGAGTAATTTAATGCTCTTGGCGTATTAAAATTTATATACAACTTGTGCATTTCTTTTTATCATGCTTTTAGATCATAATCACTTGACATTTAGGATTGAGGCCCCATAAAGTACAGCAATTTGCGATTTCTCTTGTTATTTACATGTAAAAAATAGTAAGTTACCCTCAACACTTGCATGACTCAGGGTTGCACGCGTCACGTCACGTCGCGACTGACGCGTCAGCGTCATAACGTTAGGATCCATGCCCCGCGTCCGTCAGGATCGAATATTCCGGACCAGTATTCGTGTCAGGGGGTAAAAAACTTACTTTGCTGGATGGAGTAGATGAACAGCCGTCAACTGGATGAACAGCCCCGTTGGACGGTCCAGCTGGCCGTCTAGCTTGGACAGTCCCGCGGACGGTTTAGGGTTTTGCCGGCGGACGGCTTCTAGGGTTTAGGGTTTTAGGAGTTTGCTGCCCGTCGACGGCCCACGGTTTAGGGTTTAGGGTTCAGGGTTTAGAGCTTGACGGATCCCTGGACGGCCCGTGGACAATCCAGCCGTCTAGACGCGCGTGGACGGTCCAAGTGGACGGACCATGCTGGACGGACCTGTTGGACGGGCCACCCTGGACAGACCACCCTGGACGGTCCAGCTGGACGGCCCACTCTGGACGGTCCAGCTAGACGGACCACCCTGGACGGTTTAGGGTTAACGTACTGCGTGCGTGGTTCAGGGGTTAGGGAAACTCGCATAATACACGCACATGTATTGGTATATGTATATATGTACACATAGTGAGATTTTAGGGTTTTAGGGTTTAGGGTGACAATACATAGATTTCATTATTCACAATTTTACATCTCACGGGAATATACATTTCAGGTAAACATTATAATATTATTTACATCCAGCCATGCAGGAGAGAATCACACGTGAGAAAAAAGTGGTTCAGGTGTACGTGGGAAATTAGTCAATTTACATTAGAAAATGAGAAATTTACAATCTTGGAAAATTTGAACTTCATGGGAAATTTACACTTTTGATTCAGTTGCCCGTGTCCTAGTACCGATCGCGATCTATAAGTTTAGAACTATTAATGGAGCAAACTCAGCAAAGCCCCTAATCTCCTATACAGCTATACATCATTCTTACTAGTTTTACGGTTGTAGCTCTAGTTGGGGCCGGGTTGTGGCCCCGGTTGTCTTGGTGTTGCTTCAGGTTGTGCTCCTGATGTTGACACTGATGCTGAATTCTCAACAGACTCCGGTTCGATAATGCCTCTAGCAATACTTGCTTGCAAAAAAGTAGTCAGCCCGGCTTTATTTTGTAGAGTCTTCAATACGGCCAATGCTTCTTGGTCATACTGACTATGATAGTGACTGAAAATCGCCTTTAAAACTCCCGCCTGATGGAATGTTTGATCTTGGAGATACTCAAATTGCGCTTCAGGTTCCATTAGACCAGGAATGCCAACAGGTTCTCCGTTGGAGTTATATACTAGGCCGTCCGGGTGTGGAGCACGCCGAAATTTGTTCTCCTCGACATCCCAATGTCCACCAGCAAGTTCGGCAAAAAAATGGCGCTTTTCAGCTTCAAAATCCTTATAGATCGTTTTAGCCATGTCTGTGACCATGGCGTCGCTCTCCCATGGAAACTCGTCCACTGTTTGTACCGGCAAATGGTGTTCGTCGTGGGACCACTTCCACATCCACACCATGTCTTTCCCCCATTCAGTTCTTTCGAACGGTAAATTATCCTCGTCATATTCGTAATGTGGTGGCATGTGGTTTTCAAGCCCAAACATTTCGTACAAACGAGGGTGAAATGGGGCTTTGCACTCCGCACATCTTTTCTTGGTCACCATGTACGGAATTAGACATTGTGGGTGGTACACATGAGGACACGTACCGAGACTATATGCACCTTCCGGGCCGAATGGGCAATTGCACATTATGCTGACTGTTCCATCTGTCACATATTTCGGGACTTTAGGCCATAGCAACGGTCTCAGACCGACCGGGTTCCCTTGTGCGTCACTGTCTCCGTAGCGATACCGCGCGGTTTCGAATTGGAACCCGTACTCTGGAGCGTTGTTCGGGAAATGCTATTACGTGAGCAGTGAGCAGTGAGCAGAAATTTTTGGAAAATTTTTGGGCTGTTGGATTTTAAAGGACCTCCTAGTACCGCGGATTTAGGTTGTAATTAGTGAGTATTTATGAAATATTGTTTTATGAAAAGTACCTATAGCCGTGGAATTTAGTGTGTATGTTTAGAGTTATTAGTGGAATTTATTAGCTTCAAACAGCAGTAGCTCGTTCCTGAATCTAACAGAAATGCATTCAAACTCGTTATAGAATCAAGAAATGATGTGGAAATAAATAAATACTCAAACCGTACAATCAAAGGGAATCTGTATCAGATTCGATAGCACTCACATCGGCATATGCCAGCACACATGTAACTGCTGGACCAACTGATTTAGATTCGAATTGGTGACTCTGCTCAGGTCTCCTAGAGCCACTTGTTCTGGCCTTCTTGACTCCCGTGTTGTCGTTGCCTCTATATTTGATCTGTGGATATTTCCAAAATCGGCTCCTCAAGCGCCTCCTCAACCTGCCCGTCCTGTTGCTCCATCGGGCCTTGTTCTTGCTAATTATCCACTGGGATCCGTTCATGTTGTCGATCCGCCAAGACTGCATTTTCTAAATGGTGGGCACCTCCAAGGCTGAACATTGCTTAATCTTGCGGCTCAATGGGAAGGCAAGATTGTCTTGTCCTTGTTCTTACATACCTCTGGGTAGGCCGAACCATACGCTTCACGTTCAATAGTAATGCGTCTTGCTGGTGCGCTCAAAAACGCTAGAGTAGCCCCGAGATTATCCCCCTGGCCATACCTACCAACTTGCCTCCTGATTGGTCACCCTTCCACTGGACCTCCCCCCTCCATATCACACCCAATACATGAAGTAGGTTGAGAAGCCGTGCAAGAAACTCTAACTACGTCCAAAGACTATCAGACGTCTGGCATCACCTGATCCTCTTCCCCCTATGCTCATTATCCGACCAATAGACAAAAGACAGATAGGCTTTAGCAAACCGTATCAGGTACTTGGAGTACTTTGCCTGGTCTTCAGCACAGGCCCAATTCTCCTCCGCAACTTGGTTTTTGGAGGTGGTCTAAAGGTGCCTAGTTAGTCCCCGAGATGCTGGAGTGGAACTGGGCTCAGCTAACTCCACCCGCTCTCGAAGCTGTCAAGCTGCTGGTTCTCCACAGCTAGCTTGTCAAAATCTTTGAATTTGGTGCTCATCCTGGCCTCCAACTCCATCTGCCGTGTCCGAACTTCCTCAGCATGTACCCCCTTCTGAGCCCATTCCTTCCACTCCTACTGCGACTCTTCTTTCGGTGTCGCCAGCTGCTGCTTCATCTCGGTCCAAGACTCCTCCAGCGTGGCGTACTCTTGCCGGCCGTGCTAGAGTTGAGTAGTCAACTCTCTGATCTTCTCCTCCAGATCCAACTTGGTGCTGATCAACTCCCCATAGCTCGGTCCAAATCTGTCCTCCTGCTCTTATAGCTCCTTCATCCGCGAAGCGTCCCCCAGTACGACCTGTAACTGCTAAACCAAGTGATATAGCCCCTTGATGACTCTACCATGGTCCCCTGGAGCCACTTGGCCTGCCCCTTCCAACTCCCGTGGAGTCTTTGCGTCTACATGGTATGAGGGTAATTCCATAACCGACTTCTCCAGCGCCTCCGCAACCTGCTCCTCCTATTGCTCCATCAAACCCTGTCTTGCAGATGATCCACTAGGATCCGCTCATGTTGACGATCCACTAAGACTGGAGCTTCCAAATGGTGGGCACTTCCAGGGCTGGACATTGCTGGATCGTGCGGCTCACTGGGAGACTGATATGGTCTTGTCCCCGTTTTAACCTGCCCATGACCAATTCTCTTGCTGGTCGTACTAGTCTCACATTTGACGGTCCCTCACTGCCATCTTGCTCCTCACCTTACCTTGCATGCTCTGGCTTTGGATCTACGTATTCCTCCTCATCTAGAAACCTGTTCTTCAACAAGGCATCTATCAGCTCTGCCCACTTGATTACTCCGGTCTGGCTGGTATGCACCCGGATGAGCATCCTCTTGAGGCTAAACAGAATAAGAGGTGCCTAGTTGTGGCCCCCCTTCCTCACCGCCTGATACATGTTCTCCAGCAGCTCAGTGCTTGCAAGGAGGGACTTCTTCTTCACACACATGATCTCCACCAACGTCCTTACTCTGTCCTATTACTCTTCCATAAAGCCCTTGATCCTGTTCTTGTCAGTGATGTGGTCTGCCTTGCTCAAGCGAGACAATGTCATATACTTCTGGTCCAAGTCCTTGCTGGCTTTAGAAACAGTAGGTGTCCAGGTCTCCTTTATACCCAAAGCCTGCTGGATGGTCTAAGCTGTAATTTTTACTGGTATACCTCGCATTGTGGACCAAATTGGCATGGGATACTCTATCTTTCTTTCCCTTGGTGTATTGAAACTACTCCACCAAGTTTGACACCAGCTCTCAGCGAGGCACTGGCCAAGTATAACCATAAAATGCCCCTAGACTCACCCTTTCTACCCATGCATTATCCTTGAGATCCCTCGATGTCTGCCAATGCTCTAAGGGAAAGAAGGCCAGTGTCTTCTACTTTGCTCGCGCTTATGCTTGGCCTATTCTCCCTGCATCTCCAGAAAGTGAAGCCGAGGTCTTGGATTTGGCTGAGTATGTGAGCCTGGGATGCAATCATCACCCTTGTCGTCGTGTTCGCCCTGTTCCTTGTCATGGCCCTAGTTCTTGGCACCATGACCGGTACCGGCCACCCTCTCCATGGCCTTGGTGTTCACCCTTGTTTTTATGTTTGCCTTGGTCCTCGTGATGGCCTTAGCCCTGGTCGTGGTGATCACCCTCATTGTCTCATAGCCCTACCCTTTGGCATCATGGCTGGTGTCGGCCACCCTTTCTTTGACTCAAGTGTTCACCTTCGTCATCGTAGCCATGCCCATTGTCGTAGAGATCACCCTTGACCTCGTGTTTGCCCACGCCCTTGTCATAAACTCATAGCCCTGGTCCTCGACGTGGTGATCACCGTCGTTGTCGTGATGGCCGTGGCCCTAACCATGGCCCTGGCCCTTGGCACCATGATCGGTGTCGGTCACCCTCTCCATGGCTCTAGTGTTCACCCTCGTCATCGTGGCCGTAGCCCTCATCTTCATGATCATCCTCATTTTCATATTCGCCCTGGCGCTCGTGATGGCCCTGGCCCTGGTCGTGATGATCTCCCTCATCGTTGTGGTGTTCTTGGCACTCATGTACTGATCACCCTCGACATCGTGATGGCCGTGGTTGTTGTCGTCGACCTAGGACTTGTCACCATTGCCGGTGCCGGCCACCCCCTTCCTGGCATGGTGTTCACCCTCGTCATCGTACCTGTGGCCCTTCACACCATGGTGAATACCCTCGTCATCGTGCTCGCCCTGGCCCTCCTGATGACCCTAGCCCTGGTTGTAGTGATCTCCCTTGTCATCGTGGTCTTCGAGGTCTTCATATGGTAATCACCCTCGAGGTCGTGATGGTTGTAGCTATCGTCATGGTCCTAGCACTTGTCACCATGGCTAGTGCCGGCCACCCACTTCTTGGCATAGGGTTCACCCTCATCACCGTGCCCGTGGCCCTTTACACTATGGTGATCACCCACGTCAGCATACCCATGGCCCTTTACACCATGGTGATCACCCTCGTCATCGTATTTGCCCTAGTCCTCCCGATGGCCTTGGCACTTAGCACCATCGCCGACCCCGGCCACCGAATTCTGGGAGAGGGTGACCACCGGTGCCATGGAAAGCGTGGCCAACGCCGGCTGGGGTTCCAAAGGTGCCATGATAAGTTTGAGAATTTTTAACTTTGACCCTACTGGAGTTTCAGTGTGGTGTAGTAACTTCAATTTTTGGAATCTCGGAGCATATACTATACCGTTGGAAAGGTCTCGAAATTACCTTTCCGATGGTATATTATAAGCTCTTAAAATTGTTGTAGGGTCGGCCGGCACCGGCTGGGGTCTGAAACTGCCATGACAAGTTTGACAATTTTCAAGTTTGTCGCTGCTGGAGTATCATCGAGGTGTAACAACTGCAATTTTTGGAATCTCGGAGTGCGTAATATACCGTTGGAAAGGTCTCAAAATTACCTTTCCAATGGTATATTATCAGCCCTCAAAATTGTTGTTGGGTCGGCCGGCACCGGCTGGGGTCCTGAAGCTGCCATGACAAGTTTGACAATTTTCAAGTTTGGCGCTGCTGAAGTTTCATCGAGGTGTAACAACTGCAATTTTTGGAATCTCGGAGTGCGTAATATACCGTTGGAAAGGTCTCGAAATTACCTTTCCAATGGTATATTTTGAGCTCTCAAAATTGTTGCGGGGGGTCGGCCGGCACCGGCTGGGGTCCTGAAGCTGCCATGACAAGTTTGACAATTTTCAAGTTTGACGCTGCTGGAGTTTCATCGAGGTGTAACAACTGCAATTTTTGAAATCTCGGAGTGCGTAATATACCGTTGGAAAGGTCTCAAAATTACCTTTCCAATGGTATATTTTGAGCCCTTAAAAGTGTTGCAGGGGTCGGCCGGCACCGGCTGGGGTCCTGAAGCTGCCATGACAAGTTTGACAATTTTCAAGTTTGACGCTGCTGGAGTTTCATCGAGGTGTAACAACTGCAATTTCTGGAATCTCGGAGTGCGTAATATACCGTTGGAAAGGTCTCAAAATTACCTTTCCAATGGTATATTTTGAGCCCTTAAAAGTGTTGTAGGGGGTCGGCCGGCACCGGCTGGTGTCCTTCTGAGCCCTCAAAATTCTTGTAGGGGGTCGGCCAGCACCGGCTGGGGTCCATATGAGCCCTTAAAAGTGTTGTACGGGGTCGGGTGGCACTGCCCAGGTCCTTGTGAGCCCTTAAAAGTGTTGTAGGGGGTCGGCCGGCACCGGCTGGGGTCCTTATGAGCCCTTAGAATTATTATAAGGAGATCGGCCGGCATCGGCTGGGGTCCTTAGGAGCCCTAAAAATTATTGTAAAGGAGTCGGCCGGCACCGACTGGGGTCTGGAAGGTGCCTTAAAGTTATTGTAAGGGGGTCGGCCCGCACTGGCTGGGGTCTGGAAGGTGCCGTTAAAATTATTGTAAGGGGGTCGGCTCGCACCGGCTGGGGTCTGGAAGGTGTCTTTAAAATTATTGTGAGGGGGTCGGCCGGCACCGGCTGGGGTCCTTATGAGCCCTCCAAATTATTGTAAGGGGTTGGCCGGCACCGACTGAGGTCTGGAAGGAGCCCTTAAAATTATTGTAAGGGGTTGGCCGGCACCGACTGAAGTCTGGAAAGAGCCCTTAAAATTATTGTAAGGGGTTCGGCCGGCACCGGCCGGGGTCTGACAGGTGCCTTAAAGTTATTGTAAGGGGGTCGGCCCGCACCGGCTGGGGTCTGGAAGGTGCCGTTAAAATTATTGTAAGGGGGTCGGCTGGCACCGGCTGGGGTCTGGAAGGTGTCTTTAAAATTATTGTGAGGGGGTCGGCCGGCACCGGCTGGGGTCCTTATGAGCCCTTCAAATTATTGTAAGGGGTTGGCCGGCACCGACTGAGGTCTGGAAGGAGCCCTTAAAATTATTATAAGGGGTTCGGCCGGCACCGGCTGGGGTCTGGAAGGTGCCCTTAAAATCATTATAAAGGGGTCAGCCGGCACCGGTTGGGGTCCTTATGAGCCCTTAAAATTATTGTAAGAGGATCGGCCGGCACCGGTTGGGGTCCTTATGAGCCCTTACAATTATTGTAAAGGGGTCGGCCGGCACCGACTGGGGTTTGGAAGGTGCCCTTAATTTTATTGTAAGGGGGTCGGCCGGCACCGACTGGGGTTTGGAAGGTGCCCTTAGTTTTATTGTAAGGGGGTCGGAGGCACCGGCTGGGGTCTGGAAGGTGTCCTTAAAATTATTGTAAGGGGGTCGGCCGGCACTGGCTGGGGTCCTTATGAGCCCTTCAAATTATTGTAAGGGGTTGGCCGGCACCGACTGAGGTCTGGAAGGAGCCCTTAAAATTATTATAAGGGGTTCGGCCGGCACCGGCTGGGGTCTGGAAGGTGCCCTTAAAATCATTATAAAGGGGTCAGCCGGCACCGGTTGGGGTCCTTATGAGCCCTTACAATTATTGTAAAGGGGTCGGCCGGCACCGACTGGGGTCTCGAAAGTGCCCTTAATTTTATTGTAAAGGGGTCGGCCGGCACCGGCTGGGGTCTGGAAGGTGTCCTTAAAATTATTGTAAGGGGGTCGGCCGGCACCGGCTGGGGTCTGGAAGGTGCCCTTAAAATTATTGTAAGGGGGTCGGCCGGCACCGGCTGGGGTCTGGAAGGTGCCCTTTAAATCATTATAAAGGGGTCAGCCGGCACCGGCTGGAGTCTTTATGAGCCCTTAAAATTATTGTAAGGGGATCGGCCGGCACCGGTTGGGGTCCTTATGAGCCCTTACAATTATTGTAAAGGGGTCGGCCGGCACCGACTGGGGTTTAGAAGGTGCCCTTAGTTTTATTGTAAGGGGGTCGGCTGGCACCGGCTGGGGTCTGGAAGGTGTCCTTAAAATTATTGTAAGGGGGTCGGCCGGCACTGGCTGGGGTCCTTATGAGCCCTTCAAATTATTGTAAGGGGTTGGCCGGCACCGACTAAGGTCTGGAAGGAGCCCTTAAAATTATTGTAAGGGGTTGGCCGGCACCGACTGAGGTCTAGAAGGAGCCCTTAAAATTATTATAAGGGGTTCGGCCGGCACCGGCTGGGGACTGGAAGGTGCCCTTAAAATCATTATAAAGTGGTCAGCCGGCACCGGCTGGGGTCCTTATGAGCCCTTAAAATTATTGTAAGGGGATCGGCCGGCACCGGTTGGGGTCCTTATGAGCCCTTACAATTATTGTAAAGGGGTCGGCCGGCACCGACTGGGGTCTGGAAGGTGCCCTTAATTTCATTGTAAGGGGGTCGGCCGGCACCGGCTGGGGTCTGGAAGGTGTCCTTAAAATTATTGTAAGGGGGTCGGCCGGCACCGGCTGGGGTCTGGAAGGTGCCCTTAAAATTATTGTAAGGGGGTCGGCCGGCACCGGCTGGGGTCTGGAAGGTGCCCTTTAAATCATTATAAAGGGGTCAGCCGGCACCGGCTGTAGTCTTTATGAGCCTTTAAAATTATTGTAAGGGGATCGGCCGGCACCGGTTGGGGTCTTTATGAGCCCTTACAATTATTGTAAAGGGGTCGGCCGGCACCGACTGGGGTTTGGAAGGTGCCCTTAATTTTATTGTAAGGGGGTCGGCCGGCACCGGCTGGGGTCTAGAAGGTGTCCTTAAAATTATTGTAAGAGGGTCGGCCGGCACCGGCTGGGGTCTGGAAGGTGCCCTTTAAATCATTATAAAGGGGTCAGCCGGCACCGGCTGTAGTCTTTATGAGCCCTTAAAATTATTGTAAGGGGATCGGCCGGCACCGGTTGGGGTCTTTATGAGCCCTTACAATTATTGTAAAGGGGTCGGCCGGCACCGACTGGGGTTTGGAAGGTGCCCTTAATTTTATTGTAAGGGGGTCGGCCGGCACCGGCTGGGGTCTAGAAGGTGTCCTTAAAATTTTTGTAAGGGGGTCGGCCGGCACCGGCTGGGGTCCTTATGAGCCCTTCAAATTATTGTAAGGGGTTGGCCGGCACCGACTAAGGTCTGGAAGGAGCCCTTAAAATTATTGTAAGGGGTTGGCCGGCACCGACTGAGGTCTGGAAGGAGCCCTTAAAATTATTGTAAGGGGTTCGGCCAGCACCGGCCGGGGTCTGGAAGGTGCCTTAAAGTTATTGTAAGGGGGTCGGCCCGCACCGGCTGGGGTCTGGAAGGTGCCGTTAAAATTATTGTAAGGGGGTCGGCCGGCATCGACTGGGGTCCTTATGAGCCCTTCAAATTATTGTTAGGGGTTGGCCGGCACCGACTGAGGTCTGGAAGGAGCCCTTAAAATTATTATAAGGGGTTCGGCCGGCACCGGCTGGGGTCTGGAAGGTGCCCTTAAAATCATTATAAAGTGGTCAGCCGGCACCGGCTGGGGTCCTTATGAGCCCTTAAAATTATTGTAAGGGGATCGGCCGGCACCGGTTGGGGTCCTTATGAGCCCTTACAATTATTGTAAAGGGGTCGGCCGGCACCGACTGGGGTCTGGAAGGTGCCCTTAATTTCATTGTAAGGGGGTCGGCCGGCACCGGCTGGGGTCTGGAAGGTGTCCTTAAAATTATTGTAAGGGGGTCGGCCGGCACCGGCTGGGGTTTGGAAGGTGCCCTTTAAATCATTATAAAGGGGTCAGCCGGCACCGGCTGGAGTCTTTATGAGCCCTTAAAATTATTGTAAGGGGATCGGCCGGCACCGGTTGGGGTCTTTATGAGCCCTTACAATTATTGTAAAGGGGTCGGCCGGCACCGACTGGGGTTTGGAAGGTGCCCTTAATTTTATTGTAAGGGGGTCGGCCGGCACCGGCTGGGGTCTAGAAGGTGTCCTTAAAATTATTGTAAGGGGGTCGGCCGGCACCGGCTGGGGTCCTTATGAGCCCTTCAAATTATTGTAAGGGGTTGGCCGGCACCGACTAAGGTTTGGAAGGAGCCCTTAAAATTATTGTAAGGGGTTGGCCGGCACCGACTGAGGTCTGGAAGGAGCGCTTAAAATTATTGTAAGGGGTTCGGCCGGCACCGGCCGGGGTCTGGAAGGTGCCTTAAAGTTATTGTAAGGGGGTCGGCCCGCGCCGGCTGGGGTCTGGAAGGTGCCGTTAAAATTATTGTAAGGGGGTCGGCCGGCATCGACTGGGGTCCTTATGAGCCCTTCAAATTATTGTAAGGGGTTGGGCGGCACCGACTGAGGTCTGGAAGGAGCCCTTAAAATTATTATAAGGGGTTCGGCCGGCACCGGCTGGGGTCTGGAAGGTGCCCTTAAAATCATTATAAAGTGGTCAGCCGGCACCGGCTGGGGTCCTTATGAGCCCTTAAAATTATTGTAAGGGGATCGGCCGGCACCGGTTGGGGTCCTTATGAGCCCTTACAATTATTGTAAAGGGGTCGGCCGGCACCGTCTGGGGTCTGGAAGGTGCCCTTAATTTCATTGTAAGGGGGTCGGCCGGCACCGGCTGGGGTCTGGAAGGTGCCCTTAAAATTATTGTAAGGGGGTCGGCCGGCACCGGCTGGGGTCTGGAAGGTGCCCTTTAAATCATTATAAAGGGGTCAGCCGGCACCGGCTGGAGTCCTTATGAGCCCTTAAAATTATTGTAAGGGGATCGGCCGGCACCGGTTGGGGTCCTTATGAGCCCTTACAATTATTGTGAAGGGGTCGGCCGGCACCGACTGGGGTCTGGAAGGTGCCCTTAATTTTATTGTAAGAGGGTCGGCCGGCACCGGCTGGGGTCCTGAAGCTAGTCTCGGGAGAGGGTGGCCAGTGCAAGGGAGAGGGTGGCCGGTTAGCCGGTAGCGGTCAGGGCCATGACGAGAGCCACAACCATCACGACGACAAGGATAATTACCACAAGGACATAAAGAGGGTGGTTGGCACCGGCCGTGGTAGGAAGGGCCTCGGCTATGATAAGGGCCACGACCATCACGTCAACGAGGATGATCATCAGAAGGGGCATGGAGAGGGTAGTTTGTGCCGATCATGGTGCCAAGTGCTAGGACGACGACGATAGCCACGGCCATCATGACCTTCAGGGTGATCACTACTCAAGGACTATGAACACCACGACGACGAGGTAGATCACCACGACCAGGGCCAGGGCGATCAGGAGGGCCGAGGCGAACACGATGACGAGCATGATTAGGATGGTGTCAAGGGCCATGGGCACGATGACGAGGGTGAAAACCATGCCAAGAAAGGGGTGGCCGGCACCAGCTATGGTGAGTACTGCTAGGGCTACGACGATAGCTACAGCCATCACGAGCTTGAGGGTGTTCACCACACGAGGACCAGGAACACTACATCGACGAGGGAGATTATCACGATCAGGGCCAGGGCTATCACGAGGGCCGGGGCAAACACAATGACGAGGTTGATGACCATGGTGTAGAGGGCCATGGACACGCTGACGAAGGTGAATACCATACCAGGAAGTGGGTGGCCCGCACCGGCCATGGTGCAAAGTGCCAAGGCCAGGACGAGGGCCATGGCCATCACATCATCGAGGGTGATTACTACACGAGTGCCAGGCACACTACAACAACGAGGGAGATCATCACGACCAGGGCTAGGGCTATGACGAGGGCCAAGGCGAACAGGATGACGAGGGTGATGACGATGGTGTCAAGGACCAAGGACACAATGACAAGGGAGATTTCCAAAACCACGAAGTAAGTGGCCGGCACAACAAATATTTCAAAATTTCTTGCGCATGAGTTAGTGTGCAAGAAATTTAGGATTGTACCTTGTTGCACATTGTCCTCTACCTACACTACAACGTTAAGCACCACCACAGAATCCTACGTCGTCTCATTTTCTACTTGCACGCTTTGTACCTCTTCTACTCTTCCCTCCTTATTTGCCTCAACGTCCAGGACCTCTGTCTGATGAAATCTCCATTTGGGACATTCAAGGCACAACCTAGTAATACCTTAATTCATGCATTTGCACAATCAAGATCCCATTTGATAGTAAGAAATTGCTCTAGAGCATGCAATTGAAAATGCAAACCCTAAACCCTGATAATATCACGAGATTAGAGTCTAGGAAAGACTAGATGGGAAGAGCACAGCCAAGGCAATGAAGAGGACGAAGGCTACTACAAAGACATCAAGAGCAAAGGTGTCGGTCAGGGCACGGTGAAGACGACGGTCAGGACCACGGCAAACAGGACGCTTAGGCGACGGCCAGGGAAAAAACGGCGAGGACAAGGACGGCCCAGGCGAAAACGGCAAGGGCGAAAACAACTAGGCCGATGAGGACGGACACAGCCAGGACAAAGACGGTTTAGAGTTTAGGCGACATTGCCCGACGGGGTCACCTCAAACACTACAACCTAGGTGAGGACGACAAGGATAGGAGGTAGAGGGCCAAGACAATAGCCTGAACAAAGGGTTGGATTTAGACCAGGGTTGAGGTATGAGTGATACGAGAAATTAAAAATGATACTCAGGATTGTGAAATAAGGCTGACAGAATTCACCTCGACATCTTGCTTCTCTTCCTCGAAATCGCTTTCCCCGTCTTCACTAATAGAGGGTTGATTGCTCTGTTGTAAAGTCCTGTATGTCGGCGTCTCCTCCATGGTCTCTGGAATTGTCTGCAATCCTTGCTCAGTGACAACGTTGCCATACTCCAAGACCCTGGCAGTGTACATAGACCCTTCCAATTGCAGTCTATCTCTGAAGACAACAAAGGCACTATAATATTATCCATTTCTACATACCCTACATCTAACAGTACTATGACACGGGCTCTTCCAGAAAGGCAGATCTAGATTTTAGCGCTCTTCTCTGAATATAGTTTAAGTGGGCACTACCTCTCAATTATTTTGCATTTAATTAAATTTTCTCAAATGCTCGATCTCAATCGATATTGCATAGAATGTTTTGAGTTTGTATTGCTCCGGGAGTAGATCATGGCATTCATTCAAGTCGAAGGTGCAGGCGTTCCTACATCCTTCCCAATAGGAGACGATGGATTTGCATATGTCTCTGCGTTCAGTTTAAGTTTGACCTATCAATTTCTCGCAACAACGGTGCATGTAGATGAAGAGGTCTTTGATTCTGAGTCTGGTCAACTTACGCACACCGTTAGGCAGCTCTCAATAGTTACAGAAGATGGAAAAGTCTGGTTACTTAGGCCGGGTAGATATAGAGCTTACGGTCTCATGGATTGCTTTATGGGCACATCCACCGAACTTTTGACTCCAAGAGAGTCATCCTAAACCCTAAACTATGCAAACAACTATCTTAGCTTGCATGAAAATTGAGCGAGGCTTAGAGATAATTTATGAACTCAGCGACGATGAAGTCCCAGAGAATGTAGATCACGATCTTATTCTTCATCCTCAGCCTAATCCTCAATCTTCTGCACGCAGCTGTCCGTCCACCAGTAAGCTGCCCACGCCGCTTTCTCTGCTTGCAAATCATAATGTCGTAGAGTGCCTGAAATTGCTATTGGATAGAAAGGGCTCTAGGAATATGTTTAAGAAGTTTGACTACAACTCTACATCTATCAAGCGAGTTGAGTTCTTCCCGCCCCAGTACAATGGAGATATCATCTTCGAGTTCCCTTTGATGGGTTCTTCTTCAAAACCCAGCAGACCAGGCAACTCCGTGCCATGGACAAGTACTATGACGGGCATGCATGGACCCGTACTCACACGTCCAACATAGTCAACAATTTAGGTTTGATTTTCCGTACCTCCTCTAGTAGTGGTCATTTGCGATGTGAAAATGTCCATTGCAATTTTCTAACCGAAGTGCACCGCACGGCAGCGGTTAATGAAACTGAGTGGGATAGAGTATCATCCTCTATTTTTGACGTGGGATCTATTCCTCTCAAATGATCCATTCTGGTTTGCAAATGTTGTAAGGTTCTTCCTTCATGTCTTGCAACTTGCGATGCCAAAATTTATTACATGCTTGGTAAAGATAGCATGACTAGAGCTTGTGTTCATCTTGGAACTCACGACCACCATTTCAACATTGGAGCTTACCGAGACGATATTGCGAGAGGCAAAAATTTGGTGGAGAAGCACGTGTAGTGAACTCCTTCTGTCGACTTCCACATCGAGAGGTCATATCGCCGCGAAGGCTCTTCCAAGACCACCCTCTCCCCGTCAACTTGTCAACATATGTAACCCCAGCTTTCCCAGTTAAAGTTCCCAAGCGACGTCATGGCAAGAATGTCCGCCGCAACAAGAAGAGCCCATCCATCAAGCAAGCCAACAACTGTGCGACCGCTGCAGCATTCAAAGGTTGCATAAGGAAGGTAGACATGGTTCCAATCCGTGCCCTGGGTTGCATCGTCACGTTGGATTCCCGGGCACGCTTTCGACAACTCAGCAGTACCTTTTCACAATTTCCCAATTTCCAGACTGCTCCTGTCCTTATTTCAAGGAGATACTGACTAAGGCAAAGGAAGGACGCATCCAATAGGCTCACTGCAAACATCTCTATTTTGTCTTCACGGTCGTTTGTGGGTTTGATGCTAATGTAGATGCCTTCATACATGCACCCACTCTTAGCTTCAACGAAGTTAAGCTAGTTCTTGAGAGCGGATTGTTGACTCATCCAACATCCTAGGATACAAAAATGTTGTTGGTTCCATTGTTGACATGTTCACTCTCCAAATCAATGAAATTGTAGTGAGACTAAAAGGGCCACTACTGCAGTTTTGAAAATCATGTTATATTATTTACGAAACCCTAAACCCTAAACTCTGGTTTTTTTTCTATCTTGTACCCAAACTGGTCTAAACGCTAAAATTGCTATGCATTTCAAATAATTATGCTGAAACAAGTGGATTGGCCCCTAATAAGACGCTGAAATAACAATCTCTTTTCACCTAAAACCGCGGATTTGGATCTAATTACAACGGTTATAGAGACAGAGTGTGCCTTTATCCCTGAACCACTGACCCTAAACCACGATAATAGGTACCAAATATTCCACGGTCATAGGTCCAAAAATTTACTAAAAATATCCGAATATTCGAATACTTACTAATTATAGTGTCGTTGACCACGGTTGACTTGAAATTCTTGCTCGTAATCCCACATTTCTCCGCTCACTACTCACCGCTCCCCGCTCCCCGCGCGCACACTATCCTCGTCCATGATGTCATGCCAAAGTACCGCTGTGCACCGTCCTTGAATTGCGCCGCAACCTTCTTCACCTCGCGTTGCATTTGTTCCGACTCATTTCTGGCTACGGTGAGACCCAGTTTCATGTGGCACATGTCGAGCATCATCTCCTCTCGTCGGTGCTTCAGTAGTCGATTGTGGGTCCTCAACGTTTGCACTTCCCCCTCTGCTTTGATCGCACGTGCCTTGTACATCTCAAGTTCACTGGTTTATGAGGCCAGCTGGAGCCTAATCTCTTTTTCCGTACGCTGACGCACTGCATCTTTCGTGGTTGCGTCTCGCAAATCGCTTTTCAACTTCTCTTCCTCGCTTTGATATTCATGAAGCTTCCTCTCGGCCAGCTCCGCTCGTGATTGCATGGCAGCGTATGTAGCCCGGTCAACGTCTCCCTCATTTGATGTTTGTGGTGCACTAGGGATCGCACTTGCGAGGGGAGGGCCTCCATACGGTAATTGCCGTGGTCTTGTCGTGAATGGTGAATCCATTGGTGTGGCCACCCTTTCTTCCACGATTCCACATGATGCTCTCTCAATTACGTCGTCCAGCGGAAGGACTGATGGTGAGACTTCAATACTTAAGCGACGTTGTTGCGACGTGGCGGCAGCAATTTGGGACCTAAGTTTTGCATTCTCGTTCTCCAGAGCTTGTCTCCGCTCGTTTGCCCCAGCAAGATCATTTGCGTGTTTTCTGGCCAACTCCTCCTTCTCGTATATTACATCATTCACACGGTTTTGTAATCTGAGGACTTAATCTGAGTATAATTCGGCTTGGTTTCGCTGACCGGTTAAGTTGGGCACGGGTACACGTGCGCTTCGGGCAGTTCGGGGAGTACGATCTGCGTGGACAGCCATTTGTTGGGGCCCTTCCTCTTGAACACGTGGAGCTTGGTTGACCAACGACGATCTAGTTGTACCGGCTCACCTTCCATACGATCCTCCATCCTTACGTCGTCGTGTGCCATGTCTGTTGCATTTGACCCATGGTAGTTTTGCTCCATTGATGTTGCTCCTATGACCTCCACCTCCATCATCTGCATGTCCGGATTGTCTGCTGCTGCTCCCATCGCGCCCTCTAGCAGTACCTCCAACGGCACATTCGGATTACAAGGAACGTGCCGCAGTTTGGCAGGATATTGACCGTTCCTCGGCCGTGCAGGGTATGTACTCCAGTCCACGTCCTTCCCCAAAAATGTCTCTGCATACGCCATTTGACACAACGCGAGTGTCTCATCCTTCTTTCCACATCGTCCCCACAAAGCCATCGCCACTTCAGTCAATCGCTTCTTCAACGCTCCATGCCGACATTCCGAAATGCTCGCGTATCCGCCTCTTAGAATGGTACCAGCCCGGCCCTCGTCCCAATGATGGCATATATGAGACCAACTCACGTACGTTTTTGCGGTTCTCATATTCCATGGTTCATGCTCGTCTTCCCAGCCCTCAAACGCCAAAATGTCACGGGCGTGAAAGACATCCTAGTCTATATCCGTTTGGTTCCCCCGCTTCTTTTTTGGTGGGTTCAGATCCTCACGTCCCGATCCAGGAGTCCCCATGTCGCCAGTGTGTACCATGTCTTCGACGTTGGCAAAAATAACAAGACCTGCAGTTTGCCTCCTCCCAAGTTATGAAGCAAGGCTTTGTGCAAACCAGGACCTCACAGCTCAAGGGAGAAAGCATGGATCCAAAATGAGGCCCCCATCATCTTATACTCTCATGCCCACCAAACCAATTAGGCATAGCCATTTATGTCAATTCATCATAATCTAGATCAATGGCGTGCTCACCGGAGCCGTCGGCTTGGCCGTCCAGATGTTTGATCGACGGTTGATGGCGTCCCGCTGGTAACATGTGGGATAAATTTCAAAGCCAAAAGACATACATAAAAAAAGTTATTCCATATCTATCAACATGTTTCTCAAAACTACACATGTTGGTAGATTTGGAATACTATTTTCTGTATGGGTCTTTTGGACTAGAAATTTTCCACACATGCAAAAAACATAAAACTGTTTTTGCTCCAAAAATTTCATGGGCAAAATAAATTTCCTCAATTCTTGGGAGGGTGTCAAAGTTGGCAGCTGTGACACTTTTCTCACAGCTATCCCATGTTGGTAGATCTTTCATAAGTTTTTTTTTATAAGTCTCCTGGACTTGAAATTTGGTATGCATGTTTTCAACATAATGATGATGCTGTCCCCAAATCCTCATGGTAAAATAACAATTTCTCAGCTTTGGGGAGGGTGTCAAAGTTGGCAGCAGTGTAGGACATTATCCCTGGAACTACTAAACGGCCAATTTGAATGTCACCCTATTGTACATTTTTTACAAAATTTATCTACAATGAATATATTGGACCCTATTTTTTATCGCACGTTGTTTCTAAAATTTTCGCCAGTGAACCCCCGAGAGCAGGGGCCGTCCGATATCTTGTGAATTGCCAACATACAGCCGTTGATCCGGGCCGTCATCGCATAACTCATGGCCGTCGAGAGGACGCTCTTTGCAGTTAATGCAGTCCGTCCACTAAATAGTAAACTATCACCTCCCACGCGAGAACTAATGTGGTCTCGTCATCCAGACTATTTCGGGCGTATAGCCGTCGCCCCGCCCGTCTCGGCGGCGGTGGGCCGTCCCGCTAGACGGTCCCGTCCATGGGGTTGGACGGCCCGTCCTCCCAGCCCTTGACGGCCCCCCCGTCCTGCTGGACGGCTTCCTCGGCTGCATTGGACGGGCTAACCGTGCAAGTGACGGCCTATCCCGCGCTGGACGGCGTATCCGTCTGGACTGATTTCGTAAAATTCCTGGGACGGCCTGTCCGTCCGCTCGACGGGGGGGGGGGGGGGGTTATCCACCCCTGCCTGGACGGCTTGGACGGCTTGGGCGTGTTTAGACGGCTTTCCCGCCAGTTGAACAGACCCGGGGACGGCCTTCCGTCTCGTTTGAAAAACCCGTCTTTGCGGTGGATAATGTTTCCCCTGAACTGGATCTGACGAAACCCTTTTCACGTGGACAAAGTAATTTAATCAATGACCGCATTGCTAATAATTCCGAAATCATTACCAGAGTTGGAATTAAAAAGGTATGGTTTGTGATACCAAGACTAAAATAGATAAGTTATAAGAACATGGAGAACAATTATTGCCAATCTTGCGACGAGTGACCGATGGACCTAAGCAATAATTCACAATAATGCTTTTAATAATGAGATTGAGTTGGTAGATCGTACTATTGTAGAGTTAAAGGAACATTAGATACACTCAAACACGATGTGGCATTTAAAGGTGAATCCAGAAAACTATGATTTTATCAGAATATTATAAACCTTGACGTAGGGAAATATTATGTTTAGAATCAAACTTAGAGCAGATCTTTTTAGTTACATCCCTTCATGTGGGGGGGTAAGGGCAAAATATAGTGAAATACTGAAATATGGCTGCAACCACTTGCTCGTGCGCAAAAATATTGGATTACAATGACCAAACTTTTAATTATTGAAGGGATGGTCAGATAGTTAAATGTCACCATAGTTTGAACAGTAGGAATTCAAAAAGTATAATTCTAATCAAGAAGTAATAGGATGATTGTGGAGCACGGATCGAGCAAATATTGGAGGTTTAGCTCATATAGTATAATTCAAAATCCACACTACAAAAAGTCAATGATGAAACTGTGTTTAATCCTGTACATCATCCACTTGTACAACGTCCACTTGTACATCGTCCACTTTCTCCACCGTTGGACGTTTAGGGGTTAAACTTGTCCTCTTGCTTCTCAATGTGCAGTAATCACCTGGCGTTTTATCCGATTGACTAGGGAATCAATATAAGAGATTTCATGACACAGATCTCAAGCAATGACAAATAAAATAATATATAATTAATTGGAGCAATCGATCAAGAGGTTCTTGATGATACATTGATAAAAAAAAAAGAACACCAACCCATGTAGATTTCTTGTACTAGAACAAACAACACAGGAGCTTTGACTCTAAATAGGTTCTATCAATGTGGAGTACTATAGACCCTATCAGAAAGTTGTCCCGGGCTTATTATGAACCTGTGTAACTTGTGTAGACCTCAAAAATGCAAACATACCATATTACTACATGACTATTGGACAACGAAAGGGCACGTACTCACAATGCCGTTCATGATTCTCGATGTCGCTCGGCCTCTGCATCTCCTCACAACCATGGCGACCATATTTGCAACTCACCGACAAGGATTCCACGAGTTTTTCGATGGCGATGGATCGAATACTACCCGTTGGCAGTTTACATGTTGGACACTGCTTGCCGATTAGTTTCTTGGAACTAGTTTGCAAGATTAGTGTTTAGATGGCTTGGGCGTATGTTCAGTCGTTCACAACTTGTCTAGTGGATGATGGTAGAACATCGTGGAAGGCATATTATCATGTCTTGTGAGCCGCGAATATTATTATACGCCCATTGCTAATATAAAACACATGTGGCATGGCATTTGGATGAGTGACGCATACGACTTAGGCAACATGAGACAGATAGGACATTCATTAAGACATTAACGACCTTTAACATTTCGCATATTGAAGTCCTAAACATTCATTAATGTCCTTTAACATGTCCTAGATATTCATTAATGTCCTTGACATTCATCAAAGTCCTAGACATTCATCAATGTCCTAGACATTCATTAATGTATTTTAACATTACGCCTAAAGTCCTAAACATTGTATAATTAATGTAGTCCAAACAGGCAATGTTACTATATAACATTAGGACAATATGACAACATTACAATATGACAATTTCACAATTGGACAATAATAGTTATATTACAATATGACATTATGACAATTCATTAATTTGACAATATGAAAATTCAAGAACTAGACAATATGACAATATGACAATATGATACGGGGACTATAAATCTAGAACAATAGGAGTATAGGACAATAGGACGGTAGGACGGCAGGATGAAAGACCCGGCAATTTGTTTTTCATACCCGTGTCCTTTTCGTACACGCTTGTCCATTGTCAAGTTCATGAAAACCTTGGAAGTTGTGTTTGTTTGCACTTCGTTTGGAAACGTTGACTTCGGGGAATACAACCTCACGGTTTGGCATAGATCTAGCCGTCTAGTTCCATGCTCCATGGAAAGTGCATTGACCGTTGGCACGAAGTTAAACTTGGGCGGTGTGTGTATGAAAGGTATATCTAAGAGTGTCGAAGTTGGCTTCCTCACCTACTTTGAATCGCTTAACCTCTGCAACGTTGAACGCAACTTTAAATGTGACAATATGATAATATAGCCAAGTTTGTTACATCCTGAGACGACCCTCACAACGTCACATTTCAAATCGCATGTTCCGGTATGCGATTCAAAATTGCTACTAGAAGTCTAAAATGGCTAGTACCAACACTGATTCTTCTGGTAGTACTCTTGAGAAGTGTAGTACTCTCCGACAATATAACCATGACTTATTGCGCCATGGAAGACTTTTAATTTTAATGTTGCTTTCTCTCACACACCCTAACGCCTTTTACAGCTGATCATCTCGTCCAAACTTACTGCTTAATCAGTTGAATATATCGGACCGCATTCTTCTTCACTCACTCCGTCACTCCAATTATAAATACTGCGTGCAACCCTGCCCTAAACTCGGTTTATCCAAGATAATTAGTTTGCTCCTTATGCCTTCTAAGAACCTGTGAAAGAGAATGTCACAGCACATGTCAACATGAGGCTCGTGGTTTTCAGTCACAGTCTATCATTCAAAATGCAAAGAATACAACATGACAATATGTAATACGAAATGACAGTATTGTCATACATTATGACAATATAACGATATGGCAATATGGCAATATGACAATATGGCAATGTGGCAATATAACAATATGAGAATATGACAATGTGTCAAGTAGTCAATATGACAATATGGAAATATGACATTATGACAACATGACAATATCGTAAAGTGACTATGAGTCTATGACAATAGGACAATAGAACAATAGGACAATGGGACAATATGACAATATGACAGTACGATAATATGACATTATGACAACATTATCATATTAAAAACATGACTATGTGACAATAGAACAATAGGACAGTAGTACATTAGGACATTCGGACTAGAACCATAGGACAATAGGACAATAGAACAATAGGACAATGGCATAATATCACAGTAGGACAATATGATGATATGACGATGTGGCGATGTGACAATATGCCAATACTAACAATTTGACTATTGGGTATGACGACAATATGGCGGTATGATAATACGGTAACGCTTTGCATGTCTATTGGCGGTAAAAGGGAAATGATGGGAGAAAAAGGGGGAAATAAAGGGCAGCTAGGAGACCACCAAGAACTGCTCTAATTAGTACAACGGACTACCATAAATAGTAGTCCACCCCTGAAACATACTAAGCAGAAATGGACAGTACAGTAACGTGATTCTCCGAACGAGAGAAGGAACGCTTGCACATCCTGATGTTCGGCTTTCCCAGAATGAAGAAGCAATAACCATGGCGCATGGATCATTCCTCCAATGTGATCGATGGGCGGACCGTCCACGCCAATGAACGTCTCCGTCCAACCGACAGGTGGGCCGTCCGGCCGATGGACATGTCCGTCCAGCCGACGGACAGGCCGTCCCGCCCATGCACGGCTCCGTCCAGTCGACGGACAGGCCGTCCCGCCCATGGACGGCTCCGTAGAGTCGTTGGGCGGGCCGTCTAGTTCGACGACTCGCCTGTGCAGCCTATTGTCATCTCCGCCCAGTGGATGGGGGCCGTCCAGACGACGGGCGTGTCGTCCAACCTATGGACGCCTCCGTCCAGGCAACGGGCGGGCCGTGAAGGCGTCTTGCGGTATTATAAGACACCGGGCGGGCCGTCCAGGCGTCGGGAGGGCCGTCTGGGCGTCGGGCGGGCCGTCCAGTTGTAAACCGTATATATGTGCGTCACCTCGTTATTTTGCAGCACATTTGGGTCTCTCTTGCGCTGACGGTGCTCTTCTGTCTTGGATTGGTAATAGTCCATGCTCAAGAGCGCGGGTGCTTGCGGAGGGACTCCGAATTGCTTGTAGGAGGGGGTGTTTTTTTGAAATTTCATCCTTGAAACCCTAATCGCAGTGCATCACACGTTGCTCCCATGGCCGAGGATGGACATTCGAAACGCAAAGTGGATGACTGGTTCACGGGGAATGCGGAATCCGTTCCTGAAATATCTCTTGACACACATGAATGCATATCTGAAGCCGCTGACGCAGGTGTGGCCAATCCGTCAGGCGCTGGAGAGTCTTCGAAACTTAAGAAGAAGGGGCAACGAAGGAATAGGCACAAGCCTGCAAACTCCCCTGGGTGGCCCACCAAGGCTGCCACAACAAAGGTGCATGAAGTGGCGTTGGACTTTTTCCAGCAATATTCGACCACACAGCTGAATGTTGCTTACATAAAGCAGGGTATGATTGGAATTGACAAGTTAAGAAGCCATTTGGATCGACTGTTCTGGGCCGCTATGTGAGAGGACGAGTGGGACGAAGAACGCAAGAAGGAAGATTTCGAGAGATGGTTAGATGAGCAAGTGCAAACTTGCATCTTCAACCTCGGCCACGTCGCGGAAAAATTGATGGGGATAAGACGGGAGATCGAGCCCAACCCTAAACTGTGCGACGTGCACCAAAAAGTGTTTTGGTGGCACGATGCTGTAAAGGGTTTTGCTAGGCAAGGCCTGCACAGGGCTCCTTGGTGGCAAAAAAGCCGGGAGTTTGCCTTTGGACAAGGGGCAGCCGGTGGCGTAGTGTTCTTGGAGAAAGGGGTCGTGGTGGTTCCGTTGTCTGGCTCTTCGGTACGAGGGGGGAATGGGAGAGTGCGTAGAGTGACGCTTCAGAACTCCCGGCACATTCCGTCGCACATGGAATTAGCAGGGAAATTGCCGCTGGACATTGGAAATTTGAAGAGAGCGAGGGAGAAGTTGTCGATTGAGGCACTGGTCTGTCCATGCACTCACCCTGGGGTCATTAAGTTTTTTGCCCTCAATGACACCACGATGGAATGCTATGCTCAATGGTGGAATGGGGGGACGCTGAAGGATATGTTTCAAGTGGACCAAGAGTATCGCGATCCGGATGAGGTAGGTGACATTGGATATGATCCAAATCCGCATACAATGCAGAAAAGAAAACGTCTTACGGCGTACAGACGGAATCGTACGGAGTTGGCATGGGCATTGGTGTGCATAGTGGACGCAGTACAACAAGATCGAGTTCTGCACAACGACATCACCCCATCAAATATATTGCTCCATTTCCCGGATGAAAGTGGATTGATCGTGTGGATCGGCATATGCGATTGGGGAATGGGCAGCCGCATCAAAGAGGAAACACCATCCTTGTACTCCCACCGAAGCATTTCCGAATTAGAGAACCCGAAGGCAAGCCGGTGGTATGTGGCTCCAGAGATGCACTACCTCGTTGGAGAGCATGGAAGCGATCTATCTCCAAGCCGTGTGCAAAAGCCATGTTATAACATACACACAGACGGCTACTCGGTTGGGAAAATAGCGCAGCGTATATGGAAAGAGGACCGGAAGAATGTTCGAATGATTTCAGACAACACTGCAGCAATGTATTTTGACATGATATTGAAAGAGTTATGTGCTCCAAAATCCAAGGATCGACGTTCAATTACGCATGCGGTGAGGAGCCTTGAAGGGAATCCAACTTTCTGGGCTCCACCGCAGTGCTGCTACCGCGAGACTCGCAAAGAACAAGATATCTTGGCGAAGCAGAAGGAGATCGAAGAGTAGACAAAGGTAAATAGTATTCAGTCAGAAGAGTGCGAATTAGGAGATGAGGTTAGTGTTTAGTATAGCATCGGTGTATTCCACCGTGCGGGGTACGCTTCTGACCCTTTTTGTATGAACTTTACATCGATATATAAATAAATGCCCATGTTCACAACTCTCATTGCACGCGTATTACGTTTGGATAATGGTTTGGGTCCGTCGTGGAGCCTCTCTGTTACTGCAGGACCGTCCAACGAGATGGACGGATTGTGCTAGGGCAAGAGCGTCCAGTCCGGTCCATCCACGGTTTGACCGTCCAACCTGGCCCGTCCAACCCAGTTCGTCAACCCGAGACCGTCTAGGAGGGACCGTCCAACTTGTCCGATTGACCGTCCAACCAGGCCCGTCCCACCTGGCCATCCAACTAGGCCCAACGGACGTGCTCGTCCAACTAGGCCCGTCCCACGTGGGCGTCAAACTTGGCCCGTCCGATCTGGCCATCCAACTAGGTCCCTCCGATCTGGCCGTCCAACAAGGCCGTCAGATCTAGTCGTCCAACTAGGCCCGCCGCGACCGGACGTCTATCTAGGCCCGTCCCACCTGGCCGTCCAACTACGCCCGTCGGATCTGGCCGTCTAACTAGGCCCGTCCGACCTGGCTGTCCAACTAGGCCCGTCCGACATGGCCGTCCAAGTAGGCCCGTCCCACCTGGCTGTCAAACCCGGCGCATCCGATCTGGCCGTCCAAATAGACCCTAACCGTCAAAGCTGGCCCGTCCGAGCTGGCCGTCTAACCAGGCCCAACCCACGTGTCCGTCCTACCCGGCCCGTCCCACCGGGCCGTCCAACCCGGTGTCGACGAAATCCGTTGGGCGCACGTGCAGTAACCCTGCCCCCGGCCACCCTCCCACTATATAGGAGGCTCTTGAGGCTTTTGCCAACACCTTTCCTTGGTGTGCTCTGGTCTTCCAACCTGGTTGGTGTACAGCCATTGCATTAGAACAGAGCCCAGGAAGAATGGGTTGGAGGAGCACAGGCTGTTACACCAGCAAGTGTTTTGCCCCAACCGCACTACATTCAGAATACTAATTGTGTGTTCCCTTGTGTTTCCTTGTGGGCAGTGTGGAGCTGTGGGCCATAGTTAAATAGAGGCAATGGGAGGGGGGAGGACCTTATGGGAGCCATGGTATATTATAAAACCCGATGGTAAAATGGAGTGCAAACTATGTTCAATAGCAATTTGCTACCAGAAGGACCGCCTACTGTGGCATTTGGGTTGGAGGCGGGATGAAAACATATCAGGGGTCAGACGTTGTACTAAAGCGAGTGCAGCTGTGAAAGCTTTGTTTCATAATTGCAGGGGTAACGTGCCCCCAACTCTTGAGGTTGAGAACGACCGCGAGATGGAGGATACGTCACCGACAGCAAATCCCGTGCTTGGGCCCGCGGAGATAGGAACTTGGAGGCATCGGTGTCAGTGTCAGTAGGAGGAGGGAGAAACACCACTGTCATGGGTTCACACGTTCGTTCATCGGAGCCGCTAGAGTCAAATGTAACACCCATCCGGACCATGAGGCAAGTATCATTACCGGATGGTATGAATACATCGAATAAACAAGTGTTGGACAAGAAGTGGGCTAATTTCTTTTATGAGGCTAACATACCGTTCAACGTGGCAAAGCACCCCGCCTTTGTGGACGCAGTTAAGGCAGTGTCCAAATCTAAAGTCGTGTACAAGCCTCCCCCGTACAATGCGATTCGGACGAAGCTTATGAAAGCTGCAAAGGACGAGGTCGCAACAATGGTGAACGAGAAAACAAAGGGCTCGATCCACAAGTATGGCATGACGATTTGCTCAGATGGATGGGACAATGTGACAAACCGACCGTTGATCAATGTTATGTTGGCATGTACAAGCGGAGAGGTTTTTCTGGGTTCGGTTGACACTACGGGACAGCGTAAAGACGCAAATTACGTGGCAAATTGCATGATCAATTACATTGAGGCGGTTGGCGCAGAGAACGTGGTACAAGTTTGCACTGACAACGCTGCAAACATGATTGCAGCAGGCGAATTGTTGGTATGTCGATTCCCACACGTTTATTTTCAAGGGTGTGCTGCACACGCTTTAGATCTCTTATTGGAAGACTGGGGGAAGGAAAGATGGGTGAAGAACATGATGAAACGTGCGCGGGCCATAGTGTCTTTCATTCGCACGCACCACATGCCACTTGCCATATTCCGTCGACATTCTCCGAATTTGATACTGAAGAATCCGGCTGAAACACGGTTTGCAACTACATTTCTAATGGTGGATCGGTTGGTGAAAGTCCGACAAGTCGTGGAACAGACGGTCGTGGACCCGGATTGGAACGACTACGTGGACAGGCTAACGAAACAGGCGACAAGGACGAAAGCAAACACGGCTAGACGATACGTTCGATCAGATGGGTTCTTGGGGACCTGTGTAAATTTCGTGCACATGGTTGAGCCCGTGTTAGTAGCGTTGCGCGAGTTCGACGGGAAGCACCCATGCATGGGCAAAGCATGGTTAGTAATGAAGAATGTGGAGAAGCACGTCTTTTCGTTACGGGACCCACCATTTTTACTGAACGAGGAACTTGCCGAGAGCGCAGAAGACCAATTTCAGTCCCGCTGGCACATGTTGAGGACAAATCTGCACTACACAGGCGCTCTCCTGAATCCCTATCTACTGGACAAGGTCACCCTGATAAATGACCGGGAGGCTACAGAGGCCGTAGTCAGAGTGTTGCGCAAATTAACGACGAACGACGTTGCATTCGCATCAGCGTTGTCAGAATATCAGTCATTCAGGGACCACCAAGGAGTATTTGCTGGACTTCCAGTCGCGGCTGCGTTGAATTTGGAACCACATGAATGGTGGGACCTACTTGGCGCTGGAGCTCACACGCTTGCACCGATTGCAAAACAAATTCTTGCACAAGTGTGTTCAGCTTCATCTTGCGAACGAAATTGGAGCATGTACTCATTTGTACACAACAAGGTCCGCAACCGACTAACATCCGAACGAGCAAAGGAATTGGTTTACATTTACACCAACGCAAGGACCCTCCGAGATAGGGGCGGCGCAAACTCCGCAGCATGGTATGCGAACAACATGTTGTCCGAAGACTCTATGACGGAGGAATCTGATGGTCTGGACCGGGGGTCTATATTTTCTGATTCAGATAATTACGACTCGGACGACGACGATGATGCACCATTCGGCGAGAACCCTGGAAGGGGACCAAGACGCCCGGTAATTGACCCAGCCGTGTTTGATTTTAATGACGTTGACAATAACTACGACGACGACGACGGAGACAACGGTGGAGGGCCGGAGCTAGCCAATCCAATGGACAATGGTGAGAACGAGGATGTCCCTGCAGTACCGCCAGTACCAGAAAACAACAATGACACTATAGTGGTTGAAGAACCAGCAATTATGGCAAGCCTCGAGGAGCAACAAGATGGACAAGGAGAGGAGGCTAATGAAGTAGTTGGTACCCAAGAATCGTCTCCAAATTCTCCACACCGAGAAGGTAATTCAGGTGATCGACAGGAAATGGCACCGGTACAGTTGCAAGCAGCCTTTCGTAGGCTTCGTCGCCCCCCGTCGGACAGTGTGGATGTTCTTACTCCATCCACCCAAGACTCATCAGTACCGTCCTCGTTAGCAATGCCCCCGACACGCCCCCGTGATTTTGGTCCATCGATAGGTACGCGGTTGACCGGTTTAGGCCCAACTTTGAATATGACACTGCGCACGACAGAAATCCGACCGATAGAAAGAAGTGGACCTCAAAGGACCAATCCCCAGAAGCGTCCACGAGAACAACTCCCTCGCCTTTCTCACAACGACCGTGCAACTCCAACTACCCGGACCACCCGCAAAAATAAGCGTATGCGGCAATCTACCCAACCGTTTGCTGGCGAAGTTAATTTAGGAGGGCCAAATACAGATGGTGTTCTGGATGCAAGCGGTCGACGACCTCTAAAAACACTTTCCTCTCTTGAACCACGCATCGGAAACCGACGTCGCAACAGCCCTGCCGGGAGTAGCAGTACAAGATCTGACGATAATGAAACCACAGACGACACCGCAAGTAATAGCGGTGAGGTTCCGGGATATAGTGATTTCGTAGTGAACCGACCAGGCCCACCCCCAAGCCCGGACAACGATAGAGCGGACCCAGGAGCACCTAACGCTGGCATCTCTGTCCGAGTAACTAGGAATGCAGTACATTGAGGGTTATAACTTATGCCACTAAGACATACAGGGCTTAGGGTAGCTTCTCGTGCAATGCTCAGGCATTGGGCATACGGTATACATTATTATACTCCGATATGTAATCGCCATGTTTTCCTTCACTGTTATTTCAAAGAAATAATCAAAATGGAGATTCATTTTCCTACGCATATGTGTACACTGTACAGTACAGATGATGCACAAACTATGTCCGAAGTCGTGACCATGCCAATAATCATATGCAGTGTGGCCTTGTAGATGGTTGGTTCGTAGTGTGCCCTTCTAAAGTGCAATTTCGTTTCATTTGTTCCAAAAATTAAAATCTGAACACTCTGCCAGGTAATTAAATTGATGGGTTGGCCGTCCAGTTTGCACGCGGGCCAGTCCAGCAGTCCAGTTGACAGGCGTGCGGGCCAAACCGTCCAGTCGCCGGGCGGGCCGTCCGGTCGACGCCCGGGCAGCTTAAACCGTCCAGACGCTGGGCGGGCCGTTCAGTGGACGGGCAGGCCGTCCAGTCCGCCAAGTCGACGGGCCGGCCGTTCAGTGGACGGCCACCTGGACGGCCTTGGATGAAATTCATCCAGATAATTTACTTTGGGTAAACCGCAAGGGTAAAAATTTCCACATTTTTTACCTTCGCGTCGGGATGCAGACGAGATCCTGACGCGTCACGACATCCTGACGGAAATCAGTGGCGGCACGTTGGGATAGACAACCCTGGCATGACTTCAATGTAATAATCATGCATTTCACAAATTAAATATGTTTTATTACAACTTGTTGTTTAATTATGATCATGCATTTAGAAGCTACTTTCACAACAATTATGACTTTAGTTACTTAGAGTCCCTAAATTTCTGCTATCACCGTATAATACTAATATTCATTAATTTTCATTTAAAGAATTTGCAGTACTGACAATAAAAATACGAATATGGCAATAATTAGGATTCGGAAAATTATGGGTTGATTTGGGTACCACTTTGAACCGTGAGACGCACAAATGAATGTGTGACTTATGTCAAAGTCATTTTAATATGTGTGCTAGACATCTTGCCTTTGGTAATTACCAAATGTATATTTGCAGGCATGGTCTCTGTAATGCCTATAATTAGTTTTAATAATATTTATAAATTTTTCAAGATTTTTGTCAGTCGTATTAAATATATTCCTAATGTTCCAATTATTTGATAATTCACGTACTTTAATAACGCCAAATATGTATTGCACTACCTACACGTTCATGTTAATGTATAATTACATGTGAATTATTTGCACTTAATATTCTCTAAAATGCTTGTATGTATTTAAATTTTCCATATATCTATTCAATATATTATTCAGTATTTTGTAATTAACGTGATTAATGCTTTTAAACTAAATATTAAGACAATGAAGTAACACATTAAATTTAATTTTAACGGAAATACCTCTGAGTTATAAATAGTAGTTTCTGATGTTGTTTACCGATAAGTTCACTGGTTACCTCGGGGGATTGAATGTCAAGAATTTTGATAACTATACGAGAACAAATTTTGGGTGTCCTTTTTTCATTTCTGATAAGTATTATAAATTTATACAAGTAATATAGGGTATTTTAAAATAACTTAGAGAATATTCTAGGGATATTCTTAGAATATACCATAACTAAATTATGAATACTAGAATATGCAAAATCACTTCGTAGCACTTGATTAAATACCCTAAAACCGTACATGAAATTAACAAGAAGGTTCCTCCCCGAGGTGGTTATTTCATTGCGTGCTCATGCTCCTCCGTTCGCGCACTCCACCACACCGGTTCTTGTACTCTCTCATAGTTGAAGGGAGGATTTTTTTTGCTAAGGCTTTTACGGAGAATGCGTGTAGTTGCGCGCTGAGGCTGTAGAATCGTGTCAAGAGGCGCTGTGTCCACGACATATTCCGGTAAGGGATCACTACGTATCCAGAACTTCATTTCTAGGGTTAGCGCGCACGATTTAGATAGGGTTCATTTTCAGTTGCATCTCATATTGTTATGTTATTGTAATCATCGGACGGTGCCTTCTTTCTCACAATTGTATTTGGAGTATCATTCATTTGTTGCTTCGATTCCAAATGCAGAATGTACATGTCGTTGCTTCCCGATATTGTCGCCGTAAATTATAGGACATGTTAGATCGACTCGACTTGATTATCTCGCCTAGTACGCGAGGGAGAGCCATCCACCAATTTAGGTCGAGTCAATCTAATTGGCACCAACGTTACCTACATTAATCCTTGTACCGGAGCGATAATCCTCCTCCTGTTTAGGTCGACTCGACCTAATTTGCACCAACGTTACCTTCATCTAGCCTTCTACTGGAGCGTGAGTGATCCTCAAGTTTAGGTCGACTCAACCTAATTTGCACCAATGAGACCGTCATCTAGCCTTCTACAGAAGCGACACTGATCTTCACGTTTAGGTCGACTCGACCTAATTTGCACCTACTTTACCATATTGTAGTCTGGTAGTGGTGCGAGATTTATCGTCGGGTTTAGGTCGACTCGACCTAAATCAATCGAGTATTGCAGACATGAACTCCTGGATTCTTGTGGTGTATTCAGGTCGAGTCGAGCTGAACTTCGTAGATGGCAGAGAATGTAATAATCTGATTTCAGGTCGAACCAATCTAAAGTATATCGAGCCCTTCCTTTCTGTAAATATTCTATGATGTATTCCGTGCCATTTGTTCTCCTCCATTTAGCTCGAGGCGACCTAAATGGAGAGGGCACTTAGATCTCATATGAACGATACCTCTCCGTATGGGTATGCTGTATCCGCATTTGAGGTCGACTCGACCTAGACTACCCTAGATAGTTATCTTCTGTTCAAAACCCAGATGTGAGTCATATCTCTCACCCCTATATTTTTACTCAACCCCTGTCGACTTCAACTGACGTACACTTCCTCGTACTTTCATCAAGTATCCGGATGGAGGAGGAAAACCTTCACATCAAGTTAGCTCGATCCGACCTAAGTTGAGATGATAATCGAATCTATGTCTCTACAGCTCTGGATCGATACAATTTAGGTCTGGCAGAATTACATTGAGACATAGTCAAGACGGATTAGGTCGAGTCGACCTAAACGAAATCTGAAGATTGACCATAGCCTAACGCTCGGGACTCCAAGAGTATCCACCCTTTTACTTTCGAATCCCTCCAGTTCCGTATGTACATCTTCCGAATCCCTCTTGTGATTTAGCTCGCGTCGAGCTAATCAAGCATATGGGAGATCCTCAGATCCTCAGATCCTCGAGATCCTACATTCCCCGGATCCGGAAATCCGGGGAGCTCTCTCCACGGCTCAATTCCTATCCTAAGCCACTACTAACATCAAAACCCTAGAAGTCATTTACATAAAGAAGTCTTCTAATCTACCTACTCAAAAAGTCCTACTCTATGTGGCCGGATCCATTAAGTCCGGGCCACTGATTCCAGACCCCTGGTGGTCCCGGGCAGCTACGCGTCCTCCATTGGCTGCTCCTCCTCAACTTCCGGGCTGTCCACCACGATCGGATCCGCCGGCCGATCTCCTCGCACTCCGTGCCCCGCCAGCTGCTCAACCTTCTGTCTTTCGGTTGGCTCGCCCACTTGCGCGTCTCCCGGCTGGCCGTCCAAGTGACCTCCTGGCCCACCATCTTGCCTTTCCGCCCTGTCGGGTTGGACACCCATCGCCTCCATACCCTCGCTCAGATCCCGGACCTCCTCTGGGCTCACTCCGGCGGGTCTGACCATGTGGATTGGTTCCACATCCAGCGCGGCTCGGGAGGTGTGCTCCTGCGTTGAGCTCCCCATCTGCATCAACCGGTCGATCTCACCCGCCTCAGGAGCATGCGCAGACTTGTTAAACACACCCTGCAGCCCATCCCCAGAACCTACCCTCTCACCCCGGTTGGTGGTCTCCTCGTGATCCTGTTCCTCGTCGAAAGAGCTCTCCCTTGTCATATGCTCCGCCAATACCTGGAACTCCACCAGATAAGCCTCCACTTTGTCCGAGTACTCCCGGAACACATTGTTCATCAGGGCTGCTCCCTCCAATCCCCACTGACCCACCCGCTCCTCATACAACTGGGCCTTCATCTGTGCTTCCCCGTCCGGTTGGAACAACTGTGCCAGCTTGGTGACGCACTGCCGGCTTGTCTCCCCTATGCTCTGGATAGTCTCCTCCTGTTCCCGGATCTGCAACTCATTCCTCTGGACGTGTGCCTCCATCCGTGCGATGTAGGTTACTTTCCGTTGCAGCTCCTCCTCCAAACCCTTCAAGAAGGCGGCTGACTCGCTCTCCTCCTCCCGGAGACCTTGCAAATGTGCAGCCAACTCTCTCTCCTTTTCCCAGCTCCTAAGGAGTTTCCTCTGGAGCTTCCGGATCCGCGCCGGATAGTTCAAGGCGTCGTCTGTCAGTAGGAGAGTACCTGCCTCCCGCAGCACAGCGGACATGGGAGTGTACTGCTGTGTGACCATATCCAGGGCAATCCGGGTCTGCAGGAGGATGTTCTCCACCTGGAGCAGGGCCTCCCGTTCCTCCTGTACACCTCCGGACGGTTGTGCCTCCCGGACTGGTTCTTCCCCTGCTGCCGGTCCCTGCTCCTGATCTCCCTCGTCTTCGGTTTCCTCCCCGTCGTCCCCTGCCTCCTTGGGACGCTTGTTCAGGGGAGTTGTCTTCCTCCGGGCCGGTCCCTTCTTCTTCCGGGGTGTGGTCTCCTATCCCTCTGGCTCCTCCTCCTCCTCGGCCGTGAGAACCAACTTCCTCTTCAGGCCGTGAGGTTGCACTTGAGTCGGACCTCCTCCCTCCAGTTAATTCCCCTCTGCCGGTCGTTCCTCTGGAACCACCGGGGCAGGATCCTCTTCCATAGGTCCGAAATGTGCTTCCGGTTGCTCCTGTGGATGCGTTGGAGAAGGCCATGTCTCCTCCGCTTGTCTGGTCTCCACCACCGGATCCAACTGAGGCCGCGTTTGGGAGGAACCTCCTGCCTCCGATTCAGAACCTGCCGCTGAATCCCTCACTAGCTTCTTCCGGATCAGCTTCGGACACGAAAACTCCTTCTCCTCCTCGTCTTCCGGGTCTTCCCTACGCTTAGTCCTCAACTCCTGCTGAGGCCCTGCCCCACCCGGTCGGCCTACCTCCGGGTCCTTCCTTCTCTCCTGCCGCTCCTCTTGCCGTGGCCTGGCACCACCCGGTTGGCCTCCGTCCGGGCAGTCTTCCCTCCACTTTGTCCTCAGCTCCGGGTTCGCGCAGGCTCCACTAGGTCGCAACTGGTCTTCCCTCTCTTTCCTGCGCTCCTCCCGGAAGCTGCTCCTGTCCAGCTGAGGTGCCGGTGGAGCCATTCTCCTCTCATTCGGTCGCAACGAGGATCTGGATCGACTGGTTCCCGTTCCTCCTGCTGGAAGAGCCATTTTCTTTTTGGCCGGGCTCCTCAGTCCTGGAATGGGAGGAATCTCCAACCTCTTCCGTTCTTCTTCCGTGATGCACCCCTAATTTTCATACAAGTGGTAGAGAAATGGGGCCAACGGACACCCCTTATTGTTATTGAGGATCCGGGCCCACTTCTGAGTGTTCTTGTGCTCAAGGATCGCCCAGTTGATCTTCTTTTCCTGGAGAAGAGTAGAGAAGATGCCCCGGGCCATCGTAACAGTGAGGGTGGTGGGCTTCTTTGGGTTGAGGATGGGTACCACGTACTGGAGCAGCCGTTGCTCCCGGGGCTTCTTGCAATGTGCCACCCTGAACCCGTCCTTCTCCGAGAGATAGATGAAGTGCGCCTTCACCCAATCCGTGTCGCCTTTGCTCTCCGGTTCCAGATCCTCGTTTGTATCCGGAAAGTCGTACACGGCCCGCCACATCTCCCAGGTCCAGCTCCCGTACTTCGCCCGGATGGTCATCCGAAAAGCTTCCACCATAGCCCCGCCCTCAATCTCTTCCAACATCTGGGAGTCCTGCACATCCCACACTCTCCCAAACAACCCCAAGCACCCCATCTTCTCGAGATCCTTCATCAGCTCATCAAAATCTCCATCGTGCCGCGGGATGTCCAATCAAATCCTCTTCTCCGGAATCTTGGATCCGGTCTCCCTGCGCGCCATGGCTGCGGACTCCGGACGCGCTCCTTCACCTCTCCGGGAATGGCCCAGCTTCTTCTCCGGGTGCGCTTTCTCTCTCTCCTGCAGGCCACACACTTCCCTCTCCGGACGCTTTTACTTCCGTTTCCGTGGTGTGCGCCTAACCTCCCGGAGCCCTCGAGCCTCTCTTCCCGGTTGCGCAGTCACTCCCTTCCGTAAACTCCGCCTGAAATTGCGGCGCTCACTGTCCCGGTGCTCGCTTCTCCCCAATTCTAACCTCGCGCTACTGTTTCTCCCCGCGCGCTCAATTTCCCCAAAAGCCGGTCGCTCACTGCTCTCTCCCTTTGCACGCGAAATGGAAACCCTAGCGCTCTCCGGAACTGCAAAAACTGGTGCGCGCGGAGGGCTGGAAGGAACCGGGGAGAAATGAATAGTGAGCCGCCCAATTTAAGGCGGCCCAATTCAAATCCCGGATCATGGCCGGGACCGGCAGAGGCCCGTCCCCCGACATCCGGTTTCCCAGGCAACTGGTTTCCCGTCTGGTCGGCCGCCATTCCCAAGTTCCGTAGCGAACACTTAAGGCGCGCGCGAGAGCACCACTCTCTCCAAATACATAAAGAGGCCATCATGAACTTCTCTCATTTATGGCGGCTAGGGCTACCCCTTACTGCCCTACAAACCCTAACTGCCCGTTTTTTAATAAACGAGGTTCGACATTTTGATTTTGAAAAAAAATACGGATTGCAAGTGCAATATTTATATTTTATTAATATATTTACTATTACATTGTACGTTTACTTCTTTGTATATTTGATCTGTTTTCCTTAAAAGATTAACTGTATGTGTTTGATTTTGAAACAAGTATATATAAAAGGTTTAGTGGTTAAGACTACTATTTTTTTGTTAGCGCGTTAAGCACTTGTCACGGTTTAGGGTACGGGGCTGGTTGGTTGTTACTAATTTCCTGCATGCCCAGGCTCGCTTAGCAGCACCAAGTCATGCATATCTCATATCCGCTCAAACGAATTCAACGGGAATCGAACCCCGACCACCTATATGGGATAAACACTCACTCACAACCAACCATTGAGCTCATGACTTGGTGTCCAGGAGATGAGAAACCACTCCCTTATACATAGGCATTATTTTTATTTAAAATGGTACTATATTAGTTTTGAATCGACCGTTCTTTTCATGACTCTCATTTTAATGGAAACTCTTCGTTTCAACTTGGACCGATCATTCTTTCGGTAACTCTCGATTTAATGGAAATTCCAACTTCCATAGGATATATGTACTAACTATCCACCTAAATTGACAACCCATTTAGATTCAATCCTCCCCCTTGAAAATGAGAGATATGATTTTGAGAGGTCCCTATTCTCTCATTTTAATGAATATTATGTTATATATATACACACATACACTCACATGTGTATATCTATAAATGTATGTATCCTATGTGTGAACTAGATTTTAACTAGATGGAAAGATTTCATAAATAAAACAAATATCGGCATTTATGACATTGATATGCATATTAGTCTCAAGTAATATTAGTATATATGAAGTAATTTAACTACTTTGCATTGAAAAGTAGTATATATGTATACGTATATATATATATATGTATATAGACATATATATAGGTAGTTAGATCTTCCTTAACACCTAAATGCCCGCACTCCTCTCCCGATTGGGCAAACGGGCAGTTTTGGAAAACTGCATCATGATATGCACTTAAGAGGGATATTTTGGACTTTATGTTTGAATAAAAGTTGTGCAATATAAATTTTAGAGTTTATCCATATGATAAGATATATGATTGATATCACCTATATTTTCATGTATAAATTTTGAAACTTACAATTCAAAATTATTTTGTATTTTAATTATGAACAAGATGTTTAGAAGTTGGAGGTGAAATTGTTATGATGGATTGAAATGTAATACTCCTAGTGTTGTGATTTTTGGAGATGTATGGGTTGCTTAATAGTTTATAAATTTACTTTTCCTAAAACACCTTTGATTCATTTTAAACAAAGATCTCTGAAATACTTGAAGGAACACTATGGTATGAAATGAGGCATACGATTTTCAAAAATCACAAACCGTCTTCTACTTACTTGAGTTGGATTACACGTGCATGGATCGAGCTTGCCATATAATTTGCCCCGGGTAGTGTACAATAGTAGTCTCTACTAATATTAATCTATGAAGCAGTATATGACTAATGTGTACCCATATATATATATATATATGAACTAGTATTCGAATTGACCTTGGAAATAATTAACCCTTTGACGCGCCAGCGTCTAGATTATACTGGCGATGGATGATTTTAGATGCGTCACTTCACCGCACTCGGTGATGTTTTTCATCCATTCAATTTTATTTAATTCTTGTGCACTTGACTACCATTTGTACATAAGGAGCTTCAAAATGAGATATTGAGAAGTTTTGAAAAATAGCAAAAGTGGTTTATGTCAAGTTTTAATCGTAGTTCAGAAAGTGAGACGTTAAACACGATTTTCCATAATAAGTAGAATCAAATAGTGAAAACCATACCTTCTTGTAGGGCATGTTATTCCAATTTCATTATAATATTTAAAAAAAAATTAATGTTAGTTTTGGATTTTTAATTGAATTTCAAGATAAAACCTTGCAAAATTAATTAAAAAATATTAATCCTAAATATAATGTACAAATGTTATCTTCACATTGCTATTTATAACTTTTCTTTGTACATCAGTTCTATTTTAATATTTTATCAGACATTTTATAATGAATCTGTGAAAACAATGTTGAATTGGGACGGTAAAGGGTTAATAGGGTTTAGGATATGAGCTGCACCAGGGTTTAGTGGTTATGTACAGCCATCTGCTCTCAAACCACTGAAGCCATGGACGTACTGTTTATAGGTTTCCTTTTCCCAGCAGTACTAGCGCCATTAGGTCCCCGGGTTACTTTCCTTTGTACCGGCTAAATGGAATCATTCACTTGTGAATTTAGTAAGTACCCATAGACAATGCCCAGCAAGTTGAACTTGCTGCCATATGTTTGGGAAACACATTTAGTGATTTTTTTTTGTAATTTAGTGCCATTTTGGAATCAAATAACGTAATGTATGTTGTTTTTGTTTTGCATTTTTAACTGATCTATGGATTTCTCATTTAGCTAAGATTTGACAGTGTAGACCTACTGTTTAATGACACTCACGGGAAGTTTCATTGATTTTGCGATAATTAGGCAGATTTTCTACACGATCCTCCAGGAAGACTGATTACTGTGATTAGACAGTCCAGGAGGAGCTGAAGGCTGCTGAAGCATACTACCTTAACATTCAAACACGCCATTAACTTAGGTTTTGGAGCTGCAGCACTTGCGATAAATTGGGGTTGCTCTATGCTTGATGTGTTGGCAGTGAATAGCATGGCAATGTAGACAATTCTACGTATCATCTTGTTGTGTTGTTTCAAACTGTTTCTGCTTGCTAGGATTTCTCTACTTTGCTGTCGCAATGGCCAAGCAGGGAGAGGGTGGAAGTGGTGAACATAGCCCCCCGGCGACAAAGCAACGAACGCCGAAGAAGGCTCATCGGAGGGTGAGATTGCCAGACAACTCTGGCGATGGTAAGGACAAAGTATCCGATGTAGCCCAGGAAGAGAATTCTCCCGGCGTAGAGCAGAATAGAACATATGAATTTGTGGAACCTATCAAATTGAGTGGCATTTCTGCAAACCTGCAAGAGAGGATGGTTGCGATCGCACCGGTTTTACTTGGTTGCAAGGTAGTCTATACCGAGGAATTCTTCCGCGATGTGGTTGGACTTTGTGGAGAAGGAGTGTCGTTGAGCCGCGTCTCATTTGAAACCAGCGTGAGCGACGATGAGATTTTGAAGGTTAGGAAGGCCCGGAAAGGGCGCTACGAGATTGTGGATTGCTTAGACACTGCTTAGGCTACACTCTTTGCCAACCACTATGCACGAATCTATGGTACATCTCATGACACTGACTATTTTTCTTTAAGGTGCTTGCGGGCGTGTTATGCAACTTTTGTGCACAACCTGACGGTTAACTGGGTTGAGGAGGCCATGGATCGGCGTGAGCGGTTTAGGGTGGGCCATTGGGGCCGTCACCCATACAAATTGGGGCCGATTGCACTACGTGACCAACTGACGACGCTCTGTGGCATCATCACAGAGTTGGAAGAAGGAAGAGTTAGGGGCCCTACTCAGAAGATGATAAACAATGCGAAGCTCGACCTCCGAAGTTGCCAGGAGAAAGTAGCGGTCACACTAGATATCCAGAAGGTTTTAGGGGAGATGTGGGCAGAATCAAAAGGATGGGCGGAGAAAGTTGAGAACAAAATGGAGTCAGGCGATTGGAGTGCGACGCATAGCAAGGCGATTGCCGAAGCAAGATCTCTCAAGAGTCAAGGGAAGCCAAAGGAGGCTGCAGCAAAGAGATTGGAGGCTGAAGAACTGCTTGCACTAATAAACAAGAAAACAAGCAGTTTGAACGACTGGGAGAGAATGATTGCAGAGTTTGAAGATGAGTTGGTGCTGGAAGCATACAAGGCAATTGCAGAAGCATACACATCCCTGGCTGCTGCTGAGGAAAGGCTGAACGTGCTGCAGCTATGTCCGGGTGTGCCTAAACAGCTCTCTTCATGTTTCACTTGTTCTTCACCCTTTGGGGTTTTAGGGTTTAGGGTTAGTGACTTTTCTTTTGGGGTTGCTCTGTGTTCCTTTGTTCTTAGACTGTAGCTTAGCTTGGTGCTTTCCTTTGGTTAATTTCTTCATTCTCTTTGCTTGCTTTGTTGCTTGCTGCCGCGGAGACTGGTTAGCCCTCATGGGTTTTTCGGTTTTGATTTGTTCATTTGCGTGTCTGGTTCTGTTTTAGGTTGCAAAACTTCTGTGAAGAATTGCGCGGATGCTAGCACCTCGTCGCCTCCATCACTCTTCACTGCGGTCCCAATGCCGGAATAGAAGTAAAATGGAGGAGTCATAATGGTGGACCTCAGCAAAGACGTGGAATTAGGCATGTGGCTCTAGATGTGGAAACAAGTTTTGATTATGCTACCGCAATGGAGGTGTAGCAAGGCATTTAATGTATAGTTCTTGTTGTTTTGTATAAAATATATGTACCTACAGTACACACTAGAGCATGGGATTTCAATTATCTATCGACATTCTCAATCAAAATCACGCACTGCAATTGTGACTATCCAATGTAAATAGGGTTCTATCCATCACCTTAGTGCTCCTTTTTGATAGTTTTTGGTGTTGGAAGACGTTACTGTAGAGGGCATTTCTATCTCATGTAACCAATTTTATTTTTTGCTATTACTATACTGTATACTGTGTTTGGTAAATTTGACGGTACCTCCCTGAACTGGATGTGTAAAAATTCAATATTATACAAGCAGGAGTCAATCTCCATGTTTGCTACATGAGTGATTGCTGTTTGATTGAAGCACAAGAAACCGTCACTCTTTCAGAGCCCAACTGTTGGATAAGGTTTTACACCTAAAGTACATATACGGTTTTTGTGATTAATTGAAAAAAATTAAAATGTATATATCTCAAGATAATGATGGATAGTCATTCTACCTGTAAAGTTATACCATAGCTCATGTAAAGTACGCATATTCCCTTCTCTGGTATAGCTACATTCTTCTGTACATTTGAGCATGGGTTTGCCTAACTCGAGCGTTTCGGTGTGGAACATGTTCTCCAAAATCAATTTTCCTCATAAAACGTAGTCTTTTTTGGTCCTCAACTGGAGTATTTTTTGCTCTGAAATGTTGAGTGTTGACCGCAATGCCTACGTGTCATGTGTATAGGCATGGAGGATTGTTGGTTGTTGGTTGCCTGGAAGGGTTGCTGCTTGCTGAGGTTGTTTCATGCATATATTTTCATGAGTTTCTTCATCTATGGTCTTCATTGTTAAGTTTTACCTGCCATTTTCATCGACATTTTCTATTAACAATATTTTTTTTCTTGGATGTTATCCCTTACATAGTTCTGCATTATACCGTTTTGATACACTGACAATGTTTGTCTACATAGTTTTACGTACACCATTTTGCTTAACCCTCAAAGGTCTAGAGAGCCCTTTCCAATCAGTATTATACAATAATATTTCATTGTATTTGGCATATTTCTACACGTCCTATAAGTTTAACATCAAAAGCGAAGTTAAAATTCACGTCAACATGATTTTAATGATCCATTGGGATCTTAGTTTGGAACTTTCTATTTACAACAAGCGTCAAATATACGCCAATGTATCTACTATCCCCATTAACGCTTGAAGGCTTAAAGCCTTGAGTGGTACTCCTCTGTCTTCATGATAAGCTTTATATTGCAATGCAACGGTGTGGACCTTGAGCACAATGGTGTAACATAAAGCGTAATTATTATGGGACAAAGGGAGTATTGGAAAAAACTTAGAGTGTTATAAAACCATTTCATTTTAAATATTCACTAAAATTACAATTATTATTTTTTAAGTTGGAAATTTGTATGATTAGTTAGTATTATATAAAACATCCTATTCAAGGAAAGAAAGAAAAACTTTGATTATGAGAACATCAAAATATATCAAATATGGAATTTTGGAATTTTAAGAACTTTAAAAAAATTGAAAATAAAAAAACCAGTATTTTAGGTAATATTTAAAGTGCCAAACTTTATTTTTTTAAACGCATTATTTATTCGACATAGAGGTCGTGAACCTGCCCTTCTACTATGGTGCTTTTTCAAAATAGTAATTATTTTAACACTATGGCATTGTTGACGTGTTTGTCTTTGATAGTTTCTTTTAAATGAATTTTAACTTGAATTGACATTATTCAAATTGGATTGAAAAGTAGACTTGATTTCCTATTTGATATTGGAATAATATATGGAAAATGCATTGTAGAACTAGACATAGTAATGACTAGACTATAATTCTCCAAGGAATTATGCCACTATAACATGACGGAATATAGTGTCATCAATCAGGGGTTAAGCTACCCCTAAAACTACATGGGAATTGGTCCCTCACAGTTATTGGTGCTCCTACGTTATAACAACAATGGGAGATCAATCTGTAAACAACTCTTGAAAAAATCAACTCATAAAATTAAGCAACAATGGTATCTCAAAAAAATTCACTCTCGGGGGGTTCACTGGCAAAAATTTTAGAAACGTGCGATAAAAAATAGGGTCCAATATATTCATTGTAGATAAATTTTGTAAAAAATGTACATGTAAAATAGGGGATTTTAAAAAGTGAAACATGTTTACATGTAAAATACCATCACATATAATATTCTCAGGATTTTTAAAAAGTGAAACATGTTTACATGTAAAATACCATCACCTTATAATATTTTTTGCAAGGTAAATAACCCCCCAAATAAATAGGTCATTATCGCACGTGTATGCAAAATATACAAGGGAGTGCTCACTCCGAGAATTCACTACAGTAGTACTTCTCAACCCATCACAACAAATTTGTTCCTTGCATTGTCGATGTTTCATTCATAATCGAATTACAAAATATTTTTGAATTTTGAATTTCGAATTTTGTACAAAAATCAATTGGTGATTGCAATCATAGATCCAGCCGTATAGATAGAATCTAAACATTGAATAATAGAAACAATACCAACCCATAGTGCATGTTAGAAAAATTACAAAAGTGATTTATGTCAAATTTCAACCTTAGTTCAAAAAAAGAGACCTTAAACATGATTTTCCATAGTAAGTAGATCAAATAATGGAAACCATACCATCTTGTAGTGCGTGTCATTCCAATTTCATTACAATATTTTTGAATTTTTTTGTGTTAATTTTTTATTTTTAATTGAATTTCAAGAGAAAACTTTGCAAAATTACTCAAAAAGTATCAATAATAAATATGATCAATCCAACCGTACAAATGTTATCTTCACATTGACGTTTTCAACTTTGTTTTGTAGCCAATAATTCCATATTCGTTTTTCATCAACCATTTTATAACAAATCTTTAATATCAGTGTTGAATCGGGACGTTAAAGGATTAAAATGGCAATTCTGTGTCCCCATAACCATTTCACAGTGTAACTAAACAGTTGCATGTCATGCAAGGTTGTCTTTATGATTGGCCGCAAAGGACGCCTCGGGTACGTATAGTACTCCCTCCGTCCCAAAGTTATTGTCCAATTTGTTTGCTTGGTATTTCTTTGAGCCAATTTCATTGATCATATTGTAAGAAACATGATTAAAAAAGGTTCCAAATTATGTCACTAGAATGGTTGAAGAACATTGCATGTGTTCATTGCAACCTAAATAAAACTAGACACAAAGAAGTATTTTTTGACCTGCTTACTGAAAAAGCATTTTCAAACATGACTTTCAAACATGGCAATAACTTTGGGGCGGAGGAAGTAACTACTAACTACTAACGTTTTTAACCCCTAAATGTCCCAACGTCCAGAAACAGGATCTTGAAGAGATTCGAAGCCTTGTAACTTTTTCATACAACCTCGGATGATTAAATTCATCCAAGCAACTTTTTTATACAACCTCGGATGATTTTCATCCCAGCACCTTTGAAAGCCTATTACATTCTTTACCAATTACAATAAATTTCTTGTGATGGAGATCTATTGATAATATTGGAGAGGCCTTCAACTGCAAGTATGTCAAATTTTTTAAATAAATTTTATGCTTGCAATGGTCTACTCATGTATACCTCATGTACATTTGAACAATTCTAATATCTACTTTTATAGCTAGAATCTACCTCTGTGTAAAGGGTTATTACGTTTAGGGGTTAACCCCTCAACGTCCCAGCGTCCAGAAACTAGATCATGAACAGATTCAAAGCCTTCTAACTTTCTCATACAACCTCGGATGATTTTCATCCAAGCACCTTTGAAAGCCTATTAAATTCTTTACCAATTACAATAAATTTCTTGTGATGGAGATCTGTTGATTATATTGGAGAGGCCTTCAACTGCAAGTATGTCAGACTTTTTGGGTAAATTTTATGCTTGCAATGGTCTACTCATGTATACTTGATGTACATTTGAGCAATGCTAATATCTACTTTTATGGCTAGAGTCTACCTCTGTGCAAAGGGTAGGTAACTTAGTACGTTTAGGGGTTAACTGGGCTGGGGGGATGGCGGTACCAAATCAGCTTCAAATCTATTACAACTTGACAGCATGGGGATCTGACTATCGTGTCACCCTCATACCACCATCTACCACTCAACTACACCACGGAAAGCATGCCCTGGAGTCTTCACTTCATTCTCTCATTCTCTGCATTCTCTGTTGCTTGCTTTGTTGTTCTGATTAGTCTTAACTAGCATGGTTGTTGGAATGAATGCAGGTCTGGCCGAGATGAGGCACTTTATGACTATAGAGACGACAGAGGAGGATTCCAGCGACGGATCAGCAGGGGGTGATGAGATCGCTGCTTCATCACCTCCAAACCGGGCAGAGTGGAACATATGGCAAGAGCCATTCGATTCTGCTATATTCCCACAATCCATAAGCGATGAGTTGATCAAGAGATGCCCCTTCCTTGTGGGCAGCAACCGCGCGAAGTATCCGGCCTCGTTCTTTGCTTACACCGCTGGCCTCTGTGCTCGTGGTTTTGACTGGAAGGACCTTGGAAGTGACGAGCTGCTCCCGCGGGACGACCTCACCGGCACCTATCCAACATCGAAGAAGGAAAATCGTCATCCCTTGAAGCTCATTCAAGACAAGCAGACTGCACTTGACGCATTCCACATGTATCAGCGAGTATACGGATACTCGCAGCCGCACAAAGGGGAGTTTGGCACTTCCTTCATGTGCGGTCTTGCTCTGTTCTATCAGCGTAACCAAAACGTCAATTGGGCAGACAGAGCTGCGCAGCTTGCAAAAGAGCGCTTCAAGAGGCACCCGCAGAAACTCACTCCACCTTGCATGCGGGAGCAAATCCAAGCAACGATAAACTTGTTTGCTCACTACCTCCAGGATGCCTACGACCGTACCGACTGCACCTACAAGGGAGGAAGCGATACACCACGTGTGCTGACGCCTATGCTGGTCGGAGCAGTTGGCTTGCAGCGCAGGTGGTCATGTAACCCAGTGAGGAGGGCGGATGTTTGTGCTGTGGAGCTTTCCCCTAGAACCATCTTTCAATTGGAGCCTACTTCTGCTCTAATTCGGAACTGCAAGGAGGTAGAGGGTAAACTAAATCTGTTGCTGCAGTGGAAGGAGAACTTGGAGGTGTTATTGGCCAAGCAACTACTGGTGTATCAGGAGCGTGCTGTCGCAGAGGAGGAGTGTTGGAACCAGCAGATGCAGTTGAGGCAACTTGCAAAAGCGATTGAAGTAGACGACATTGCAGAGAAGACCTGCTTGAAGGACGCCGTGAGATCAAAGACCGCGGAAGCCAACGTTGCCACTACTGCAGTAGAAGACATCACTGTGCTTCTGACCAAGTCAAAGGCTGATTTGGAGACTTGTGCGATAATGCTTGAAGAATTGACCCTGGAACTTGAGGGAATCAAGTTCACATTGATGAACTCATTGCCAAGAGCAATCCCGAAGCATCAAAGCGACGTATGGACGATGCTTCCACTTTTGCTTTCTCCGATCAATCAAAACAACAGCGTCCCTTGACTTGCTTGTAAGAGAGACTTAATGCAAAATTTTGCTTTTTTGCAGCATGGTACTAGAGACACAGTGCATGAAATTTTAGGGACACATGGTAGTAAGCTATTTTTTGGAGCATGGTACTTGAGACACAGTGCATGAAATTTTAGAGACACAACTTTTTTGCAGCATGGTACTAGAGACACAGTACTAAGCTGTTTTTTGTGGCCACTATTTTTTGATGATGCTTTGAACATTTATGTAAATATATCTACACTGGTTAACATACATATTAGTCTCATTCACCATGTCCCATGCACCCCCATGTCCCTGACAGTCCAACAACTTTTACATCTGGTATCCAAATATCATGAACTGAAGAGAGGTGGAATTTGCTAGCCATAATCAATAAAGACTTTGTATCTCTCAATTAATGTCTGCTGAAATTAGGACATATACAGACATGATTGACTTTGAAATATTATGGGATTTCAGAGTTGTGAAATGACTTCTAAAAGGTACACTCTCTCTGTGTTATGTATGTGCTTAATTCCTAAAGAACCAAAGGTTCATGGTTTTAAAATGATGAATTCAATTGATCGTATTGTGAAAATTATAACTCAGATGAGACTGAATATTATAGCATTGGAATCAGTGGAGATAAGTTATCTTATTGAAAGAGTTTGCGTACTAAATACAATGTTCCAGCGACTCAAGCGCGATGGCACCATTGGAAGCAATTGCCAACAAACCCTCATGATGTTGTTCGTGCTGGCTACCTCTGCCTCAGAAGCTCTTCCACAGACTCCAACCCACTTGCTATCTTTGTGTGAAGTACTAGAAGGCAACGCAGGCCCTAAAGCATTGCCCACTTCATGTGGCATGCCCTAGTATGCGCCCCGACTTATATAATTTCAGACCATGATACAAGACATCATGAATAAAAAATCATATAGTGAAGATCGAAGGTGCTAAGGCAGGGACTTCATACTGGACATACATGCAGAAGGAGTGCAAATTTGAAAAATTGTAAAGCTTTGTGTTGATGCTACAGCAAGGGTGCAGTTTCAAAACATTGTAAAACATTCAACCAAACACATACATTGTTCTTTCAAAATATAGCAACGCATTATAAGGTTCAAAAATCCCCAATGACATACTTGATCCAAGCTACTTCTTAATAACCTAAACCTTAGACGCTACTTCCACACACTGCCTTCGTAATACATGTCGTTCTAAAGATGCGACAACACTAAGCCGAGACCATCTTGAATCTACCCTTCACCGGCAACATAGCAACGATCTTTGTAATTGACTCCAACCGCGCATTCATTTGCGGTCGCATGCATAGATTGAGTACCATGTTAACTAGTATGTTCAGAAACACAAAATGTTTGCCAACAACATGATTCAAATGCTGAGACGGAGCAGTGCATGCTTCAACTTACCTTCAAGTCGCTGAAGCCGGGACGTTCAACAACGAGGTCATAGTAGTCTGGTATGTTTTCATGGGGTAGAAGAATCAAAATTTCTTCTCGAATGTGGGACACCGGCCACGTACGCCCGACCTCAAACTCTGGCAATTTACTTCACCCCCAAAAACAACAGTGGTGCAAATCATGTCCAGGATTATCTCTTGATCCAATGGCACCCAGCTCGGCCCTTCACGTCTATACCGCACGTACTGGAAATTGACATATAACACCTGGCGTGGTACGTGGTAACGGAAAACCACACTTCCCCTGCTCACGGCACACTTTAGAACATCTTGCCCAGCAAGCCCCTTCTCATCCCATCAGGGGTCCATCAATCTGCAAAATAATTCCTTTGAAGATGCGTTGAAGATGTACATGGTTGCTGTGCGGCGCATATCCTGTGCTATAGCAAACAAGTCCACCATCACATGCATGGATATGAACCACTTGACATGCACAGCCTTGCTTCCGGTACCGCCCTTCATTGCGGAAGAAATGTCTACCGCAAGCATAAGTCGAAAAGCCTCGGACGTGTGCATGTTTGGGATCGGCCAATAGGAATCTCTGAGTGCTGGCAACGACAATTGTTTCAAAGCCCCATATAATTCTGTACCAACTAAGGAACGTACACTACTTTGAGAGAATATGTTTTGTTGGCCAGCAGCAGCTTGTAACTCCTTCCATTGTGCGAAGCCTCTCCGACTTCATGGTGGACTACAAGTATAACGTCCAACATCGATGACGGCAAAACCCAATCATCCCAGTACGACGCATATAGAAGGTTGCATCCGCGTGGCTCGTTTGCAGCAACCACCGAGTCAAGATGAAGCTGTCCATGTTGGTAACCATGTCGCAACTTGATAGCATCAAGCTCCAGCACTTGCCTACCCCGTCGATTAACAACATGCCATTGAAACTGTAGGATCTCTGCTTTCCAGGCACCAGGAAATGAGTCAGCGCCGTGGGTGCGAGCATCCTTTGCTCAAGGACCTCTCTGTCCAGCCTTCAGGATGACCCATGAACCTATCTCCACTTTCAAGGGAATCCATCTTCCGTTAGCATCCTGATCATTGTAAAGCACTACACTCTGCGCCTCAGCGTAGGCTGATTCGGCGCGTCCATTTGCGGTATTCACGTACACAAACAGACCCTAAACCTTCAAAAAGTGCTACGTGGGGATAAGATCAGTGCTAAAGCAAATCCAATGCAATCAGCAATGAAATGGCGCCCAAGTGCTGATATGCCTCGAATCTAGCTGACTGTAATCCCCCGGCAAGTGGAGTCAGCAATTTCTCGCGTTGAGAAGTCCCTATCCGTGCTGAGTGGCAAAATTTGTTCCGAATATTATATTCTAAATAGGTACTGCTACTCAATTGTGCACTTCATCATTGTGTACAATTTTACCATTACTTTACAATATTATACCAAATGGAACTTGAGTGCATTTCTTGCCGTAGTACGTCCGAGGGACACGTGGGTACCCTAAAGCTTGCCGCTCATTGGCAGCATAGGCCAGAACTCGGACTCACCAGACATGCTGGAACCATTGGTGCTGACGGGGCCCTTAGCTGTCCGCACGTACTTCTCTTCTAATGACGCTGCCCGCAAGGGCCTTCCCCCAAGCCCAAAGAATTTCTAATGCAACTTACAGCACATTTCGGGGGTCCTTCGGATCCGAAGGACCTTTCAGCCTTCCAATTAGATGGATCCATTGAATTTAAAGGACTCTTCTATGATGCAAGTAGAAGAGACTTTTTGATCCGAAATACGCTTTTGTATGCTACAGCTTTTTGTACAAAAAATTCAACGACTTCCAAAAGTTACAAATACATTCTAAACTGCAAGTTACTTGGACTAGCACCAAAAGTTTACAAAATATTCTACAATATCATTGTCTATACAGAAATTTTGTCGGGTTTTTTAGAAATATCCAAAATTTGACCTAATTCTAGCAAATCCACAAAATAGGCATCTTACTATATTTTGTAAAAGTTATTGAACTCAGACTAAATAGTTCAAAAAAAGTTCTAATTTTACTTAAAATCTAGTTTTTCCTAGAAAATATTGTAAATTTCTTCTAAAAACTGAATTCAGTGCTCGCTCCTTGCTGCTCGTTGCTCACAAGATTGCTTCGTTATTGTCCAAATCAACAAATTTCTGTCCAAATCAACAAAAAAGTGTCCCTAATCAACGCGGGAATGCTAGCATGTGAGCCTAGGATGCTGAGCCTGAGAGTCTAGGAACTTTTCATTTTTTTTTAAGTTTCGTGGCTTAGGACCTATAACCGTGTAATCAATATTTTTGTAAACCAAATATTCGTTGATATTCCCTTAGGCTGAGAGTAGGCTAGTCTATACCCGGCAGGCGATATCCGGCAGTACAGGCTGGTACAGACTGGACGACCCGACTTTTCCGGTCGACCAGTCTAAGACACTGTCAGACCAGTCTCCTATATGTACTTTTCCTCTCATTGAGAGAGTTGTTGCTATACATTTTGTACATCTTTTTGGCAAGAAAGGACAATGCTACTGACCAGGAATCTGTAAGAGCAGTCTGTGAACAAGGCTTACGGTGCCAAAGAGCAACCGACTAGGCCGGCACAAAAGAATAGCCAAACAGATCTCAGAGCCCGACCTACCAAGCAAAGTCAGATCTAAATCTCAGGTCCACATCTAGATCAGATAACTGCCGCGTCACTAGTATGGAACGACCGCGTACACGAGCTACTGGTTCTCCCTTACCACTCGTAGTAATTGCCGACCAGGTCTCTAACCCACATTTTCACAAAGAATGGCGAAACTTACAGTTGGAGACCGTCCCACCGACAGTAGTACACGATACTACCACGGGAATAGATCCCCGACCAACATACGAGATTCGGCGGCAAGTCGCAGCATCGACCTCTACCGACCCGTCTTTACAACACTACATGGAGTTCACACAGGGAAGGATGAATACCCCGGAAGGTACCATTTTTCACAAAACTTCGGTACCAATGGGACAAGGCATCCCAACTATACCAACCTGACCCCTGGCGATACTATCGACCATGTATACCACGACTCATGAAAACCGACTGCAGCGTTCCAGACAATGTCCAACCCGTCTTCTCCACGAAGGGTCCTCGACGACCCACTCGACTTACCGGAACGACCTTCCAGTGCGTATCAACGACTAGTAAGGTACGCTACCGAACCTCCCATCATTTCGCATCAACGACAGTTAGAGATTGATTAACTACGTCGTAATAGGGACGAATAAGACTCCCAACTGGCCGGTCTCTTATCCAGTCAGAACCCAACATCTGAGCAACTACACTCGGAATCTCAACCAGGTCGACCAGACCAGTCGCCTACATTTAACCAGGAACCTAGTTCTCCTGGTCAAATGAATAGTCAATCCGGGTCACCTAGTACCGACAACCAATATCTGACTGGCAGAGATGGCTTGGATAATGACCTAGTCGATAGGATCAGACAGATCTATCAATCTAACCAACAAGTTGACCAGGTTGTAACTCGACCCAGTCTCCCAAATATTCGCACTCATACTCATGAGCCAAATATTCTATACCTAAATCAGTCGAGGGTATTCCAAACCACCACCCCCAGAGTATCAACCCCTCGGACTAGTCTACCACCTGGTTACCAAACTCAGCCAGCAATGGGCATTCCTATGATTCAGCCTATCAACCAACCATCAATTTCACAGGCACATACTAGGCTCCTACCACAAAACCCGTACAATCGACCGATAGCTTCCCAGCCACCAGTCCTACCGACTGTCACCCAGTACCAACCCACCATACCTATGTCTGCATCTTGTGGTTGCAGTGGTCACCTTCTCGAACAATGTGCACTATACAACCCTCGGTCAATAGACTATTCGGTACCTGTAGTCCAAATGCAGCAGAAGCCTTCCTACCGAGCAACTACACTCCCGACTCGGACGACTGCTCGGAAACCGGTAGCAATGCCCACCTACAAAGAAGGTAAGTGTGCCATTACGCATGTCCATCGATTTCTCAATGCCCTTACTTTGAATGGTGAAACTGATGCGGCCATTACTATAGCGTTATTTGGAAATTCGCTAGTCGATGCGGCTAACTATAATTGGTTCTCGACTCAACGAACGTCCTACCCACACCAAGACTTACACGAAATTCTTGATGCCTTCAAACACCGCCACCAGGATATTGACAACGACGACCAGGCTTACCTACGTTTCCGCAGTATGAAATAGGATGCTAAAGAGTCTGTTGACGATTACTACGAACGGATGATGAAACTAGCCAGCCAGTTTGAGGTCCTTCCGGCTGATTATTTCCTAAGCAATTTTCGAGCTGGTTTGTTGAAGTATCTGCAGGTAGCCACAGTCGGACTACCAAGATCGACACTAGCCCAGGCCATGAAATCGGCTAAGCTTGCAGAAAGCGGACTACCTAAGGAACCCGACTAGACTACTACCGAGCGAGCCGAGACTACCAAACGAGCATTTTGCAACCGATGGAAGAAGCCAGGCCATCTCGAACGCGATTGCTGGCTCAATCCAGCTAGCGAGATTGGAAAAAGGCGTGCAGCGGCTAATACGACAGTCCCGGTAGCAGCAGCCACACGAGTGTCGGTTACCTCCGAATCAAGGAGTCGACCGTCCCGGGATAGCACACCACAACGGATATTCCCTTATTCTCTTAGCAAAACCTTGGACCATCGGACACACATGTGTCCCCTATTGAAGGATCCGAAGGTCGTCAAATTCCTTAATCAGCAAATCGAGACCAAGCCCAACACGTCGTCAGTAGTCATTGAAGAACTACCAAACACTACGGTTGGTGTCCTAACGGTCGCAGCGATTACCAGAAGCCAGTCGACTGCCGACCAGCCGACTCCTGACGAAACCACGGAGAAGACCGACTGGACTGCCCTAGAACTACTACGTGATCAAATGATGGAGGAAGTTCGTCAACTCCAAACCGAGTTGGAAACAACAACTTCCACTAAAGACCCAAAGTCGACTGAGGACTCGCCCTCACTCGACTGGGACGCGGATGCATTACTCCATCAAACGATTACCCCTCGAGACGACCCAGACCAACCGACTCGGGCCACAGTCGACCAAGGCAGCATCGCATTTGGCGCCATCCAGGAGCAGATCCTCGATCAGCTGCAAGACTGCAAATTGCAAGTGTCCATCCGTGACTTACTATAGTTATCACCGACCCTCACCAAACTGGTTCGGGATTGACTGACTCATCTGCACCAGGAATCGACTCCACAGTTACCCTACTCAACTACAGAGGAGGTGACGATCGCCGCTGCAGCAGTCATCGACAAACACATGCCAGTCATCACAGTCTCAGTCAGCAAAAACATGATCGACGACGTTCTCATTGATGGCGGATCCGGCGTCAATGTGATCACCGAAGATGAACGCCGACGTTTGGGACTATCCAAGCCCTCACCCGCACCATTTAACCTCAAGATGGCCAATGGCACCATAGCACGGCCCAAAGGATTGATCAGGGATGTCAAAATTCATATTCATGGCATCCCCTACATAGTCACGCTTATAGTCATTGACTGCTCGACAATCAAGTCAGATTACCGGTTATTACTCGGTCGACCCTGACTTCGACATGCCGAAGTCATACACGACTGGAGCAACGAGGTGCAGATCATGGGCAACGGCACCGTCAACACCGTCAAGATAAATCGACAGTTAGGATACGAGGCGGTTACACCACATGCTCTAATGTGTTACAACTTTGCGGAAGGTTTCACCGATGAAGAAGAGGAAATCTTGATGGCCTCTAACCCGACCCTCCACACAATAGGCACAATCGACTGGAACCTCCTAGCTACCGAGTCGACAGTCGACCAGACTAGGATAGAACCGACTACAACGGCCAGTACCACTACCCACCAAAGTATTCAACATACACCAGGAACAATGTTGGTAGACGAGACACCAATACAAGACAAGCTGCGCTTCATGGACATTGCCCATTGGAATCACAATGAGGAAGATCGACTCGACCATATCAACGTCGGTACCTCTATCGACCCCAAGATGTTGAAGCTGAACGCGAATCTGAGCCCTAGTCTGAGAGCTAGCGCAGAATCCCTGTTTAAGGAATACATCAACATTTTCGCCTTCTCTTACGAAGATCTGCGAGGTATACCGGAACACATAGCGACACATCGGATCGAGCTCGACCCGACCATCTCGCCTAGTCACAAGGCAAAATACCGGATGAACCCGAACTATGCACAAGCCGTAAAGGACGACTTGGAACGGCTTCTTAAAGCAGCGTTCATCGCACCACTCAACCAGGTGACATGGCTATCCCCAATAGTTGTGGTTTCCAAAAAAAATGGGAAACTACGGATATGTGTAGATTTCCGTCGACTTAACGCTGCAACCAAGAAAGACCCGTACCCCCTTCCGTTCACGGACGAGGTACTCGACGCAGTCATAGGCTATGAAGCCTACTCCTTCATCGACTGCTTCTTAGGCTACCACCAGGTACTGATCGACCAGACCGACCGCCCCAAAACAACTTTCATCACCGAGTGGGGCGCGTATGTATGGGTCGTGATGCCGTTCGGATTGAAGAACGCCCCGCCTACCTACCAGCGCATCGTCAACCAGAACATTTAAAGAGTACCTAGGCGACTTCATGAAGCTATTCCTAGACGATTTTAGTGTCTACAGCGACATCAACTCCCACCTACCGAAGCTCAGACTAGTCTTCGACCGATGTCGACAGTATAGGGTAAGCCTCAACCCAGAAAAGTGTATCTTTCATATCCCTTCGGGTGTAATTTTGGGCTATATTGTAGGACGGGAAGGCAAGTTTCCGGATCCAAAGAAGATCCAGGCCTTGGTCGACATGCCACCACCGAAAGACGTCAAAGCCATTTAGACGTTCAACGGACTAGCCCAGTTCAACCGATGCTTCATAAAAAATTATGCTGCCATCATGGAACCAATCACCAAGCTGACCAGGATAGGCGAACCGTTTGACTGGACGTGGGCATGTGCAACAGCATACCAGACCATCAAGGATCGATACCAGACTTCACCAATCCTGACGGAGTCGACAGGGCACTCGACTTTCACATATATACAGACGCATCCGACATAGCAGTCGGGGCGATGCTAGCACAAAACCCGACCGGCAACATCGACCAACTAATAGCCTACGCTTCCCGACTACTCAACAAAGCAGAGAAGAACTATACAACAACCGAGAAGGAAGCCCTCGCAATGGTGTACGCCATCAACAAATTCCGTCATTACCTTCTCGGTAATAAGTTTGTCTTCTATGTCGACCACCTGGCGCTCCAGTACGTGATCAACAAACCCCAGGTATCGGGTCGACTGGCACACTGGCTCCTACTGTTTCTTAAATTCGACTTCACCGTGGTTTATAAACCAGGAAAAACGCATGGCGTAGCCGACGCACTCTCAAGAAATGAAGGGGCCGAGCCAGCCATAAGCATACCCGACCAGACAGTCGAAGCATAGCTCTTTTCCACCGAGCCCGACTGGCTACACCCGATAGTCGACTACTTGAGTACCGGGACTTTTCCAGCCCACATGACAAAGGAGGCTCGCAAGCGAATAGCTCACAAAGCTATCCCGTACCAAGTACTTGACGGCCAACTGTACCGACTCGGCAAGGACCACCAGCTCCGACAACAATCCTTTAAGAATTACACAAATGCAACGCTGGAGGACATTTTTCACATGACATCACTGTCCGGAAAATACTAGACGCAAGGAGGGCGGCTACTGTGCGAGCGGTGGATGGGAGAGCGGAGAGCGGAGAGCGGAAAATGGAGAGCGGAAAATGGAGAGCGGAGAGCAGAGAATTGTCAGATTTTTACTAAAAATAACATAATATTCGAATATTCTTTATCATATTCGAATATTCACTGATAGATTCGAATATTCCATAGGTAAATTCCCGTCGAAAACTGTGTTTTTACCACAGTAAAAATTAATGCAGTCGTTTATGATATTTTTACTGTGGTAAATTTGAATATCCTGGTCGAAAACATCATTTACACAGGTAAGAAACAAACTTTTCACATGCATCTCTTTATTAAAAGGGTGGGAAAGTCCAACATTTATAAGAAGCAGATTGTAAGCAATAGAGTTCGTGTGGAAAAAAAAGAACATCGTGGTATTAACTAAGTCCCTTACAGAGGATATCGCGTCCATGCATCATATCCATCCAGCCTTTGTCCATGGTGAATCCCTGATTGCCCACGGTGTCCATGGTCCATGGTGATTCCTAGGTCCACACTGACAAGACATCCATGCATCATATGTGTGCAGAGAAACAAACTTTTCAAGTGCATCTCTTTATTAAAAGTTGAGGTTTAGTGTGTCCAACCACACAAAGCAAGTTTGAGTTTGCGATCAACCGTATGGTCTACGTGTTACATTTGCATTCCGGTTGTATGAGTCTATCAGCCTAACGGTCGACATTTTCCCAAGCGAAAAATCCCTACTGAATGGTTTCATCACAGCAGGATCAGACTTGTGTCCCAGCAAATCCTTGGAATATGTACCAGAAGGAATGTTTCCAACCTTGGAGTATGCATGATTGACGATGCGTGCATCGACATTGTGATCTGAATCAAACGCAACCTCTGGTTCATCACACTCAATCAATTTCGCACATTGTTTCCCACGGTCAACCACGGTAGAGCGCTGCTCGTATTGCCCATCTATCTCCACTTGAATAGGAGGCTGAAATGGTATTGCGTCATCGCAGACACTGGTGATGTCAACGACCTCGTCTAACAAGCTCTCCATGATAACAGCAGACCCACCATAGACACCACGCCCATCCAACAGGACGACTACCAGTATAACAGTCTCCCAAACTGACGTATATGTTTTCTAATCTGTTAAAGGGCTTAGACTATGGAACTGACATCCAGATGTTTGGCCAGAAAAAGGCTCTCGTTTGACAGAAAGGTCGTCGGCTAGTCTATCATATATTTGGGTTTAGAGTATTGCAAGGCGACATTTTTATATAGAAAGCGCCGCATTATTGCAACATGGGCAAAGGTTCGATGCATACAGCCAAAAGCGCCGGGTTTAGGAATTATGGTAGCCTTTTGAATTTCAGTTGAAGGTGCACTAAGAATGCTAATCTGAGTGACAATGTATAAGATTGCGGCTACAATAGTATTTAGGGGTGAACACCGCAAAATTTGCTATATTCTAGAGTTACTGTTGGCAAAGTTCATGTGGCATCATGATGCTATTTTAGAAATCAAAGATAGCAAAGGCATATAGATATGCCGCCCAAATGGTATGCCTCTCCCTAAACTTCCTGGCGATCTCCATCACGGTCCATTAGCTGCTGCAGCTGTCGTATTTCCGTCTGTCTCCATGGCCCGCATCTACGTTACAGGTCACGAGGTTCCCATGGTAGTAGAGATGGGTTGGGATAAGTACGCTCGAGTTTCGGCCCTAGATCTCGCTGTCCGTTTTGGCTTAGTAGCATCATCAATAATTGTGGAGCTAGAAGTCCGTGGTAGGAACGGGTCCGTGGAATTTGGTGTGCTACAGCTGATGTGGCTGATACGGCTGATACGGCTGATGTGGTCACACTACATATGTGAGTTGCTAGGCCTACCTGACCCTTGCAACATCGATGTGAACGAGGTGATTCCGGAGGAGTTATCGATTGCACTGCAGGAACACTTTGATGATGCAGACAAGGCTCCGTTTTGGGACTCAATTGAGAATAGCGAGAAATTCTAATACGTGGATGACCTTAGAGTATTGGAAGGTCAGGCCGGCAATCATACTACGTAGCGTTTGTTGCAAACATGAATGTAATACAACATACTATAATAAAGTTTGGGAAGTCAGACAATACTCTGAAAATTTGCGCACCCAAGCTGTGCCACCAACAAGCAGTGAGTACCCTCACCTCTAGAATGTGGTCTCGGCCCCAAGACCACTATCTGGCCCTCCGAGTTCTCAGACCATGTAAGCCATGCGACCACGGCACAGAGGATGGACTTGAAACAACATCATGTTTCCTAAACCCTTACCCCTCGAGAGTGGTCTGGACTCCAGACAACAATCAGACCCTCCCGGTTCTCGAACGACTTAAGCCATGGAACAATCAACCCCAGGGCAACCATGGCACCGAGGATTGACATGGATACAACAAACTGTTTCTAGAACCCGCACCCCTGGAATGTGGTCTCAAAACCAACCCCTATCCAACCCTCCCGGTTCTCGAACCAAGCAGACCATGGTACCACGGCAAACAAAACACAAGGGCTGTCACGAACCTTGGATTTACCACAGAGGTTTTTTGGATTTACCACAGAGGTTGTGAGTCTGGTGTGTAAATATTTGTGTGTGGGGGGGGTGCTGCTCGTCCTCGGCCACGAGAATGACCCGCTCGCTGCATCCAAGGGTTGTCACGACCCTTAAATTTACCACGAAGGTCCATTATTGTAAGTCAAGTGTTCGAATACTTTTGTGTGTGGGGCTGTTTGTGTTCCTCGGCCACGAGGATGACATGCTTGCTTTGTCCATGGGCTCCCACGATCCACGGATTTATCCTGGAGGTTTATTTTGTATGTCAAGTGTTTAAATAATTTTGGCTGTGTGGGGGCTGCTGGTCGTCCTCGGCTACGAGGACGATATTCTGGCTGCATCCGTGGGACCGTGGGATCCTTGGATGCTCAACGGATGAGTCGATTCTATTCATCCTGTGTTTGAATCAAATTGACTTTGGTGCTTTTTTGGACGTCCTCGGCCATGAGGACGACATAACTTACTGGCTGCATCCATGGGCTGTCACTAACCTTGGTGTTACCAAGGAGGTTTATAATCTACCGAGTGTTTTTACCGCAGGGGGTTTTTTTTCTCTGTAAGTCAAGCGTTTGATTATTTTTGAGTTTACGGGGACTGCTGGTCGTCCTCGGCAGTTTTGAGTCGGTTTTATATGAAGTTTTTATTGTTCAAATTTATTTATCTATTTGGTCAACACATGCAATGTTCTTTACTAATTCTGGTGATATAAAATTTCGTCCTATCTAGATAAAACTTTTTATAGTATGAATGCTTGAATTTGTCGTTTTAAAACCATAAATTCTTGGTCATGAAAGGGTTAAAGAACTGACCCGACATATGAGGAAAGCACGCATAGATCACTTGAAATTCTGGCAGCTAATTGACCGTTTGATCCGAAAGAGATAAGAAACTATGTTGTTCTAATTGGCTACTGGACTTATCCTCTCATCAGATGGTGAAATTGAATGATTGTGCGGAGGGAGGTCCCAGCTAGGACGAGGTGACTGCGTGTGATTTGCAGGGCAACCTTGGTCATTTCGAATGTGCAGATGCAGCATCTGCGAAATCGGAGGCAGTGTCGGACAGTGCAAGTGATGAACGCGAAGACGAGCCTGAGCAAGGAGACATAGAGGCTGAGGACGAAGAATTGGAGCTTGGATCAGTATTATCACTTCTCCAAATGAATTGTGGCACTCAAAATGGAGACCCTTTAGAGTCTCCTTTGAGACATTTAGAAGTAGATTCAAGTGTATGTATATAAAACTTTGACATTTAGATTTTAAGGTTTGGATTGGGATACAAAAGACTCACAATGAAAGTAAAACCTGTAATGACAATGAAGGCCAAGAATATCATTGTATTAGCTAGGAACAAAATTCTAAAAAATTATGTGACACTAAAAGTACTGCCCTGGATTGGTGTGTATCGATTTGACTAAGAATGATGCCTTAAAATTAAAAAAAATTGGCCTCAAACTTCTGTCCCTGGATGCAAGAGATATCAACTGGCAAGAGATATCCTTTCTTTTAAATAAAAAAAATTGAACACTACATTGAAGTCCTGAATTGTTTTAAATTAGGTAGGGTGGCACTAGTCTTGAGAGCATGATCCACATTGAGAAAACTGGACTTGAGAATGCTGCCATGGATTGGTGTGCACAAGGCAGGGTGGCACTCATGCACGAGCCCCCCACCAAATTCACTATCATTGATTGGTGTGACAAAGTGCTTTTTTAATACAAAAAACATTACTCCAAAATGGTGCCTTGGATTGGTTTGATAGAGGCAAAGAGGCACTCGTATACGAGCCCCTCTACAAGTGTAACTTGTTTGAATCATTAAGTGTTTTTTTAATTTAAAAAACATAACTCCAAAAGGTGCTTTGGATTGGTTTGATTGAGGCAAAGTGGCACTCGTATACGAGTCCCTCTACAAGTGTGACTTGTTTCAATCATTAAGTGCTTTTTTAATTTAAAAAACATCAATCCAAAATGGTGCCTTGGATTGGTTTGATAGAGGCAAAGTGACACTCGTATACGAGCCCCTCTACAAGTGTAACTTGTTTGAATCATTAAGTGTTTTTTTAATTTAAAAACCATGACTCCAAAAGGTGCTTTGGATTGGTTTGATTGAGGCAAAGTGACACTTGTATACGAGCCCCTCTACAAGTGTAACTTGTTTGAATCATTAAGTGTTTTTTTAATTTAAAAAACATGACTCCAAAAGGTGCTTTGGATTGGTTTGATTGAGGCAAAGAGGCACTCATATACGAGCCCTTCTACAAGTGTGACTTGTTTGAATGACAAATTGATTTTTTAATTTAAACAAATTGACTGCAATCATACTTGGGAGATAGAATATTAGACAATTCATCTTATTTGTCTAAAAATTGGATCTAGATAAGTACTTTCCATATCAAATATTGAATTTTCGACTAGGTAAGGAATAAATCAAATAGAATTTGATCATTTTGATAATCTTTGGACATTTGTGGGCAATTGTGTGCTATATTTGAGAGTCTTTGGGAAGCACTCGTGAACGAGCCCCCTTTGGAAGTAAACCAACTGTGTTCATGGGGCCTCACTCGATGAGCAAAACGCTACCAGGTGAATTTTGTTTTTGGATTTTGGATTTCTTGCATTGGCAGTTTTTTGTTGTGTTCGTGCGGCCTTGTGAGGCACTCGTGAACGAGCTCCTTTTAGGAGTGCACCAATTGTGTTCATGGGGCTTCACTCGATGAGCCAAACGCTGCTTGTTGAATTTCGTTCTTGGCTTCTAGTTTTCTTGCATTGGCAGTTATGTGTTGTGTCCGTGCGGCCATGTGAGGGAAAAGTGCTGTGGTGTTCATGCGGCCTTGTAGATTTGTTTACCATAACTATGAATTCATTTTTTTTAATGATCGTCATATGTGATTATTTTTCTTTTCAGGGTGATGACTCTGTACTTGTAGCTACATCCACTCAGGTAATTGACCTCAGTGATGTGGAGAGTGTCGAGGAGAAGTTCTGCACATGCTATCAGATTGATCCATTTGCGTTCTCGTCCTTGAGCATGCAACAACCTAGTAGTCAGATTGCAATTTCTCCTCCTTCAATTACCATGCCTGAGTCGCCTCCGTTCGTGCCAACTTCCCCTGAGGGGATTCCTCCTACGGTTGACTACATTCCTACCTCTCCTCCGGATATGCCTTCAGCCGAGGACTACGTACCAACGTCACCTCCACCTCCGCTCCTATCTCCGGTGTTGATGATTGTCCGTGCATTGTCGGCGATTCATGGGCGCCTTAGTTCCCCACGACTCCGCCGTCGTAGTCGTAGTAGAGAGCATTCAGAGATGATACGTAGATCCCGCTTGCGTAAGCAGCGTAGTCACTAAATGTAGATCTGTTATCTATGCTACTTTCCTACGTGTGTCATGCGATTGTGCAATGAATAAGGCTGTATTCAAGGCTGTATTCAAAGAGTTGTATTCAAAGAGTTCCCTGGATGTGCCGAAGTCGTGAAGCGCGTTGTTTACAGGTTCTTGTTCTATTTTGATGCTTTTCATTGTTATGTTCAATTTATGCAAGTTTATAAAAATGCATTATAAGTGCGTCATGGAAATTGCTGCTGACTCGAGTGCTCTGAATTGTAGGTACTTTGTACGAATGCTTCTTGCAAAGGAGACAATCCATAAGGATTGCTTTCCTCCGTACTTCCATTCGTGGATTCAGAAGGAATTTGACCTTGTGATGTACACCGCAGAGCAGCTCAAGAAATACAAGCAGGCACACCTCGAGTTAGGATGCTGGTATTTAGACTTTAGAGGAAACTTTACACCCTCCGTGGAACAAGCAGAGAGAACCAAGCACGACGGTGGAGTGCCTGTGGAAGTTGATGTTGAAGAAGAGGAGACAGAGGAAGCAACGCCCCCATTGAAGAAGAAGCGCGAGACGAGGAAGGAGAAGGCGGCCAGGGAGAAGCTAGAGAAAGAGCAACTGGCATTGGCTGAGAAGGAGACAACAGAGAAGGAGAAGGTTGCAAAGGAGGCAACTGAGAAGGAGAGGGTTGAGAAGGAGAGAGCTGAGACAGAAATTGTGGCCAGGCAAGAGGAGGCGACTAGACAAGAGGCGGCCAGAGAGGAGTCGAACGAGGATGACGACGATCCCGAACCACCATTAGAGCAAGGCTAAGGTGATTGCGTTACTCCCCAAGCTCTAGATTCTTCCATCTCTAATGCCTATCATGCAACGGCTCGACAATTGCGAAAGAAGCGCAATCAAATTCCCTCTGCTACCTCTTCCATCTTTGATCAGCAATCCATACGGTGTATGTTGAGTGCACTTCATTGTCTGCACTAGCGGACGCCGCTCAAGGAACTCAAGGCACTGATCCACGGTGGATAAGGCTACACGAAACCATTGCCAAGGTATTCTTATTCTCCCCGCAACTCAAGCTTGTTTGCATGTGAATCAATTCTCGCATTGCTCAATTGTCTCACTTGTGAGTTTGACTCAATCTTTGCAGGCTCAAGCTGGATGACATCGTACTGTTGTCTCCGAACATTGTATCAAATACAAGCACACCGGTATTGATTTGATCACCGCAGATATCCCAGAGAATCTGCCAGTCCCGGGAATCTCCACTTTTGTCCCTGAGTGGAACAAGCGTGCCAAGAACTACATCGAGGATGTGTTCAAGATGGCGGACGCTTATCTTCACGACAACAGAGCTCTTGTCTTCATCCACTTTGACGACCGTGATTTGATGAAGGAGGTTGATGAGGCGGCTCTACAGTACGACATGAAGTTATTGAAGGACTGGTGGGGAGTCAATGAAATGCACCTTGCATTGCCCCGTGATATCTGGGAATCTCCACTTCTGTTCCTAAGAAACCGAAGAGGGGACGAGGATAGTTTGCGCGCGGGGAGCGAGGAGTGGTGAGCGATGAGCGGAGAAATGTGGGGTTTAGAGCAGAAAGTTCAGGTCATCCATAGTCAATGGTACTATAATTAGTAAATATTCGAATATTCAGATATTTTTAGTAAACTTTTAATCCTATAACCGTGGAATTGGGTCATTGGAAAATGTTCAAGGTACATGAAAGGAAAACTCAATATTACTATAACCGTGAATCAAAGACTTGAAACTATTTCAAACAAGATGAAATCATTATTTGGCCATTGTTATACACTATTCAAGCATGAAGAGATAGATTTCCTACATCGATTTTTGTGAAATGAGTGCTAGGTTGTTGATATAGACCATTTACGGTTTAGGGTGCAAAATAGAACAAATTCCATAGATTAGGGTTTAGTATGGTACCCAAGTTTAAGAACTACAATAGTGGCCCTTTTAGTCTCACTACTGTTTCATTGACCTAAAGAGTATGCAATTGCGAACAATGGAACTAGGAATAGTGAACTACCCTAAGATGTTGGGTGAGTCAACAATCCACTCTCAAGAACTAGCTTAAATTCATTGAAGCTAAGAGTAGGTGCATGTATGAAGGCATCGACTTCAGCATCAAATCCACATATGAGTGTATGATGGTGAAGATAAAATACAAATGCTTGCAATAAGTCCATTGACTACGGCCTCCCTTAGCTTTAGTCAACATCTCCTTGAAATAAGGGCAGGAGCAGTTTGGGAATTGCAAAATTGTGAGATGGTATCGCTGAATCGTCGGATGTGTGCCGAAATCCAATGTGACAATGCATCCAAGGGCGGGACAGGAACCATGTTCACCTTCACTTACCAGCTGCATGAAACCTCTTCACTGGCGGTATCGGAAGTGCCAGAGGTCAAGACGTCGCAAACCATCTTCAGTTGTAGCTCCGGATGACAGTCACCAAGCACAAATAGCGAGATACTGGGTATCAGCATCCGATTGCGTTGAGGCGTTCTTGTATTGCTTGCATAGGAGGCGATGTTGGTCCTGGAGGTCAGCTCGAATGTCAGCCTTGGTTTGCTTCTCCATGGACTGCACCTAATGGAATAAACAAGTTCGTTCCTTATTTGGCATCGGAATTGATGCATCTCCACTTCCATATACAATGAGTATAGCATTCCAGTTTGCTTGTGCACTGTCGGCTATGAAGCCTTTGAAATTTGGATTCTCAACTCTGTGGCGACCGACGATGGCGTTCAGATTCTTCTAGACGACCATTTAGGCAGCGATATCCTCAGACTGCATATTGCAAAGTGCGATGGTCATAACACGACAATGAGTGGGGTTGTAGATATGGCAGCCTATGGTGGTCCACTGTTTGACCCTTTTAACATGGTCAAACATAAGCTATGCGTTTTGGAGGTCTCCACTAGGCTGCATGCGCTGGACGAGGTCAACTCCGCTACCCGCCCAACTTCAGACATTTTGAACACAAAGACTTTGTCTGACTGCAATCCTTGATTGGGGAACTTGTTCTTTTGGACAAAAGACCACTTACTCGAGCCGCGAAGCTTAGTAATGCTGTCCATAGCTCCAAACCTGCAAAAGTATTTGAAGCCGGTCACTTTATTGCGAATACAAGGCAAAGTGAGCTCCTTACATCTATTGAAGAGTGAAAAGAGCTAATTGAGCTCTAGTGTCTTTGATTGCACACCTTCAGCAACAACGAACATCTCCCCAACTATCTCCTTTGTAGCCTCCAAAACAATGGCAGAGTTGGTTGCAGTAGAAGTTCGCTGCACTTGCTCCTCGACTAAGCTCTTGCCTCTTGCAATATCGTCACAATAAGCACCAATCTTGACGGGGTGGTTGTGATTGCCAAAATGAACATAAGCTCTGGTCATGTTGTCTTTAGCTAGAACATAATAGATTTTGGCATTGCACGTTGCAAGACACGAAGGAGGAACCTTACAGCATTTGCAAACCAAAGTGGATCCTTTAGGAGGATTATATCCTACGTCAAAAACAAAAGAGGAGACTCCATCCCACTCAATTTCATTAACAGCGGCCGTTCGATGCACGCAGGTTAGAAAATCACATTCGACATTCTTACATTGTAGATGACCACAGTAATACGAGGTACGGAAGATCAAACCTAAATTGTTCACAATGTTTGACGTGTGGATACGAGTCCAAGCCTGCCCGTCAAGGTGTTTGTCCATTCCATAGAGTTGCTTTGCTCTGCAGTTGGAAAATCATTATGGGATTTAGGAGTCCATGATTGCCACTGCAAATTCAAACCTTGCCAATTGTTGTTTAGTAGTGTCAAATCATTGAATTCTGAATTATTGAGCGAGAAGGATATCTGGAGTATGCGTCAATTCTGAATTTTACTTTTAACTTTGAATATGGTAGCCAAAGAACGCCAAGCTGATGATTGACAGCCTAGAATGAAGTTCTGTAATATATACTTATAGAAGTGTTTACCTAAGAGTAGTGTATATTGCTTATGTCTGGAGTATTAGAATAGCATTAGACCTTGCAAGCGCATGGAGATGAGGGAGAGAAGGTAGAGGAGGATGAGAAGGAAGAGAAAGGAACTATATTTTAGTAGCTCAAAAACTCTAAGGAGAACTAGAATGTTGAGAAAGGAAAAAAATAGATGCCGTGGGTGTGGGCCGAGATGAGCAAACAAGACGTTCACCCACAACTTTGGTATTGATTTCAATTGCAGAGAGCCACGGATTAGGGGAGCAGCTAAGTCTTGGTGAAAGCGAAGAAGACAACATGGAATCCTACAACTTGGAGAACACAGTAAGTACTAACATATAGTATCAATTGTGAATCTTTCAAAGATTTGAGTAAGGAACTTAGTGGACATATTAGAATTAACTCTACATGAAGCCTACGACAACTTGTTGGACCCAACGCTATAGTAGTGAAGACAACGCAATAGTAACTGTATGGACTCCAATATAGGGTAGGTTGCACAAACACAATGTAGCACCAATGCAAAATTCCTATGGCGGAACCGTGTCTTATGTAGAATCCTTAAGACTCTTTTGTCGAGCACTTTAAGTACTTGTTATTGTCGTACAAGTGGCGGACTTGGGAGTCGAGGGTTCACTGTTTGGGATGGCTTCAAAGCAGCAGATCGAGGGGGAGAGCATCGCTCAGGGGAGAAAAGATGACTAGATAGAGACAAAGTGCACTCAGGATGAAGGTAAGCCTTGGGGTCTTGATTCACCTTCCTCAATAGCTAGAGTTTTGAGTATTTGAGGCATTCGGATTCTGGGGTTTCAAGCTCTGGGGTTTCAAGTTCTGAGTGTTGGCTCTGAGCTCATGGGTCAAGCTCGTGAGCTTCTAAGGGTTTCAAGTTCTGAGTGGTGACCATGTTATGCTTGCCTTTTTGGTCTGCTGGTACCGGCACTACGCTTAGGGTTTCCTCCCGTGTTCAAGTTTTGCTCGCGCTTTATGTCAACCGGTACTTGCACTGCGATTTTGGTTTCCTTAAGGGTTCAAGTTTTGCTCGAGCTTTAGGTCTGTCGGTACCGGCACTGCGATTTTGGTTTCCTCAAGTCTTCAAGTTTTGCTCGCGCTTTAGGTCTGCCGGTACCGGCACTACGATTTTGGTTTCCTCAAGTCTTCTTGATTTGCTCGCGCTTTAGGTCAGCCGGTACCGCCACTGCGATTTTGGTTTCCTCAAGTGTTCAAGTTTTGCTCGCGCTTAAGGTCTGCCGGTACCGGCACTGCGATTTTGGTTTTTTTAAGTGTTCAAGATTTGCTCGCGCTTCAGGTCTGCCGGTACCGGCACTGCGATTTTGGTTTCCTCAAGTCTTGAAGTTTTGCTCACGCTTGAGGTCTGCCGGTACCGGCATTGCGATTTTGGTTTCCTCAAGTGTTCTTGATTTGCTCGCGCTTTAGGTCTGCCGGTACCGGCACTGCGATTTTGGTTTCCTCAAGTCTTGAAGTTTTGCTAGCGCTTTAGGTCTGCCGGTACCGGCACTGCGATTTTGGTTTCCTGAAGTGTACAAGATTTGCTCGCGCTTTAGGTCTGCCATTACCAGCACTGCGATTTTGGTTTCCTCAAGTCTTCAAGTTTTGCTCGAGCTTTAGGTCTGCCGGTACCGGCACTGCGATTTTGGTTTCCTCAAGTGTTCTTGATTTGCTCGCGCTTTAGGTCTGCCGGTACCGGCAGTGCGATTTTGGTTTCCTTAAGTGTACAAGATTTGCTCGCGCATTAGGTCTGCCATTACCAGCACTGCGATTTTGGTTTCCTCAAGTCTTCAAGTTTTGCTCGCGCTTTAGGTCTACCGGCACCGGCACTGCGATTTTGGTTTCCTCAAGTCTTGAAGTTTTGCTCGCGCTTTAGGTCTGCCGGTACCGGCAGTGCGATTTTGGTTTCCTCAAGTCTTCAAGTTTTGCTCGCGCTTTAGGTCTGCCGGTACCGGCACTGCGATTTTGGTCTCCTCAAGTGTTTTTGTTTTGCTCGCGCTTTAGGTCTGCCGGTACCGGCAGTGCGATTTTGGTTTCCTCAAGTCTTCAAGTTTTGCTCGCGCTTTAGGTCTGCCGGTACCGGTAGTGCGATTTTGGTTTCCTCAAGTCTTCAAGTTTTGCCCGCGCTTTAGGTGTGCCGGTACCGGAACTGCGATTTTGGTTCCCTCAAGTCTTCAAGTTTTGCTAGCGCTTTAGGTCTGCCCGTACCGGCACTGCAATTTTGGTTTCCTCAAGTCTTCAAGTTTTGCTCGCGCATTTGCTCTGCCGGTACCGGCACTGCGATTTTGGTTCCCTCAAGTCTTCAAGTTTTGCTAGCGCTTTAGGTCTGCTGGTACCGGCAGTGCGATTTTGGTTTCCTCAAGTGTTCTTGATTTGCTCGCGCTTTAGGTCTGCCGGTACCGGCACTGCGATTTTGGTTTCCTCAAGTGATTTTGTTCTGCTCGCGCTTTAGGTCTGCTGGTACCGGCAGTGCGATTTTGGTTTCCTCAAGTCTTCAAGTTTTGCTCGCGCTTTAGGTCTGCCGGTACCGGCAGTGCGATTTTGGTTTCCTCAAGTCTTGAAGTTTTGCTCGCGCTTTAGGTCTGCCGGTACCGGCAGTGCGATTTTGGTTTCCTCAAGTGTTTTTGTTTTGCTCGCGCTTTAGGTCTGCCGGTACCGGCAGTGCGATTTTGGTTTCCTCAAGTCTTGAAGTTTTGCTCGCGCTTTAGGTCTGCCAGTACCGGCAGTGCGATTTTGGTTTCCTCAAGTGTTCTTGTTTTGCTCGGGCTTTAGGTCTGCCCGTACCGGCACTGCAAATTTGGTTTCCTCAAGTCTTCAAGTTTTGCTCGCGCTTTAGGTCTGCCGGTACCGGCACTGCGATTTTGGTTTCTTCAAGTGTTTTTGTTTTGCTCGGGCTTTAGGTCTGCCCGTACCGGCAGTGCAAATTTGGTTTCCTCAAGTCTTCAAGTTTTGCTCGCGCTTTAGGCCTGCCGGTACGAGCATTGCGATTTTGGTTTCGTCAAGTGTTTTTGTTTTGCTCGCGCTTAAGGTCTGCCGGTACCGGCACTGCGATTTTGGTTTCCTCAAGTCTTCAAGTTTTGCTCGCGCTTTAGGTCTGCCGGTACCGGCACTGCGATTTTGGTTTCCTCAAGTCGTCAAGTTTTGCTCGCGCTTTAGGTCTGACGGTACCGGCACTGCGATTTTGGTTTCCTCAAGTGTTTTTGTTTTGCTCGGGCTTTAGGTCTGCCCGTACCGGCAGTGCAAATTTGGTTTCCTCAAGTCTTCAAGTTTTGCTCGCGCTTTAGGCCTGCCGGTACGAGCATTGCGATTTTGGTTTCGTCAAGTGTTTTTGTTTTGCTCGCGCTTAAGGTCTGCCGGTACCGGCACTGCGATTTTGGTTTCCTCAAGTGTTCTTAATTTGCTCGCGCTTTAGGTCTGCCGGTACCGGCACTGCGATTTTGGTTTCCTCAAGTCTTCAAGTTTTGCTAGCGCTTTAGGTCTGCTGGTACCGGCACTGCGATTTTGGTTTCCTCAAGTGTTCTTGATTTGCTCGCGCTTTAGGTCTGCCGGTACCGGCACTGCGATTTTGGTTTCCTCAAGTGTTCTTGTTTTGCTCGCTCTTTAGGTCTGCTGGTACCGGCAGTGCGATTTTGGTTTCCTCAAGTCTTCAAGTTTTGCTCGCGCTTTAGGTCTGCCGGTACCGGCACTGCGATTTTGGTTTCCTCAAGTCTTCAAGTTTTGCTCGCGCTTTAGGTCTGCCGGTACCGGCACTGCGATTTTGGTTTCCTCAAATCTTCAAGTTTTGCTCCCGCTTTAGGTCTGCCGGTACCGGCACTGCGATTTTGGTTTTCTCAAGTGTTTTTGTTTTGCTGGCGCTTTAGGTCTGTCGGTACCGGCAGTGCGATTTTGGTTTCCTCAAGTCTACAAGTTTTGCTCCCGCTTTAGGTCTGCCGGTACCGGCACTGCGATTTTGGTTTTTTCAAGTGTTTTTGTTTTGCTGGCGCTTTAGGTCTGTAGGTACCGGCAGTGCGATTTTGGTTTCCTCAAGTCTTCAAGTTTTGCTCGCGCTTTAGGTCTGCCGGTACCGGCACTGCGATTTTGGTTTCCTCAAGTGTTTTTGTTTTGCTCGCGCTTTAGGTCTGCCCGTACCGGCACTGCAATTTTGGTTTCCTCAAGTGTTTTTGTTTTGCTCGCGCTTTAGGTCTGCCGGTACCGGCACTGCGATTTTGGTTTCCTCAAGTCGTCAAGTTTTGCTCGCGCTTTAGGTCTGACGGTACCGGCACTGCGATTTTGGTTTCCTCAAGTGTTTTTGTTTTGCTCGGGCTTTAGGTCTGCCCGTACCGGCAGTGCAAATTTGGTTTCCTCAAGTCTTCAAGTTTTGCTCGCGCTTTAGGCCTGCCGGTACGAGCATTGCGATTTTGGTTTCGTCAAGTGTTTTTGTTTTGCTCGTGCTTTAGGTCTGCCGGTACCGGCACTGCGATTTTGGTTTCCTCAAGTCTTCAAGTTTTGCTCGCGCTTTAGGTCTGCCGGTACCGGCACTGCGATTTTGGTTTCCTCAAGTCTTCAAGTTTTGCTCGCGCTTTAGGTCTGCCGGTACCGGCAGTGCGATTTTGGTTTCCTCAAGTCTTCAAGTTTTGCTCGCGCTTTAGGTCTGCCGGTACCGGCAGTGCGATTTTGGTTTCCTCAAGTCTTCAAGTTTTGCTCGCGCTTTAGGTCAGCCGGTACCGGCAGTGCGATTTTGGTTTCCTCAAGTCTTCAAGTTTTGCTCGCGCTTTAGGTCTGCCGGTATCGGCACTGCGATTTTGGTTTCCTCAAGTGTTTTTGTTTTGCTCGCGCTTTAGGTCTGCCGGTACCGGCACTGCGATTTTGGTTTCCTCAAGTCGTCAAGTTTTGCTCGCGCTTTAGGTCTGCCGGTACCGGCACTGCAAATTTGGTTTCCTCAAGTCTTCAAGTTTTCCTCGCGCTTTAGGCCTGCCGGTACGAGCATTGCGATTTTGGTTTCGTCAAGTGTTTTTGTTTTGCTCGCGCTTTAGGTCTGCCGGTACCGGCACTGCGATTCTGGTTTCCTCAAGTCTTGAAGTTTTGCTCGCGCTTTAGGTCTGCCGGTACCGGCACTGCGATTTTGGTTTCCTCAAGTGATTTTGTTCTGCTCGCGCTTTAGGTCTGCCCGTACCGGCAGTGCAAATTTGGTTTCCTCAAGTCTTCAAGTTTTCCACGCGCTTTAGGCCTGCCGGTACGAGCATTGCGATTTTGGTTTCGTCAAGTGTTTTTGTTTTGCTCGCGCTTTAGGTCTGCCGGTACCGGCACAGCGATTCTGGTTTCCTCAAGTCTTCAAGTTTTGCTCGCGCTTTAGGTCTGCCGGTACCGGCACTGCGATTTTGGTTTCCTCAAGTCTTGAAGTTTTGCTCGCGCTTTAGGTCTGCCGGTACCGGCACTGCCATTTTGGTTTCCTCAAGTCTTCAAGTTTTGCTCGCGCTTTAGGTCTGCCGGTACCGGCACTGCGATTTTGGTTTCCCCAAGTGATTTTGTTCTGCTCGCGCTTTAGGTCTGCCCGTACCGGCAGTGCGATTTTGGTTTCCTCAAGTCTTCAAGTTTTGCTCGCGCTTTAGGTCTGCCGGTACCGGCAGTGCGATTTTGGTTTCCTCAAGTCTTCAAGTTTTGCCCGCGCTTTAGGTGTGCCGGTACCGCGACTGCGATTTTGGTTCCCTCAAGTCTTCAAGTTTTGCTAGCGCTTTAGGTCTGCCCGTACCGGCACTGCAATTTTGGTTTCCTCAAGTGTTCAAGTTTTGCTCGCGCATTTGCTCTGCCGGTACCGGCACTGCGATTTTGGTTCCCTCAAGTCTTCAAGTTTTGCTAGCGCTTTAGGTCTGCTGGTACCGGCACTGCGATTTTGGTTTCTCAAGTGTTCTTGATTTGCTCGCGCTTTAGGTCTGCCGGTACCGGCACTGCGATTTTGGTTTCCTCAAGTGTTCAAGTTTTGCTCGTGCATTTGCTCTGCCGGTACCGGCAGTGCGATTTTGGTTTCCTCAAGTCTTCAAGTTTTGCTCGCGCTTTAGGTCTGCCGGTACCGGCACTGCGATTTTGGTTTCCTCAAGTCTTCAAGTTTTGCTCGCGCTTTAGGTTTGCCGGTACCGGCACTGCGATTTTGGTTTCTCAAGTGTTCTTGATTTGCTCGCGCTTTAGGTCTGCCGGTACCGGCACTGAGATTTTGGTTTCCTCAAGTCTTGAAGTTTTGCTCGCGCTTTAGGTCTGCCGGTACCGGCACTGCGATTTTGGTTTCTCAAGTGTTCTTGATTTGCTCGCGCTTTAGGTCTGCCGGTACCGGCACTGCGATTTTGGTTTCCTCAAGTCTTGAAGTTTTGCTCGCGCTTTAGGTCTGCCGGTACCGGCACTGCCATTTTGGTTTCCTCAAGTCTTCAAGTTTTGCTCGCGCTTTAGGTCTGCCGGTACCGGCAGTGCGATTTTGGTTTCCTCAAGTGTTCTTGTTTTGCTCGGGCTTTAGGTCTGCCCGTACCGGCACTGCGATTTTGGTTTCCTCAAGTCTTGAAGTTTTGCTCGCGCTTTAGGTCTGCCGGTACCGGCACTGCGATTTTGGTTTCCTCAAGTGTTTTTGTTTTGCTCGCGCTTTAGGTCTGCCGGTACCGGCACTGCGATTTTGGTTTCGTCAAGTGTTTTTGTTTTGCTCGCGCTTTAGGTCTGCCGGTACCGGCACTGCGATTTTGGTTTCCTCAAGTCTTGAAGTTTTGCTCGCGCTTTAGGTCTGCCGGTACCGGCACTGCCATTTTGGTTTCCTCAAGTCTTCAAGTTTTGCTCGCGCTTTAGGTCTGCCGGTACCGGCAGTGCGATTTTGGTTTCCTCAAGTGTTCTTGTTTTGCTCGGGCTTTAGGTCTGCCCGTACCGGCACTGCGATTTTGGTTTCCTCAAGTCTTGAAGTTTTGCTCGCGCTTTAGGTCTGCCGGTACCGGCACTGCGATTTTGGTTTCCTCAAGTGTTTTTGTTTTGCTCGCGCTTTAGGTCTGCCGGTACCGGCACTGCGATTTTGGTTTCCTCAAGTGTTTTTGTTTTGCTCGCGCTTTAGGTCTGCCGGTACCGGCAGTGCGATTTTGGTTTCCTCAAGTCTTGAAGTTTTGCTCGCGCTTTAGGTCTGCCGGTACCGGCACTGCGATTTTGGTTTCCTCAAGTGTTCTTGTTTTGCTCGGGCTTTAGGTCTGCCCGTACCGGCACTGCGATTTTGGTTTCCTCAAGTCTTGAAGTTTTGCTCGCGCTTTAGGTCTGCCGGTACCGGCACTGCGATTTTGGTTTCCTCAAGTGTTCTTGTTTTGCTCGGGCTTTAGGTCTGCCCGTACCGGCACTGCGATTTTGGTTTCCTCAAGTCTTGAAGTTTTGCTCGCGCTTTAGGTCTGCCGGTACCGGCACTGCCATTTTGGTTTCCTCAAGTCTTCAAGTTTTGCTCGCGCTTTAGGTCTGCCGGTACCGGCAGTGCGATTTTGGTTTCCTCAAGTGATTTTGTTTTGCTCGCGCTTTAGGTCTGCCGGTACCGGCAGTGCGATTTTGGTTTCCTCAAGTCTTCAAGTTTTGCTCGCGCTTTAGGTCTGCCGGTACCGGCACTGCGATTTTGGTTTCCTCAAGTCTTCAAGTTTTGCTCGCGCTTTAGGTCTGCCGGTACCGGCACTGCGATTTTGGTTTCCTCAAGTATTTTTGTTTTGCTCGCGCTTTAGGTCTGCCGGTACCGGCAGTGCGATTTTGGTTTCCTCAAGTCTTCAAGTTTTGCTCGCGCTTTAGGTCTGCCGGTACCGGCAGTACGATTTTGGTTTCCTCAAGTCTTCAAGTTTTGCTCGCGCTTTAGGTCTGCCGGTACCGGCAGTGCGATTTTGGTTTCCTCAAGTCTTCAAGTTTTGCTCGCGCTTTAGGTCTGCCGGTACCGGCAGTGCGATTTTGGTTTCCTCAAGTCTTCAAGTTTTGCTCGCGCTTTAGGTCTGCCGGTACCGGCACTGCGATTTTGGTTTCCTCAAGTCTTCAAGTTTTGCTCGCGCTTTAGGTCTGCCGGTACCGGCACTGCGATTTTGGTTTCCTCAAGTGTTTTTGTTTTGCTCGCGCTTTAGGTCTGCCGGTACCGGCACTGCCATTTTGGTTTCCTCAAGTCTTCAAGTTTTGCTGGCGCTTTAGGTTTGCCGGTACCGGCACTGCGATTTTGGTTTCCTCAAGTGTTTTTGTTTTGCTCGGGCTTTAGGTCTGCCGGTACCGGCAGTGCGATTTTGGTTTCTTCAAGTCTTCAAGTTTTGCTCGCGCTTTAGGTCTGCCGGTACCGGCAGTGCGATTTTGGTTTCCTCAAGTCTTCAAGTTTTGCTCGCGCTTTAGGTCTGCCGGTACCGGCACTGCGATTTTGGTTTCCTCAAGTGTTTTTGTTTTGCTCGCGCTTTAGGTCTGCCGGTACCGGCACTGCGATTTTGGTTTCCTCAAGTCTTCAAGTTTTGCTCGCGCTTTAGGTCTGCCGGTACCGGCACTGCGATTTTGGTTTCCTCAAGTATTTTTGTTTTGCTCGCGCTTTAGGTCTGCCGGTACCGGCAGTGCGATTTTGGTTTCCTCAAGTCTTCAAGTTTTGCTCGCGCTTTAGGTCTGCCGGTACCGGTAGTGCGATTTTGGTTTCCTCAAGTCTTCAAGTTTTGCTCGCGCTTTAGGTCTGCCGGTACCGGCAGTGCGATTTTGGTTTCCTCAAGTCTTCAAGTTTTGCTCGCGCTTTAGGTCTGCCGGTACCGGCACTGCGATTTTGGTTTCCTCAAGTGTTTTTGTTTTGCTCGCGCTTTAGGTCTGCCGGTACCGGCACTGCGATTTTGGTTTCCTCAAGTCGTCAAGTTTTGCTCGCGCTTTAGGTCTGACGGTACCGGCACTGCGATTTTGGTTTCCTCAAGTGTTTTTGTTTTGCTCGGGCTTTAGGTCTGCCGGTACCGGCACTGCGATTTTGGTTCCCTCAAGTCTTCAAGTTTTGCTCGCGCTTTAGGTCTGCCGGTACCGGCACTGCCATTTTGGTTTCCTCAAGTCTTCAAGTTTTGCTCGCGCTTTAGGTCTGCCGGTACCGGCACTGCGATTTTGGTTTCCTCAAGTGTTTTTGTTTTGCTCGCGCTTTAGGTCTGCCGGTACCGGCAGTGCGATTTTGGTTTCCTCAAGTCTTCAAGTTTTGCTCGCGCTTTAGGTCTGCCGGTACCGGCACTGCGATTTTGGTTTCCTCAAGTCTTCAAGTTTTGCTCGCGCTTTAGGTCTGCCGGTACCGGCACTGCGATTTTGGTTTCCTCAAGTGTTTTTGTTTTGCTCGCGCTTTAGGTCTGCCGGTACCGGCACTGCCATTTTGGTTTCCTCAAGTCTTCAAGTTTTGCTGGCGCTTTAGGTTTGCCGGTACCGGCACTGCGATTTTGGTTTCCTCAAGTGTTTTTGTTTTGCTCGGGCTTTAGGTCTGCCGGTACCGGCAGTGCGATTTTGGTTTCCTCAAGTCTTCAAGTTTTGCTCGCGCTTTAGGTCTGCCGGTACCGGCACTGCCATTTTGGTTTCCTCAAGTCTTCAAGTTTTGCTCGCGCTTTAGGTCTGCCGGTACCGGCACTGCGATTTTGGTTTCCTCAAGTGTTTTTGTTTTGCTCGCGCTTTAGGTCTGCCGGTACCGGCACTGCGATTTTGGTTTCCTCAAGTGTTTTTGTTTTGCTCGCGCTTTAGGTCTGCCGGTACCGGCAGTGCGATTTTGGTTTCCTCAAGTCTTCAAGTTTTGCTCGCGCTTTAGGTCTGCCGGTACCGGCAGTGCGATTTTGGTTTCCTCAAGTCGTCAAGTTTTGCTCGCGCTTTAGGTCTGCCGATACCGGCACTGCGATTTTGGTTTCCGCAAGTCTTCAAGTTTTGCTCGCGCAATTGGTCTGCCGGTACCGGCACTGCGATTTTGGTTTCCGCAAGTCTTCAAGTTTTGCTCGCGCAATTGGTCTGCCGGTACCGGCACTGCGATTTTGGTTTCCTCAAGTCTTCATGTTTTGCTCGCGCTTTAGGTCTGCCGGTACCGGCATTGCGATTTTGGTTTCCTCAAGTCTTGAAGTTTTGCTCGCGCTTTAGGTCTGCCGGTACCGGCAGTGCGATTTTGGTTTCCTCAAGTCTTCAAGTTTTGCTCACGCTTTAGGTCTGCCCGTACCGGCACTGCAATTTTGGTTTCCTCAAGTGTTCAAGTTTTGCTCGCGCATTTGCTCTGCCGGTACCGGCACTGCGATTTTGGTTCCCTCAAGTCTTCAAGTTTTGCTAGCGCTTTAGGTCTGCTGGTACCGGCACTGCGATTTTAGTTTCCTCAAGTGTTCTTGATTTGCTCGCGCTTTAGGTCTGCCGGTACCGGCACTGCGATTTTGGTTTCCTCAAGTCTTCAAGTTTTGCTCGCGCTTTAGGTCTGCCGGTACCGGCACTGCAATTTTGGTTTCCTCAAGTGTTCTTGATTTGCTGGCGCTTTAGGTCTGCCGGTACCGGCACTGCGATTTTGGTATCCTCAAGTCTTCACGTTTTGCTGGCGCTTTAGGTCTGCCAGTACCGGCACTGCGATTTAGGTTTCCTCAAGTGTTTGTGTTTTGCTCGCGCTTTAGGTCTGCCGGTACCGGCACTGCGATTTTGGTTTCCTCAAGTCTTCAAGTTTTGCTCGCGCTTTAGGTCTGCCGGTACCGGCACTGCGATTTTGGTTTCCGCAAGTCTTCAAGTTTTGCTCGCGCAATTGGTCTGCCGGTACCGGCAGTGCGATTTTGGTTTCCGCAAGTCTTCAAGTTTTGCTCGCGCAATTGGTCTGCCGGTACCGGCACTGCGATTTTGGTTTCCTCAAGTCTTCAGGTTTTGCTCGCGCATTTGGTCTGCCGGTACCGGCATTGCGATTTTTGTTTCCTTAAGTGTTCAAGTTTTGCTCGCGCTTTAGGTCTGCCCGTACCGGCACTGTAATTTAGGTGTCCTCAAGTCTTCAAGTTTTGCTCGCGCTTTAGGTCTGCCGGTACCGGCACTGCGATTTTGGTTTCCTCAAGTCTTCAAGTTTTGCTCGCGGTTTAGGTCTGCCGATACCGGCACTGCGATTTTGGTTTCCGCAAGTCTTCAAGTTTTGCTCGCGCAATTGGTCTGCCGGTACCGGCACTGCGATTTTGGTTTCCTCAAGTCTTCATGTTTTGCTCGCGCTTTAGGTCTGCCGGTACCGGCACTGCGATTTTGGTTTCCTCAAGTCTTGAAGTTTTGCTCGCGCTTTAGGTCTGCCGGTACCGGCAGTGCGATTTTGGTTTCCTCAAGTCTTCAAGTTTTGCTCACGCTTTAGGTCTGCCCGTACCGGCACTGCAATTTTGGTTTCCTCAAGTGTTCAAGTTTTGCTCGCGCATTTGCTCTGCCGGTACCGGCACTGCGATTTTGGTTCCCTCAAGTCTTCAAGTTTTGCTAGCGCTTTAGGTCTGCTGGTACCGGCACTGCGATTTTAGTTTCCTCAAGTGTTCTTGATTTGCTCGCGCTTTAGGTCTGCCGGTACCGGCACTGCGATTTTGGTTTCCTCAAGTCTTCAAGTTTTGCTCGCGCTTTAGGTCTGCCGGTACCGGCACTGCGATTTTGGTTTCCTCAAGTGTTCTTGATTTGCTGGCGCTTTAGGTCTGCCGGTACCGGCACTGCGATTTTGGTATCCTCAAGTCTTCACGTTTTGCTGGCGCTTTAGGTCTGCCGGTACCGGCACTGCGATTTAGGTTTCCTCAAGTGTTTGTGTTTTGCTCGCGCTTTAGGTCTGCCGGTACCGGCAGTGCGATTTTGGTTTCCTCAAGTCTTTAAGTTTTGCTCGCGCTTTAGGTCTGCCGGTACCGGCACTGCGATTTTGGTTTCCGCAAGTCTTCAAGTTTTGCTCGCGCAATTGGTCTGCCGGTACCGGCACTGCGATTTTGGTTTCCGCAAGTCTTCAAGTTTTGCTCGCGCAATTGGTCTGCCGGTACCGGCACTGCGATTTTGGTTTCCTCAAGTCTTCAGGTTTTGCTCGCGCATTTGGTCTGCCGGTACCGGCATTGCGATTTTTGTTTCCTTAAGTGTTCAAGTTTTGCTCGCGCTTTAGGTCTGCCGGTACCGGCACTGTAATTTAGGTGTCCTCAAGTCTTCAAGTTTTGCTCGCGCTTTAGGTCTGCCGGTACCGGCACTGCGATTTTGGTTTCCTCAAGTCTTCAAGTTTTGCTCGTGCTTTTGGTCTGCCGGTACCGGCACAGTGATTTGGGCATCTTCCTTTCCTGAATCTCTTTAAAATTTGCATGGCCAGCAAAAATTGAACTAGAACGTATGAATGCACATACATATGTAACCTCCAGCACAATCAAACTTGAGAATTCTCAATCTTGTCATGGCGTCTTCGAGACTCCAAACGGACTGCCGGAACCGTCAGTCCTTTTTTCACAATTTCAAGGGCGCATAGTATACCATTCGAAAGGTATTCTCAAGACCTTTCCAGCGGTATATTACACGCCCCAAGATTCGAAAAATTGCAGTCGCTACACCAAATAGAAACTCTAGCAGAATCAAACTAGAGAATTTTCAATTTTATCATGGCCGATTCGTGACCCCAATCGGACTTCCGGTACCGGCAGTCCTTTTTCTACAATTTCAAGGGCGCATAACATACCATTGGAAAGGTATTCTCAAGACCTTTCCAACGGTATATTACACGCTTCAAGATTTAGAAATCGGAGTCCCTTCATCGCTAAGAAACTCCAGCAGCATTAAACTTGAAAATTCTCAGTCCCGTCATGGCAGCTTTGGGACCCCATTCGGTTGTGACTGACCTTTCAGATTTTTGTAGAGAATAGTTTCTATTTTTTTAGATCAATTTTAAGAACCTTGTGATAAAGATAAGTTGTCTACGTTGTGCTTCACAGGGACCCTTACTCACCTCATTCGGTGCCGGCTACTTTCCAACTAGGGTGTTTAAGTCTGTAGAACAAAATTTCAAGATTTTAGAATGAGTTTTAAGAACCGAGTGGTAGAGAACATGGTGTCTTGTTTGTGCTTGACATGGCCCCGCCTTCACCCTAGTGGGTGCCAGCTGCCCTCCAAACATAGTGGTTGAGTTTGTAGAAAAGAATTTCAAATTTTCAGAATCAATTTTTAGAACCGTGTGTTAATGAGCAGGGTATCTAGTTTGTATTTGACAAGGGCCCCTCCCACCCCAGCCGGTGCTACCTACCCTCCAAACAGTGTGTTTGAGTTTGTAGAGAAAAAATTTCAAATTTTTTGAATCAATTTTAAGAACCATGTGTTCAAGATCAATGGGTTCAATTTGTGCATGACATGGCCCTCCCACATGCCAGTGAATGAGAACTCGGTGTCTTGTTTGTGATGGCTACCCTCTAAACAATTTGTTTGAGTTTATGAAAAAAAATCTCAAATTTTTATAATCAATTTTTTGAAACCAATGTGAGAGATCAGGGTGTCTAGTTTGTGCATCACATGGGCCCCTCCTACTCGAGCCAGTGCCGGCTACCATCCAAGTAGTGTGTTTGAGTTTGTAGAAAAAAATTCGAATTTTTAGAATTAAGTTTATGAACAGAGTGCTTGAGAACAGTGTCTAGTTTGTGCTTGACAAGGGCAGCCCCACCCCAGCCAGTGCTGGCTACTCTCTATTTATAGTGTTTGAGTTTCTATCATATATTTTTATAATCATGCTTTAGATATCATAACAACTCACATCAAGTGATTTTGTAAATACTTCAAGAATGGATGCGGATGGTGATTCTCAGGAAAATGAAGATGACATTGAAGGTGCTCATTCATTCCTCATGATTGTGCTCTTTACATGTCATGATTTGACCATTGAAACACTAAATTGTGTGACTATATTTTGTTGAAGTTGACTTTGTTAACCTAAACGAAAGTAAGCAAGGAGGACGGCTAAGCGAGCGAGATGTTCATTCCTAGCTCAATTCCATTTTGTTGAGCGAGACTCCAAACATAAGATCTCAAATTGACTGTCTTTGATTCCAACCCTGTCACAAATCTAGGTTGCTCATTCACCTTTGTAGAATAGTATGCCTTCTTGTTGTGAGATCATTTCTCATGAATGATATTATGAAACTGACTTCACATTTTATAAAGACTGGATACTTGGAAGGCAACGGTGTTTCTATGTGGCCATTGAAGATAACAAAGGTATTTAAGACTAAACTTGTTACTCCAAAGATTACATCTATGAAGAGTCCACTCTCCACAAAATCAATTGGTACAATTTCTATGACTCAAAGTTTGATATCGTCATGTTGCATTTCATCCTCTCAAACCGATACATGTTCTAATTGAATTGTTTCTGCAAGAGAAACAAGAAGTCCCATGTCACTTCAAACCTTGTGCACCGATCCTATCGAGTTCGTAACATTGGTTCCCAACCTCTCTCATATTTCCAGTCTTTGGTGTCACCAGAAGAGCTTTGACTGTCTGAGATAATGCAGAAAGGTCCCAAGACTAATACTTGGTTCTCACTAGCCGTTGACTCTCTCAGTGCTCTTTTCAATCAGGTATACCACTCTTTCTACAATACAACTTTTTTTTATCCTATTTTGGTTTCATTATCTTAGCAAATCTCCATGAGTTTTGTTGTATTTTAAATGCAACAAGAGATTAAAGAAGTCGTTGTTGTTGCTCAAAGGAAGTTCTATAAGAAGTATCCCAACCCAGAAGATTGGACAGTCAAAAGACTTGATGAGTTTGTAAGCAAAGTTGTGAAGAAAACCAAGGTTCACTATAAGAGCCAGTTGAAGAAGATGCTTCTTGTTGTTGATCCAGTCAACACTTCATCCTTCCTTGATGATGTGAAATCTCACTATGAATGTCACGATGAAGAACCAGAGATGAAAATTGAGAAGCTGTGGATGCTTGGCACATGCGCCATAGATCTTTCAATGAAGGTTCTCTGGCTTGAACGTTGAAATCAACCTCTTGTTCTTTGAGTTCAACTCAGATTTCCCAAGCTTGGATTTAGTGATGACTTGTTCTTAGTCTGGCTTCATGAAGCTACTTGGTGGTCTCATGTACGTACCTTAATTTCTTTGCAATATGATTTGATACAATGATTGTAGAATTGTCCATTGAATAACTTATCACACATTGTTATCATTTCATTTCGTCCTTCTCACAGTCTAGTTATCTCTTCTACAATTGATCGTCGAAGTTGGGGTCATTTTTAAGGGCATTATTCGTGATCAAAAAGCCACCATCAATTACCACCCAGACGGTGGTGATCCGATTACCACTATCTTTGACTACATCAAGCAGGTGCAAATTTCCCTCTGTAACACTGCCTTTACAGTGAATTTGTTGTTGATAAGGGCATCAACAGGAACTATCAAATTGAGAAGTAGTACCTTTTCAAGCCTACTTTTCACCGTATTTTAGATCGATATTTCAAGCACGTTGTATTCCTTGCAAACGCCATTTCTAGATCCCCTCCTGTCTTTGTGAATTACCTTAAGCAAGAAAGGAAGGACTTTGTGCTCACTGAGGAGATCATGAAAGCTTGGGATGAATGGGAATTATTTTTGTTGAATGGGATGAAAATTTCAAATCCTTTGAATGTTTTCATTATTTTGAAGCTTTTGAATGTTTTTACTACGCGGGAACAAGTCCTTTAAGGCACGGCAATAGGTCCTTTTATTAAACGCATTAACTTAAAATTTTCTTTTATAACACTCTAAAACCACGGTAATAGGAGGTGCTTCATAAAAAAAATTGCGGAATTTATTTCCAAAATCTCTGCTCACCGCTCACCGCTCACTGCTCACTGCTCACATAATAGCATTTCCCACCGAAGAGGCAGAGACTAACAGCCAATTGTGCGTAAGTTGTATCGCTCAAGCATGTTTCCAAATTTGATATTGTACAATCATTTGCACTTTACAATATTTCCAATCCGAATTCTAATTCGTTTCAATTTTGTTCTCTTGAACAGTGGGGTGAGATTTATTGCGTCAAATCGTAATCGATATTTGAGTCCTCCTCCAACTTTCAGGCTGCCTGAGTAGGTAGCCGGGATTGCCCAGGCGTTCGCCACAGTCTCTCCTCCTCCATACCGTCGGAAGCGATGATATGTTTGAGGAATGCGTGCATTTGTGGATGACGAGGCAGTCCAAGGAGAGGATGATTCTAACTCCTCTAGCGAGGGTAGCTCTGGTAATAGATATTAAGCTTTATATTCAATACATCCGCATTTGTTGAATTATAATTATTATGTTTCCACTTTTGATTTTTATTTATGCAATGTTTATGCATTGGAACCAAAAGGTTCTAATCCTTATACATATATGCACAGGCTCGTGACCGCCTTTGGATGCAGTTTATATCAATTGGATCTACAAACACGTCACTACTACTATCTCTTTTAGAGCCCATATCCAATGCTCATCAAGGTCATTGCTTGTTCTCGAAGATTGTCTGTCAATTAGGTCTCGTACTCAACTGACTGCTTTACCGAGCGCATCATGTCGTCTATTGTAGCAACATACAAACACGTCCCTCTACTCTGTGACATCCGCTGCCAGTAGCTGTGTATAGTCTCGCCTAGGTTGCATGAAGGAGTGTCCGCAATCTGTTCTGCCGTTAGATCCTGGAAGCCACATACCAAATGTTGAATGAGTAAGACGACAAAGTAGTCATTCGGATTCGTAAGATAACATATTTATGAATAGGCAGTCAACTCTCACAAGCTCATAGAATCCACCCCATTGGCGGAATCTGAAGTGCCAAAATCCAAGCCAATCATCTAGTTCTCGCAGTCCATATTCAGTGGCAGCTCCTGAAGACAGCCACCAGTCTCTGGTGCAATGGTAGAACTCTTCAGTCTCCCACACAATCCTCACCGTACACAATCCTCACCGCCATCCAGTTTGCATCATCTCCGTCTGCTACAAATCCCTTGAAGTAAGGGTTCGGAACTCCATTCCGTTCCATCACGTTGTTGAGAGCGAACCACATGAGCTTCTGTGAATCGACATCATCGCTCAAGATCTCGCATGTGGCTATTGTCATCAGGCGACACATTTTTGAATCATAAACGTAGCAAGACATAGTTGTCCAACCTCTTACTCGGTTGAGGTGGTCAAACATGATCCAACGTTTGTCTAGGTCCCCACCCAGTTGCATGCGCCTCACAAGATCAACGCCACTGCCAGGTCCATCTTCTGACATCTTGAATATGTAATACCGTCGAGTTCCAAATCTGAATCTGTCACTCAATTGAATGAAGGCGTATGGACACTCAATCCTCAATTGTTCGACCATGTCAAGTGATCCTCTCTCTTCACTAACAGTTGATTCAAATCTAGTTGCGTCCCATTCGTATCGAGAATGGAACATACTGAAGTGCTCAATCATAGCCAGGTACATCCGTGATCGGGATGGTACTATTGATCCTTCACTACCTATTCCATGTGCCGTATCAACCTCAATGGAGGACTTGCCCGTGAAGCATGTATCCATTTCTCTACAACAACAAACGAGACACTCAATACACAAAATTGTGGGCGACGCTACCACGAGAGATATGCGGACACACAATGCAGATGAGCGTTGTAAATGGCTACATAAATATTACGCATCATCATCTGTCCGTAGGAGTCAAACAAAAAAGCCTTCTAAGTCAATTTTAATGCACAACTTTTTCAGCCATGTCCATCATTACTACACTTCCATGAGCCAGAATAGGTCTATTTTTATATTGGTATCACTGATTTCGACTGGATTCAAACTCAGTGACAATATAATCTAATAAAAAAATGCAGAGGGACTAAATACATTTTTACCACGGTAAATTTTCTGAAATGTGATAAAAATAGACATTTATCGTGCATAAACTATTATTGGAAAGTTACCATGTGGTAAAACTATTTTAGGCGAGTAAAAACCTAAATTTAGATGAATTTTTTCCTAATTTTACCTAACCAAGTAAATAAATTGTTCGAAATTTCCTCTGTAAAAGTGAAATTTCTGCTCTCCGCTCTCCGCTCTCCGCTCTCCTATCCAAGGCTTGCGGACGAGCTTTCCCCTAGACGCAGGCTACTGGTGGCCGACTCTGCACCAAGACGCTGTACAGTACTTCCAGTCGTGTCATGAATGCCAGATGACAGGCGGACTACCCAAGACAGTCTTTTCCAAGCTCGTCACCCAACTACCCGCGGAACCTTTTATGAAATGGGGACTCGACTTCATAGGCCCCGTCAAGAAGACCCGACATACACCCTGTCGATACATTTTGGTGGCTCCTGACTATGCCACCAAATGGGTCGAGGCTAGAGCTCTCCGAGGAAACACCGCTAGGGAGACCGCACGGTTCCTGTACGAGGCAATCCTTACCCGGTTTGGATGTCCACTTCACCTAGTAAGCGACCAAGGTGCCCATCTTATCAATAGTACGGTGCACACTCTCACCGAGCATTTTTCACTCCGACACACGACTTCAACAACATACTACCCGCAAGGCAACGGCCAAGCCGAGTCGACCAACAAGGTCATAGTCCGGATGCTCCAGAAGCTAGTCAACGCGAATCGAACCAACTGGGACTTACAGCTCCACACGGTCCTATTTGCTTACCGAACGGCATACAAAGTTGTCACGGGCCACACACCATTCCAATTGGTGTACGGTCTGACACCGTTGATGCCAACCGAATACATCATCCCAACCCATCGGTCGACATCGACTACCGACTTCACCCCCAGGCGAGTACTAGCAGCCCGAGTCGCCGAACTCGAGAAATTAGAAGAGACCCGACTGGAAGCAGCCACCCACCACGGCACACAACAGTGGAACCGAGCACAATGGGCCGAGACCCAAGGCCAGTCGACTGTATACAACGTAGGCGACTACGTCCTCTGGCACCCGAAAGGGACAAATGTCCATGCCGGTAAACTTCGTAGCAAATGGTTCAGCCCATATCGCGTCCAGTATTCCCTTCCCAACAACACGGTCCGCCTAGTCAGCATTCAGCTCTTTGACCCCGACCCGGTAGTAGTCAATGTCAACAAACTCAAACCCTACCGAGTCCTAGGCGATAAACCTCCTACCGAATTGGCTAGCCCACTTACTAGCAAATCAGAGATTAGGTCTACACTAGAATAGAACGAAGATGAGCGCAGCCGACAGCAACCGACCCGACCCGACCTAGTTACCGTCGGTCGACTCGAGTGGTCGACCCGACTGGTCAACCCGACCGGTCAAACCCTAGAAGAGCCGCCGTATTTATGGCCGCCGCCCTCACCTATCCCATCAGTTTTGAATGCGAGGCCAATAGGGCAAGTATTTAGCACTATGGCCGCACCCCTTTTTTCTCCTCGTCCTTCCTTGCCATTTTCATTAGCTCCTCCTCCAGCCGACCCACAGGTCGCGCGCTTCTTCTCTCCTCTTGCTCTCTCTCCTCCCTCCTTCCCTTCTCCTCCGGCCGTCCGCCACTCCGCAGCCCTTGCCTTATGCATACTTAGCAAGCGCTTTACACAATCAAGAGTAGAACCGCGAAGAGTAGTCAAGCGATCTCGTAGCCCGACTGTGCGCGAGATAATCGAGAGTAGACAGAGTAGGAAACGGCCGCGCCCATCGCCAATACAGCCGACTGTGCGCGAGCCGACTTCGGGGCTACTCCGGCCTTTTTCTTGTCTCTTTGTGCAGAGACTGGCAGCCGACCGATCGATGGCGAAAGGCAAGTCGACTGACCGCGGCCCATGACGTCTCTGGTCCTCTGCACCACCGACTTACGAAATTCCGATCCGCACTAGGGAGGGACTCTACAAAACCCTCGCCTTTCAGTCAATGCAGCCGATTCGGGAATGGCGCGAGTACGCCAATGAACACACGACCGAGGCAGATTTCATCAAGGTGATCGGCGTCTCTGAGTTTGTAGTACTCGACTGAAACAACCCTCAACGAGCGCCACGCATGGAGCTGATCGAGGAGTTCGTCAACGCCGCGATAGTCGACCTCCCCAACAAGTCGATCACCGCCCGCGTCCGCACACAGACAGTCACGATCGACCCGACTATCATTCACGAGGTCCTGATACTTCCATTTGGCATTACTATACAGCCGATTGACCCTGTAGAGAACCCACCGGGTCGGTTCGAAGAATATTCTACTGCCGGCAAGACGGCTGAGGGCTACTGCATCTGCCATTGCAAACCCGAACACAACAGGCGACTGACAACTTTCATTCAAGGCCTCGGGTTCAAACGCAAGACGACCTACATCAGCAAGGAAATGCTAGACGTCATATGCATAGTCGAGTCCTTGATCGACCGCGCCATGCAATAGGACTGGGCGGCATGGATGTTCAACTCGATCGCCATTGACATCAAGACGATTCACACCACCAAGACCACGATCTGCCCTTCAGCCGAGGTATTGGACTTCCTCCTTGAGTCTCATTTTCCTAGCACTGACCAGGAGTATATACACCAAACAGTCGCTCAGCACAACACCAGCGACCGACGTCGACATTCGGAGAACTCGGAAAACAGCTCCCGAAGACCCGACTACATCATTTTCCAAGGCGGGCTTGGAGCCGACCACACATCGAAGGACCATGTTCGACCTCCCCGACCAGTCGACCAGGGCCAAACATCGACTGCCCACCTCCTATAGTCAACAAACCACGCCCGACCTACTCGCACCGACAGCCACTACCGGGAGTCCACTGACCACCGAGCGAAGGCAGACACGCTCCTCACACGCTCGCAAGCGAGACCAGGAGCGACAAGAGAAGCGTGCCAAGCGAGGCCGACTCACCCCCTTAAGTCACTTTCTACCTCGACAGGTCAACCTGACCTCATCCGACAGCGAGGCCCAGTCGACGCAACCACCAACGCCAGGTGAGACCCCCCTCCCTGACACACCTCCGCCCTCACCATCCGACTTTGCGCCACTCATTCTCGAAGCGGCATATGAAACGGCACCAACCGGCGAGTTTCGCGAGCCACTACCTATCTCCCCAACGGCTCGACCTCCGCCATCACCCGAGGTCAATGCACCTGCACCCGGCTCACCAACATCACGAGCCACGACATTAGCGATGCACTGGCCCCAGCGACTGGATGACGTCCAAGGAGTAGTAAATCGACTCGAAGATGTTGTCTCCCGAGTGAACCTCCTCTTGTTAGAGGCAGTTTAAGCAAAGACCACCTTTCAAGCCGAGCTCGATCGCCACCAATTGGAGAGTAGTCACTGACAAGGACTCCACAGCCTACAAGCAACATGTCGCCAACCTCACTACCGAACTAGCAAGAATGCGTACTACTCTCACCACCGTCACGGAGGAGAAGAGTCAGACTGACAACAGACTTGCCCAGCTAGATGTTGACCTCCACACCAATCGACAGCAGGAACAGACACACCAGAGCGAGCTCGTGGTAGTACGAAACGAACTCGGATGGCACGAGCCGAGGTAGCAGCAACCCAGCTCAGTCTTCAGCAAGCTCGGAAGGTCATAGTCGACTCCAACAACCGACTCGACCTACTGCTCCAAGACAACGAGGAGAAGTCTCGCCAATTTGCAAGTCGGGAGCTGCAATTCCACAAACTTCGAGCGCGCAAGTACCGACTCCGATTCAAGGCAAGAAACCGAATCAAGGTCCTCAAGCACAGCCTCAGCACCGACCGCCACCAGCTCAACATGTACTGCAGGCAACTCGACCAAATTCAGCTCGACCACCCGGACTTGGAGATTCCACCACTCGACAAAGACGAAGAGATAGATATGAGCCACTTCGAACCCGACCATTCGCTCTGGGAGAACCAGTCGACTGACGACGACGAGGTCTTCACTACCGACGTCAAGTTGAGTGAGGACGACGACGAAGACGACAGCAAGTCGACCAATGAAGACGAGGATCGAGATCAGCAACAAGAAGACTAGCGGACACCGCCAGCCAACCGTCAAGACACGGTGCAACAGCAGCCAGCAACTCAGCACCCTCCTTCTCCACAGCAGCAGCAGGATCAGCAGCACCTAGCACCCGACCAGATGACAACAGCACCCACACCATCGGTAGTCAACACCCCAGTCGACTCACCTGTAATCTCTTCACCACACTCTCTAGGGTTCGACTTTTTAGAAATGCCTCCAGATATCCGCTCACCCGGCATGACCCAGGACTCTAGCGACGTCAACCAGTGACAAGTCGACCATAGTCTGGGTCGACTACTCGACCGCGGGTAATTTTGTCATTCCTCGTGACCATTTTCCCTAGTCGCCTACCGGGGTAGACTAAAGTCCACAGGAGTGTACTTAGCTCAGAGGGAGGGCAATGTTAACCGAATATTCGTTGATATTCCCTTACGCTAAGAGTTGGCTAGTCTATACCCGGCAGGAATAGACCCGGCAGGCGATACCCGGCAGTACAGGCTGGTACAGACTGGTTGACCCGATTTTTCCGGTCGACCAGTCTGACACACTGTCAGACCAGTCTCCTATATGTACTTTCCCTCTCATTGAGAGAGTTGTTGCTATACATTTTGTACATCTTTTTGGCAGCCTCAGTTGTACTTCGTTCTTGTCTTAACTCTTTCTGTGCGCACTAGTATGTTAGACTACTGCTGTTAGACTACTGCTGTTTCCTGCTCTTGAATCATTCCTTGTGGTTGTATCTTGGTTAGTTGCAGTAGTCTGTGGATATGTAGGAGTCGACTTACTAGCATACTGGTGCTTTTCCTTAGCCGACAGTCCATTCTTTTTAGTAGAAACCTCTTACTACTCCTCTCAATCTTACTAGTCTGTGGGCATGCAGGAACCGACTCACTAGCATACAGGTGCTTTTTCTTAGTTGATAGTAAAGTTCTTCTTTATAGAAATCTCTTACTACTCCTCTCCATCTCTAGCGACTAGTCTAGCATAGACGTATTCTTGTGAGGAGTAGTCTCATTCGTTTAAGGCCGGTTCATAGAAAACCCCCCTTAACAATTTTTGGAATCTGTAGTGTATTTGGGTTCAAGGTAACATGGAATTAACATGGAATTAACATGGAGAGTGTAGTGTGGATATATCATGCCCCTAACACATCACAGTAGCCAAGGGCATCATGGTAATTGGGCAGCGGTTTTAGGGTCCGCAGCAATCGAAAGCCGCCGCTACCAGAAGCTGGGGCACACTCATGTTTGCCATCATGGACGTACACCAAGTGCGTGATCATAGTTTAAACATTCAATATCCAGCAGCAATTTAGTACATCTAGCGGTTTAGGTTTATCCAAGATCTCCAATTCTCCCATTGCAATCCCAACTTAGTGTCTTTTGATAGTTCCCCTTTTTTTAGTTTTACACTGTCTATGTTTTGGCTCTAGTCTTTTTGGCACGGTCCTATGAAAGTTCAATTAGTTATAACAAAGAACACAGTTCTGTTAGTCACCCTAGAAAACTATGACAAACAAGGAACAATTGTCAATGGTGCCAAATTAAAAGAATATCATGGTTTAGGGTCACCAATTGCATTCCCTTCACTTAGCTTGGAGGACGTTCACAGTTAAACCTTAAACGACATATGCTTTCCTGATACCACACCCAAAATATTTTTAAAAATCCATTTTAAGCATGATATTGTTTTCAATTTACTTTGGCTCTATTCTACAGGAGTATAGATCTCACTAAGGTGCTCGGTTTAGCATTTTAGACACCCCATCTCATACAATGGAGTAGAAATTTAGAGTCAAGATTCGCCCAAAATATAACTAAGTCTGTGGGGCTTGCATTGTCGTTTAAGGGATAACTTGGAGCCATGGAATCCAGGTTTAGTGACCCTGAACCAGAAATACTGGCCAAGTTCAGTCACACCAAGCTAGAGCAAACATTTCAATCCCTGCCGCCCAAGCCCAGAAGTCCATGTCAATGACATCCAAAGTACCCTAGTGGCCTAGCACATCACAGTAGCTAAGGACACCATGGTGATTGGGCACTCAGTCCCATTAGAAACCCGCATCAATTAGCCGCCGCCGCCAACACTGGGTCCTGCCAACTCATATATTCCAAGGCAGCCATGGAACCAGGGTACATTGTCTAGGTTAAGTGGACGTTCATCAAGTCTGCATTCATTACCATTAGCACTTTACAGCAGCCATCACCATTTCTTCCATTGCTCTTCAATTCTTCCATCTCAAGCGCTCCAATTTTTCCAATCTTGTCTCAAGCTCTCCAATTCTTCCATTGCTCTCCAATTCTCCAATTTTCTCCATCCTAATTGCCCCCCTATCTACTTTTAATTCTACACGGTTTAGGTTTTGCCTCTGATCATACACAAGATTGTCCGTGTATCTTCTTCCCTCAATCATCTCTCTCTCGCTACGCCCGCATAGTCCCTGTACCCCTTGGTATTCCTTGGTTGCTATGGCATCACCTTCAGCGAGGACAGAGAAACTTGGCCCCTTTTACATTCCGCGCCAGATCGAAGAGTGGAAGAAACATGTTGACAGTATTTGGTGCGAGGGGACAAACCTGGCGCGGTTTTGGAACCAGTTGAAGGACGAAGTCGACTTTGAGCTGTGTTTTGAATTCATGAATTCTATGAAGGAGAGATGAGAATGAAGAATACCCATCCGGCATGGTGCAACGAAGAATAGAAGATTATACAAGTCCGATCGGGCCCTTCCTAACCACGTACATTACGAAGTATCTCCTGTTCTACTGCAAGAACAACGCACCACCGGCCATGGGCACGTTTGAGGACGTACATTGCGAAATCGCCAACAAAGCTCGCGCTCGCCGTGGAACCACGCAGGAAAGGAGCAACAAGCGACAACGTTAGGGTTTAGGATCATCCAGGGTGGAGCTCGATGATAATTTGTACAATATCACATTGTGCAATTTTCCGTCATGTATGTGCCTACATTACGCGAGCATGAACTCTGCAGCTGTTGGGAGGCGTGGCCAGTACGTCAACTGCAAACACCTCTACTATATCTTTTGATTCTTTTGCAAGCTCGACTATAAAGTTGATAGGTACATCCATGCTCCTACTCTCAGCTTGGATGAGGTTAAAAAAATTCTCCTAGCTGCTGGGATCATCAAGATCGAGGATTGAAGAATGAGCCACAATTGGTGTTTAGACGGGGAGACTAGAACTAGAAGCAATAGCTTCCTATTTTGAATAGCTGATCTCTTATTTTGCTTTTGTTGAAGTACCTTCTCGATATGATTGACCAATATAACAATGTACTAAACAAAAAGAAAAAAAGAAAATACTACATATAGATCCACCTAATCTCTTTCCGTTCTCTTTCCGTTCTCTCTCTGATGAAGAGGCTCGCCTGATGGGATTCAATTTCACTCCAATAACCCCTATAATTATCCATTCCTTTATGGTTGACCGTAAACATTTTACTCAGAACAGCACTCATAGGGTACCAAAATTTACTATAATTAGTAACTAAACTATATTTAGAAATTTAATTTCTAAAAATAGTGTCGTGTCCAAAATTTAGATGGATCCTAGGCTCTAGGCTCTCCAAATACCCGCTCTCCACTCTTGGGCTCTCCGTTCTAAGCTCGCACGCTAGCGTCGTTGCTAATCAACGCGACCAAATCGACAAAAAAGTTGGATTTTTTAGTTGTATTATGCATCATTCTTGGCAAGCCTTGTCTATATATATATACACGTTAGATGCAAAATTTGTCAGTGGAAATTAGTGAAATGTGATACAGTCATTGGTGTAAAATATTTCTCTTTTATATAGGATGTGAGGGCATTTTCCTAGTCTTATAATTGGTACCTGGTAGAGAATTGTGTACAGGGTTTGGTGAAGGTGAAGAGAAGGCAAAACTTAGTGTAAATGTTTGTCATCATTTTTGTGCACAAGTTTGATTTTCAAACCAAGATTCTTAACCTGTCTATTTATTGTGTAGAGTTACATTCCAAAAATAACTAGGACGAAGGGATTTTGGAACAGAAGAAGAATGAGTATTTGATATACCGAGGCCTATGAAGTAAACAAAATGCAAGGGTGTGATCATTTGTTTTCCTTTCATTGATTGGCAACAAAAAGTGTTGATATATGTGGCAAAATATGCCACTGCACAGAACACATCAACAAGACTAGATGACATGGCAGGTACAGTCACGACGGATGACAACCGTGGTTTGACGGCATCAACAAAACGTGATCAACAACTGTATGTTAAAACTTGTACATGTCAACACGACCAAACCAACAGCTAGTACCAACATTTTCTTGTTAATTTTCCGTTGATCCGGTCACAAATTTTCTAGTAGTATAGCTCTAGGGATGCCCAATCTGAGATGGGTCATACGGAGTGCGAGAGCAATTCTACATGTGAATCGCAGATGGAAGTGCGAGTTGATAGTGGAGACAAATTACATGGTAATGCAGCCAATTTCAATCATGTTTATTCATTCCCTCTCGACTAGAGCATTGGCTTAAGCAATAGATCTAAAAGTAAAGGATTAGGTGTTAGAGTTGACCTAAGCGCCTCTTTTTCAACTAACAACAATGAATTGGGTCTAGATTCTGGTCTACCCAACCCAGGTCGGCCGCTCTAGAGAAATAAGTACTGCAAGTTACTTACTAAGGATTTCTCATTGTTTAGAAGAGCAAGGATTCAAGTCTGCCTTTTAGATGAAACATGCCATAAGAATATTCTCAAAGATAGAGATGTTGGTGTAATATTTGTGTTTGAGCATGAAACGCTGATAATGACGACAATGTGTTGGCCATTATCATACACTAGACTCCAGGGTGGTCAACTGTTGTTTGATATTGTAACTCTCTACATTGACGTTGTACACTTAGAAGTTTTGGATTGTGCAGGCTTCCAAGGGATTCTCCGGAATCCCTATTGGTCTGTTCGTCAAAAACTTTTAGCCAAAGATCATAGCTATGTATCTAACTTGCAGGTCAAGCCTTCAGATAAAGTGGTTTGGAAGATCAGCTCTTAGAAATGTTGCAAGTATAAGTGTTGTCAAACTTTTTGTTGGGAGTTGACAAAGAATCTCCATCGCAAATTCTATGCTTGCTCATTTGGGATTAGGAGAGAGACAACATACGATGTTCAAACTCAACTTCATGCACGTGCTAACGGGCGAAGGAATTTCATTACTCTTAAAACTGTTGACGTCTGTGAGAACTCATTGTACATTATTCACGTTCTAAGTAAGACCGTGCTTTCAAATCACCCACTTCATTGGTCTGTTGTTGGATTACATTTGTTCGCTAGTAATTGATACACTCTTCTCACACTGAGTCTATGCACTCTCTTAATACAAGGCTACAAAATTTTGGATTTGTCGGCCGACAACCATTACTAGAAAATCCAACTAATCTGTTGATTTGGTCGCGCTGATCAAGGACACTTTTTTGTTGATTTGGACAGAGTTCTATTGATTTGAACAAAAACACAACCAAATCAACAAAAAGGTGTCCTTGATCAACGCGATCAAATCATAGATTAGTTGGATTTTCTAGTACTGAGCCAAGTCGGTCTACAATGTTCATTCCTTCGTTAATATCTGATTTCTATGTTGGTTGCCAACTGAATTATTTCCGCCGTCAATCTAAAACTTTGTTTCGCTACTTGAAATGAAGTCAATGAGCAGTGCTATCACAAGCTTGTTTCCCAATCCTATATGAGTGTGCTTCAAAAGAATCATTTCAAAAATGTTGAGGTAAAAGTTGTTGGGAGCAGTTTCTCAAAGGACACCGCGTGTGAGTTCTTCGTTGAGTGCATTGCAAAATATCCAATATGATGTGATGAATGGTAGGCTTTAGCCGATGATAGAGATTGCCATCTAAATTATCAACAAACTTGCTAAAATGTATGCTAAATGGATTGCTCTATCTACATAGAATCTGTTAGAGCTTCTATGTATTATCTATAGTAAGATGGAATCAACAAAGAGAGCCATTCCCAAGATGCAAAGAATCACAAAGGCCACGGCAAGCCTTGGACTGCTTCTTGTACAACAATGTTGATTCATGGCCATGGTGATGGTGCATATGTGCACTATTCAACAGCATTATGGCATGGCGATTCCAATTTTACTATATCCTCTCAACGTTGTGTCTTGCAAGCGTTGGAGAGGCCACTTGTTTGTGAACCTCAAGAGTTGTTTCCTACTCCTCCTTAGAATAGCTTTTTTTAAGCACTCTTACATGGCAAGTTTAAATGTTTATCTTCCATCCGAGTTGCTATTGGGCTTAGTACAGTTCCACCTCTCCTTGGATGCCTGGCGGTGCCTCTTTCCAAAAAGCTCTTCATACAATTTGACAAATCGGCCATGGACAACAGCAATAGATTTCTAATGGCCTTTTGTTCTTTGCTAATTGAAAGGTGCATATTCAAGGAAGTCACTATTGGATTCTTGATTGTGGATCATATTCATGACGACATATATGCGCATTTTAGTTACTTGTCTAAAGTTATCAAGAGGTTATCAACATCTACATTGTAGCAGATCTCATCAAGGCTTTCATGGACTCTCCAAAAACGGGAATGCTAGCATGTGATTCTAGAGAGGAGAGCCTGAAAGCCCGACAGCCTGAGAGCCTAGAAAATTTTCAATTTTATTTTTGTTTTTTTCTGTAAGGGACCTATAACCGTGGATTCAATATGTATTGAATTTAGAGTATAATTGAACTGCAAATTTTCCATTTACATACATGTATGCAAATAGCTTATGAAAAATTTAGGGTGTAGGGTTTGGAGGTGTATCGTTCGAACATTGAAACATTATACATGAACAAAAGAGTATACAAATCAATGAAGTTGGATAGTAAAGTTCAAAGTGAAGTACATCACGGATGGCATTTAATTGGAGTAGTTTAGAGTTTGAATGTGAAATCGGTATACTTTACATACTACATCTATGCAACTGAATAATGAAAATTTGAGGGTTTTAGGGTTTAGGGTGTAGAGATTGAACATTCAAAATTACAACACGAACAAAGAAGTGAACAAATCAATTAGGTAGGAGAATTGAATGGTTAGCAATGTGAAGTACAACACAGATGTAAAAATCCAAAGTAGTGGCCCTTTTAGTCTCACTACAAATATCAAACAGAAAGTAGTACACATATGTGGAGAGAACATCATAGTTCCTCTCAATCATCATTAGAATAACCGGTAGCAGTAGACCCTGAGCAAGAGCTAGATGTAGAGCGGCTCGGTGAACTAAAACCATCACAATCAGACTCCTCAGCCTCAACATCAAAGTATACAAGTGCGTCAGAAGTCAACACCTTTGGCTTTGGAATGTGATCCCTAATACCATGTCCTGCAAGAGCCTGTGCAACTGGCTCAATGTAGCATGGCAACTAAAAAGGTTTAGGTGGGCTCTCAAGAAACTCTGGCCTTGCAAACAATGGCCTCTGCACGGTAGAATACGTGGTCTTCATTTTTCTGCACAAACAAAAATGAACATGAGACCAAAGTGATCAGGAAATCATCAAACAAAACTGCATCAATTGGAATGATTTAATTCAAACTTACTTACTGAATCGAGATTTCTTCAACACTCAAACGACCGTTGATGGAACTGCGTCTGGATCCTCTGATGCAGATGATGATGCAACGACTGGCGCGGGTTCGGGTTTGCGGACACGTCGCATAGACAAAAGCAATCCATCATATAGCTCTTGGTTGTCTTCGAGTGCCACAATGTAGCGTTGCACGCGGTGGCATGCCAACAACGACGCACCTAAAAAAAGGCATAGATCAAAAAAACATGTAACAATTAGCACGAGTAAGTGAAAGAGAAATTCAAACAAATAGAAAGCAAAAACAAATAATAGAAGAAATAAAACCCAAGTAATACTGAGAAAGAATTTTAGAAATATAAACCTGTCATAGCGGTGCAATCCAAGACAACATTGTTGGGGCGAGAAGAAGCCTCAATCAACATCTGTATGAACTGACTATCCTTCTCACGAGGACCTCGCCAAGGCTTAATTCCATTCATTTTTTGTGAACTCTTGGTGGTGAAATTCTGTAACATGTCATCACAACCCACATCTAATCCAAGAGCCTCAAGCGCTGGAATAGATCAAAATGCAAACCGTGCAGGAGCACCCTCGTGCAACACACGAAGCAAAAGATAAATACCAAAACGCTGAGTCTGCAACATATAGAACCAAAAGAGTTAGCTAATAGTAATAGCAAAACAATAATGAATTTTGAAAAAACAAAGTAGTGCACGAGCATTTACCATCTTGAGATGGTTGACTGGTGATGCCAAATGGAGCCTATTCATGCAAGTCCAATCCTAGTACAGCGTAAAACCCGTTGAATTACCGTAACCAAGTATGTTAGCCTTGGTTGACTGCCTATATGGATGCACAATGATGATAGTGCCATCATTAACCAAGTAATTGTCTGCAAAATCAAAAATTGGATCAAGCCAATCGTCCTCAGCTGCATTCCATGATGGAATCTGTCCCGGCGGATCCGAGATGGTGGGAACGGGTACGTTCTCGCGCATGTCCACAAGAATTAAATCTACACATGGATCTTTGCACGACTGCCCTTTGAATACTCATGGGCGGTCCGCTTTGTGCTACAAAAATTAAAACATACACATGTTAGTAAATTAAAACTGCCACTAATGCAATATTCATTAAAATGACACAAAATGGTCATTTTGAGACTCCCAACCCTCTATTGCGGGCGTCCTTTCAAAGATAGTTGTTGAAGCCAAAGATAAAGAAAGGTCGAATTAGATTGATTAATGAAATAAAAGAACTAGTAGTTACTTTGAGCTCATTACAATCATGGATAAACAGAAGAAATTAATGCTCATTAAATTGAGACAACTTGCACATTTTGAGACTTCCATACACCAACCCATTCAATTGAGCACAATTGAAGTGAAAAGTATGAAGAGCACACTGATGCCATCTGCTTTGTGGAAGTTCGCACGTATTATTTGATGTATGGGAGCGTCGGAATTTCCAGAACCGTGCTCATGTACACAGGTTTAGAAGATAATGCGTCCTAGAGTATACAAGTATGACTAGTACTAGTAGATCATGATACAGTTATAGACATGAGATATTCAAATATGCCCTTGGCGATATAGGTTTTCAAGAACAACAAACGGTGGTACACAAGAACAACCGTATGCTATCAGGGTATCAAATGTTTATGGGGTTCTGTGGGGACAGCTAATATTTATAGTGAGCTAGTGACACAACAGTAAGTGACGTACAACTATTACGGGGAACACATGACCCCCTAAGCTAGCCATCCTTGCCTCCACTACGACGATTCTTCTTAGCCGCTAACGCTTCCTCCAACGCTTTCACCTCTGCCAGGCCTCGAAGGATAGCCCTCAAGCGAGAATCTCCTTCACGGCGCGGCGGAATGTCGTAGTCCTTGAGTGATCGGGTAGGCCGAGGAGCCTTCACTCGGTTTGTGGAGCGTAGGTTCGGATAGCCGACAGCCATGGATCTTGAGTCCTTGGGCCAACGAGCATCACGCAGCACTGGACGACCAGGGACCGAACCGGACCAGACCGGACCGGCTGAGCCAGAAGATGCACCACTCCGCGGCAGACGCAAAGGGGCTGGGCGCAAATTATCCTTGATTCGAGGACACAGAGAACGTTTCGAGGAACGCAAAGGGGCCGGGCGATTATTATCCTCGAATCGAGGACATTGAGCAGGTTTTGAGGAAGGCAAAGGGGCCGGGCGCAAATTATCCTCGATTCGAGGACACTGAGCAGGTTTCAAAGAAGGCAAAGGAGCCGGACGCTTGCGACTCCCGCCCGAGCGAGCCGGCCCGCTTATAGTTGGTCCAGGTGCAGGAGGACGCACCGGCGAAGCTTCGTCATCATCGAGGCGAGGATCCCCAGCGCCACCATCAGGGCCTACATACAACTTCCTGTGGGGGGTGGACTCGGTACGCGGAAGGCGAATGAGAGCGACATCGCACTGGCGAAGAGCGCTTCAGCGGCGAACGGGACCTAACGGGGGTTCTGACGGGGCCTCGATCGGGAGGGCTATTGACAACGCCATCCTCCTCATTCTTCTTCTTGGAGTAGTCCACTGCAACAGACGCAGCGTCCGTGGCCGAGCAGAGCACGTAGGGCCTTGAATACTTGGAGGGGCCGCAGCTACGTCTTGCAGACTCGGATCCTCCGGGGTACGATACGCCCGATCCCGACTGCAGACTTCTTGTGAGGAGCTGGTCAGGGGGGGTACGGTACACCGTGAAACCGGTCGCCTGAGGAAAGAACATGATCAGGGAGGGTGAAGGCATGAAAAGCAACGGCCGGTGGCCCAACACATCATCCTGGAATGAAGGATCTATGTCCCAGATCGAGACAAGCACGAGAGAAGACAAACACATGCAATGAGCATTTACATGATTCCGATTTACACATTTTATTTATACAAGGTGGCGTACAAAATTAATGATACAAACTGTAATTACAGTTCGAAGACCCAGAGAACGTCACTCCTACATAACAAGGCGACCCTGAACTAACGAATCCCCGGGAAGTCGTAAAATTGGCCGGAAAAGGCTAAGGACTGATTGAGCCCACGACGGATGTGGGCGTAGAGAGGATCAGACGGTTCAAGCGGACCACGCACGATCCGATTATCCTCCACGTACGCACGCAGCCGGCCCGGAGCATAGGAGGAGTGCAGCTGGCGAAGTTAAGGAGCGAGAGACCCCATGAGGAAGTCGTCTGTAGTTTTAGAACGGGATCAGGATTCTAAGAAAATTGCGTTTCCGGCCTCATTGCACACACTCTTCTCGGAGGAATCGTCTATGAGGAGGGTGTTGTCCTTGTCGATAACAGCCCCATTAGAAATGGAGAACACCCGTTTGGCGAGGTCCTTGAAGAAGATCTCCTTGGTGCCAGACAAATCCTTAAGGTGCTGCCCCTCTGAGATTTCAACCTTAGTGCAGAAATCCTACCCGATAATCTCGTAGGGCTGTTTGGCGCCATAGAAGAAGAATCCCACGATGAGCTCGACGGTGGACCTCCTCATGGAGCTCCAGACGAAGACATGATCGGCAACCTCGGCGACCATGGCGAGGAACTCCGCCAGACAGGGACGAGTGTAGACAGCCTTCGGGCCAACTACTGTGGGATGCGACGACGAAAAGAGGTGCATTCCGACATGGTTGACCCGCGCAGATTTTGGGATCTGGGACCTATCGATGCACTGGCAGAGAATGCCGTTCAAGTCGAAAACGATATTCAACCACTTTTTCTGCGGTTGGGACCCTATAGACGATACACTCCGCGGCACAGCGACTCCGCTACACGGCGACTCTACCTGATCAAGGCAAATACAGAACAAGTGGAGTTACCTGATTGAACGCAAAAGCAGAGACAGGGGAGCCAGAGAGTGGGGCAAAGCATTTCATCCCACTAAGTGAGGGCAGGACACCCTCCACATGTGATGGTTTTGGGGGCAGCGGACGAAGCACACTTTTAAGCAATGTCGGCTGGACAAATACATGGAAAATGAGAAGACATTAGGCAAGGATATTCAAAAAATGAGCTCCTCATATATTAAATTTACATAGTTAATATATTATACAATCATCCGGTAAAAAAATGTCGCCGAAGGGGCAGCTATGTACACATCACAAAACTACATTCGGAAGCCGTGAATCTACACTATCCTACAGGAGGCTGTCGCAACGGGGCGGGTCGACAGCGCCACACATTCACAGACGAGGCACTCCCTCCTATCAACCAGAATGAATAGAAATAAGAGTCTACATACGGGCAATGACAGATTGATGGAGGTAGTAAATTACTTCCGTCAAGTGGCATCCCGGCGACTCATCAATATTCATAAGGGTTTGAAAGGTCAGGGGAGTGTACTTGATCTAGGAGACTGTGTGAGTCGTTGTCGACGAACTCCACGGCGGGTACGATCGGTGCCGGCTCGGGCTGAAGCAGCGGAGCGTCGTCTTCGTAGTCCACAAGCTCCTCATCTAAGGCAGGTGGCGGACAGCCGCCGACTTTTGCATCGGCAGGCGAGGGAGTCGAGCGCACAACATTGAATCGAGTCTCGGCCGCAGGAGGGAAGGCGAGGGAGGCATCTTTGGGACTTGGAGGAGGCGCAGCAGTATCCTCGACTCAAAGATGTCCAGAATTATCCTCGAGTCGAGGATGTCGAGAGTTATCCTTGACTCGAGGATAGTGGTGTAATGGGGAGGTACGCGCGGGGATCTCCCCCTGATGATCGTGCAGCTGAGCCGTAGCGAGAGCGTTGCCAACGGGATCCCAAGAAGCAGGAAGCGCTGCAGCAGATGCAACCGCAGCTAGAGCAGGCAAGGAGCAAGACATATCCTCAAGTCGAGGATCACGAGGAGCATCGTAAGCGGGAAGGTGGAGGGCCGAGTCCTGAGTAGCAGGGGTGGTGCTCACCGCCAAATTCAAAGGTCCAGCAGACGAAGTAGAAGAACCCGCGGTTTGGGAGCTCCTAAGGTCATTCAAGTATTTGGCCCTCAACTCTGCCATAAACTCCTCTTTCGCTTCGGCCTCTGCATCCTGCTTGGCTTTGGCGAGCACCTCATCGTACTGCAGTTTACGCTTTGCCTCAGCCGCCTCCAACTCCTGAAATTTTGTCATCAAGGCTTCCTCATTCTCCCTCTTTAGCTTCTTCCTTGCTAGTTTCTCTTCCCACCAGGAAAGCTCGTAAGCAACGCAGTCGTTCTCTTTGCCATCGACAGAAATTAAGTTGGCTTTCATTACTTTGAGCTTCGCGATTTGCTCTTCGATGCGTTCAATCACACTGGTGGATGACGGCGCATGGCGAGCGCTCGGTTCTGAGACAACTTTTGCAACTGAAGCAGACGGTGTTGGCTGATCGTCGTCGGAGTCGCTGAGCTCTATATAAGCAGCAGAAGCAAATTCGTCAGCGATCGCCTTTCCCTTGTCCCGACTCCGCTTTGGGAGAGGAGGACCAGAATAGCTCGGTGGCGCTGCTTCTTCGGATTGCTCAGGAGCAGGAGGAGCAGGAGGTGAATCCATGGCGCGAGTATCCTCGACTCGAGGATCCGGGGCAGGAGAACTATAGGCCGATCGACCTTCTATAGCTCTAGGTCTCAGGGGAGTCCGTTTCCTTCCCGCCCGAGGCTTCTCCATCGTGAAGTCGAGATCGTCATCCTTGTCGGAAGCTCCATCACTAGACGAGCCGTCCTCATCTTCTCCATCATCTTCCTCCTCGCTACGCCCGCCAGGAAGATGAGTCCCGTACTGGTCGAACTTCCCATAGACGTCCTCGTCTTCCTCGTTGCGCTCAAGATCCGCCCGGTCACGGTCCTCATCGTCAAGTTTCAGCTCCGCATTCACGTCCTCTATCTGTTGGAGTCCTGCATCATTGGAACGTGCAGGAGGGGGTGATGACTCCTCGTCACTGGAGCGCAGAATTGCTGCTGTAACGGGTTTGATGTAATTCCCCATGTACGGGGAATTTCCGAACAGGAAGTCCTTCATGTCCAGGCTCTTGGACTTTTTTGCCAGGGACTTTAGTTTGTGTAATCCCACATTGCTGGCGATCCCGTAGTAGTGCAAGCCATACATCTGCAGAGTCAGCAAGCGAGTGGTTAGTGATCTGTATGAACAGGGTGCATGCTATAGGTAGATGAGCTTCCAGACTTATCGTCGACCTGAAGATAGTGGAGGAGTGAGAGCAGAAAGCTTCGGGAAATAGCAGTTCAAATGCACAGATGTGAACCAACAACATGCAGTGCAGGCATTAAAACGACTGGAATTATGTTCGAGTCGAGGATAACAGTCCACCAATGGTAGGAGGCACTACCTTTTCAGCCAGCATGCACTTTGCACCCGTGTAGACGCCGAAGAAGTTCTGCCCCGGAGAAGCGAAGTTCTGGATGATGTCCAAGTAGAACTCCATCCGCAGCTCGCTTGAGCTCAATCGAAACTTGGACTCGTGGTTCTAGCGGGGATCATTGTAGTAGGCGATATTGGATGCAACGTACTCTGGCTTGATGAGCCCAGGAATGTATGACAGAACATCTCGCTGATAAAAGAAGTGGAGATTAACGGAGGGCAGCGCAGCCTGCCGAATCGGAATGTCATACAGCCGCTCAGCTTTGCATGCCTTGTAGACGGTCTGCTTGTATTCCCAGTCCTTGAAATGAACATCGATGAACGCAGCCGCCGCTGCGTCATCCCATGTGTCCGCCATAATCCAGAACCATATTTTGGGGTCCTTTATTGACGGGTCATTCATCTAGTGGAGCTTCTCAAGGAATGGCATAACCGGAGCCGGAGCGACCGGGATGTCGGATTTTTTGTGCTTCGGAACGTCCCGGAGATCCGCAATCCCCAAGCTCAGAGGCCTGGTATTGGGAGCGTAGTCCCACGAAGCTGGATTCATGACGAACGCCATGGACGGTCCGTCATCGGCACGAAGTTGAATCTTGCCGGTCTGCTTTGGTACGTGTTTCTTGAGCGAAACAAAGCGACTGAACATGTCTCTCAACTCTGTGAATTTGTCCCCCATCTCGTCCGCCCGCTAGTTGACAGCCTTGTTTGTCCGGCGCATCGCGAAGTGAGTTTTGCTGGGAGTAACGAGAAGAAAGTCCCATGTCACAGAGGAGAAAGAGCACGTCTTCTTCCAGTCTCTCCATTTCTGCCTGTCGATATTGCCGTCGTCCTTCACAAATGTGAGGGACTTGTCAGCATTCACCAACTCCTCCAGAATTACCTTCTTGCGCTTTCGGCGCTCAACCCACTCACTAGCACAGTAGTTGTCCAGGACCGGCTTTTTCGATTTTAGAACGGAGACTTTGGGGTATGGTAGAACGGAGATTTTAGAACGGAGACTTTTTCTATTGGGGATCCTCCCGAGCAGATGTTGCACGTAAGTCTTGAGGTCGTCGTCTGTAAAGTGCCCCATATGCTTGAAGAACTCGCACTTCAACTCGTACCTTTTCTCTCCGCCCTTGATCTGTTTGTAAGGCAGGGACGTATCCGGATTGACGATGTCCCCGTCGTTGTACATGGTCAGAAAACTCTCCCACATGGCGTAGTGGTCGTCTTCCAACGTCATGATCGTGACCTCATGTTTGATATCAGCGATCCCCTTCACGTTGTTTCCTTCTTTGTTGGGATTGATACTCTGAAATCGACTGAGGATCATGGTCACGAAGGTCTGCAAAACAGTCAAGATCATATCTGATGTCAGAGGCAGACATTGATGTGATTATCCTCGAGTCGAGGATAATGGCTCTAAGTTTGAACTGCAGACCGCTAGTCTCAAGAGCACATCACGAGATTACATACAGTTAGGAAATTATGGGTATAATGATATGAATGTTTGGGAATTTGAACTATTCAACGAAGAGCGTGAGGCATTATCCTCGAGTCGAGGATAATTTGTCATACAATCTGATGGTGTATACCTGCCACTTATATGGTGCTTGGATCGCCTTGTTCCCCCGGACCCGTGCCTCTGCCCCATTCATGGTTGGCCGTTCGAAGTGTATCCAGATTAGACAGCCGCTGATGATCTGGTTTCCCCATGTTGGTTGGGCGTGTTCGAGGTGATTGGTGGTGTTATAGAATTTTGAGATGTTGTGCAGCTTCAGCGGGTCCAATGTCCAGACGATGTAGGCATCCCACGTTCTGAGCTCTTCACGCCTTTTCTCGTCACAATGCCCTCGCTGCAGCTCCTTTGAAGCTGTAATGCTGTGCTGGCCGTCAATAATCATGAATTTACCAAGCTGGATGTCCTCCCATTTGGCAGGTGGTTTCTTTAACAACTTCATGTCATTGTCGACGGGAGTGAGGCACACGACCTGCCGCTGCTTGATGTCTGCAAGTTGAAGGAGCTTATTCTTGCAAGTCTCCAGCATATGCTTCTCCAGCTTTTGGATGATGTACTCCTCATGTGCTGGAAAGCACTGGTTGATGGTTATCGGGAATTTTGCGTCCTTGCCAAAGATGTAGCAGTCACTGTGCTGCTCCCAGAACTCTTTGCGTTGTTGCGCAAACTTGAGGTACTCTGCTGCTGGCATTGGCTCTTCGGTAGGTCTTCTGTCCAGCTTCGTCAATGCGGAACCCGAGCTACCAGCAGTTGAGGGTCGTGCGGCATTTGTTGAATTCCTCCTCTTCTTCCTCACTTCAGCTCCCGGAGCATCTTCGGCTGTTGACACTCGGGGATTTGAGCGGGCTCTCTTACCCCCACTGGCGCGACTACCTCCACGTGGTGTTCCCGACTGGGATCTGTTTTCGTCGCAAGATTCTGGGTCGCGGGGTCGCCTTTCTCGGATTGCTGAGGCGGGCGTTCTCGTTGATTGTCTACCTGCGTGTTTGTCCAGGGACATCCATATCTGGTTGAGCTTTCACGACAGGATTGTTGCTTTAGCATTTTTCCATTCGCTGAATTTCTCGAAGGCCTGCTTCAATTCTGGCGTGGATTGGCTCATGGAAGCGCTAAGGTCGTCCATGTCATACCTCGGCCCATGCTCGTGCACTTTGATGACTAGGGAGTAGAGGTGAGATTTACTCCTGCCGCTGTCATCCATTTTGTTGAGGGTGATGACAAGGTAATCGCTGTGGTAGGAATCGACGATTGTGACCTTCTCATTGTTGTTCCACACTAGGAATCCGGGTCCTCCTTTCTCAAGATGCTTCAGGTAGACATATTTCTTGAACTGGCTAACCTCGAATGTCCAAGCTTCCACGCAGTCCTTGAATTTCCACAGAGTTCCGTAGGTGGACTCCATCTCTGGTGGGATGAAAGGCTCCGACTCAAATGGATTCTGAAATGGCTCCATGTATGGAAGAGTTGAGGAATAGTCATAAGTGTCCACTTGAGCCATTGGAATAGTCTGCACATGACATTGGTAATACGGTTTGTTAGTATCTTCGACCCGAGGATCGGTTTTGTGTTCGGGATGCATTTGGTGTGGTAAGATATGCAGACTTTATCTTCGACTCGAGGCTAAACTAGTCTTGGTTCACTATGGTTCAGCTGAAATCATTGTTAGCATTGCGGACTCGGTTATGAGTATCTTCGGGTTGAAGATATACAGCTTGCGTTGTCTGGAATCGCAAAGGCGATCAGGTTTACAGTTGTATTTCCGGGATATCTTCTGCGCAGTTGATGGTTGATATCTTGGAATCAAGGATTTGACGCTGTTATCTTTGGGTCGAGGATAATGTTTTACAACTCCTGTGACTCGGCAATGGGTTTGTATATGCCGGCGCATGGTACAGGTGTGGAGAATTATTTATATCGTGAATTTCGTCAATCTACACGGGACTCTTTATATCTTCGAGTCAAGGATAACCCTACTGGATTTTATTATTTGAAAAGTGGATTTCATTTAGGGCAGATGTTGGTGATCTGTCATTGACAATTATCCTCAACTGGAGGATATCTTTGAGGTTTTCCGCGCGGGGAGTTACTTTTGTACTACAGTTTCTGCTTGCGCGTTATGTTATTTTATATTTATCTTTGGGTCGAGGATAATGGTATGGGCCGGGATGATAATTTCTTGTTCAAAGTGTCATACATTTTAAAATTTCATGTCTTGATTTGGTTGGTTGATTGTTATCTTCGAGTCGAGGATAATTTTGGTTTGTGATTTGTATTTGTTTTGGTTTTTGTTCTGATATGCGCTAGTGGTATTAGGATATATCCTCGAGTCGAAGATAATTGTGCTGGATTGCAATAGCGTTATCCTCGTGTCGGAGTTAGATTTCTTGAAGTCAATAAGATTTATCCTCGAGTAGAAGATAAATATCCTCAAGTCGAAGATAAGTATCGTCGAGTCGAAGATAACTATCCTCGACTCGAAGATGATTATCCTGGAGTCAAAGATAATTATCCCCGAGTCGAAGATAATTATCCTCGAATCGAGGATAAATCTCCTCGAGTCGAAGATAATTATCTTCGAGTTCAGGGCACTTGCACGAATTTCGAAGATAATTACCTGCCTAGAGTTCATGATCTATTCATTGTATTGATATGGAAATCTGTAGCTTTTACAAGAAATCCAACATTCTTAAATGTGAGGAGTACCTCTGAAAACCTCGGTGCTAGTCCTTCAAATTCTAGCTCCCTCCGGTGCAATAATTCGAAATCCACCTCCACTTGGAAAAACCCTCGTGCTATGCTAAAGCTGTCAACCCAATTATATCACAAATAAGGAACAAAGCCTGCCAGAATTTCATTCCCAGAATCTGAGTTCCTTTTAATCTTTGCTACACTACAAAATCGTCAATAAATGAAAAATTATATGTATATACCTGAATATGACTAATCAATTCAAGTTTCAAAAGCTTTGCTTACTCAAAGTCTCCTACACTGCTTCTGAGTTGATTCCATGGTTTGCAAAATTCTAATCATATTCTAACAAAATTCTAACAATTCTAACAGTTCTTAAAATTCTAACACCTCTGAAAATTAGAACTGTAAACCCTAAAGAAGCAGACAAGCAAAAACGAACAAGACAAGGAAGCAGACAAGCACAAACCCTAAAGCAAGCAGACAAGCAAAAACAAACAATGGGAAGCAAGCAAGAAAATAAACCAGAACAAGGAGGGTTCAATTACCTCAGAAAGCTGGAGCAGGTCCACCTTGAAGCGCAGACATCCACAACAACGAAAAAGAGGAAGAGAGCTTCTACTGCCAAGCACGTCACTGTACTACAAATCGCCCAATCGCCCAATGAAAATGTACAAAGGAGGAGCGCAAATTCACAATCAAGATGTACAGGGAGGAAGAAGAAAGCGTGGAGTCACGCGAGCGAGAAGAGCGTGGAGTCACGCGAGCGTCACACGGCGGGGCAGAGTGAAGGGGCGACGGAGAGCAAGGAGAAACCGTAAAGCTTGCGAGTGCCTGGGGAGAGAGACGACCTCCCAACCGTAGCCCGAACCAGGAGGCTCGGCTCGGCAGGAGGCTTGGGCGGTTGGTTCGGCTCGGCAGGAGGCTTGGGCAGTTGGTTCGGCTCGGCAGGAGGCTTGGGCAGTTGGCTCGGCTCCGAAGCTTGGGCAGTTGGCTCGGCACCGAAGCTCGTGTTTTAGGCAGGGCACCCAAGCTCGTGTTTTAGGCAGGGCACCGAAGCTGAGGTGTTAGGGTCGGCATTGAAGCTTGGCTCCCCAGTATAGGTAGGCCAAGCCTATAAAGGCAATGCTATTATTTTTAACCCCTAAATGTCCCAGCATCTACAAACTGGATGACGAACAGATTCAAAGTCTTGCAACTTTCTTAGAGAACCTCGCATCTCTTTCATCCAAGTCATATTTCTATGCCTATTAAATTTCCCCGTTCCTATATCCCACGGTGGTCTTGAATGCGAGACCCCTGCGAGACACTGTTCATGGCTCCCTCCCTTTCTGAAATTTCTATTTTGGGCACCGAGACCCCTTTTTGGCAAATTTTTTTGCAAAATTCGGGCCTACGGCCCTAAATTACCCTAGGGGCACCTATTTGGGAATAAAAAACCATTGGAGGAGGGGGTTGTTTTTTAAGGTGGGCCCTGACAAGGACAAAAATAGGGGGCCACTTTTGTCCCCATTCATTCAAGACCACCGGGGGATTTAGTGACTTCGATTAAATTTTGTACCAATTGCAATATATCTCTTATGATGGAGAATTGATGATAATATTTGAGAGGCCTCTAAAGGTCATAACGTCAAACTTGTTGCCTTGATATAATCCCACAGAATTGGTATACAAAAAAAAGTTACAGATTACGCATTGTGGATTTAATCCGTACGATTTGATTCAAAAATACTATGAAAAATACTTTATTATATAAGTTGAAAGGTGAAATAAGATATGTACTCTAAATTTGAATATTTTTGTTTTTATTTTTTTTCCTTCTCTGTTTTACCCTTCAGCGTATTGATTGAACACTATTATCAAAGATGTATTTTAAAATGTTTGATGAAAAACAAAAATGGAGTTGATGTACAAAGCAAAGTTGTAATTGTCAATATAAAGAGACATGTCTGTACAGTTGGATTCATCAAAATTATTCTCAATATTTTTCAATTAATTTTGCACGGTTTTTGCTTGAAACTTAATTAAAAATCCCAAGAAATAAACAAAAATTGAAAAATATTGTAATGAGATTCATTTGGAATAACACGCAGTACAAAATGGTAAGGTCTCCATTGTTTGACTATAATTATAATTGAAAATGTGTAAGGTCTCACTTCGTGAACTAAAACTGAAATTTCACAGAAACTACTCGAAGAACTTCGTTTGTAATTTTTTGAAAATTCACGTCATCTTATTTTGAAGATACATACCGTACAAATGGTACTTAACTAGCACAAGAATCAAGAGACTTTTGGATGGATGAAAAATATCACCGTATGTGGTGAAGGGACGCGTCTGAATTCATACAACGTCTAGAAAATGAAGGTTGGCGCGTCAAAGGGTGCACCAATACTAATAATGGTAATTCTATCAAAACCAAGGTGAAAAAAAAAATCTTAATTTCTATTTGGAATTATTAGACACGTCCAACCATTTTTCACGAAGAATTATAGATTCTAAGCCTTTGAACTTTTTCATACAACCTCGCGTCACTAATTAATATCATGAAAGTCCCTTTCTTAGTGTATTTCTTGTGACGTAGAGCTGTTGATAATTTTGGAGGGGCCTTTATATGCAATTACGTCAAACTTCTAATAAAATACAAAGAAATGCGTGCCACGATCTTTCAACATTTGCCTATCGATATGATCAAAGTATTTTGTAGTACTGTTTGTCGGGTGGACACTAGTAGATTGACATTACAAATAGACAATTTATTCACGTTGCCCCCAAAAGAGGCCGGAGATTCTATACATGTATCTCTAACCCTTTTCTAAGAAGTACGGTTTTCCAACATTCCTAAATGTCTATATGTGTATTCATTTCTAATATAATTTTAGTATGCCTAATGTATATATTATGTATATTGATGACTTAATTAATCCCCATTTTAGACACATAGTCATGACATAATGGTTAATTTTTGGAGCAATCCACTAGGATACGAATTTAATCATTAAATTACCAATTCTTATTTTAACTATTTTATGATTTAATAATTCATGTTAAATTTCTGTTCCAATTTAGAGTGTGTAATAACTATAATATTAAGTGAAGCATAACTATAATATTAAGTGGGTGTCTGAGTCGAATGGTCAAGTGATATTATTAATAACATAGGATGTTTAACCCCTAAACGTCCTCACCTATGTCCAATTTAGGGAGGTTTGCAAAGAAGCATAAAAGTTAAACAATTTGAATTTTAGAGTCTATTTATACAGTTAGATCTATAATTGCTATCACTCATATTTTTCTAAAACACGTTGGAACATAAAAAAAATAAAAAATAAAATTGAATTCAATTATGAATAATATATTGAATGATAGTATGTGGATGAAATTTGTTGTGATGGGTTATAATGTAGTACTGTAGGTGTACTGATTTTTTGAGACATTTTCGATGCTTGATTGTAAGAGTTTTATTTTTCAACAACACTTTCAGACCAAAAACTATTTCTTTTTTGATCGGAGCACGCATACATGAAGTGAACTTCCCATTTAAAAATTCAGTTAAAAAATTCACAATGCTAAAAGTGCATGATGGATGTGAAACTATAGATGAAATCTGTACATCATGCAAAATATGCATGGTTTTAGGGTTAGGGGTGCAAAATAATCTCAAATAATACTCATAGAATATACTAAGTATGGGTATTATTTTATATCATAGAATAATCGCATTTGGCTTCATACCCCGTAAATGAACCTTTCAATGCATGTGATGCAACAAAACACAAATATAACATAATTATAGTGCATCGATTAAAGCACAATAGATTAACTCCTAAACGTCCACACTTTAATCAATTAACAAATGCAAATCGTTATCACGTTTGCTAAACAAATTTTAACTTCTAGATTTTAGTATTAAATATTGATGGTAATATTAGTGAATCAAACCGAATGGATGGATTGGAATTTAAGATTCAAAATCTAGAAGTTTCATTTGTATATCAATTCCAAAATAATATTCTAAATAGTCATTTAGAATCATTTTTCTTGCAATGCCAATTCCATGGACACCGTAGTACCCTTAGACGTTAAAGTTGCTTTTCGAAGTTCAAAATCTAGAATCATCTATTAATACATACAAGCCTTGTTTAGAAGGGTTTACTATAGGCATTTATATGGGTTAAAGAAATAACTTTTCGTCTTGTTGACTCTAAACTATAAAAGTGTTGAATTACAAAATAAGTTACAAATTTATTAGGTGAAGAACAACTTCCCATTTACAGCTTAAATATTACTCTAAAATCAATTTAGCTGAAATATAATTCTTAAAAAAATCAATACTCTGAATTTTTTGAGTAAGACAATAATTCTATATCTTTTTGACCATAACCAAAAATATTCATTATAATAGATTACCACGTTCACCCAAAAAATGTGGGGTGTCTTTTATACATGAGACCTACAAAGTAATTTTAATTTGATATGAGTAATGTTTGGTTTTTTTAAACCAATTTTCTGGAATTCTAGATATATTCATAGGATATAGGTGTAATACACCTTAATGAACCTAAAAATAGTAAATTATTTCACTATATATAATTATATACATAATCTAGAAATTATATATAGATGAAATGTATAGATTCCGAACGCTAGACCCTATCAGCAAAGGTTCCAATAATTAACCGTATGACAATTATGAAATTATTACGTTTTTGGTCATATTTATTGATTAAGTAGCATTTTATTTGTACTTTATAAAATTTGGGTTATGAGTTATTATATGTTAACTTTGTAGCAGCTAAGAACACATTGCAACCGACATCACCATTCTATCACATGTCACATGCAACTCAAAGTATGTTGGACTTGAATAATAGTATGTCGAATTAAATTTTTATCCCTTCAAACCAAAGATGTTCATCGCGATAAGTATAGTCTGAAATAATTATAGTTTAACCCCTTCATATTCTCACTCTTTTCAAACTTGGCAGATTTAAAAAGATACATAACAAAAAGCAAGTAACACTGAGGGATATTTTGTCTTTGATGAATGAATAAAAGTTTTACATAATTAATAATGGATTCTATCCATACAATTACTTTGGCAATGGCTATCACCAATATTTGTGTATTATATTACGAACTTAAAATGTAACGATCGTTTGTAACAATTACGATTAGTACAAATAAAATATTGACAATCTAATAATGAATTTTTAAGGTTCGGATGGGTTCAAATGTAGTAGTCTAAGTGTAGTAATGTTTGGCGTTTTTTACGTAGCATATATTAGGTAGTTCACTTTTTCAAGAGCACTTTTGGAATAAAATCTTCGAAATGAGTAGTGGAGCACTACAACGTGAAATGAGGCATTCAACTTCCACAAGTCATCCCGTTTCTAATGGGACCACACATGCATAATCCAACTTTCCAGATAAGTTTGAAATAAAAATTTCACACTGCAAGCAGTGCATGATAGATGAGAAATTGGAGTTCAAATTCGTTCATCATGCAAAAAATGCATGGTTGGGATGTTAGGGGTTAAATACAACCCATTGAACTAGGTAATTTAGCAATTTTTTCAACCATGTGCTTTTGACCAAATTTACAAAAATCAACGTAAATAAATAAGTTTCTATTTTTATACAAATTATAAATGAGTATTAGTGACGCACTATATATTTTTTCGTATATGATGAATGTTATGAATTTAGTAGTATAGACTTGATTGAAACATCATACTATAATATAATGTATCCACGTAAGTGCATGAGAAAAAAATACTTTCTCATGCGATTTGTCACTGAATTATATTAAATGTAATACTTCTTTATACCTATTTCCGTACAACTATATGGATGTGTGTGTATCATATTCAATCCAAAATCCAAAATTAGATTTGGAATTGAATAGAATGATGGAGAAATAATACCCATTGATGTAAATGCATTCAAGTGAGAGTGCAAGGTACATGCACTAGAGTTCCAAGTGCTCTCAAGGGTATTGTATGTACGTTGGATGAATGGCGGCTCACATGAGATGGAAATCATTTCAAGTACTCTCCTTCTTCCACATTTCAATATTTGAATGTGTGAACTTTTTTCTCATTCCTCATTCACTCTTTCCCTTTCCTCATTCATCTCCTCCTTGTGACAGAATGGAGACGGATGCGCATCCACAGTTGGAGCTAAGAGTGCCAACCCTGCCCCTAGGCGTGGCACCATGTGAGGGCGTTCCACGTTCATCATGGACCACGAGGGGCGTTACGATCACCAACGCGGATGGGATTGATGTTGCAAAGGGTATCTGCCATAGTGTTGATCCGAAGCTTGTAATTGACACAGACGGTTTGCCTCTCGGCGATGAGCGTAGCAATTCACATTGCAGAATCACTCGTTGAGGAGGAGGTTCCGTCCGTATAGATGTGGCCTATGCGATCTTAGCATATCTCCAGGGTCTTCTTCAATGGAGCGAGCTTGTACGACCACGAGCAAACAGCCATACATATGAATGCATCGAGGAGGCGTGTCCGGAAAGGGGTTAGGCCTTATGAGACCACACACGAGAGAATTGAGCCGGCTACCCCTCCCAAGAAGGACTTCTTACTTTCTGCCCAGTCGATTATCGCTGTGTCGAGCAATGTCTGTTGTCCTTTAAACTGCGTACAGCCGTATCCGCGAGCAAAGATCCAAGCCCTTCGCACCCAATTATACATAACTGGTAACGTATACTTCCGAAAGCATCTGTTGCTGGAAGTGCACCGTCAAATTCACCGAGATGTGAACGGTAAAGAGATGATTACCTGTGAGGGAATTGAGGTGTGCCCTACAGCAGGGTGTCTGATTCACTCGGTGTCGAGAGCTACATACCATCGTTACAAGGGTCGAGCAAAATCTGGTGTGCGCCCGGAGCCGCATGGTAACCTTGGGACAAAGAAGCCCCGCTAGCAAACATTGCAAGCCACTGCCACTCTTCGAACGTTGCTCGAGAACTCCGCAGATCAGATGCCTCACAAGTCCAAGACACTTCCGTCTAGTGAGAAAGTTGTGTCCATGTGTCTCCCGTCCTCCTTTTGGTGGATCGAGACATTGCCTTTGATCAATGAGGTCAACTCGCGCTTTGATTTGCCGAATGTGTCATCCAGCAGACTAAGTAGAATTCGTAGCGAGTCTTTTCCTGAATTCGCACCAAAGGCTCGTGGGGATAGTTTTTCTCGATGTGGGACCTGTGATAGAATTAAGCAGCTCCGTTCCGCTTGCACGTCAGGGCCTCGTGCGTCCCTTCTATGGACTACGAAACTCAAAGCCGACATAAATGAACAAAGGGCTCACAAAGAGCTGTATTATGGTAATAGGGATCAGTCTGAGAAATTCCCGAACAAATTACTTACCATCATCCATGACAAAATGGACCACTCAAAGACTGCCTTGCTGCATTATTCTCACAAGAGCAAGGCAGTTGATTCCTTCATGAAGTTGCCGGTTGCGGTGACTGGAATGATTGCGCATGGCCACGAACACATTAGATATGCACATTATGGCCTGGACATTTATCCGAGTGATTCAAATCATACCGTGGGTTCAATTGCCCAATTACTACAGGATCTGGAGAAGCTGCTGAAGTATTCAACGCGGGAGTTGTTCACTGGGAGTAGGTCTTTTGATCTCTCCGAGGCCTTGTTGCTAAATTCGGAGATTTGCTTGGAATCCCTCCCACCTCCTCCAAGGGAGCCGGTCATCGCGGAACCACTCCCTCCCACTTTAACTCTTCAACTTGACAACGCGTGTGGGGACAACAAGAATCGATGGGTCTTTGCATTTTGCTCCCTCCTTGTACACAAAGGTGTCTTCTGCGAGATATTCATCAATTTTCTCATCGTGGGGCACACTCATGATGACATTGATGCCCTCTTCAGTCGATGGAGCCGTAGATTGCGGGAAAATGACTACCCCACGATTCCCAAGCTTATGAAGTCCTTCATGGATGCTGAATCTCAGCCCGTCATTCCGCACCTTATTGAGGAAGTCCCAAACTTCAAAGGGTTCGTTGAAGGGTACTTGTACACGGGTAATGATGCTTTGCAAGGTCATACCAATGCTCAACAATTCAAGTTCTACAAAGATCCCAACGGGTGGCCTTTAATGCAGTACAAAATTCTTTGTACAGACAGCGACTGGTTGCCCAAGGAAGGTGGGGGAATTCGATTGTGGAAGGAGACTGCAGATGGACGTCCAATGGTGCCCAGTGGACAGCCTCGCCCACTGGCCCCGAATCAGATGCGATGCGTTGATGAGATTTGCAAAGGCCTCGATGGATTCATTGCTCTATAGGGCACTATGGCTAATGAGGATTTGTCTGGAGAATTCAGGAGGATGAATGAGCCCCTCAAATACTATTGGCAGAGGGTGAGATCCGCGCTAACCACGCCAATTCCGGCGCGGGAGATTTTGCAATATGGATTTTGGCCATCTTCAAGGTTCGCACCTGAAATGGAGGACCAATTTCTGGACGACGGGACAATCCGTGAGGAGTTTGCCGAGGATGCTCCCTTTGTTGGCCGTAGGCGTGACCGCCCAGCCCCTTCATTTCGCGTTGGTCGTGATGTGTACGCTGGCTATTTCCTCGCGGTGCGCCCTGTAGATGATGACCTTTGACCATTTTGGCTGGCTAAAGCCTTGACGAATCCCAGTCCTGATCCCGGACATGTGAATTTAATTCAGATGCAGTATTGGACACCTGCTTCACGGCAACACGTCAATATAGACACATATGACGGTTGGGATACAAAAGAGGGGAATTCTTGGCGGGAAGATAGGTGTTTCCAACCAAATTGGTCCCATACAGATTGTATCATGACAGCGTGGAAGCCGCGTACAAGAAAAGAGACTTCCGATCCAAGGATTAAAATCCCTCACACACAAATCAACATCATCAAAGCATCTATTGACTCGTATGTATCAGATTCCGTCAGTGAGGCATCCCCGCCTCGAGGATGATTTGTATGTAGGCGTATGTGTAGGAGCGATTTGTAGTGATTCGTATTGTGTGGATCTACAATACTACAATGGCGATGTCCTTATTGTAGAACATTGTATTACATTCATTGAAATTTATCGAGGTGCCTATGCACTATGCATGTTGAATTTTGTATTTTGGTACCGCTTTCACATTACATGTATGGATGGGAGGACCATATTTGTCATTGATATCTCACTTAAAATAGATCCTCAATTATAAGTGTGATTCCATTTGATTAAATCATTGTTGGCTGAGACAAGAATATTATAATTGCCTTAGTTATGCCTCGTACCAGTTTGAGAATGGTTGTGTAGTCTTTATTGTTGCGTCAACATTCCTAATATTGCTCAAAGAAATGGAACACAGATTTCAGGACTTCAACAATTAAATATGACTACTCTTAATTTAATAGATGACTATGAGTGATCCAACGTAGTTAAGTCTCAATTTAATGAGTTGTCTCAATATAATGACCGATTATTATCTTCGAGATTTGGGGTCATAATTAAAATGAGACTGCACATTATGTCATTTTAATGAATATGGCCTTCACACAAGGTTCAACAAAATGAATTGAAGTATAAAGAGTCCAAGAAGTATGTCAAACAACATACGTCATCCAAAAACCTCTGAATCTCCTCAAACATCTTTGGAACATGGTCATCTTTATTCCGTGGAAGAGCTGCTGCAAGTGAGGTGTTGAGTATCAACTCATCTATGTCTTGGTCCTCTCCTAAGTCCACCACATCACGAATTTGGCCACAAAATGCCTTGTCTTGTGATAGCTCCAAATACCTAGAATCTCTCTTAGTATTGCGCTGCTCCTGGCTTTGGTGCTGAGATTCTGCATCAACAACACTAGAAGATGGCTTTGGGACTTCTTGTACCTTTGGATTCTTCTTCTTTTCCTTCTTGGCAATCTTCTCCGCTTGTTTGTCAATCTTGACTTGCTCCCGTGCGGCTACATTCTCTTCATGTTGAGTAATCTTCAATGCCTTCTTCTTGTCTTCAGCTTCAACCTTGGCAATGAGTTTAAGCCACGCCTCCTCATCAAGCTTCTCCAACTCACCAACCAACAGGGCAGGTGTATCGGCACTCTGAGCTGAGGATTTGAGATCCTTTTCCTCTGCATGTACATAACCCAACAGATAGTCCAAATACCACCCAACGCCCTTGAGATGTGTGCTTGTCCACGTTTTCAACTGTAGCGGAGAGAACATGCAATACTCAGAAGAATGATCCATCCAACTCTCAAGGAACATGAGAAGATCTGTCTTGGCAATTGCCTTCTTCTCCAGTAACTCATGCTTGAAATACCTGTAGCCATACGATACTGCGCAATTAGTATTATCATTTGATGCAATATTATGAGTAACTTTACAAAAGAAACGTTTACCTCAAAACCAAGTTAGACAAAAGGAAAAAATACCTGTAGACGACACATTTGACCACGAGATCAGAACCCTTGAAATCCTTGAAGGCAATTGATTTCTTGAAGGCTTCAGCCCCCTTGAAAACGTTAACAAATGCCTTGTCCCAAATCTTCACTCGCCAATACTCTATGAATTGGGAAAGTGTCCTTGGCTCTGCTGGGACATCCATGTTTAAAGGAACATTGTCTTTGTAAAAAATAGTTTCAAACAACTCCACGGCGCAGTCCTCAATCTACAGAAAATATAGTTATGAAATTAAAACAATAAAATTACAAAGTAACTATGAAAGTAGACAAAGAATGTAAACAATCTAAATCAATGTTGATAGAGAAACTCACCCCTCCCCACCAGGCGGCCTTCACAATAAAGGAATTGAGGCGTTCAGCTTTAACTGGCCTCAAAGGAAATCGAACTGCCTCTCGTGTGTGCATAGAGGAGTTCCACCACTTCAGCCAACAGAGCTTGTGGTTGGGAGGAACGACAGATGTAGCAACCAACTGATGCTTGTCTAATGTGAGCTCCAATTGCGAGGCATTCATACTCCAATGCCTCTCAATCTGAAATCATAGTGAAATTCAAACCGTGAGCAACACAAAAACAAGCAAATTTAAGAAATAATGAAAGTAATAAATTGTCTTATACCTCTTGCAGAAACTCAGGTCCATGTGCTGGATTTGCCACAGCGGTCATCTTCCCTAACTTAACAATCAATTTGGTAGTCCTCTCCTTGATGCCCATCTTCATTGCAGTTGCAATGCCTTCCTGAGTAACATCTTCTGGTTTGGTCTCCTCACGATAAACAAGCACAACTAAATCACCAGCAGCAGCAATGTCTTGTTGAAACAAGGTCCCAAATAAAAGGATATTAGGGGTACAAATTTTAATACTAAAATGCACACTTTCACGTGAACAAAAAATGCAGTAGAGGAGTGAAAGCAGAAATATTACCCTAAACATGAGACAAGTAAAGACGGCGGCTTGTAAATTTGTCCATCCTCTCTTCACTGAATTACGACATCTTTCCAATTCCTCGGGACTCAGTAGCTCTGAGAACTCACTCAGAGGCATTGTCCCAAACTTGCGAACCTGATAGAGTTGATGTACCAAATTTGTTTTCACGTGGGAAAACTCTGTATGCCTAAAGGACGTGGACCACATACTTCAAAGTTAGAAGAAATAAATCATTAAAATGTCTTGAAAATTTAAATCTGAAATAAAGGAGTCATTAGTGGAAAATTAATATTCACTTGTTTATGTCATTCATGACGTTCATGAGAACACCTAGTTGCCCCTTGGTCTCCAAAATGATAGTGTCTACGAAGTAATGCCATGACCGAACGTCATTGTAGAGCCTAGTAATATGGTTCATCCAAGCAATACGTCTGTGATTTCCATCACAGATAAAGAACATCTTACCCTTCATAAAACGTAAAGAATCTTCTGAATCGAGATACCGATCAAATTTGTCGCTCTCAGAGTGCCAAATTGGTCCCCAATCACTGTGGTCCTTGGATGAAACATGCTCCCCTTCACCTTGCTTGTTCGTTAGGGACATATAAAACACACAAACGTCCTCACGATAGCCATGGACGAATTCCTGCTCAAGCTTGACAAGATCACTCTACAGAGTGGGCCTTACCATGGGCATCACAACAAGCCTGCAAAGAGGGATGTTGTGTCGAGAGATATGAACCGGCTGTTGGCGGAGTGCAGCAAGTGTTGCAACTGAGTTGATCTTCTGGTAACGCTAGATGTCATCTTCGTTTAACCCATCCATAGTGTCGACGTCAGGAGTGCCTTCATCATCCTCATCACCCTCAACTCCAATTGTTGGTTTAGGTGTATCAACGTCATTGATGCCAATGTCCGAATCATATTGGGAAGGAGGAACCTGTCAAAACGAAATCATGTTGAAATAACAATTTAAGTAAGACAATGAGGAGGACATGCATAAACACTATATCCATTACGGCCGTCACTACGAGTTCCCACCTGTATGCAAAAAACATCACCTGTCAGCGGCAAATCAACGACATCACACACGAGTACCACTAACAAGCTCCACTGTGTTTATATCAGAGCCAAAGTGCTGCCCTCCACCAGCATTGTTCGTACAGAGCGTGGCAATGGCGTGACAGCACTTCCACTCAAGTCTAAACCTTGTACTCTAGCCAGAGGTCCGTGAGCATTCCACAGCATCACCGTATTGCAAATTGCCACGTCCAGTGAAGACATTGCTTCACATCGCCACAGGCCAAAACGGAGTAAAGGCCACATTATGAGTGTTTAACACTCAAACTCATCAGCCATTAGCCTAATGAGAACCCTGAATGAGAGAGGGCGCAGTGGCCGCGCACGCAAGCATGGGCCCTAGACCACAGCCCTCGACCCCGACGGCAAGCCACTGCCTCCCCTATTTGAGATCTGAAAGCTCAGCGTTGACACTGCCTGTTCCTCCATGAGCCATCACGATCACACAGCTTGCCACCGCCACAAGGTAATAGAGTGTGACGGCCAGTCTCGACACAGCGTGACCACGCCACGAGCCGTCATAGCGTCGCGGCCACTCTACGAATACCAATTACACACATATGTCACGAGCTCCCGAGCAATACTCGTCCCTCTTTTGGCCCACTACAGCGACATGGTTATCACATTGAGAGCTTAGTGTTAACACGGCAAGCCTACGGAGATCCCAGAGTTAGGAGTGGCCGGGAGGCAGCGCACGGAAGCCTAGACCCCAGACACCAGCCCTCGCCCCCGACGGCTCGCTATAGATTCCTCTATTTGTGATCTCCAAGCACAGCATTCACACTACCTAACCCGCCGCAAACCATCATGGACACATTGCTTGATCACGCCACGACCCTTTAGGACGTCACCGCCACACTAGAAGTGCCAAAAGCATGCATCAAAGTTTCAGTTCATCACCAGCGTTGTGAAGTACATTGCGAAACGATACGATCGCAAGCCAATTGTGATGACCAACCATCACACGCCTTAGCCCAGGGCGAGTTGGGGTGATGTCGCCGCTCTAGCATAACAAGGCGCTGGACTCCAGCCCTCGGTCCCGACTCCAGCCCTCGGTCCCTAATCTTCAATCCCCACGCACAACGTTGACACTGTGTGACAAACGACGAGGCCTCAAGTTCACACTACTTGATCCACCATGAGCATTCAAGGCGTCATGGCAACACGACAAGTGTCATCCCAGCCCTGTTAGCGCGAGTAGCGTCACGACAATTGTAACAAGAACTCTCAGTTAGCCTAACGAGAACCCTGAGTTACTTATGGCTTATGGTCGCGCACGCCAGCATAGGCCCTTCACCACAGCCCTCGGCCCCGACGGCAAGCCACTGCCTCCCCGGTTTGAGACTCTAAAGCTCAGAGTTGACATAGCCTGTTCCTCCACGAGCCATCACGATCACATTGCTTGCCACCGCCACGAGGCAACAGAGTCTGACGACCACATTTGGAGTGCTAAAATTCACTCACACGCATCAAAAAATCACGAGATCACGAGCAATTCTTTTCAATGACCACGGCCAGTCTCGACACAGCGTGACCACGCCACGAGCCATCATAGCGTGACGGCCACACTACGAATACCAATCACAAGCATATGTAACGAGCTCAAGAGCAATATTGATCCTATTTTTTGCCCACTTCAGCGACATGGCAATCACTTTGAGAACGAGCGTTGACACAGCCAGCCTATGGAGATTCCAGGGTTAGGAGTGGCCGCGCACGCCAGCATGGGCCCTTGACCACAGCCCTCAGCCCCAACCGCAAGAAGATGCCTCCTCTGTTTGTGATCTCCAAGCACAGCATTGACACTGCCTGTTCCTCCACGAGCCATCACGATCACACTTCTTGCCACCGCCACGAGGCAACAGAGTATAACGGCCAAATATGGAGTGCTAAATTCACTCACACGCATCAAAATGTCACGAGCTCACGAGCAATACTGATCGGATTTTCTGCCCACTACAGCGACATGGCAATCACTTTGGTAACGCGCGATGACATTGCCAGCCTATGGAGATCACAGAGTTAAGAGTGGACGGGTGGCCGCGCACGCCAGCATGGGCCCTTGGCAACAGCCCTCAGCCCCGACGGCAAGCCACTGCCTCCTCTGTTTGTGATCTCCAAGCACAGCATTGACACTGTATAGCGGAAGTGCATAGCGGAAAATAAGTAAATAGAAACAAAACATGAGTAACCATAGTAGAGGTGCAGCCCTCAGCCCACACCAAAGCACCCATGGGCTGCAACTCGCGTGCTGGCAATCATTCACGCCTCGACCATGAATTCAGCACTCGACCCCCACGGCATTCCTATACTTTGCTAAATTACTATATTGCCTTAGCCCCAGAACTGAACCCTCGGCACCGACGCCAGTCCGCTGCTTCACTATTTATCGATCTTCAATCCCAAGGTTGACACAGCCTAGCAGCTAGCGTGGTGGTGGGTCACTGCAACCTGGACACTAGGTTCAGTCGTCCGCGCCGACAGCACCCCAAAACGTAGCTAGATTGCCAATCTCCACGCCCACTGGGATGACAATGTGGCACACCACGAGAGAACAAGATGAGTGCTGTGGTGGCTGCGCTCGCACGCCCTGGCCCAGACCCGAGCCGTCGGCAGCAACCTGGGTGCCCAGCGTTGACACTGCTACGCAAGTAGCGTGGTGACGCGTCACCCAAACCTGGACCCTTGTTTCAGCACTCGGCCGCGACGGCACATCAGAGCCTGGCTAGGTTTCGAATCTCCCACGTCACAACTATGCCGGGGAGGTGGAGTGCCGGGTAGTCATGGAGGCCGTGTTTGCAAGCCTCGACCTTAGACCTACGCCGTCGGCCCCGACGGCTGTCCTCACCCTCCCCAGTTTACGCTGCATGATATGGGAACCAAGCCTCATGTTCACACATCTTGACCCGCAACGTTCCATCAAGGCGTCATGGCCACAATACGAGTGCGCAACACCAGCGAATGCATCGAGCATCACGAGGTTAGGAATAACACTAACGAGTGTAGTGTATATATCATAGCAAAAGAGATGAAATCAAAATAAAAGACGAGTTGCCATGGGCAAGGTTCACGGCCCTGCCAAGACCGAAGCACCACTCGGACGCAAGTTGCGAGGTTTAGCATCACCGAAGCCTGGACTGAGGATTCAGCCTTTGGCCCCGAAGGCTCGTCACAGCCTCGCTAGTTTGAGAATCTCCACGCCCAGAGGTGTCACGATGGTACACGCCATACGTGAATGATAACCACATGGAAGAGTGGCGTGGGGGCTGCGCAGGCAAGCCTGGGCTCCAGACCCCTGCCCTCGGCCCCGACGGCATTCTTCAGCCCCCTAGTTTGCGATTCTCTAGCTCAGCGTTGACATTGTCCTGCAAGCGGCGTGGTGGTGTATCACGCCAAGCGTAGACCGAGGATTGAGCCCTCGGCCCCGACGGCTCGTCACACCCTAACTTGGTGGCGAATCTCCATGCCCAAAGGTCACACAATAGATACGCCACACGTAAACGAGTGAAGAGTGCTGTGGTGGCCGCACACACAAGACTGGGCCTCAGACCCCAGCCCTCTGCCCTCGAACGCAAATTGAGGCCCCAGACCCAGCCCTCAGTCCCCACGGCAGTCTCTCCAGTATGAGATCACCATATCCTACCACTGATACTGCGTGACCACGCCACGAAGCCTCACGTTGAACCTACTCCTTCCGCCACGAGCCAAGCAGGCGTTACAGCCACACTACGAGGTCAAGTCATAACTTCACGATATCACGAGCAACACTCGAAACACAACACTCACAACACTCACGTACCCATACCTAAGCCTTGACCCTGGATCCATGCCTCAGACCCGACGCCAATCCAGTGCCCACTCGTTTTGCGGTTCTCCAAGCCCCAGGCAATCAACCAGACCGCCACACGAAACAAATTGATCCCACAGAGTGAAAAGAAACCAGCATAGAATGTGCATAGCAAAGCATTAGACTAGCAGAATTTGATTACATCGGATTGTGGCTGTGTGCTTTCAGGGCTTGGATTGTCTTCTGCGGCTGTTTCTTGTCTCATCCTCGTGTTCGTGATCTGCAAGTTCCATTGCCAAGTTTATCATGACGCCATTCCAAGGTGCTGCATACATAGGGTGTGAAGAGCATTACACATGACAATGGAAACTTACCTGAGCAATTTCAGTGGTGTCGGGTGGGTCAAGCTGCCTCGCTGCGCCAGCCGCTCCTCTGCTCCTCCCCATGAAACTCTATATTGAGCCACATTATTGTTCCAAACACTCATCAGGCTACGTGCATTACTTGGATATGTGTCATTAGAAAAAAAATTGATTCCTCATGAAATTAGCACCAAGCACGTAAATGGCACTACCCAAATACTGAGAGCAATCAGATATTGCCATTGCGACCACGCCTTGATCAAAAATTCACTTACATGCACTGTCTAGAATCAACTTCTGACGAGCACGAAATTCTAGGTCATCCCTAGCCAAGCTCAAGCGATAATGACAACTTCAGTTTGCAGTACAGATGCGGTCTAGTGACTCGAATATGTCACTACATGCGATGCGATAATCACAACTACCAGGAGATGAAAACCACCCTAATACACAAACACGAGCGCAAGAAGACAGTGGGCGCTTGAATACAAGGAGCACGAGAGGGCAAGCAGCGCGATGACTACCAGCGCCAGATCACGAGAGCAACCAACATGAGGGCAATCAACCCGAGATCATCTACTGCAAGGACAACCAATACTCGGGAGAAGTCAGTGAGGACGACAGCCGACGCAAACAGAGTGAGCACGAGATGCAAGACTACGGAGCTCGTGTATGTGGAAGATGTGGCTGCCCGATCATTCCCCTGTACCCTCAGATCCAGAAGCGTTACCCTATCTGCAGTGACCTGTACCCTAACACTAGGCCGAGGTTAGTGACAGGCGACTTTGTTTGTGCCCTCGATCATGTGAGATCCTTAATCGAGGTCCTCAATCGTTGAGCACCAATTTCAATTCTAGGATAACTATACATAATAGTCCATAAATGTATAGTTAGTGCACAGAATAGTAGACTCTAGAATTGATTTAATAACCTAGCAAATTACATCATAAATCATATCAAAATCAAAGGTCTTACACTTGGTCTTGTAATGGTGTTGTCTGTCACTTTGACGTGGTCTTCACTGATAACTTCAGACTCATCCATCGCCGCAAGCACTTCTTGCAAACTCACCAAATTGGTCACTTCTTCTCCAGAAAAATCAATTCTCACTCCTACAAGCTTTTCAACAGCGTTCAATCATGACATATGTTTGGACGCTCTCATCCTTGATCGCTCCAATTCACAATTGCTAGAAAATAATAGCTTCCCTTGTTTCTTTCTCTTCTTCTGCCCACTCGCACTCTCTGGGTTAGTCGTACAAAAATCGTCTAGCATCTGCATAGCCTATACTCTAACTTAGTAGAATCATGACAAAACATGAGTTCCCACTGCAGAATTTATATTCCTAAACCAGCTGTCGATCAGTCCTTCTCAGCTATCTCACGGAGAAATCCGCCCTCCACAATAACTGAGGCGTGCATGTGCCTAGTTGTTTAGCGTTCAAACTTCTATTTTCTATCAATAATTCTATAATCAATATAGCTTCTGAGAAGGTCGATTTTCATTCACTGTTATGTTTCGACGCGTATTCATAATTCACATCCTCAATGTCCGCTGACACTGACATGGACATACAGTGTATACCTTTATTGATTATGGACGCTTGCTATAGAGTGTAATCTCTCATTCTTCATTTATTGACTCCGCCGCCTTTGATGGCACTATATATTGTAGCCTATGTCCTAACCTAGTGTGTTAAATCGTTAGAGACTTGTTAGATGTCAAACATATACATTGAACATAACGTTTACAATGTAAGAGGCGTGCGACAAACCTACAGTATAACTACACAATTTAAATCCACAAATCATAGCTTCTTCTCTTGCTTACAGTCTTGCAGTTCACTCTCACTTATCTCTAGCCACTAAATTCCTACATCACTGATGGAGGCTTCATAGGATCGCTGCATAGAGGAAGTGCTCAACTTGGAAACCATTGGAGATTGACGATGCGAAACGAAGAAGACTATCCCGTCGTCTCGAGGAATGGACGTTTGGAGCAGATGATGAATCCCATCAACAGCTTGGAGGGTGGAGTGGAATTGTGGATGGGCGAATTCCCAAACGGTACAGACCTTGACATCGACCTTGCAATCATCATGCTTGACAAAGATGTTCTTCGATTCTACCGCGTCCCGTGTGGGATGTGGGACACCACCCCTCGACATCCTCTCGTCTGGAGACTCATTTGGTCTCATTATGTTTGTCAATTGTTGGGACTCCCCGATCCTTGCAACCTTGAAAGTGAGGGTGTTCCAATTGTGCCAGAAGAGATTGCAGCTGCGGTCCAAGACTTCTTTGACGATGAACCCAAGCCCCCATTTTGGGGTTCCGTTCCATACACCATGCCCTTCTAATCCCCCAGCCATTGACAAGACTTCCAAGCTACTTTAGCGGAGGCTGCAGCTTAGTTTTTTATGATTTAAATTAAAATATCCTTGTACGAAGTAAGAGAGTTTTAGTATATATATTAATTCGCAGTAACGATAATTTGAATATTATTTATTCAAATTTATTATGATAGTGGGTGCCATAGAAGCTTCGTTTATAGTACGTATAGAGTAGTCCTAGAAAAAACTGCACTTTCAGAAAGACTGTTCTTTCGTTTTCATTATATAAATAAGATTCATAGACAATTTATGTACGTGAATATTGTATCACTATATGTTATATGACTAAGCCAACGCCAAATTAGATTCTTCCTAGTGTCATTACAACCACTCATGAACATTGTACTGCGAGCTAATGCATGTGGCACACTACAGTATGACTATATTTTAATTAGCCTGCGCCGTATATTACTCTGACATTGTTTAGATTAGTCATTCGCTTAAAGTGAAATTCATGTCAATTTCAAGGCGGCTCCAATCTTAGACCTATCTCACCATTTACTTTTTAATCTCTACCGTGACACTGAATATAGTTACACCTCTAGAAACGTCACCATCATATATACTCAACCCAAATTCTAAGCCCCTCACAATCCAACCTCCCGTGCCTTCATTGCCGATTTATTTTTCTTTGAACTAGTATCTCTCCAGCCTGATCTCTTCTATGGCCAACATATCCGTAAGAGGTGACGAGGTCCCACTAGTTCTACCAGTAGGTGAATCTGGCTTTCTCAAAGTCACCTCTAACCTTCTCTACATTAGGTTTGGTCTACCAGAAAGTTCCACCATGGTCGAAGAAGAGGTCCTCGAGAAGTATGGACTAGTCAAAGAGGGCATCTTACAGTCTAGATGTAAAGATGACGAGGGTTTCTACTGGCTCCTCCATCCGGGTCAGTACAAAGCATACGGTCTTACCCCGTAGCAACTGGCTGCATCTACTGAAATTATAGCCCCTTCCTCAGATACTTCCACTATAGAGTTGCCTCACGCACGTCGTGATCGGAGGCAATTTGCACATCCAACTCGTTCCGTTGCAGATATTATGGTCAATCTTCGTAATGTGAAACGCGAGAGTCTAGACCCCATCATTGAGTTGTCCAGTGAATCTGAGGGGGAAACACCATCACTACCCTCGCAACTTCCAAACTTGAATGAACCAGCTCCTTTTGTTGCGACTCAAGCTACTGTCCGCACCCCCACTAATAGTCCAACTTCCTCCTCATTCTCCCTCCCTCCTCTATATCCTAGTAGTTCACAGGATTGTCCTAGTATCTTGCTAGAGCATATAAGAAGAATGAGACAGAGTGGACAGGTACAACTAACTTCCCATTCGATGTGCGTCAAAGCCCTCTTCCGGATTCTTCCATTGTATGTAAAGTCTGCAAGAAACCCCCATCTTGTCGTGACTCTTGCACGGCGCTTGTGTATTACATGCTCAACGTCAACGACAGTTCCCGTGCATGTATCCATTTGGGCTATCACCGACATCCCGTCGCCGAAGGACAGTGCAGGGAGTCTATGGAGACCATCACCGGCTTGATTGCATTGGAGGTGGCGAAGACTCCCACCGCCAAAAACTCGGCCATCGCTCTTGCAGCTAGCAAAGAGTTCCTCCAGACGTTTCTTGTCCATAGTGGGCCTGGCCCAAAAGAGATGCTGTGAGGACAAGAATTGGACAAGGTGATGGACAAGTTTCGCATGCTCAGCTCTCGAAGCGTTAGAAACATGATCGCCACCTTTCGGGCGCAGAGCAAAGGCAAAGGAGAGATTGATCAAATCCTAGAGATAAAGCGGCATGCGGAGATCAAGTTCATACACGACAGTGTATTCCCGGGCCAAAGCCAGGAAAAGGTATATCTCTTCAAAATGCTCGTGCATGGCCCCTGGAGTGGCGTCGACCTCGTCAGAAGGATGCAACCTGGAGGTGACCTCCAAAATTGCTTCGTCATGTTTGATCACGTGAAGAGAGTGACGCCATGGACCACCATTGCTTGCCATGTTTATGACTCCACCTACTGCAAGGTGATGACCATCGCTGTCTGCGATACGCAAACGGAAGGCACTGCGGGACAACTTATGTTTTGGCGTTGCCTGAACAAAGTCATGGACAACAATGGCGTACCAAATCCAAACTTCAAAGGTTTCATATGCGACAGCGCCCAAACAAACTTCAATGCAGTTCGCATTGTCTATGGTTCGGGCAATCCTGCCGTGCCTATGGTAGACCGTGAAAGGACATGTCTATTCCACTGGGCGACAAGCATGCACAAGCACACTGAGAAGCTGATCGCCAAGAACTTCCAGAATCAGCACATCAGGCTTTGCAAACAATATAAAGACGCCCAAACAATGGACGAAGCTGAGAGGATGTACTTTGGGTTGAGAGCGTGTTGGTACTCTTCCGGTGCTGCTTCAAAAGATGCGATTCGCGAGCTTGAAGACTGGCTGGCCTTTTGGCATTTTTGCTACCGTCAATGGGGCGGTTTCATGGAAACAGTAAAATATCAAAAGCCCTCTTTCACTTCACGTGGATGTTTGGAATATGTTGTAGTCCCTTGATGTCGATGGTCCTTCCCCGTAATTGCCTGCATGTTGACGGGGTCAAGTACTGATCCCTCGGGCCCGACTGTTGCTAGGACACCTACCACTATATAAAAATTCAGATGAACAAAGAGCACTTAGAAAATAGCCGTCGGCCTCGACGGCTATTTTTCTTAAACAATTATTTTTCTGATTTTTCGCAAATCATAGTAAAAAAAACAGACATTAAATAAAAATTATGTTTCCTTCGAATGTAATTATTTATACATCTATCACCCCAACATAATTAGTAGTAGACGTTTAGGTAACCGTGAAATCAAAGTTATTTTGTGCAATAAGATAAACTAGGTGATGCAATTTCTGCAAAATCTTACCTCAGATGAACTAGCAGACATCCCAACATGCAACCTTGCAGAGACCGTTCACAACAAGTGGATGCAAGCCTCCGGGAAGCGAGGCTCGGACCTCTTTGTTGCCACCACCGATGATTGGGCCCGTGCTTTCATGTAGATGACCAACTATAGAACATTTCTATGTGGAGGTCCGTCTGGAACTGGTCCGTCAAAGCACAATCTAAAACCGAAGAAGGCTATGGCATCCCATGACGGCAAGAAGATCGCCAATGCAATTAACAACATGCCTGGGGCTGCGGAGGTTTCAACACGAGTTCCCCACTTGGAAGGAGAAGAGGGTTTGGCTCGGTCAAGAGAAAGCTTGACATGCCAGTGGGTTGCGAGGAAGATTCTCATCGCCCGGACAAGGTGAACTTCTCGCATCCACGTGTCTAAACACAATCAGCCGCTGCTCGAATGAACTTTGAACAATCACCAAGATCTTCTTCTCCGGTTCCAATCACAACTAGGGTGTTGGAGACTGACTGTGACACCTCGAAACAGCACATTGCAAGGATTTCATACAAGTCCAGAAAGCGCTGTCACGCAGTGCAAGCAGGGAATGGCAACAAGTGTAAGATGTTGATTGCAAAGGGTGGCAAAGCCACAGCTGCTCCAACCTACCGAGGCACTAGGACGGAGTACAAAGGGACAAAACCTCACACAAATGAATTCTGGTTTTGTCATGACCAAATCGCACGACGTGTCATGGGACTGAAGCGCTTCTTTGTCATAGACTGCCCGGAAATCCCAGAAGTGTGGCCCGTCCTCTCTAGTACAAACCTCACGCGTTCGGAGATCCTAGAGCTCCAGGAGGCCGGGTTTCGTCTTCAGTCCACAACAGCCCTTTTGCCTCGACGCCTCTTTACGACGTCTAAGGTGTTTGAGCCGGTGCTCTGGACTCACCCAAAGCCATTGCATGCTGACAGAGTCCCATCATCTCGAAACGGCAAGAACGTGCGTCGGAACACCAAGGCTCTAACGGAAGCTCACTGGAATCAATGGGAGAGTGCCCGAAACTCTAAGGCGAATATTCTCCGCGTCAACCTACTCCCCTATCCCAGGCTTGGTGCCATCATCGTGCTCCAGTCTGGGGTGGAGCCTGATGATAAGTTGTACAATATCACATTGTGCAATTTTCCGTCATGTACGTGCCCCCATTACGTGAGCATGAACTCTGCAGCTGTTGGGAGGCGTAGCCAGTACGTCAACTACAAACACCTCTACTATATCTTCCGATTCTTTTGCAAGTTGGACTATAAAGTTGTCACGTACATCCATGCTCCAACTCTCAGCTTGGATGAGGTTAAAAAGATTCTTTTGGCTGCCGGGATCATCAAGACCGAGGATTGAAGAATGAGGACCAATCGGTGTTGAAACGGGGAGACTAGAACTAGAATCAATAGCTTACTACTTTGACTAGCTGCTGCCCTATTTCGAATTGGTTGAAGTAATTGCATGATAAGTTTGACCAGTAGAACTATGTATTAGAAAAAAAGAAAAAAAGAAAATACTACATATAGATCCACATGTTCTCTTTCCGTTCATTGTCTCATTTCAAGAAGCTCACCGGATGGGGTTGAATTTCACCCATGTACCCTATAATTTTCCATTTATTTACCCTAAACCTTTAACATTAAACTACACTAAGTACTAACCCACGGTTATAGGTCCAGCGGTCATAGCGTGCCAAAATTTACTATTATTAGTAATAACCCAAAAATAGTATTTTATATTCTTAAATTAGAGTCATTTTCTAAATTCAGATGGATCCCAGGCTCTAGTCCCCAAATCCCCGCTCTCCGCTCTTGGGCTCTCCTCCCTAGGCTCGCACGCTAGCGTCGTTGTCCTAAAAATGGTGGCCTTCAATCCGGAATTTTTCCAAGAGGTTGCGGATTTTAAATCATACGTGAAGGACTTCCACCACGACGATGTCAACATGATTGATGGACTTGATGATATGCGTCTCTTTAATTTTTTTGTAGAGGAGGACGAAGATGATCAAGATTAGCCAGCCATGAGGTACGAGAAGCAAGCAACAAATTCATATTGACTCCCGCTGGGTCCTCCTGTCAAGATGTGGACAGCTGACAGCCTAGATAGACCTTGACTGCCAACCGGTGACTCGCATCATGTTCTTTGTAAGCCATTATGGGGAGTTACAAAAGTGAATTCGAGGAAGTTGAATTTCAGGAAAGAGCATGCAAGGGCTAGTGAATGCACAAAGAAGCAAAGTTTCATTAAGAATATAATTTCAAAATACGTTGAATTTTAGAAATGTGGTATGGCCTAGAACATAAGATATTCTGAGGAGATAATAGCTAGGATGCATTGCATACTAGGAGCGAATCAACCTGGAGATCAACCGTCCATTGACCACAACGCTTGTAGAGGGATTCTAGCCAATAGCAGACTGGGCACGTGATCATGCTCATACAATCCCAGATTCTTGATCTAGTCTATTTAATCCTAAGGACATTACACCTGAGGATATTGTTGATCCTTTTTTCTATTGTGGTCCAACAAAAAGTCGTATGCCAAAATGGACTACTTCGCTATCTATGTCATTTTTGAGACTTTCGTCGCAGTTGCTTTAGCAGACCTTGAGGCCGCTAGTGCCCTAATGGATCAAGACATTGACGATGATGCAAATAAATGCTTTCCGCCTATCGGCTGATAGCCAATATATGCATCTAGCTGCTAATCTTCATTTTAATAGGCCTATCTATCGAGTGTCGGTCGACACGGAACATATATGGATTGTCATTTGTTGTTCTAAAGATCCTATGCTCGTTGACAGCCAAGATTGATGATTTGGGGGATTTTCAAGACAAATTGTGTCAGTATTGCCAATTTCGAATCCAAATTTGTCTCCTTGGCTTGTTTAGGAGTTATCTGTGTGGATCGCCTTAGATCAAGGGAACTTGCCCCTAAAGGCGCATTGTGTTTGGGAGCGCGCTTAAAAGCTTGCCCTGACAGGCTCGCCTAGAGGCTTGCTCCCACGCAGATTTTGCCCTTGGAGGCGCATTTTCTTCTACTTTGTACTTTGTTGGACTAAGTATCAGTTGCTGGTCAATACTCCTCTTTCATACTTAGCTCATAGTATAGGAGTAGATTTAATATCATATCATTCTCTTCAGCCAAAGTGGCTGGAGATTTGTATATGCCAATTTTCACTATTTGAATGAAATTTCTTTGTATTTTGAGCTCTCCTCCATCCCATTGTGCGTTATCAATTTCATATCATTATTTTGGACACTTAAGACAATCGATTTATGATATTTTTTCTTGAGCTCGATTTGTTTAGTAGCTTTTAAATTTTATTACTTGATTTTGACTTATTGACTGCAAACTGATAATGTATGCCGTTGTACCTGCAAGTGGTTTCTAAGTGTATGTGATTTACGGTCTTGAGGGTTTAGGGTTTAGAATTTTGTAGGATCACTAGGATGTAGGGTTTAAGATTTAGGAATTATGTTTCTATTCGCTTCTTGTTGTTGCCTTTACGTACTTGTATTTGAAAGTTTACTTTTATTGTAGCCTTTTATTATGAAATATTTATAATTTTGTCTTCTTTGTTATAATTGTGTTGGAGGCCTACCGACACTTTTGTTTCGTTTGTTTGTTTTGATTCTCTCTACATGGTGATTCGTTGTTATATATTATCAAGTCTCTTGATAATTTGTCTCTATGTAGTAAATGTGTTGGCGGACCGCCAATACTACTCCATAGGTATATTAAATCAGTGAATGAATTTGTTCATATTGACGTGTGTTTAATGTTTTTGTTGATTGTAGTCTAGCATTTTATATATTTTTAACCACTTGTATGGTGATTGTTTAAATGAAATCATCCATAATTAGTCCGTTTGTCTATAATTGATTAAATATTAGTTTAATCAAATTTTTATAATTCTTTTGTGAAATTTAATCATCCTCAACTTCCTGCAATTCTTCAAAATTTCAAATTTAAAACATTAGTTTTTATAATTAATTAATAAAAACATTTTTTTAATGATTCTTAATACGAGGACATAATTATTAAAAGGTATATGATAAAAAGGTACTTTCAATTATAGGCAAGAATCGGTGCTTATCGAACCATCATGTTGCACTTTAAGTAGACATACCTACATTGGACTGCTTATTTCATAAGTCCAAAATGGATCAACCAAACCAACAATTAGGATGATCTGATCATGGCTGTTTAAGGTCATTTTGTATTTTTACTAAATTAGTTTTAATGGTCAAAAGGCCCTATATGGTTGATATAAGGTCCTTCTACTATAACCTCTAAATTTTTTGAAGTTCATTGTGTAGATGAAAAATTTGTTGAATGTCCTATAGTTTTTAAAGAATGCATTTTTATTCATGATTCAAAATTTTCTTGGTTCTCCTACTACTTGAGCAACACTTGAAAAGAAAACTTTGAGATTAGAGTTGTTTTACTAGGTTCTTAGACAAATTGTCAAACACAACATTGAAAACATCTAATAAATTCCTCATTAGTCAAACCAACATATTTTATAAAATATACATGCAATATATTGAAATATTTTAGAATATTCTAAATATTTCATCCAACTTGTCTAAGATATTTCACACTCATCTAAATAGACAGTTGATGTTATGCATCTAATACAACGTCAAGTTGGAAATAAATGTCAAATATGACAGTATTGTTTGAGATCTGCATAATTAATCATAATTATTATTCTACAAACAGAAAATAGAGAATATATTGAGATATAAACATGTGTTTTGTAATTCTAAAATGGCCTCAATATGACCTCGACTAATTAGTTTTTTTATTTTTATAATGTTTTTCATATTTAAAGTACTATAATTCTAAATCCATTGCAATTTTTTTTTAAATTTAAACCAATAAATATATAGAATTTAAATGATTTCAAAAGAGATTTTGAATTTCAAGCTTTATTTACAAATATTGATGATAGCAATAACAAATCTAACTATATACGTTTTATTCAAAATCTAGAAATTTTGTTCTTAAGTCAATATCAAATTATTTCTTTGAGTTATAATACATTCTAATAGTACTTCAAATCAAGATATGAATAAAGGCATTTAGTAGTTAAAGATTACTTGATATGTTGGTTTATTGTCTTTATCCCAAGGACAGCCCAAAGACAGAGAATAACTGACAATTCACTCTTTTAGAGCACACTTCCCATGGAGCATCTTAGTCACATTGCCCACTTGAGAATGATCCAAAATATAACTTTTCACATATTACTAATTAAATTAAGAAAGAATGAATTTTGCAAATTATGTACTATCCTAATAGAACAGATATTCTCTTATACTCTTAGTAGTATATGTTATTTACACATTTATGTAACTCCAACAATAAAAAAATTAATTTTAAATGTTAAAAATTTACAACAAACATAAAGAAGATTGGGACAGAGCCTCGCGGTTATACCGTCCTTGTTTCAGAGTCTGTTGGGCTGTTCGTTCGTGGCTCTGCGAAGTCTGTTCTATTTACATCTTCGTCTTCTAGGTCATCAGAGGTGTGTCTGTCTGTTTGACTTTGCGTCAGTAATTTGTTGTTCTACTTCACAATCCTGATGTTTTCATTTTCCAATTTCCCTGTGACTCTCGGTTGAGGTGTCTCATTGCCTCACTGACCAATTTCTGTGCCATTCATGGTGTTACTGCGCTCATGGGTTTTGTAGTTTTAGGTTGCTTCATGTGCTGTTTGGTTGTATTTGGGTCATCATGTCATTGTTAGGATACATTAGTCCTGCATGAAGTGGCATTCAGTTGATGGTTGTTTAAGCTTAATTTCGGGATTCTTTTGTTGGAGGATTTGTGATTTTTGCGGAGGCTATGGTGCGGAGTTGCGGCAGTTGGGGTCAGAGGGTTTGGCGGGAGGGGTTGAAGGACTGGTCGGGTTTCTGAGTACGTTGGATAGAGGGGGTATGTTGGAGATCGATACTGAATAGGAAATGATGATTGAAGTAGGGGTTGATAGTGAGTGAGGTGCTTGAGAATTGGGTGGAACGTGAGGCGGGGGAGAGTTGGAGAGAAATTTGATTGGGGATGGAATTGAGCGACAACGGGGGGACAATGTAATGTGTGGGAGTGGTGAGGGTATGGGGAAGCAGAGGTCTGCAGAACAAAGCGCTATAGAACACGGTGGCGACAGTGCGCCCGTAGGAGGGGCTCGCCTGCGCCCTATGCAGGAAGTGATACGGAATTCGCCTCGTTTAAAAAGTACGAGAAGAAAGACAGGTGCTCCATTCATGGCTGATCCTCCCTACAGCAAAGAGAAGGCAATGGTGAACAGAAGTAAGGATCGAAGGAAATCCCAAGCACCTAAATCTAAGATTAAGGCAAAGGTCGATAAGCTTATAATTGGAAAGAATGTCAATGACGAAGATTCCGAGGAGTCCAACATGGACGACCGTCAACATGAGAATGAGGAAGACGAGGAAGAAGAAGACTCTGATGAGATTGCGGAGTCTGGGCAAGAGGAAGTGCTTGGAGAAGGGATGTATGAAGTGGAGGCGATCAGAAAGAAGCGAATCCGAAAGGTACACTAATCTTCACATGCTTCCGACTAGCAGTTCAAAGAAAATTTTCCAGCTGTCCAGCTGGCAGATTCGGAAATTACCTTTCTTGGTCGTCTTCTTGTATTTCCAGCGGTAGGTTTGTTTTCTCTGCTGAAATAAATAGTTGTTAGCAGTTAGTTGCATTATGTAAAAATTAACTGCAGTTGTTTCCACATAAGGTTTTATATGCGGCATACTTTTCCATCTTCTCGATACAAGCTTTGTTTTGAGTAAATTCTCATGAATGTATCTGGGGCTTTTCTCAACCGCAGACATGTTCTTCATGGTTAGATGGAATCACTCAACAAGTGAAAATATTTGCAAGTGTAATAGTTCTCGCCTGGAATTTGGTCTCAATATGCTGCCACTGATCTAGCAGATAACACAGTACTTCTATGAGGACTATTTATTTGTCGTTACTGTAGGCATGAGAAATTGAACTTTATACCAACCAGCGAGTGAAATCGCTGGAAAGTTGTTCCTCATTGTTTGAGATATATTCCGGAATTGAGCTTAGACGCTATCGAATTTCACTTTGTCATGGTATATGGCCAAGATCTGTCTTCATTGTAGTTCCAGAAGTGCTGTGTTAAATGGCTTGATTCGTGTCAAGAGAGATTACTCAGAAAAATCTCAGTAAAGTTCACTTGAAACAGACTTGTTTACTGAGGACTGAATATTACTCTTTTATTTCTGAAATCTGTGGATACCTTTTTGATAATCTCATTTGGTAATCCAGTCAGAAGCAGGTGTGGCTTAGGGTGTCTTTGAACCTGAATTAGAACTATTGTGACCGGCAGATGTAGTGTAATGTGTTGACTCTCGGCAAGGTGCTCCATAGTTGCGCCACGCTGTTCACGATGCCTGCATCGTTTGATGTTTATGATGCGATGATGTACGAAATCAGCTTGTTAACATCGTAGTCTTGAAAGGGCCTACGAACAGTAATACTGTGTGCTGTTTGTGTGGTTGGTTGTTTGTTTACTTTCCTCAGGGCAAGAAGGAATTTTTCGTTAAGTGGTAAGTATTACAATCACAAAATGCTTTCTCTTTATGTTAGTGATGTGGGCCTAATTTTGCACCATCTAATGCAGCTTTCTTTGCAACTTAATATCGCATTCCATTTTTAGCTCACACTTGCTGGTTCTTGCTCCCTGTCGTTCTTCAATGTGCACAGGCGAAACTGGCCGGAGAAGGACAATACATGGGAGCCATATGGTCATGTGGCTAGATGTAGGGACATCCTTGAAGAATTTGAGGCGAGGTACACTCGTTACTTATTGTACACATGCTGTCCTTGAGCGAGATGATCATTTTTGGCTCATTTAATTCCCACATAGAGGATGATTTGGTTGACAACAACTTTTCTAGATCTTTTTGTCTTAGGTTCTAGTTATTGATCTGACCTTAGGTCAGTGTCAGCTACATGGATGTTGATACAAAAGGTCCGTTGCCAGGACGCTCACTTTGCTTAGTGTAATAGCTTCCAGCCCAGTTTTGATTTCCATATTCTTAATGATCTCCAGTCAGAAAGCACGGCGAGTAAGACGCAAATTTGGTACATATACCCTAGATGGTGGCGGGAAGAGGAAACGGAACTTCATCTCTACTGCTGATGAAGATGTACGTAGTCAAAGTGAAGGTAAAGACACTGTAAAATCGTCTACGGATTCCTATGCTGTACCTCAAGAGAAGGAACGGAAGGCACGAGATCAAGCTGGGCTTACTGAGAGGACTGCAAGTCCTACTGCAGAGGCAGCTCGGACGTTGTTAGACTTGCCCGATGAGGCTCCGACCTCCTCAAAGCTTGCTGCTATATCTGAAGTAGGTAAGTTAATCAGAAAAGTAGTGCCTGGAGAAGAGAACAGAGCTGATTCTTTTGGCAAAGTGGTGGTTGTCTACAAAATTTCACCGACTACAGAGGGTGATGAGATTGAATGTGGGGTCATGGATGGAGTACCAAGTATAGATACAAAAAATCTGGACTTGAGTGGCATGAATGATTGCGCTGACCCCCCTGTTGCAAGACTGACGTATGGTGATAACAACAAGCCCCCCTTACCTGTGTCCCGAATGTTTACAAAGAGAGATAACGAAACCCTGAAGGCAATCATGGTTCATCCAGTTGCTCCAGCTCAGGAAGGCAGGGGTCTGACTGAGGAGAAACCCTTGTCACAATCCGTTAAGTGGGTGGAAACTGGACATTCTGATGTGGAAACTGGACATTCGGATGGGGATATGGATATGAAAAACTTAAATCTAGTACATGACACAATCCAAGGCGTGACTGGCAGTTCAAAGTCAGAAGGAGGACCAGTTGGTTCAAAGAGAAGGAAAGGTGCAGTGCCACGCAGGGTGCCTCAGGAGCAGGATGGAGTGCAGACATCCTTGGAGGACATCAAAAAAGAATTTGGGCAGAGACTGGAGGAATACCATACTACAGCGGATAAAGTGTCTGGGAAGGAGGTGGTAACTCTACCCAGCAGGGTTATCCCACCGGAGCATAAAGATTGTCAGTCTGTTCTTCAAGACAGCTTATCAGGAAAAGCAATGACGACTCTACCTCCTGCGGAGAAAAAGGAGATCGAAGTTGTTCCAGAACCTGTCATCACTCATATTTTGAAGGCTATCAGCTACAGCAACTCAGTTACGCATGATAAGCAGGAAGTTGTTGTCCTTTTTAAGGCTTCTAGGTTGGTGCTAGATTCCCTCTTTCGTTCTGCTAGTCTGTTGATTGCGGATCACTTGTCAAATGTCTCGTGAACAAAGCCGTAATGTGCAAGCCTTAATGTGCAAGCCCTAATGTGATGTTCATTTAGGCCTTGCATTGTCGTGTCTGCCTATAGTTTCAGAATGAAACGCTATTCCGTGATATGGTTGATCAGATTAATGATTATCTTATTCCTTTCTACTGATTTGTCTTATGATCGACCATTTAATGGTTTTGTTACTTTTTAATATGATTGACGATGGTGGATGAAGTATGACCAATTTGACTCGTGGCCTGATCAGATCCGATGGTGAGGAGGTGATGGTTGATAACAAGTTTATGCGGCAGAGATATCCACTTCTGGTATTATATTTGCACTCTATCCAATTTCTGTGATCTGTGTTTGTGTATACGACACTGTCCAATGAATTAAATCCAGCACAATTCTTCACTTGTATGTTTGGAATCAGGAGATTATGAGTTACATCTGACACGTAGTATCAGCTATGGATTAGTGCTAAATAGGGTGTGGTTAGTCCTAAATAGATTGTTGGTTAGTTCTAATTAGAGTGTTAGCACTTTCTCTTTTGACAATGTATGCATGAGGAGATTGATTTGGGCAAGATTTTGTACTTGGCAGAATTAGTTAGCTGACACAATTAGGTTGTTTTAATCAATAGAGTTGATAGCCAAGCATATCACTTGCTAAGAGTTGTTTTCCTTGCATGAAATAAGTAAGCTTCTTTCTTCACTGACCTGATCATTGCAATCGTGATTGATGTTGCAGCTGATTGACTTCTATGAGCAGCACCTGCGGTACAGCAATGCTTAGGTTTGGAGAACGGAAGAAATGCCATATTGTTATTGTGGTTACGCTGTTACTCTGCAACACAACTGGCTTTTTTAAGTTTGATATGCTAACTTGTCCAGCTCAAGAAGATCCTCTGGGTCGTGCACCCGAAACTCAAGTTAATAATCTCCAAATTGTTTTGGTGCTATTTTCTTGAAAAGAATTCCCGCTGGTCTGAGTTTACGAAGTCTTCTGACAAGATAAGAGACCTTAGTATATTTCAAGTCGTCCTCTGCTAGTTTGATGCTAGTGGGCCTGCTCTGTAGTTCAGCAGTACATGCAAGAAGAGGCCAGTATCAAGTGTGAAATTTTGTTTGAGGACGGATAGCAAGTTTTGATTGAAACGAAGTTTTTGCTCGATCTCACTGTAATTACTTGTGGAGTTCGTGAATGTAAATGTAGGAACAGATATATGTTTACTACATACATGTCAGTGCAATCTTCATGGATAGTGCCAAGTGGGTTGCTGTGGACATGGCAGGTGATGATCCGGTGGATATGGGGTCTGAATTTGGCCATATTTTGATTTTTTTACTTAGTGCATCTAACTCCACGATCGATAGTCTTATCCCTTTAACGTTCCGATTCAACACTGTTTTCAAATAAGCGGTATAAAATGTTTGGAAACCAAAAATGGGGTTGATGGTCAAAACAAAGTTGTAAATATTAATGTGAAGATCATATTTGTATGGTTAGATTTATTCTACTTTAATCTAATATTTTTAAATTAATTTTGAATTCCAAATTAGCACAATTTAAGAAAAATATATGGTAATGAAATTGGAATAACATGCACTATGAGATGGTATGGTTTCATAACTTGATTCTACTTATTTGGAAAATCATATTTAAGGTCCTACTTTCTGAATTGAGAATGAAACTTGACATAAAAACTTGACATTTTGAAATTTTGAAACTTGACATAAAGAAATTTTGACATAAAGAAATTTTGGTGGATGAAAATCGTTTAATTTGAATGAGAATCCATGAGTTTCAATCTGTGCATCTTCCACATAGATGCTGGTGCGTTAAAGGGTTAAATTTCTGGAGTTAAAATTAGGTACCTAGACTTAATTATTTTGAATTTTGAATTCTTGATGTGGCAAAAAGGGAAAGTTGATTTTATGAAATCTTATTTTAATTCAGAGTTATTCTAAAAGTTTTCAAGCTTCAATTAGAAATCATAGAGATTGTTAGTCAAACGCTTGCTTTGACAATGTAGTGCGCTTTGATTGATCAGAAAAAAAAGAAGCCAAAACTTGTTTTCGCCGCCTTTCAAACTAAAATACTCGTTTGCCTAGTCTTCCCTTTTCGGAGTTTCTTTGGCTCAACTATACAGAGAACTCTTTAGTGGCTAGAATTTTTTTAACCCCTAACTGTCCTAACGTCCAAAAACTGCACGACGAACAAATTGTATCGCACGCCTTGTTCTCATACAAACGTGGATGAAAGTCATCCAATATGTCAACTTTACTATCATTTTCATGTAAAAATTTGATGATTATGTGATTGTGGCTATCTTTCCAAGCGATTTGAGCACGCGGGTGTCAAATAAACCAAATTTTTTGACAGCCCACTATGGATTTCTGAGTCGGGTAGTGTACTGCAAGCTTTCCAGGGCACGGCTCAAATGTTGGAATTTTCTTTCTTTAGGGGGGTGCCCGTTAGTTACAGAACCTGACCCACAAAAATTCTAAGGTTGGATAACCTCCAACATGGACACTGACAGCATGGGTACAACCAATGAAAAAAGAAGTAGCGGATAAGGTGAGCAACAGTGTGAAATGCATGCCGCTGTGACGGGCCTAGTGGCAGTTATTGAAGGCAACTCAACTTGAGGTCTGTTCAAATTTCAATGAAAACGACGGCTACAAAGACATGCTCTCATCAAACAACCGCAACAAACAGGCTAGTATGGCTGTAAACTAAATTCGCTTATATTCTCTTACTCGGAAATCACGTACATTTTTTGCAGGTCTATGACTGCAATGCACGACAGTAGCATTGGCACATTGAAGGATGACATTGTCGTGTGAGAAAATGCTACTGAGCATTGAGGAAGCCACAGTGATTGTCAAGGATTGAGCAACATGAAGGAGATTGACATAGCCAGATAGCACAGCCTCTCAGCTTTTAGAAACAACATATTGTTTCATTTTCTGTGAGCAAATTGATTCCATGAGTGTGAGGTTGGTGAACTTGTGTATCACACCTTCACCGCCGCAGTGTGAGTACTGCAGGCTCGTAAAGGGGTTTGTGACCTTAGCTACTTCTGCAACGGCCTCGGCCGTCTCTTCATCTTTTAGTTGTTCCTCTTCGTCATCACTATTACTGTCCTCGGTCCAGCTTCCGCCTGAGAAACAAATCAAATGTCAAGATGGGTTCTCTACGTCCAAAATCACAAAGGTACGTGACCAACTCGATTAGGACTGGGCCAGAGCATTCGAGACCGACCTTAAGTAGCACCAGAGACTCAGAAATAAAAATGAATTAAACTAGCTTGATCACTCAATTTTGTGCGTCATACGCAAAGGCTCTCAGTCTTATGAAAATCTAATAAGCAAAGGCTCTCAGTCTCACGTTATCAAGACTGATATCGAAAATCTATTAAGCAAAGGCTCGAGACTGATAACGACTAATTAGATTTTCATAGGAGACTGAAAATTTTCGATATCAGTCTTGAGACTTATTAGAGTTTCAAAGACTGATAACGTTTTATGAAAATCTAATAAGCAAAGGCTCGAGACTGATAGCAAAGGCTCGATAACGTCTTATGAAAATCTAATAAGCAAAGGCTCTCAGTCTCGATATCAGTCTCGATAACGATATTGATATCGTCTTATGAAAATCTCTCAACGAGCAGCAATTTATGTCCGTAAAAATACCTGTCTATCAAACAACGTCGGCAAAGTCTGTTTCTCCAGGATCTTGCTAGTTACTATAGCATGACGCAACAAGATGCTGAGAGTAGACACAACACTGGCTAGAAGGGCACACCCACGGGTTTGTGAATCAAGTCTCCTGAACAGAATCCGGTAGCTTGGCATGATGAGTAGCAAAAACTTGAAGAATGCAGTGCAACAGCGACGTCGCCCACGGAGCACATCGACGAGTCCGGCTCCAACTGCAACAATCGCTGGCCAATGTGAACAATGACGACTGCAATCGTCCCGAGAGAAGAAAGTGAAGGCATCGAAGACACAGGATAAAGAAGCCAGAAATTCTCAAGATCTGCAGGCTTAGGAACTGGAAACGCAACAAAACACATCAATTTTGTTATCAAGAGCCACCTCCGATGCTCACAATGACAGTGTTATACAGCCGTCCGACTCCATGATGCTGCCATTACAGGTTGTTAATACGTCCACAAGGCCTGAACTACCCCGTTCCTATATCCCCCGGTGGTCTTGAATACGAGACCCGTGCGAGACACTGTTCATGCCCCCCCCTTTTCTGAAATTTCTATTTTGAATGGGCACCGAGACCCCTTTTTTTGGCAATTTTTTTTGCAAAATTGGGGCCTACGGCCTCATATTACCCGAAGGGCACCTGTTTGGGAATAAAAAACCATTGGAGGAGGGGGTTGTTTTTTAAGGTGGGCCCTAACAAGGACAAAAATAGGGGGCACTTTTGTCCCCATTCATTCAAGTCCACCGGGGGATTTAGTGACTTCACCTGAACTAGGTCATTCCAATCATGAACCTATTCTTGTTATAGTGCCTATATTTGTATTGTCCGCTGATGCATCAATTACTACTCATGACACTTGGGTACATGGTCGAGCTAGAAGATCCTACATAAATCCAAAAAACATGTTGCTAACATATGAAATAGAATATGGAGACAACTACATCGTACATCTCCCTTTTGGATCGCTAGAAAGATGTGGCACAGACAGCATTGCCGATGACAGTCGACAATGACGGATTTGGAGATATCTTCGAAGATGGGCACTAGTCCTCAGCCAGCATGACCTCGGACAATGAATTCGACACTTTGGATGACACGTTGTCATCTGAAGGTCAAGAACAATATGACAAGTATCAAGAACCCGATCATGTACAAGCGTTACAGCTCCCTCATTGCAGTTCGTTATCAACGATACCCCGTTCGCTCTTCCTTCATTCAACGAACCGTAGTGCAGTGCTAGACATTATTCAACTATGACAGTCCAGCTGCAGTTCTAGAGACAATAAAGTATCGTCCCATATGCATGGACACACAGCACGCAGCATTGCAACAAGTGGTCAAAGAATGCGAATGCCGTGGGGGTCGTGGGGCTTTGAAAGAAAGTCAGAAAGGAAGCCAGAAGGACGACGCCAATGGCTCGGCACCATCAACGGATCTCGATGTCCATGCGCAGCTGCACACGAAGGAAGGATCGGTGTTGTCGCCGGATTTAGATAGATCCGGTTTTCACTCTGGTCGACGTGGCCGGGGTCAGAGTTCGCGAGTAGATAAGATCTATACTTCACATTTACTTTTGTTGACCTCCGAGATCCAATACATCAATTTCTAACCATTGATGATTTGTAGATCAAATTCACCTCCAAGATCCAATAGATCAATATCTAAATATTGATGATGTAACAAACCTTCCACGGTTTGCTCCCAACTCTCTCAAAAATTATAAAAATACTATATAAGAATGATCTAGGACTCACCACCCAACCATATAGAGGAGATCACACAAGGAGTGGCTCTACCTTCTTACCCCAAGCTTACATAATAGTTCCTTCGCCTAAGGAACTAGAGTCTACTTCTAGTCTTTTTACTTTCTATTCCAATCTTAGATCTAAGTCATAGATCTTTCTATCCTTTACTCCTAGATCTAGAATAATCTTATCTCTTTACCATGTAAACACGTTAATTCCAGATTATTCTAGATCTAGGAGTAAAGGATAGAAAGATCTACAACAAGGACCCAAAACCTGCAAACGTCGGTCACAACACCATTCAGAACGTCTCATTTCACAGTGTGAGTACATTGGCAGAGTCTTTCCAAATAACATGTTGATGAACTCACCAGATCACGTGGAGTAGCAGGTCTTCATTTCTTCTTGCCCGCGTCCGCTCGTATTGGTGTTCCTACGTGCAATTGTACAAAGTTGATGTTATGATAGTGTTGAATGCGGCCAGACCGTGAATATGGCTTGGTTTCTCATCCCGACTATGATACCACGTCACATGGACCTTGCTCCATTATTCACATGCATGAGGTTTAGAAGAATAGGCTAGTCACTTAGCATTCACACAAGACAAGTTGCATTATGTTGTGCAATTTTCTAACCTTCGCGGTGGCCTTCGCAGGTTTTGGAAGACCTGCCGCTTTTGTTGGCTTGGGTGTTTGCGCGGGCTTCGCAACGCGCCTAGCCCGTACCGTTGATGCGCCCTGTGTTCCCTCCTCCTGCACACGGTTTTTAGCACTAGCGATGCAACTTGCAACCACGTTCATTCATACACAATGTACATAACCATTCAAGAAGTAGAAGGATAATTCTCTACACATGCCGCTGGGCCATCTTCATGTGTAACGACAAGGACAGTATGGGCAACGATATAGCTTATAGACTGTACAACAACAGTACATGCCTTGCATAATACAGTACGTGCCTTGCACAAACAGTACTTACTTGCCTTCTGTATGGGACCTGTGAATGTCAGCGGCAATGTCCAAAGAAATGACAACATGTTTGCTCATATGTCCTATTCAACGTCACGACGATATTCACGAATTATTGAAAATGGCAGTGCAAGCGTTATACACAACGACGCTACGACTTGTTGTCTCCCATATCACGCTGTCTCTATTCATTTGCTGCGTTTACCTGCTCGGGCTTCTCGGGGTCAACGACCTTGGGCGTATCCTTTGTTGAGTCGCTGCCTGTTTCACGCTCGTGGCTGGCAGCATTTGCGGAGTTGTGGACTGCCACTCCAGTGCCCTTCTCTGGAGCCGGGGTTTCACCTGCGCGTTCTCCATTTGGTGCACATTCTTTCCCCTCCTCCGGGTCTGCTCCTCCAAGCACCTCCTCCGGGCTACCTCGCCCAAGCACCTCCTCCGGGCCGCCTCCTCCAAGCTCCTCCTCCTCGGCTCCTTCGACTAACTCCTCCGCGACTTCTTCGTTGTCGGCATCTACCGCATCACCCTCGTCTGGCACGTCGGCTGTGTCACGTGTGGGCGATGGCATCGACGTCGGTGGCAGCACTTGCAGAGTTGTGGTCAGGGCCGTCTCCTCATGCGGAGCCACCACATCCCGATTGTCCTCCTCTGCAACCACCGCAAGGGCCTCATCCGCAGGCGGTGTCACGTTCGGTTTCACAACGCCGTTGGCAAGGAGCAACTTCATCATGGACTCCAGCCGGCGGTGCGATGCATCCATCCTCTGGTCCAGCCTTGCAACGCTCCGCTCCATGTCGTCCATCCTCGACCCCAATAATTCGACGTCTTTGGCGCGATCTTCCGGGCTGCGTTGTTTCTCTTCTTGCTGCCGGATATACTCTCGTGCCACTTCCTCATTGAGCTCTGATTCGAATGGCTCACGTCCGTATTAGAGCGTCTGCACGGAAATTTAACCACACCATTGTTGAGAAACTAATGAGTCAAGTACCGTGAAGCAAGGCATTGGCATACCCAGCAATGCCTAAGTAATCGGCATACCCAATCGCTCAGAAAACAGTATCTCATCGTAAACGTTAGGGACAACGCGTATGTGTTTCGTGAAGCAGCACATAGAACGTCCTATAAAACGTAACCACGTCACGCAAAACGTCAACACTTACAGTAAGCAATACACTGGGTTTCGTGAAATGAGCACTAGGATACCAAAAAAAAACACTGTCTTTGTCAATTGGGATGCTATAACGAAGGTCTCACAAAACATGCATTCAGTGTCATCGACAACAGTAGATGGATCTCACCAACTTGATGAGAGCCGCCTTCTCAATTGCCTTCATTTGGGCTGCCTTGGACCCCTTGCCCTTCGAAATTGCTCTCATCTGCTCCGACTTCTTCTTTGATTCCTCAGTCGCGCGGTTAGCCATGAGGAAATTCCAATGCTCATTTCGTACCTCGGGGGGTTTGGAGGACCCCGCATCGATTAGTGCGTTCAATCTCCAACGCACCGTGATCAAGACCTTTGTGATGATGGGGCCAAACCATTTTTCATTAATCTTCTTCTGACTCCCCCTTATCTCCCAATCTGCAAGCACAATATTACAACACTTTGAATTCGGTGATCCATGAAATGATACAAGGCAATGATTTAAGCTAATAACATCAAAGTTCCATGGGTACACATTTCCACCGAATAGAGATTGAGTTGAGACTTATTTGCATCTGAGCTATAAGACAGGCACATAACTCTGTGCAATTGGATAATGAACGACATCATGGCAAACATCACTCGTGACGCCAAAGTCTTCATCGACGGTGTGGCGGATATCACGACAAACACGTTAGTCATGCTCAAGCAATGCATGCACATTTCTAGTTGCAGACATACATTCATCTTGTTTAATAATATGCATAGAACAACATACAGTACGTTGAACAACATGCAGCCATGTGCCCATGTGAAGTTCTACACAACTTATAGTAAATCCCCTGTAACTGCATCATCCACTGCTTGGTGCAAAATTTTTCACCTTTCGTGAGAAAAAAAAACCCATACCTGCATAGAGACGCTTGAAAAATCTTGCCTTCTCGCTCGATGGCTGTTGCTCCCAGCTGACAGTGGGATCCAGGTCCTTTGCAAACAACTTCACGTCATCCTCCAAACTACGCTTCATAATCCCGTATGGATAGCCATGGGCATCCACAGACACTGGTTTCTTGATGGCATCGTCCCCAACTTGCTGAAACCGTCGCCCACCATCACCACAATCGTCGTCGTCGTCGTCGTCCGAGCTGTCATCATCGTCCCGCGATTCAGATCCACCACGGCTGTACTCACACCACAAATTGACGAATGGATCCACCATCACACATAGAACACATGCAAAAAAAATCAGAATGGCAAGTGGCAAAGCTAGAAATTAGTAGTGAGCAGTGATCCCAGTATACTATGGGATACCATCCTCCGGGCCTGACACTTTCAAGACCCTTTTTGGTGAACTGTGTACAAACCATAGTCAGAAAACCCCATGCACTTACGGTGAACAAGCAGCGCCGTGTCATTTCTAACGTCTAAGGGTTTTCGTGGACGTTTTAACAAACGTGTCCATGTCCGCTGATATGCTGCTGTGAACGGCCGCCGCAAACGATGCAAAGCGTGGGTTTCGAAGATGCAACCTTCGATGAATCTCAGCATGCAGACGTATGGTGGAGAGAAACGTACCGGAACTCAGCTTGGAGGTTGCGCGCCTCCGTCTTCCGCCGCTGAGACGAGGCCACTAGGGTGGCCTTCAGCTTCTTCGCTGGCGGTGACGAGGGTGGCGCTTTGCCGTGCGCTTTCAAGCTCCTGCCACCCCGCCCGTCTTGTCGGTGCTTGCTTCGCCGCTCCGTAACGTGGAGCACCTCACACTCATCCTGGCTCGCATCATCTTACTCGTCGATGCTCGCACTGCGCGCTGGCGACATCACCCGCTTCTTGCTGACGGTCGTCTTCCCCATCCGAACGCGCGCAGAAGGCCACAACACAAATGCTTCAGCTGTGTCCTGCGCCGATCACCACGCACACACATGTCGAGCACGCAAGAAAATACAGGGACTACAGTTGTGCAACATGCAAAGGGTTCATGTCATGGCCGCGCCTCCAAAATTTACAACGGAGCTGCGAGTGCACAAGCCATGCTACAAGATGTTCACGCAAGCATACGATGCAAGCAAATTCAACAGCACAAGGGTTTAGGGTAGGAGACCGGCTCACAAGCGAGGCAGAAAGACAAATCCACACACTTGCGCTTGAGCACGCAAATTGAGCACTCAGCTGTAGCGTCACACAAAACGGGAATGCGCGGTGGGGGGGAAAAGCTATTACGTGAGCAGTGAGCAGTGAGCAGTGAGCAGAGATTTTTGGAAAAATTTCGGGCTGTTAAATTTTAAAGGACCTCCTATTACCGCAGATTTAGGTGTAATTAGTGAGTATTTATGAAACATTGATTTATGAAAAGTACCTATAGCCGTGGAATTTAGGGTGTATTTTAAGAGTTATTAGTGGAATTTATTAGCTTAGAACAGCAATCGCTCGTTCCCGAATCTAACATAAATGCATTCAAACTCGTTACAGATTCAAGAAATGATATGGAAATAAATAAATACTGAAATGGAAACAATCAGAGTGAATCTGTATCAGATTCGATAGCACTGACATCGACATATGAAAGCACACGAGGATCATAATGTCAATGCGGTGTAGAATAGCATGAAGAACCACTAGGGCTAGGACTAGCATTGGCAAATGCTGCTGCCAATGCTTCTGCGTACACTGGAAGTCCTTAAGGGGAACTATCAGGGCTGACCAAACTCTGCAAGGACTTTCTAAGGTTAAAACGGCGCCGCTGTAGTGATCCAGTCCTTGTCAAACTGCAAACAAGAGAAGTGTAGTAGTATTAGAAAACGTATTTAGATGAAGATGTACTAACTAGTATTTGCAAGGTGCATTATATAAACATTGAAACTTACTCACATGGACAATCAAGGGGCTCGTCAGGAACGGTCTCATCATCGTAATCAGGAAGGTTGATGCGAGCGGTGTTAGGTGGCGCTGTACATGGCTGAGGAGCAATGAGGGGCTTCAAGACCTCAGCAAATAGCTTTGCGTCGCTTTCAAGTGCGACAATGTGACGGTTGCAAGCCCGTGCTGCACGGATCGACGCACCTGCACAACAAAACACAAAAGGTTTAGGGACAAAGGGTTTAAAGTCACATGATATTAATTTTAGAATTCAACGAAAGAGAATAAAATTACCCGTGGATGCCGTTAGGTCTGCTACGATACCGTTCTCTGGAGTTAAACCATACACAAACAGTTTCATCAACACCTCTGATTTCTCTTTCGGACCACGCCATGGTCTCCCTGTGTCCTTCTTCAACAGCTGTGACTCCACTGTCACAGCGTTGAAAAGAACGTCATCGCACGCTAGGTCGACCTGTGGAATGGTCGGGTCTTTTACAATAACTAGAGGTGGAGGCTGCCGGGCAGCAGTAGAGGAAACATCACGGGCAAGAAGAACTGCCTTGAACTTCAAAGTCTACAAAAAAAACAATGAATATTAATACATACGTTTTCATATTACATAACATGTCATAGAAATTCAATTTGAAGAAAGATTAAAAAGTTAGAGTAGCTCACATTTTTAGATGGATGGAGCGGACTCGCTAGATGGAGGTAGTTGATGATTGTCCACTCATCAACTACTTTCATCTTATAGTTTTTAAAATATGACATTACTTCTTTTTTGACAATGGGATTGTCGGGGTAAAAAAGGAGAAATGCCCCATCGTCATGGAGATATGCATACGCAAATCCCATGGTCACCTTCAGAAAACCCTCAAGACTCTCATTCCAATAAAGAACCTGCCATGGAGGGTCTGATACACCGGGGACTCTCAATCCATCTGGATACTCTGCAATAAGTAGATCAACCCCCGGTTTATCTAGAGCCTTACTGTCAAAGAATAGGTGTCTAGAGGCACCAACCTGTGTCACAATGAAGAAACATAGAGAATTAAATATTGAAACTTCAAAACACAAACTAACAACAATTGGCAAAGAGGACACTCCAATAAATAGATGAAGTATTCACCTTATTCAAGAACTCCACAATCTGATTATATTCTGGGCAGAATTGACCGGTTTTCTTCTTCTCGTCTGCCATTCGCAAGAAACAGTCGTTGACAAGAAGGTCAAGGCAAGTGTACTCTGAAACACTAACACCGGGCTTGCTCAACATGGGTGCTCGTTTCGGGGGAGAAAGGAACACCGTTGGACTAGAAGGGTTTAGGGTGGACAACTTCACCCTCTTCGTTGCAGGCTTCGCTGCTGTCACAGCTGGGGTCTCCATCGCTAGAAGTGGACTCTGTGCTCGTGGCGGTGCTGTGGTATTGGCCACAGTGGGAGTAGATGGAACCGCAGCCGCTGGTGCAGAAGTCTCAACAGCATCAGCCTTGCATTTTGAACCACGCTTGGATGTCGTGGTTGCCTTTTGCGACGAAGCAGCTTCCTTCTCAGTCGTTGTTGTCTCCTTCTGTGTACCTGTTCCAATCAGACTAGTTTCAAGGGAGTCTCGCAGGGCAATGTCAAATAAAGGAGGCTTTGTAAGTGGACAATCTAAGTACCACCCACAGCGGTCCCAGTGCACACTATTCCATTGCTTCATAAGCCCTTCTGTGAACATGAACTCATCACTTTCCTGATCAAGATAGTTCACAAATAATGGAGGGGACCTAGACATGGCCTTTGCCGGAAACAAAATATACTTAAAGTATCGGTACAAGACACGGTGCAATGCAGGTTTGAATAGATATTGCTTGTCAACCGTATTGTTCTTGTGGATGCCTTTATCAACAGCAAATTCTCTGTAGAAAGTAGTGTCCCAGAGTGAAATTCTCATTTCCTCAATGTAATCATGGATGGTGGGTATTGGGTCTCTACCGTCTGGGTGGTAATCGATGGTGACCTTTTGATCTCGAACAATGCACTCGAAAATGACCCCAGCTTCTATGGTCAATTGTAAAAATTTAACATTTGAGAAAGATGTAATGAAATGATAACAATGTGATATAAGAATCCAATATCAAATTGTGGGAGCACTGATAAAAAACTTAGAGAACTTGGTAGAAAAAACTTGGAAATGTATCTGAGACTACCAAGTAGCTTTGTGAAGCCAGATCAAGAAGGTTTCATCACTAAAGTTCAGTTTAGGAAACCTGAGTTGCACTCGGAGTTTTGCAGGCTGATTCCATCGTTCAAGCCAAAGAACCTTCATGATAGGATCGATAACGCTGGTGCCAAGCATCCAAAGCTTCTCAAGCTTCATCTCTGGTTCTTCATCATGAGACTCAATGTGATACTTCACTTCCTCAAGAAAAGGTATGGTGTTGCTGGGATTAGCAACAGGTAGCAACTTCTTCAACTCACCCTTGTAATGAACTTTGGTTTTCTTCACAGCCCTGTGCACCAGTTCCTCAAGTCTTTTAGCAGTCCAATCTTCTGGATTAGGATATCTCTCATAAAATCTCCTCTGAGCAACGGCGGTTGCTTCTCCAATCTCTTGCTGCAATAGGAAGACAAAACAATTAAACAGACATTAGGAAAGAACTAATTGTCAACATTATACACAAACTTCAGCAGTTAAGTGACGGTTATACCTGATTGAGAAGAGCACTGAGAGAATCAATAGTCAATGAAAACCACGTCTGGCTCTTGTCACCCTTTTGTTTCTGATCAGAGAGTCGAAGGTCCTCAGGTGGCACCAATGATTTAAAATATGAGAGAGGTTGAGCCCCAATAGTTCGAACTCGATAGAGTTTATGGACAAGGTTGGAAGTCACATGAGACTTTTCATTTCTCCTGTTAAATCAAATACTTTTGAATTAGTCTAGTTATGAAATGATACACAAAGACTGCATGAAAGCAAAGTTAATAAGTAATAGAAATTGTACCAATTGACTTTGTGTTGAGCAGTGAGCATCGTGGGTACATCTCCTTTCACCTCCAGGATGATGCTATCTACTGAATAATGCCATCCTAGATCATTCGGATGGTCTCGATTTATAACTGGCATCCAAGCCTGGACTCTATGGTTTCCATCCCAGACATGGAACATTTTTCCACAGAACACACTGAGGATGGGATCTGCCGCAAGCATGGATTCGAACTCATTGTTGACACTAATCCAATGCTGACTCCAAGATGATTTAATTTCTGGAGTGACATTTTTGGTCTTACCGTCGTTGTCTTCAGAAGCCACATAAAACACACCGTTACCTTCCATGTATCCATTTTTTATAAAGTGGGATGCTAGCTTCATGACATCGTTTTTGAGAAAAGGTCTCACAACAGGAAGGCATACCATTCTACAAAGGGGAATCAGCAAGCGAGGCTTGTGACGAGGTTGGAACCGAAGCCTCTCGATTCGAGATCGTGTATTAGGGGTCTCACTCTGCAGAATTGAATTGAGCTGGGAATGAACGTCCTGTTCACTCAGCCGCTCTTCTTGCGTACGTTCGCCAAGGTCACCGGAATCACCTTCAAAATAGTAAGTTCTCAAAATTTAGTATTTCAAAGGAGAAATTTTGACATGAAATGAGGATAAAGAATGTTATAGAATATCACCTTCAAAGTCTTCTTCTGTATTTTCGTGTAACTCACCATTCGTATCCATTTGCGATTGTTCTATAAAATTACAGGTAAAGGACAATTAGTTAAGGAGCAATGACAATCTTTGAACCGACTAACACGTGTGTTTAGTAACACGTGTGTTCCACAATACACTGAATAATCTACATAAGCCATGCTGGGGGCAGCCTTGAACCGGCTGGATACTGGATGGTTCCCAACGCCCTGTCCGCTCTGGTCTAAATTCTTGAATACATAACTTGCATGCTGGGGGCAGGCGGTACCGGCTGGGTACTTGTGCCTTCTAAATGCCTGTCCTCTCTGGTCTGAAATATTGTAAGATTTCTATGCTCGTGTGAAGCAGGTACCGGCTGAGGGACAATCTTTGAACTGAATAACATAGAACTGAATAACTTTGCATGCTGGGGGTAGCCGGTACCGGCTTGGGCTTGTTAGCTTAGGGACAGAGCCATAAAGGCAGTTCACAGCTAGAAAGGGTTAGGGCAAATTATCGATACAGCCTGATACCAGGATGAAAATTGGACCAGGGAAAGATAGGGGCTGCACATGGCTTGAGACGGGGCTTGTACATGGAATGGAAAAGGGGTGGACAAGGCTAGAAACAGAGCTTGAAGAGTGCGGACATGAAGATGTGTGTATAATAGGACACAAAATACCCAAAGAACAATTAGTCTAAAAACAAACACACTATGCATTCTCAATTTAATTTAATTTTTGATAATTCCACTACCTTGCACAATGCTTCTAAACAATGGTTGTCAACCCATTTACCTAAACTATAGGTCAAAGGGTTAGTATAACATTTACTATTTATAATATAGTATTTAGAAGAATTCAACATTTAGTAAAGTGGAACATTGAGTTTTAAGTCCACTGAGTTTTAAGTCCATTGATAGTACCCAATAGTTTTCACAAAACATCAGAAGCAATAACTTCTAATCATTGGATATTCAGACCTCGTTCGATGCTCTTACTTCTATCCACTGATCTCTATAACCTTACACTATATGCTGAGAGGACTAAACATGGTTCTCGTCACTAGCTTCTACGTTATTGTAATAACTCCATGGTTCCAGATAAGTATCATTCGGATAGTCGAGATCCCAATTTAATTTGCTAACGTCCACTGCAATAGACACAACCATACAGAACATGTGAAATTTCCATAACATTCATTATATTGGCATTGGGATTAGAATCTCTCACTGACATTCAAAATTTGTCATCGATTGACAATTTAGAACATTAGTCTCAAACCATGGCATTCAAAGGTCAGGATTTAAGGGCTAAGGAAGCTAGGAGTGCACCCAGTACATGTATGGGGTGAAGGGATTTGGGTGGTGTATTCGAGGCTTGGAAATATGAAATTGCCATGGTGGGGGGCAGCTGATACCGGCTGGGTACTGGAGGCAGTCCTAGGCCTTGTCCACAATTGTCAGAATTCTTCTAAAATTGCCATGTTGTGGTACTGGAGGCTTCCCAAGGCTTTTTAGATTGCCATACCATCTGGGTACTGGCCGCCTCCCTAAAGCCTGTCCCCAATGGGATGAATTCAGGGTTATGGTGGCTTTCCAAGGCCCTGTCTACTCTGGTCTCAATTCTTCTAATCTAAAATTGCCTTGTTGAATTCTGGAGGCTTTCCACAACCCTCTACACCATGTTCTGATTTATAGAAAATACATATTCATTTGCCATCATGGGGGGCAGGCTGGGTACTCTTAGGCTTCCTAAAACTCTCACCTCCCTGGTCTGAATTCTTCCTAAAATACTGTAGGCTTCCCAAAGCCCTGTCCACGATGTTTATAATTATGGTAAACTAAAATTGCATGCTGGGGGGCAGCCGGTTTAGGGCTGGGTAGTGGAGGCTTCCCAATGCCAGATCAACTGTGGGTTGAATTTTTGTAGACTAAAATTTCTATGCTGGATTTCCCTTAAACCTGCAGGGTACTCGAGGCTTCCCTAGGCTCTGTTCATGATGCTTAGAAATATGGTAAACCACAATTTGCTTGCTGTGGTGCAGCCGGTACCGGCTGGGTAATGGAGGCAGTCCTAGGCCTTGTCCACGATGGTCTGAATTCTTCTAAAATTGCCATCTTGTGGTACTGGAAGCTTCCCAAGGCTATTTTAATTGCCATACCATCTGGGTACTGGACGTCTCCCTAAAGCCTGTCTCCAATAAATGATTCTAGGGGCAGCCTAAACCTGATGGGTACTCGAGGCTATCATTAACACTGTCCATTATGTATAGGATTATTGTTCACTAAAATTGCATGCTGGTGACTGCCTTCATCCGGCTGGGTATTGGAGGATTTCATAAGCACTCAAAGCACTCAAAGACTCAGGGTTTGCTTTCCTCTAAGCACTCAAAGACATGAAGATGTTTGAGCAGCCATACGTTGTTGAACGTGTTGAGTCTCGATGGCCGTGATCTCAGTTTCTAATGTGGCCCCCGTCTCCAGTACCTCCTTAACTGCAACCTCCTGAACTTGTCCAGCAGCGTTTCCCCCTCTCTCTTGAACATCACCACTTGTTTCGACCTCCATCTGCGGAATCCAAAAATTAAAATGGTGAAACCCTAAACCAACAAGGTCATCAATCAAAAGTTTGATTTTCTCCAAGCAATCAATCAGAATCAAGAATCAGGCTAGCGTGTTTAGTAGTGCAAATTTTGGCGGAGGAAAGCAAACCCTGAGTGTCTCAACAGCATACGGAACTGGTGGTCGAAGAGAGAAAACCCTGATGCTAGAAGCACAAGTAACACAGGGCCTGGAGCGCAAGAAGATGGAGACGAGGGCCTCGATTCATAGAAGAGAAAAGGCAAGGGCCAGGAGCGTGCACGATGGACCACCTGTGTTAAGGAGAGTGCTCGTGAGAAATGCAGGGGAGGGGACTGCACTGCGGACTGGCAGGTGAGAGGCGAGTGCAGACCCAAAACCCTAAAGAGGCCAGGGCCCACCTCACGATGACCGGCGCCAGGCCAAAGGCCTTAGTTTTCAAATGTAAGGTCATGGCTCTAGAACTTGAAGACCCAAGAAAAAATGTGAAGGCTAGGATAAGGTCCAAGGGCCACAAAAGAAATTTGTATTCTGATTATTGGACAATCTCATCGTCTAGGCGCTAATCGATCGTACAACAATTTTTTGTAGAAAGATTTTCAATAGAAAACATACAAATCTTAGTGTTAATGGAGTTTACATAAAGACGGAAAATTATTGCTCTGACTGCTTACATAAAAAAGACAATGTTACCTCCACATCATGCGACTCTTCCTTCGAATCACTTTCCTCATCCTCACAAATGTCTGGTTGATCGCTTTGTTGTGGAGGCTGTTGTCTTGGCGTCTCGAAGTTTGTCTCTTGAATCAATCGTCTCCAACTCGCTCTCACTGACAAGTTTGCCATAATGCAATACTATTGCAGTGTCCTCCTGGGCTGGTTCCTGAGATTTCCCACGCCTCAACCGCATCCTGCTTCGCTGCAATTGCTTTCTACTACTGAACTTGAGACTACTCTTTCGTCTTCTCTTCTGGGCTCCTCTAAGCATAATGAAGAACTCCCATCGTTCAAGCAGTTAACAACTAGGTACTGGGCACTTGCAATTTATGACTTTTGTTTTGAATGAATACTATTGATAGAAAGTAGCATTCAGTTAGCTTGGCGGCCGTATGGTAGACTGACATAGGCAATATAAATCAATGAGTGCCTAATATTGAGGTATGAATCATTCATTCTTTAAAAGAGTCTAATCCTGAGTGTAGACTTTAGTGTCAACTTGCCATCATGCTCATCGTGCAGCATCCATGTAAATGTATTTAGATATCTGTCAGAGTTCGGACGGCTACTTCCAATCTCAATGGTATTCCGAAGGCAACAGATGCACCCTTCAATTATATCTGTCTACAGAAACGCACATATAGGTTTAAGGCTTTACTGTTCTAGAAACACACATCTAGATTTAAGCGCTCATTTCCCAGATCCTCACTCTCTTTCCCGATTGCATTGAATGTCTTGAATTTACACTTCCCCAAAAGTAGACCATGGCACTCGTTCGTGTCGAAGGAGCAGGCGTCCCTACTTTGTTCCCGCTAGGGGACAACGGAGTAGCAGTTGTTTCTGCGTTCAGTCTTAGTCTAACGTTTCAGTTTCTTGCAGCAACGGTGCACGTTGATGAAGAGGTATTCGATGCTGAGTCTGGTCTGCTTACGCACATCGTTAGGCAGCTCCCAACCACTACTGTTGATGAAAGAGTGTGGTTGCTTAAGGCAGGTAGGTATAGAGCTTACGGTCTATCCGATTGCCTTATGGATGCATCTACCGAACTCTTGACTCCAAGGGAGTCATCCACTTGCACTGTGTAAACCACCATGCCAGGCCGAGTGAAAATTGAGCCAGGTTCAGAGAAGATCTATGAACTTAGTGATGATGACGTCCCAGAGAATGTAGAACACGATCCCATCCTTCCTCCTTCTCGGCCTAATCCCGAAACTTCTGCAGGCAGTTGTCCTTCCACTAGTAAGCAGCCTACACCGTTTTCTCTGTCACCTAAACAAAGTGTCGTAGAGTGCCTGAAATTGCTATGTGCTAGAAGGGTTCTAGGAATATATTCAAAATTTTTGACTACAACTCTACCTTTGTCAAACGAGTCGAGTTCTTGCCACCTCAATAAAATGGCGATGTAATCTTTGAGTTCCCTCCCCTGGGCTCTTCTTCAGGAAGCAACAGAGCGAAGCAACTCCGTGGCATGGACAAACACTATGATGGGCATGTGTGGACTTGTACTCACACGTCCAACATTATCAATGATTTTGGGATGATATTCCGTACCTCCTACTGTTGTGGTCATTTACGATGTGAAAATGTCGACTGCGGTTTTCTAACCCACGTTCACCGCATGCCAGCTGTTAACGAAACTGAATGGGATGGCGTATCTTCATTTGTTTTTGACGTGGGAACTAATCCTCCAAAGGGCTCCACCCTTGTTTGCAAAAGCTGTAAAGTTCCTCCCTCCTGTCTTGCAACTTGCGATGCAAAAATATATTACGTCCTAGGTCAAAACAACATGACTTGAGCTTGTGTTCATTTTGGAACTCACGACCACCCTGTCAAGGTCGAGGCTTACCGAGACGATATTGCCAAAGGCGAGAGTTTGGTGGAGGAGCATGTGCATAGAACACCTTCTGCAACGAAGTCTGCGATAGTCTTAGAGGCAACAAAGGAGATGGTAGGGGAAATGCTTGTGGCAGCCGAAGGTGCGGAATCAAAAATTCTTGAACTCGATGACCTCCTGCCGCTATTTGACAGATGCAAGGAGTTGACGTCCCCCAACATTCGCAACAAGGTCACAGGCTTCAAGTACTTCCGAAGGTTCGATATCATGGATAGCATCACCAAGCTTCGCGGCTCCAGCAACTGGCCATTTGTCCAGGAGAACAAGTTTCCTGGTCAAGGATCGGAGTCGGACAAGGTATTCGTCTTCAAAATGTCAGAGATTGGTCCCGGTAGCGGAGTTGACCTTGTGAAGCGAATGCAGCCTGGTGGAGACCTGCAGAACGCATGGCTCATGTTCGATCATGTGAAGAGGGTGAAACAGTGGACAACCATGGGCTGCCATGTTTACGACCCCACTTATTGCCGTGTTATGACCATTGCGTTGTGCGATATGCAGTCGGAAGACATCGCAGCTCAAATGGTCGTTTGGAAGAATCTCAATGCCGTCGTCGCTCGCCACGGACTTGAAGATCCAAACTTCAAGGGCTTCATGGCAGACAGCGCGCAAGCAAACTGGAATGCTGTACGCATTGTGTACGGGAGTGGAGATGCTTCAATCCCAATGCCGAGTAAAGAGCGAACATGTCTCTGCCATTGGGTGCAGTCATTGGAGAAGCACACAAAGGCTGACATCAGAGCTGACCTCCAAGATCAACATCGCATGCTCTGCAAGCAATACAAAAACGCCTCGACGCAAGCGGAGGCAGATTCCCGCTATCTTGGTATCCGAGCTTGGTGGCACTCCTCCGGAGCTACTACTGAAGATGGATTGAGGCGTCTCGACCTATGGCTAGCCTTCTGGCATTTTCAATACCGCCAGTGGGGAGGCTTTATGCAACTTGTAAGCTTCTAAACCCTAAACTGAAAACCCTAAGTCCATGCCATTGCTTGTTCTCCTCTCTACAACTACGAACTCTAAATGTGCATTTCTTTCTATATTCCAGGACCTTACCGAGGACGAGTTGGCAGAAATGCCCTCTTGCAACTTAGCCGAAAGTATCCACAACAAATGGAAACAACAATCTGGTGATCGAGGGTCAGACCTCTTCGTCGCTACTGTGGATGACTTTGTCCGATCCTTCATGCAGAGCGTCGCGTACTACCAATACCTGAAGGGAGATAGAGCTCAAACTGGCCCTACCAAAGAAGAACTGAAACTCCGGATTGCACAGAAGTCTACAGGGCGCACGGGGAACTCGAAATCCCTACACGAAGCATTAGCGAAGATGCCTGGAGCAGAGGAGTTTTGCACTCGAATGCCTCAACTCGAAGGAGAAGAAGTGTTCTTGTCGTTGAAGCGGAAAGCAGACGTTCCCATCAGTTCGGAGTACGACTCTCACAGACCTGACAAGATCAGCATCTCTCGTCCTCGAGTCCAGACCAGGGGTGCAGGGAACAACGCCCTAAACCTAAATGCTTCTCTTGTAGAGCTGTCAGTCTCTCCCCATGAACTAGAGAAGTCTAATGTACCAGTGCAGGTTCAAGATGCAACCCCAGCAGCAGCTGTACACCACGTTACTTCCGTGCAAGAAACGGCTTGCGACGAGAGTCAGTGGCACATAGCTAGGCTGAAAGCCCCATGTGCGAAGGCTTGTTTCGCGCAGCAGGCTGTGACTAAGAAGAAGTGCATCGCTCGAATCATACAAGACGGGAAATCCACCGTTGCTCCTACGTACACGGGCATGATGGACAACTACAAGAAGAATCGCAAGGAGCGCATGCAATTCTTCTTCTGCAACGACGACATCGAGAGGTGTGTCAAAGGAACCCACAGAAAGTGGGTTATGTCCCGCCCTGAGGTCCCCGACATCTGGCCCGTCAAGAACGGTACTAACCTAACACGTAAGGAGATACTTGCCCTAGAAAACGCTGGCTTTCGACTTCCACAGCGCGAGGTCATATCGCCGTGAAGGCTCTTCCAAGACCACCCTCTCCCCGTCAACTTGTCAACATACGTAACTCCAGCTTTCCTAGCTGAAGTTCCCAAGCGACGTCATGGCAAGAATGCCCACGGCAACAAGAAGAGCCCATCCATCAAGCATGCCAACAACTGTGCTAGCGCTGCAGCATTCAAGGGTTGCATAAGGAAGGTGGACATGGTTCCAGTCCCTGCCCTGGGTTGCATTGTCACGTTGGATTCGGGCACGCCTCCGACAAATCAGCAGTACCTTCTCACAATTTCCCAGTTTCCAGACTGCTCCTGCCCTTATTTCAAGGAGATGGTGACCAAGGCAAAAAGAGGACGCAACCAATGGGCTCACTGCAAACATCTCTATTTTGTCTTCATGGTCGTTTGTGGGTTTGATGTTGATGTGGATGCCTTCATACATTCACCCACTCTTAGCTTCAACGAAGTTAAGCTAGTCCTTGAGAGCGGATTGTTGACTCATCCAACATCCTAGGATACAAAAATGTTGTTGGTTCCATTGTTGACATGTTCACTCTCCAAATCAATGAAATTGTAGTGAGACTAAAAGGGCCACTACTGCAGATTTGAAAATCATGTTGTATTGTTTATGAAACCATAAACCCTAAACAGTGGTATTTTTTCTATCTTGTATCCAAATTGGTCTAAACGCTAAACTTGCTATGCATTTCAAATAATTATCTCCAAACGAGTGGATTGGCCCCTAATAAGACGCTGAAATAACAATCTCTTTCTACCCTAAACCCCGAATTAAACCCTAATTACCACGGTTATAGAGACAGAGTGTGCCTTTAATGTGCCTTTATCCCTGAACCACTGACCCTAAACCACGGTAATAGGTACCAAATATTCCACGGTCATAGGTCCAAAAATTTACTAAAAATAAACGAATATTCGAATAATAGCTAATTATAGTGTCATTGACCAAGGTTGATCTGAAATTCTTGCTCGTAATTCCACATTTCTCCGTTCACTGCTCACCGCTCCCCGCTCCCCGCGCGCACACTATCCTCGTCCCGCGGTGGGGCGCCTCTTCTGGAACATATAGTGGCGAGGATGGAGACCCAACTGCCGTGCGCGGCCCTATGACCGTGGTAGTGCCTGAACGTGGCCGCGGCCGCACAATTTTTCGTGCACGCACTACGGCCATGTGTAGAGGCACGGTGGCACGCCCACCATTGCAACAGTGCGTGAAAAATTGGGTGAAGGCATCCAAGAGAAAAAATTACCTTCGAGGGAGGGTGCGTGTCTGGAGCTGGGACTGCCGCAGCGGAAGGAGGAAGAACTGGGCCATTGTGAAGGTGCCGTCTGCTCCGCCGCAACGCCCTTTGCGTGGTTAGACTCTGCGGGTGCGTATCCTTCTTCTTTGCCATAGGCGCAGTCGCGGCCACTTGCTGCACAAATTTTTTGAAAACCTGGAGTGCGGCCTCTGTGATTCCTGTGTCTAAACCCCTATTTGCTTCCGGTACACCCTCACTCCCACCTAAAACCCTAGCATGGTTTTGGAATCGTGCATTCAATTCCATTTGTTAGACTCTTGTATGATCTCTTTTATATGAATCACACTCACTTAGGGTTTTAGACCACCACTCTCATAACCTGTGGTGGGGTAGGTTTGCGCAATGTCACTGTATAGCACTTCGTCTGGGAACCTATGGATCATAGTAGACACGTGGAATATTCCGAAGCCCAATTCCATCATCCATGTTGTCCAGGATGTCATACGTTACAGCTGTGTAGACATTCTAGCGTTCTGGCTAACGCATGGATGTTTAGGCGGATGTCACCTGCAACGTTTGTGACATGCTATTATGACCAAAGTAGATAACTTTGAGGTAGGTTTAGTGCGGTGGTGTGCAAAAATGTTTTGGCATGGTTTTTTTTTGGTACTAACATAATTATTTTATATACGACTGTTTAGTCAAGACTTCCGTTTATATGAAATGGTTAATCCATGATTCATGGCTGAAAAATGGCATGTCCAAAAATGAAAAAAATGATATAGATCATTGAAAATGGTCCGCAACATTCCATATCATGGGAATGGTAAACAGAATTCCATGTCATAAAACACATGTGACCTAATTTGTTTGTGAGCACTGTGTATGTGATATGACTTTTGTGAACTGACTTTTGTGTATGTGAATATTATATATGGGTTGGCGTGACTTCCACTTTTGTGTATGTGAGCATAATATGCCTCTTCTTCTATGTGCACAATCTTATGTGTATGTGAAAAAAAATCACTTGTTGATGCATGTATTAATCATTTTGTTTGTCTACTTGTTTTCTGTGTGTGAACTTAATAAATTTTGATTTGCAAGAAGATGTGATGTCATTTATGAATACAAAGTGATATGATGTTCCATGACAAAGGTGATGACCATATCCAAGATTTGATACCCATCTAATGACTGATTGTCACAAAGTTATGATGGATTTTCCGATTTCTCACTGTGATATCCATAATGCGATATCTAGGTCTCACCAAACCCTGATTGTCATGTGAACTGACGTTTTCATATACGATGTTCTAAACGTTCGTGGACAACGCATAGAATGTCACGCATAACGTAACAACGTCATGTATACTGTCGTGACTACCATGGTTTCAGAGCCATGGATGCATGGTCCAAATATCTCGAATTCAATAACGTTGAGTCATTTCAGCAACAAAATGTGATGTGATGTCAATTATTAAGCAGTGATATCGTATCGAATATTATATCACCCACATTTATGGAAAATATTGATTATATAGGTAAATAATAATGACAGTGAATCACACAAATATTTGACCTACACGGGTAACTTAGGTGTGAATTTGTGTATGTACAAACGTGAAGTAATATTGCTATGCTTCTTGTTGAAAATAAATATTTTTGGTGAACTTACTGTATATGAAGTGAATATTGACAATTTAGTCTATGTGAAGTGAATATGGACTCCACGATTTCTCACTGACATATGCATAATGTGATAGGATGTGGTTGAGAAATCATTATCTCAGTTTATTTCAGTATTATTTTGATCTTCGCCAGCGTAAACGTTATGGAAAACGCATATGTGTTTTTCATAACAACACAGACAACGTCCTGGAAAACGTAACCACGTCACGCATAATGTCGTCAGTGGAAGGAAAAAGTAAACATGGCTTAATGAAGTACTGAACCACAAATTCAATAATGTTGAAGCATATGTGCTATAGAAATTGATTTGATATCAGTTATGAACCACGTATTGTATTATGAACCACTTTCTCTGTGTGAAAGTGAACGTAGTCTATGAACGTGAAGTACTATTGATACGCTTTTTGTACAGAACTTTATTGCATTTTTGTCTATGTGAACTTAGTCGATGAACGTGAAGTACTATGGCTACGCTTGTTCTAGAATTTTATTGAATTCTTCGTGAACTTAGTCTATGTGAAAGTGAACTTACTCTATGAATGTGAAGTACTATTGCACCGCACATGGTTGTTACGAACTGTATTGCATTTTTGGTTAAATTACTCTATGTGAAAGTGAACTTAGTTTATGTGAAAGTGAACTTAGTCAATGAACGTGAAGTACTATGGCTACGCTTGTTGTATAGAACTACATTGCATTTTATGCTCCTTAGTCATTTGCATTTTTAGTGAACTTTGAATTGTGTGCACTCGGACTAATGACTAACTTCACATACTATTTATCTGTAAGTGAACTTCATTAATTTTGCGTGTATGTATTGAATTAATGTGATATGATATGAATTACGAGGAGAAGGTGATATGATGGACTAGTGACTAACTTCACATTTTTTTTTCCTTATGTGAACTAACTTCCTTAATTTTGAATCCATGTATTGAATTCACGTGATATGATATGAATTCCGAGGAGAAGGTGATATGATGGAGTACGACATCTTGGATGACCATATCCAAGATTTGCTATCCAATTCCTTAAGTGTTTTGTACTGTGAGTGATTGTTTAAATTTTATGATGGGCTCCACGATCTGTCACTCAGATATGCCTAATGTGATTGTATGTGGTTGAGAAATAAGTATCTCAACGTAAACGTTAGGGAAAACGAGTATGTGTTTCTCGAAGCAAAACATACATCGTCTTGGAAAACGTAACCACGTCACGCATAACGTCAACAATTACAGTAAGCAATAAACAGGGTTTAATGAAACCCTAAACCACACATTCAGTAATGTTGAATCATATGTGCTATAGAAGCTGATTTGATATTACTTATGAACCAGTTATATCGTATTATGAACCAGTCATATGAAATCTGATGTATGAGCGTGAAGTACTATTGCTACGCTTGTTCTCGAACTTTGTTGCATTTTTATTGAAATTTGTCTATGTGAAAGGGAACTTAGTCTATGAATGTGAAGTACTATGTCTACGCTTATTCTAGAACTTTGTTGCATTTTTCGTAAAATTAGCTAGTCATTCGCATTTTTAATGAACTAGGTTAGACACGTGGACTAAGTGTGGGTGAAATTCCATCCAACCCTAAAGCCGCGTGTATACATACTTGTAGATATCCATACGTTGTTGAAGACAGCCATGTAGACATTACAGGAGACATCGACAATTAGAATTGGAATGTCCGAGGCGACATTGCCGATGACGTCTGTGATGACGCAGTAATGTCCATGTAGACATCGTCCATGTCGAGGAATCCCAGTAACTGTACATGACCCTGTACATATATATAGTATCTGATGAGATATATATTAATATTCATGTGTTTTTTATTTGTAGTGAATGGAATACATTTGAAATCCTCGACGCCTTGACGAGACGTGCAGTAGAAGAGCATCAGGAGGACAAACAAAGCAAGCCAACATGGAGGGCACGAGGGACATGGATCACAAAGGTAGCCACTGTGATGCTAGGGTGGATGCTGAGCCAGTAGAGAATGTTGTCCAAATGAAAGCCCAGCTAAGTCGTGAAGTTCGTCAATTTCTGAAACAATATGACACAGAGGCGTCACAGAAAAAGCGATTAAAGAGAGAGAAACATAGGAAGATCATGGAAGAGTTGTTGCATCGGTCAGAAGAAATGTTGCGAATTCAAGAAGAAATCCGCTTGAATGCATTACAGCTACAGGAACAATCTTGAAAACTCCTACAAAATATCTCTGATGACCTCCGTGAGTTAGATTCGTAGCGCCATACCCTTTGTAGACTTTGTGTCCAAAATCCAAAGTACATGGATGATATTGGTCATCTGGCCTTACTCACGGTATGGTGATTTCTAACGATGTAATGTCCTCTTCAGAATCATGATTGGGCAGAGACAACATGCGTGGAGAACCCATACTGTTAGTCCTCGTGTGCAATATTTGAGGTATGTTATAAAATCAGTACACTTTGTTGTCAACCAGTGCTGTCGAAACTCCTGTTATTGCTACATGACACAGTGCATAACGTGTGGACGTTTCTGAGGATGTCATCGTAGACGTCACTGTAGACATATGTCGTGATATCTGTGGACATTCGCCGAAACGTTGTTGGTGGTATTCCTATACAGTCCAGCACTCTGACATTGACGTGTACATGCACGGAACGTTCACTGTACCACGATCACAGGGCCTATAGATTGTGCCTTAGCCGGTACCATGGCGTTGCATGCCAATGCATGTTCAGATGTGGAATTCATTGTGTGACCAACACAATGCGACCACCGTGTTTCCAACGCGAGATCTCCTGTGATTGTCAATGCAAAGATTATTGCATTCAGAGGTGGGGTAGCATCAAACATCCCTGTGTTTGTCCTCTGAAGGTGAAGCGTACTTTAGGATTGGATTTTGCAGTGCGAGCACAACGGTTACATTGTAAGTGCTGGTGGATGAAATATCGAGTCCTTCCAAGCTGGATGTGCAAGTGTCGACGGGAAGACAGGTAATTCTTTGTCAGTTTCTATGCCAGGTGGGAGTTACATGCATGCAAGGTCACACAGAATGTTAGCCTTGATGTTCATGGAGACGGCGCACAGTCTAGAGGGACTATTTAGTGGACGTTGTTGCAGACATCTACACTGTCTGCATAACGACGAGGACTACGTTCCCCATGGTGTCTGAGAAATGTGGCTCACTTTCAGGGCCGCTTAGGAGTATGTCTGACACAACAATGTCAGAGTCTGGGGAGGACTTTTCCGACGCTGAATCTGTGGGAGAATGCAGTTATGCATATGAACCATATCCCTTTGAACAATATGATCTCGAGTTTGCCGAGTACTTCAAGGGTCTAGCCCTTCTCCATCCCAACCACATGTACTTATACGATCGTGGCATTGTTGCTACGGAGGATTTCATGCCTGAGACGGTTCGAGAAGTCTACAACAAGAACTTGTACTGCATGTCGTGGTTCTATGACGGTTGTTATCCATTTGATAGTTGGGAGGAGAACTATGAGAATTGGCTGGCCGAACAAGCATTTTTAGCAATGCGGGAAGCAGAATTTTGGTCGGCATTGTGAAATCTTCAAACGCAGATGGCAATTTAGCTTGTACATAGCGTAGAAGTCGGCCTTTTCATTCAGGAATAGTATGTACATCACGGTAGAACGACTGGTCAGTTCTATAGATGTTGGCCTTACTGTCCGTCAGAGCATCTATAGAAACGTCACTGCGCTGAAGCGAACATCACCCCTCATGTATTTCGTTGTTTAAGACGTTTGCAACGACGTTATCAAAAACATATGTGTGTTGTCGTTCACTACTCCTGCGTTCCCACAGGCCATCATACGTATGGCCGTCGTTGGTGTATCATGGATTCTATACATGCGATGCCATGCTTACACGTATATGTTTCTGTGCAATGCAGTTGACAATACAGACGTGGCAACAAACTGGGTGACATGAATGAGAATTTGCGTAGTCGGGGTGCGACTGTTCGACTCACAAGCGACGGCCGTACATTGCGTCACATTCCACTTGGTGACCTAATCCTACAAACGAAGCTGCGAGTGGCAACAGAGTAAAACATACTTGCATACCCATGCCCTTGCAAGGACTGTCATGGCGGCCGTCGCAAATGGATACAAGTCATCAGAACTCATCATACGTCAGTGGGTAGGGACCCCTTTCTGACCAGGTCCATGATCGGCGGTGATCCAGTCGACGGATATCCTCCCAATGGTGTTTGGGTTGAGGACATTGCATTTGACAATGACGTCATTGAAGTGGACCCTGTCCCTGTCGGGGATGACGTTGTCGGCAATGCTGTGGGTGACGCCGCGGGCAAGGATCTGGTTGATGGTGTTGGCACCTCCCTTGACGTGCAGAGGCAGGTGATGGAGGCCTTTGACCACGGAGATGAATTGCACAGGGCGTCTATTTCCGAACCCAATGTACCAGAAAACGAGGACCGCGACAGTGATACAATGGATGGATTGGAAGAGCTGTTCACGCAAGCAACTACGCCGTTGTATCCCGGCTCAAAGACAAGTGTTGTCTCCGCAACAATCATCATCATGAACATGTGCGTGGTGTTTCGTGTCAGTAACAAGTTCACCGACGAATTGTTGCAATTTTTGTCACAGGACTTGCTACCGAAGGGCAACAAGCTGCCAGGTAGTCATTATGCAGCCCGCAAGACCATCCGCAAGTTGGGCTTGAACTACAACAACATACATGCGTGTCCTGATGGATGTGTGCTCTATGAAGATCGACATGCAGAGCTGAATACATGCCCTCATTGTTTCAAGTCACGATGGATGGAAGACACCAACAGTATCCCAGCAAAGGTGATTCGACACTTCCCTTTGATACCTAGGCTGAAACGGATGTGGCGATCTCAAGAAATTGCTCGAATGTTGAAAGGCCACACCAAACATGTCAGTGACGACAACATCATGCGATCGGTCGTTGACAGCCCTGCGTGGAAGCATATCAACACAGACGTCGCATTCGACAACTTTGGCGCGGATAGCAGGAACTTGAGGTTGGCGTTGGCATTGGACGGAGTTAACCCTTTCAAGTTCAACAATACGAATTGGTCGACATGGCCTGTGGTGATCTTGATATACAATTTGGAGCCTTGGTTTGTCACAAAGAAATTTTTCATTTCATTGTGCATTTTGATCTCAGGCGAGCAGTCACCAACAGCCAAAAACATTGACGTTTTCCTGCGTCCTCTGTTGAAGGAGCTCCTTGAACTATGGGGAGGCATCCCAGCAGTAGACTTCTCCTCTCCAGAAGAGTCTCGACGTTTCAACCTACGCGGGTTGGTGATGTGGACTATCTCCGATTTTCCAGCTTACGGCCTAATATCAGGCTTATGTTGCAAGGGTTACAAAGGTTGTCCGTGTTGTGGCCCTTCGACGGAGGCGAGGATGGCAAAGATAGGTGAGCTGCAACCAGATCGAACCACGAGAGGTCACAAGATTGTGTATGGAGGAATCCGCAGGTATCTAGCTCGTCACCATCCATATCGGAGAAACAAGAGGTTTAATGGCAAGCCTGAGCACCGAGGAAGACCTCCAATAGTGTCAGGGGTGGACGTGGTCAGGTACGCTGCGTGGCGCCAACCATACTTGGATATGGGTGGCAAAGAAGATGGGAAACACGATCCAGTGCACATAACAGGCGTGAAAAGATTGAGCGCTCTATTCGAACTTCCGTACTGGCAGGTAACTGTGGTATCCACATTTCAGCTCACTGTATGCGTTGTCTTTGACACTCTGTCTGGCTTGCATGTTGTCGTTCTGGACGTCGGCACAGCTTTTGCGATGTTGGCATGAACATTGTTATTAACATGTGCAATGTCATAGTGGACATTTTGAAAGACGTCCGTGAAAATGACAGATTGTATAGCAGTGTTTAGTGAAGCCTTGAAACCGCCGGTCAACCGCATAGTAATTGGAAAATTCTATTGCACTTCTAATCAGAAATCCATTGTTGTTTCCCACAGCATTTGAAGGTCCGACATGTCCTAGACGTCATGCACTGTGAGAAGAACTTGTGCGAGAATATATTGAAGACGCTTTTTGGTATGAACGACAGTCCGGGAAGTCGTCAAGACATGGAGGATTTGAGAATGCGGCAAGAGGTTTGGCTGCAGCCTCCACGACGCCGAACTGATGAATACTATATGCCACATGCGCCGTACATACTGAAGCCTGACGAGAGGAAGGAGTTTGTGTACATCGTGTCAAATATCCGCACCCCTACAAATTACGTTGGGTCAATTCACAAGCGACTGATGGACGGGAAACTGTAGTACATGAAGACGCACGACTACCATGTCCTCATGCAGCAGGTATTGACAGAAACCTCAAAAAAGCAGTATAGAAATTGGCTCACAACACTCTCTACATAACACGACTCAAGTTAACTTGGTGTCCACCACAGCATGGTGTGCTGTCGAGGATGTCATAGAAAACATCGTTCGTTATGTCTAGACGTTTTGATAGATGCTCGAGATCACATCCCAAGAGAGACATCTCGTGTTGTACATGTTATTGCAAACATTCACAGATTGAACAGGGACGTCAAATAACCTACGCTATCACAAGCATGTTTTAGCGTGCCTCAAAAGTGTTACCTCTTAATGTGCTTTGGATTTTCATGGTTGGTAGATACTCCCGGTGGCTCTTCGGAATTTGTTGGACGAGGATGTACGAAGGGCAATCATAAAAATCAGCAGAGTCTTCCAGAAAATTTGCCAGAAAGAAATTCGAGAAGATGAGAAGGACAGTATGATGCAAAACGTGATTATGGCAACCTGCGTGTTGGAGAAGGAGTTTCTGCCAACATTTCTGAACGTCATGTCGCATCTCCCAGTACACCTTGTTGAGCAACTTTTCATATATGGGCCTGTCCACTGCCGCTGGATGTATCCAATTGAGAGGTACATGAAGACCTTGAAAGATTATCTGAGGACCTTAGCCCACCCAGAAGGGAGCATAGCTGAAGGATATCGCATGGAGGACACTCTTGGGTTTTGTACGGAGTATATGAAACAATACGAAGCGACAACGCACCGTGTATGGGATCCCACGGAAGAGCCAACCATGAACGACGAAATCTTGACCCGAAACGTGCACACGAAGCGCAAAATGTCAGACGAGATGCGCGGCTACGCACATGCATTCGTCATCGACAACGCGCCGTGCGTAGAACCTTGGCGACAGTGAGTCCCTAAACCTTCATACATAACGTGAGGGTCGCCCTGCTTGAATGTCACGCTTATGTAGTATGCCATGTTCATATCAGTCATGTTGTAGTACCCATTCAACATGTAGAAGTCAACGCTGATGTCTGGACGGACATCTCGCATAACAGCTATGCCTTTTCTCCATGCCTAATCCCATGTCCGACGTAGCATCTCAACAAACACACCTCGCTGAGTGAAACGCTCAACAGAACGTCTTCAGTCACATGATGTGTTCTTCTCCTGTTCTAATAAATTGTACAACTTGTCTAACAGCAGAAGCTTTGCGTTGTCAAACAGGGAATACGTTGCTGCCAAAGGACGCAATTGGCAAGATTGAGAGGCATACCGACGACAGTTCCGTCGTCGTTACCCTTCCGCACCATGTCGGTACCCCCCTGAACTGAGCGAGTTGCCCCCTTTTGCAGACTGGTTGAGGGCACGGGTCAAAGATGCGCAGCGTGCTAGCGAAGAACTTGACGACGACATCATACAGTATTCCCAACCACCGGAGCGGTACGCTACCTCACACCGGCTCATGCATGCATTTGGGATGCATTTGCGTGTTTGGAGCTCCGAAGTTGGGCTGGTCACTCGCGACTCGTGTGTGGTAGCCACTTTCACAGAACAGCTTCGTTGGGGGCTTTGCAATGGCAGGCCAATAGAAAGAACCGAAGAGCATGTGGGCTACATAGAAGAAATATTGGAGCTGGATTACCGAAATCACTGCACCACGGTACTTGTGTGCGATTGGGTGAAGGCAGCACGGGATCCTCGACACCTAAACATTGAGCGGGATAAATATGGATTCACTGTGGCAAACTTCAACCATATGGACGGGAGGGTGCATGCCAATTCATTTGCATTCCCATTGCATTGCCAACAAGTATTCTTCTCTGATGATCCAAGGAGACGGGGATGGAAGATAGTGTGCCGAACAAATGTTAGGGGTCGGCGTCGTCCAGCGCAACTTTCACAGCCCGCCCCCACCATGGTTGATGTCAGCAATGACGAGGACTTTGGCGGCCTACAACCTGCCATGCTAGAAAATGAGCCCGAAAGAAGGCCAGCTACTGAGGGCGGCAGCTACGTGACAGCAGCAACCGACAGTGCACAGCAACAAGCTACTGTTCCGGAAGAATGACAAATGGATATCATTTTTTCCTCGGCTTGCAAATCATTGTCATTATTGTTGATTGTATCACAAAAAATGCAATGAACTGACACCATGTCATTTGTAAATACTAATTACTACATGTTACGGCAAATAACAACACTGCACGGAGTACATCCGGATAACTTTGTGCACTGAACTCAACTTTGATCGAAATGGTCTGTGTCGATGTTGAGGTTGATGTCGAATTGTCCATTAGCCGCACTGATTTGGTGACGGTAAAGATGCTGAAGTCGATGTTGTCCAGTAGCATTGACGTCCATCTTTGGATGTCCGGTGGGATGGTAACTTCCACGCATGTGTATTTGATGCATATACTCCGCCGATTGTCAACATACACCCTCGTATGTTCTAGACAATGTTGTTCTGGAGGTGTTAATATGAATGTGCAGTCCCAAGTCGGATGTCGTTGTCGATGTTGTATAAGACTTGGACACCGACAGATTGTTTACTCCTCAACGTCACCACGTATGTCGAAGTCGTCAACACAACAGACAGTACGATATAATATTTAATATCTAACTGGATGTTTAGTGAAACATGTACAATACGCTGAGTTCTCGTTTCAGGTAATGTTGCAATTGATGTCCTATCTGACATATCATGACATCTCAGCACAATCAACGTGGAATTTCCCATGCCACGTGGACGAGGCATTAATAAACCCTCGGTACTGAAATACCTCGCGGTCCGAGTTATGAAGACAACGACAAAACATTTCAGAGTATAAATAAACTCGGACAAAAATCACAACAGAGGAAAAAAAGTAATATTTAATAAATAACAGTGGATCAAAAAATTAGAAAGATCGCTCAAAATTGTGCAAATTAATCAATTGCCGCAACTGCGTCCAATATATATGTGGACGACGAACAGATTCTAGTTGTTCGATCCTCATCCGACCAAATTAAAATAGACAGTTTTCCCAAACACAAATTCCCCTTCATTCATGTGCAAGTTTACTATAAATATATATATATATATATATATATATATATATATATATATAGTACGGTCACGATCCACAAAATGCAGAATTATGAACTCCGAGAAAAGGACCGGCCAATTGGTTTATTTAGGTCAAGTTTCATCCGCAATTCAGTTAGAGAGACGTAAAACATGATGTTTCCAAAATAAGTACATTCGATCAAACAATGGAAACCACACCATTTCACAGAGCATGTTATTCCCATTGCATTACAATATCTTACATTCACTCGTTGTTTATGAGGGCCAGTATGCATGTCTTATCACATATATTTCTAGGGGAAATTGTGCAAAAATAATTAAAAAACCTAATAAGAAATATGATAAATCCAACCGTACAAAGGTGATCGATCTCCATGTTGACATTTACAATTGCCTTCATTTCGACATGAACTGCATTTTTGGTATGCCTCTAACATTTAATGTGAATTTTTGAATATTTACAAAAGTGATTAATGTCAAGTTTCAATCTTAGTTCAAAAAGAAAGACCTTAAATATGATTTTCCATAGTCAGTAGAATCAAAAAATGAAAACCATACTATCTCGTAGTGCATGTCATTCTAATTTCATTACAATATTTTTAAATTTTCTTGTGTTAATTTTGGATTTTTGATTGAATTTCAGGAGAAAACCTTGCAAAACTACTTTACATATATTGATAATAAATATGATGAATTCAACCATACGGATGTTATCTACACATTGACATTTACAACTTTGTTTTGTACATCAACTCCATTTTCGTTTTTCATCAACCATTTTATAACAAAGCTTTGAAAACAGCATTGACTCAAGACGTTAAAGGGTTAATTTAGGGCCGGGTCAAAGGGTTACATATTACTTACCAAAATAATAATTTCAGACAGCACTATCACATGATTGAAGGTTACAAACCGGGTTTCTAATATATAATTTGGATCTGCACGTCAGCAACACAACTTCAACAACTAGACGCGATTGTGCAAGTTTTAAATACTTGCAGAACACGTGTTACCATTTGTATTTACGCGTGCGTGAAATTAGTAAAAGTAAATAAATGAAACCAATATTTCACTTTGCAACAGTCGACATCGAAGCATTTCTGAAGACTTAAACAAACTACGTTGATTTTTGCGAAACTATATAGAACAATGCAGATAGATATTTAGAGTTATCAAACGTGCAACAATGTGTGACAATATGTTTTACCCTAAACACAACCATATGCGGTATTCTATTCGATTTAAAAAAAATCACAACAGTCAACACTTGCGCATGATTAGAATGACAGATTTCTAATGTATTAGTAAACCCTGCCAGTTTCCCTGGTTTTTTCACATCCGGGCTGCGTTTTACCTCAACCCACAGTAACTTCCACCTACTTACCCGCAGTCAAACTGAAACAATATGCTGACGTGGCACTGTCACATTCCTGAGGACGTTTCAAAAAACATGGCTGTGTTCACTGGGACGTCCCACCAAACGAATACGTATATGCGAACATCTCTGCGTTTTTCCGCCAATATCCCCACGGTTTGTGCAACATCCACCAGAATCCGACAGCCCAGGGGCTCAGCTTGTTCGCGCAACAATGTTTTTGAAAACAACCTCGATCTCAGCTAACGTCACAAAAATCACGGGTTTCTTATAGTGCATCCTTCAATTCATAAAACTTAAATTGCTCTATCTCTTCAACAGTTCTAGCTTCTTTAGATAAGCTTGCAACATGTACTTTGAATACATTGTCATCCACATAATGTGACTTAATTTCATCTACTAAAGAATTTCTAATACATGAGATTAAACAGCCATAGGTATTCTAGACAAAGCATCAGCTACAACATTTTCTTTATCCTTAACATATTCAATGTCATAACTAAATTCTTGCAACAAATCCATCCATCTTTCATGTTTTCTACTCAAATTGGGTTGGGATGACAAATACTTCAAAGATTGATGGTCAGTTTTAATCCTAAACTTTAATCCAAGTAAATATTGTCTCCATACTTTTAAAGCATGGACCACAGTAAGAAATTCTTTTTCATGCACACGATAATTTAATTCCGCTGAATTTAACTTACGAGACTCATAAGCAATCACTCTGTTGTCTTGCATCATGACAACCCGAATGGCTAAATCACTAGCGTCAGTGCACAACACTATGTTTCCCTTTGAAGGATCCATAATGGTCAAAACAGGAGTTTGAGTCAAAATTAACTTCAAAGCTGTAAAGCTCGAATCACATTCAGCAGTCCATTCAAGCAACTCAGATTTACCTCGAACGGACTTTCCTTCCAATAAGGCAGTCATAGGAGCAGCAATATTAGAGAATCCTCTAACAAACCTTTTATAATAGGTAGCAATGCCTAAGAAACTTCTCACTTTGGTCTTGTCTTTTGGTACCATCCAATCAACAATCGCTTTGATCTTTTTAGGATCAACACTAATTCCTTCATCCGAAATGATATGCTCAAGAAATTCAATACAAGATGTAAAGAAAGCACACTTACTTAATTTAGCATATATTTTATTTTCTCTCAATATTTCAAAAATTTGTTTAACGTGTTGCCTATGTTCTTCTACATTCTTGGAATATATAAGAATATCATCCATGAATACAAGGACATATTTTCCTAAATGATCACGAAATAATGAATTCATCAAAATCATAAATGTAGCAGGAGCCTTTGTAAGTCCAAAAGGCATTACAACGTACTCATAGTGACCGAAGCAAGACCGAAATCCAGTCTTTTCAATATCAGATTCTTTAATTCTAATTTGATGATGACTACTTTTTAAATCAATTTTCGAAAATATCTTTGCTCCATGCAAATGATCAGAAATGTCATCAACACATGGCAAAGGAAACCTATTCTTTACAGTGAGTTTATTTAGACCCCAATAATCTACACATAATCTTAATGATCCATCTTTCTTCCTAACAAAGAGCACATGAGCTCCCCAAGGCAATTTGCTAGGTCTAATGTAACCCTTGTTCAGCAAATCTTTTAATTGATTCTCCAACTCAACATTTTGAGCTAGAGAATGGCGGTAGGGTGCTTTGGCTATTGGAGCAGCATCAACAACTAAATCTATAGTATGATCGACTCTCTCCTAGGTGGTAATTCCTTCAACTCTTCAGAAAATATATCTTTAAAATCATCCAAGAATTCATTCATTCCTTCATTGTTTGTATTTTCATCCTCAACTTCATTCACATGTTTTAAAAATACTTCATAATTTTTTCTAAAACACCGTTTCATTTGTAAATGAGAAAGCATAGGAACACTTGGTAAAGATCTCTTACCTCTGATGGAAAAAGGTTTACCATTGTAAAGCTTTCCATGGACTGTTCCTTCCTTGCATGCAATCCATGCATCCACTTGCTTTAGCCACGCCATCCCCAGTATTACTTCATATCGTGCTCCATTCCACACTTCAAAGTTCACCCTAGTATCCACACCTTGAATATTCACATGAATTTTCAACATGCGGTGAGTAATAGAACTTGTTTGGTTGTTGGATAACCAAACTGAGCAAGGTTTGATAGGAACTAAAGGAAGTCCTAGCTTGTGAGCAAATGAAGTTGATATCATATTATGAGTGCTACCAGAATCAATAAGAATCATTGAAGAGAAAAAAGAGTTTAGAAATCCTTTGATTTGGAGCACCGTTGGATCTTGAGCCACTTCCATGTTCATAATCGCAGTTAGGATAGTTGGAACTGCCTCTTTGTTTGGCTCTCCATCAGATACATCATCCTCTTCTTGCTCTACTTCCAGTGCTACTGTCTTTGTCTTGAATAATGGCCATTCAAAGCTCCGATGTCCAGGCTTATGACACCTAAAGTATAAGCCTTTCTTAACAAGCTCCTCTTGCTCTTCTTTGCTCAATATGACAGACTTGAACTTGGAAGCTTAAGAAGGGTTAGAACCTTGAGAAAACTTGGCAGACTTAAATTTTTGACTGGTAGGCTGATTGAACTCTGGGGACCTTTTTCCCAAGTGACTCTTATTCCTCTCCAACTTGCTATTAACCTCCCTCTCAAAGTTCATAGCTAAACCATAAGCATCATCTAAAGTCTTTGGACCATGAGCACTAACTTTAAACCTAATTGAGTCGTTAAAGTTACGAACAAAGAACTCAACTCTATCACTTTCACCCCAATTGAAAAAAATAGACAATATGCAAATCAAACTTTGACTTATATTGAGTGACAGACAAACTTCCTTGTTTCAAGTCATAGAGCCCTTGGCGCATGTCCTCTCCATAATTGCCAGGAAGGAATTGTTAAAGAAACAAGTCTTTAAAGATACTCTAAGTTGAAAGAGGTTGAAGTCCACGATTCTTCCGGTCCCTTTTCAAAGTGTCGTACCAAACACGAGCTTGGTCTTGGAGACAAATCACCGTGGCTTTGATCTTGTCATCATCTTGGTACTTAGAAGAAAAGATGTCCTCCAATATGGATATAAAGGATATGACTTCTTCATGCTTAGAATTTCTTCCCCCAAAACAAGGCTTGATAGGATACCTTATCAAATCCTCTAAAGAATCAACTTGTCTATGACCATAACTCCTTGAAGATGATGTTGAACTAGACTCTACCTCTTTTGACTTAGATAGTGAAGATGAAAGAGGGGGTGGGTTGTTTAGAGGAGTCTTTCTAGGAAGAGTTGGAGGTCCACGTTGTATAGAACCTTGGGCCTCCCTCAATGCTATCAAAACTGCTCTCACAATCCTCTCTTCCAAACCCCGTAGAGAATCCATAACTAACGTGCTTTGATGCCAATTGTAACAAACCTCCCACGGTTTGCCACCAACTCTCTCAAAAATTATAAAAATACTATATAAAAATGATCTAGGGCTCACCACCCAACCATATAGAGGAGATCGATCACACAAGGAGTGGCTCTACCTTCTCACCCCAAGCCTTACATAATAGTTCCTTCCCCAAAGGAACTAGAGTCTACTTCTAGTCTTTTTACTTTCTATTTCAATTTTAGATCTAAGTCATAGATCTTTCTATTCTTTACTCCTAGATCCAGAATAATCTCATCTCTTTACCATCTAAACACGTTAATTCCAATGTACCTCGTTAACTCCAATGCACCTCATATAGAATAGTTTAACTCCAGTGCATCTCATCTTGAGTTGTCGAACTCTTGTGCACATGTTCTCAATATAAAGCGGTCTAGCTCCAGTGCACTAGATATGGAGCTGTCTATTTCCAAAGCACATATTGTCGACTTGGAGTTGTATAACTCCAAGCCATCCATCTTCATCTCCTCTCATGTTCTGGTTAGACACTGCCACATGTGATTAGAAGATTCATTCATCCATCAAATTTTTTTACAGATGACCTCTACTTCAAGTTCAAAATATTCGCCACATCCAACTCGTGTCTAGCGATCACGGGGCTCATTGCGCAATACAAATGTGCATGTTGTTGATTTTGGTCCGCTTGTTCTTGAACGTACGACTCTTTTGGAATTGGCTCCGCCTGTTTGTCAATTGGCAGTGCCTGTTACTACTCAATTTGCTCGGGACATCCAAAGGGCAGAAGAATGTGCTCCTCGTGCACCTTGTAGCCGTGGCTCTTGGTGCTCAGTGCGGAGTGTACATCGTAGGCGGGGAAGGGGCCGAAGTGAAAGACCTGGTGTGAATACTATTTCTACATTGACTGTCGAGAGTTGCCATCTCTTTCATCGTTATATCAAAGATTTTGGACTCCAGCGACGCTATGTGCTATTTGTGACTATACAAACTCATATGCGTCTTAGTTGGACAAAGATCAAGAAAGAAGATATTGGAGCACTTTAAAGCGTACGGAACTAAAAGCGCGGGAAGTGGTTCTTTATCTTGAAACATCAACTGTTGCACCTTCAGCAGAGCCGGTAATTTCTTTTCCCGTTTGTCATGCAATTAGTTAGACGGTTCACTGCACAAATCGTTTCAGGCGACTGCTCATCTTCTTTTGTAGAAAACAGTTTTACTAATGCTACAATCACATGACTATGGGATAAACATTGAGCATATCAGCCAGGCGTGGGTAGAACATAGAATGCATACTCCATTCTATTGAAACCTTTGTATTTGTTGTCAATAATTGTATAAAGTAAAATCTGCTTCGGAATAAAAATTCAGATGTAACAATACGTAATAGTCAATCAATAGCCACTAAACGATCTACAGTGTCTCTAGAATTTACAAATGCAAGACAATCATCACAAAGTCATATTTAGAAGAATATTTTAGAATTGTCATTCAATAAATGAAAGTAGAAGATAGTGAATTTTAGGTTCCATCCCTATGGTTAGAGTCACCAAAGCCATCAATAATATTTTATTATGAAATGTCAAAGTTATAATTCATTGTACGTGTGGATTACAAACAAGATATTGATATGTTTCAGTAAAACATGTTTTAATTCATTTCAAATCAGATACTCTTGAAATGCAGATTTTTTAGAAATCTTATGTGACTTGAAATTATAACCTCATTCTATAAAGCCCACTTTTGAAATACAATCAATGCACATTTGGTTTGTTAAACGGCTTGATAGTTGATATAAAGGAGGAGCACCTCAAACCAACATTGTACCTAATTGCGACAAAATCTAAAGCATGCAATCAGTTTAGATTGCAAATCTAAGCACATCATAGAGCCTTTATTGTATGTTGTCAGCAAAGCCGATAATTTCTTTTGTCGTCTGTCATTCATTTTTTGGAGTCAATTTCTGGATGGATATCAACAGACATCCAAACCATCGTCTTTATTGGAAGAACACATATCCTGCAGTGTATTGTGCTTTTATATCTTCAATGATGTGCAAAAGACGATATGAGGATATTACACGATGTATCCACATCCCGGTTGACAGAATTGAGCAAGAACGTTGAGTACGTGGTGGCCACGTTGAGGACAAAGTTGGAAAAGTTCGTTGGATCATGAGTGAGATTCGTATCCAAATTCCAATAGGCAATGCAAATTCCAATGCATTGCCTATTGGTTTTTGCATCAGATGATCACTGTTGATGAACTAATGGTGGGTTACAAGGGAAAGTATTACCGAATCTGACAATACCTTCCTAAGAAACCCACAAAATGGGGTGTGAAAATCTGGTGCCTTGCAGATGCTTCAACCATATATGTCTTTACGTGGGACGTGTACACGGGGTCAGAACTAAAAGGAACAATGCGAAGCAGCAGTCTTGGCAAAGCCAAGACATGATATAGAGTTGTCATGCAATTGCTGGAATAATTGCATCATCGTGGTCATGTCGTTTTGACCAATAATTTTTTCACAAGCTCGAAATTGCTAGTGGACCTGGTTGCAAAAGGTGTATTTGGGATCGCACGGTCCTTACAAATCGCATCGGTTTACCGTTTAATCTAGCCAATACAAAGTTGTAGACGAAGTAAGTGCAAGGAACCATTGACTGGAGAATGCACAACAGTAACAAAATTTCTTGTGTGGTATGGTGTGACCAAAAACTTGTACTATTATTGTCCACTCATGCATCCCTCATTGTACCTGTTGGTTCTACACCTGTCACCATGCCACGCAAAAATGTTGGAGTGGTTCCGCAAGTTCCAACATCACTTGTTCATAAAGTATATATAACATGGATGAAGGGTATTGACGTTGCCGATCAAATTCAAAGTTCTTATTCCTATCAGGTTCGATCACATAAATGGTGGCATCGATTGTTATTTTTCTTGTTGGACACTATTGTTGGAAATTGCCATGTCTTGTATAAGGAATTATGCAAAAAAATTGGCTACAAACCACTAGATCATATGAGTTTCCAAGAAAGTTTAGCCAAAGAGATTTTTGAACAGTGGTAGGTCCGGTGAGGTTGTGTATCAAAGTGGAATTTGGCTACACCAGCTTTGCATATGTTTGTGAAGACTAACAAGCGACGACTATGTAAGTATTGTGGACAGAAGCCTTGTGCGCGATATTAGTGTGTAGCATGTGGCGGGGCATTTTTACATCACGGGAATTGTTATTCAAAGATTCATTATCCTCTTCGCAGGTGAATGAGCAAGTCGTGGTAAGTGAACAATTTTTGATAGACCTTGTGATTGCAAGGTCTGTCCATTCTTGTGATTCGCCTATTGTTAGTGTGTCAAGGTAGTACAACTATAGAAGCATGTCAAAATCTCTTGCATGCTTGAAATTTTTTTTTTTACCGAAAACTTGTATTTAGTGTGTGTAGAATATAAATGATAGCACTGGGCATTGCGCTTTGGATTGGAGTTCATTCAGGGTTATCAATTCAATGACCTTGTGATAGTGCTCAACTGCTCATTGAAATCTTGAAAACAAAGGAATGAATCAACATAGTAGTTTTTAGTGTCTCCTTTTTTATTCTTGCCTTTTATTTTTTGGGGAGCTATTCTTAGATCTAGTTATGGAATATCCAGTTTGAATTGTTTGGAACCTTGATTCTTAGTAAAGGTATAGTACAATCTGTTTACGGCAATTTCAATTGATGCGTTGTACTTAGAGCCGCTTCATACTATGACTGTCCAAGTCGAGAGGCCGTGGGATTGAGAGTCCAAAGAAATCTACTGAAAATAGTTAATAAAATACAGTTTTCATTTTTATAAAAACAAATCTATAGCCTCTCAACCATTGTTTGGATTTCCATTCCCGTCTAACCCAAACTTCCTCTCGAGAGGCCATTAGCTTGGTCAAAAATTGTTGCGATGTAATCATTGTGGAGGTCGATGGCCTTTGGACTTTGGCCTTTAGAGTGAAGGGTCGAGAGGCCGAACTCTTGGTTTCTTGCAATCCGATTGGTGGAAATTGACGGCCTCTCGACCTTTGGCCATAGTGTGAAGCGGCCCTTAGGGTCTATATGTCATCTCCCATAATGCCAGGAATGTATGGCCTACAGCTATCAACTATAGTAGAGGATGTTGGCTTACAGTTGTCATGATTGAATGACATTGTCATGCTTGAAACGTTGACCAGGTTAGTCCTCATTACGAGCATCCTGAAATTGCTGAACCCTGTTTGCTCAACAGCTGTTCCTGCACAGCACGAACTTCATGTGACAGGCCAGCGCTTTCTCTATTTGTGGCCTCTGATGTTGCCAACGCTAGCTCCTGGTTTTCCAATATCAATCTCAATTGCAGAGTCCTTTTTTGTCTTCTATTATGTGTATATGCAGTGAAGAGCGGATTTGGTGTGCTTCTGCTATGTGTACATGAAGTGAAAGGCGGAAGATTCGGTGTACTTCTTCTCGAACCTACTCTCTGGAGCGAAGGACGGAGCGAGCCTTGTCCTTTTTCTCTCTGCAGTGAAGGACGAAAGATTCCATCTGACTATTCTTGTTTTTTTTCCGGTGAAGTGAAGGATGGCGTCTTTGCTTCTGCTCTTTCCTGTTGTTTGAAGTGAAGGTCGGAGCATCACTCTTGCTCTCTGCAGTGAAAACCGGAGGATTGGAGCTTCGTGCAATTTTTTTTGTTTGTGAAGCCTAGGACGGGTATCGCTGCGTGTTCATTTCATTGTTTTGCGATATCAAGTCAAAGGCCGGGCGGACCTCTTGGCAACATCGACGGTCGCTCGTTGCGTACTAGAAAGGCAGACGTTTGCAATCTATGAGCATGCATGATCTCTGCTCATCGTAAAGAAAGCATCCGTTGCTGAGCACCAGGGCGGCAGTTACAGCATGATCAGGGTTACATCTTCCGTTTCACTTGAACAGCCACAAGGGTAGCACCTGCGCCATTCTCGCCACTTTTGTTGTTGTTTTTTTTGTCGGGCAACATAAAGAGGCACAGTTTCCTTACCTTCAATGTTTGCCTTGCTTTTGGACCTTCGCTGTGGTCAGCACCTTCCCAACTGCCGGCAGCTAAACTACAGTTTTTGCAAAAGATCATGATGTATGCACATGTAAATCTCAATTATTATGCTCAAAATTGTATCATTTTTACGTATCTTTCAAACCACCATTTTCAATTTCCAATTGACACCCTCTCTATTGAATTATTGCGCCTGGCATGTTTTTTTTCCACTATCTCAATTTCCAGCCAGTTTTGAAGCTTTTTTGTTTGCAAGGCTACATATTTTGCAAATTTTCAAGGCTTTTCTGATGTTTTTGGCATTTTTGGTAGCCCACACTGTCTTCATAACTATGCAAGTTCTTTCAAATTTTTTGAAAACTTATCGTGCTTGTAATCTGTGTTCAAAGTTCACGTTTATCACCTGCCCGCCTTGGTCAACGCCTTAACCCCTCACTGCCTGAAGTCCAAACATGTGTAAAAGCTGACTTGCTTTTCAAGTCCTATAAGTCTAAATCTCAGTGAGGTATGAAAATCTCAACCGTACAATATTGTAGTGTGCATGTTGTAGATGGTGTGAAAAAAATTTGGGGTCGTTTGATTGTATAGATTGAAAGATTATAATGTTTTAGTGTTGAAAAAAGATGCTGAAATTTTCTTAAAAACACATTTGGAGGTGAAATTCGATTTCTAAACCTACTCAAATGAAAAAAAATTAAACTTCAAAGTGATTCAAACCAAAAGACAAACACTTTGGTGAAAAAAAATCTCATTCAATTGACTCATTGTGTCTGCAAAATTGTTTTGAAATAGCAAAAAACAATGAAAAAAGTAGCAAAAAATCACATCTATGTATGAACCTCCCTCTACTAAAATGCTTCTCAGTCACTCATAACCTCTTGGATTCATATGAAATTTTATTCTTATAAACAAGACTAGTACGCGCAACTTTTCCAACAAAAATTATTGAAAACGGACCATGTATGAAGAAGTTATAAGCTGCCAAAGTTCATTGTAATGCAAAAATGTCTGGATTTTGAACTTCGAAATGCTCCCAAACATTCAAAACAACTTGGATTGACATGAAAATTTCACCACAATGACTAGGCTTTATTGGAAACAAAACCCAACAATTTTTATTGAAAACGAACATTTGATGAGAAAGATACAAACCCCCGAAGTTGCAGCCATCATAATGCAGTGAGGTGAACTCAAATTGAACCTGTGAACTTCAAATGGCTCTCAAAAACTCAGTACATCTTGGATTGATCTGAAAATTTTACCACTGAAACTAGACTAATATGCGCAACTTTCCCAACAAGTTTTATTGAATTCAGACATTGGATGAAAAAGTTACAGCACTTTGAATTTTACTGCGAGACTATGAGAGGACACTTTTCGTCCCCTTGGGCGGTGAGGGGTTAACCCCTAAATTTTTGAGCGACCATATTCTGGTCGTTCCACTTTTTGGGCAGCCTCCAGGGACCTCATACTTTTAAAATTTTCAATGAAAATTTCAGTGTAGCTTCCAAAAACTACACTCTACATGTCGCACTTCGTTTCATGTCATTCCGATAAGTATTGCAAAAGTTATAAGTATTTGAAGTTTTTGAATCGAGATCGGGCAGCAAGAATTTTTTTATTTTTTACTCTTTTTCAAAATTTCTTTTTTGATTCATGATTGGTTGATCTTTATCTACAAGTGAAGCTTTAAATCTACCCATTTTGAGCAATGGGATAAAAGTTATGGGGAGATCTGTTTTTTGCGCAGTTTGGACAAAATAAACTTTGAAGCTCATTTCTAAACTCAATTTTCAATATTTTTTAATGAAATAAAAGGCACTAGGTGAAGATTTCCAAGTACAACATTCTCACCGTTAAGATTGACATTTTACAATTCCATGTCAAACTTATTAATGATTTTCTTTTTCCTTTCACTTTGTACCCACTTCTAGTAATTGTTTTATGAAAAAATTAATATGAGCTTTTTTCTTACAAGATTTTATATTTGAAGATTTAACTCAATTGTTAACATGGCCTTGCCATTCAATGAATTTCTAACCCATTCGAAAAAAAGATATTAATTTCTAGAGTTCAAATTTGTCACCGGATTGAACCCCAAAAAATCTTCTTTTGCAACTTTGATCCTTATAATCTAAGAATCTAATGGTCATTTTGCTCTCAAATTTTGTGCTCACATAAAAATTCAAGTTGGGTATTAGATCTTACAGTTAAATGATGAAAAAAATAAAAAACATATGATTTCTTCTGCAACTTCCAAATGCTGCGTTTTTCACGGTTTTTTGTGAGAATACGGTCCTGGTCCTTTAGGGGTTAATTTCCATGATCAAACCTTATAATCTTTATCCACTGTGCATTTTCTGCTCAAATTTTCACCATCACCAAAGAAGGTAATGAGCACCAAGATCTTATGAATTCATCATCCAAACTTCAGAAAATTCATGGCCACAAAAGCGATTTTCTAGCTCCTCTTTTTTGGCCACATTTCAACATCCTGAAGGGTTGGTATGTTTAGGGGTTAAAACTCATTTTAAGACTTTACCCTTCAATGTCTATTGTTGGTAATTGCTAATTGTAAAAAATTACTATAGAAAGGATATAATATGCATTTATTTGAAGTAAAATTGAACAATGTTCTCTCTTTATTCTTCAAATTTTTTTGTACACATGTTCATTGAAAATCTTGTTTTATAGTTTTTCTTTGAAGTTGAAGTTCAAAATGAAACATCTTGTAATACATCTAGGTTGGCCAGAAGTTCAAAACGTTTAGAAATTAACTTATAATGAATTGATTTCTAAACAAAAAGTCTTCAAAATTAAGTCTATTGGCCATTTAGATAATAGATAGCTACCATTGACTTTTGGAAACTTTTAGGTTTTTATAAATTGCTAAAAATAAAAAAAACGATTCTATTAAATTTGTAGTAGATTCTTTTCATTTTCGACAATGTTGAAATGTTACTTTTTAATGTTATTAATATTATAGATAATGTGAAATTTTTTCTATTTGTGTTATAGATAAAAAAATTGAAGTGACATTGGACAGCATTCTAACGAGGGAGTGCAAATGCATCTAGGTACGAATTAGTTTAGATTTTGTGTCATTAGAAAGTGGATATAACTTTCTTCAAATAGAACAAAATTAATCACAAAAGTAGAAGTATAACTCTATTTGGATATCGAAATCTAAATATTAACTATGACTACAATCCAGTCACCACGTCCTTTAGGAATAAGGTAATAATACTGCTCATTTTAAGTTCATACAGTGACACCGGATTTTCTTAGGTGTAAATCTGGTCAATTAGGGATCAATGTGACAGTTCTGTCCAATGGTGATATTCTTTTCTAGGGAACAAATTTGGTTTTTCTTTGAGACTAAAATTTCTTTGGAACTTGTTGAGGGAAGCAATTGTTCAACATCTTGATAACCATTGATGCAACCTTCGCAAAGTTGCACCACTATCAACAACGCTAGTTTATGAGCCTCCATCAGTTAGCATGCAAGCTGGTGAGAGGTGTTACAGAAAAGTAGACCTTATAAAAGACCGTGTGGAAGCCCTAATAAATGCTTTATTAATTCCAATATTTGTCAAGTATTATTTACAAGGTGAGATCCCACGTGGAACCCCATGTACTAGATGGATAAAATGCCAAGGCCACGGAGCATCCAATAATGACTATAAGGGGAGTTGTCGGTACCAAAAGCTTGAAAGTGATACCAAGAACTTCCAATATTCTAATTCCAAACATCTTTAGTAGCAACAATAGCTTATTCTTTGAAATTCTTCCTATAATATTTGTCCTTGCTATTCTTTCATCTTTAGTACTTCCATGCATTGTGTCGTAGCACGTGGTACCGGATACTCCCCTAGAGCGCACTTTTTCGGATTAACAATGCTTGTAGAGGTGATTTCCAGGTTATCATTCCGCAGAGACTCTGTGAAGTGGGAAGTTTCCGAAGACTGACCCGGATTGGTGACTGCTCTCTCTTTCCCGGTCACCAGCTTACTCCCTTTTTCGTACTAAAACCGGATCTTTCCTAATGACTAACCCGGCTATGGCTAGATCCGGTTTCTGTCCGGGTTGGAAATTTAATCAACCCTACTCTACCCGGTCTAACCCAGCTACTAAATCCGGTTTCCCCTTAACCTCTGTTTTCCCTCAGAGGGTTCTCCATTTTCATTTTTAAGGATGCTGGATAAAAAGTCACACCCTCCCCTACTGATTTCCGTGGCAGGGGATTCACCACCTCCCCGTTCTCCAAACTCAACTCCCTAGTTCAGGAACTCTCCAGACTACTCTTCAACTATGGACTTATCCCAAACCCACAGCCGGTCACACAAGCGCAACCCAATTTCCGCCTTCTCTCCAAAATACTACAACGACTTGATAACTGGAATGGACCATATCCGGGGTGCCCAGAAGAGATTGAATTCCTCACGACTCGTTTTACTCTAGCTTTCCCGCACTCTACAATTGCAAGATCTACCCAGATGCTGGAACCTCTACCGAACTACCCATCCAGGAGTTTTGAGAGAACCGGAGTACCCCCTCCTGCTCCCCCAGCCACTAACCCGGGTTTTCTCCTGCAACCAGACACAGAAAACCCCACATTCAAACGATCCTAACTCTTCCAAATCTACTACCCGGTCTCTTAACCGACTCTACGCCCGAGCCCGTCTAATCCATGCGGTTACTAAGGGACTAGTTGTGCCACTGTTCCGACAATAACACAAGCAAATACATATGCGCACACATACACACACACATAGTTTGTGCAAGGAATATGTGCTTCTACTTGTTTACACGGAACAATGATACAGAGAAAGACCCAAGGATTGAAGAACATTCCTTGATAAAAAGCCAAACCCGAAGCCCGAATCCGGGAGATGCTCAGATCCTACATCCCCGGGATCCGGAAATCCAGGGAGCTTCCTCCACGACTCAATTCCTATTCTAAGCCGCCACTAACACTCGAAATCCTAGAAGTCATTTACATCAAAAAGTCTTCTAATCTACCTACTCAAAAAGTCCTACTCTAAGCGGCCGGATCCATTAAATCCGGACCACTAATCCCGGACCACCGACGGTCCCGGGCAGCTGCTCGTCCACCATTGGCTGTGCCTCCTATTCCTCCGGGCTTCCCACCACGATCGGGTCCGCCGGCCGATCTCCTCGTACTCCGTGAGCCGCCGGCTGCTCCACATGTGGTCCCACCTGATGTCCTCCGGTTGGCTCGCCCACTTGCGCGCCTCCCGGCTGGTCGTCCGAGTGACCTCCTAGTCCACCTTTTTGCCTTTCTGCCCTGTCCGGTTGGACATCCCTGGCCTCTATGCCCTCGCCCAGATCCCGGACCTCCTCTACGCTCACTCCCAGACCACATTCTTCATCCGGGCTGCTCCCTCCAATCTGGGCTGGCCCACCCGCTTGTCATACAACCGGGCTTTCATCAGTGCCTCCCTGTCCGGTTGGAACAACTGTGACAGCTTGGTGACGCACTACCGGCTTGTCTCCCCTATGCTCCGGATGGTATCCTCCTGTTCCCGGATCTGCAACTCATTCCTTTGGACGTGCGCCTCCACCTTCGCGATGTAGGTCACCTTCCGTTGCAGCTCCTCTTCCAATCCCTTCAAGTGGGCGGCTGACTCGCTCTCCTCCTCCCAGAGACCCTGCAAATGTGCGGCCAACTCGCTCTCCTTCTCCCGGCTGCTGAGGAGTTTCCACTCGAGCTTCCGGATCCGCGCTGGATACTTCAAGGCGTTGTCTGTCTGGACGAGAGTACCTGCCTCCCGGAGCACGGCGAAAACCGGAGTATACTGCTCCGTGACCATGTCTAGAGCGATCCGGGCGGGCAAGAGTATGTTCTCTACCCGGAGAGGGGCCTCCCATTCCTCCTGTACACTCCCGGATGGTCCTGCCTCCCGGGCCGGTTCTTCCCCCGCTGGCGGTCCCTGCTCCCGGTCCCCCTCGTCTCCGGTTTCCTCCCCGTCGTCCCCTGCCTCCTTGGGACGCTTGTTCAGGGGAGTCGTCTTCCTCCGGGCCGGTCCCTTCTTCTACCGGTGTGTGGTCTCCTGTCCTTCCGGCTCTTCCTCCTCCTCGGCCGTGAGAACCAGCTTCCTCTTCAGGCCCTGAGGTCGCAGTTGAGACGGACCTCCTTCCTAAGGTTGGTTCCCTTCTGCCGGTCGTTCTTGTGGGACCACCAGGGCGGGATCCTCCTCCATAGGTCCGGACTCCACCACCGGCTCCACCTAAGGCCGCATTTGGGAGGAACCCCCCCTGCCCCTAGTTGAGAACTCGTCTCCGGATTCCTCACCGTCTTCTTCCGGGTCAGCTTCGGCTGCAAAGATTCCTTCTCCTCCTCGTCTTCTCCCGGATCCTTCCTACGCTTCGTCCGCAACTCGTGCTTAGGTCCTGCCCCACCTGGTCGGCTTGCGTATAGGTCCTTCCTTCTCTCCTGCCGCTCTTCCCGCCGCGGCCTAGCACCACCCGGTTGGCTTGCCTTCGGGCGGTCTTCCCTCCTCTTTGTCCTCAACTCCGGGGTCGCACTGGCTCCACCCGGTCGTATCGGGTCTTCTCTCTCACTCCTGCGCTCCTCCCGGATGCTGCTCTTGTCTGGTTGAGGTGCTGGTGGGGCCATCCTCTTCTCTTCCGGTCTCAGCGAGGATCCGGGTCAACTAGTTCCCGCTCCTCCTCCCGGAAGAGCCATCTTCTTCTTGGCCGGGCTCCTCAGTCCCAGAATCGGAGGAATCTCCAACCTCTTCCTTTCTTCTTCCGTGATGCACCCCTGTTTCTCATAGAGGTGGTAGAGAAATGGGGCCAGCGGACACCCCTTCTTGTTATCGAGGTTCCGGGCCCACTTCTGCGTGTTCTTGTGCACCAGGTACGCCCAGTTGATCTTCTTCAACCGGAGGAGTGCGGACAGGATACCCCTCGCCAGTGTAACCGTGAGGGTGGTGGGCTTCTCCGGGTTGAGGATGGGCACCACGTACTGGAGTAGACGCTGCTTTCGGGGATATACGCTATCCGCAACCTTGAATCCATCGTGGTCGGAGAGGTGGGTGAAGCGCGCCTTCACCCAATCTGTGTCGCCCTTGCTGCCGGGTTCCAGGTCCTCGCTTGTGTCCGGGAAGTCGTACAGGGCTCGCCAATGCCCCCAGGTCCAATTCCCGTACTTCACCCAGATAGTTGCCCGGAAGGCAGACTCCATAGCTCCGCCCTCAATTTCTTCCAACATCCGAGTGTCCTGCACATCCCACACCTTCTTGAAAAATCTCAAACACCCGATCTTCTCGAGGTCCTGGAGCAACTCCTCGAAGTCTTCCGAATGCTGCGGGATGTCCGGAAGAATCCTCTTCTCCGGGATTTTTGATCCGGACTCCCAGCGCGCCATGGATGCGGACTCCGGACGCGCTCTCTCACTCCTCTGGAAACGGCGCAGCTTCTTCTCCGGGTGCGCCCTTTCTCTCTCCTGCAAACCACGCGCTTCTCTCTGGACGCTTTTCCTTCCGCTTCCGTGGTGTGCGCCTGACCTCCCAGAGCCCTCGCGCCTCTCTTCCCGGTTGCGCACTTACTCCCTTTTGCAAACTCCGCCTGAAATTGCGGCGCTCACTATCTGGGTGTTCACTTCTCCCCAAGTCTAACCTCGCGCTACTATTTCTTTCCGGGTGCTCAATTTCCCTAAATGTCGGTCACCCACTGTTTTCTCCTTTCGGATGCGAAATGGAAACCCTAGCGCTCTCCGGAACTGCAAAAGCTGGTGCGCGCGAAGGACTGGAGGAACCGGGGAGAAATGAATAATGAGCCGCCCAATTTAAGGCGGCCCAATTCAAATCCCGGATCGTGGCCGGGACCGGCAGAGGCCCGTCTCTCGACATCCGGTTTCCCGTCCAGTCCGCCGCCATTCCCAAGTTTCGTAGCGAACACTAAAGTGCGCGTGAGAGCGCCACTTCTCTCAACATAAATAAAAAGACCATCATGGATGCTACTTCTCCTATTTATGGCGGCTGGGGCTACCCCTTACTGCCCTAGAAACCCTAACTGCCCGTTTTTGAATAAACGAGGTTCGACGCATTGTTGAGGCTTGGATGTAGAATATCGCAAGAACACTACAAATGGTCAACACGTAGGATGGGTGGAATATAGCAGGCAGACTACAAAAGGCAATATTCATTAAATTGATACAGAATGGTCATTTTGAGACTCCCATCCCTCTAGTGCGGGCTTCGTTTCAAAGATAGTTGTTGTAGCCAAAGATAAATAAAGCTTGAATTAAATTGACTGTTGACATTAGACAAGATGGAGTTCCATTGAGCTTACCACAATCAAAGATGAATAGAATAATACAATTTTTGCTCATTAAATTGAGACAAATGCATATTTTGAGACCTCCATACATCAAACCACTTCAAAGATAGTTGTGGATACGAAAGACAAGTGGAACTCCAAATACAACAAAGATTGAAAATAGAGATGTTGCAAATTGCAAGCAACCGAAGACATTCTAAGAGAGATATTATAAAAATGACATGATGAAATTTGATTGTAAAAATGGGAATTCTGCACATATTATTTAATAGATGGGAGCGTGGTAATTTACAAAGACCGTGCTTGTGTATATAAGTATAAAAGATACGTATTGGAGTACACAAGTATGAATTGATATCATGATATTGGCTGCTTCCTCGGTCATCTCCACATCATCAAGAGTATCCTTAGCTAATACGCGAGCGAGTGGCTCTATGTACACTAGAAGCTCAAACGATTTAAGTGGACATAGGAAGAAACTGCGGGCAGCAAAAAAAGGCTATTGCTGAGGAGGGCTCGATCCAATCAAATGTCTATAAAACATAGATTTGACATTAGTACATTCAGTTGCATGATATTGATATCAGCTTGTAGGAAGAAAATTTGGATTCAAACAAACTTACTTACTTTGACGTCTTCTCTTGATCTGCGTCAGTACAATTTTCATAGTATCTGGATCCTGAGAGCACTTTGATGCGGAAGGCCGTGGTGAAGAAGTAGCCTTTGTACGTACTAGAAGAGCGATGAGTGCATCATAGATAGCTCCTCCTCCAAAGCAACAATGTGGCGGTTGACATTCCGGCATGCATGAATAGAAGCGCCTAGAAGACACACACACAAAGATTTTAAGAAGATTGTTCATGTACATAAGGAATTATGTAAACAAGTTGCACAAGGAATCAGACAAAGGAAAGGACTACAAAATACCAGTCATAGCGTTGTAGTCAAGAACGATGTCTCCCGGTTTAGAACAAGCCTCAATGAGAACTTGCCAGAAGCCTTTGCTCTTTTCTCAGGGTCTGCGCCACACCTTGGTTCCGCGTATTGCTTGGTCAGATTTTGTGGTGTAGTTCTACACCCATTTGTCTGATCCAATGTCCACTTCGACCTCGTGCATGGATGAAACTCGTTTGAATTGGAAGTTGGAGCCTTTCTTTCTAACTGATAGATAGGCTTGAATACTCTGCGTTTAAAACATCATGAGACAGTGAAAAATACAAACAAATAAAGTCAGTGCTATCAGAAAAGTCATTAATGAGACTTGATAGAGTTTGGTAAAGAACAAAGACTAACGTTTTGTCAATTGATCATTAGCCGGATAACACAAATGCAAACTATTTGTGTACACCCAATTTTTGTGTTCGACAAATCCATAGGTCTCCGCGTAACCAAGAATGGCTGACTTTGCTGCTACATCCTAGGGGTGGATGACGACGATGGCTCCATTGTCATGAATGTGATTATCAGCAAAGTCAAAAACGGCGTCGTAGTTTGCTAGTGAGAACCTAGCTATTCTAACGTGGGGCCTTGTTGGAAGGATCAGATACAGTTGGGACGCGCAAATCTTCTTGGTAGTCCACCAAAATGAAGTGAATAGAGCCCTTCACATTGCAACAACCATTGATCATGCAATCACAATCTCCTTGATGCTCCATGAGAAATATAAGAGAAAAGGTAAATGCGTTAGGAAACTCCGATATGATTTTAGAGATTTGGATTCGGACATGGAATGAAAGCACAGTATCAAGTTTAGTAATACTTTATCGAGGAATGTCAAGATTTCTTGGAAGATAGGAAGAGCTGGTTTAGCCTCCGGCAAGAGTGATCCAAGCGAGAAGTTAATGAAGAGCTCGACATTTGTCAAGTCAGCGCCATCTACAACCTCCACAACGACTGGACCTTGACACAATTGCTCTTGTGTGAGGGAGATCTCAGGGGATATTGGCTTCTAGCCCAAATCTTGTGAAGCGCGGTTGCTTTAGGCCTTGTCCACGACAACGGAGTCGTTTGTGTTAGCAACAACATCCGCCTTAGTTTTCTTTCTCTTACCTTTCTTGGCCTTCATCTGATTCTTCTTGGCGTCTTTCGTCTTTTGTGCTTCCTCCTTTGCAAGCTCCTATTCGAAAAGGGCTTTCAAGTTCTCTTTCTTCTTGAGGTCCTCGGCATGAATCTTTGCAATTACTTTAGCTTTCGCAGCATCGTCCATAGAGCCGTCATTTTCGTCGAGGAGGTTGACGTTCTTGGCATTCTCTGCTGCGGTGTAGAGAGTGTGCTCAGCCTCTGGTATGTGTTTTAGACCACGCTCGAGGTACCCACCAGCGCCGCAAAGATGAGCAAACGTCCACGTCTTCATCTAATACAAATTGAACATGCAATTTGGACTGAACAAATTACTTCATGAGAATAAGAAGCGGGATAGATCATCCTTGCTGATAGCCTTCTTTGGAATCAATTCCAACATGAAGTACCTACGTGAAATAAACTTTATCAATACATTTAACATCACAAACAATTGGAAAAAATTGTAAAGAAAGAGAATTTGTGAATTTCGAATACGAACGAAACAAATGACACGATTGACCAAAAGGGGTGCATTAGCGTGTTTAGCGTAGAGGTCCTTCTTCTTAAAACTGGATCTTTTTAACTGGTCCGTGAAGCCAAGGTCCCATAGCTTCATTCTTCACTTCTTGAGATAAGTGGAGAAGGAATCAGCAAGAGAATAATCGATGACAAAGCAATCATTCTCTGCAATGGAGTTGAAAGACTCAGTGGCGGCATCCATGAATTGATACAAAAAGATTTAGAATTACAAGAAATCAGACAAATCAAAAAGTTGCACGATGAATGCTAAAATATACACGATTCACCTTCGCATACCAAACCGCTTTATCAAGCCATAGACTTAGAACTTCCTCGCTTGTCTTCAAACAAAACTTTTGTGTGGCTTGAGTTTGAAGAGAACTGTTCCACTAAACCACCCACGAACTCTTCCTTTCTGGGCTCGCCTTAGATGTTGTGATGAATTGCAGCTTGTTTAGTTGCATCTCCGGTTTTAGTGAGTAGCGGGCGTAGTGTTTCTCGACCAGCACAACATGAATAAATTAGATTTGAACTTTGTTCACAGAGCATGATAGCTGAAGAGGTGGCTAATATATACCTCTTGCAATATCCGATCACTGTAGATTGGATTTGCAACAGAAGTCATCTTCCGCAATTTTGACTTCAATGAAGCGGTCTTTTCCTTCATACCCTTCAAGAAAGCCGTCTTTATGCTGTCAGTTGTTAATTCCTCTTCCGACATGCTCACACAAAACTTTTTCACATTTTCATCCCCAGCTACAGCTATGTCATGTTGTAAACAGAAATATGAGAAAGAAGTGGCAACAAGCGACCAGCTAAATGGACTTACACGAAATATAATGGTAACTCCTCCTTATGAAAATCTATTTGGTAATCACTACCGAAGGGTATATTAGTTACCGAGGAACAGAAATAAAGACAAATTCAATATGATAGTACTTGACACTAGCTCGGTAATCACAAACCAGGGAGTATGTGAGCTAATTTGATAGCAAGGTACAAGCAAAAGACTACTCGGTAGGCAGAGAAGTAGAGAAAAATACTTGAGATACAATAATCATGTATCTTGGAAAATGTGGCGTGCCAATGAGTTTGGCTCTATTGCTTTTATACCATAGTACAACCAAATCTGACAGTAAGGTCAGATCGGTAAAAAAGTGTTTCCTACATCTACTTGCACGGGTAAATTGGAAAATTATCGCGGTAAAACTCAGACCGATAGACCTAGTGGTAGCTCCTAATTTACGGTTAACAGTCCCCCCTCTCTAAGCCAAGTTCACACTTGGAACTTGTAAAAATACATTTCGTACAAAAATGCTTAGTCGGAGGGGTCCTACTGTGCAGCAACGGATCGACCACATTGTATTGAGCAATGCAGCAGTGGCATATGGTCTTGCGACTTGGTAGGCTGCTCGGTAGCGGTAGTAATGGTGTGCAGTTCACTAGATGATCCTGTAGATGGCGTGACCACATTACCTTGTTGGAATGCCGTGGGGTTGAGGATGTGTCCGTCGAATGATCGGTCGAAATAAGATGAGTCCTGAGCGCGTCGATGACGGTATAGAAGGGGCCAAGATGGGTCCTGAGAGCGTCGGTGCCGGAGCTTGAAGGGTGTTGGTGTTGGTGGATTGGTTCGAGGATGCGTCTCCTTCGTTAAAATCTGGATGGGCCAGGTAGTAGCGTTGAAGCATCTTGTAGGTATTGTTGAGTGCCATTGCGTAATGCTGCTCCAGGTCATTGGTCAACTCAAGCTTGGTAGCCAAGCCCTGCATTTGTGTCGAAAGAGTTGCGACGGTGGCCGACTCGTTTTGGAATGACTGCCGGAGTGAATCAATGGTGATCTTGTTCTCAGCCTTCACGGTTTTGAGTTGATCGCGGTCCGCGGTAAACGCATTCAAGAGGATCTACTGGCCTTGAAATTGGGCGGTAAGGGCGTCCAAGTGGAGGCGGAATCTTTCGCGTTTGCTCTGAATGTTTGTGAGAGCAGTAGTGTCCCCGCCGTGTGCCAATTCCTGTTGAGCAGCGTCCGATGAGGAACGTAGAAGACATCTCCAAAGGTATATCAGGATTATCAAACACTGGGAGAATTTGTGCAATGAGGACCTCACCGGGGAATTCAGGAGACGCTATGAGCACTTGATTCATTATTGGCGGGCTGTGAAAGTAGCGCTTCAAGAGCCTCCACAGCCGTCCTATGTTTTGAAAGATGGCTTCTGGCCCACATCTCGGGTTGAAGCGATTGTGGAGGATCAATACGCAGAGGACTGTGACATCCGGGAAGAGTTTGCAGAGGATGACATTTACGTCGGGTAGATGCGGGGTCGTCCATTGCCATCATTCAGGGTGGGTCGAGACCTTTACGAAGGCTACTTCGTTGCAATCCGACCAGCAGATGGTGACACTCGGCCAGTTTGGATTGCGAGGGCGTTGTCTGATCCTAACTGTAACCCAGAAAGACCAAACAATGTCCTCATTCAGTACTTTCGTCCATCATCAAGGGATCAAAATGTCCAGGACTACTACACTGGATGGGACACCTCGAGAGGTTTGCGTTGGAAGGTTGATGATACCGAACCTCCACTTTGGGAAGAAACAAATGCTTTGATGACAGCATGGAAGTCTAGGATTAAACGAGGTACTGTCGAGTGCATGATCAAAATTCCATCAGCTCAGATCGAAGTCATTGACCAAAGTTTGGCTTTGTATAATTCTACTTAAGCTGCTGTTGATTGGATGGAGAGTATGGCTGGCTTGCTACGTCTAAGCGATACTCTCCATCCCCCTTAAGCACAGCATCAAACAATGGAGATGACCTTGATCCCACAAACAATTCCCAAGATGCAAACTTAGGAGGCAACTCTAGATCCCGCAACAACTTGGCCATTGAGCCGATACTGTAATTGGAATCGTGCGAGAATAGATCCAGGCCGTAATGCGCATAGCGCACATCGCCGTGGCCATGCGCAAGCATACCAGTAACGGAAACGGGCAACTTCACAAGGCCATCAATCTCTTTACTCTTGTGGGAGAAAACCGGAGAAGCTGTTTTCGCGTGGTCCATCTTGTCATGCATGATCGTGAGACACTCGTGGGGGAAGTCTCTAGATCGGATGCGGTTGGCGTAATAGAACTCTCGGTGCGCACGTGCAAGAGCCAGATGCTTGTCTAACCTCTTAGCCCACAGCAATGCTTGCTGGGATCCAGCTATAGATCCCCTCCAAAGAGAATAATATTCGTCGCACGTTGCGCACCTAGCAAAGTTGTCACCTGGTTTCTTTGCGTCGAACACACTGAAAGTGGATGTCTTTATCTTGCTTAAGTTGGATGGCAAGACATCCTTCAACCCAAACGCTGCATTCACCCTGTTCAGTTCGGGAATGGTGTGTTTCCACTGAAAGGTTGCCGGCAGAATCATGGAAACGACCTTCTCCCCGGATTTAAGCGTCCTCGTGCGGTGGGGCATGTGGTCCGCGGATTTCTCTAGAATACACCGCAGCGTCGCAGTGGCTTGAACAGTGTGATTACGAGGCTTCCTAATTCCCGAATTTCCGTGTGGATGCGCTTGCTGCCCCTGCACCGCGTAAGCTTGGTAACGGTAGAATGTTGCTTCGGGGACGCCTGCAATATGCATCCATGCTCGCACGCAAACATCAACACCTTCGATAGTCACCACCCTCCGGTTTTGAGAATCACGGTGAATCTGCCTGTGGATGTCTATCTTCATGTGGAATCTGAACTGGAAAGAGGTGCCTTGATACATACGTTCGCGGAAGGCACGAATCTTATCCCTCGGAAAGGGTTGAACGCAATTTTTGCTGCAACAGACTTTGCTGGAGACGGAGTTGATAGAGTCTTGAGTGAGGAGTTGCTGCGATTTGATGGAAGTCTCCTGGGGCGGATTCCTCACTGTACTGGTATATCTTGACGACCTAGCGGAAGAGGGCTGCGTGAGACTAGCTTGGTGACGGTTGTAGTTGTCGCGAAGTTCATGATCATGGAGGCTAGCTCCATTGATATGGACAAGCCGAATCGGCCAAGCCCACAACGAGTACCTCGACTCGCAGGGGATGTCAACCTCGGAGTGACTGCGGACTATGTGAACAGCAACGTGAGTGTCTCCAAGTGGTCCGTCCGCACCGAGGACAAGGTCTGAGCTGACACTATGACAAGTTTCGTCCCCAACATGCAAGCCGTCGTCATTAAACAAAGCTACACACTGAGTATTCCACTGACGTCGCGGAATGCCTTCACAATCCGGAACCTCGACGTCTAGTGTGTGTTGGGCCTCAGCTTCATCGTCGGAAGAGTTGACTCCATCAATCAGCATCCGAGTAGGGTCCATATCAGCAGTAGACGAAGTGAGGATACCTGAACGATTGCAAGCCCTAATGTTAGAATATAGTACAGTGGAGATGAGATTCTCATATGTAGGATTATCTCGGGGCGAGCTAAATCACAAGATGAAATCGGAAGATGTACATACGGAACAAGAGGCATTCGAAAATTATAGTGTGGATAATCCTGGAGTCCCAAGCGTAACGCTATGGTCACTCTTCAGATGTTGTTTAGGTGGAATCGATCTCATTTGTCTTGCCTATGTCTCAGTTTAGGTCTGCCCGACCTAAATTGTATCGATGAAGAATTGTCGAGACATTGATTCCATCATCACATCAATTTAGGTCGGACCGAGCTAACTTGATCTGAAGAGTTTCCTCCACCATCCACTCACTTCATGTACGTACGCGGAAGTGTACCCCAGTTGATGTCGCCACTAGATGATTTGAAATTTGAGGGTGAGAAATATGACAGAGTGTTAGGTTGCCAACAGAAGATCATCGGCCAGGGATGCTTAAATCGAATCGACCTAAAATGATGTAAACCATGGAGAATCGACCTAGAATGCAGCGTCTCGAACGATGTAGACCATCTGCAATGGAATCTAAGCGTCCTCGCGATTTAGCTCGCCTCGAGCTAAATTGAGGAGAACTGACGGCATGGAATACAATATACAATGCTTACAGAAGGACGGGGCTCCATATACATTAGTTGCGATGGACCTCAAGCTGTATTACCACATTACGTGACGACGCAGTGCATCTCTACCCAAAATGAATGGACCAGAAGAGTGCAGGTGAGTACTCCAGTACTTGTATAAATTAGGTTGAATCGAGCTAAACTTGAAGGTGGATCAGAGTTCCAGTGAACATGTATAAGGAGGATACGCTGGTGCAGTTTAGGTTGAGCCGACCTAAGAAGAAGGTGGATCAGAGCTCCAGTAAGCGGGTTAAGGAGGCAACGCTGGTGCAGTTTAGGTCGAGTCGACCTAAACTAGAAGGTGGATCAGAGTTCCAGTGAACGTGTATAAGGAGGATACGCTGGTGCAGTTTAGGTCGAGCCGACCTAACAAGAAGGTGGATCAGAGCTCCAGTAAGCGGGTTAAGGAGGAAACGCTGGTGCAGTTTAGGTCGAGTCGACCTAAACTAGAAGGTGGATCAGAGCTCTTGTAAACGTGTATATGGAGGAAACGCTGGTGCAGTTTAGGTCGTGTCGACCTAATAAGAAGGTGGATCAGAGCTCCACTAAGCGGGTATAATGAGGCAATGCTGGTACAGTTTAGGTCGGGTCGACCTAAACTAGAAGGTGGATAAAAGCTCCAGTAAACGTGTATATGGAGGAAACGCTGGTGCAGTTTAGGTCGAGTCGACCTAACAAGAAGGTGGATCAGAGCTCCAGTACACGGCTTCGTGAAGTTAACGTTTTGTCGATCTAAACTGGAAGGTTGATCAAGGGTCCAGTACACGGATTTAAGAATGTAACGTTGGTGCAATTCAGGTCGAGTCGGCCTAAACTGGTAGGTGTATCTCGCTCCAGTAACGGCTATATAAAAGTAACGTTGGTGCAATTCAGGTCGAGTCGACCTAAACTGGAAGGTGACTCTCAATCAAGTACAAGGCTAGAAGACGGAAACGTTGTTGCATATTAGGTCGAGTCGAGCTAATTTTACTAGGGCAAGAGGGTCCGTTCTCGAGGACCTTGGAACATATTCAGGTCGAGTCGAGCTAATATGTCCCGTAATTTACGGCGACAATATCGGAAAGCAACGGCAGGAACAATCTGCATTTCGAATTGAAGCAACAGCAACTGAACTGTGGATTGCAAATGAAAGGTACGCAAAATACAATGGTGGGAAAGAAAGTGTTGTCCGAATGCTTACTATAACATAACAGTATGAGATGCAACTGAAAATGAACCGTATCGAAATCATGCGCGCTAACCCTAGAAGTTGAAGTTCTTGATAGGTAGTGATCTCTTACCGGAATATGTCGCGAACATAGCTCCTCTTGACACGATTCTACAGCCTCAGCCCGCAACTACACGCAACCTCCTGAAAGCTTAAGAACAAAAATTCCTCCCTTCGGCCATGCAACAGTACAAGGACCGGTGTGGTGGAGTACGCGAACGGAGGAGCATGAGCACGCAAAGAAACGAGAAAAGGAATATTTCAATCGCACTTCAACATTTATAGACAATAGGGCGGGAACGATGTGGCGGGAAGAAAAAGGGAGAATTTTGAACCGTCGTTTCTCATCCACTTAAAAATCATATCGTCCACGAGGTTCGGTGGACTTTACAACTATGGAGGGAGAAAGCTTACTGAAAATATACGCGACAATAATAGATTTCTGTACAGTATTTGAATACTTCATTCAAATATAGATTCCATCCCTATGTAACAAGAACATTGGGAACGGAAAATTCTACAGGCAGACATTGCTCTAATTTAAATTGTAGATCATAATAACAATATCATTCAAACTGCACTTTGTTGGATTTGTCGAAAGTACAAATGTAGTTGACAATAAAATAACCACCTCGGAGAGGTATCTTCCTCTAAATTTCAAGAGCGGTTTTAGGGTATTTAATCGAGGACTATGAAGTAATTTTGCATATTCTAGTATTTATAGTTTAGTTATGGTATATTTTAAGAATATTCCTAGAATATTCTTTAAATAGTTTTAAAACACCCTATATTACTTCTATACATTTATTATTTTTATCTTAAATGAAAAAAGGACACCCAATATTTGTTCTCATATAGTTATGGAAATTCCGACATTCACTACCTCAAGGTAACCACTGAACATATTGGTAAACATCGTCAAAACTACTATTTATAACTAAGAGTAATTTTGATTTTTTATAGAAATGGAAGTTCACCATTTTGACTTTTAGATTCCATCCGTACGGTAGTATTTACTAAATCTATCAACGATATTTAATTATAAATTTTGAAAGTTAAATTAAATAATTCAGTCTACATTTGATAATAACAAAATTATAATGACTTAGTTGAGTAGGACTTCTTTAGAATAATTGTAAAGTAGATTTTTCAAAACATGCATTCAGTTGGTGACTTCTAACGATTGTCGTGTTTTAAAAAACTACGACCTCTTTCTGGCAAGTTCTGTATCGCACTAGTATCAATTGAACTCTCAGTACTAGCGTAGTGAAGGACTTGAATTACTGATCATTATAATTATTCATTTGAGATAAAAAAATTATTAATTTGTAAAAGTAATATAGGGTGTGATAAAACGAATTTTGGAATTTTTTTGGAATTTTTTTGGAATATATGTAGAGTATACCCTAAACATACTATAGATAGTAGCATATTCCAATTGTTTCCTAGGCCACTATTAAATAACCTTTTTACAGTTATACGTATCCAAAACTTACACTAACTAAAGTGACTTCCCCGAGTGTATCTATGTATTTTTCACTGTAGTATTAAGAAGGTAAATTTAAATACATACAAGCATTTCTATTAGAGAATATTCATTGCAAATACTTCACATTTCATTATACATTAAATAACATGAACGTGTAGGTAGTGCAATATATATTTGGCGTTACGTACGTGAATTATCAAATAATCGGAACATATTAAGGAACACTAGATTTAATTTGAGTTACAAAAATCTTGAAAAATCATGAAATATTATTAGAACTATGGGCATTATAGACACCATGCTTTCAAATATACATTTGGTATCAAAGACAAGATCATGTGTACCACACATATTAAAATGACTTACTTAGACAAAAGTCACACATTGTGCGACTCACGGTTCAAAGTGGTACCCACCAAATGAACCCATAATTTTCCAAATCATAAATAATTATTGCCATATTCGTATTTTTATTGCTAGTAGTGCAAAATTTTCAAATGAAAATTAATGAATGATCATAATTAAACAAGTTGTAAACATATTTAATTTGTCAAATGCATGATTATTACATTGAAGTCATGCTTGCCAAATGTTTAGGTTATTTTTTACGTGCAAGTAATATGAAAAATTGCAAAATTAATTGCTGTACTTAATGGGGCCTCAACCCTAAATGTCAAGTGATTATGATCCAAAAGCATGATAAAAAGAAATGCACAAGTTGTAAATAATTTTTAATACGCCGAAAGCATTAAATTACTCTACCCTAAACTCTAACCGATGTTTATATGGATGAATTATCAAATATGTGAAACTTCATCCGCTCATAACTTCTATGATTCACGTCCAAAGATTAAATAAAAAATCAGTTTAATCTCATCTCCATGCAGTCCACTTCATCAAACCAAAATCTTTTAAAGCATGACTTAATTGTTAATATTTAATATTTCATGACTTTCGAATGATACAGCTGTATATCACCTAAATACTCTAAAAATTTCGTGAAAATTAAGACATTATTATTAGAATCACAAAGGTCTAAATTCAAGGTTTAGGATAAAATGATCCACAATCAGATTATAAAACGTTTAACGTCATATTTTAAAGCAAGTGTCAATGAAATCATCATTCATGATTTTACATTTAATACATTGATTGAACAACTATATTAGGATTCAAAATACTTTCATTTAAATACATTATTTCACGCCATAGACCCTCTCAATTGTTTTCCCTTCTGTATATGACACTCTTTCAAATGATGAAGTACGTGTAACTATGTTACGGATGCATGAATTATCAGAAATATTAAACTTCATCCGTTCATACCTACTATTATTCATGTTTGAATTTAAAATACGAACTAAAACCAATTATATTCATGTAATCTTCATGTACTGTGAATCTTTTTTAATTGAGATTTGTATGCGAGGTTACCATAGCTTCATGTGCGTGTGATTTCACCAATTGAAAAGGAAACAATTTGTGGAAATATTATTCCTTATTTTGTGTTTCAATGTTTCACCTATAATTATGAAGATTTTATAGTTAACTCATATAATCAAGAATCTAATTCAAAAAAATTCAAAAATCACAACACCTACTAACAGTAGTACATTATAACCTGTCACATTCAACAGATTTCATCCAGACAATCTGTTTTTATATAATTATATCTTAATATTCGTAATCAAATTACTGAATAGTTTTTTATGATGTGTTTCTAAAATTTTAGAAAAATTATAAGTGATAACAATGTTAGATTAAATCATATGAATATTAAATAGAATCTAAAATTCAAAAGGTATAATTATTAACTTTCATTTATACATCAAGTTTTGAATATTCATATTAGTTGCATTTTATAATACGTTCACTTGTTAGAAAACTACCCAAACCGGACATAGGTGAGGGCATGAAGGGGCTACAAAATTTGGAATTAAGATTGAAGTTACGATTGGTCCAAATTAAACCTTCTATTCAAAAATTAAACTCAATACAACAACATAGACAATTGTGACTGGATGGATGAAAAATAAGGAATACTTCAGTATTCTACAAAATTTACGTTGTAAGAAAGGTCTCTATATTAACCCCTAAACATACCAAGTGCACCCTTTGAACATAAGTTGATTCTACTTAGCCTCAGAACCAGATATTAGTAAGGCAAAGATTTCTATGTAAGCATAAAATCTATCCAACAAATTAGACATATTTGTAGTCAGAGGCCTCTCCAATATTATCAACAAGTTCCCATCAGAAGTCAAAGATTTATTGTGATTGGACGATAATTTAATAAACTTTCTAAGGTGACTTGCATAAAGACAATCTCAGGTTGTAAAAGACAGTTATAAGGCCCGAAATCTGTTCAAGATCCAGTTTCTGAACGCGAGGACGTTCAGGAAATATTGTAAATATTTTAAGAAGTATTTAACCAGAATTATGTAAACAACATGAGAATGTACAAATATAGAAACACATTGTATATATATTTGTGTATTATATAATTATTTATATATATATATATATATGTATATATACTTATATACATATATGTAGAAAGATAGGTGGGTATATAAATATATATGTATATTCAATTACATATAGTACGCGGAAGTCAGGGTCCGCACTTTCATGTCAAATAATTAATAAAAGTTATAATAGTGGACGTCGGCACTTTCAATAGTACGTATTAAGAAATCGGCCATTGATAGATACCAATAATTATTTACGGCCTGCTAGGAAACGTTTTATAATTTTAATTCTTTCTCTACCATTTTTTTTGATAGTCATGTTCTCATCCAGATTGTAGTGTTTTTTTTTTTACTACTTTTTGTTGACTTCATTTTTATGATATCGACAAAATACTTCATAAATTTTTTAATTTTAAAGCACTTTTTACAGGTATTATTTTCTGCCACCCCTGCCTTGTATGTACGGTATATATATATATACATCCTTTGGCTGCCCATAGTCCTGGCTGCTACCTGTGTTGCGCTGCCATACGAAGAGTCCAAGTCGTCTCTCTCGCACGGCTAGAGTTATAGTTGTTTTTTGTTCTCCGCTCTCCCTCGTCTATTGCCCTTGTTTAGGTCCGCTTGTCTATCGTGTTCTTTCTGCTTCTCTGTCTCTCTTGTTTACGAAGGTTGTATGAGAAAGCTACAAGGCTAGGAATCTGTCCCCGATCCAATTTTTGAACGCTGGGACGTTCAGGAAATACTGTAGAAATTAGAATAAGTATGTAACTGAAATTATATGAACATCACGAAATACATATACTTGTTATAGATTTTTGTATATATATATATATATATATATATATATATATACACACATATATATATATACATATATACACATATATATACATATATACACATATCCATGAGAATCTTTAGACAATATTTCTTAGTTAAATAAATCACCTTTAAATACTTTTGATGTGAACACAAAGCGCATCAAAGAATGGTACAGAAAATAAAAAATACTTCAGTAGGTTACAAAGTTTACGGCGTAAGTCCTGTACAACGTCTAAACGTACCAACCCTTTGATTAGATCAGAAGTTGATTCTAGCTTTAGAAGTAGATATTAGCACGGCAAAGATGTATATGAAGTGTATATGAGAAGATCATTGTAAGCAAAAAATATACCCAACAAATTAGACATATATGTAGTCCGAGCATGTCCAATATTATCAACAACTTTCCATCACAAGTCAAAGATTTATTGTGATTGGTAGAGAATTTCATAGGCTTTCTAAGGTGACTTGCATAAAGATCATCGACGGTTGTATGAAAAAACTACAAGGCTAGGAATCTGTTCGCGATCCAATTTTTGAACGCTGGGACGTTCAAGAAGTACTGTAGAAATTAGAATAAGTATGTAACAGAAATTATGTGAACATCACGAATTACATATATACCTGTTATAGAATTTTTTTTTTTTTTAAAATTGTTCCAATGTCCCTTTGTCCAGTGGGCATCGGTTCATTACGAACGGACACTTTATTCACGCCGGCCCTTTTTTTACGGTTGGTGTTTCTATCTATCTATCTTTATAGATTTTTGTATATATATATATATATATATACATACATACATACATACATATGTATATACGTATATACGTATATATATATATATACAAACATACATACATACATATGTATATATATGTATATACGTATATATATATATATATATATATATATATATATATACACAGATACACTGCCCGCTGCCCCACTGCCCGCTGGCCATTGCCCGCTGCCCGAGCCCCGCTGACCACTACCCGCTGCCCAAGCCCACTGCCCGCTGCCCGAGCTCCGCTGCCCGCTGCCCGGTCGGGGTCGTCTCTCCCAGAACTAGGGTTTGCATTTGCGTATGCTCCCTCCCAGTTGTTTTTCTCTTGTTTCTCTCTTGTTTCTCTTGCTGCTCTCGTTTCTTGTGTTTCTCTCTTGTGTTGTCGTGTTGTCGTGTTGTCGTGTTGTCGTTTAGTTTTCGTGTAGCCCTTGTTTCGTTCTCGTTCTTCTGAGTTGTTGTGCTTGTCTCTTTTGTTTCTCTCTGGGGGATCGAGCTTAGTGCTCGCTTCATTTTTGCTCTATAGTTCTTGGATTTCAAGTCCGGGCGGTTTTATGGTGCGGTGGAGGGCGCAGCAGGTTCAGTGTTAGCGGTGGAGAGCTGAAACCGTGCCAGCTTGAAAATTCAGGTAATTCACACCCCATTTGCTATATTAATTGTTTTGCTTGATAATGTCTGATAGGGTTTTGGTTTGGCTTCATAATTGCTTGGTAGGGTTTAGGTTCTTAAATTTAGGGTTAACGTTGCACTGAAGCCTTAACTCTCATCAAGATTTTGGGCCACCTGAGAAGGCGGTCAAACTGAGTGCATCACTATTGATGGAGTTTTGTTTCTTTGGAAGAAATGCAAGCATTGATGTGTACAATGATGCACTGTAGTTCATGGAAGCTTCAAAATCTTGTTTTTAGTGGGTGGTGCAAAGAACAGGGTCGTGTAACTTGCTAACAAAACACAAATATGAGTGAGGGTTTGGGTTCTTAAATTCAGCTGGGAAGATTTTGAGATCGTTTTGATTCTATGGGTGCTGGTACAATTGATTTCTAATGTTGAGAAGTGCTAATTACGGCCTTAGTTTGTTTGCTTGCTTTGAATTGGTGTTCGTGGTTCTCAAATTCTATTATCATAGATTGACAGATTGAGAGCTCTTTTTTGATTCTAGGGGTAGTCATGCATGGATTTTTCGTGCATGGATTTCTGTTGCAAGGCCGTTTTTAGTTGCTGCAGTGAGTTGTGTGATATGAGTACTTTTAGCTTTGGTGATTCTGATTTCATAGACATTGAGTGAAAATGCACAGTTTTCGCTATTGTATTTGAATATTAGTCAATGACACTCGTATATCATGTATGTTTGCGTTTTTTTGTGTATGAGATTCTTGAATGGTGATATTTTGAAACATGGAATTTCAAATGAATTTCATGAATGCTCTAGAAGTTCAGTTTATTGATGAGTGAATTTGTTGCAATGTTTCAGATTGAGCAATTTGGCCAGCACGAGCAATTGTTTGTAGAGTTTGAACTTCATATTTCAGGAGGTTACGTACGTGCTCAATTCACCACTCTCAACTCTGTAAGTTTCATTCTTCTGTGCACTCAATGAATTGTATACCTGCATGTCCTAGACGGTAAATTTTACTATTGATATGGTATGCTATGTATGAGCACAGTAGTTGTAGGATTACCTGCATGTGACATACGGTAGTTTAGGTCGATGTCATTTTAGGTCGATGTCAGTTTAGCTCGAGTCCATGTAAATGGACTTAAAAATGTAGTGAGAGACAGAACTTCAGGTCGACCCGATCTAAAGTGACAAAGGACCCTGCAACAAATTTAGGTCGGATCGATCTAAATACCCCCAAAACACCTATTCTTCTCACATCTCAGTTGCCGTTGCGCTATTATGCGGTCGATTCAGCTCGCATCAACCTGAACTGAACTCAGTTATAAAATTCAACACTGATAATTTCAGATCGGCTCGAGCTGAATAGACACTGAAACTCATGCCTTCAACAGTACTTCAGATCGACCCGACCTAAATAAACACTGAAACTCATGCCAGCGCTGGTACTTCAGATCGACCCCACCAAGAAATCACCAGTAAATATCACATATCAGGTCGAATCGACCTAAATTACAGTCCAATCAAGTGGAACCGAACTATATTACAATATCCTATAATGAATACAAAGAAAATCTAAAAAAAATTAGGAAGAAGGATTCTCCCCAGTCAGCAGTTCAGGTCGAATCGACCTAAAGTTGAACTTATAGATCGTAGTTATCGATTACTACAGTAGGAAGTCTTGCACATGAAAATGTTTCATGTGGTAATTCAGATAAAATCGGTCTAAATCACCGTAAAATGCAATAGAATTGCACTCCATTCAGCTCGACCCGACCTAAAATACCATGTCATATGATTAACACACATAAAATGTAACAAAATAATAGTAGAAACACACTCCCCCTTTGGCAGTTTAGGTCGATTCGACCTTAATCACCCTAGACACTCATAATTAGTATAACATTCTCGAGTGAATGCACTGATACAAATTCAGTGCACTATAGCCTCGCCTAAGATTTAGCTCGACTCGAGATAAACTATGATGTAAGTCTGATAAATATCGACTTCCTAGTAGTCCACCGTTGACAAGACTGCATAAAAGAGAATTATACACTCTTTAGAGGCATGCTGATGTGTGTGTTGTGCATTTTAGCTCGTACCGACCTAAATCATTGTCTGTCCTCGTTGTGAACAGAATGACAACAGAGAAGAAGACACTAAGGGAACAGCAAAGTGAGCCCCACAACCTCTACTACAAGAAAGTTGCACATCCACAGAGCACGGATGATGCCGAAGGCAACGACCTCGCGAACTTCGGGGAGTTCTGGGAACTGCAAACAAAATCTTGATCAGTTCTGGAGTCTGAACATGATACCAATGACTCGTGATTGCTGCTTGATCACGAAGAACACCAATTCGCCGACCTACCTACCACTCTCAGTACACGAGAAGGTCAAAGACATCAGCAACGGTGATGGCTCCAAAATCATGTTGCACTGCGTGACAACAAGAACTGAATGGGAAAAGAAGAATCAGTACAACTTCACGCTGATTCTCGACTCCGCTGTCATTCCATTCAATATCAGCCCCTTGATAGCCTCTCTCGAACATACAGAACTCAGAGGAATGATGAAGGAGCTTGAGAATAAATTTGACAGCCAATACTTCATGTCTGATAGCGGTCAACCTCTGCGCGGGGCCCAACTCTGCTCGAAAATCCGGAAAGTGATCCAGAACTTCGAAACCTTCAAGGCCAAGATGGACATGCAGAGTCTATCGATGACACCAATAAGTGTGTCCCTCAATAACTGCAGCCAGAGAGGTAGTGCGGGATCCACATTCACAGACTCGCCAAGACCCCAACAGAGCCGCGGCAAGCGCAAGGTCAACACGTCTCTTACACCTACACCACCACCCAAAAGCCATCTCGGCTCCTCGTCGAAGAAGAGGAAGACTGTTGACAGAAGGGCTCCTGAAGATGTCGACGACCTTAGCTTGGCGTCTGCTATGACCGAGTTGCCAGAGCCCGTGCAGGGAAACAAGAAACCAGACTTCGCACGGTCCACCGAGGCGTACAAGACGTTCTGGTCGACCTGCACTGACGCCTTTGTCTGGGGAATCGAAGACAAGAGAACGATCCCCATCGAGCAACTAGTCGATGCGCCTCCTGACATGAACATCAAGTCGTACGAGCCGGGTCTTGCAGAGAAGATGATGGGCTTCCTTCTCAGCATGCCCGATAGGAGCACAAAGCAGACTCTGTGCGTCATGCCTTGCGACCTGGATGAGAAGCCCACTAGCTGGGACTCCATCAAGGATGGAAAGTTTTGGCTGATCAACGGGCAGCACAGTGTCAAAGCAAGTTTCATGATGCGGGAACAAAGGATGGATCCCAAAGACATCAAAGAGTTCGCTCAATGGAACTGCTTTATCGTTTGGACGAAGAACAACAAAAAACTTCGTCAAATATCCGCGTACTACAACCGGGTCAACCACTTCGGCGCCATCAAGCCGTCCTGGGCGACTAACATCTTGGGAGCGCGGCAGGTCTGGATTAAACTCAATCGCCCCAAAAACCCGAAGGAGTTAGTTCAGGTGGGAACAAGTAGTCAGGCGTCGCGAACGAAGGAGGCCGCGATCAACAAAAAAAAATTCAACGTAATGTTCAGCTTGACTCGACCTGAATAGCTTTCGATAGTACTCCAAGTCCTAGTCCGTCCCATCAGAGTAGATCGGTGGCACCTGCGAGTTAGGTCGAGTCGACCTAAAATGCTCATGCTGTCGTGATCTTTTTACTCATTGTCCTTGTAACCCGTGCGCTCCCCAGTCTGTGTTGGTTTAGGTCGACTCGACCTGAATGACTCTATAATAGCTAACACTGTAAGTGCCCTTGCAGGAGTTTCAAGCTGCTATGAAGCTGTGGTTCCTGATGCTCGACGTGGCGCAGGCGCAGAAGGACGCCAAGAAAAGTAATGCGTCCGAACTGCTCGACATCTTCAATGAGTTGAAGTTGACTACTGCGCCGGACGAGGTGTTCAACCTCTAGAGCCAAGTGATCTCAAGAGCGGGTGCCGGAGAGCTCCATGACCCAGACACTGATTTTCCGTTCAAGGACAAGCCTAACTGGAATCCAGAGAGTGGGAATCTGACGCGCGAGTTCTTCAAATGGCTGGGAAACCTAACCTATGAGGACCTCACCAAACTGGCGCGGCATATCCTGAACCACGGGAACCCAAAATGGACCCGGGGATACCCGAAGGTCACGATTAAGGCAATATCCTCAGTTCAGGACAGGTGCAACTCAACCAAGGAATGGGTGGAGAGAAGGAAGCGGAAGCACCTTGTCAAGAAGGAATTGCACAACATCAATCGTGATCTGGGACTCTTCAATCCGGCGGGGGAACTGGTTCCGGAGAAGTGGAGGCAGTTCAAGGAGGACTACCACGTCACGAGGGCGACAATGAATGTACTCCTTGAGCGGCCGGGCAAGGTATATTTCAGGGAGGCAAAGCAGGTCAGAAGCAAGAACAAGAAGACCGCAGAAATCTCCCCGTACGCATACGAGTTCTTCAAAGTCTTCCTGGAGAAGAGGAAGAAATTCGAGAAGCCCGCTGGCAACGCTCACTTCCGGCCATTCGACCCGCAGTTAAACGAGCACGCCGACTAACCCGAGGGCGCCTGGTCAAATGTCACGTTTGTGGACATGAAGCTGGGGGTCATCGACTTCAGAGTTCTCCCCGGGGTGGGTGACAAGGAGACGTCAAGTACGGATATGCCGTACTTTCACTAGTTCATGTCTTCTCTAAAAGAAAGACGTGAACCAGAATTCGATGAAGTACCTGCGTGGCTGTTCATCTGCGCCGATATGATAGAGCAGAACCAGGCTGTTCATTTCGCTGAGCACGACGACCAACTCCGCAGATACAAGATGGAGTATGTGGACCACCATCCAGCGAGGAATGAGCGACAAGGAGACTATCCGGCGAACCATAAGAAGGCGCGGGCGAAAGTGCACCTGGTCTTCTTGCAAAGGCCCGACATTCCTACGGTGTCGATCCCCCCCGACTTCTACGCTCCGGAGACCACGGTATACACAAAGCCCCGGGCGTACGATGAGCTGTTGTACCGCGTGTACAACGCAGAACTCAGAATGGAGTTCTACTTGTGGCTCATGAACGCGTTCTGCATGCCGGGGTCGAACGTTGTCTCCGTCTACGCCGGATCCAAGTTCACATGCGCTGCACTGGTGAGTTGTTCAGAATGTGGAATCATGCTCTTCAGCTCGAGTCGATCTGATCCTACGTAGTGTATACGTTCATACATTTTAGGTCGGGTCGACCTAAAATTCATACGGGCATACCTGCTCTTCTGGGAAGTGCCCAAACCATATCCTCAATGTGTTTCAGGTCGGGTCGACCTAAACGTTTAGTGTGCAGCTCTTAGAGTCGATGCTCCTGTTTAGCTCGGGTCGACCTGAACTAAACCTTCTACCTTCTCAGTGCCCCCACTCTTTAGATCGATTCGACCTGAACTGTCCCTTCGTACTACCTCATCCCTTCGTGCTGCCTCTCCATCACAGTTTAGGTCGAGGCGATCTAAATCCTGCTCTGCCCCCAATTATATCAACCCTGACTCACTTGTTGACTGCCATGCCAATTGTGCAGATGTGTTGCGTGAACAGCTACGCTGTCGGGGACAAAAGAATGAAGGACTGGTTTGCTTCTATTGCGATCGACGCCTTGGACCTCGACAAGGCTCACTTCCTGGAGGACGGATACCCTGTGCATGTTGATGGGGAGCAGAGTACCCCTGCTGCACGACCTGGGTCCTCCAGTCCGAAGAGGAGATCCAGAGATCAGTGGTCTGATCCCCCTCTCACGCAGCGGGATGAGGAGCACTCGTCAACCTCCTCTTCCAATGAGGATGATGACGACGAGGACGACGAAGACCATGCTCCTCCTCTGAGTACCCCCCGGAGATCTGATGCGCCAGGTTCGTCCGCGTCCTCTGGCTATCAGCTGGGGACTCCTTCCTCCGAGCGGAAGTCGAAGAGGAAGGAACGTGAGTCTTCGAACAAAATTTTGAAGACGTTGGCTGCCATGGTTGCAGCTCTCACGGTTTAGACCTCGAAGACCGCGGAGGAGAATCTGAAGATGAACCAGGAGACGAGAAAAGAGCAGTATGATTTCCAGAGGTTTATTTTGAAACAGCAGCGTCAGCAGCAGCAGCAGGAAAATGTCATGCAGCAGACGCTGCAGGCGCTCATGCAGAGCCTTCTGCCGCCTTCTGGGGCCGTGCTGAACCCGCCGCCGCTGGCTTCTCAACCTCTGCTGCTTGGAAATCAGCCGTCGGGTCCCTAAACCAGCGGAGAATCTGCTCCACCTGCGCCCTCGTCTCTTGATGCGCCGCGTGCGCCTCCTCCTGCGCCCTCGCCTGTCGCTGCGCCTCCACCGCCGCCAGCTGCTCCTGCGTCTGCTCCATCCACTTCGCCGGCTCCTCTGTATGTGTCATCGGGCGCTGCTAGTGATGCCGCCGATCCATACAGCCTTGACGACAGTCTGGGATTCGGCGGAGCCGCTGGCAGTGACAATGCAGACACTGCCGTCTCGCCCGGCACAGACGCTGCAGCAGGTGGTTCCCAATAATCACTCGATGTCATTTGTATAGATTTAGCTCGACTCGAGTTGATTTGTATCATAGGTTTTTGTAGATTTTTTGTATACACGGCTCAGGATTGTAGGATTTGTAGGATTTTCAACTCCTGGTTCAGTAGAGTCCTTAGGGCATTTTCCAATGAACATTTTTTGTACTTCAAATTTTTTGGCCTCTCTATAATTTACACACTCCTCACTCGGAATTCACGTTTATCTACTGTCATCGCAGGCTCGATCGGTGCCCACATTGTGCCTGACGCTCAATTGCCTTCTGCTGTTAATCCGCCCGCGCAATGTAATCGCGGCGGTCAGTCCTTGGTGCCCAGTCCGAACTCGCCCGCAGTCCCTTCCTCTCCTGTCGTCCCTCCGGCCTCTCAATCACTGGTGTCAAGCCGTAGACTTCGGCGGGATTCTCAATTGGATGAGCGGACACGTACATCGGCCTCCCCTCCTCGTCACTTTGCCGGCGCTGCACCCTCGATAGCCACACCTGTCGTCAGTGCGAAGTCTATTGGGTCCTCCGGCCTTCAGGTGCGATCCATACGTTTCTCAATGGTCGGAACTTCGTGTTTGTGTTCTTCGCGCTCGACCGTGTGTCGCTTTTATTAGGATGCCGTTCGAAATGTGTCGGTTCAGGATCATAATTGGCTGCACATTTGTCTGCCCGTTGTAGCCAGGGATCCGGTCCTCCTCTTACTCGTGGAGGTTCTTCGGAGTCGGTCATTCGGTCGCCACAGCTTAGGCCTCCCAAAAAATGGCTTAATGTCGTCCTGGACGTGAATGGAATCCTCTGGGTCTGTGAAGATTTGAAATCCCGGTCCGGGATTACGGCCTTTAATGAATACTCGGCGCAGCACTCGGCCGTTCTCCCCGCTGTAGTCGGACCCAAAGCAGTGTACGTGCGTCCACTCTGCTTCTCGTTCCTACGGGAGCTGACCATGTTTGCCGACGTTATCGTCTGGAGCTCCATGAAGAAGTCTACCACTGAATTGGTAGTGCGATATTTATTCCGCGGCATCCAGCCCCTCCCATCCCTTGTAATTGGCCAGGAGTCGTGCGAAACCCTCAACTGTAGGGATAGGCACGGCCGGCTGTCCTCGTTCAAAGTGCCTGGCACTAATAAGAACTTGTTCCTGAAGAATCTGGCCAAGCTGTTCACAGGCTATGGTGGCAGATTCACGTCCGCAAACATCGTTGTAGTCGACGACAGCCCCAATAAGCACATTTTGAATGAGCCCCATAATGTAATACTCCCTGACTCTTGGTCCTACGTTGGAGATGGTGCGCGTGACAATTTCCTTCATGATGTTCTCCTTCCATGGTTTCGGCGTCTCCATCGCAGTCCTGGCACAGGGTTGCTATCTTTCCGTAGGGACAATAATATTGGGCGGCGTATGCTCTGCGACGAGCCCGACCGTCGAGAGTACAGCGCGCTCATGGAGGCTGTACACGCATCTCATAGTCTGCCTAGCTCCTAGTTCATTTTACGGTTCTATAGCTGGACGCCCTTTTCTTAGTGATGTAGCCGTTCCGGACTATCTTATTGATTTCTGGTTGCCTTGACTGATGTGTATAATCCCTTGTAATTGTAATATACCTTTGTCTTCACAAGATCTGCGCTTCAGTACTTTGTGAGATGAATATTATGGACGCTTGAATGTTATCGTTGCAATGTGTTATGTCTTAATCGCACCCTTATAAAGTGCATCATTTTTCTTCTCTTTTTTTTACTGCTTGGAAAATTCTGTTTCGTTGCAATGCGCTCGTGGAATTTGACCTCATTGGTAATTCTCTTCAGGCAAGGTGTGCCACTGCCAATCCCGCCCACGGTGCTGGCCTCCAAAGCACAGCGTCCACCGATTCTATCATGGACTATGGCCAGTATGCTATACTCAGTAGAGGAAACGTCTTGTGCTCGGCAGCTACGGCACAGTCAACCATGGACTTTTCCACCAAGCCAATTCAACATGGTGTTGTGGACAGCCCTCCTAACGGTGGTACTCGTCCTGTGCCCAAGTCCTCACCTTCTCCTTTGCGGTCACGAGAACCGTCCACTTCTCGTCGCTCGCGTTCTTCGTCTGATAGGGTGCCTCAGAGAAAGCTTTATGAAGACGCCTTACACCCAATTAATTCTCTTGAGGTGCGAGTACTTTCTTTCCCCGCACCATTATTTTGCTTAGACGGTCTTGCCTTGATGTATACTTGATGTAGATTCCCTTGTACTTGCAGGGTTTCGACATTCCCAAACCATGCAAGTCCTCTGCTACTGTGAATGCTTTTCGAATGACTCCTGCGATGCTGTCATCAGACCCGCCTCCTCTAACCCAAGTCCGTGTTCATGTGCCCTCTCGTGCATCCTTGCGTACTTGTCTCCCTTCAGTGAATATGGGTCTTCAAAAGACTAAGTCGCATGACAAATTCAGGAGGAGATCCGCTCCAGTTCGAAATGAGAGGGAGGAATTGAGACTGGCGCAACAGAGGCGTGAGATCGCACAACGGCGATTGTCGATGTATCACTTCGATAGTCGTGGTCATGTGATGTTGAAGGCAGTAGCTGAACTTCAGCTGAAGCTAAACTTCAGCTGAAGCTAAACTGAAGAGTTGATCGCAACCCTAGATCCGCTAGGCATTCTATTTGTGATTACTATAGACTTATAAAAATACGTGGAGCTCATGTTCTTATATAGGATTTTACGCTTCGCTCATTCTTTTTCCTAGCATTATGAGACATTATCAAGATTGGATTACCGTACTGCAATACAAACACCCAAAAAATGTATATTCGTTTTATACTTACTATAAATAGATGTCACTTCTGCAATGTTTTATTGCACACTTCTATTATATGTACTCTATTTGATCTTCACTTTGTCCATCTTCTATTGTTTTAACCTATATTTCGAATGGTTATTGGTTCAATTTGAGTTTAATTTAGACTTTTGGAACTCTCATTATTCTGGAATCCTCTCATTTTAATGAATATAATGTTCTAAGTGTCTTCTCCAGGGAGATACGATGTATTTCTCTTGGGCAGACGTCACGGAGATCCTTGGTTTTCGAGGCTACAGGGCATACTCAGCCAAATTTTCCTCTGGAATGACTGCCATTCTATTGACTCTGACCAACTCAAAGTGATTCTAATGGCCGACGCTGGTGAGAAGATGAATTGGGGTCTCATCCTGGACAAGTACTTTAGATACTGCCTGCAGGGCCACCTAAGCAGCAAGACGTACTCGAGTCCAATCGGGCCCTTCCTGACGAAGTACATAACCCGCTATTTCGAGCACTGCCACGCGTGCAACGCTCCACCGACCTTGGGCACCTTTTTTGGAGTACAGCGCGAAGCCCCCTGCAGAACTTGCGCTCGCCAAGACAGCCTGGAACCAAGCAGAAAGCGACAATGTGTGGCCATTGTGGCCGGAGGAACACCCAAACCAGACGTGGTAGTGGATTCAGCTTGGAGACAATGCAACCGGGATTTCCAAGAACGTTGCGCTACCATGAGGGAGTACATAGACACACTCTTGCAGTTCGTGCATTCCCCAGAGCAGGCCAAGGACACCATGGCAGAGAAACAGTCCTTGTGGGAGAGATCCAAGCGTAAGGTGGTTGAGGAAATCAAAGCCGCCAAAGATGAAGCACATAAGACCTTGGATGCGACTCGACTTGAGCTTGAGATGCAACTAGGTGAAGCTGAGCAAAACTGGCGAACTGGCGCAACCAAGTCGCCAATTTGGAGCTCGAATTGGCCAACAACAAGGAGGGGCAACACACTAGACAAAGAGAATTCCATCGTCAAAGAGCGAGTCCAAACCCTGGAGACCCTAAACGTGCAGTATTTGGCGAGGTGCACGGACTTGGCAGCAGAAAGTGACTTTGCACAGGAAGGGCAGTCGTCGCAACCTGTGTCGACCATGGTGTCCGAGGAAGTCGCACGTCTGGAAGCAGAGCGTGTGAAGAGAGAGAATGCGAATGCGAATTTTGAGGCCAACAAAGTCGGCACAATACGTGAAGCAATGCGCGTCACAGTCACCAATGTATACAAACACCTCAGAGACATGCCCAAGCCCACGGCACATCCAACCCAAGAGTTTATTGACCGATGCTATGATGATGCCATTGAGAGCTCGGGCCTGCAGGATTTGGACTATGACTGGGATGATGAAGATGTGCCTTTGCATCAGATCTCGCAACCCAGGAGTAAGGAACAAGCAGGAATCCGGGAAGAGACACCCCCAAACACACTGCCAGCGCCAACCACAACTTCCATGGTAACACTAGGCCTAGTGACGACACCAATCACCTCGGAGCTCCAAGCGACCCCCAATCTGCTTCTGCTGCCCAAGGTGCTGTCCAAAGAGCTACCCAAAGTGTTGCCAATGGTGAACAAGAGCATCAGGTCAACATTGCGTGCCATCGTATGGACCTGGAGGAGATGCCTCAACCCTCGCCACCCCAGCCTCCACAGAACACGGTACAGCATTCCTCCAAAAAATTTCAAGGGCATAAGGCCACTTTAAAAAAAATAGAGGAAGATATCAATTTGGAGGAGCAGTCTGACGATATTGAGGGTGATGAGGACTTGGATATCGCTATAGAAGAAACCTTGAAGATATCGTATAGATATCGTATTTTAATGCGAACCTGAATTTGGGTGCCCGTTACTCCAATCCCGAAGCAAATAATGTTAAGTGTCTATGCTGTTATAAGAACCTGGCCAAGAGCGTGTTTGATGTATATCAACACTGTACTATTGAAAAGTCAAAACACGTCCTAATGCATAAGGGTGTTGTTGCAGCCATAAAAGCCCTTTATGGCGGCCAAGATCCACCACGTAGCCAAGCTCCACAGACATCCCGCGAAGAAATCCGACCAAATTGGTCATCATCCGCCAGTTGCGCCAGAAACAGGCGTTAGATCAGTTAGTGATCCAGGGAATGAGCATGGACCCTCTATACAATTTTGTTAACACCACAATGTTTTTTTTCTTTCCATACAAACTCTATTGTATACAATCTGATTCTTGTTCATGTATTGCATGCTTGAAAATTGTATGCTTGTTAAGAGATGGATTCAACATGGACCTTGGACACCGTGGGCAGTTAGTGATTCAAGGATTCACCATGGACACCATGGGCAGTCAGGGTGCTACCACATTCCAAGGTTGGATGGGTATGATGCATGGATGTGTTGTCCTCTTTGAGGGACTCATGTAATACTGCGATGTTCCTTGTTTTCCATGCAAACTCATTTGTATACAACCTGCTCTAACTTATACATGTATTGCATACTTGGAAATTGCATTCTTGTAAATTGCATTCTTGTAAATTGCATGCTTGTTAAGAGATGGATTCATCATAGACCTTGGACACCGTGGGCAGTTAGTGATTCAGGGATTCACCATGGACCGTGGACACTGTGGGCAGTGAGGGAGCCAGCACATTCCAAGGTTGGATGGGTATGATGCATGGATGTGTTGTCCTCTTTGAGGGACTCATGTAATACTGCAATGTTCCTTGTTTTCCTTGCGAACTCTGTTGACGGTGGTGAAGGCAGTTAGGGGCGGATTGGTAGTAATGGGTTTAGGGTCACAGGTAGTTATTGTATATACATGGGACTGATGCATGTATGTGTTGTCCTCTCTAAGCAACTCATGCAACACCACGATGTTCTTTTTTTTCCAAATGAATTTTGTTGTAGACAATCTTTTTTTTCAATATGAAATCTGTTGAATACAACCTTATACATGTATTGCGAGCCTGTAAATCTCTATTGTAAATCTCTTTTGTAAATATGCAAGCTTCAAGAATACCAAGGTTTCCACTATATCTCTACCCAACACATAGTCAATCCTTGGGCAACGAAGGCTCGAAAGATAAACCCTAAACGGTAACCAAGGTCTCAAAGTTAAAAGAAAAAAGATTGTAAAAAGCAAAGGGGAGCTCAGAAATATGACAAAAATTAGACCCTAAACCCTAAACTATTTTTGGAAACCTACCACACTCCATATACTATTTTTAGGGGGGATAAAACCTAAATTTAGACGCCTTTTAACCCTTAAAAAACCTAGATCTAGTACATAAATTCTTTGAATTTTCTGGGTAATTGTGAATTTTCTGCTCTCCGCTCTCCTATTTCTCCTCTCCGCTCGCACACAAGCTTTCTCCATTGTTAGGCTAGCCTCCATTCTTGTCAGGCACTGTAATCTCGATGGTGGACAGCAAGAGCAGCAGGCTTGCTTAGCATGTCAGTAGTAAGTTGCTTTATTGCAATTTCATTCATTTGTACCGATGTTCATTGTTTGTGTTACTAGCTGCAAGTTCCATGCAGTTAATATGTGTATGGATGCATGTTTGAATAAAGGAAGCCTATTCTGTACGCAAGCAAGACTTAATTGATTGTTAGCTTACACAATGGGGAATAATGTATACATAAGTTGTTGCTATCCAAATGTGTTTGCTTGCTTGATTGAACTGTATGTTCATTTGCTTGAATTAGGTGAATGCTGGCTTGCGTGCTTGAATAGTTGAATCAAGTGTGCATACATGCTGAGATTCTTGAATGGTGATATGGTTGAATCATTGAATTCCAAATTAATTTGCTGTACAAGTTCAAATCATTGATTAGTATATTAGTTGCAATGTTCCAGATTGAGCCATTCGGCTATCAGGAGCAATTTTTTTTGTAGAGTTTCCAATTCATACTCCAAGAGATTAGGTCAATGCTCTACTGTTTACTATGAATTCTATAATGTTTCATTTTGCTATGCACTAAATGCATTGTCTCCCTGCAAATGATAGAGAGTAGTTTTTGGTATGCTCTAATTTGCTATGTTTTGAGCACCATGGTTTTTTGTTTACCCGCATGTAACAAACGACAGTTAAGCTCGATGTCAATTTAGATCAATGTCAGTTTAGCTCGACCCCAACTAAATAGACAGAGAAACTCTTGCGAGAAACTGTAATTTAGATCGACCCGACCTAAAATTCTCCAATAAATGCCACATATCAGATCGAATCGACCTAAATTGCAGGCCATTGAGGTCGACCCGACCTAAATTACAATTTCTCATAATGAATACAAAGAAAACCTAGAAGAAAAGATAAGGAAAAAGGATTCTTCCCATCAAGCAGATCAGGTCGAACCGACCTAATTCCGCAATTATAGATCATAGTTGTCGAATTCTTGAGTAGAAAGTCTTGCACATGAAAATATACCATGTGCAAATTCAGATAGAATCGGCCTAAATTACCCTCAACATCAATAGAATTGCACGCCATTCAGGTGGACCTGACCTAAATTACCAGTACTCATGTTCAATAGAAAGAAAACCTAGAAGAAAACATAAGCTTGAAGCACTCTACCAGTCCAGTAGATCAGGTCGAATCGACCTAAATCCGCGATTACAGATTAGAGTTGTTGAATTATAGAGTAAAAGTGTAGCACATACAAATGTTCCATTTCTTAATTCAGATAGAAACGACCTGAGTTACCCCAAGAGCAATAAAATTGCAGTCCGTTCAAGTCGACCTAAAGTACCATATAATATAATCAATTGATAACGGTAAGCAAGAAAACAACACATTCACGTCGAATTGACCTAAATGGCCCAAAACGTCCTGCGCCCAAGCTAGGAAGAAGCTCACAAAATCCCACAGAATCCCCTTGGACCTATACTCATAGACACCACAGAATATATCCGTAACTCCTAAATACCCAACGTCCTTCACTATAATTGATATTTAGGTCGGATCGACCTAAAGTGTCCTAGTTTGAGAACTGTATATATGATACATATGAAGCTTACTACAACCGTATAGCATCCAAGCCGGTCTAAACTTTAGCTTGTCCCGAGCTAAATTATGATGTGGGCCTGATCCATATAGACGTCCCAGTTGTTCGCCACTGATGATCATGCATGATATAATTGGTATATGATGTAGAGGCATGGGGATGTATGTGGCGCATTTTAGCTCGTACCGACCTAAATCTTTGTTTGTCCGTACTGTGAATAGAATGGCAATAGAGAAGAAGACACCAAAGGAACATCAAGTGCCAAACCTCAACCTCTACTACGAGAATGCAGCTCATCAGCCACACGCGGATGATGACCAGGCGGGCGACGACCTAGCAAACTTTGGGGAGTTTTGGGACATGAAAGAGCAAGACTTGGTAGAGTTCTGGAGCGTAAAATTGATGGGAAATATACAAGACATCTGCTTGACAACGAAGGCCACTAATGCAAATGCCTACCTGCCTCTCTCATACCTCGAGAAGGTGAAGGACATCAACGCCGCTAAAGGATCTAAAATTTTGTTTTACTGCGTCACCACGAGAATGGAATGGGATAAGAAGCAGCAGTACAACTTCACGCTGACCTTCAACTCGGCTGTGATCCCATTCAACATCAGCCCTCTACTAGAGTCTTTTGAAATGACGGAGATTAGTGAGTGCATTAAGAAGCTGGAGGATAAATATGACAATAAATACTTCAAGAGTACCAACGGTCAGCCGCTGCGTGGGGCAAAGCTCTGCTTAAAATTTCGGAAGCTGATCCAGATTTTCGACGTCTTGAGAGCGAAGCTGGACATGCAGAAAAAAATGATGACACCTGTAAGTGTGTCCCTTGATAACCGGAGCCAGGGAGGGAGTGCGGGATCCATGGGCACAAACTCGCTAAGACCCCAACAGAGCCGAGGCAAACACAAGCCGAACACGCCTCTGAAACCTTCTGGAGCACCACGCCAAAGCCATCTCGGCTCCTCCACGAAGAAGACGCAACCCGAAGAGAAGACGGCACCTGAAGCTGTCAACGAAGATAGCTTAGCGTCCGTTGTGACGGATTTGCGAGAGCCCATGCAGGGCAACAACAAACCCGACTACTCACGCTCGACAGAAGTGTACAGGACGTTGTGGTCGTCGTGCACTGACGCGTTCCTATTCGAGCTCGAGGACAAAAAATCGATCCCTATCGAACAACTAGTCGATGCACCTCCGCACATGAACATCAAGACTTACGAGCTGGCTGATGTGAGGAAGATCATGGGCTTCCTTATCAGGATGCCAGATAGGAGCACCAAACAGACTCTGTGCGTAATGCCTTGCGACCTTAACGAGCGGCCGACTAGCTGGGACTCCATCAAAGATGGAAAGTTCTGGCTGATTAATGGGCAGAACAGCGTCAAAGCTACTTACATGATGCGCGACGAAGGGATGGCTGCGGAAGACATCAAAGACTTTGGGCATTGGAATTGGTTTGTTGTTTGGACGAAGAATAATGAAAAACTTTGTCAAATTTCCGCCTACTACAACCGCGTCAACCACTTCGGCGCCATCAAGCCGTCGTGGGCGACAAACATATTGGGAGCGCGGCAAGTATGGATAAATCTCGAGCGCCCTAGGAACCTAAAAGAAGCACTGCAAGTGAGATCGGCTTATCAAGTGTCCAGGACGAGGAAGTCCACGAATAATTAAACAAATTCAACGTAATGTTGAGATCGAGTCGACCTAATTTGCTTGCTGCCATGTTTTTATTATAAGTATTCCGCTTCGTAGTCCGTCCCCATAGAGTAGATCCGAGACGACTTCAAGTTAGGTTGAGTCCACCTAATACGCTCGTCATGTGCCTTGTCTTGCTTATTGACTTGCAATCCATGCGCTCTACTAACATCTGTTTGTTTAGATCGAGTCGACCTAAATGATTGTATAATAGCTAACAGCGTATGTACCCCCTGCATGAGTTTCAAGCTGCTATGAGGCTGCGGTTCGCGATGCTCGACGTGGCGCAGGCGCAGAAGGACGCCAAGAAAAGTAATGCAGAAGTGTTGCTCGACATCCACAATGAGTTGAAATTGATCACTGCGCCGGACGACGTGTTTGATCTATAGAGAGGAGTGATCTCAAGCGCAGGTGTTGGCGAGCTTTATGACCCTGACAGTGACGGGCAGTTCAAGGACAAGCCCAACTGGAATCCCAAAAGTGGGAATCTCACGCACGAGTTCTTCAAGTGGCTGGGAACTTGAACCTACAAGGACCTCAGGAAATTGGCCAATTATATCCTTTAGCGCAAGAACCCCAAGTGGATCAAGGACTACCCGAAAGTCACGATTAAAGCCATATCCTCGGTTTTAGACAGGTGCTATTCTACCAAGGAATGGGTGGACAGGAGGAAGCGGAAGCACCTTGTGAAGAAGGAATTGCACAACATCGATCGTGATCTCGGACTCTTCAGTCCGACGGGGGAACTAGTGCCTGAGAAGTGGAGGCAGTTCAAGGAGTACAATGTCACGAGGGCGACCATAAATGTCCTCCTTGAGCGGCCGGGAGAGCAATACTTCAGAGAGGCAAAACAGGCGAGGAGAATAAATAAGAAGACCGCAGACAAATCACCTCACGCGTACAAATTCTTCAAAGTATTCCAGGACAAACGGAAAGAATTCCTCAAACCTGCCGGAGAGGCTCACTATCGGCCATACGACCCGTAGCGCAACGACTACGCCGAGTGGGTTGAGGACGCCTGGACAGGCGACACTGCTACGTATTTGAGATTGAGGGTCATGGAATTCAGGTACTTCCCCGGGGTGGAGAACAAAGAGAAGTCCAGTACAGTGATAACGTACTTTTACGAGTTCATGTTGTCTTCGAAAAGGAGACGTGAACCGGAGTTTGATGAAGTACCTGCGTGGCTCTTTATCTGCGCCGATATGACAGAGATACACCAGGCTGTTCATTTTGCAGAGAGCGGCGACTTCCTCCACAAATACAAGAAAAGGTATGCCTTCTTCCATCCAGCGAAGAACGAACGTCTATACGACTTGCCCGCAAATTCTAAGAAGGCGCGAGCGAAAGATTACCTCCTCTTCTTGCAAAGGCCCGAGTTTTTGATGGTGAAGATCCCCGACGACTTCTACGCACTAGGCACTACGGTATATACGAAGCCTCGGGCGTACGATGAGCTGCAGTACCGCTTGTTCAAGGGGGAACTCAGAATGGAGTTCTACTTGTGGCTCATGAAGGCGTTCACGATGGCGGGGTCGAATATCTTCTCTGCCTGCGCGGGATCCGAGATCACTTGTACTGCTTTGGTACGTAGTCCAAGACTCGCTCTTCAGCTCGGGTCGACATAAACCTCCTATCGGCAGTCCTTCTCAGTGGTGTTTGTTCGAATCGACCTAAACCTCTGTAGTATTAGCTTTAGTCGACCTAAACCTCTGCAGTGTTAGCTCGAGTTCACCTAAACCACTGTAGTGTTAGCTCGAGTCGACCTAACCTTCATAGTTTCCCCTCTCTTTAGCTCGTTTCAACCTGAAACTATCTCCTCTATGGTTGCCTGTCTCTCTGTCAAAGTTTAAACATGCCTCTGTGTCAAAGTTAAGGTCGAGTCGATCTAATTCTTTCTTGCTCCTCCATTTTATTGACCTCGGACTCAGTTCATGACTGCCATGTTATTTGTGTAGATGTGTTGCGTGAACAGCTATGCAGTCAAGTCAAATAGACTTACAACTGTTAAGGGGGTTTTCTTGGTACCGGCCTTAAACGAATGAGACTACTCCGCACAAGACTATTCTATTCTAGACTATTTACTAGAGATTGAGAGGAGTAGTAAGAGGTTTCTACAACGGAGAACGTACTGTCGGCTAGGAAAAAGCACCAGTATGCTAATGAGTTGGCTCCTGCATACCCACAGACTACTGCAACTAATCAAGATACAACCAACAAGAGTAATACAAGAGCAGGAAACATCGTTAGTCTAACAGCAGTAGTCTAACATACTAGTGCGCACAAGAAGAGTTGAGACAAGAACGAAGTACAATTGAGGCTGCCAAGAAGATGTACAAATGGTATAGCAACAACTCTCTCAAAGAGAGTGAAGGTACATATAGAAGACTGGTCTGACAGTGTGTCAGACTGGTCGACCGGAAAAGTCGGGTCCACCAGTCTGTACCAGCCTGTACTGCCAGGTATCGCCTGTCGGGTCCATTCCTGCCAGGTATAGACTAGCCTACTCTTAGCCTAAGGGAATATCCAATGAATATTCGGTTAACAACATACAGAACTTTAATCGCGAACTCTTAGTGATGTAGCGGTTTTAGACTACTTGGTTTGATCTTTGGTCGCCTTGAATGATCTGTATAATTCCTTGTAATTGTAATATACCTTTGTGTTCACAACTTTTTGCTTGAGTACTTTTTGAGATGAATTTTATGAACGCTTGATGCTATCCTCTAAATGTGTTATGTCTTCGTCGCACCCTTATTTAGTTAGCATCATTTTTCTCCTCTTTTTCCTACTGCTTGGAATATTTTGTTTCGTTGCAATGCGCTGCTGGGATTTGACCACATTGCTAATTCTCTTCAGGCAAGGTATGTTGCTGCCGATCCATCCCACGGTGCTGCCCTCCAATGCACAGCATCCACCTATTCTATTATGGACTACGGCCAGTATGCTATACTCAGTAGAGGAAACTTCTTCTGCTCGGCAGCTACTGCCCAGTCAACCATGGACTTTTCCACCAAGCCAATTCAACATGGTGTAGTGGACAGCCCCCCTAACGGTGGTACCCGTCCTCTGCCGAAGTGCTCACCTTCTCCTTTGTGGTCACGAGAACCCTCTTCTTCTCGTCGCTCGCGTTCTCCGTTTGATAGGGTGCCTCAGAGAAAGCTTTATGAAGACGCCGCAGAACCTATTAATTCTCTTGAGGTGCAAATACTTTCTTTTCCCCGTACCATTATTTCTCTTAGACGGTCTTGCCTTGCCATTTACTTGATATAGATTCCCTTGTATTTGCAGGGTTTCGACAAGCCCAAACCATGCAAGTCCTCTGCTACTTTAAATGTTGTCTAAAAGACCCCTGCGATGCTGTCATCAGACCGACCTCTTCTAACCCAAGCCTATGCTGATGTGCCTCCTCGTGCGCCCTTGCGTACTCGTCTCCCTTGAGTGAATGCGAGTCTTCAAAAGCCTCAGTCATAGGACGGATTCACAAGGAGATCCGCTCCGGTTCGAGATGCAAGGGAGGAACGGATGTTGGCGCAACAAAGGCGAGAGATTGCGCAACAACGATGTTCGATGTATCCCTTTCATAGTCGTGGTCCTGAGATGTTGAAGGCCGAAGTTGAACTGAAGAGTCGATCGCAACCCTAGATCCGCTAGGCATTCTATTTGTGATTACTATAGAGACTTATAAAAATACGTGGACCTCATGTCTTTATATAGGATTTTATGCTTCGTTCATTCTTTTTCCTAGCATTATGAGACATTATCAAAATTGGACTTCCGTTTTGCAATACAGACATCCAAAAAATGTATATTCATTTTATACTTACTATAAATAGATGTCACTTCTGTAATCTTTTATTGCCCACTTCTATTAACCCTTAAACGTCAAGAGGGCCCGAAAGGAATCTAAATTTTTGGGGGCCCAAAAAAAAAAAAAAAAAAGAAAAAGAAAGAAAAATAAATAAATAAATAAATTGCAAAAACGGCTCTGCAGTGCACTGCTGGCTAGCACTGTAGCACTGCGGGACTGCTGAACTTCAGCTGCCCCAACCTCAAAACTTGTTCAATTTGATAACTTTGATTGCTTACCAACAATTCCACAATCTCTTAAATGAGGCGAAAATTTGGAATCTAGATCGCTTTTTCAATAGCTTTCCAACGCAACAAGTCTTGCTTGATTTGGTTGAGAAAATCAACTTTTTTCTTGATTATTCACTTTAAATTAAGCCCATGGGGCTTTCCTTGACGTTTAAGAGTTAAATGTACTCCATTTGATCTTCAATGTGTCCATGTTCTATTGTTTCAACCTATATTTGGAATGGTTAGTGGTTCAATTTGGGTTGAGTTTAGACTTTTTGAACTCTCATTATTCTGGAATTCTCTCATTTTAATGAATATTATGTTCATCACGGATCTGGCGTTTTAATGTGTTGTTAGGGTTTGATGATCGGGCTTTCGATTGATTGCAGGTGGAATGTGAAGGTCACCTTTGGAGTGTTGGAGTGGAATTAATGCGTGCAAGCAAAGATGGAGGCAGCTATGGATTTAATGCGTCGGATGCCACCTTCTCTGTCGAAGCAGGCATTGGACTCGTTGTTGGCTTTACTGCCCGCACATTTGTCGGAGCTACTTTCTCAGTCTGACCAGCCTCTTTAGGTTAATTTAGTCACTCTTCCCGTAGCTCTCGTCAGCCTTGGAATTATTGGAGTTTATGTAGATCTGTCAACAATGTTATGTCTCATTTATCAATGTAGCTCTGCTTGTAGAATGCAGTGTGGCTGCTATTCACTGAGTGGAGTCGTGTGGCTGTTAAGCTAATGCGTTTCATTTGAAGGTTACCAGAAACTGATTATTCCGTTCACCGGTTTCTAGTTCAGTAATAATTTGAACGGGTTTTAACATTTTTGAAAAAAATTATGTGTACTTAAGCTTAAAACAGTCTTTAAATTTATGTCATTGCAGGAGTTTATGTAGACCGGTCGTTCAAAGTGTTTGAAATGTATCTCATAGTTTCGTTGAACGGCGTTCTAGAATGTTCTCGCTTTCTGAATTTGATAATTTTTCCATGGTTTTTCAATTACCTCTGAGAGGCTACTGCTTGAGAACTCAAGGCGTTGGAAAAGAATAGATAATAGTGCAAAATCGCAATTCAGAAACTCGAATCTGGTATATTCGACCGTTCTTCATAACAATGATAGCTAATGTTGTCGAATTCAGTTTATGTATGGGAGCCTGAAGATGGAAAAGGTTTTGCAGCTTGTGTTCTTATCAAGAATGGTATTTTTTTCTGATCCATAAAGTGTCACAGCCACAACCGCTCTCCAACCCATCAATTGTCATAGCCGTGTTGCAAATTCTTTTGGGACAACATTCCTTCATTTTAACTTTGAACCGTCATAATGTTGGCTTCTGCAGTTGGGTCCGACTCCGGCGATGGTCGACGTGGTTTCTTGCAAGAGGGATCTTGGGATGCTATTCACATTATCGAGGCTAGACATGAATATTGATGAATTTTTTTTTGAGGTCATGTATTGCAATACATTTTCCTTTAAATTAGTCCTACATTTTAACAGAGTATACATTTATAGCCTCACCATGACTGTGTTATGCCCTAGTCAAGCATAGATAATGGCTCTTATACACATGATGTCTGCTATGAATGTTGCTTAGCACTTCAGTTTAATGATTCAGGAGATCTATCATCTGTGGTGCAGTAGGGACTGGTTCACGTATTTAGGCTGGCTTGTAGATATGCTTAATATCTAAATTTAAGGCATGATCTTGAAGGAGTCATTTTCAATATCACATAATCTTCACTGGCATGATCTGAAGGGGGAAATCCTAATGCAACAAAACCATTATTTGTTTGCTGCTCAATAATGGTCAAAGCATGTTCCCTTTGAAGATGTTGCTTGTGGCGATTTTATGCATCTGTCTTGTTTGTGGTTTAATGTAATCACAAGATTGGGTTGTGTTCATGTTAAAGAAGTCCAAGATCATCAATACAGTCATTACTGTTTAACAAGCAGGATGATGCTGGCTCTCACAACTGCAGACCAGGCATCTGGTCCATTCAGTTTGTCAGGTTCAATTACTCGGCAGGTAATACATCTGTTTTATTCATGCCTGTTGTTGTGCGTTTTATATATCTCTGGCAGCAGTGTGCAAATTCTAGGCTAACAATACAATACAAATGAATATTGGGTATCCTTCTTTTGCGGAAGATGGAGTCAAAGCTATCACTGGAGCCCGGACACCTGTGCAATATGGGACGGCTGATTGAGGAGATGGAAAGCAAGCTGCGTAATGGATTGCATAACATGGAAGTTGCGGGAATATGAGGATTTGGAGACTATTAGTACTCTGGGCTTTAGGGGCGAAGCACTGGCCAGCATAACATTTGTGGCCCATCTCATTGTCACCACCATGACAGCAGGTCAAGCACACGGATAAAAGTATGGGTTTTTCCGGGTGTATTTTCTGAGATTCCCGACCTGTTTTGGTTACCCTTTGATTGCAAGTGACCTGCTGAAGTAGGCTGGCCATTCAGCTTTGTTTTCTATGGTTTCTAGGCTTTTTAAGCAAGAGTGGCGGTGCATGCTCTGGATTCAATAGCTGGCTTCAAAAACTGGCTTCTGGTAGGACATCATATAAGGATGGGCAGATGGAGGGAGAAGCTCGTCCTTGTGCAGATGATTTTGTATCTGCAGATAAATTGAAGACCATTTTGAAAGAAGAAAAATTACTGGTGAAAAGCAATAAAACGCAGCAATCAAAATTTTCCAAAAGCAGGTGTTTGGGAAGATAACCCCGAAACCCTAAAACCACTAAATCAAATCAAAAATTTCTCAAAGTCAAAATCCAGTATTAGAATTATCAATTCTTATAATTATAATTAACGCTGCTATTGGCTGCCGCGTGTGATTGGACGACACTGAAGACGTCGGCACTACTGCAATGCCAGTGAAAGCGAACAGACAGTGTCTCCGGCGTTGCCGTTTACCCTCCGAGTGAAAACGGTCCGGAATGACATGTACCACGGAATGACGAGTCCGTATTGACGTGATTAGGCAGGGTCATTAAATTTTGAAACTTGTCCGAAGTGACTGCATACTAGGTCATTAAGTACATCTCAATAACACATATTTCTTCTAGTGATTCAAGGTTGGAAATATCAATGTCGCGCTTTGAAATCAACAATTATTGTGCACCCATAACTTGGACCCTCCCATGACTTGTGCTCTGCAACCAAGAAGAGACATGTAGTTAGGAAGTGGCGTGCTCGTATACGAGCTCTACTTGAAGTTTTATGTGTAAAGGGGACTGCTGGTGGTCCTCGGCCACGAGCATGACGAGATGGACGCACCGTGGGTTGATGTAAGCTCGTCACGAGCTATTGAGCGGCCCAAATGGTAGTATCTTTACGGGAAATGGTGTTTAAACTTTTATTGTGTATAGGAGACTCGTGGTGGTCCTCGGCCACGAGCATGTCGAGTTAGCCGCACCCGGGTTGATATGAGGCAGTCAGGTGCCTTTGATCAGCCCTGGTGGAAGAATAATTTTGGTATGTGGGCAACTCGTGGTGACAGTTTATAAATGGAATGGCCACGAGCATGACGAGATTCGGCGGCCTCGAGCATGCAGGACTCAAAGTGGTCCTCGGCCACGGGGATGTTCAATGGCCCTGGTGGCAGTTTATAAATGGAAACTGATGTTTGAAATATTTTGGTGTGTGGTGGCTTCTGGAGGTCCTCGCCCATGAGGGGCTGCACCCAGTGGTACTGAAGGGCCCTCACGAGCATTTGAAACGACCAAGTGGCATTTACTAATGAATGATTGTGTTTAAAACTTTTTAGGTGTGAGGGACTCGCGGTGGTCCCGACCACGAGCATGTCGAGCGCAACCCGGGATTAATGTGAGGTTGTAAAGATAGGATGATGTGAGGTTGTCACGAGCCTTTGAAACGGCCCTAGAATCATTCTGTAATGGGAACTGGTTTTGGAATGATTTTGGTGTTTGGAGGCATCGTGGTGGTCCTCGGGTACAAGATCAACGAGATTGGCGCACTGTCTCTAGCCTTTAAATGGCCCTCGTAGCAGTCTGTTAATGGGAACTGGTTTTTGAATTTCTAGGCATAGGAACTCATGGTAGTCCTCGGCCACGTGCACGACGAGCCGCTGTACCCCGCAGTGCTTTGAGGTCGTGTTGAGCATTTCACGTGGCATCCCTCGCATTTTTGCAAGGGAACAGCTGTTTAAAATTTTCTAGTTAAGTGGAGGACAAGGGGTAATTCTCGGCCACAAGCATGACGTAAACATTGTATAATTAAAAATCAAAAGTGGAAACACAATGTATATCATTCATCATCCTTTCCTTGGACTGCCTCATCATCCACGAATGCACACACTCCTGGAACATATCGTCGCTTGTGACGGTATGGAAGTGCCGAGGCTACGGCGTACGTCTAGACAATCCCGGCCACGTACTGAGGCAGCTTGAAAGTTGCAGGAGGACTACAATACCAATTATAATTCGTCGCAATAAGATGTTGCAATATCACCCCTCTGTTTAAGAGAACAAAATTGAAAGGACTTAGAAATTGGTTTGGAAATAATATATAGTGCAATTGGTTGTACGTTAACAAATTTGGAAACATGCTTGAGCGATACAACTTATGCACAATGGCCTGCTAGTCTCTCCCTCTTTGGTTTCTTAGCAGGCGCCGGATTTATTGGAGGAGTGCTGACCCTGGCCTTGCACATAAGGTCGATTACTTTAGGTGGTGTCATTGGTGCAATGAGTTCATCAAAAATCCGTTGATCATCCTCCAGTGCTAGATTGTGTCGATCAAGAGCTAAGCATGCTTTGATGGATGTACTTATCAAAAGGACAGAATTTAAAAGCTTAGATTGAGATGATAAGATATGTTACAAAAATGTAGCTCAAACTGTCGTTGAAAGCATTAGAGCATACCTGTAGCGGCCTTGCAATCGAGAACGACATTGCTAGGTTTGCAAAACTGCTGAATTAGTAGTTGAAAGAAGGGCTGATTTTTCTCCGGGGTGCTAGTTTGTGAGCCCAAGAGCGGAGAGCGGAGAGCCTAGGTTTTTTTGAGAATTTTTTCTGGCAGTCAATAAAAGTACCTATGACCGTGGGAAGAGGATGTATGACCGTGGGACCATCAAGAAAAGGGATTGAGTGATTTAGGATTATAAATGTTGTATCGATGAAAAATTAGTTTGAATTTTAGATTCAGGGGTGAGCTCAATCGTAATGTAGGGTAACCTTGTAGAAAGTATATCTCAATTTGTGAATGCATCAAGGACTACAAAAGAAAGTTACGTGAAAAAAGAATGCTAGTATGAGAACATAAATGTAGTGGCCTTTTTAGTCTCACTACCAATCATGAAATACCATAGGGTTGCAAAATACAGTACACTACGAGGAATCATCAGAGGAATCCTCATATGTAGAAGATGATGTTCTAGAAAAAGAGCTAGAACTAAGACCTCGCAGCCTCTACGTCCATGAACTGTGAAACGCCGGTATCAGCTACTCCCTTGGTCATGTCCACGTCATCTAGTCTATTCTCTGCAAATGCCCTAGCTACTGGCTCCACGTACACCAGGACCTCAAACGATTCCAAGGGACTTGGAAAGAAGCTTCGCGCAGCAAAAAAAGGCTTGTGTCGAGGAGGGCTCAGTCCAATTGAGAAGCTATAACACATATGGATAACATTAGTACATTCAGCTGCATAAAATCAGTTTAGAGTCATGGAGCTAGGGAATTTGAATTAAAACAAACTTACTTACTTTGTCATCTTCTCTTGACCTGTGTTGGTACAATCTCCATAACATAATATTCATTAAAATGAGAGAATTCCACAATTATGAGAGTTCAAAAATCTTAACTCAACCCAAATCAAACCACTAACCATTCTAAATATAGGTTGAAACAATAGAGGATGGACATACTAAAGATTAAATTTGAGTACATTTAATAGAAGTGGGCAATAAAAGATTACAGAAGTGACATCTATATATAGTAAGTAAAAAACGAATATACAATTTTTGGGTGTTTGTATTGCAAGACGGTAATCGAATTTTGATAATGTCTCATATTGCTAGGAAAAAGAATGAGCAAAGCGTAAAATCCTATATATAAACATCAGCTCCATGTATTTTTATAAGTCTGTATAGTAATCGCAAATAGAATGCCTAGCGGTTTTAGGGTTGCGATCGACTCTTCAGTTTAGCTTTGGCCTTCTACTGAAGTTCAGCTACTGCCATGAACATCTAACGACCACGACTATGGAAGGTATACATCGAACATCGTTGTTGCGCAATCTCTCGCCTTTGTTGCGCCAACATCCATTCCTTCCACGCATCTCAAACATGAGCGGATCTCCTTCTGAATCCGTCGTGTGACTTAGTCTTTTGAAGACCCTCATTCACTGAAGGGAAACGAGTACGCAAGGGCGCATGAGGAGGCACATCAACACGAGCTTGGGTTAGAGCAAGCGGGTCTGATGACAGCATTGCAGGGGTCTTTCGGACAGCATTTAAAGTAGCAAAGGACTTACATGGTTTAAGCATGTCCAAACCTTGCAAGTACAAGGGAATCTATATCAAGTAAATCACAAGGCAAGACCATCTAAGAGAAATAATGGTGCACGAAAAGAAAGTATTCGTATCTCTAGAGAATTAATTGGGTCTGCAGCGTCTTCATAAAGCTCTCTTTCAGGCACCCTATCACACGGAGAACGCGAGTGACGACAAGTAGAGGGTTCTCGTGACCGCAAAGGAGAAGGTGAGGACTTGGGCAGAGGACGGGTACGACCATTAGGGGGTGTCGTAGCAAGTGGTAGTGGATACTCCCCTAGAGCGCACTTTTTTGTATTAAGAATGCTCGTAAAGGTTATTTCCGAGTTATCGTTCCGCGGAGACTTTGTGAAGTGGGAAGTTTCCGGAAACTGATCCGGATTGGTGACTCCTCTCTTTTGGTCACCAATTAACTCTCTTTTTCCGTACTAAAACCGGATCTTCTCTACTGACTGATCCGGCTATGGCTAGATCCGGTTTCTGTTTGGGTTGGAAGTTTAGCCAACCCTACTCTACCCGGTCTGACCTAGCCACTTAATGCGATTTTCCCTTAACCTCTGTTTTCCCTCAGAGGGTTCTCCATTTGCATTTTCAAGGATGCTGGATTTAAAGTCACACCCTCCCCTACAAATTTCCGTGACAGGGGATTCACCACTTTCCGGTTATCCAAACTCGACTCCCTAATCCGGGTACTTTCCGTATTGCTCTTCAACTATAGATTTATCCCAAACCCAGAGCCGGTCACACAAGCGCAACCCGGTTTCCCCCTCCTCTCCAAAATACTACGACTTGTTAGCTGGAATGGACAGTATCCGGGGTGTCCGGAAGAGATTGAATTCTTTACGACTTGTTTTACTCTGGCTTCCCCGTACCGTGCAATTACAAGTTCTACCTGGATGGTGGCACCTCTACCGAACTACCCGTCCAGGAGTTCTGAGAGAACCGGAGTACCCCCTCCTGTTCACTCAGCCACTAACCCGGAATATCCGCCTATAATCGGGCGCGGAAAACCCCACATTCAAACGATCCTAACTCTTCCAAATCTTCTACCCGCTCTGTTATCTGATTCTACACTAGAGCCCGGTTAATCCATCCGGTTACCAAAGGACTAATTGGGCCATTGTTCCGAGCAATAACACAAGCAAGCAAACACACGCACACACAGACAATTGTGAAAAGAACATACGCCTCTACTCATTTACATGGACCAGTGGTACACAAAAAGACCCAAGGAATGAAGAACATCCCTTAATAAGAAGCCACCCCCAAACTCCAGGATTCGGGAAATCCTCAAATCCTACATTCCTGGGATTTGGAAGTCCGGGGAGCTCTCTTCACGGTTCAGTTTCTATCCTAAGCTGCCATTAACATTAAAATCCTAAAATTTCTATACACAAAAAGTCTTTTAATCTACCTACTCAAAAAGCCTACCCTAAGCGGCCGGATCCACTAAATCCCGATCACTAGTCCCGGACCCCCGGTGGTCCCGGGCAGCGGATCTTCTTCCACTTGCTGCTCCTCCTGATCTTCCGGGTTCTCCATCACGACTAGAACAACCGGTCCGCCCTCTTGTGCTCCCTGCTCCGCCTACTGCTCCTCGATTCGTTCGCCCACTAGCGCACCTCCCGGTTGACCGTCCGGGTGACTTCCTGGCCCATCCTTTGGCTGTTCCTCCCTGTCGGGTTGGGCATCCATCTCTCCCATATGTTCCTTCGGGTTTAGAAAGTCTGCTAGGCTCGCTCCTCCGGGGTTGACCGTATGAATCGGCGCCACCTCCACCATGGGCCGGGAAGTATGCTCTTATGTTGAGCTCACCGTCCTCATCAGCCAGTCTAACTCCCTCGCCTGAGGCGCCTCGGCAGACAAATAGAAGGCACCCTCCAACCCATCCCCGGAGCCTACCCTCTCACCCCGGTTGTTGGTCTCCACCACATCCGGTTCAGAAGCAGAGGGGCCCTCCGCAGTCACTTGTTCCGCGAGCGACCAAAACTCCACCAATGCCTCCTCCACCTTGTCCGAGTATTCCCGGACGATGTTCTTCACCCGGGCAGCCCCTTCCAATCGCGGCTGGGTGATCTATTGGTCGTACAACCGGGCCTTGGTCTGCACCTCCCCTCCCGGTTGGAAGATCTGGACCACCTTCGTGATGCATGACCGGCCGGTCTCCCCCACGCGTCTAATGGACTCCTCCTGCCCCTTGATGTGCTGCACTTGCGTCCGGATGACGGCCTCCATCTTCTGGACGTACTCCGACTTCCTGCGCAGCTGTTCATTCTGCTCCAGCACAAGGATGGCCGCCTCGCTCACCTGTTCCCGGCTCCTGTGGAGCGTCATCTGGAGTTTCCGGATCAGCCCCGGGTACTCGAGCACGTCATCACTCCGGAGGAGGTTCCCCACCTCCCGTACTACAGCGAAAAAAGGAGCGTACGTTTCATCCACCAAGTCCAGGGCTACCCGGGTCGTCAGGAGAATGTCCTCTACTGCGAGTGGAACCTCCTCCTCTGGATGGTCCTGCTTCCCGGGCTGGCTCCTCTCTCACAGCTAGTCCCTGCTCCTGGTCTCCCTCCTCCCCGAACTCCTCCTCGTCGTCCTCTCCATCGTTTGCCTCTCTGGGACGAGCTTTCCGGTTATTCAACGGAGTGGTCTTCTTTTGGCCCTGACCCTTCTTCTTGACTGGAGTTACCTCCTGGATGTCCGGATCTTCCTCCCCGTCGGGCCCGAGGATCAACTTCCTCTTCCGCTCTGGTTGCTCCCGGGGATGCACTTAGGAAGGACCTCCCTCATCTGGTTTGGAACCTGCTGTCGGATCATGCTTCTTCTTCCTCCTCAGCTCCAGTCGCGGTGATTCCTCTCCTGATTCGTCTTCGTCCGGATATTGCTTTGACCTCACCTCCTATCGAAGTCCTGCGCCACCCAGTCGACCTTCCTCCAGGTCCTCTCTCCTTTCCTGGCGCACCTTTCGTTGCGGCCTGACACCACGCGGTTGGTCTCCCTCCGGGCGGTCCTCTCTCCTCTTCTTTTCCTTCTCTAGAACGGAACTAGCACCACCCGGTCGCACCGGATCTTCTCTTTCTTTCCGGCGTTCCTCCCAGACGCTTCCCCTGTCCGGTTGAGGCGTCTTTGGCAGCTCCCTTCTCTCCGGTTGGGCCATTTCCCGCTCCTCCGGTTGCGGTGCAGGCCTTGGCTGGTTCCCTGCTTCTGCTCTCGGATGTGCTGCCTTCCGCTTGGCTGGGCTCCTCTTCCCCGGAATAGGAGGAATCTCCAACCTCTTATTGTCCTACTTCGTGATGCATCCGTTCTTCTCGTACAAGTGGTAGAGGAAAGGAGCAAGCGCACAACCCTTCTTGCTCCCGAGATTCCTTGCCATCTTCAAGGTTTTCCGGTGCACCAAATATCCCTAATTGATCTGCTTCCAGCGATGCAGCGCGAATAGGATGCCCCTCGCCAGCGTGACCGTGAGGGTGGTGGGCTTTTCCAGGTTGAGGACAGGCACCACGTACTCAAGGAGACGCTGCTCCCCAGGATTCATGCAATCCGCCATCTTGAAGCTGTCCTGATCCAAGAGGAAACTATAGAGCTCCTTCACCCAATCCGTGTCTCCCTTGCTGCCCGATTTGAAGTCCTCATCAGTCTCTGGGAAGTCGTATGTGGAGCGCCAATGCTCCTGGGTCCAAATCCCGTACTTCGCGCGGATGCTTGACCGGAAGGCAGGCGCCATAGCTCTACCCTCAATTCTTGCCAACATCTTGGCGTCCTGCACATCCCACACCTTGCCAAAGAGCCCTATACACCCAATGGTCGTGAGATCATTGAGCAGATCCCGAAGTCTCCCGAGTACAACGGAATCTCCGGAATTACCCTCTTCTCCGGGATTTTGGACCCGACCTCCCTATGCGCCATAGCTGCTGTCTCCAGGTGCACCTCTCTATTCCTCCGTCAGTGCCAGGTCTCTCTCTCCGGGTGCGCTTTCTCTTTCTCCCGTAATTCGTGCGCATCTCTCTTCGGTCGCGCTCTCTCTCTCTTCCTTGATGTGCGCCTGACTTACTTGGAGACCTCAAGCCTGACTTCTTGGAGTCCTCGCGCCGGACTCCCCGGGTACGCACTCCCAACTGCCGGGCGCTCACTACTCTCTCCCTCCGAACGCACAATGGAAACCCTAACACTATCTGGAAACACAAAAGAGGGTGCACGAGGAGGGCTAGAGGAACCAGGGAGAAATGAATAGTGAGCCGCCCAATTTAAGGCGGCCCAATTCAAATTCCGGATCGTGGCTGGGTGCGTCAGGGGCTCGACCCCCGATGCCCGGTTTCCCATCCGGTTTCTTGCTTGATCCACCGCCATTCCTGGGTCCGTAGCGAACACTTAAGCGTGCGTGAGAGCACCACTCTCTCCAAATTAATAAAAAGGCCATCATGGACGCTACTTCTCCTATTTATGGCGGCTAAGGCTACCCCATACTACCCTAAAAACCCTAACTGCCCGGTTTTGAATAAAATGAGGTTTGACAGGGGGGCTGTCTTCTATACCATGTTGAATTGGCTTGGTGGAAAAGTCCATCGTTGACTGGGCCGTAGCTGCCGAGTATAAGAAGTTTCCTCTACTGAGTATAGAATACTAGCCATAGTCCATGATAAAATCAGTTGATGCTGTGCATTGGAGGGAAACAGCGTGGACTGGATCTGCAGTGGCATACCTTGCCTGAAGAGAATTAGTAATGTGGTCAAATCCGAGCAGCGCATTGCAACGAAACAAAATATTCCAAGCACTAGAAAAGAGCTGAAACATGATGCTTATTGAATAAGAAAGCAATGAAGACATAACACATCGAAGGGATAGCATTTATGCGTTCATAAAATTCATCTCACGCAGTACTCAAGCGAAAATGCTGTGAAGACAAAGGTATATTACAATTACAATTAAATTATAGAGATCAGTCAAGGCGACCAAAGATCAAACCGAGTAGTCTAAAACGGCTACATCACTAAGAGAAGGGCGTCGAGCTATACGACAGTACAATGAACTACGACCAAGGCAGACTACGGGATGCGCGTACAGCTTCAATGAGGACGTTGTACAGCCGAGGGTCGGACTCGTCGCAGAGCATACGCCGCTCAATATTATCGTCCCTGCGGAAAGATAACAACCCTGGGCCAGGACTGCGATGTAGACGCCGAAACCATGGAAGGAGAACATCAGAGAGAAAATGATTGCGCGCACCGACCCCGACGTAGGACTAAGAGTCGGGGAGGACTACATTCTGGGGCTTATTCAAAATGTGCTTATTGGGGCTGTCGTCCACTACAATGGTGTTTGCAGACGTGAATCTGCCACCATAGCGTGTGAACAACTTGGCGAGATTCTTAGGGAACAAGTCCTTATCAGTGCCAGGCACTTTAAACGAGGACACCCTACCACGCCTATCCCTACACTTGAGGGTTTCGCACGAGTCTCGGCCAAGGACAAGGGAAGGAAGTTGGAAGCCGCAGAACAAATATTGTACTACCAATTCAGTGGTAGACTTCTTCATTGAGCTCCAGACGGTAACGTCTGTGATCATGGTCAGCTCCCAGAGGAACAGTAGCACAGTAGGCGCACATATACTGCTTTGGGCCCCACTGCAGTCGGGAGAACCGCTGACTGCGGTGCTGAGTATTCGTTAAAAGGCGTATTGATAGCCCGGGATTTCAAATCTACACAGACGCAGAGGATTCCGTTCAAGTCCAAGACGACATTGAGCCATTTTTTGGGCGTCCTAAGCTGTGGCAATCGAATGACCGCCTCCGAAGAACCTCCACAAGAAAGAGGAAGACTGAATCCCTGGGGACAACAGGCAGACAAATGTGCAGCCAGTTACCATCCTGAACTGACATATTTCAGACAGCATGGTAATGAAAACGGTGAACGATCGAGGCGAGCGCGGAGACAGCTCTTTCAAACAACAACACACGCACACACGCACAGACACACAACTTTGTGGAAAAGAACATGCGCCTCTACTCATTTACACGGAACAGTGGTACACAAAAAGACCCAAAGAATGATGAACATTCCTTGATAAGAAGCCACCCCAAACGCCTGGATCCGGGAAATCCTCAGATCCTACAATCCCGGGTTCCGGAAATCCGGGGAGCTCTCTCTACGGTTCAGTTTCTATCCTAAACTGCCACTAACATTTAAGTCCTAAAGAGTCTATTCACAAAAAGTATTCTAATCTTCCTACCCAAAAAGTCTACCCTACGTGGCCGGATCCACTAATCCCGGATCGGGGTCACCCCTAAAGTTCCCGGGCAGCGACTCTTCCGTTCTGCTGTCTTCCAGTTGCTGCCCCTCCTGGTTCTCCTGGTTCTCCACCACGTTTGTTCTCCTTGTTCTCCACCACCTAGTTTGCTCCTATGCGCACCGTGGTCCTCCTGCCGCTCCTCCTCCGGTTCGCCCCCTCCCGCGCCGTCCGGTTAACCGCCCGGGTTACCTCATGGCCCACCCTGTTGGGCACCCATCTCCACCATGTCCTCTTCCGGGTTAAGGAAATCCGCCGGGCTTGCTCCTCCGTCAGTAGCTCCTCTTTTCTCTTGGTCTTTACAACACAAGCATTTCTTTGTCCCGACTGATACCGCCGAAACTTCTTCCTCTTCGGATTATCACCGGCATAAACGGCAGCATTGTATTGGTCCCGATGTAAATGATCATGAAGAGACCATCCCTCACATATAGCATGGGTAAGTTGCCATTTTCTAGTTCAGAATATGCTATCCGCAAGAATGACATCCACATTCACACACTTCACGATATGCACGGCTACTTAGTATACTCCCCTAGAGCGCACTTTTTCGTATTAAGAATGCCCGTAGAGGTGATTTCCGGAATTATCGTTCCGCGGAGACTCTGTGAAGAGGGAAGTTTCCAAAAACTGATCCAAATTGGTGACTGCTCTCTCTTTCCCGGTCACCAACTAACTCCCTTTTTCGTACTAAAACTGGATCTTCATTACTGACTGAGTCGGCTATGGCTAGATCCGGTTCCTATCCGGGTTGGAAATTTAACCAACCCTACTCTACCCGGTCTAACCGAGCTACTAAATCTGGTTTCCCCTTAACCTCTGTTTTCCCTCAGAGGGTTCTCCATTTGCATTTTTAAGGATGCTGGATAGAAAGTCACACCCTCCCCTACTAATTTTCGTGACAGGGGATTCTCCACCTCCCGGTTCTCCAAACTCACCCCCTAGTCCGGGTACTCTCCGGATTGCTCTTCAACTATGGACTTATCCCAAACCCATAGCCGGTCATACAAGCGCAACCTCGTTTCCCCCTTCTCTCCAAAATACTACAACGACTTGCTAAATGGAATGGACAGTATCCGGGGTGCCCAGAAGAGATTGAATTCCTCACGACTCATTTTACTCTAGCTTTCCCACACTCTACAATTGCAAGATCTACCCGGATGCTGGAACCTCTACTGAACTACCCGTCTAGGAGTTCAGAGAGAAGTGGAGTACCCCCTCCTGCTCCCCCAGCCACTAACCCGGGTTTTCTCCTGCAACCGAACACAGAAAACCCCACATTCAAACGATCCTAACTCTTCCAAATCTTCTACCCGGCCTCTTAACTGACTCTACGCCCGAGCCCGTCTAATCCATCCGGTTACCAAGGGACTAGTTGTGCCACTGTTCCGGCAATAACACAAGCAAATACACATATGCACACACACACACACACACACACACACACAAAGTTTGTGCAAAGAATATGTGTTTCTACTTGTTTACACGGAACAATGATACACAAAAAGACCCAAGGAATGAAGAACATTTCTTGATAAAAAGCCAAACCGAAAGCCCGGATCCGGGAGATCCTCAGATCCTACATCCTCGGGATCCGGAAATCCGGGGAGCTTCCTCCACAGCTCAATTCCTATCCTAAGCCGCCACTAACACCTGAAACCCTAGAAGTCATTTACATCAAAAAGCCTTCTAATCTACCTACTCAAAAAGTTCTGCTCTAAGCAGCCCGGAAGGTGTGCTCCTAAGTTGATCTTTCCATCCTTATCAACCGGTCAATCTCACCCTCTTGAGGAGCATGTGCAGACATGTTGAACACACCCTGCAGCCTATCTCCGGAACCTACCCTCTCACCCTGGTTGGCGGCCTCCTCCTCATCAGCTTCCTTGTCGGAGGAACTCTCCATTGTCATGTGCTCCGCCAGTACCCGGAATTCCACCAGATAAGCCTCCACCTTGTCCGAGTACTCTCGGACCACATTCTTCATCTAGGCTGCTCCCTCCAATCCCGGCTAGCCCACCCGCTCGTCATACAACCGGACCTTCATCTGTGCCTCTCCATGCGGTTGGAACAAGTGTGACAGCTTGGTGACGCATTGCCGGCTTGTCTCCCCTATGCTTCGGATGGTATCCTCCTGTTCCCGGATCTGCAACTCATTCCTCTGGATGTGTGCCTCTATCTTCGCGATAGTGGTCACGTTCCGTTGCAGCTCCTCTTCCAATCCCTTCAAGAGGGCGGCTAACTCGCTCTCCTCCTCCCGGATACCCTGCAAATGTGCGGCCAACTCGCTCTCCTTCTCCCAGCTCCTGAGGAGCTTCCTCTGAAGCTTCCGGATTCGCGCTGGATACTTCAAGGCGTCATCTGTCCGGAGGAGAGTACTTGCATCCTAGAGCGCGGCGAAAACCAGAGTGTACTGCTTCGTGACCATGTCGAGAGCGATCCGGGTCTGCAGGAGTATGTTCTCCACCTCGGGAGGGGCCTCCTGTTCCTCTTGTACACTCCCGAATTGTCCTGCCTCCCGGGCCGGTTCTTCCCCCGTTGGCAGTCCGTGCTCCCGGTCTCCCTCGTCTCCGGTTTCCTCTCCGTCGTCCCCCTGCCTCCTTGGGACGCTTGTTCAAGGGAGTTGTCTTCTTCCGGGCCGGTCCGTTCTTCTTCCGGTCCTTTCGGCTCTTCCTCCTCCTCGGCCGTGAGAACCAACTTCCTCTTCAGGCCCTGAAGTCGCACTTGAGACGGACCTCCTTCCTCCGGTTGGTACCGTTCTGCCAGTCGTTCCTGTGGGACCACCGGGGCGGGATCTTCCTGTATAGGTCCGGACTCAACCACCGGCTCCACTGGAGGTCACGTTTGGGAGGAACCCCCTGCCCTCGATTGAGAACCCGTCTCCGGATTCCTCACCGTCTTCTTCCGGGTCAGCTTCGGCGAAGGACATTCCTTCTCATCCTAGCTTCCCCAGGATCCTTCCAACGCTTCGTCTTCAACTCCTGCTGAGGTCCTGCCCCACCCTGTCGGCCTCCTTCCGGGTCCTTCCTTCTCTCCTACCGCTCGTCTTACCACGGCCTGGCACTGCCCGGTTGGCCTCCCTCTGGGCGGTCTTCCCTCCTCTTTGTCCTCAGCTCCGGGGTGGCGCTGGCTCCACCCGGTTGTACCGAGTCTTCTCTCTCACTCGTGCACTCCTCCCGGATGCTGCTCTTGTCCGGTGGAGGTGCTGGTGGGGCCATCCTCCTCTCTTCCAGTCTCAGCGAGGATCCGGGTCGACAGGTTCCCGCTCCTCCTCCCGTAAGAGCCATCTTCCTCTTGGCCGGGCTCCTCAGTCCCGGAATGGGAGGAATCTCCAACCTCTTCCTTTCTTCTTCCGTGATGCATCCCTGTTTCTCATACAGGTGGTAGAGAAATGAGGCCAGCGGACACCCCTTCTTGTTATCGAGGTTCCAGACCCACTTCTGTGTGTTCTTGTGCACCAGGTACGCCCATTTGATCTTCTTCTTTCGAAGGAGTGCGGATAGGATACCCCTTGCCAGTGTAACCGTGAGGGTGGTGGGCTTCTCCGGGTTCAGGATGGGCACCACGTACTGGAGCAGACGGTGCTCCCGGGGGTTTATGCAATCCCCCACCTTGAATCCGTCGTGGTCTAAGAGGTGGGTGAAGCGTGCCTTCACCCAATCCGTGTCGCCCTTGCTGTCCGGTTCCAGGTCCTCGCTCGTGTCCGGGAAGTCGTACACGGCTCGCCAATGCCCCGAGGTCCAATTCCCGTACTTTGCCCGGATAGTCGCCCGGAATGCAGACTCCATAGCTCCGCCGTCAATTTCTTCCAACATCCGGGCGTTCTGCACATCCCACACCTTCCCGAACAATCCCAAACACCCGATCTTCTCGAGGTCCTGGAGCAACTCCTCGAAGTCTTCCGAATGCTGCAGGATGTCCGGAACAATCCTCTTCTCCGGGATTTTGGATCCGGTTTCCCTGCGCGCCATGGCTGCAGACTCCGGACGCGCTCTCTCACTCCTCTGGAAACGGCGCAGCTTCTTGTCCGGGTGCGCCCTCTCTCTCTCCTACAAATCACGCGCTTCTCTCCCCGTACGCTTTCCCTTCCGCTTTCGTGGTGTACGCCTGACTTTCCAGAGCCCTTGCACCTCTCTTCCCGGTTACGCACTCACTCCTGTCCGCAAACTCCGCCTGAAATTGCGACGCTCACTGTCCGGGTGTTCGCTTCTCCCCAATTCTAACCTTGTGCTACTGTTTCTCCCTCGGCGCTAAATTTCCCTAAATGTCGGTCGCTCATTGCTTTCTCCCTTCGGACGCGAAATGGAAATCCTAGCACTCTCCGGAACTGCGAAAACTGGTGCGCGTGAAAGGCTGGAGGAACCGGGGAGAAATGAATGGAGAGCCGCCTAATTTAAGGCGGCCCAATTCAAATCCCGGATCGTGGCCGGAACCGGCAGAAGGCCGTCTCCCGACATCCGGTTTCCCAATCGGTTTCCTGTCCGGTCCGCCGCCATTCCCAAGTTCCGTAGCAAACACTAAAGTGCGCGTGAGAGCGCCACTTCTCTCAGCATAAAGAAAAAGACCATCATAGACGCTACTTCTCCTATTTATGGTGGCTGGGGCTACCTTTTACTGCCCTAAAAACCCTAACTGCCCGTTTTTGAATAAACGTGGTTCGACACTTGGTCTTCACCTAATGGCTCGTCATTCTCAAGTACAAAGTCGGAGTCCACGCTTCGACAAATACCTTCTGCTACAATATCCAATCCATTGTTGAGTAGCGTTACATATTTGGTAATCCACCTGTTCCTCGGAAGACCGGGGCAATTCTTCAACTCGTCCAGCAGAACTAGCTCAGGTGGGACATCCAACTTCTGTTACACCGAACACAATGATGTCTCAGTCACTTAGGTAGACGAACTATGGATTATTACATAACATGTATGAAATAAAAGGTTCAAGACAAATGCAATACCTCAGATGAAACACAGTTAAAATCCAATTCGCTATCAGATGCACTCGACTCCATAAGAGAATGTTCGCAAGTACTGCAGGACGAATATGTTGACCGGGAAAAATATCTACAAGGCAACGACAAAACGAAGTGAGTAATCACATGTCAAAGAAGATGATGCACCACCTCAGTTATCATAGAAACTGATTAAATCAATGCTTGCAATACAACGCTCCGCTCTATAACTTCAAATAAACCGTGTACAACCTTAACTTAAATTAGCTGGACTCGAACTAAAGAGATTACCACTGACATTACAGTACTAAATAAGATGGAACGTATTCAAAATACATTCCGAACACGAGATTGCCACTCAGATAAGTCTACGTGTGAGTAGACATGTGATTTAAAATAATTAGTAGAGGGGCATAACTCGCAGATAGTTTATAATGTCAAATTAGCTCGAATTGAGCTAAACAATAGTCATGAGGCTACACGCCTAAACCTGTCTGTATTAAAACTTATGACAGAACTCAAGAGAACTATCATCAATCATCGACAATGAAATGATATCGGCCATACAAAGCAAATTAGCTCGATTCGAGCTAATTGTACAAGTCATGACGTCGACAGGAGACTATCGCCTAATTTTGAGTTTAGGGGTAACTTCAGTCACCGCATCATGATATAAAAACTGTATCAAGAGTAGTTCGTAGCTTTACAGCTTATCTCTCAACGATACTCGTATATGTAGTACCATTTAGCTCGACTCGAGCTAAATTGAGTTACCACAAGAACGGTATTATGTAACCGCAGTTCGTCAACTAGTGTAATTCAGGATTACTACGGTTTGGTTGAAATAGTCCATTTTGACATCCACGGATTAGCTCGACTTGAGCTATAGGGACAGCTATCCGGACTGAGGAATCACCACGTCATGATAAACATTATAGCTAGATGAAGTTCTTAGCTATACAATTCAATGTTGATGAAACTCGAAGCTGAAGTACCATTTAGCTCGACTCGAGCTAAAGGAACAGCTATCCGGACTGAGGAATCACCACGTCATGATAAACATTATAGCTAGATGAAGTTCTTAGCTATACAATTCAATGTTGATGAAACTCGAAGCTGAAGTACCATTTAGCTCGACTCGAGCTAAAGGGACAGCTATCCGGACTGAGGAATCACTACGTCATGATAAACATTATAGCTAGATGAAGTTCTTAGCTATACAGTTCTGTGTTGATGAAACTCGAAGCTGAAGAACCATTTAGCTCGACTCGAGCTAAATAAATGGTTCATGATAAGGGTATTATGAAACCCTATAGATTGGAAGTTGGTCAAACTAATGAAATGCAAGCTAATGACGTTGAAAAACAGATAGCCTATCGTTGCTTATACGGATTAGCTCGACTCGAGCTAAATTGACATCTATCTGGTATCAGTATGTGCCTCAAAATTTGTGCAGTGCACCGTGAAGTCCTGATTGGCTCCTCGGGAATCGTGCACGCATAATATCTTTCCGTTGCCTCGACTTCTGTGCAAACCTAGTCCGACGCAACAAATGCCAGAGCGGTTTTAAAATTGCATTCAATGATACCACTGTTAGAAATGTAGGAGTCCAGATCTCACCGTGAATGGAGGCCGGCCGTCAAGTCGAGCCTCACAACTACAATATTTACAGCAACAAAGCGAGAGCAGCATCGACGAGGAGTGCTAGTAACATAATCAAGCTATCAGATTCGGCCGAAATGAGTTCGACTGAGCTAATCAAAATTTGATAACAGCAGAATCTCACTACAGTAGAATCAGCAGGAAGAGAACAGTCGCCCGCGGATTAGGGTTTAGGCAGAAGTGAAGGTCAGAGGCTAGAGGTGAAGGACAAAGGTCGGAGGTTGAAGGCGAAAGGACGGAGCTGAAGACCCAAGACAGTGCGCGCGGCCGGAAGTGAAGGACAGAGGCCGAAGGGGAAACGCAGAGGACTAAAGTGAAGGCAGCAGAATAGTAAGAACGGAGGCCGGAGGCCAAGCACAGAGGACTGAAGTGAAGGACGGAGGCCAGAGGCTAAGCACAGAGGACAGGGTGAACAAAAAGAAATGGCGCGAACGAAAAATCGAAAGGAGCAGATGGCGCCAACAGAGATAAATGCGGGAAAAGGTGTTCCTGACACCAACGACTGAGAGAAGGTGCCCGCAGTAAAGGAGGATCCGCTAACTTAGTGAAATTAATGCTTAGGGTCCAGGGTTTTAGGGTCTAGGGTTTTAGGATTTAGGGTTTAGGGTCTAGGGTCTACGCTGTAGGGTCTAGGATTTAGGGTCTAGAATATTATGTCGATGGTTTTTAGACTAGGTTTAGAGTTTAGGGTCTAGAGTTTAGAGTCTAGGTTCTAGAATTTAGAGTTTACGGTACATTGAAATAGATTAAATATTTATCAAAAGACAATCGTTCCTAACCATCCACGTGAAAGCCTATCACATATATATAAATATATATATATATATATATATATATATATATATATATATATATCACATATATATATTTATATGTATATATAGGTATATATAAACATATACATATTTTATTTTTTTAATGTATTTATTTTGAAGATAATGCTGAATACCCAATGCTAACTAGTTTATAAAATAAAAGTTTGATTTACTTTTGTGCACATCTAGAAACATATGTATATTAATTTCTTATAACACTACGATTTCGAACAATATATATAGAGTATTATTGAGACACTCTACCTAGGAAAAAATAGGGGGGACTAATCAACTCTGCAACCGCAATAACTTGCATGAATAAGAAGCCTACATCGCGCAAACAAAAACCTAAAACGTTCTCTATGAAACATGCTCATCCCTTACCTAAGAAGTGCGACCTCTGCTCTGAAGAGAAATGAACCTCCAAAAGCTTCCACAGAAGATTGAAAGTTCAAAGATTTTAAGCGAGGAGACAGTACAGGAGCTTTGAACGGAAATGAGTGAAGGAAGTGTGTGGAGAAGTTCCATTGTGACAGGGAGGTTGATCTAAAGTTGATTTGTGGAAGACCTCATTAGGGGGCTAAAACCTCTCATCCACTTGAGACTTATTTTCCAATTTCTTTTTAACTATCTCTTATTCTCTTGACTGTCCTGAGGTTCCGCAATTGTCCTAGTGTATATATATATATATATATATATATCTATATATCTATATATATGTATATATGTATCTCTCTATATATGTATATAAACATATACATATATTCTTTTTATTTATGTATTTATTTTGAAGATAATGTAGAATAGCTTATGAGTAGTTCATAAAATTAAAATTTGATCGACTTCTGTGCACATCTAAAAACATATGTAAATTAATTTCTTATAACACTACGATTTCGAACAATATATACAATATTGCATTGACATTTCGGAACATAGTAATTCTATAGTTCCATAGTAAATTAATTTCTTATAACACTACGATTTCGAACAATATATACAATATTACTTTGACATTTCGGAACATAGTTATTCTACAGTTATTCTGTAGTTCCATAGTACTAACAAGAGGGTACTACATATCATATTAAATGGTCTAGTGTTCGGTCTTGTAATTGGATGATGGAATCGAGGGACTTATATTTATTTCTTTCATTTGCAAATCCTAGTCAAAAAACATAGTTCCAGAATTATGCCTGTAACTACTAGAAAATTACTTTTCATAACATCTTTTATCATACCTTATTAGTTCATGAGGTTGTTCAGCACTGTATGAATAAGTTATCTTTATAACCTCAACCCTAAACCAATACTTTGCTAATATAACTAGCACAACTAATAATAATTAGACAATAAGAATTTAGACTTGGGATATAAACAAACAACCTCAATGGAGCACTGTACTGAACATGTATGTGTATAGATTTTTTTTTAAATTATGGTAATTTCTTAGTATTCAAAGTTTGACATTCATAATATAGAATTTCCAAATATATATGGCTGCTATGAATATCTAATCGAGCTTCTAATATAACAAGTGTAATTGATATTACTAATAATATCATAATTAGCACAAAGTAGTAATATGAGACATAGTGATTTAGGGTGCAGTACAACCCTAAACCTTGGGAAAGTCAATTCGTGTAAATGTTAGATGATTTTATAGTTATGAGAGTACAATGGGTATTTAATGGGGTCGAATGAAAAAATTAATTGAGTATTATAGTGGGACAATCATAGTGGGAAATAGCTGAATACTTGACAATCATAGTGGGAAAAAGAGACAATGTGGTACATTAGAATAAAAGCGATATATATCACATAGAGTGAAAACGGTCTTGTAATAAGGAGTATTACAGGAGTAGTGCAATTTGAACCTATTGTCTGATTTGCAAAATGTGTCGGTCACAATCAACTATAGTAAAGAGAATTGTTTGTTCCAAAAATCTCTTGTCTCACTAGAAAGGATTGCCAAAAAACGCCGTGGTTCAAAGTAAACGTTTTAGACGTGGTCTAAGACATCTACCCTAAACATATTTGGGTTGATTAAAGTAAACTCGAGGATTTCAGCACAACTAATTCGTGACAACGAAGGTCTCCCACCCTGATGCCAGCTGCGCTGTGACCTTCAGTTTAGTGCAATCTTCTAATATCTGAAATGTGCGCTCCAATTTAACCGCCATTAGGGCCATGTTTAATTGGGCCAAGGAGGAAGACCTCGTCTCCATGAATCATGCGGCTATTCGAGTCCCAGAATCGTCCAGGAATCCTCTGCGCATACGTAGGTGACCAAATTGTGAACACTCTGAAATAAAACAAAAATAAAATAATAATAAATGAATTTTTTTTTTAAATCTCAAAGTTTAGGAAATATAATTGTATTCTTTCCTTTACAAATGTTTGACTAAAAGTTCCATAATTCATAAAAACAAAATCATAGGTGGCCTTACCAATGTCATCATATCATCTCGATTGGCGTGTCCGGGGTGAACGGATAAGTGCCATTGAACGACGTTGACTACAAATCAAGGGTAGTGGGGTGCAAACCCGCACGTTTTGCAGATTGGGCTTTCCATGATATTGGGGTTCCGCAAAATGCGCACGTGGAACTCCGAGTGTCGAACCTCGCTTTATTCAAAACCGGGCAGTTAGGGTTTGTAGGGCAGTAAGGGGTAGCCCCGGCCGCCATAAATGGGAGAAGTAGCGGTTTTGTGATAATCGACTTAGCCCCTCGGTTTTGTGATAATCGACTTAGCCCCTCGGTTTTGTGATAATCGACTTAGCTTTGAGAATTTTGTTGCCTATCCTGTTAATTTCCTTTGTCGTCAATAGCTATCAATCCTCCCAGTACTGATTACCAAGTAGGCTCTTACCAGGAGGAGCTACTATTTGGCGATCATCTAGTGTTCGAATTCTAGAACTCCATTGCTTGAAAACACGGAGTTACCGATCCCGGTACTCAATTATCGCCTAGCATCGGTGTGACGCCGCTCCTTTTTTCTTTCCTACCGAAATCATTCAATCCGGGTTTCAAACAACTCCAATAGACCAGACTTTCCCATGGCCCGGTGCCACACTAGATCTGTAGGACCACCGCCCGAGTTCGACCTCGAGGTTCTCAACACTCGCATGCACCGGAGCGTACAAGATTTGCTACCGTCACCGATGTTCCGAGCTCCCTCAATAGCTACTCATCCGACACGACGGCCTCAACCTTTACTCACGCAGGTCGAATTACCGACCCCGCGAGAACTCCAAACTACACGACATCTACACTCATCCACTTAGCAGAGGCCATCTTCTGACTCGGTACTCCACAACCCAGCAGCTACCGGAGAGGACTTACAGCTCACCGACGACAAACGCAAAAGGTTTCGTATCCAAGCATTTCTGCAGTCCTCGGCCATCCAAAACCGACTCCAACAACTACCGCCAGAAGACGCAACAGATCAAGAACTTCTCGCAGCCGTAGAACCAACTCCCCAATTGGACCTTGATCTAGCTGCGTCTCGGTTACAACTGCCCAATTTACGTTTACGACAGTTTCGACAAGATCAAAGACATGCTCCACCAGTGCATCACATGGTGCGCCCACAACTGATTCCAGGACACCAATACCCGGTACAGCAGCAATTTTTGGATATCCTTATCCACATCACCACCACCAGGTTTGTCCTAGACCTCCTATTCGGTTTTGCACGTTCTGTGGCCATACCGACCACCCTTCTATTTCCAGTCCATATAATTTTCCCCAACCGCGCCACATTATGGCTACCGGAGTACAGACCCCAACCTACCGACCTGCCGGCGACCCAAGCGTTCAACCCGCAAGTCGATGCCCTACCTCGACCGCTCGGAAAGCGGTACCATACCCTGAGTACAAAACCGATAAGTGCCCCGAGACACATTGTCGCAAGTTTGAATCTGCTATTAGATTAAATGGCGAAATGGAAACCATGGTCCAATTAGAATTGTTCGGTAATTCTCTCACCAAGAAAGAGTCAAATTTGTTTGCTTACCATAGACGGATATATCCTACTAATATATTGCAGGAGGCATTTACCGCATTCAAAAGACGCTACCGAACCATCAAAATAGACGACCAAACGTACATCCAATTTCATACAATCAATCAGCAACCGAAGGAATCTATCAATGATTATGCCGAACGTCTCCAACAACACGCGGAAAATCTTACCGTACCTCCGGATGATATGTTCATGTTGAGCAATTTTCGCGCTGGCTTATTGGAATATCTGCAGGTAGCCACGGTAGGCCTTCAGCGACAAACAGTTCCCAAAGCAGTGGACTCGGCACGCACCGCAGAGGAAGGTCTACCCAAATCACGGCAAGTGACCCTTCCCTCGACTAGTACCGGAGACAACCCTCGACGTAACCTGAAGTGTACTGGCTGCGGTCGTATGGGTCATGAATGGAGGACATGTTACTGCAACCCGGCCAGTGACTACGGGAAGAAAACTGATACAGCTTCCGTCCATCAGATTCAAACTCAGCCAGCACCAACCCTGGTAAGTACCGAAAACCGCCGTACTTCTTGTTGTATAACCCCGGTACAACGGTACCCATGCAATGTATGTGGATCACTTGAACATCCGGGACATCGTTGTCCACTTCTATTGGATGAGGATGTTAAAAAAGCCATCCTAAACAAACTACCTACCCACTCAGGATCCTTGGTCGTCATTACCGATGTCCATACCGTAGATGTCTCTCATATCGGCCCTCGCACACGGAGTCAGACATAGCATCCAATCTCGGTCGTTCCGAACAGTCCCACACCAACTACCAAAGCACCTCGTCCAACTGAGGCGTTCGATTAGCAAGCCAAAGAGCAGTTGCGCGAAGAAATGATAAAGACCGTCCGTGAAATACAAGACCTGTCGCCATTAGAGCCACCATCACCCCGCGCCACTCCAACCGCTTCGGACAACACCATGGATATCTGCGAGACCATTCTTCAACAAATCGAATCACAAACAATCCAAGTCAGTCTAAAAATCCTTATGGCTATTGCACCTAGTATTGCTGAACATATCCACCGCCGTCTCGGTCAGATAACCCCGTCAACCATCCCGGTTACCAAGCCACCTACTGTGGCAGTCCATTCGGTAGTAGCGGTCGACCGTCACATGCCAATTATTTCAGCTAAAATTGGGAGTCATCAATTACATAATGTCCTGTTGGATGGCGGATCGGGAGTAAATGTCATCACCGAAACCGAGCGACGCAGGCTTGGACTACCGACCCCAACACCGTCACCTTTTAAATTAAGAATGGCAGATAGTTCCCTCGTCCAACCTCTGGGCTTGCTAAGGGACATCAAGATCTTCATTTACGGTATTCCCCATATCATTATTCTCACTTTTATTTCTTGTAAGGATGTCAATTCCACTTATACGTTGTTGCTCGGTAGACCATGGCTCACGGACGCCCGAGTCATTCACGATTGGGCTAACGACCGCATCCAGATCATGGGTAATGGTACCATCCGAACGGTACGGATTAATTGGGAGTTAGGTTTTGAAGCCACAACTCTCGTCTGCTACAACTTGTTAAGGGGGTTTTCTAGGAACTGGCCTTAAACGAATGAGACTGCTCCTCACAAGAGTACTCTACTCTAGGCTAGTCGCTAGAGATGGAGAGGAGTATTAAGAGATTTTTATAAAGGAGAACTTACTATCAACTAAGAAAAAGCACCTGTATGCTAGTGAGTCGGTTCCTGCATACCCACAGACTACTGCAACTAACTAAGATACAAACACCAAGAGTGATACAAGAGCAGGAAACAGCAGTAGTCTAACAACAGTAGTCTAACATACTAGTGCGCACAAGAAGAGTTAAGACTAGAACAAAGTACAACTGAGGCTTCCAAGAAGATGTACAAATGGTATAGCAACAACTCTCTCACCAAGAGGGAAAGTACATATAGGAGACTGGTCTGACAGTGTGTCAGACTGATCGACCGGAAAAGTCGGGTCTACCAGTCTGTACCAGCCTGTACTCCCGGGTATCGCCTGCCGGGTCTATTCCTGCCGGGTATAGACTAGCCTACTCTTAGGCTGAGGGAATATCACGAATATTTGGTTAACACAACTATGTGGACGGCCTTACCGACGATGAAGAACTCATTCTACTCAAGGCAAAAGAGTTTCTCCTCCCTATTGGAACATTGGCTATTGACGACTTGTACCAGGTAAGCAGTACCGAGCTCACCTTACCAACCATAACCCATACGAAAGGTAGCAAGCCAGTTGATTAAATACCAATTTGGGAAAAGGTAAAAACAATATCGGTAGCAAAATGGTTGCAGACAAAGGAAGAGCAGTTACGAGACCTCAACCTTGGAACGGATACCGACCCCAACATTATCCGTATCGGTACTTCCGTTCCGGACTCCCTTCTACCGGAGGCTGAAGATCTTTTCCGCACTTTCAAGGATGTGTTTGCATGGTCATACCATGACCTACGTGGCATCCCGGAACACATCGCTCAACACAAGATTGAACTAGACAGCAGCATTCCCCTAACCCATCACGTACGCTATCGAATGAATCCTAATTATGCGACAGCGGTGAAAACCGATCTTGAGAAACTTTTGCAGGCAGGATTTATTGAACCTGTGGACCATGCTACCTGGTTATCACCAATTGTCATGGTACCAAAGAAGAACGGCAAACTTCGCATTTGCGTTGATTCCAGGCGTCTCAACAAGGCAACAACGAAGGATCCGTATCCCCTACCGTTTACCGATGAGGTTCTCAACTCGGTAGCAGGCAACGAAATGTACTCATTTCTCGATGGCTTCTCCGGTTATCACCAGATCAAGATTGCACCCAAGGACCGCCACAAGACGACGTTCATTACCGACTGGGGAGCCTTCGTCTGGGTAGTCATGCCGTTCGGTTTGAAGAACGCTCCGCCAACGTACCAACGAGCAGTCAACCAAGCCTTGAAGGAATACCTCGGTAATTTCATGAAGCACTTCCTTGACGACTTTAGTGTGTATAGTACTACCGAGACACACCTCGACAAACTCCGAAAGTGCTTCACCAAATGCCGTGAGTTCGGTATCAGTCTAAACCCCGAAAAATGCTGTTTTCTAGTTCGCTCCGGTATGATTCTTGGGTATGTCGTCTCCGCCAAAGGCAAATTCCCCGATCCAAAGAAAATTGAAGCTCTCATTACAATGCCGCACCCTCGAAACATCAAGGCAATCCAGGTTTTCAACGGCCTTGCTCAATTCAGTAGAGGTTTCATCCGCGATTACACCCGGATTAGGGCGCCCATCAGTTTACTTACAAGAAAAGACGAACCATTTACTTGGACTACCGAGTGCAACCAAGCTTTTATCGAGATAAAAGAGCGTTACGTTAACGCTTCTATCATAATCGCCGTCAATTGGAAGCTGACATTTTACATTCATACGGAACATTATATTCATTAAAATAAGAGGATTCCAAAATAATGAGAGTTCAAAAAGTCTAAATTAAACCCAAATTGAACCACTAACCATTCGAAATATAGGTTAAAACAATAGAAGATGGACACAGTGAAGATCAAATAGAGTACATTTAATAGAAGTGTGCAATAAAACATTGCAGAAGTGACATCTATTTATAGTAAGTATAAAACGAATATACATTTTTTGGGTGTTTCTATTGCAGGACGGTAATCCAATCTTGATAATGTCTCATAATGCTAGGAAAAAGAATGAGCGAAGCGTAAAATCCTATATAAAAACATGAGCTCCACTTATTTTTATAAGTCTCTATAGTAATCACAAATAGAATGCCTAGCGGATCTAGGGTTGCGATCGACTCTTCAGTTCAGCTTCGGCCTTCAACTGAAGTTCAGCTACTGCCTTCAACATCACATGACCACGACTATCGAAGTGATACATCGACAATCGCCGTTGCGCAATCTCACGCCTCTGTTGCGCCTGTCTCAATTCCTCCCTCTCATCACGAACCGGAGCGGATCTTCGTCTGAATTTGTCATGCGACTTTGTCTTTTGAAGACAAGCATTCACTGAAGGGAGACGAGTACGCAAGGGGGTACGAGAAGGCACATCAACACGTGCTTGGGTTAGACGAGGGAGGTCTGATGACAGCATCGCAGGGATCTTTGGGACAGCATTTAAAGGAGCAGAGGACTTGCATGGTTTGGGCATGTCGGAACCCTGCAAGTACAAGGGAATCTACATCAAGTAAATCGCAAGGCAAGACCGTCTAAGCGAAATAATGGTGCGGGGAAAGAAAGTACTCGTACCTCAAGAGAATTAATTGGGTGTGCAGCGTCTTCATAAAGCTTTCTCTGGGGCACTCTATCAGACACAGAACGCGAGCGACGAGAAGTAGAGGGTTCTCGTGAGCACAAAGGAGAAGGTGAGGACTTGGGCACAAAGGAAAAGGTGAGGACTTGGGCACAGGACAGGTACCACCGTTAGGGGGGCTGTCCACTACACCATATTGAATTGGCTTGGTGGAAAAGTCCATAGTTGACTGGGCCGTAGCTGCTGAGCAGAAGAAGTTTCCTCTACCGAGTATAGCATACTCGCCGTAGTTGATGATAGAATCGGTGGACATTGTGCATTGGAGGCCAGCACCGTGGGATGGATCGGCAGCGGCACACTTTGCCTGAAGAGGATTAGCAATGAGATCAAATCCCATCAGCGCATTGCAACGAAACAAAATATTCCAAGCAGTAGAAAAAAGAGGAGGAAAATGATGCTAATTGAATAAGAAAGCGACGAAGACATATTACATTCAAGGGATAGCTTGCCAGCGTTCATAAATTCATCTCACAAAGTACGCAAGCGAAAATGTTCTGAACACAAAAGTATATTACAATTACAAGGAATTATACAGATCATTCAAGGCGACCAAAGATCGAACCTTGTAGTCTAAAACGGCTACATCACCTAGAGAAGGGCGTCCAGCTATAGTACAGTACAATGAACTAGGAACTAGTGAGACTACAGGATGTGCGTACAGCCTCCATGAGGAGGTTGTAAAGCCGAGGCTCGGACTCATCGTAGAGCATACGCCGCCCAATATTATCGTCCCTGCGGAAAGATAACAACCCTGGAAAGAGAACATCAGAGAGAAATTGATCGCGCGCACCGGCCCCGACGTAGGACCAAGAGTCAGGGAGGACTACATTCTGGGGCTCATTCAGAATGTGCTTATTGGGGCTGTCGTCCACTACAATGGTGTTTGCAGACGTGAATCTGCCACCACGGCCTGTGAACAGCTTGTCGAGATTTTTAAGGAACAAGTCCTTATCAGTGCCAGGCACTTTGAAGGTGGACACCCTGCCGCCCCTATCCATACACTTGAGGGTTTCGCACGAGACTTGGATAAGTACAAGGGAAGGAAGCTGGATGCCGCGGAACAAATATCGCACTACCGAGTCTGTGGTAGACTTCTTCATGGAGCTCCAGACAATAACGTCCGCGATCATGGTCAGCTCCCGAAGGAATGAATAGCACATTGGACGCACGTAGACTGATTTGGGCCCCACTACAGCCGGGAGATTGGCTGAGATGGGCTGAGTGCGGCGCGAAGTTGTCGTTAAAAGGCGTACGCGTAGTTCGGGATTTCAAATCTTCACAGACGCAGAGGATTCCATTCAGGTCCAGGACAACATTGTGCCATTTTTTGGGCGGCCTAAGTTGTGGCAACCAAATGACCGCCTCCGAAGAACCTCGACGAGAAAGAGGAGGACCAGATCCCTGGTGACAACGGACAGACAAATGTGCAGCCAGTTACGATCGTGAACTGACACATTTCGGACGACATCGTAATGAAAACGGTAAACGATCGAAACGAGCGCGTAGACCCAAAAAAAAACAAACAAATGATCACTACGAAACGTATGGAACGCACCTAAAGGCTGGAGGTCTCGATGGACTTCGCACTCACAACAGGCGCGACTGGGGAAGGTGCTACGCTCGCGACGTTAACAGGAGGGGAGGTCAAAGTACATGCACCCTCACCCAATTGCGCATCCCCCTGCAGTCTACGCGCATACACAAGTGTTTGAGAGGACGGAGGATCGACACGAGAAGAAGGGACCCCGTGTGAGGCAAGAGCGGGCTCCAAGGACTGACTGTCCCGAGTAGGTCGTGGGGGTGGGTGAAGAGCATGAGGCAATTGAGCATGAGGCACATTGTGGGCACGCGTGGAGCCTGCAATGACAATAGATGAACATAAATTCCCGAGTGAGGTGTATGTAAATTAAAATAAGGTCCAAAACGTTCAAGTACAAAGAAATGTCGATGGAAAAATGTCCAAAATTGCCTTTCCAACCAGTAGTTGAAAATCCTAGGTATTACAGAAGGTCTATACAAAGAACCTACAAAAACTATGATACAAATCAACTCGAGTCGAGCTAAAACTATACAAATGACATCGAGTAATTATTGGGAACCAGTTGCTGTAGCGTCATTGTCCGGCGACACGGCAGTGTTCGCATTTGCACTGCCAGTAGGTTCGCTGAATCCCAGAGTCTCATCACTAGTAGCGCTTGATGACACTTACCGGGGAGCCGGCGAACTGGAAGGAGCAGACGCATGAGCGGGTGGAGGCAGGGGCGGCGCAGCGACAAGCGGGGACAACGGTGGAAGCGGAGGAGGCGCAGCGACAAGCAAGTACGACGGTGGAGGCGGAGGATGCGCAGCGACAGGTGAGTACGACGGTGGAGGCGGAGGAGGTGCAACAAGAGCCGACGGCGCCAGTGGAGCAGAGTCGTCGCTAGATATTGACCCCGACGGATGATTAGTCAGCAATAGAGGTGCAGAAGGCAAAGGCGGCGGGGGCATTATGGCGACAGGTTAAGGTTGCGGAATACGTTCCATCATCGCCTGCATTGTTAGCTTAAAATTATTCTGCAGCTGCTGCAAACCCATGAGGTACTACTGGAAGTCGGCCTGGTTTGATCTCATTTCCGCCGTCTGAGTAGCAAGAACTTGAACCGTGGCAACCAACAACTTCAAAATGTCTTTGTTGGAAGAGTCACGTTTCTTCTTCTTGGACTTCCGCTGGGAGGAAGGACTTCCGCACTGACGGCCAGAAGACGCGGATGAAGTACCGGGGGTCTCCAGAGGAGCTTGATAATCCTCGTCCCCGTCCTCGTCCTTGTCGTCATCAGAGGAGGAGGATTCATCGTCATCCTCAACTTTCAACTTCCTCTTCGATCGAGAGGGCTCTGGTCTTCCAGCAGGGTTACTCGGATTTCCATCAACCTTCACTTTATATCCGTCCTCGAGGAAGTCCACCTTGTCCAGCTGCAAGGCGTCGTGTGCGATTAGAGTCCACCATTCTCTACTCGAATTGGGCCCGACAGCATAGCTGTTCACGCAACACATCTGTACAAATAACACGACAGTCATGAAATGAGTTAGAGGTCGATGAAATGGAGTAGCAAAAAAGACTTGGATCGACTCGACCTAAACTTTGACGGGCAGGCAGGTTCAACTATGACAGAGAGACAGGCAAGCATAGAGGACGTAGTTTCAGGTTGAAACGAGCTGAAGAGGGAAAACTGTGAAGGTAAGGTCGACTCGAGCTAACACGACAGGGGGTTAGGTCGATGCGACCTGAATCAACAGAGGATTAGGGTTGGGGAGCGTAAACCTACAGTGGAATAGGTCGACCCAATCTGAACCTACAGAGAAGGACTGCCGACCGCACGTTTAGGTCGACCCGATCTAACACTACAGATGTTTAGGTCAAACCGAGCTGAAAGATCGAGTCATGCGCTAAGTACCACAGCAGCACAAGTGATCTAGGATCCCGCGTAGACGTAGAAAATATTCGACCCCGTTGTCGTGAACAGCTTCATGAGCGACAAGTAGAACTCCATTCTGAGTTCCCACCAGCACAGGCGGTACTGCAACTCATCGTACGCCCGAGGTTTCCTATATACCGTAGTGTCTGGCGCCTGGAATTCGTCGGGGACCAACCGCACCATCGGTAATTCGGGGTTTTGCAAGAAGAGGAGCTCCACTTTTGCTCGCGCCTCCTTAGAATTTGCCGACAAATCGTACAAACGCTTATTCTTAGCCGGCAGGTAGGTGGCAAATTTTTTCTTCGTCGCCCTCCGCAAAATGAACTGCCTGGTGCATCTCCTCCATGTCGGCGCACATAAAGAGCCACGCAGGCACTTGATCGAAGTCCCGTTCACCTCTCCTTTTTAGAGATGTCATGAACTCGTAAAAGTACGGCATCCCCGTACATGACTTTTCTTTCTGCTCCACCCCGGGGAGGTTCCTGAAGTCGATGACCCCCAATCTTAAGAATTTGGCCTCGTCGTCTGTCCAGACGCTGTCCGCCCACTCGGAGTGGATGTTTTCCTTCGGGTCGTATGGCCGGTAGTGAGCCTTATCAGACAGCTTCACAAATTTTTTTCGTTTTTCCAGGAAGACTTTGAAGAATTCGTGCGCGTGAGGTGAGATGTCCGCGGTCTTCTTATTTTTGCTCCTCACCTGCTTGGCCTCTTTGAAGTACTGCTCTCTCGGCCGCTCGAGGAGGACATTCATGGTCGCCTTTGTGACGTTGTAGTCCTACTTGAACTGCCTCCACTTCTCGGGCACTAATTCCCCCGCCGGATTGAAGAGCCCGAGAGAACGATCGATGTTGTGCAATTCCCGTTTGACAAGGTGCTTCCGCTTCCTCCTCTCCACCCATTCCTTGGTAGAATAGCACATGTCTAGAACTGAGGATATGGCCTTAATCGTGACTTTCGGGTAGTCCTTGGTCCATTTGGGGTTATCGCGATGAAGAATATGCTTGGCCAATTTCGCGAGGTCATTGTAGGTTAAATTCCCCAGCCACTACAAGAACTCGCGCGTGAGATTCCCACTCTCGGGATTCCAGTTCGCCTTTTCACAGAACTTCCCATCACTATCCGAGTCATGAAGCTCGCCGGCACCTGGCTCGAGATCACTCCGCTCCAAAGAGCAAACAAATCGTCCGGCGCAGTGATCAGTTTTAGCTCATTGTGGATGTTGAGCAACGCTTCAGCATTACTTTTCTTTGTGTCTCTCTGCGCCTGCGCCACGTCGAGCATCGAGAACCGCAACCTCATAGCAGCTTGAAACTCGTGTAGGGGGTACGTACACCGTTAGCTATCATACAGTGATTTAAGGTCGACTCGATCTAAACAAACAAATGTTTGTGGAGCGCATGGATGGCATGGTAGTAGGCGAGGCAGGGCACAGATCGAGCGTATTAGGTCGAGTCGACCTAACTTGATGTCGACTCGGATCTACTCTATGGGATGGACTACGAAGCGTATTAGGTCGACTCGATCTGAACATTACCTTAAATTCTGCTTTGTTTTTTTCGGCCTCCCTCGTCCAAGAGGCTTGATAAGCTGTTCCTACATCTTTGAGTTCTTTTGGGTTCTTGGGGCGGTGGAGATTTATTCATACTTGCCGCGCTCTCAATATCTTTGTCGCCCATGACGGCTTGATGGCGCCGAAGTGGTTTACGCGGTTATAGTAGACGGATATTTGACGAAGTTTTTCATAATTTCGGTCCGTCCACACGACAAAGCAGTTCCATGAGGCGAAGTCTTTGAGGTCTTTCTCGTCAATCCCTTCATTGCGCATCATGTAACTGGCTTTGACGCTGTGCTGCCCATTGATCAGCGAGAACTTTCCATCTTTGATGGTGTCCCAGCTAGTCGATTTAGTGACCTGGTCAACAGGCATTACGCATAGAGTCTGCTTCGTGCTTCTATCTGGCATGCTCAGAAGGAAGGTCATGATCTTTTCCGCATGTTCCGGCTTGTAACTCTTGATGTTCATGTGCGGAGGCGCATCGATTAGCTATTCAATGCGGATTGATTTTTTATCGTCGACGTCGAACAGGAACGCGTCAATGCAAGACGTCTAGAGCGTCCTGTAGGCTTCCGCCAAGCGCGCGAAGTCAAGTTTGTTGTTCCGGACCAGGGGCTCCGGTAACTCCGTCACAGCGGACGCCAAGCTATCCTCGTTGACAACCTTAGGCGCCGACTTCTCTGTAGGTTGCCTCCTCTTTGAGGAGGAGGCGAGGTTGCTTTGGCGTAGTGCTCCCGAAGGTGTCAGAGGCGTGCTGGGCTTGCGTTTGCCTCGGCTCTGTTGCGGTCTTGCAGTTGGCGAGAAGTTTCCCATAGATCCCGCACTCCCCCCCTGGCTCCGGTTATCAAGGGACACGCTTAGAGGTGCCATCGATTTTTTATGCGATTCAACCTTGGCCTTCAAGACGTCGAAGTTCTGGATGAGCTTGCGAACTTTTAAGCAGAGTCCTGCCCCACGTAGCGGTTGACTGTTGCTACTCTGGAAGTATTTATTTTCATAATCGTCCTCCAGCTCCTTGATGCACCCACTGAACTCGGTCATTTTAAGAGAGTGCAAGAGGGGGGTGATGTTGAAAGGGATCACAGCCGAGTGGAAGGTGAGCGTGAAGTTGTACTGCACCTTCTTATCACATTCCGTTCTCATTGTGACGCAATGAATCAATATCTTGGATCCTTTAGCCGCGCTGATGTCCTTGATCTTCTCGTGGTATGAAAGAGGCAGGAAGGCCAGCGCGTTCTTGGCCTTCGTTGTGAAGCAAATGTCTCGTGTATTCCGTATCATGTGTAGGCTCCAGTACTCCTGCAAGCCCTAGTCTTTCATGTCCCAGAACCTCCCAAAGTTCGCGAGGTCATCGCCAGAATGGACATCATCCGCGTGTGGCTGATGAGCTGCCCTCTCGTAGTAGAGCTCGAGCTTTGGCGTTTGATGTTCCTTTGGTGTCTTCCTCTCTGTTGCCATTTTGTTCACAGCGCAGACAAAGAAAGAATTAGGTCGGTACGAGCTAGAGTGTGCGATACAGATATCCGCATGCCTCTTCATCAATACCAATTCTATCATGCTTGATCACCGCTCGCTAGTCACTAGGACGTCTATTTCGATGAGTCCCACATCAAAATTTAGCTCGGGACGAGCTGAAGTTCAGACCGGCGTGGATTCTTTACGGTTGTAGTATGCTTTTCATATGTATCATACATACAGTACTATCCCTATGATTATTTAGGTCGATCCGACCTGAATATCAATTACAGTATATGACTTTGATTATGAAGGAGTTACAGATATATTTTACGGTACCCATGTGTATAGGTTGCATGGGATTCTGTGGGATTTTGTGAGCTTTGTCCTGGCTAGGGTGCAAGACATTCGGGGGCCATTTAGGTCGACTCGACCTGAATCTGTTTTTTCTTGATTACAATTATTCAGAGAATATATGATATAGTAATTTAGGTCGGGTCGACCTGAACTAAGTGAATTAACACATGGAGCAGTATTCATTTTCTAGACTTTCTAGTCTAGAATTCATCAACCAGGTAAAGTAATGGCAGATTTAGGTCGATTCGACCTGGTCCTCTGGCTGGGGAGAGTGCTTCTACCTGATGTTATCCTCTACGTTTACGTCGTATTCATTATAAGATATGGTAGATTAGGTCGTATCGATTTAACTGGATTGCAATTAAGGTCGTGTCAACCTGAATCTTACGCATTTAAGGTCGTTCATTATTGCATTCTTAGGGTGAATTAGGTCGGTTCGACCTGAATTTCCTTTTGGTTCATCGTCATGTTCTACACTGTGAATCCTGGAATTCGTCAAGTACGATCTAACTTCTCGGATTTAGGTCAAATCGACCTAAACTTCTCGTTCGGGAGAGTGCTTCTACATATGGTTTTTGGTAGTTTTGAGTTGTGTTAATTATATGACATGGTATTTTAGGTGGGGTCGAGCTGAATGGACTGCAATTTAGGTCGATTCGACCTGATATGTGGCATATATTGGTGAAGATTAGATCGGGTCGATCTAAATTGCAGTTCCTCGCTTGAGTTTCTTTGTCCATTTCAAAGGATGAAGTGTCCTTTCTATAATCTATTGCGTATTCAAGTACTAGGATCGACCTAAATTGACATCAAGGTAAACAGACATCGAGCTAAACAAACATCCAATAACAAGTGTTTACCTTGAATTCCCGAATGTGCTGTGGAATTTTGTGCTTTGCTATCAAACAAGCAATCCAGCAGGCAACTTGGATGACCCTTTTGTCGAATACTTCCAAATGCTCCTTCAATATGGCGCCAATTGATCGATCTGAAAATAAAATGCAACAACTTCCTTGTGAATGAACTGATCTTCTAATCTATACATGAAAGAATCACTCATTTACTTCTTGCAAATACTTACTCCATGCATGCAAAATTGATTAGCGCCTCAAAAGTGTACCACATATTATCTACAATTCATTATCACCAGTGGCAGGTGAGCAACCATAACCTATACTATACTATACTTTACCTATACTAACCTGACAGTTGAATTTCAGGTGCTTCAAGAAAATAACTATGCACCAAAAATCCATGCACCACCACCCATCTAGAAAAGACAATAGCTCTCAATCTGTGAATGTAGGCTAATAGATTCACAAACCAAAATTTCCACAATTGAAAGGAACTAGGGTGCTCACTCCAGCAACTCGGTAACGGATTGAACGAGACAAATCACTCCATCAACTAAGAACAGCCATGCATCACCAACCATAGAATCAAAAAAGAGCTCTGACTCTGTCAATCCTTAATTTTTGTGGACTTCAAGCTAAAATTAAAAAATAACAATCAGCTATTGAGAGCTAGCTAAAACGCCATAGCAAAGAGGTTTACCTGATTCTTGGGCTATTTAAGCCAAAGCTTTATGGTTCAATGCTCAAGCAAGCCATTGAAGCATAAACCTAATTATAAGCAACCTTACAATAGCTGCAAAAAATTACTATACAAAATAGGTTGAGGATTACCTGTTTCTCGAAGCAGATGATTCAATACAGCCTAATTTTTTAAGATGCTGAAGCGCTCCACCGTCACCAATATGTGTACTCTCTCCAGCGTCAGCACTGAAGGTGTTGCGTTCTCCACAAAAACAAACCTAAACTGTAACCTCAACAAAGCCTAAAACCCTAAACAACTTGTGTTCAGAAAAACCCAACACATCCACGGATTCTAGAATACACAGAATGGAGAAGAGCACAGGGCGAGCTGCAGACAAACACGGAGAGAAACGGACCGGAACACGAACACAAACACGGAGAGCAAGGAAACAAGGAAAATGACAAGCGACGACAAGCGTGAAACCCTAGGTTCGAGGGAGACGACCCTCTCGGGCAGGCGGGCAGCGGGCACCTCTCGGGCATGCGGGCAGCGGGCACCTCTCGGGCAGGACGAACAGCCGGGCAGCGGGCAGTAGTCAGCTCGTTGCTTCACTATATATTTCTATATATACAAAAATAAAAAATAAAAAATAAAAAATAATATATATATATATATTATTTTTTATTTTTTATTTTTTATTTTTGTACAACACTCATACTCGTCCCAATCGTACTCCCCGGACTCGGACTCCCGATTAGAATATCTTCAATTCCTTTGACGGCTGTGATGCGGTGATACCTAGGCGGTCATATATCAGATCCTATCAAAACTCTGAAGTTAAGCGCCTTTGGGCCGGAATAGTACTGGGATGGATGACCTCCCGGGAAGTTTCGATGCTGCATCCATTTGGCCGAACTTTCATTCATCCACTCTCTCTTGGACTGCCTCATTTTACCCATATCGTTTCGCAGTGGGAGTCCCGTAGGAAATATAAGGCCTTCCAGGTGCCTTCCACTTCGAGAAGATGCTTGGAACTATACGGTTATAGGTTATATTTATCTGTATATATGTTTAGAATGATATGTTGGCACTTTTTAGAGTAATTATTTATAATTTGGCTATTAATAGTAAAAACTTAATTTTTTCATGTTTGCTAAAAGTTTTTATTTTTATTTGTATGGTGAGTGTTATGTTTTTGTCCTCTAATGTTGAGAATTGGGTTATGAGTTTGTTTTATTTTTGACTTTATGTTTGGCTTTTTTCTGAATATATTTTTGTTGATTTTGACAAAATACATAGTAAAGTTATTAATGTTTTTGGCATCTTTTTGGGGAATTATTATCTACCAAACTTGCCTTCTACGTGCAGTAGTAGACACGTTGGTGTATATTATCTTGACATTTGTTGTAAAAAGAAAGGTTTCAAATTGGAATTCCAATAGCTCATTATTTAAAATCATGTGGACCTGCATTTAAACTTTTTTTTTTTTGAAACCCATAGGAGGTATATAATCATGTCAAATACAATGGAATATTGTTGTGTAAGACTGGTTGGAATGGGCTCTGTGAACCTTTAAGGGTTAAATTTGGTCTATTACATGAGCTCTTACTCAAGAATATCATAGATTGGCAATTGTCATTTCAGTCCATGTTTTAGCACATCCTACATTCCGGGCAACGAGGACTACGAGTAGCGAACTCTTGTATTTATATACAAAAATATATAATAGGTATATGTATTTGAACATTATTGTGTTCTTCAAATAATTTCAATGAAATACTTATTCTAATATCTACATTATTTCCTGAACGTCCCAACGTCCTGAAACTGGATCACGAAGAGATTCCAAACTCTGTAACTTTATCATAAAACCGTGGATGATCTTTATGCAAGTCACCTTAGAAAGCCTATTAAATTTTGTACCAATTGTAGACAAAAATTTAAAATAAAATGTTGAGCACCCGCATAATAACTATTGATATCTATTAATACCCAATTTCTAAAATACTTACTTTTGAAAGTGCTGACCTTGCCTTCCACGTACTATATATATACTAGGAAAAAAACATAACATGTATATGTACGTATATATATATATATACGTACATTATATATTTGTATATTAGTACATGTATAATTATTAGTACTGTTAACCGAATATTAGTTGATATTCCCTTAGGCTAAGAGTAGGCTAGTCTGTACCCGGCAGGAATAGACCGAGCAGGAGACACGTGGCAGTACAGGCTGGTACAGACTGGTCGACCCGACTTTTCCGGTCGACCAGTCTGACACATTGTCAGACTAGTCTCCTATATGTACCTTCACTCTCTTCGAGAGAGTTGTTGCTATACCATTTGTACATCTTTTTGGCAGCCTCAATTGTACTTCATTCTTGTCTTAAGCTCTTCTTGTGCGCACTAGTATGTTAGACTACTGCTGTTTCCTGCTCTTCAATCATTCCTTGTGGTTGTATCTTGGATAGTTGCAGTAGTCTGTGGGTATGCAGGAGTCGACTTACTAGCATACTGGTGCTTTTCCTTAGCCGACAGTTCATTCTTCATAGTAGAAACCTCTTACTACCCCTCTCAATCTCTAGAAACTAGTCTAGAGTGGAATAGTCTTGAGCGGAGTAGCTTCATTCGTTTAAGGTCGGTTCCTAGAAAACCCCATTAACATTTGGCGACCATGCAAAGTTCAGTTCAGATGCTAGTCTTTCTGTTGGGCTAGTCAGATCTAGATCTAGATCTAGATCCAGATCCAAATCCTGGTCGATTCTGATCTAGATCCTAGTCGATCCTATCACCTATCGCTAAGGCGCTAGACGTCCCTAGGAAACAACAGCCATCTGCTTCCTACACGAAAATCACATGTCTTGAGAAAAATCCAGAGCCCGAGTAGCCGAAAAGTGCCTCGGAGATCAGTCTGTGTAACAGTCGACCAGGGTAGTCAACAGTCGATAAATGCTACTGACCAAGAATCTGTAGGAGCAGTCTGTGAACAAGGCTTACGGTGCCACAGAGCAACCGACTAGGCCAACACAAAAGACTAGCCAAACGGATCTTAGAGCCCGACCTACCTAGCAGAAGTCGGATCTAAATCCCAGATCCAGATCTAGATCCGATAACGGCCGCGTCGCTAGTATGGAACGACCGCGTACACGAGCTACCGGTTCTCCCTTAGCAGTCGAAATAACTGCCGACCAACTCTCTAACCCACGTTTTCATAGAGAATGGCGAAATTTACAGTCGGAGATCATTCCACCGATAGTAGTCCATGAGACTACCACGGGAATAGATCCCCGACCAACATACGAGATTCGGAGACAAGTCGCAGCATCGACTTCTACCGACCCGTCTTTACAACACTACATGGCGTTCACGCAGGGAAGGATGAATACCCCGGAAGGTACCATTTTTCACGAAACTTCGGTACCAATGGGACGCGGCATCCCAAATATGCCAACCCGACCCCTGGCAATTCTACCGACCATGTACACCACGAATCATCAGACCCGCCCGACAGTGGCGTTTCAGACAAGGTGGAACCCGACTTCTCCACGAAGGCTCCTGGACGACCCGCTCGACTTACCGGAACGACCTTCCAGTGCGCATCAACGACTAGTAAGGTACGCTACCAAACCTCCCATCATTTCATATCAACGACAGTTAGAAATAGACCAACTACGTCGTAATAGGGATGAATTGGACTCCCAACTGGCCGATCTTTTATCTAGCCAGAACCCGACACCTGAGCAACTACACTCGGAATCGCAACCAGGTCGACCGGACCAGTCGCCTACATTTCGCTAGGAACCCAGTTCTCCTAGTCAAATGAATAGTCGATTTGGATCACCAGGTACCGACAACCCATACTCGACTGGCATAGGAGACTTTGATAACGACTTAGTTGATAGGATCAGACAGATCTATCACTCCAACCAACCAGTCGACCAAGTTGTTACTTGACATAGTCTCCCGAATATTCGCACTCATATCCATGAGCCGAATATTCTATACATAGATCAGCCTAGGGTAACTCATACTACAACCCCCAGAGTGTCGACCCCTCGGACTAGTCTACCACCTGGTTACCAAACTCAACCAGCGATAGGCATTCCTATGATGCAACCTATCAATCAACCATCGTTTTCACAGACGCATAATAGGCCCATGCCACAAAACCCATACAACCGACCGGTAGCCTCCCAGCCACCAGTCCTACCGACTGTGACCCAGTACCAACCCACCGTACCTATGTATACAACTTGTGGCGACTATGGTCATCTTCTCGACCAATGTGCACTATACAACCCTCGGTCGATAGGCTATTCGGCACCTACAGCTCAGACGCAGCAGCAGCCTCCCTACCCAACAGCTACACTCCCGACTCGGACGACTGCTCGGAAACCGGTAGCGATGCCTACCTACAAGGAAGGCAAGTGTGCCATTACGCATGTCCATCGATTTCTCAATGCCCTTACGTTGAATGGCGAAACCGACTCGACTATTACTATAGCGTTGTTCGGAAATTCCCTAGTCGATGCTGCTAACTATAATTGGTTCTCGACTCAACGGACGTCATACCCACACCAAAATTACATGAAATCCTCGATGCATTCAAACATCGCTACCAGGATATCGACAATGATGACCAGGCTTACCTACGTTTCCGCAGTATGAAACAGGATGCCAAAGAGTCGGTTGACGATTACTATGAACGAATGATGAAACTAGCCAGCAAGTTTGAGGTCCTTCCGGCTAAAAATTTCCTACTATGCAATTTCCGAGCTGGTTTGCTGAACTATCTGCAGGTAGCCACAGTCGGACTACCAAGATCAACACTAGCCCAGGCCAAGAAATCGGCTAAGCTTGCAGAAAGCGGACTACCTAAGGAACCCGACTCGACTACTACCGAGCGGCCCGAGACTACAAAACGAGCAATTTGCAACCGATGCAAGAAGCCAGGCCATTTCGAACGCGACTGCTGGCTCAATCCGGAGAGCGAGATCGGAAAAAGGCGCGCAGCGGCTAATAGGACAGCGCCAGTAGCAGCAGCAACACTAGTGTCGACTACCGCCGAATCAAGGAGTCGACCACCCCGAGATAGCACACCACGACGGATATTCCCTTGCTCTCTGTGCAAAACATTGGACCACCCGACACACTTGTGTCCCCTACTGAAGGATCCGAAGGTCGTCCAATTCCTTAATCAGCAGATCAAGACCAAGCCCAACACGTCGTCACTAGTCATTGAAGAACTACCAAACACTACGGTTGGTGTCCTAACAGTCGCAACAATTACCAGAAGCCAGTCGACTACCGACCAGCCGACTCCTGACCAAACCACAGAGAAGACCGACTGGACTGCCCAAGAACTACTACGTGATCAAATGATGCAGGAAGTTCGTCAACTCCAAGCCGAGTTGGAAACAACCACTTCCACTAAAGACCCAAAGTCGACTGAAGACTCACCCTCACTCGACTGGGACGCGGAGGCATTACCGCAACAAACGATCACCCTTCGAGACAACCGAGACCAACCGACTCCGGCCACAGTCGACCAAGGCAGCATCGCATTCGGCGCCGTCCAGCAGCAGATCCTCGATCAACTACAAGACTGCAAATTGCAGGTTTCCATCCGTGACTTACTACATTTATCACCGACCCTCACCAAATTGGTTCGGGATCGACTGACGCATTCAGACCCAGAGTCGACTACAGATTTAACTTACTCGACTACACAGGAGGTGACGATCGCCGCTGCAGCAGTCATCGACAAACACATGCCAGTCATCACAGTCTCAGTCGGTAAAAACATGGTCGACGACGTTCTAATCGATGGCGGCTCCGGCATCAATGTGATCACCGAAGATGAACTCCGACGGTTGGGACTAGCTAAGCCGTCACCCGCACCATTCAACCTCAAGATGGCTAATGGCACCATAGCACGACCCAAAGGATTGATCAGGGATGTCAAAATTCACATTCATGGCATCCCCTACATAGTCACACTTATAGTCATCGACTGCTCGACAGTCCAGTCAGACTACCGGTTATTACTCGGTCGACCCTGGCTTTGACATGCCAAAGTCATACACGACTGGGGCAACAATGAAGTGCAGATCATGGGCAATGGCACAGTCAAGACCGTCAAGATAAATCGACAGCTAGGATACGAGGCAGTTACACCACATGCGCTAGTCTGTTACAACTTCGCGGAAGGTATCACCGATGAAGAGGAGGAAATCTTGATGGCCTCCGACCCGACCCTCCATACAATGGGCACAATCAACAGGAACCTCCTAGCTACCGAGTCGACAGTCGACGAGACCGGGTCAGAACCGACTACGACGGCCACTACCCCTAGGCACCAAGGTATTCAACATAGACCAGGAACAATGTTGGTAGACGAGACACCAATACAAGACAAGCTCCGATTCATGGACATTGCCCATTAGAATCACAATGAGGAGGATCGACTCGACCATGTCAACGTCGGTACCTCTACCGACCCCAAGCTGTTGAAGCTGAACGCGAATTTGAGCCCTAGTCTCAGAGCTAGCGCAGAATCCCTGTTTAAGGAATACATCGACATTTTCGCCTTCTCTTACGAAGATCTGCGAGGTATACCGGAACACATAGCGACTCATCGGATCGAGCTCGACCCGACCATCTTGCCTAGTCACCAAGCAAGATACCGGATGAACCCGAATTATGCACAAGCAGTAAAGGACGACCTCGAACGACTTCTAAAACCAGGATTCATTGCACCAGTCGACCAGGCGACATGGCTATCCCCAATAGTTGTGGTCCCCAAAAAGAATGGGAAACTACGGATATGCGTAGATTTCCGTCGACTTAATGCAGCAACCAAGAAAGACCCGTACCCCCTTCCGTTCACGGACGAGGTACTCGACGCAGTCATAGGCTATGAAGCCTACTCCTTCATCGACTGCTTCAGACGTTCAACGGCCTAGCCCAGTTCAACCGATGCTTCATCAAAAATTATGCTGCCATCATGGAACCCATCACCAAACTGACCAGGAAAGGCGAACCGTTTGACTGGACACCGGCGTGCGCAACCGCATATCAAACCATCAAGGTTCGATACCAGACTTCACCAATCCTGATCGGAGTCGACTGGTCACTCGACTTCCACATACACACAGACGCATCCGACATAGCAGTCGGGGCGATGCTAGCACAGAACCCGACCGGCAACATCGACCAGCCGATAGCCTACGCTTCTCGACTACTCAACAAAGCAGAGAAGAACTATACAACAACCGAGAAGGAAGCCCTCGCAATGGTGTACGCCATCAACAAATTCCGCCATTACCTCCTAGGTAATAAGTTCGTCTTCTATGTCGACCACCTGGCGCTGCAATACTTGATCAACAAACCTCAGGTATCGGGTCGACTGGCACGCTGGCTACTACTGTTTCTTGAATTCGACTTCACTGTGGTTTATAAACCAGGCAAAACACATGGAGTAGCCGACGCACTATCAAGAAATGAAGGGGCCGAGCCAGCCATAGGCATACCCGACCAGACAGTCGACGCACAGCTCTTTTCTACCGAACCCGACTGGCTACACCCGATAGTCGACTACTTGACTACCGGGACTTTTCCAACCCACATGACGAAGGAGGCTCGCAAGCGAATCGCTCACAAAGTCATTCCGTACTAAGTACTCGACGGACAACTGTACCGACTCGGCAAGGACCACCAACTCCGACTAGTCTTGACCGGCAGTCAGCCGACAACAATCCTCCAAGAATTACACAAAGGCAACGCGGGAGGACATTTTTCTCATGACATCACTGTCCGGAAAATACTAGACGCTGGCTACTGGTGGCCGACTCTACACCAAAACGCTGTCCAGCAGTGCCAGTCGTGTCATTAATGCCAGAAGACTAGCGGACTACCCAAGACAGTCTCCTCGAAGCTCGTCACCCAACTACCCGCAGAACCGTTTATGAAATGGGGACTCGACTTCATAGGCCCCGTCAAGAAGACCCGACATACAGCCTGTTGATACATTTTGGTGGCTACCAACTATGCCACCAAATGGGTCGAGGCTAGAGCTCTCCGAGGAAACACCGCCAGGGAAACCGCGCAGTTCCTGTACGAGGCAATTCTCACTCGGTTTGGATGTCCACTCCACCTAGTAAGCGACCAAGGTACCCATTTTATCAATAGCACGGTGCACACTCTCACCGAGCATTTTTTACTCCGACACACGACTTCAACGACATACTATCCGCAAGGCAACGACAAGTCGAGTCGACCAACAAGGTCATAGTTCGAATGCTCGAAAAGCTAGTCAACGAGAATCGAACCGACTGGGACTTACAGCTCCACACGGTCCTATTTGCTTACCGAACGGCATACAAAGTTGGCGCAGGCCACACACCTTTCCAATTGGTGTATGGTCTGACGCCGTTGATGCCAACCGAATACATCATCCCGACCCAACGGTCGACATCGACTACCGATTTCACTCCCAGGCGAGTACTAGCAGCCCGAGCCGCCGAACTCGAGAAGTTAGACGAGACCCGACTGACAGCAGCCACCCACCACAGCACACAACAGTGGAACCGAGCCCAGTGGGCCCACACCCAAGGTCAGTCGACTTGATACAATGTAGGCGACTACATCCTATGGCACCCGAAAGGGACAAATGTCCATACCGGTAAACTTCGTAGCAAATGGTTCGGCCCATATCGTGTCCAGTATACCCTCCCCAACAACACTGTCCTCCTAGTCAGCATTCAACACTTTGACCCTGACCCGGTAGTAGTCAACGTCAACAAACTCAAATCCTACCGAGTTCTAGGCGAGCAACCTCCAACCGACTTGGCTAGCCCACTCACTAGCAAATCAGAGATTAGGTCAACACTAGAACAGAACGAAGATGAGCCCAACCGACAGCAACGGAACCGACCCGACCTAGTTACCGTGGGTCGACTCGACTGGTCGACCCGACTGGTCAACCCGACCGGTCAAACGCTAGAAGAGCCGCCATATTTATGGCCGCCGCCCTCACCTATCTTCTCAGTTTTGAATGCAAGGCCAATAGGGCAGGTATTTAGCACCATGGCCGCACCCCTTCTTCCTCCTCTTGCCTCTTCGCCATTAGCTTCCTCTCCACCCGACCCACAGGCCGCGCGCCTTCTATCTCCCATTTCTCACTCTCCTCCCTCCTTCCCTTCTCCTCCGGCCGACCGCCACTCCGCGGCCCTCGCCCTATGCATTCGTAGCAAGCGATTTAGACTGTTACGAGTAGAACCGCGAAAAGTAGTCACGCGATCCCATAGCCCGACTGTGCGAGAGATCATCGAGAGTAGATTGAGTAGGAAACGCCCGCGCCCATCGCCACTGCAGCCGACTGTGTGCGAGCCGACTTCGGGACTACGCCGGCCTTTTTCTTGTCTCCTTGTGCGCAGATTTGCAGCCGACCGATCGATGGCGAAAGCCAAGTCGACTGATCGCGGCCCCCGACGCCTTTGGTCCTCCGCACCACCGAGTTACGAAATTCCGATCCGCACTAGGGAAGGACTCTACAAAACCCTCACCTTTCAGTCGATGGGGCTGATCCGGGAATGGCGCGAGTACGCCGCTGAACACACGATCGAGGCCAACTGCATCAAGGCAATCGGCGTTTCAGACTTTGTAGCACTCGACTGGGACAACCCTCAACGCGCGCCACACATGGAGCTGATTGAGGAGTTCGTCAACGCTGCGGTAGTCGACCTCCCCAACAAGTCGATCACCGCGCGAGTCCGCACACATACAGTCACAGTCGACCTCACTGTGATTCACGAGGTTCTCAAACTGCCATTTGGCATTACTATCCAGCCAATCGACCCTGCGGAGTTCCCACCGGGTCGGTTAGAAGAATATTCTGCAGCCGGCAAGACTGCCGAGGGCTACAGCATCTGCCACTGCAAACCCGAACACCACAGGCGACTGACGGCATTCATTCAAGGCCTCGGGTTCAAACGCAAGACGACCTACATCAGCAAGGAAATGCTCGACGTAGTGTGCACAGTCGAGGCCCTGATCGACCGCGCCATGCAATGGGACTGGGCGACATGGATGTTCAACTCGATTGCCATCGACATGAAGGCGATGCAGACCACGAAGACCACGATCTGCCCTTCCTCCAAGGTATTAGACTTCCTTCTTGAGTCTTATTTTCCTTGCACTGACGAGGAGTATGCACACCAAACAATTGCCCAGCAGAACACCAAAGACCGACATCGACAGTCGGAGAACTCGGAAAACAGCTCCCGAGGACCCGACTACATCGTTTTTCAAGGCGGGCTTGGAGCCGAACGCACCTCGAAGGACCATGTTCGGCCGCCCCGACCAGTCAACCACGGCCAAACATCGACTGCTCGACCCCCTAGTCGACAAACTACACCCGACCCAGTAGCACCGACAGCCACTACCAAGAGCCAACCGACCACAGAACGAAGAGAGACGCGCTCCTCAATCGCACGCAAGCGGGACCAGGAGCGACTAGAGAAGCGTGCCAAACGAGGCAAACTCACACCCTTGAGTCAGTTTGTACCTCGACAGGTCGACCTGACTTCATCCGACAGTGAGGCCCAGTCGACTCCACCACCAACGCCGAAAGAGACTCCCATCCCGGACACACCTCCGCCTTCTCTATCCGACTTCGCGCCGCTCAACCTCGAAGCGGCATATGGAGCGGCACCAACCGGCAAATTTCGCCAGCCACCACCCGTCTCCCCCACGACTCGACCGCCGCCATCACCTGGGGCCAATCGACCCGCACCCGACTCACCAACATCACGAGCTACGACACTAGCAATGCATTGGCGCCAGCGCTTGGAGGACGTCCAAGGAGCAGTAGGTCGACTCGAGGATGTCGGCTCCCGAGTGAACATCCTCTTGTTCGAGGCGGTTCAAGCAAAAACCACCCTTCAAGCCGAGCTCGACCGCCACCGATTGGAGAGTAGTCGACTGACCAAGGACTCCACAACATACAAGCAACAGGTCAACAACCTCACCATCGAACTCGCAAGACTCCGTACTACTCTCACCACCGTCACGGAGGAGAAGAGTCAGACCGACAACAGATTGACCCAGCTAGAAGCCGACCTTCACAGCAGTCGACAGCAGGAACAGAAACACCAGAGTTAGCTCGTGGTAGCACGAAACGAACTTGGAGCAGCACGAGCCGAGGTAGCATCAACCCAGCTCAGTCTTCAGCAAGCTCAGAGGGAGATAGTCGACTCCAATAACCGACTCGACCTACTACTCCAGGACAACGAGGAAAAGTTCCGCCAATTCGCAAGTCGGGAGCTGTAGTTACACAAACTTCGAGCGCGCAAGTACCGGCTCCAACTCAAGGCAACAAACCGTATCAAGGTTTTCAAGCACACCCTCAGCACCGACCGCCACCAGCTCAACATGTACCGTAGGCAACTCGACCAACTTCAGCTCGACCACCCGGACTTGGAGATTCCAGCAGTCGACGAAGACGAAGAGAAAGATACGAGCCACCTCGAACCCGACCATTCGCTCTGGGAGAACCAGTCGACTGACGAAGACGAGGTCTTGACTACCGACGTCAAGTTAAGTGAGGACGGAGACAAAGACGACAGCGAGTCGACCAATGACGACGAAGACCGCGATCAGCAGCAACAAGACCAGCAGCCACCGCCAGTCAACCTTCAAGACACGGTGCAACAGCAGCCAGCCACTCCACACCCTCCTTCTCCACAGCAGCAGCAGGATCAGCAGACCCTAGCACCCGACCAGATGATGATAGCACCTACACCATCGGTCGACAACACCTCAGTCGACTTACCGGTAATCTCTTCACCCCACTCTCTGGGGTTCGACTTCTTAGGAATGCCTCCCGATATCCGCTCGCCAGGCATGACCCAGGACTCTAGCGACGTCCACGACTGATGACTCGACCTCAGCTGGGTCGATTACTTGACCGCGGGTAATTTTGTCATTTCTCGTGAACAAATTTTCCTAGTCACCGACCGGGGTAGTCTAAAGTCCTCTGGAGTGTACTTAGCTCAGGAGGAGGGTAATGTTAACCGAATATTAGTTGATATTCCCTTAGGCTAAGAGTAGGCTAGTCTATACCCGGCAGGAATAGACCCGGCAGGCGACACGTGGCAGTACAGGCTGGTACAGACTGGTCGACCCGACTTTTCCGGTCGACCAGTCTGACACATTGTCAGACTAGTCTCTTATATGTACCTTCACTCTCTTCGAGAGAGTTGTTGCTATACCATTTGTACATCTTTTTGGCAGCCTCAGTTGTACTTCATTCTTGTCTTAAGCTCTTCTTGTGCGCACTAGTATGTTAGACTACTGCTGTTAGACTACTGCTGTTTCCTGCTCTTCAATCATTCCTTGTGGTTGTATCTTAGATTGTTGCAGTAGTCTATGGGTATGCAGGAGTCGACTTACTAGCATATTGGTGCTTTTCCTTAGCCGACAGTTCATTCTTCATAGTAGAAACCTCTTACTACCCCTCTCAATCTCTAGAAACTAGTCTAGAGTGGAATAGTCTTGAGCGGAGTAGCTTCATTCGTTTAAGGTCGGTTCCTAGAAAACCCCCTTAACAAGTACGTATATTTTTAGGACCCCACCTTCAGTTGGATGATCTCTATGCAAGTCACTTTAGAAAGCCTACTTAGATTTTAACGATCTGCATGGAGTGGACTGCATGGAGATGAGATTAAATTCTCTACATATCACAATAAAACCAAGGCTAGAGATAGAAAACGAGGCCGACGGGCAGAAACCCAACCAAGATTGAGACCCTAGTAGTGAGAGGGACAAATTCCTCGGGCAGTAGGCTAGACCGCCAGAAAATTGTATATCAGGCAGCAGGCAAAGTGGGGCAGCGGGCAACCAGGGCTACAAGCATCGACAACTTGTATATATATATATATAATTACGTGCAAGTAGGGTTGGTAGAACATAATACCCTATAAAAATGCCGAAAATAAAAATAAAAATATGAAGTCGACCCCACTGGGCAGCGGGCAACGGCCAGGACTACGGCCAGGGCTACGGCCATTCAGCAAAAACTTGTATATGAACATGTATATATACAAGTATATCCGCATATATATACATTTATATTTATTATATTAATATGTATATATATATATATATATATTGTACGTTTGGAGGAAGCGTTGGTAGAAAAAAAATTATAAAAAAAATTGCCGATATAATTTAAAATATTAATAGGAAGAATTTTGTCAATATCATCAAAAATGAAGTCAACAAAAAGTCATAAAAAACAAACACTATAAACTGGATGAAAACATGACACTCAGCAAAAATGGCAAAGAAAAATATATAATTATAAAACGTTTACTAGCGGGCAGAAAATAATTATTGATATCTGTCAATAGCCAATTTCTTAATACTTACCTTTGAAAGTGCTGACCTTCACTGTTTTAATTTTTATTAATTATTCGAAATAAAAGTGCCGACCCTGACTTCCGCGTACTATATATAATCGAATATATACATATATGTAGAAAAATAGGTGTATGAATATATATATATATACATACATATATACATATATTCCTACACCTTATCGGGATTTATTTATTTTTCTGAGCTTTTTTTAATAGTTATAATTTATAGGAAGACAAGAACACACGTTCTACTACTGTTTGGAAATAATTCGTTTCTTTTATTCGGGTCATAATAGGGTTTTCTCAAATACAAAAGCTTGAATATCAAAATATGGTCATGGTGTTTTAAAACATTCTATTTACAAAATGTGAAGAAGTACAATCTTTTATGATCATTGCTATTATATTGAGTTTTTAGAATAGAAGGTATCTTTTGCACCAATCTTGACTTCAATCTTAATTCCAAATTCTGTGGCCCCTAAATGCCCTTACCTATGTCCGGTTTGGGTAGTTCTCTAACGATGTATTATAAAATGCAACTAACATGAATATTCGGAACTTGATGTATAAATAAAAGTTAATAATTATACGTTTTCAATTTTAGATTCTAATTATTCAATCATATAATTAAATCTAAGATTGTTATCACTTATAAATTTTCTAAAAAATTAGAAACATACATTAAAAAACTATTCTGTAATTCAATTACGAATATTAAGATATAATTATATAAGAATAGATTGTGTGGATGAAATTTGTTGAATGTGACAGGTTATAATGTAGTACTGTTAGTAGGTGTTGTGATTTTTGAAATTTTATTAGATGCCTGATTTTATGAGTTTATTCTTTCATTGAAGAATAATTTTAGAGTCTGTTTTATCAAGATTTCTGATAATTCATCCATCCGTAACATACACGTTGTTGATCATTTGAAAGGGTGTCATATATATTGGGAAAGCTAGTATTGAGAGGGTCTATGGCGTGAAATAATGTATTTAAATGAAAGTTTTTCGAAATCAATCCTAATAAAGTCGTTGAATCAATGTATTAAATGTAAAATCATGATGACTTCATTGACGCAAGCTTTAAAATATTACCTTAAACGTTTTATAATATGATTGTCGATCATTTTATCCTAAACCTTCGTGATTTAGACCTTTGTGATTCTAATAATAATGTCTTAATTTTCACAAAATTTCTAGATTATTTAGCTGATATAGAGCTGTATCATTCGAAAGTCAGGAAATATTAAATATTTACAATTTAGTCATGCTTTTAAACACTTGCATGACTTGAATGTAATAATCATGCATTTGACAAATTAAATATGTTTGAAACTTGTTAAAATATAATTAAATGTGAATTAGTTGCAATTATTCTATGAAATGCTCGTATATTATTTTTATATGCTCGTATACACTTACAAACAAAACTGAGTATTGATTTGAAACTTTTCCATTCAAACAACCATATCATGAGCATTAATGGGCAAAGTCCAAAAGTGAATTTGCAAAAGTTGTAGTGTGCGACATATAACACATTACTACCGAAGTTTGAAGAGAAACTCAATTGTGATTTGAAAGAAAATGAATTTCAAAGTTAGCCATGTCTAAAACTCGGTTTCGTGCGCTACAAGTTGGAAGTACTTTAAATTTTGTGAATTTTTTCTTATAGCTTCAATAAAACTTTTCGTGCCTTGACATGTTGGTATACATCGTTTAGGACTGTTGTACGCAAAAATTGAAGGAAGTTGACATTTATAGAATTTAAAATATCGACAATTTGACAAACATGCAAATGATGTTGGTTTTCACGATATTTGAATTTTTTTTGGATTTGAGAGTTTGGGACTGCATTGGCCATTGTATAGAGAGCATAGGTTGCAATATGAACATTGTTACATCTTAATGCCTTTACATTTGAAATAGTTGTTGAATAGCCAAAGTGTTCAATTTATATATTAGAGTTGTATGATGCAGTTTTTTGGTTTGACTTTTTTGTACAAAGTCTAGGGTTCATGATGCACATACTCAATTAACCAATTGAAAAACTTTTTTTTTGTGTGTTCAGTATCATCAAAATATTGTCAATTTTATGAAAGTCAGTGTAATTTCTGGCAGTTTTGAATTTTTTGATGATATGGAAAATAACATGTTTTTTAATTTTGATTTGTAGGATTGATTATGTGCGTCATAAACTCTAGTTTTCGTACAAAAATCCTAAACCAAAAAACTACATCGTATAGCTCCAACATATAAATTGAACGCATTGGCCTATTCAACAACTATTTCAAATGTAAAGGCATTAAGATGGAACAATGTTCATATTGCAACCTATGCCCTCTATACAATGGCCAATGCAGTCCCAAACTCTCAAATCCAAAAAAAATTCAAATATTGTGAAAACCAACATCATTTGCATGTTTGTCAAATCGTCGATATTTTTAATTCTATAAATGTCAACTTCCTTCAATTTTTGCGTACAACAGTCTAAAACGATGTATACCAACATGCCAAGGCACAAAAAGTTTTATTGAAGCTATAAGAAAAAATTCACAAAATTTAAAGTACTTCCAACTTGTAGCGCACAAAACCGAGTTTTAGACATGGCTAACTTTGAAATTCATTTTCTTTCAAATCACAATTGAGTTTCTCTTCAAACTTCGGTAGTAATGTGTTATATGTCGCACATTACAACTTTTGCAAATTCACTTTTGGACTTTGCCCATTGATGCTCATGATATGGTTGTTTGAATGGAAAAGTTTCAAATCAATACTCAGTTTTGTTTGTAAGTGTATCATTAGAAGAGAAATGAGCCCTCCAAGAGGCTTTTTCGATGTTCGGGCCAAAATCTAATTTTTTATTGGAATTATTTTTTAAATGAAAATACTTTTAAAAATAAAATGTTAATAAAATAAAATAAAAAATATTATTTAAATTTTTTAAAAAATGTTTAAAAAATGTTCAAAGACTATTTGAACAATTTTTAATATTAAAAATATATTAAAAAATATATTATAAAATTAAAAAAAATTAAAAAAAAAAACTTTTAATATTTAATATCCAATCTGAAATGTCGAACTCATGCCACATCAGATTTCATTTTTAAAATATTTTTATATTAATTAAATATTTTTTTAAAAATTCAAAAAGTTAAAATAAAAATAAAAACTCAAGGCCTCTTAGAGGGCTCAAATTTCTTGTAATGTAATTTTCCATATATCTATTTAATATATTTTATTATTTTGTAATTATTGTGATTAATCATGGTTTTAAACTCAATAACACAATGAAGTAACACGTTAAATTTAATTTTAAGTAACGGAAATACCTCGAACAATTTGGTTAATTGCTTCTATATATTTAAAACACTACTCATTATTTACGACATTGAAGTAGATATTAACAAATGAATCATTTGTCATTAACTCACTGACTATAATACTAGAATGCGTCTTGACTTGTATTTAAGTGGATTATATTTTGACATACTATTTTGCTGGCTTAATACTACAGTCAGTGAAAGATACATAGATACACTCGGGGAAGTAGTTAGTTAGTATAAATTATGGGTACATATGAACGTACGAAGGGTATTTAATAGGGGGCTTTAGGAAACAATTGGATTATGCTACTATCTGTAGTATGTTTAGGATATACTCTACGTATATTCCTCATAAATTCCAAAAATATTCCTAATTGGTTTTATCACACCCTATATACTTTTGCTAATTTATAATTTTTATCTCAAATGAAAATAATGTTCAGAAATTTAAGTCCTTCTCTACCGTAGTGTCTGAGAGTTCCATTGATAGTAGTGCAATGCTAAACTTGCAAAAATGATGTCATAGATTTTTCAAACATGACAATCGTTAGAAGTGACTATGTTTTGAAATATCTACTTTACAATTATTCTTAAGAAGTCCTACTCAACGGAGTCATTAAAATTTTGTAATGATCAAATGAAGATTGAATTTTTTATTTTAACTTTCAAAATTTACCATTAAATATCGGTGATAAAATTAGTAAATCCTACCGTACGGATGGAATCTAGAAGTCAAAATGGTGAACTTCCATTTTTATAAATATTCAAAATTAATCTTAGTCATAAATAGAAGTATCTGATAATGTTTACCGATATGTTCACTGGTTACCTTGGGAGATTGAATGTCGAGAATTTTGATAACTAGTATATGAGAACAAATCTTGGGTGTCCTTTTTCATTTCTGATAAATATTATAAATTTATAGAAGTAATATAGGGTATTTTAAAATAACTTAGAGAATATTATAGGGATATTTTTAGAATATACCACAACTAAATTATGAATACTAGAATATGCAAAATCACTTTGTAGCACTTCATTAAATACCCTAAAACCGTACATGAAATTAACAGGAAGGTTCCTCCCCGAGGTGGTTATTTTATTGTCAACAACGTTTGTACTTTCGACAAAACCAACAAAGTGCATTTTGAATAATATTATTTTTATGGTCTACAATTTAATATAGAGCAATGTCTCACTGTAGAATTTTCCGCTATTTTTATTTAGGCCGTAATTTTTTAATTTTTTTTCCTTTTTCATTTTAAATTTTTTTTTAAAGAATGTTCCGTTTGCAATGTTCTTGTTACATAGGGATGGAATCTATATTTGAATGAAGTATTCAAGTACTGTATAGAAATCTATTATTGTTGCGAATATTTTCTGTAAGCTTTCTTCCTCCACAGTTGTAAAGTGCACCGAACTTCGTAGACGATGCGATTTTTTAGTGGATGAGAAACGACGGTTCAAATTCTCCCTTCCTCTTCTCGCCACATGGTTCCCGCTATATTGTCTATAAATCTTGAAGTGTGACTGAAATATTCCTTTTCTCGTTTCATTGCGTGCTCATGCTCCTCCGTTCGCGCACTCCACCATACTCGTTCTTATACTCTCTCATGGTTGAAGGAAGGATTTTCTTTTGCTTAGGCTTTTATGGAGAGTGCGTGTAGTTGCGGGCTGAGGCTGTAGAATCGTGTGAAGAGGCGATGTGTCCACGACATATTCCGATAAGGGATCACTACATATCCAGAACTTCAAATTCTAGGGTTAGCGCGCACGATTAAGATAGGTTTCATTTCCAGTTGCATGTCATACTGTCATGTTATTGTAATCATTCGGACGGCGCCTTCTTTCCCACAATTGTATTTGGAGTAGCTTTCATTGCAATCCACAGTGCAGTTGCAGTTGCTTCGATTCGAAATGCAGAATGTACATTCCCGATATTGTCGCCGTAAATTACGGAACATATTCTTTAGATTGACTTGACCTGATTATCTTGCCTCGTAAGCGAGGGAGAGCTCTCCACTAATTTAGGTCGAGTCGACCTAACTGGCACCAACGTTACCTATATTAATCCTTGTACCGGAGCGATATTCATCTTCCTATTTAGGTCGACTCGACCTAATTGGAACCAACGTTACCATCATCTAGATTTGTACTTCAGCGAGACTGATCCTGAAGTTTAGGTCGAGTCGACCTAATTGGAACCAACATTACCTACATTAATCCTTGTACTGTTTAGGTCGGCTCGACCTAATTTTCACCAACGGAACCTACATCTAGCCTTGTTCTAGAGATAGAGTGATCCTCCAGTTTAGATCGACTCGACCTATGTTTCACCTACTTTACCATGCTGTAGCCTGATACTGGTACGAGATTTATCGTCGGGTTTAGGTCGATTCGACCTAAGTAAATCAAGTACTCCAATCTTGATCACCTGGCTTCTTGTTGCTTCTTCAGGTCGGGTCGAGCTGAAATCCGTAGATGGCACGTAATCTGATAATCCAAATTCAGGTGGAACCGATCTAAAGTATATCAAGCCCTTCCTTTCTGCAGACATTCTATATTGTATCCCATGCCATCTGTTCTGCTCCATTTAGATCGAGGCGTCCTAAATTGAGAGGACACGTATATCTCATATGAGTGATACAATTCTGTATGGGTCTGCTGTATCCACATTTGAGATCGACTCGACCTAAACTACCACGGATAGTTGTCTTCTGTTGAAAACCCAGCGGTGAGTCGTATCTCTCACCCCAAATTTCAAATCAGCTCGTATCGACCTCAATGGAGGTACCTCTCCTTGACGTTCATCGTATAACCGGATGCATCAGGAAAACCATCATATCAAATTAGCTCAATCCGACCTAAGTTGAGATGATAATCGAATCTATGTCTCTACAGCTCTGGATGGATACAGTTTAGGTCTTCCGGACCTACTTGAGACATGGTCAAGACAGATGGGGTCGATTCGATCTAAACGAAATCCGAATGACCATAGCCTTCCGCTCGGGACTGCAACAGTATCCACCCTTTTGCATTTGAATCCCTCCTGTTCTATATATATACATCTTCCGAATCCCTCTTGAGATTCAGCTCACCTCGAGCTAATCAAGAATATGGGGAGCCATCTCCAATGTTCTAACGTCTAACTTTCGGGCTTGCAATCCTTCAGGTATCTTCAGGTCCTGTACTGGTGTCATGGACCCTGCTCGCATGTCCAATGCTGGAATCGACTCCTCCGACGATGAAGCTGAGGCACAGCACACACTCGACGTTGAGGTTCCGGATTGTGAAGGCATTCCTCGGCGTCAGTGCAATACTCAGCAAGTAGCTCTGTTCAATGACGACGGCTTGCATGTTGAGGACAAAACTTATTATAGCGTCAGCTCAGACCTTGATCTCGGTGCGAACGGACCACTTAGAGACACTCACGTTGCTGTTCACATAGTCCGGAGTCACTCTGAGGTAGACATCCCTCGCGAATGGAGGTACTCATTGCGGGCTTGGCCGATTCGGCATGTTCATATCAATGGAGCTGGCCTCCATGATCATGAAGTTTGCAACAACTACAACCGTCACCAAGCTAGTCTCACGCAGCCCTCTTCCGCTAGGTCGTCGAGATATACTAGTAAAGTGAGGAATCCGCCCTGGGAGACTTCCATCAAATCACAGCAACTCCTCACTCAAGACTCTATCAACTCCGTCTCCAGCAAAGTTTGTTGCAGCAAGAAATGCGTTCAACCCTTTTCGAGGGATAAGATTCGTGCCTTCCACTATCGTATGTATCAAGGCACCTCTTTCTAGTTCAGATTCCACATGAAGATGGACATCCACAGGCAGATTCACTGTGATTCTCAAAACCGGAGGGTTGTGACTATCGAAGGTATTGATGTTTGCGTGCGAGCATGGATGCATATTGCAGGTGTCCCCGAAGCAACATTCTACCGTTATCAAACATATGCGGTGCACGGGCGGCAAGCACATCCTCATGGAAATTCGGGAATTAGGAAGCCTCGTAATCACACCGTTCAAGTCACCGCCACGTTGCAATGTATTCTAGAGAAATCTGCGGACCACATGCCCCACCGCATGAAGACGCTCAAATCCGGGGAGAAGGTCGTTTCCATGATTCTGCCGGCAACCTTTGAGTGGAAAGACACCATTCCCGAACTGAACAAGGTGAATGCAGCGTTTGGGTTGAAGGATGTCTCGCCTTCAAACTTGAGCAAGATTAGGACATCCACCTTCAGTGAGTTCGACGCAAAGAAACCAGGTGACAATTTCGCTCGGTGCGCAACGTGCGACAAATACCATTCTCTTAGGAGGGGATCAATAGCTGGATCCCAGCAAGCATTGCGTTGGGCTAAGAGATTAGACAAGCATCTGGCTCTTGCACGTGCGCACCGAGAGTTCTATTACGCCAACCGCACCCGATCTAGAGACTTCCCCCATAAGTGTCTCACGATCATGCATGACAAGATGGACCACGAGAAAACAGCTTCTTCGGTTTTCTCCCACAAGAGCAAAGAGATTGATGGCCTTGTGAAGTTGCCCGTTTCCGTTACTGGTACGCTTGCACATGGCCACGGCGACGTGCGCTATGCGCATTACGGCCTGGATCTATTCTCGCACGATTCCAATTACACTATCGGCTCAATGGCCAAGTTGTTGCAGGATCTAGAGTTGGCTCCTAAGTTTGCATCTTGGGAATTGTTTGTGGGATCAAGGTCATCTCCATTGTTTGATGCTGTGCTTAAGAGGGCAGAGAATTGTGAACCATCGTTGCGTCCTACCGCTGGAACTTCTCCTCTTGCAGCTCCTTTGCCGCCCGTTCTCCATGTGCACACGGACAATGCTACCGGGGACAACAAGAATAGATATGTTTTTTGTTTTTGGTCTCTTCTCATTGCAAAAAAAATATTTCGTGAAGTTTATGTTACTTTTATGTTGGTGGGTCACACCCACGACGACATCGATGCGTTGTTTGGAAGGTGGAGCATGTTGTTGCCGAAGGAAAACTTTCCTACGATTCCTTTGTTCATGAAGTCCTTCATGGACGTGGAATCTATCCCCACTATTCCACACCTTGTCGAAGAAGTGCCCGATTTCAAGGGATTCATCGAAGCACTCGTAGGGCACACCAAGGCACAACAGTTCAAGTTCTACCTTGACTCTACTGGTTGTCCGGTGATGAAGTACAAGATTTTCTGCACGGACATAGACAGGTTGCCCAAAGAAGGTAGAGGGATCAAATTGTGGAAGGAGGATTGGAAAGGTAGGAGTTTGTGGCCCCGTTGAGTTTTAATTCTTGTTGCGCAGTGTTCGATGAAGAACATGGAAGACATCTCGAAAGGTATATTTGGATTTATCAAATACTGGGAGAATTTGTGCAATGAGGACCTCACTGGGGAATTCAGAAGACGCTATGAGCACTTGATTCATTATTGGCGGGAATTCAGAAGAACGTCAAGGTGAAAACCAAGAGGGCGCGAGACTCGAAACCGGTGCGGGACGAAGAGGAGTACTCGGAGGAGATCTGGATTTACAAGCAGACTCCCCGGAATGCAGGACCAGAACTGGAAGACATCCCCCTACGGGAATCGGAGGAGGACTTCTTCAAATTGGTCATGGAGGCATTAGAAACGATGGAAGGTAAGTACTGTCCCAACTTCGATAGAGGAAGTTGGGCGTGTCATCCGGAGTACACAGGTGGAGAAGTACCCGGAGATCATCCAGAAAATGAGGGAGGAAGTAGACCAGCTCCGGAGGGAAGCTTCGGAAAGGAGACTGGTACTGATAAGGCAACAGGATGAGATCCGGGCTCTGGAGGAGCAGAAGTCGCCCACTTACCGGCTCCTCGCGTCGATGTTCAAATCGGATGGGGAGGCCCAGACGGAGGCCCGGTTGTACCGGGAGAAGGTGGTCAGAGCCGGATTAGACGATGCTGCTCGAGTAACGAATGTGGTAAAGAAGTACACCGCAAGGGTCGAAGCACGGTTGGTGGAATTCCGGAATCTGCTGACGGAGCATGAAGCAAGATTCCCATCCGGGTCCGAACCGGATAAGAGGGTAGCAAATGAGAGAGGTATGAATGCACCCTTAGCTAGTACTGAATTGTTGGCCGCATTCCATGTATCGCAGGATGCATCCAGAATGGGGGAGATGGATAGGATGATGGCCGGAGGCCAATCCACCCTGGAACAGACTTCAAGACCGGCTGCGAGTCTGGTGGTGGGTATGCCGTGGAGAAATCCGGATGCTAGTATCGGAGGGGACCAGTCGGAGGCCAGCCTGGCTAATTTGGCAGACCAGGCTACTGATTTGGCGGAAACCGGAACCATCCCGGGTAGGCAGTCAATACCCGGGGAAGACCAAAAGGTAGACTGCCAACCGGATGCAGGTGGTCAGGAAGACAGGACGGATGCCGGTGAGTCCGAGGAGTGCAAAGAGGATGCGAGCAAACCGAAGGAGAACAAGACCCAGGAGGACGAGCCGGATAGGAGTCAACCGGAGTCCGAGGGGGAAAGTGACCAGGGGGAAGTCCGGGAGCGCCGGTCCAAGAAGAAGGAGGATGCTTCTCCGAAATCCAACCAGGAAGAGGATGGGGGCTCTGAGGGCGACGGGGTCAGTGGCCCGGAGGGGTAGGAAGATCAGTAGGATCCGGGTTGCAGTGTGAACCGGATCAGGCTAGGGAGTAGGCTTTAGGCTTGGTAGGCTAGCTCGCATGTGAATAGGACTTTTCTGTGGTAGGTTAGGCGCTTTTGCCAGTAGGATAGGATTGGAATCTTTTGGATGTGAGTTCCCTTGATTTCCGGATCACGGGTTTGTAGGATCTGGGCGGGAAATCCGGTCCAGTGGTTGAGGACCACTACTTGCCCAGGAATGCTTGGCATTCTTGGGGTCTTCTTGTATTACTGTTTCCTTGAAAGCAAACTGCTGTAGAGCATTATCTGAAAATTGTGTATGTGCTGTGGGGTTGTTTGTGGAATGGTACAGTAGTCAAGAGTCCCTTGGTAACCGTGTAGGCAATCCGGGTCCTCAAGTGATTTGGGTGTGAAGTCTGAATATGGTTTTTGGGTGATTTGAGGACTGTTTGAAAGAGTGGTTTCTAAGTTCCGTACGCTAGGTAATCCGGGTTAGTGGCTGGGTAGGAAGGAGGGGGTACTCCGGGTTGCTTTGAACTCCTGGACGAGTAGTCCGGTTGAGGTGCCAGCACTCGGAAGGTCCAGGCGAGGGGAAATACGGGATCACGGGAGTAAAACAGAGCGCTAGAATCCCTGAATACTAGTTTCGGATTCCCCGGATAATGTCTATTCCGGTTAGTAAGTCGTTGTAGTAATTGGGAGAAAAGGGGAACCGGATTGCGCTTGCGTGACACGGCTGCCGGTTGGATAAAACGAGCAGTTGAAAGGGCAGTACGGTAAGTACCCGGGATTAGGAGTTTTGTGAGTATAACTGGAAGGTAGTGAAGTTCCCATCACTTAAATCAGTAGGGAGGGGTGTGTCTTTCAATCCAGCACCACTAATGTGAATGGAGAACCCTCTGAGGGGAAACAGAGGTTAAACGAAACCGGATCTAGTCATAACCGGGTCAGTCAATAGGAGAAGGCCCGGTTCAGTAGGAAAGAGGGATTCAGCTCGTGACAGAGAGAGAGAGAGATCACCAGTCCGGGACCATCTCCGGAAACTTCCCACTTCACAGAGTCTCCGCGGAACTATAACCCGGAAATCACCTCTACGAGCGTTCTCAATACGAAAAAGTGAGTTCTAGGGGAAATCCGGTATCACGTGCTACGACAACATGGCACTAATGTATTCAGTCATTAAGACTCAAATTTCCGGCCGTATTGCTCGATGGTTACTCTTGTTCCTGGAATTTGACTCCAGAGTCGTTTACAAACCACGCAAGACACACGGTATTGCCGACGCACTTTCTCAAAACACGTTAGTGGAACCGGCCATCGGTATTACCAATACCACGTCCGACGCCCAGCTATTCAGCATACAAATGGAGTGGCTTACAACAGTCCACGACTACTTCAAAATTGGCACCTTCCCTGCCGACTGGAGTATCGAGCGCAAGAAAAGGTTAGCCTACCGAGCCCTCCCATTTCAGTTAGTGGATGGCACCTTGTATCGACAAAGCAAAAATTTCTCTTTACAGAGGGTCATTACCGGCGAACAGACGACATTGATTATCAGGGAGCTTCACCACGGTAACTCGGGAGGACATTTTTCTACCGAGATCACCACTCAGAAAATTCTCGACGCCGGGTATTGGTGGCCATCCCTACATAAAGAGGTTTTTGAATATTATCAGAGCTGCGAAAAATGTCAACACGTAGGACTCAAGAAAGCTGTGACCGATAAATTACTTACCTCCCTACCCACGGAACCTTTTATGAAATGGGGACTAGATTTTGAAGGTCCCCCCAAATGCAGAGTCACCGGCAACTGATACATCATGGTGGCCACGGACTACGCCACCAAATGGGTGGAAGCGGTTGCACTCCGTGACAACACCGCCAAGGGCTAAATTCCTGTATGACAACATCCTCACCCGTTTTGGCTGCCCACTTCATTTCGTGAGCGACCAAAGGGTACATTTCAACAACAAGGGTATTGACGCCCTTATGGAGCACTTCTTACTACGCCACACTACATCCACCTCCTACTACTCTCAAGGAAATGGTCAAGCGGAGTCTACTAACAACGTGATTGTCCAATTCCTTCAGAAATTGGTCAATCGCAACCGAACGGACTGGGATCGACAGTTACCGACCGTCTTATTCGCTTACCGCACGGCTTTTAAGATTAATACCGGTTATACACCATTTCAACTTCTGTATGGCATCATTTCCCTAATGCCTATCGAATACTTGGTACCGACTAAGTCCACCACTACCGACCCTTCGCCTAGTCGGGTCCTTGCAGCACGCACGGCAGATCTGGAGCGTTTGGACGAATCTCACCATTGAGCTCTCAAGACTCAAGGGATATTGCAATGGAACCGCGCTCAATGGGCCAACACCACGGGGCGGACCCATCAGTTCCGACTGGGCGACCTGGTACTCTGGTACCCCAAAAGTGCTAACATCCACCTCGGAAAGCTGAAGAACAAATGGTTTGGGCCTTACCGAGTTGAATACCCACTACCTATCAATATGGTGTTACTCGTGGCCGTTGTCAAATTCGACCCCGACCCGATTATAGTCAACATCAACAAACTAAAACCGTACCGATTTCTCAATGACAATCAGCTACATCACGCCCCAGATAAGAGTACCATCCTTCACCAACCGGACAACCAAGACGCAGTCAACGACGATGCGGAGGACGAAGCAGAAGTTACCGAAAAATTCATCTCCTCCAACTGTATAACTGTGGAAATTTTTCCTCGGTCAACTCAGGATACCGAGTAGTACTTCGTTACCAAACCGATAGTGTTGTCGACCCGACCTACCGTCTAAAGACGACCACCGACCTCGGTAACCGCCCACAGCATTACAGCCGCCACCGCAGCATCACAGCCACCACCAACGCTGATGCTACGACATACCGAACCGACCACCTCGGTAATACCGAGGCAAAAACCGTACAGAGTGACAGGTTCGGCAATACCCAACCCTAGCGCGCCGCCATTCTCCCAACCTAGTTCGCACCCACCCACTCCTCATTCCATCTCTCTTCATTCCACCGTCCTCTTCATTTACTTCCTTGTCCGCCTCTTCTTCTATTTATCCTTTCCTCACCATGCCTCCTTCTGTCGCCACGGTTCTCTCCCCTTCCTGGTTAGCTCTCCGCCTCCGCCCTCTATCTCCGTCTCCCTCTCTTCTTCCCTGGCCGCCACGGCCAGTACCTACCGTTCACCGCCACCGACACAATCGACCGAGGCGAATAGCGCGGATTAGAGTTCTTCCTCCTTGTTGGATAGCCGCTCCTTCTTCCACCTCCCGAGAGAAAAGGCGAGGAACTCTCCGTGTGCGGTTTTGCAGGAGGATAGGCTAGAAGAAAACCACGGTCGACAGTCGCCGTGGAAGCTCCTCCCGCGGCAACCCGGTAGGACCGGACTGGAAGGAGTTCACGTGCCTACCGCTCAAACACATGGTTGCTTGGAAAGCATTCGCTGCCACCAATCCGGAGGAACGCACGTGGATTCACTGAGTCGGCCTCGAGGGTTTCGGCAACCTAACGTGTGGACAACCAATTCGCTAGGAGGTCATGGAGAAGTTTATCAACACCGCGCACAGCACCAAACAACTGTCGATCATCGGAGAAGTAATGAGGAAGACCTACGTTATCATCTCGGTAGACATCACCAACATCCTCTGACTATCGACCGGCACGACTACCGAAGTCAACCCCAACCCGGATCCGGAGAAGTTCAAGTACTGGAGCATTGGTCCCGACGGGAATGAACTCCTTCACCGACCCGATACTGACGGCTACAGTGTTTCGCTGGGACCAAAGGAGTTACAACCTCGGAAGTATGGCTTGCTGCAAGCAATCTACTTCAAGAGGAAGCAGTCCTATACATCCAAGCTGTGCCTCCGCGAGATACTCACGGCCGATGAACTCTCCCTTACCAATACCGGAGCCTCTTGGAACTGGGCTACCTTCACGCTCGGACAACTTCAGAAGGAACTCGCCGTCATCAAAGAAGGCCATTCTCCGCTGTATCACTCAGCGGAAATCTGGGACATGCTTATCCGAGGACAAGAACCAACCACCACCACGACCGAACCAGCAGTACCGATACCCGTACCAGACACAACTACAACAGCTGCACTCGGACCAGTACTGAGCACCGGCACCCGTACTCCGCCTTCTCCAGTACCAGGTCGCGTGCATCGGTACGAACTACCGAATCGGCGGTCATCACTGCCCCTCTTCTCTACGTTCTACGACTTAGGGATCTCGTCTCGACTTCGCAGCCGCATTACATCGGCTTCTACGACTTCCAAACGCAAGAACCGACTCGACCTTACTGACGCCTTTAACGAATTTGGCAGGAATCCTTGGCCCCGAACTGAGCATGGCGGCGGTTCCTCCTCTACGCACCGATCATCTCAACGCACTCCGTCTCCACCACCGGTTCCGTCACCACATGGCGGCGAATCCTCGACACCACCCGAGATCACTGGCGCGAATCCACCACCGCAGCCACTCCAGACTTCAGGTATGCTCACTACCGAGGTCACTCGTATTACCGGTATCCAAGTATCTGTGCAGATGGCATTGCCCTTGACCTCGATTACTCCCCCAATGGAGCGCGTCGAACCTCCGAATATTCAGCTCCACGGACCTCGGAACTTTTTGCAGAATGTTAACTTCCTTCAACGCAAAACAGACACGCTGTCTCACGTACTTACTGAGGTCCAAACGCAAGTTCAACAACTTACCATCTGCGACCCGGAAGCATATCAGCGCCAACAGGAGAACGACCAAAAGCGTGTTACCGAGCTGGAGGGTCAACTCGACACCTCCCAAACCAAAGCCAACTAGCATGCTACCAACCTTGCTCGAGTTCAAGAGGAACGTGAATGTGCCCGTACCGAAGTCGCGGACCTAACCCAGCAGTTACAAGCCTAGGCAATTCTCTTGAACACCGTCGAAACGGAACGGGAGCAGCTCAGAGCCGATAGAGCCAAAGACCAGATCACCATCTCCACTCTCAGGCAGGCTTTCCGGACCGAGACAGACCTCCGCGCAACCATCACTACCGAACTGGAGCACCTACTTACCGAATACGACGGACTGCACATCCGAGACCAGTAGGCCCAGACAGCACTTAACAACACCTAGCGGATGCTCAACCAGTACTGAAGAGCACATCCAAATTTCGTTCTGGAACCTCTATCACCGGACTCTACCAACACCCACATTGAGAACCCTGCCACGACGGAACACGGCGCCATCCGAGCTCGTCCATTACCGACGGAGGGTTTTGATTCCCTCTTTGGGGGTTCATTTGATAGCCGACAATTACTCAGACCCCCCACACAAGGTAATATCAGCGCACCGGAAACCGGGACACCCCACCATCCTCGCCCCAACACACCGAATACCGAGGAGCCCTCCGGATCTGAGGACAAAGGGTTTAGGGCTTCTCGCACCATCACTAGGCAAACGAGTCCCACGGAGTAGAAATCCCTCCGGAATATCGCAATTGAAAACAAGTTCCAGGTGTGAATTTGGTTTAGAAGGGGTATAGTGTTTACCGTAAGTTAGGAGTATCGGTAGGTCTACCGATCTGAGTTTTACCTGGGTAATTTTCCAAGTTACCCTAGTAGGTAGATCAAGGAAGCACTTTTTTACCGATCTGACCTAACTGTCAGAACAGGTTGTCCTGTGGTATAAAAGCAATAGAGCCAACCTCATTGGCACGCCCCATTTTTCCAGATAATTGACTTTTTGCTAGAAGTACTCTTCTTTGATTTATTGCCTACCGAGTAGCTTTGTGTGTGCCATTGCATATCCTGATTAGTCTGTCTTCCCTTGGTTTTGTGATAACTGACTTAGCTTTGAGTATTTTGTTGCCTATCCAGTTAATTTCCTTCCCCTTGGTAGCTATCAATCCTCTCGATACTGATTACCCAGTAGGTTCTTACCAGAAAGAGCTACCAAGGCGCAGATGAAGGCCCGGTTGTATGACGAGAAGGTCGGCCAGCCGGGATTGGAGGGATTAGTGGTCCGGACTTAGTGGATCCGGCCACTTAGAGTAGGACTTTTTGAGTAGGTAGATTAGAAGACTTTTTGGTGTAAATGACTCCTAGGTTTTGATGTTAGTGGCGGCTTAGGATAGGAATTGAGCCGTGGACAAAGCTCCCCGGATTTCCGGATCCCGGGAATGTAGGATCTGAGGATTTCCCGGATCCGGCGTTTGGGGTGGGCTTTTTATCAAGGAATGTCCTTCTGAGGGAAAACAAAGGTTAAGGGAAAAACGGATTTAGTAGCTGGGTTAGACCGGGTAGAGTAGGGTTGGTGAAGTTTCCAACCCGGACAGAAACCAGATCTAGCCATAGCCAGGCGAGTCAGTAGGGAAGATCCGGATTTAGTACGGAATAAGGGAGTTAATTGGTGATCGGAAGAGAGCAGTCACCAATCCGGGTCAGTTTCCGGAAACTTCCCATTTCACAGAGTCTCCGCGGAACGATAACCCGGAAATCACCTCTACGAGCATTCTTAATACAAAAAAGTGCGCTCTAGGGGAGTATCCGGTACTACGTGCTACGACACCGATTGTGCCCTCAAAGAGAAGAACAAGTGATCGCCCACTTGGATGTTGGTGTCCACTATGAAAGTTTTCAGGCCACGGTGACAATAGGCTAACACTTGGCACCGTCTCGGATGTTTAAAATACTTGGTTATTGTCAATCGAATTGGTCAAAATTTTGCAGGATCTCATTCCAATCTAAAGGTGACGTCTTCACGGAATTTTTGACCCATGGTCCTCGACAAATGTGATAAGAATCTCCTACAAGAGAACCAATGACAGACATTTAGCTCGACTGCTCGACTAAAACAGCATTTACAAAAGTCCAGCATTAATGCTCAAATTTAGTTCGAATTGAGCTAAATACTGACGCTGTTTGCGTTTTAGCTCGAGTCGAGCTAAATCAACCTGCAACCAACATTGAAAAAGGACTACAATCAAATATCGCGCAATTTGGGTTTAAGCTCGAATCAAGCTAAATGGGTAGAGTTTAGGGTTACCATGCTGGACCCCCACGGCCCGCTTACAAGCGCCATGACCATCGATCGGGTGACAGTCTTGTGGAAGAACGGGAGACTGGACTTGTGTAGAACTCCGTGGCGACTTCGAGTAGATAGTCAAATCTGGTCGCGGACGGATTTTCTTCCTTGTTTGCCATGCTAAACGGTGTTGTGATCATTATACACAATCAATGGTAATTATACACAATATTTGGAAATGAGTGCACACTCGATGATACTTAGTACCTGCATATTCAATGCCGGCGATTGTATAATTATCAAACATTCTAATGATTAAGATCTGCCATCAAACTGAAAAGACTACAATTCTCCTTTTTCAAATACTATACAACTGTTATCGTAACACCATTGTTACTGTTTTCAAGTGGATGGCATCAAGGTCATAAGAACTTACAGAATTGAAACCAAAACTCCAGAAACTTAAACAACTGAGATAGATTAACTGAAAGAAGTCAAAAAACAGACACAACATTCAAAACTAGTTTAGAAAACAAGCTAAAAAACGCTATCGAGCTAATCAACGGTATCGAGCTAAAAGAACACCGTGAGTCCTGCACGTGAACACACAAACAATCCCCAAAACCGAATTGAAAGCATAAATTAAACAATTGAAACCAGGAGTTGGAAGTCATAAAGACTCACCTTAGTTCACATTGATCCACAGACTCGCATTTCCAGATTAGTACTAGTGAGATCTTTAGTTTAGGATAAGTGTGCAGTCGAACCTCGTTTATTCATAAATGGGCACTTAGGGTTTTTAGGGCAGTGAGGGGTAGCTCCAACCGCCATAAATGGGAGAAGTAGCGTTCATGATGGCCTTTTTATTTATTTGGAGAGAGTGGTGCTCTCTTGCGCGCTTAAGTGTTTGCTACGGAACTAGGAATGGCGGCGGACCAGACGGGAAACCGGATGTCGGAGGACGGGCCCTTGACGGACCCGGCCACGATCGGGGATTTGAATTGGGCCGCCTTAAATTGGGTGGCTCACTATTCATTTCTCCCCGGTTCCTCCAGCCCTTCTCGCGCACCCTCTTTTGCATTTCCGGAGAGTGTTAGGGTTTCTATTGCATGTCCGGAGGGAGAAAGCAGTGAGCGACCGGGATTTGAGGAAATTGAGCGCTCGGGAGTTAGGGAATTTGAGCGCCCGGGGAGAGAGAACAGTGTGCAGTTGGAGTTGGAAACGGGCGAGCACTCGGAGAGTGAGTGCGAGGAAATTAGGCGGAGTTTAGAGAAGGGAGTGAGTGCGCACCCGCAAAGTGAGGCGCGAGGACTCCAGGAGGTCAGGCGCGCACACGAAAGCGGAAGGGAGCGCGTCCGGAGCGAGAAGCGCGCGATTTACGGGAGAGAGAGAGGGTGCACCCAAAGAGACAGACGCGCCATTCACGGAGGAGTGGTGAAGCACACCCGGAGGCGGCAGCTATGGCGCGCAGAGAGACCGGGTCCAAAATCCCGGAGAAGAAGATACTTCCGGACATTCCGCAGCACTGAGAAGACTTCGGGGACCTGCTCAAGGACCTCAAGACAATCGGATGATTGGGTTTTTTGGCAAGGTGTGGGATGTGCAGGACGCCAGGATGTTGGGAGAAATTGAGGGTGGAGCTATGGAGTCTGCCTTTTGGTCGACCATCCGGGCGAAGTATGGGAATCGGACCCGGGAGCATTGGCGCGACGTATACGACTTCCCGAATACGAGCGAGGACTTGGAACCGGGCAGCAAGAGGGACACGGATTGAATGAAGGAGCGCTTCATCGACCTCTCGGATCACGACGGATTCAGGTGGCGGATTGCAACAACCCCCGGCAGCAACGGCTGCTCGAGTACGTGGTGCCCATCCTCAACCCGGAGAAGCCCACCACCCTCACGGTCACACTGGCAAAGGACATCCTATCCGCACTACTCCGCCGGAAGCAGATCAATTCGGCGTGTTTGGTGCACCGAAACACCCAGAAGATGGCCAAGAATCTCCAGAACAAGAAAATATGTGCGTTGGCTCCGTTTCTCTACCACGTGTACGAGAAGAACGGGTGCATCACGGAGGAGAAGAAGAAGAGATTAGAGATCCCGCCTATTTCGAGGGTGAGGAGCCCAGCGAATTGGAAGACAGCACTTCCGAGAGGAGAAGCCTAGACCAGCCGGCCAGGGCCTTCGCTGCAACTGGAAGAGAGGGAGATGGCTCAACCAGATAGAAGGGAGCTGCCAAAGACACCTCAACCGGACAGAGGCAGCGTTTGGGTAGAGCGCATCAAGGAGAGTGAAGACCCGGTGCGACCGGGTGGAGCCAGCGGGAATCTGGAGTTGAGGACGAAGATGAGAGAAGACCGCCCGGAGGGAGGTCAACCGGGTGGTGTCAGGCCGCAAGGGGAGGAGCGGCAGGAAAGGAGAAAGGACCCGGAGGTAGGCCGACCGGGTGGGCCAGGAGGTCACCCGGACTGTCAACCGGGAGGTGCACTAGTGGGCGAGCCACCGTGGGACAACAGGTGGAGCAGCTAGTGCAAGGGGATAGGCCGGCTTATCGAATCGTGGTGGGGGGCCCGGAAGAACAAGACGGGCAGCCAACGGAGGATGAGCAGCTGCACGGGACCACCAGGGGGTCCGGGATTAGTTGTTCGGACTGAGTGGATCCGGCCGCTTAGAATAGGTCTTTTTGTGTAGGTAGATTAGAAGACTTTACGTGTATAGACCTTTTAGGATTTAAACGTTAGTGGCGGTTGAGGATAGGAACTGAATCATGGAGAAAGCTTCCCGGATTTCCGGATCCCGGGAATGTAGGATCTGAGGATTTCCCAGATCCGGGCATTTGGGGTGGGCTTTTTATCAAGGAATGTTCTTCATTCCTTGGATCTTTTTGTGTACCATTGTTCTGTGTAAATAAGTAGAAGCGCATATTCCTTTCACAAACTTTGTGTGTGTGTTTGCATATGTGTGTTTGCTTGTGTTATTGCCTGGAACAGTGGCTCAATTAGTCCCTTGGTAACCGGATGGATTAGCTGGGCTCTGGTGTAAGAGTCAGTTAACAGACTGGGTAGGAGATTTGGAAGAGTTAGGATCATTTGAATGTAGGGTTTTCCGTATCCGATTGCAGGAGATAATCCGGGTTAGTGGCTGGGGGAGCAGGAGGGGGTAATCCGGCTCTCTCAGAACTCCTGGAATGGGTAGTTTGGTAGAGGTGCCAGCATCCGGGTAGATCTTGCAATTGTAGGGTACGGGGAAGCTAGAGTAAAACGGGTCGTAAGGAATTCAATCTCTTCCGGACATCCCGGATACTGTCCATTCCGGTTAGCAAGTCGTTGTAGTATTTTGGAGAGAAGGGGGAAATCGGGTAACTTTTGTGTGACCGGCTGTGGGTTTGGGATAAGTCCATAGTTGAAGAGCAATCCGGGGAGTACCCGGACTAGGGAGTTGAGTTTGGAGATCCGGGACGTGGTGAGTCCCCTGTCAAGCAAATTAGTAGGGGAGGGTGTGACTTTAAATCCAGCATCCTTAATAATGCAAATGGAGAACCTTCTGAGGGAAAACAGAGGTTAAGGGCAAACCGGATTTAGTAGTTAGGTTAGACCGGGTGGAGTAGGAATGGTTAAGCTTCCAACCCAGAAGGAAACCGGATCTAGCCATAGCCGAATCAGTTAGTACGGAAGATCCGGATTTAGTACGGAAAAAGGGAGTTAATTGGTGACCGGAAGAGAGCAGTCACCAATCCGAGTCAGTTTCCGGAAACTTTCTACTTCACAGAGTCTCTGCGGAACGATAACCCAGAAATCACCTTTACAAGCATTCTTAATATGAAAAAGTGCGCTCTAGGGGAGTATCCGGTACCACGTGCTACGGCATGTGTACCGACCTCTACGTGAAGAGGGGACAGGCACTAAAACTCACAGAATTAATCTTTTTCTTAGAACTACTCACTCTCATATTCCACCACAGTCACAATTATTAGTTTACAATGACCCACTGACAGACTCACATTCAAACGTTAATGCTTACCTTGATTGACAGTGTGTAATCACCACCCTAAACCTGCAACTAAAGCTTGAAACAAGTGTCAGAGTAAACATGGTAAAATAAAATATCAGCAAAAGAAAACATTCAACTCGAATTAGCTGTCAAACTTAAATAATGACACACACTTGACAATATTATCGCTCTAAGAACAGTGCTTTAGAGGAATGCAAGGGACTAAAGTGGACAACAAGCTAAACAAGAGATCGTAGAAGTACTCACGTGAAATTATCGACGAGGTTTGCAAAAACTGCAGCCACAAGGAAACAATGACGGAAACATCCAAATTAAGAAGAAAACACGCACAATTCAAGCAAAGTACCAACACTGCAGCGGACGGTGAGTATCTACTAGCATAAACAGGCGCCAGCAGAGGAAGAGAAAGAACAAGCGCGCAAGAGGAAATGCTGCGAGACTGAATGAAGGAGCGACGTGAATTGTGAGAGATGACTGCATGTCATGTTGGGCACCGAGCAGCTGCCCTGGCTGCAGGCACCGGTACGACGGGCAAGGGTGCTCGGGCCCGGGCCAATAGTATGACCCTACGTGCCCCCGCGGGCAGCATTGACGAGCCCGTTCAAGCGGGCAGCCTCGGAAACGGGCATCGTCTTCCCCATCACGGCAGTGAACAGTTGTCACTGCACACACTTGCTCGCTGCCTCCGCTAACGCTCGCTGCCTCCACTCACTCTCGCTTGCTCGCTCGCTCATTGCTCACGCTCTCTTGCTGCCTCCGCTCACACTCGCTTGCTGTAGTTTAGGGTATTTTCTGGTGCTCGCTCGCTCTAGTTGTTGTCGCTCGCTCGAGCTGTTGCTGCTCGCGCTTGCTCCTGCTGCATTGGGGTGTAGGATTCACTATTAGTCATTTGCTTGCTCCTGCTGCTGCTTTAGGGGTTTTGGGTTTCATTGTGCGCTCTACAGTGTGCTATTAGGTAGTTGACAAGGTTTAGGGTTTCTCAGGTTTGAAGGAGCTGGAAACTGTAGGTTTTTTGCTAGTACTATAATTCCAGATTGCAAATTGGAGGGTGTTTGCCTCGTCTATGCGTATTCGTTCAGCAGGTATGATTCTCTCATGCTTATTTTGTGTCATAAAGTAGTTGACAAGGTCTGGTTATGCAATTCTTCCTCAGTAGTCAATTAGCTCGATGCTCATTTAGCTCAACTACCCCATTTTAGCCTGACTCGAGCTAATTCAACGCTCTCTTCATTCAATGCACGTCATTCTATATGTACTCAACGATAACAAATGCTCTGATTTCATTAGAAACAACGTATACATTAACTATTCATCAGCAATTTAGCTCGTTTCGAGCTAAATATACTCATATTCGTAGAAATGGATGCCATGAAATTGAGTTACTGGGCCCCGGCTCTATTAGTATAGCTCGAGTCGAGCTGAAATTTATGCATTTCATTCCAAGTTTTTTTCAATTACTGCAGTTATTCCAAGGCCAAAATGAATATTAAGCTCAACTCGAGCTTATTGTGCTACAATGTCGCATAACGTCATAGAATTTGCCAGGATCACAATCTGAATCACTTAAGAATTTAGCTCGACTCGAGCTAATTCGGCGCTTTCATCATGCAATGCACTTGATTTTTACTGTATTTTGCGATGATGAAAGCTACAATTTCATTACAAACAACTTATACATTATTTATTCATCGACAATTAAGCTCAATTTGTAGTATTAGATGTTTTGAAATTAATAAAGGCGAACGGACGAGCTGTCAGATTTGCTTAACGGTATATTGCACTGCGCTTATACAATACTCAACCATGTCAATAATCAATTTAGCTCGATTTGAGCTAAACATTTTCACCATAATCGTTAGAATTGCAGCATCATAAGCTGATTACCCTTTGTTATAGTTTTTGAAGCCCCTCCGTGCTCTAGACAGTGGTGTTAGTCTTGATTGAGTTTGTCTTTTTAGCTCGAGTCGAGCTAAATGTGAAATGTCCCGTGAACATGCTTTATTCATTGGTCACATGTCTTGAAATCGCTCGTTAAGCCAACGTACCAGATATTATACTGATTTACAGTTATGGCACGGACAATGACGTGTGCAAGAATCATTCGGGATGACCCCAATCCTCCTGTTGGAGAGCCTAACTCTGAAGTCGACATGGCACTGCAGGAGGAACCAGCTGTTACTAATGTAAGTCCTACTCTGCGCCATGTTCTTGAAGTTTTCTGTTGTATTTCCTTCTACTGGTCTCTATTTAGCTCATGTCGAGCTAATTTGGCAGATGCTTAATTAGTCATTTCCTTGATATCGTGGCAGATTACTTTGAACCGATAATTGAGCTTGTGGTTTGAATTTAGCTCGAGTCGAGCTAATTTGTTCAATGTCTATACTTTGATTTGCAAGTAACGGAGTCATTTGACAGGAGGACTCTGGAGGGTTTTCTCGATATCTTCCGGGTCGAGACCTCCCACCCGCTTGGACCGATTGCCTTGGACTTCGAGACATGGGGGCAGTTGTGCATACCCAAACAGAATTCTATCCTGTCGTGGTCAATTAGATCCAAGGATAAAATCCTCTTTTTCTTCTATCAACAGTCTGGGGCGCATGGGGGGCGTTCCTTCCCCTCTGTCTGGATGCGTATATTTCTCTCGTGACGACTGTGGATGCCTAACTCCTTATTAAGTTCGAGACGTCCGAGGTGTCGGCTTATGTATTCACCATCGTGTTCCCGCCCAATGAAGTCAGATTCTCCCACTATTTTGTCCAATATAATTTGAATAGGAAGGCGGAGCCGTCTCAAATTCATCATCTTGAAACCAAATTACTCCCCGTCCTCACCTCTCCAAAGGCCTTTGTCAAGTCCTACAGTCCGTACACTGCTCAGATTTGGAAGGCACTGTCCGAATTTGAAGCACGCCGGAAGGGAAAGGCACCATCGAGGTGGCCAGGCTCGCTTGTATTGTAGGCGAGGTCTAGTCAGGGACCGCTCGATTGGGTTTGGGGACACCAGGAGCAATTCCTGGCGGTCCGAGGTACAAGCGCCCAAGCCAAGATGCGTGCAGTTCTGGCTCCAAACGATCTAGAGGAAGCATGGGTGACAGCGCACTGACTTCCGTGAATCCTACAATGAAGGCGGCGGTGACCGAGAAAGAAATTGATTACGAAGAAGCCCGCAAGTCACTCCAAAAGTATTGGGAGAAGTGCGCAGTCTTCTATATCTTTGGGAGAGACAAGCCGGTGGATGTTGACATCAACCGCCTAGACCGTGCGGAAGAAAGATACATTATCCGATCGCCGCAGGTGTCTACAGTAGCGCACTACAAGAATATCCTTACCCATGCAGTGGATGTCAGTGGCAGGCAGACAATTTGCATTATGCCTATTCTTGAAGAGGCGCCGGAGGAATGGGATTGGAATGAGCTAGTACGCTCGTCTTGTAGTTTTTGGATCATCGACGGGCTGCATCATGTTGAAGCTGCAAAGGAGTTGATCCGCAATCAGAAAGTTGACGATGCAAAAATCAAAGCGCTGAAGACGTGAAGGGCACACGTTGTTTGGCATAAGAAGGCGGCCAAGATTATGGAAGTTTCCGCAATGGCAAACATTTCAAACAACGCTGACACATTCACTCCTTCGTGGGCAACGAATATCATGGGGGCCAGGAGTGTTTGGGTGGACTATGGGCGTCCTTTGAAGGTGAAGAAGCCCCACGGTCGTGAATCCGCCGATGAAATAAAAAACCTGAAAAACTATGAGGTACGTATTGTTCCGGCGTGGCACCACTTGATTCCTCTCTCTCTTATATTTGGTTTTTGATTAGGGCTAGAAAGTCGTGGTTGGTCTAGCTTGACTCGAGCTAAAGTTTGCATTTTAAGCCTTGCTTTTATGGCCTTGCCGTTCTGCACTCTCTCTCAGCAGTTTCATTGGTACAGGAATTTGTGGCTGCAATGGTGAAGCGGTTCGTGAGCATCAACGCGAACATCAACGCGAAGGACAAGAGTATGAAACCTGCGGACCTCCGGAACGAGCTGCTCATTATTACTGCTTCTGAGGAGGTCTACCAGTTGAGGGCGAGGTTCATCGTCGATTACGGAATGGGAGAGTTGATCGACCCCGATACTGAAGTGAAATTCAATCAAGCCAAGGATTGGGAGTCAGCTTCAAAGAAATTTACTTTGAACCGGGAGTTCTTTAAGGCGATGAGGTAGTTGGGCGAGCGGGATTTGAAAAAAATGGCGTTGCATCTTGTGAACGAGAGTCCCGGTCCAACATTGAAGTATCCGAAGGTGACTTTGAAGAACTATTTCCGCTGCATGTCCGCAAAGCAGTGAGTTGAGAACCGGAAGAGGAAGAACACCGTCCCCTGGGAGTTGCAGAATCTGCGGCCGTCCCTTGGGTTGTTCAACTCCGAGTGGAATTTTGACGCAAACAAGTGGAAGCAGTTGAAGATGGATTACAATTTGTCGCGTTAGACAATGGCGATGCTACTCTCTGTTCCGGGTAATTCTTTCTTCTCCACGTATCGTCAGAAGAAGGTGGAGAATAAGAGTGTGGAAGAGATCGGAATTCTTCAAGAAATTTTTGGATGTCAAGAGGCCATTCGAATCGCGTACTCCGGTTCTTCACACTCGAATCTTTGATTCATCCGAGTTTAAATTCGGCGCATGGGACGGAGATTGTGAAACCTCATTCGACCTAGAAGTAGAGAGTTAGGGTTTTAGAGTAGCTAGGAGTAGCCCGAATCTCCATAAATGAGTGTGGGAGAAACCATAATGGCACATTTAGTTATTTATGCAGAGGAGGCGTTCGCGCGCGCTGTAGAGTTATTGCTAGGGTCCGATTTTGATGACAGGTGTCCGGGTTGGGCACGGGACCCGCACTGGAAACCGGGTAGGGGATGGACGGGTCAAGGATTTGACCCGGCTACGTTTCGCGCCTTGAAATGGGCGGCTTCAATTAGGGCGGTTCACTGTTCATTTTTGCATAGTGTCTCCAGTCCACCCCTGCGCCAGATTTTTGGGTTTCCGGATGCTGTGAGAGAGCAGGGAGAGCGACCGGGTGGCGAGCAAGTATTCCGGGAGCTTAGGCGGAGCGCGCAAAGTCGAGGGAAAGAAGTTTTGGAGCCAGCAGCAATGTGACGGAAGGACGATAGGAGGCTCGGACTACCGGTTCCGGATAAGTTGGTACGCCCGATTGCTTCGGCCAATGCAGGACATAGGGAGCAGCTGCAGAAGGATTTGCAAAAAATTGGTTGTGAGGAATTTTTGTACCTACCATGGGATCTCCACAGTGATGCTATGTTGCAGGAGTTAGGTGGAAAACCTGTACCGGCGGAATTCCGGGACAGCGAGATCCGGGAGAAGTGGAAGGAGTGAACCTCGAAACACTGGCGCGTGACGTACAACTTCCCCGACAGCCCGTTTGGATACGACAAGACCAAGCAGGATTCCGGATGGGTGAAGGAAAGGTTTTCTCAACCGGTCTCTGAGAAGGACGGATTCCGGGTGCAGGACTGCATAGGCGACCGGGAGAGGCGCCTGCTGCGTTTTCTGGTGCCTATTCTGAGCTCGGACAAATCCACCATCTGCACGATCAAGCTGACGAAGGCCATTTATGAGGCCTACTTCAACACCTGGAAGACCGGATGGGGACTCATTGTGGACGAGTTGGTGGTCCGGGAAGCGCGCAAACTCGGAAGCAAGAAGGGATGACCTCTAACCCCTTTTCTGTTTCATTTGTATAACAAGCACGGATATCTCACGGCCAGGGAGAGAGAGCAATGGGAGAACTGCCGGAGGATCATGAACCGGGAGCCGCCAAGGGCCCGGGAGGGGAATCCGGATGAGAGCGAGGACGAGGACAGCCCGGACGAGGAAGAACGGGAAGAGCGGGAAGAAAGAAGAGCGGACGAACAAGCAGCGGTCAATCCGGATATGGAGGAAGGCCAACCAGAGCCCTCGGAGACCCGAGGAGATGAGGAGGAACCGGGTCAGAAGACACCGGTGAAGGCGGGCCACTTTAGGGCGCGCACCCGAGGCCAACTCAAGAAACTCCAGGAGACTCCAGACGAATCGGAGTCCGACGAGGAACCGGACCAGGATGTCGTAGCACATGATACTGGATATTCCCCTAGAACGCACTTTTTTGTATTAAGAACGCTCGTAGAGGTGATTTCCGGGTTATCGTTCCGCGGGGACTCTGTGAAGTGGGAAGTTTCCGGAGATGGTCCCGGATTGGTGACTACTCCCTTTCTCTGTCACCAACTGAATCCCTTTCCTATTGAACCGGGCCTTCTCCTACTGATTGACCTGGTTACGACTAGATCCGGTATCTTTTCGGGGGGAACTTCTTACTAATCTTCCTCTCCCCCGGTCCACCGTTATGACCTGATCCGGTTTCATTTAACCTTTGTTTCCCCTTAGAGGGTTCTCCATTCACATTAGTGGTGCTGGATTGAAAGACACACCCCTCCCTACTGATTCAAGTGATGGGAAATTCACTACCTTCCGGTTATACTCACAAAACTCCTAATCTTGGGTACTTACCGTACTACCCTTTCAACTGCTAGTTTTACCCAACCGGCAGCCGTGTCACGCAAGTACAATCCGGTTCCCCCTTTCTCCCAATTACTACAACGACTTACTAACCGGAATAGACATTATCCGGGGAATCCAAAACTAGTATTCAGGGATTCTAGCGCTCTGTTTTACTCCCGAGATCCCGTATTTCCCCTCGCCTGGACCTTCCAAGTGCTGGCACCTCAACCGGACTACTCGTCCAGGAGTTCTAAGCAACCCGGAGTACCCCCTCCTTCCTACCCAGCTACTAACCCGGATTACCTAGCGTATGGAACTTAGAAACCACTCTTCCAAACAGTCCTCAAATCACCCAAAAACCATATTCAGACTTCACACCCAAATCACTTGAGGACCCGGATTGCCTACACGGTTACCAAGGGACTCTTGACTACTGTACCATTCCACAAACAACCCCACAGCACATACACAATTTTCAGATAATGCTCTACAGCAGTTTGCTTTCAAGGAAACAGTAATACAAGAAGACCCCAAGAATGCCAAGCATTCCTGGGCAAGTAGTGGTCCTCAACCACTGGACCGGATTTCCCGCCCAGATCCTACAAACCCGTGATCCGGAAATCAAGGGAACTCACATCCAAAAGATTCCAATCCTATCCTACTGGCAAAAGCGCCAAACCTACCACGGAAAAGTCCTATTCACATGCGGGCTAGCCTACCAAGCCTAAAGCCTACTCTCTAGCCTGATCTGGTTCACACTGCAACCCGGATCCTACTGATCTTCCTGCCCCTCCGGGCCACTGACCATGTCGCCCTCAGAGCCCCCATCCTCTTCCTGGTTGGATTTCGGAGAAGCATCCTCCTTCTTCTTGGACCGGCGCTCCCGGACTTCCCCCTGGTCACTTTCCCCCTCGGACTCCGGTTGACTCCCATCCGGCTCGTCCTCCTGGATCTCGTGTTCCTCCGGTTTGCCCGCATCCAATTCGCACTCCTCTGGCTCACCGGCATCCGTCCTGTCTTCCTGACCACCCGCATCAGGTTGGCTGTCTACCTCCTGGTCTTCCCCGGGTCCTAACTTCCTACCCGGGGTGGTTCCGATTTTCGCCAAATCAGCAGCCTGGTCTGCCAAATTAGCCAGACTGGCCTCCGATTGGTCCCCTCCGATACTGGCATCCGGATTTCTCCGCGGCATACCCACCACCGGACTCGCAGCTGGTCTTGAAGTCTGTTCCGGAGTAGATTGGCCCCCGGCCATCATCCTGTCCATCTCCCCCATTCTAGGTGCATCCTGCGATACATGGAATGCGGCCAACAATTCACTACTGGCTAAGGGTGCATTCATACCTCTCTCATTTGCTACCCTCTCATCCGGTTCGGACCCGGATGAGAATCTTGCTTGATGCTCCGCCAGCAGTTTCCGGAATTCCACCAATCCTGCCTCGACCCTTGCGGCGTACTTCTTTGCCACATTCGTCACTCGGGCGGCACCGTCCAATCCGGCTTCGACCATCCTCTCCTGGTACAACCAGGCCTCCGTCTAGGCCTCCCCATCCGGTTTGAACAGCGACGCGAGGAGCCGGTAAGTGGGCGACTTCTGCTCCTTCAGAGCCCGGATCTCATCCTGTTGCCTTATCAATGCCAAGCTCCTTTCCAAAGCATTCCTCCGGAGCGTGTCTACTTCCTTCCTCATTCTCCGGACGATCTCCGGGTACCTCTCCACCTGTGTACTCTGGATGACACGCCGAACTTCCTTCATCGAAGCACAGATGGGGCGGTACTTACCTTCCATCGCCTCTAATGCCTTCCTGACTGGTTTGAGGAAGTCCTCCTCCGATTCTCCTAGAGGGATGTCCTCCAGTTCTGGTCCTGCATTCCGGGGAGCTTGCTCATAAGTCCGGATCTCCTCCGGGTACTCCTCTTCGTCCCGCACCGGTTTCGATTCTCGCGCCCTCTTGGTTTCACCTTGACGTTATTCTGACATCCGCTCGACTCCGGTGCCCGTCCCTTCTTTCTCCGGCTATCCACTGGTGATGTCTTCCAGTGCCTTTTCCTCGGAGGAACCCTAACCCCGGTCACAATCGTGTCTTGGTCCTGGTCCTCTTCCCCTTCCTCCTCCTCTTCTTCCGGAATTCTCAGGTGCCTCTTTACCTTCCCTCGGGGTGGTGTCTCCTGGTCCGGTTCCTCCTCGGGCTCCAATTCGTCTGGAGTCTCTTGGAGTTTCTTGAATTGGCCTTAGGTGCGCGCCCTGAAGTGGCCCGCCCTCACTGGTGTCTTCTGACCCGGTTCTTCTTCTTCTGCTCGGGTCTCTAAGGGCTCCGGTTGGCCTTCCTCTATATCCGGATTGACCGCTGCTTCGTCCGCTCTTCTTTCTTCCTGCTGTTCCCGTTCTTCCTCGTCCGGGCTGTCCTCGTCCTTTCTCTCATCCGGATTCCCTTCCCGGGCCCTTGGCGGTTCCCGGTTCATGATCCTCCGGCAGTTCTCCCATTGCTCACTCTGCTTAGTCCTAAGACACCCGTGCTTGTCATACAACTGAAACAGAAAAGGGGTTAGAGGACATCCCTTCCTGTTTCCGAGTTTGCGCGCTTCCCGGACCACCAACTTGTCCACAATGAGTCCCCATCCGGTCTTTCGGGTGTTGAAGTAGGCCTTGTAAATGATCTTCGTCAGCTTGATCGTGCAGGTGGTGGGTTTGTCCGGGCTCAAAGTAGGCACCAGAAGCCGCAGCTGGCGCCTCTCCCGGTCGTCTATGCAGTCCTGCACCTGGAATCCGTGTTTCTATGAGACCAGTTGAGAAAACCTTTCTTTCACCCATCCGTAATCCTGCTTGGTCTTGTCATATCCAAACGGGCTGTCGGGGAAGTTGTACGTCACGCGCCAGTGTTCCGAGGTCCACTCCTTCCACTGTCCCCGGATTTCGCTATCCCGAAATTCCGCCGATAGAGGTTTTCCACCTAACTCCAGCAACATAGTATCACTGTGGAGATCCCATGGTAGGTACAGAAATTCTTCACAACCCATTTTGCGCAAATCCTTCCGCAGCTGTTCCTTATGGCCCGCATCGGCCGGAGCAATCGGACGCACCAACTTATCCGGAACCGGCAGTCCGAGCCTCCAATCGTCCTTCCATCCCATCGCTGCTGGCTCCAAAACTTCCTTCCCTCGATTGCGCGCGCTCCGCCTAAGCTCTCGGAATACTTGCTCGCCACCCGGTCGCTCTGCCTGCTCTCTCATAGTATCCGGAAACACACAAATCTGGTGCAAGGGTGGACAAGAAACACTATGCAAAAATGAACAGTGAACCGCCCTAATTGAAGCCGCCCACTTCAAGGCGTGAAACGTGGCCGGGTCCATTCCTGACCCGGTTTCCAATCCAGGTCCCGTGACCAACCCGGACACCTATTGTCAAAACCGGACCCTAGCAATAACTCTACAGCGCGCGCGAGTGCCTCCTTTACATATATAACTAAATGTGCCATTATGGTCACTCCCACACTCATTTATGGAGATTTGGACTACTCCTAGCTACTCTAAAACCCCAACTCTCTACTTCTAGGTCGACCGATGTTTGATACAGGAGGCACCACCCCCAGGATAGGTGAAGTAGCGCCTGAGGATTCCGGAAGAAGAGGAGAAGGAAGGGGAAGAGGACCAGGACCAGGACACGATTGTGACCGGGGTTAGGATTCCTCCGAGGAAAAGGCACTGGAAGACATCACCGGTGGATAGCCGGAGAAAGAGGGGACGGGCACCGGAGTCGAGCGGACGTCAGAAGAACGTCAAGGTGAAAACCAAGAGGGCGCGAGATTCGAAACCGGTGCGGGACGAAGAGGAGTACCCGGAGGAAATCCGGACTTATGAGTAGGCTCCCCGGAATGCAGGACCGGAACTGGAAGACATCCCCCTACGAGAATCGGAGGAGGACTTCCTCAAACCGGTCAGGGAGGTGTTAGAGACGATGGAAGGTAAGTACCGTCCTATCTGTACTTCGATGAAGGAAGTTGGGCGTGTCATCCGGAGTACACAAGTGGAGAGGTACCCAGAGATCGTCCGGAAAATGAGGGAGGAAGTAGACCAGCTTCGGAGGGAAGCTTCGGAAAGGAGCCTGGTACTGATAAGGCAACAGGATGAGATCCGGGCTCTGAAGGAGCAGAAGTCGCCCACTTACCGGCTCCTCGCGTCACACAATCCTTCACAATCCTTCACACACTTCGGGGGCTCTTTGCACACTCTGCACACCAAGGTGGAGTCCTTTGGAGGTTGCTGACCCACAGAGAACGGCTTCCATGTAGAGCCTTCGAACTCCGTATCGTTAACCGGAGACGTCCGGTGGGCACGCTTCAAATAGTCACAATCCTTGTTTGCTCACCGCAGGTGCCCTACACACAAAGACGATCGAAATGCGAGCCCCATGTCATTCGAAATGTTAGTGGTCATGGTCTTGGTCCACACGTGGCCATCATATCTCTTATCCATGCCTTGCATGGATTTGGCGGATGAGTGAGCTGTGGCTATACTAACTGGAGGGAACTCGAACAAGATATCACCATCAAACACTGGCGGGAGATAGTCAACCCGCACAGACTTGACAACCTCGTAATTGAGCTTCTTAAGAATGTTCTTGTTCTCTGGTCGAGCAGTTAATTTCTTTAAGCATTCAAGAATACTGCCACCAACCATCTTCCCAATGGATGGTGCAGATGGCTCACTCAGTGTTAGTGAATCTAGAAGAGTGGCCGCAGACGAGGGCTCACAATGAGACATCGACACAAAGGACTGACCAGGAATCCGAACGGTAACCGCATCGTCATCAGAAGAGTCGCTGGAGAGAGCAATGAAAGAGGCTGATCTAGACTGAAGGTGTTGTGTAGACAAAGAGCTGAGCACCTTCTCCGTCCCTGGCTCGATCTTAACCTTCGGAAGCGGCGGCGTTTGAATCGTGCAATTGGAAGACTGAGCAGGAACATGAGATTCAAAGAGGCCGTAGACACAATACTTTCCTGCCTCAAGTTTCCAGACGCTACTAATACCAGTGGTTTCAAATGGCTCCTGAATGACGGTGTGAGAAAGATCTGAAGTTGTAAGGTCATCGAATATCTCTTTCTCTACGTAAAGACTGGACTCGGAAAAGTGAAACCTCATGCTGAGATGCAAACTGGAGACTATTGCCAAACCATCATCAGTCACTGGGATTGAGAGAGGAGTAGCAACGCCGTAGCCAGAAAGGGTGGCCATCTCCGTCGGGGGTATCAAAGACGAAGGACCTGCCATGAGAAAGGGGAAGAAAACCAAAGCGGAAAATGGTGACTTGGTGACTAAAAGATATATGAAGGTCGGTGTTGATACAAGGCACATTGAAAGTGCGATATTATATAGGATGCGATGTAATGAGCCGTGGAACTACAAATTACGGCGATCAACAAAATTAGAGAGTCTATACTTCGAGCTATGGATCCGTTTTGAATTTGTCAGCACTGACAGAGTCTATATTATCACGATTGACAACCAGAAGGGCAAAATTGGCGATGAGCTGAGTGATTCACAGTCGTCTAATTTTTAGCACACCGTCGACACGATGCAAGTAATTCAAATCTGCTCTAAAGCAAGCAGCCGCATCCTCCAACCAACAAACTCAGCACAAGAGAAAAGTATTTTCACATGTGCTAATGAGAGAGCAGGTATTGAGATTACGCTACATCTCTCACACTGTGGACATGCAGTTGAACTCTCAGATTGTTGAGTCTGTGAGAGGCAGTGTAGGATGCTAGACAGTTCCCCGACTCAAGGTGGAGACCCACCCGACATACCGAAGAAGAAACGGAGGAAGAAAGCCGTGTACAGTTCTGCGAAACAGATCAAGCGTTCTAGAATGAGAGACGATCAGAGAGGCAAACCCTGATATGGTAGTATGAGGTACACAGCAAAGTCACTTGAAACAGAATTTGTAAAGCTGCCAGTATTTACAGAGAGCAAGGGAACTTGATTAGCAGTGCCGATCAGCGACTTGCACACATCAACTACAAGCATAAATCTTGACTTCGAGGAGATTGCCGTACCCTTAAGCAGGATCGAGGAGACACAGGTACGTATTGAAGCATTCACAAAGAAATGTGGTTGATGTGATTTATTGATATCACGATATATGTGAAAGCCTGTAAGGTCTTCAGCGCATTCCGATTCGGCTTCGCATCGTATTGAGCCCTTCATCTGGACGTTTAGGGTTTCGTATTACGTAACGCTTTTCCGCTCCAAATCTGCTCCCGCACCGCCGCCGTACTCTGTCCGGTCTATCCAAACAACTCAAGCCGGTTTACATTAACCTCTGTTTTCCTTCAGAGGGTTCTCTATTTACATTTAGCGGTGCTGGATTTAAAGACACACCCTTCGGCTGATTCAAGTGATGGGAACTTCACTACCTTCCGGTTATCCTAACTCAACTCCTCAATCCGGGTAATTCCCGTACTGCACTTCACTTGCAGATTCATCCCAGACCCACAGCCGGTCACTTAAGCGCAACCCGGTTTTCCCCCTTCTAAAAATTACTACAACGACTTGATAACCGCGATGGACCCTTATCCGGGGTGTCCGGAATTGGTTGGACTCCGAACAGTTCGTTTTACTCTGATCATTCCGGCTCTCCTTATCACATGGTCTACCCAGGTGCTGGCACTTCAACCGGACCAACGAAGCTACCGTGCGAGCGGTGAGCGGAGAGCAGAGAGCGGAGAGCGGAGAGCGGAGAAATGGAGAGCGGAGAGCGGAAAAAAGAGGTTAGAGTCTAAAAATATACAAAATTTTTACCAAATTTAGAAAATAAATTTAGAAAATTCGAATATTCTGTGGAATATTCAAATATTATATATTTTTAGAAATTTTTTTGACCTATTTCCGCGGGACCTATTACCGTTTTTGGATTAGCTTTTAGAGTTTAGGGTCACCTCGGAATGGAGCACATTTGGCTGGCTACAACTATGAGATGACGAGTATGAGATGATATTGACGGGTCCCACGTAGCACGAAAAGGTGTCAGACAAGGCTGAGCCAAGACTTCATCACTCACACATAAATGGGGTGACTCGGAGGGTATGATCCTCTATCGACTAGTGGGTTAGTGATGGACTGAGAGGCGATATGGAGAGACCAGAAAGGGACAGCTCAAGTGCAAAAGTGTCACGTAGACGGGATAGGCATGCCGACGGCGCTTCTTTGAGCGAGGATACTTGGCCGTTTGAGCCGTTTTTGGATATGGAGCTCAATGAGCATAGCGAAGATTGCCACAGCCGAATTGACGAAGAAACGCATAGAGCTAGACTTGAATCAGAAGAATTAGGAGAGAAGGAATTAGGAGAGCATCCTGAAGATCGGAACGATACATCGTGCTCGGTCCCCCATGCATACTCGAAGGTTGGAAACCTCCTTCCGGGAACATACTTGGGCGCTACATTACAACCTCAACCTGGTCCAAGAGTGTTAAGGCTGCCTCGGCGAGGACTTTCTATTCAAAACAAGTCGGCTAAGCACACGGGTTTCTACAATCCAAATAGGGGAGGGACTTATAGGCCATATGGTTAAATCTAATATACACTCGCAAGTCGAGTATGTTCAATGTATTTTTCAGTTATGAAAATAATCAAAAAATAGTCACCCTGGTGGATTGGTGGATTGGTGAAACATTCGCGATTGGAAATGCAGTGATCAACACAGAAACGGAGCGGACGAGATGAGGACGGGATGTGGACAAAAAGTGGATGAAACGACGCTATGGCGAATCGCGGACGACTGGCCGCTGCGCGAGAGGATGACGCGGGAGGAAGAAGGGGACTGGGGCGACACAGTCTTGGCCGCTGCGTGGCCGGGCGTAGCCTGACGGCGCCGAGAGGCTACCACCGGTGACTCCGTCGCAGCCGGTGGCGCGGGAGTACGCAACCGGTTCGCCGGGTCGCTGACCAGTACAAGCCTAGGATAATTGTAGCAAATACAGTCGAGTTTATTAAGGATATAGATATCGACTGGAGCGCATGAACCGGACCCAGTCATTGGGAATCATATGAAGATATGACGACACAAGAATGACACAATTCCAGAGGCAACCCCTACATATAAATATGACCGAGTTAGAACCATAGGCTTAGCAAACTAGAGTTCTATACTATGGAACAAGTCAAGATTCCACTTTCGTGGAGGAGCTTGATTTCGTTGAAGCTAAACGTTGGTGCGTGGATGAAAAGGTCAGCATTGGGATCACGCTTACTGACTTTGATAAATATATAGTAAACGTGCTTGCAGTAAGTGAGGGATCCTCCTCTCTTTCCAAACTTTGCCATCGTCTGTCTGAATGCAGGACAAGTGCATTCCGGGAGGGAGCTCACAGTAATCTGATACTGCGTAACCTTTGGTGGTGTTCCAGAGTCTAGAGCAATGATGCAACCATATCCGGGTTGTGGTATCATCGTTACCTTCTGGATTCTAGCTTTCAGAATCCGTGCAGAGTCAATGTTTAGACATTGCTTGTTGGTGGGTAACCAAGAACGTTGATCGACAGTGCCAAGCCATTGTATACGCGAACAAGATAAAGGATGAATATGCACACAAGGCTTCGTACTACATGCCATGCAGTAACGATCGCTTGAACGGTATCCCGCAGGATAAGGTGTTAAAGAAGCATATGGTTCCCTTGCTCTTTCTCGTAAAGAAGGGAAGCAATATGGGTGATATTCTGGACCGAATTCTGCCCACTTTCTAAGCTCCCGATTTGCCGCTCTACTCGAAGGCCGGTATATACAGGTAACACGACTTCGGCGTGAGGATGACGGAGCTGCGCTTGGAATTCTACTGTCGTGTTTTGAAGATGTTATCTTTTCCCAACGATAAATTTTTGTCGCTGATGGTAGGATCCAAGCCCATGCTGGCGAAAATTGTACGTTCCGCTGCACCTTTCTTTACAATCATTTGTTTAGCTCGAGTCCAGCTAAAACTGCATCCCAACGAGGATTTGAATTCCTCTCACATATGTGTACCTCAATCTTGTTCTTTTGTCTTAGATTGATAACTAGCTCGATTTGAGCTAAACTTTGGATTGGTGCTTTGAATCGCTTGTTGATCGTGTTTTACATTAGTATTACCATTCATCTACTTACATTTCTGATTTCCATGTTCCGCAGATGTGTCAGCTCAAGACGCACGTTGTACTCAATGCCTCTGAGGCTGATGTTTACGTGAAGACGGCTACGGACTATCGGGACTTGGATTACAATGACTTTAGCGTGGCCGCTTATGTCAATCCCGCTGCCAATCTCGGGCCCAAACCTGGTTCGGGCAATGCAGCGGGTGGGAAGGGCAAGTCCAGCAAGGGAACGAAGAAGAGTGCGCGTGAGCATCGCGTAAATTATCAGATAGACGACCTGATGATGATGAATATGGTTCAACATCGTTCTCGGAGGACGATATCGAGTTGCATCCCCTTGACATCGACGTCGAACCTTTGACACACCTCTCTATATCATCCGAGCAGAAGTAGAACTCCTCCGACACTTGTGAGTTCTTCCTAGTATTGTGCCATAGACCGGTGTACGTAGGCGTTGGGGTGGGTTTAGCACCCCTTACGATTCTCTCCGAACACTTCTTCTTAGTAACAGCTCTTTGGGCCCAACAACACTTACCTGAATTCTTTGCCAACCGAGCAATGTGCCACTCCTTCACGTTAACTCTGGTCTCCTGAACACAAGAGACGTGACGAATCTGTCCTTGACTATGTGGAGAAGGAAGTCCGTCGTCGCCTTGCGGTGAAGAAGGTGCAACTTCGAGGACGTTGGTTTCATCCTCCTCAGCTATCACTGACATGTGAGCGGTGCGCACTTTGGTTTTTCTGCCACAGCCACGAGGATGTGAGTAATTTACCTTATCCGGCCTGTGTGACTCATCATCAGCTCCAAGTGGCAAATCCAGCGTGCGCTTCATAGAGCCAAACACTTCCTCTCCAGCCATATGAGGATCACGTGTACAGAACTTGTCTGCCCCAGGCATGTCGAGCATGGGGTCCTTCAGGACCTTGAGGTCACCTGTTTTATGAGCCCTACGCTCAGCCATGCGAAGTTTGAGCTCTTGTTTGCTTGGTCCAGTTCCCCCTACATCGCCCTTCAAATACTGGTAGTAATTGACGACTTGCAGAAAAGCGCGGATGTAGTCATCTACTGTAGCAACATAGAGATCACCACCGTTGTTGCCGGATGCTTGAAGCCACTTGTTATGGATAGACTCTGCAAGATTGCACGACGGCATCTCCGCGAGTTCTTCCTCTAAGAACATCTGAAGAAGTCATGTGAAGAGAAGTTAGCCAAAATTGGTGGTCGGGTCCGACTCATGAGTAGACTGTAAGAGCATGGACCTAAAGAAGTCATGTGATGAGAAGTTAGCCAAAATTGGTGGTCGGATCCGACACATGAGTAGACTGTAAGGGCATGGAACATGCAACAAAGGACGTGTGTACTCACCCCGACCATAAATCCTCCCCATTGGCGATAACGGAAGTGCCAAAATGCCAGCCACAGCTCAAGTTTGCTCAAGGCTGACTCGGTCACAGCCCCGGTAGATACCCACCATGCTTTAAGTCCTTGATACAATCTCTTAGCCTCTGGCCATTGTTTGAGCCTTCTTGTATTGGTGACACATTTGTTTGTGTTGGTCCCACAGATCTTCAGTGATGTATTTCTCAGTATGCTTCACCATGGACTGGGTCGAGTGAAATTGACAAGTCCGCTCACGGTCGTCCATACGTTCCTCCTTGTTGCCGGACCCATAGACAACCCGGACAGCGTTCTAGTTGGCTTGGGCACTGCCATGAAGCCTTTGAAGTTAGGCATGTCAACACCGTGTCGCTTCATCACGGCGTTGAGATTCTTCCAGAAGACCATTTCGGCATCAATGTCCTCCGATTGCATGTCGTAGCAAGTAATAGTCATGACACGGCAGAAAGTGGAGTCATAGACATGGCAAGCCATGGTTGTCCACTGCTTGACTCGTTTCACATGATCAAACATCAACCAAGCGTGCTCTAGATCACCATTGGGTTGCATTCGCTTCACTAGGTCCACCCTATTGCCGGGGCCTACTTCAGACATCTTGAAGACGTACACCTTGTCTAGCTCGGAACCTTGGTCAGGGAACATGTTCATTTGAACAAAAGCCCAGTTGCTAAGGCCTTGCAACCTAGTAATGTTGTCCATGACGCCGTACCTCCTCAAGTACCTGAAGGTGACAACCTTATTTCGAATATTTGGTGAAGCCATGTCTTTGCATCGATCCAGCATCGGAACTAGTTCCTCAAAGCTCAACGTCTTGGGCGGATCGTCCTCGGACCTCAACAAGTAGCCTCCGATGAGAGTCTTGCTTGCCTCTAATACCACTGCACTCTTTGTCGCTTGCGGAGTCTTCTCAACCTGATCTCCAATTAGACTGCTGATTTCGACTTTGGTGTTCCTGTAGTCACCAACCTTAACATGATGCTCGTGAGATCCAAGGTGGATACAAACACGAGTTCCGTTACGCTTGCCAGACACATAGTAGATCTTTGCTCCACAAGTGGCAAGACAAGAGGGCGGTTCCTTACACACCTTGCACACCACGGTGGAGCCTCTAGGAGAACCGTGGCCCATAACAAACGCTTGCAGTGTGCATCCATCAAACTCAGTCTCGTTCACTTCATAGATGCGATGTTCTCGTCTGAGGTAGTCGCACTCTTTATTCTCACATCGCAGGTGCCCTACACAGCTAGAGAATCGAAATGAGAGACCCATGGTATTAGTAATGTTAGATGTGATGGTCTTGGTCCATACATGGCCGTCGTAGCGCTTATCCATTCCTTGCATAGCCTTTGCCTCTGATCGAGAGGCGGATGCTTCAGCGGGAGGCAACTCAAACATGACGTCACCGTTGAACGACAAGGGCAAGTATGTGACTCTCTCATGTCTAATAGAGCTATAATCGATTTTCTTCAGGACGTTCTTCGTCCCTGGCATATGGGCAAGTTTCTTTAGACATGCAACGACACTATCGCACTCATTAGAACCCGGTGATGGAGAAGTACGAGAATCCGGAAGCACAACTACAGGGTACTTCGGGTGCACGGGAGGGTTAGACGAGGCAGAGACAAGCCGAGTTGTATTTGGAGGACTACTGTCTTCATCTGACGAGAGGGTAATGATGGGATTAATTGATCGCGGCTCCACTTCAATATTTTCAAGATGAGGATTCTCTATCCCAGGCTCGACCTTGACCACTACATTGGAAGGAAGGGGGTTCTGAACGGTGCAAGTGGAGGAACGACGAGGTGTTAGGATTTCTGTAGATGGAGCCATTTGGGAATCCGTCAATCCATAGACTCTATACCTTCCAGGGGCAAGCCTCCAACTTCTACAATTATTGTCGTCAAAAATTGATAGCTACCAACTGTGTGACTGAGCTCAGACGTGAGGTCATCAAATATCTCTTCCTCAATACTAATACTGTCTTCCTGGAAATTGAAACGAAGACTCAAACGTTGACACGACACTAAAGCATATCCTTCCCAGTCCACAAGAAATGTGAGTGGGAGATCTACGCCATGAGCTCGGAGCACGACCATATCTGGCGCATCAAGCACAGAGGGATGAGGCATGATGAGAGTAGATTATGCGCAACTAGACGAGGCTGATGGTTGTCTGATAGTATTGATGAGACAAAGGGTAAAGGGATCTTCTTATTGAATCCAAGTTGTGACAAATGGGAGCATGGTCAGCAAAGAATCGGCGGCATTCCATAATTATTGGAGCAGCCGTAAAATTAATGGGCAACTGTCTCTGTTGAACTGGCATGGCAGGAGTCGATAGGTATCAGCCGAAATGTGAAGGACAAGATTAACAATATCCCTAGATTAGAATTCAATAGTTACATAGCGCCAAGTTGTGCGACCGTTGAAGGACTGGGAGAGGGATGCATAAGAAGATGGAAAGAAATCAGAATTCTCAAATTGTGAGTGGAAGTGGTAGGTAGTGAAAGAGGTTGCATTTCAGATGCATGACGTCTCACCTTGTGAAGATGCGACACCTTCAATTGCGAGAACAAGGAAAAGGGGAAAGCTCTTATTCTCTAGTGCAAAGGCGCTCAAGCGTTCTAGGATGAGAAATGCAGAGAGTAGGAATAGACGTTATACTAACTTGAGGGGCACCATCAAAACTTTAACAGCCGAATTTGCCAAACTTCCAGTGGAGATCGTGCCTTGCCTATCAGTAGAGCAAGAAGACAATATACCATCACAGTCCAGTTGTGAGTTAAAGGTGCACTTATCAGTGGACTTCCGTGGTCATCACGACAATCGGGTATCACTTCTATCAAACACTTATTTCCACTAGAATATCAAAACTCACACGTTGTGTTTGGGCAATTCTCAAGGGACATGTGTTTGGGCAATGGGGCAGCTTGCTGAGCAAGGGGCCGGAGTGACATATATTTTGGACAAGGGGCAACTTCCTTGGCATGGATCAGCTCTAGTGGGCATAGGGCTGCATTTTGGGGTTTATGGTTGTATTATTGGGCATGGCTGCATTCTTGGCTTGGGGTAGCACTCGCTTGGGTCATAAATTTTGGATAGGGGCAGCAACGGCGGTTTAGGTGGCAACCTCGGGCACGGGGCAGGAAAGGCGGGCAAGGGGCAGCGGCCGCCCGGAACCCTAACTAGAGAGCACGACCACCTCAAACCCCAGCTGACGAGCCTCATTTACGTTCTTGCAGACTAGCGTCAGTCCACAGCGGAGCTCGTTTTGGCAGCAGGTATCACTCTTGTGCATTTGCTCCCATCTCCTGTTGCATTCTCGTGACTTTCTCTCCTTTCTCTTGCTGCATTCTTGTGACTTACAAGCTCCCTTCTCGTGAGTGCTGTGCGCTCTATTGTGTGACTTACGTGCTCCCCTATGTCTGAATTTTTTGTTGCCCAATTGCCTGCAAGGTGCGCGCATCCCAAAGTGAATGTGTTGAGTTACAATCTGATGAATCTCGCATCCCCAAGTGAATTTGACCTTGTCAAAACCTCCGATGTTGTGCAACTTCCGTTCTTATGCAACTAACCCTAAACCTCCGTCGTTGTGCAGGAGCTGCTTGCATCTCCAAGCTCATCTCACCAGGTTCTGATTTCCTTCTTTTTGCAAATTCACAGGATTCCGATCTTGATGACTATGTATTGGCCTTGAGCATGCTTGTAAACCCTTAACAACCAGGGTTTATGGTTTAGGGTCGCGCTTTTATTTTCTCACCCTGTTCCGTGCATCCTCAAGCGCAGGTGCTTGCAACCTCAAGCGCAACATTGCAGGTTCTCAATTGCATCCCTCATCAAATGTTAGGGTTGTGCTGTAGGGTGGTATGTTTCTCAATTAAAGCTCCTAATTTCAGGTGCTAGAAGTTCCCAATTGATTCCATCCCAGGTGTCCGAAGTGCTGGGCTGTACTCAACCTCTCATTGCTGTGTAGGATGCAGTCGTTGTCCAAGAACCAGTAGCTCAGGTGCAGGCGGTGGGCTCTCCCTCGATCGACATCAAGCCTAGTTGTGAGGTAAGCTAAAATCTTAAACCCTCCTTTTAAATGCGAGTGTGTAAATTGCGAGGTTAAGTGTTCTACGAGACACACGATGGCAAGTGTCGGGTCCGACGCATGGCAGCGCGAGTGACGAGGGACTCTGAGTCGGAGGATGGAAACAGGGGCTCTGGAGATGGTGACGGAGGCCGCTCTGAAACTCGTGATCGAGGCAGTCCTCAAGCTTTTGATGGAGGCAGTTCTGCATTGCCTGCTGGGGGGCAAACGCAAGCTCAAGATGGTGACGGTATGGCTGCTGGTGACGGTGCACCTTCGAACGATGTTTTGGTAGTCTGGAGTATTGAAGGGGCATGTGAAGTCGTCACTGACAGTATCGAGAATGGAGGTGGTGGAGCTGACAATGGTTTAGACTCACTGCCCCCTTTGGAACGAGCCCGTAGACAATTCATAGGCCTCACAAAGGCAGGGGATAACGTGCACGCTGGGCTTATTCATGGAGACTTGTACGAGCTCATAGAGAAAATGAGGAAAAAACCGCATTCTAAGGGCGTTCTCAAAATTCCCCTATGTCGTATGATTCACATGCCAATGATAAGACCAACGCTACGTTGTCATGTAGTGAAACTCATGGGCGCATTTTGCTATGGCTACAAGCCAAATTGAGCTGCCATGTATGTTTCTGTTACCAATGACCAGGGCGAGAATCGACTGGTAACTCAAGCAGATATGGATGAATGGAACCCATGTTGAGTTCTAGAGAACGAAGCATTTGAGGAGAGGCTTCAATGTGATCCTGACCTCCAATGCTTGAGTGGCTCAATGTTCTTTGTGTATGACGGGAACCATAGACTTCTGGCATGGAAAGAGGTGATCGAGACTCTGCATGGCGATGATCAGCAATGGTACACAAAGAACGGAAATCCAGAGTGTGTTGTGCTTGATACCGCTGGAGGTTGTGGAGACATTCTGAGTGCCATGCACAACATAAAATCGTAAGAATCAGAACCCGATATGTAGCTATTGTAAGTTGCTTGAAAATGTTGACTATTAAAATTTGGATTGAGCTCACTTGATGTTGTTCTTCTACAGCTCTAACCAAACCGCTCACGTGAAGACTAGTTTGGTGCACATTCTTCACCGAATCCAGAAGTATGGGTCATATGGCTTAGAGTACTATAGGCCCATGCTTACAGCAGAGCAATTCAAGGCGTGCCAAACGAAATCAGTGAAGACTTGGTACCTACTTACACGAGATCTGATGGTGAACTTCATCTTCAGCGTAAGTCATTATATGTTCAATATCTTATTTCAATTGGACTATCTAGTTTGATGGACTACATGCAAGTCAAGATGAGTTTTGACAATTGGAATGATTGTACAAAACGAAATTGTCCAGGTTGCTAATGAGGCTGGGCAGATGTACTGGGAAGAGGTGGAAGTGAGCATTCAAAGTGATGGTGGCCTCCAAGAATATGTTGACAAGGCCATCTCCAAAAAGAAAGAAGAGCTCTACACTATGTTTGGAAAAACCCAAGCAGTCGCAAATCCAGCACACAACCCTGGCTTCTTGGAGCAGGTAAGTGTGGCAATTCGCATCTTTGTTTGGAAGAATGCTTGGACGCTTGTAGCTACATATGATTGGACTCTCAATTGCCATGATTCAAATGGCTATGTCTCGAAGTGCAAAGTCCTGAGTCTCGGCGAGGGGCACCGTGAGACAGGGCGTGAGTGACGGTAGGGGAGGTGTCGGGTCCGACGCATGGCAGTGCAAGTGACACAAGGAGAGGGCAGCACTTCTATTGGGGGCAGCGTGCGTAAAATGCGAGGGCAGCACACAAGCAAAATGCGAGGGCAGCACACAAGTAAAATGCGAAGGCAGGGAGTTGATGAACGCTTACGGCAGAGAGTATGTGAAATGCGAGGGGAGGTGTCGGGTCCGACGCATGGCAGCGCCAGTGACGCATGGAGAGGGAACACGAATTTCGAGAGTGCGAGGGCTGCGCGAAGGAACAAATTTTAAGGGCAACTGGAGTTGCAAGGGCTGGATTTAGGGGGCGTGAGTGATGCAAAGGGAGGTGTCAGGTCCGACGCATGGCAGCGCCAGTGTGGCGAGAAGAGGACAGAACCAGTAAAGCGAGGTTATGGGCAGCGCGAGGAGTAGTCTTGGGTCCGAATTTGCTTAGTGAGTGACGCGAGTAGCAAGTAGAACGAGTAAAGCAAGGTCAAGGCAGCGCCACTGATTATAATACAAGCACAGTAATTGAGAAATAATCGAGGGAGGGCAAGTGTCGGGTCCGAAGCATGGCTCAGCGAGTATAGGGCGAATAAGAATCGAGAGTGCGAGGGCAAGTGTCGGGTCTGACGCATGGCTCAACGGGTATAGGGCGAATAAGAAACGAGAGTGCGAGGGCAAGTGTCGGTTCCGACGCGTGGCTCAAAGAGTGAGATGAGGAGACCGGTAGCGCGAGGTGACGAGGGTGACGAGAGTGCGATGGTAGCGCAAGTGACGGAAGCGAAAGGGTAGCGCGAGTGTGACAACAGGAGACGGGTCGTGAAATGCGAGGGCAGCGCGAATGAGTAAAATGGGAGGGCAATGAGTAACATGGGAGGGCAGGGAGTGCGAAAGTTGCGACGGTAGCGGTTACGAAAAATTCGAAGGTGTGTGGGCAACAGAGCCTGTTTGGGCAGGTAGGCGTGAGTGACGCATGGGCATGGGCACGCAAGTGAGTACAATGCCAGGGTGACTACACAACGGAGCTACCGTGCGAGCGGTGAGCGGAGAGCAGAGAGCGGAAAAAAGATGTTAGAGTCTAAAAATATACAAAATTTTTACCAAATTTAGAAAATAAATTTAGAAAATTCGAATATTCTGTGGAATATTCAAATATTATATATTTTTAGAAATTTTTTTGACCTATTTCCGCGGGACCTATTACCGTTTTTGGATTAGCTTTTAGAGTTTAGGGTCACCTCGGAATGGAGCACATTTGGCTGGCTACAACTATGAGATGACGAGTATGAGATGATATTGACGGGTCCCACGTAGCACAAAAAGGTGTCAGACAAGGCTGAGCCAAGACTTCATCACTCACACATAAATGGGGTGACTCGGAGGGTATGATCCTCTATCGACTAGTGGGTTAGTGATGGACTGAGAGGCGATATGGAGAGACCAGAAAGGGACAGCTCAAGTGCAAAAGTGTCACGTAGACGGGATAGGCATGCCGACGGCGCTTCTTTGAGCGAGGATACTTGGCCGTTTGAGCCGTTTTTGGATATGGAGCTCAATGAGCATAGCGAAGATTGCCACAGCCGAATTGACGAAGAAACGCATAGAGCTAGACTTGAATCAGAAGAATTAGGAGAGAAGGAATTAGGAGAGCATCCTGAAGATCGGAACGATACATCGTGCTCGGTCCCCCATGCATACTCGAAGGTTGGAAACCTCCTTCCGGGAACATACTTGGGCGCTACATTACAACCTCAACCTGGTCCAAGAGTGTTAAGGCTGCCTCGGCGAGGACTTTCTATTCAAAACAAGTCGGCTAAGCACACGGGTTTCTACAATCCAAATAGGGGAGGGACTTATAGGCCATATGGTTAAATCTAATATACACTCGCAAGTCGAGTATGTTCAATGTATTTTTCAGTTATGAAAATAATCAAAAAATAGTCACCCTGGTGGATTGGTGGATTGGTGAAACATTCGCGATTGGAAATGCAGTGATCAACACAGAAACGGAGCGGACGAGATGAGGACGGGATGTGGACAAAAAGTGGATGAAACGACGCTATGGCGAATCGCGGACGACTGGCCGCTGCGCGAGAGGATGACGCGGGAGGAAGAAGGGGACTGGGGCGACACAGTCTTGGCCGCTGCGTGGCCGGGCGTAGCCTGACGGCGCCGAGAGGCTACCACCGGTGACTCCGTCGCAGCCGGTGGCGCGGGAGTACGCAACCGGTTCGCCGGGTCGCTGACCAGTACAAGCCTAGGATAATTGTAGCAAATACAGTCGAGTTTATTAAGGATATAGATATCGACTGGAGCGCATGAACCGGACCCAGTCATTGGGAATCATATGAAGATATGACGACACAAGAATGACACAATTCCAGAGGCAACCCCTACATATAAATATGACCGAGTTAGAACCATAGGCTTAGCAAACTAGAGTTCTATACCATGGAACAAGTCAAGATTCCACTTTCGTGGAGGAGCTTGATTTCGTTGAAGCTAAACGTTGGTGCGTGGATGAAAAGGTCAGCATTGGGATCACGCTTACAGACTTTGATAAATATATAGTAAACGTGCTTGCAGTAAGTGAGGGATCCTCCTCTCTTTCCAAACTTTGCCATCGTCTGTCTGAATGCAGGACAAGTGCATTCCGGGAGGGAGCTCACAGTAATCTGATACTGCGTAACCTTTGGTGGTGTTCCAGAGTCTAGAGCAATGATGCAACCATATCCGGGTTGTGGTATCATCGTTACCTTCTGGATTCTAGCTTTCAGAATCCGTGCAGAGTCAATGTTTAGACATTGCTTGTTGGTGGGTACATTGGCTTGACGACGAACTTTCTTGGACTTCCTCTTTCCAGGATATCGATCGGCGTCGTCAGGTGTAGGGACATGGGAAAGATCTGGTGGAAGAGTTGCGTTTGAGAATAGTCTCCTCGGCGATACTTGCTCCTTCTGTGGGAGCTGGAATCCTGCCGCTTCGAGGGCCCGGATCTCGTTCCGCTTGAGGTTCGTCCCTAATTTCACACTCCAGACGTCGGGAACTGGCGGCCTCGGTTCAGTAGGGGAGTTGTGAGTAACCCACTTGCGCCGTGTGCCTTTACACACCTCTCGATATCATCACAACAAAAAAAGAATGGAATCATCACTTCCTTGCCCAGCCGCAGGTTAAGCCATTCACCGGTGTATGTCGGAGCAGGGGTGCTCATCGCGTTCCGAACAATCTTCGCGGAGCACTTCTTCTTTGTCACAGCTCTCTGAGCCCAGCAAGCCTTGGAAGATTCTTTTGGCAACCGTGCAATATGCTAGGTTCGCTCATCGACCTTCGTCTCTTGAACAGATGTAACTCGTCGAATACCTCCTTCTAGAGCGGGTGATACGGGGGCGACCTCGGTTGTGGCGGCATCTTCTTCGACCTCGTCCTCTTCCTCCTCTCTGATGACACGCAGTGACACAACTCGAGCCAGAGCAGCTCTTTTCGAACCGCGCGGGTGAGAGTAGTTTAGTGTATCCGGCCTGTGCGACTCACCATCGGCCCCAAGCGGCACGTCCGGCTTTCTCTTGAGTGAGCCAGAAACCTCCTCTCCTTCGAGGTGAGGGTCATGGATGCAGAAATCATCAGCACCTGGCATGCCTAACATGGCGTCCCTAAGCACTCTAGGATCACCGGTGACTCTGGCCCGACGCTGTGCATGTCTTAATTTGAGCTCCTCTTTACTCGGGCCGGTGCCACCAACGTCTCCCTTCAAAAATTGGTAATAAGCCACGACCTGCATGAATGCCCAAATGTAGTCGTCTACTGTGGCAGTGTATAGGTCGTTCCCTTTGTTGCCCAAGGATTGAAGCCACTTGTTGTGCACAGTCTCTGCAAGGTTGCACGACGGCATTTTTGCTAGTTCGTCCTCATCTAGGTTCTGTCGAAGTTCAACCCGAGGAGTGTCAAAAGGTGCTTTCTACGACAATGCAAGTGCATAGTATAGAAAAATAAGGATTGGAGTAGGTACTTACCAATTGTATGAAGCCACCCCACTGCCGATATCGAAAGTGCCAGAAGGCAAGCCACAAGTCAAGGCTCCTCAACGACGTTTCCGAAGCAGCTCCGGAAGACACCCACCAGGCGCGGATGGCTAAGTATCTCGTCTCCGCCTCAGCCATCGTAGTGGAGTCCCTGTACTGCATACATAGGCGTTTGTGATGATCTCGAAATTCTTCGGCTATGTATTGTTTATTATGCTTTTCTAAGGATTGTGACCAATGAAAGAAGCACATCCTCTCTCGATCCTCCATACGGTCAGTAGGATTACCGTTTCCGTAGATGATCCTTACCGCATTCCAATTTGCTTGAGCACTATCCGCCATGAAACCCATGAATTGAGGGTGTGGGACGTCGTGTCGCTCCATCACCGCGTTCAGATTCTTCCAGAAGACAACCTGAGCATCCTTATCCTCCGATTGCATGTCGCAGCATGCAATGGTCATCACCCGGCAGTACGTTGAATCGTATACATGGCAAGCCATGGTTGTCCAATGCTTGACACGCTTGACATGATCAAACATTATCCAAGAGCTCTCGAGATCACCACCGGGCTGCATTCTTTTAACTAGCAGGACCAATCTCGGACATCTTAAGAACAAAGACCTTATCTGAATCCTCTCCCTGCCCAGGGAACATGTTCTTTTGAACGAATGCCCAATTACTAAGTCCTCTGAGCTTCGTGATACTGTCCATAACACCGTACCTCCTGAGATATCTAAAGGTGACTACCTTGTTTCTAATGCTGGGAGAGCCCATGTCCTTGAACCTATCAAGAACAGGAAGGAGCTCTTCGAGATTGAATGGTTTGGGCGGTTCATTTTCATCACCTAAGAGATACTCACCTACGAGTTCCTTGCTGGCCTCAAGTACAATTGCACTTTTTGTAGCCAATGGTGTCTTCTCAATCTGCTCTCCGATGAGCGTGTTGATTCTCAACTTCGTGTCCCGGTAGTCTCCGACCTTCACCGGGTGCCGATGGTGTCCGAAGTGGATGCACGCCCTCGTCATGTTTGCCCCGCCGTGCACGTAGAAAATTCTGCCACAACAATCCTTCACACACTTCGGGGGCTCTTTGCACACTCTGCACACCAAGGTGGAGTCCTTTGGAGGTTGCTGACCCACAGAGAACGGCTTCCATGTAGAGCCTTCGAACTCCGTATCGTTAACCGGAGACGTCCGGTGGGCACGCTTCAAATAGTCACAATCCTTGTTTGCTCACCGCAGGTGCCCTACACACAAAGACGATCGAAATGCGAGCCCCATGTCATTCGAAATGTTAGTGGTCATGGTCTTGGTCCACACGTGGCCATCATATCTCTTATCCATGCCTTGCATGGATTTGGCGGATGAGTGAGCTGTGGCTATACTAACTGGAGGGAACTCGAACAAGATATCACCATCAAACACTGGCAGGAGATGGTCAACCCGCACAGACTTGACAACCTCGTAATTGAGCTTCTTAAGGATGTTCTTGTTCCCGGGTCGAGCATTTAATTTCTTTAAGCATTCAAGAATACTGCCACCAACCATCTTCCCAATGGATGGTGCAGATGGCTCACTGAGTGTTAGTGAATCTAGAAGAGTGGCCGCAGACGAGGGCTCACAATGAGACATCGACACAAAGGACTGACCAGGAATCCGAACGGTAACCGCATCGTCATCAAAAGAGTCGCTGGAGAGAGCAATGAAAGAGGCCGATCTAGACTGAAGGTGTTGTTTAGACAAAGAGCTGAGCACCTTCTCCGTCCCTGGCTCGATCTTAACCTTCGGAAGCGGCGGCGTTTGAATCGTGCAATTGGAAGACTGAGCAGGAACATGAGATTCAAAGAGGCCGTAGACACAATACTTTCCTGCCTCAAGTTTCCAGACGCTACTAATACCAGTGGTTTCAAATGGCTCCTGAATGACGGTGTGAGAAAGATCTGAAGTTGTAAGGTCATCGAATATCTCTTTCTCTACGTAAAGACTGGACTCGGAAAAGTGAAACCTCATGCTGAGATGCAAAGTGGAGACTATTGCCAAACCATCATCAGTCACTGGGATTGAGAGAGGAGTAGCAACGCCGTAGCCAGAAAGGGTGGCCATCTCCGTCGGGGGTATCAAAGACGAAGGACCTGCCATGAGAAAGGGGAAGAAAACCAAAGCGGAAAATGGTGACTTGGTGACTGAAAGATATATGAAGGTCGGTGTTGATACAAGGCACATTGAAAGTGCGATATTATATAGGACGCGATAAAATGAGCCGTGGAACTACAAATTACGGCGATCAACAAAATTAGAGAGTCTATACTTCGGGCTATGGATCCGTTTTGAATTTGTCAGCACTGACAGAGTCTATATTATCACGATTGACAACCAGAAGGGCAAAATTGGCGATGAGCTGAGTGATTCACAGTCGTCTAATTTTTAGCACACCGTCGACACGATGCAAGTAATTCAAATCTGCTCTAAAGTAAGCCGCCGCAATCCTCCAACCAACAAACTCAGCACAAGAGAAAAATATTTTCACATGTGCTAATGAGAGAGCAGGTATTGAGATTACGCTACATCTCTCACACTGTGGACATGCAGTTGAACTCTCAGATTGTTGAGTCTGTGAGAGGCAGTGTAGGATGCTAGACAGTTCCCCGACTCAAGGTGGAGACCCACCCGACATACCGAAGAAGAAACGGAGGAAGAAAGCCGTGTACAGTTCTGCGAAACAGATCAAGCGTTCTAGAATGAGAGACGATCAGAGAGGCAAACCCTGATATGGTAGTATGAGGTACACAGCAAAGTCACTTGAAACAGAATTTGTAAAGCTGCCAGTATTTACAGAGAGCAAGGGAACTTGATTAGCAGTGCCGATCAGCGACTTGCACACATCAACTACAAGCATAAATCTTGACTTCGAGGAGATTGCCGTACCCTTAAGCAGGATCGAGGAGACACAGGTACGTATTGAAGCATTCACAAAGAAATGTGGTTGATGTGATTTATTGATATCACGATATATGTGAAAGCCTGTAAGGTCTTCAGCGCATTCCGATTCGGCTTCGCATCGTATTGAGCCCTTCATCTGGACGTTTAGGGTTTCGTATTACGTAACGCTTTTCCGCTCCAAATCTGCTCCCGCACCGCCGCCGTATTTCTGATTGGTTCACCGAGCGTTCGGAGTTTCGGAGAGGACTGTGTCTTATCGTGAGCATCGTTTTGGAGAGCCGCCGTAGACTGTGCGCGGTGGAGGGCATTGTAGTGGAGTGCCGCCGCGGACTTCGCTCTACTGCGCCACCGAGGACTACGTTTTAGGGTGCGCATCGGGATCAAGGGCCGCCGCCGCGTTGTGTGTTCGCCGCCGCCGTTAAAGTTGGGTGTCATTTTAATTTGATTGTTGCGCCGGATAGGGTTTGAGTGATCCATTTAACGTCACTCGCAGGAGATGGACAACTCGCACGTTCATGATTCTCGAGAGTCGGTGGAAGAGGGAGCTGAGATGGTTTGGGAGAGCGCAGCGGATGTCAGGGAGAAGAGCACGAGTTCAGGTAAGGGTCGAGGAAAGAAGACAGTGGTCGCAGCGAAGGGCTATTGAGGCAGAAAAAGCGGTCGAGGAGGTCGGGAGTCGATGGAGGCCTCCGCGTAGCGGACCGGGACACCCTTGAAGGCACCTGCGGCAGTGGCTTTTGGCGAGAGTGCGGTCAACGAAGGCAGTGTCAGGCGCAGTCGGCGTTTGATCTCATCGACCGTGGCAACGTCGCGTAGTGAGGGCGGGCGCAGTGACCTTGAGCTCGTGCAAGAAGGCGACGGAGACAGTGAAGGTGAGGGTGACGACGGAGGTGATGACGGAGGCGATAGTGATGACAAAGGTGTCGGCAGAACTGCAAATGAGGAAGGTGGTGCGGCCGAGAGCGTTGCTGGAGATACTGTAAATGATGCCGGAGCTGAAGACCGTGACGCGGAATCAGACAGCGAGGAGGGCGACGAGACTGACGGCGAGGCGATGAGCGACAAGGAGTCGGAATCGGAGCTCCCCGAGAGCATCCTGGCAACGGAGGAACAAATGAAGAGGGAGTACCGACGGGATTCGTTTGCTTGTGTGAATTTGATGCGCTGTACACCTAGTGAGAAATTTAGCAAGTTGAAGATTCCGCTGTGCAGGATGGTTTCAATGCTGTGGTCAGGGTAACGTTGGAGAGGGAGATCGAGCGATTGATGCGGGAGTTTCAGTTCGGATACCGACAGGGATCCGCGTGCTTCTACGTAGGCTTGACAAACGTTGATGGGAGCAGGAGGAGTGTATCTCTCGAGATCGCGGAAACCTGCAACGAGGAATGGAAAGCCGAGAACAAGAAGAATGAGTCATTCCACAATCAAGACTCCGATCTCAAGCAGGTGAGTGGTCTCATGTTCTTCGTGTGGGATGGAAATCATCGACTTGAAGCTTGGAAACGAGTGATTGCCGCCCAACACGAGAACTACAACAGGTGGTATGGCGAGAGTGGAAACCCCGACTGTGTGGTACTGGACATTCCACCTCACCATGTGTCCCAAATTCAGACCGCGATGCACGATATAAACTCGTGAGTTCACTTGTCTCATAATTCTTGACGGATTTCTTTCCCTGAGAAATTGTCAGATCACATGCTAATGCATTGCAGCTTATAACCACTTGTTTGAATACAGGGCAAATGAGGTCGCGCACGTGAAGACAAACTTGTGGCCCGAGCTAGACCGTGTAAACCGATTTGGAAGCCAGACTGTAGAGTACTACAAGCCCCTCATCAGCGAGGCGAAGTATAAGGACTGCGTGAGCAAGAAGGCGAAGAGCCAGACGTGGTACCCGCTGACCGGGGACATGATGATCTGCATCCTATATGCGGTAATGAATGTCCCCCAACTTCAATTACTCTATGAGCTGCTTGCAGTCATGCTGAGTGGTAAAGAGTAATCATGCAACGTTGCGTTGTGAACAGGACCAAATCGCAGCGAAGGCGGACGAGGCGTCCGCGTTGTACAAGGCCGACACACCGTTGAAGGATCAGACGGTAAGGGGCCACCGAGATGCTGAGGATGACGCGGTGACGAAGCTAAAGAGGGATCAGGTGGGGAAATTCGGCAAGATGCAGGCGATCGCCAATCCAATTATGGGATCAGAATTCATGGATGAGGTATGTATTCTCTGACGTCGATCCAATCGATGATTTCTAGAGCTACACTGTCGATGTCGAGCTTTCATAGATTGTGATCGAGTGACATGGGTTTGTAGCCCCTCGGTGCCGACACGTGATTCCTGGGTTAATCCACTAACTGTGCTGGGAGCGGTATTTGTGATCAAGTGACATGGGTTTGTAGCCCCTCGGTGCCGACAGGTAATTCCTAGGTTAATCCACTCAGTGTGCTCGGAGCACTATTTGTGATCGAGTGACATGGGTTATTAGCCCCTCAGTGCGGACAGGTGATTCCTAGGTTAATGCACTGATTGTGCTCGGAGCGGTATTTGTGATCGAGTGACATGGGTTTGTAGCCCCTCGGTGCGGACAGGTGATTCCTAGGTTAGTCCATTCACTGTGCTCGGAGCGGTATTTGAAATCGAGTGACATAGGTTTGTAGCCCCTGGGTGCGGACAGGTGATTCCTAGGTTAATCCATTCAGTGTGCTCGGAGCGGTATCTGTGATCAAGTGACATGGGTTTGTAGCCCCTCGGTGCGGACAGGTGATTCCTAGGTTCATCCATTCAGTGTGCTCGGAGCGGTATTAGTGATGGAGTGACATGCGTTTGTAGCCCCTCGGTGCTGGCAGGTGATTCCTAGGTTAATCCACTGAGTGTGCTCGGAGCGGTATTGGTGATCAAGTGACATGGGTTTGTAGCCCCTCGGTGCCGACACGTGATTCCTAGGTTAATCCACTGAGTGTGCGCGGAGCGGTATTTGTGATCGAGTAACATGGGTTTGTAGCCCCTCGGTGCGGACAGGTGATTCCTAGGTTAATCCATTCACTGTGCTCGGAGCGGTATTTGTGATCGATTGACATGGGTTTGTAGCCCCTCAGTGCGGACAGGTGATTCCTAGGTTTATCCACTGAGTGTGCTCGGAGCGGTATTTGTGATCGAGTGACATGGGTTTGTAGTCCCTCGGTGCGGACTGGTGATTCCTAGGTTAATCCACTGATTATGCTCGGAGCAGTATTTGTGATCGAGTGACATGGGTTTGTAGCCCCTTTGTGCCGACAGGTGATTCCTAGGTTAATCCACTGAGTGTGCTCGGAGCGGTATTTGTGATCGAGTGACATGGGTTTGTAGCCCCTCGGTGCCGACAGGTGACTCCTTGCTAGTCTCAATCCTTGCTTGTTTCCATGGAACCATTTTGAGTCTAGGCAGTCGATGTTGAATTCGCTCAGGGGACAGCGAACGAATATCATACCTCCGTAGCGGGTCGGTGCCGACAGGTTACATACTCGCATCAAAACCTCGCGGGAGTAAACATATTGACTGTTGTTGTGATACGTAGTGCCGTCATTCGTCGATATTCGAATATTTGTAGAACATTTGTCATAAAGTTAGCATTCAGGAGAGATTCTAAGGATTAGAGGTGCGTCCACGACCCGCTGCTATTTTGTCGCGGCACTCGTGCCCGTCACGCCCTTGGGACCTGTGACGCCTGCCCGTCAGGCCCTGGCCACGCTCCATAGTACCCTGTCGGAGCCGACAGGCTACCCCTGCGTGTCCACGGCCCGCTGCTCGGTGTCGCGACACTCGTGCCCATCACGCCCTTGGGACCCGTCACGCCTGCCCTTCACGCCCTGGCCACGCCCCATAGTACCCTGTCGGAGCCGAGGGGCTACCCCAGCGTGTCCACGGCCCGCTGCTCTTTGTCGCGGCACTCGTGCCCGTCACGCCCTTAGGACCCGTCACACGTATATCATTTTACTGATTGAGGTGTTTGGCAGATTCGAAAGCATTATGGGTCAACGTACTCCGAACGGATCGAGATGCACCTGGACAAACTCCAGGTGCTATCAACTACTCCTGTTGCCGCCAAGCACAAGATTATGTGGCTCAAGTGGTGGAACAGTGGACCGGCAATTCGAGACACGTACTTCTTTCTAAGTCCTCTATGTCCTGAAAGTCAGCTCGTTGCGTGGTTGAACCGCGCCTCCTTCTATGCAGGGGTAAACATTCATCCCCAATCGTATTCAAATTCTCTAATTCGATGTAACTCATCTGGCATCATTTCTTCTTGTATCGACTTACTTCGTCCTGTTTCTTGTAATTTGCAGTTAGAAGATGAGGCGGTAAAGGTACTGGATGACCTTAAACCGTCATTGGATCTCGAGCCGGTAAAATTTGACACGCTGCCAACGTACTTGCTTAAGTGGCGGTGCAAGGTTTGGGAGAAGGCTTACCTCGGTAACTTCACCGGCTCGGTGCAGTTTAGTCGAGCAACGAAGTGGGAGGATTGGCCAGCCCACAAAAGATTTGCCATGCGGCTTGTTCATCGGTACTGGACAACTCACTCCGCAAACATAGCATTCTAGTTTCGATTTCTTAATGTGCCATGAGAATTCTGAATGATGAATATATATTTGACATTGTGCAGATACATGAGACACGAGCTTCTTCGTAAAGGGGCTCTGAAGGATATGCCGCCGTGGGCGATTGCATGGTGTGACTCAACTAACCAGAACTATGTTTTCACCAATCACCAGAAGAAGACCTACAGCTATGCACATCTAGAGGAGAATTGCTGGTACCTCGAGTGCCCGAAGAACTTCTGCAGTCCAGAAGAGGAGGCCACTAAGCTGCGGCTCAACGGTGGAGTTCCGATGGCGGCGGATAGCGATGAGCCTGTAGCCCAGACACCCGCGAAGGAGCTGACAAGAGAAGAGAAGGAGAAGGCAGTTAAGGAGAAGAAGGCCCTCGCTACGAAGTTGAGGCGCGAGAAGAAGATGCAAGAGGCAACACAGACAACTGTCACCTCCACACCGTCAGCACCCTTGGCAACGGCACCTTCCGATGCTCCTGCTGCATCAGAGCCACCTGTTCGTGTGATGCAACGGCAGGATGACCTCGACATTGAAGATATAACTGGCGAACGTGAGAGGGGACGGCCGATGCTCTCGACCCAGATGTCCGCTCAGCCTTCGCAGTCGGTGTACTCGACTCACCCATCGCTGTCCTACCCGATCCGTGCTCCTTCCGCACCCATGTCGCAAACGAAGCTTTGACAGAGACGTGGTGTAGACAGCTTGTCCTGAATAAGGAGCTGCATGTCAACATGTTTGACGAGATTTCTGAATTCTCCACGGAAATAAACCGGGGCAAGCGCTGCACTGTTCTTGGGAAGGATGTTGCGAAGAGCACATACGTGGACCTTGTGATTGCAGATGTCTCGGACAATCTGCCGGTGCCGGGTGTCTCACATCCCGAGGACAATGTGCCGGAGTGGAACACTCGACCTTGCGACTACTTCAAAAACCTATTCCAATTCGCTGACCAGTACCATCACGACGACGGGGCCGTGTTCTTCATCCTCGTAAGGAGATTGAGTTGTATTTCCCCGCGTTCGGCTTCAAAGTGTTTAAGGACTGGACTGGCGTTAACCGAATGTGCTTGAAGTCTGCAAGGATTCGAGGCTCCACCACGAGCATGTTCAAAGTGGCCCTACTGGTGCGCACTACCTGCACCCACCCGCGAGCAAACAAGACGCCGAGGCATTCCAAATTCGATTTCAGAGCTTCCCAGGAGCTGCAGAGTCTATCCATCGATTTGTGCAAACACGACGCGATTGTAAATTTTACGGTCGCGGAGACGCTTACAGTAAACGCAGATGGTCCGTGGCGTGGTCCGAAAGAGAAGGACCCGACGTTCTTCTCGAGTCTCATTCTCTCTGCCACCGACGAGGAGAATATCGTGGTTGACATTGCCGCTGCAACAGGTGAGTTCAATCGCTATCAGCGATAGCATCAGCACATCCTATGCCACTGATTCTGATATTGTGTTCTGACATTGCGCAGGATGCTCGATCCATGCCTGTGTTACTTTGGGAAGGCACATCGTTGCCTTGGAGGCCGACTCAAACATCTTCATCGGTGTATTGGAGCCCCTTGTCAATAAAGTTCTGGAGTCCAAAGCTAAAGACATATTCCTTAGCCCCGCTCAACCTGTTCCATCTACTTCGACAAGGAATGAAGAGCTTGAGTCGTCTCTGTAGTTTCGGCCGGCGTCGCCCGTCAGGAAGCGCCAGCGTCTCACCGATGCATAAGTGAGTATTTCTCATTCATTTCCATTCTGTGACTTATGGCATTTTGATTTCCAACTATCTGTATGGATACTGCGTGCATCACATTCTGATAATTGAATCGCCTTCAGGTCTCAAGGCCGCGCCTTCTCTTTGCCGGATTACGCGGAGTGGAGTGCTCGTCTACTTGCGATGCATATCACTCCGCTCCCGCTAGTGAAGCAGCCGTCTTTACGGTCCTGGGCCGTGGAGCGATTCATAGATCATTCCGCAGTTCTAGACACCTCGTATGACTTTGTTGAGCATTGCTATGTGTTAAATTGTCTTACCGGCAATTCTAGCGACTCAGAATACTCCGACTAGCCGCTGTTAACCGAATATTAGTTGATATTCCCTTAGGCTAAGAGTAGGCTAGTCTATACCCGGCAGGAATAGACCCGGTAGGCGACACGTGGCAGTACAGGCTGGTACAGACTGGTCGACCCGACTTTTCCGGTCGACCAGTCTGACACATTGTCAGACGAGTCTCCTATATGTACCTTCACTCTCTTTGAGAGAGGTATTGTTATACCATTTGTACATCTTTTTGGCAGCCTCAGTTGTACTTCATTCTTGTCTTAAGCTCTTCTTGTGCGCACTAGTATGTTAGACTACTGCTGTTAGACTACTGCTGATTCCTGCTCTTGAATCATTCCTTGTGGTTGTATCTTGGTTAGTTGCAGTAGTCTGTGGGTATGCAGGAGTCGACTTACTAGCATACTAGTGCTTTTTCTTAGCCGACAGTCCATTCCTCTTAGTAGAAACTTCTTACTTCTCCTCTCAATCTCTAGAAACTAGTCTAGAGTGGAATAGTCTTGAGCGGAGTAGCTTCATTCGTTTAGGAACGGTTCCTAGAAAACCCCCTTAACAGCCGCATTACGGGCCGTTGATTTTACTCACCCGTCTCGTTTATTATATTAATGACTTGTTTTTCATATACCCGCCTGTCACGTTGTCATCCCCTCTTGTGTCAATGATCTATGTCATTGGCATGCGTGTGGATTATTTGTCACTCCGGCATTATTCGTGGATGTTGTTCAAAGTCCCAGTCATCGTCCAATCTTGAATTCAATTCACGTCATTTGGCTCGCTCCCAGGGGAAGTCAGGAGATCTGGTGCCAGTCAGACCAGGGGATTGGGGCCAATGTGGGTACCTGAGAGTCTGAAGCACTCACATTGATTACTCTAGGTTCTGCCAACCCGCATCCCAAGGACCTTATTTCTAATTTATACCTAAGGTATGTTAATTCTAATCTCATTTCTATTATTTATTGGGTACTCCGCTATTAACTGTCCTTACGTACTCCTTGTCAGCCTGATGTCCTTGCTACCTATCATTACTTTCTCCCCTAGGTTGTACAACAGCCCTGAGATCTATATCATTATATTCTTAATCAATGCCGTTTTAAATTTCATTGAGTTCATTAGACCCTATTTTCATTATAATTCCAAGATTGACGGCTGCGGATCTGTACTTAGACTTTATGACGGCTGCTGATCATGAAAATTTCTATTATTTTCTCTTCCTTATTGTTCTCCTACTCATGGTGGATTTTATCATGATCAGCTACCTTCATTTATACCATCGCCACTTATATGAGTTCACCGGCTCTCCTTCCTTTGCATTTCTCCTCACTCTCGGCCATGGCGACAATTGTGGAAGATTTTAGTAGTGTTTCGTGGGTGACTGAGTTAACTGAGATTCCTGACAAGGCGCGTGGGAAGAAACGGAAGAGAGATGATGCACTTCCTCACGCATCCGCTTCATCCTATTCTTCCATGAGTGTGTCCACAGTCATGTTCGGAGCCGGATGTAGCAGTCCCCCAGTTTCAGAGGATCCAGATGAATGTTCTTTGGAGGGAGACGATGCTTCGGAGTGGGTTGAATTTGCAGATGACGAAGTTGATGTTGACGGATCTGAGGACGACGATAGCTCTGGGGCTGACGCATATCCAATTGAGGATGAGGTCGATCCAGTCGGCGATGTGGAAGCTTGTTATGAATGGAAGGAGTGCGGCAATTGTTCTCGTTGCATGGAGCCTGCAGAAGCTTATACAAATCCGGAGTGCTATGAATGGGACGCTGGTTGTGGTGCTGACTCCGACACTGACTCGGGCAATTACAAGCCATGCTGGATTAAAGACTATTAGCTCGTGTTGTTTCCTGCAATAGTAATCTCCAAGTCTGGTGCTCTTGAACCTGCATGTATAAGGGCTGAGAGACCTCTTTGAGATGAGGGCAGCATACTTCTTCACGATGCTCTTCACCCATTCTACGTCTTCCTCCTTGGAATCACTCATCAGTTCATCGTACAGCCGCGCCTTGGTCTGTACTTCCGCATCCGGTCGGAACAACTGGGACACCGTCTCGAAGCACGTCCGGTCCTGTTGCTCCATGGTCCGGATAGTCCGCTTCGCCCGCCTTAGCTCCTTCTTCTGTTCCCGCAAGAGCTGGGTCGTTCCGGTGGTCTCCTTGCGAGCCCAGCTTCACTCCCGCCGAATTTGCCTTACCATCTCCGGGAACTCCTTCACGTCCGTGCTCCTGAGGACGTTCCCAATTCCCCTCACTACGTTGTAGAGTGGAGTGTACTGCTCCTCCACCATATTCAATGCTGTCCGGATTGGCCCGAGCATGACGTCCACTCTCGCAAGGATAGGTACGTCCGGTTGTGCCTCCCGGTTTTCCTCTGCTGCAGGGGTGGACTCCTCTCTCTGGTCTGGCGCATCCTCTCGGTTTTGCTTCGTAGTTTGTTCTTCCGGTCCTGCCCGCATCTTCTGCTTCCCTTTCTCTTGCGCATTCGCCCTGCGGTTGCTTGGACCGGGTTCTCTGATGGGACAGGCACGTCGACTGTCTACTGGAGTCGTCTTCATCCGGATCGGGGTCTTCTTCCTGAGAGGGGAAGCGTCTTCCCGGGGAGGAGAAATCTCCCGGATGTCCAAGTCTTCCTCTCCGTCACTCCGGATGACCCGCTTCCGCTTCTGCGGCTGTTGTCCCTAGGCACGTACGGAGGGACCCTCCCCTTCCGGTTGCCCGTCCCCTGCCGGATCCGTTCTCTCCTTCCGTCTTTCCTCCATCTGTGGACTTCTTCCTCCGGGTTGTCTTCCTTCCGGGTCTTCCCTTTTCTTCCGGCGCTCCTCTGGTCGCGGGCAAGTACCTCCCGGTTCCTCCCGTCCCTTCCTTCGCTCCTCCGGTTGGGGAACTTTGACGTTTAGCAGTCGGGGTACGCCCGGTTCGCCCCGGTCGCCCTGAGCGCCTTCCTCTGTGGTTCTCCTCCCCGGTTGTCTTCCTTCTTCCGGACGGAGTTTGCGTGCTTTGGCTGGGCTTCGGTCGGCTGCAGGCAAAGTTGGTTTCTCCAATTTTGCCTTCTCCCTATCCGTGAGACATCCGTGCTTGTCATATAGGTGGTAAAGGAAAGGGGTAATGAGACAACCTTTTGATCCTCCGATCTTCATGGCCTCCCGGTTTACAATTTCATGTATCACAACTCCCCACCCGACTGTCCTTTTATAAAGGAGCGCGGAGAAGATACCCTTTGCCAATTTGATCGTGACGGTGGTGGGCTTATCCGGAATGAAGATGGGTACCAGGAATTGAAGCAGCCGCTTCTCCCGGGGAATCCGGCAATGCTCCACCTGGAATCCGTCCTTCTCTGAGATCCCAGAGAACCGCCCCATCACCCAATCCGAATCCCCCTTCTGGCCAGACTCGAGTCCGTACTCATTGTCCGGAAGGTCGTATGCCCGGCTCCAGTGCTCCCAGGTCCAATGCGTGCGCTTCCCCCGGATGTAGATCTCCCAGAAGGCTGGTGGCACTGGCTTCCCCTACACTTCCGCTAGTATTCCGGTGTCCTGGATGTCTCAGTTCCGGTACAGGAGCTCGTCGCTTTGCATGGTCGCGAGGTCGCTGCGCAGCATCTCAAAATCGCTCGGATGCTGGGGCAGTACCGCAATCACCTTCTTCTCCGTGATTCGGTTCCCTGCAGCACTCTCTCCTCCCCATGCCATTGCTACAGACTCCGGATGCACTCTCTTCCTCTTCCGCGAACTGCGCCTAAGTTTCAGGCGCTCCTTCTGCTCTAACTTCGGTCCCACACTATCAACTCTACTGCTATCCGGAAGCACGAAATTCTGCTGGCGCGGAAGACTGGAACTGTAGAGAGTGAATGAACAGTGGGTCGCCCAATTTAAAGCGGCCCACTTCAATGCTCGGGTCCATCGAAGATCCATCCTCACCTATCCGATCTCCCATCCGGTTTCCAACCGGAATCCGCTGTCGATCTAGTCCTGCAGTTATTCCTTTAGGCTGCGCACGGATGCCACTCTCTCTCTAAATAAATAACTGGGCCATTATGGCCATTACTTCTCCTATTTATGGCGGAAAGACTACTCCTAGTTGCCCTAGAAACCCTAACTAGCCGCTTTTGGGAAAACGAGGTTTGACAGAGGCACCCTATCAGACGGAGTACGTGAGCGACGAGAGGTAGAGGGTTCTCGTGACCTCAAAGGAGAAGGTGAGGACTTGGGCACCGGACGGGTACCACCCTTAGGAGAGCTATCCACTACACCATGTTGAATTGGCTTGGTGGAAAAGTCCATGGTTGACAGGGCAGTAGCTGCAGAGCAGAAGAAGTTTCCTCTACTGAGTATAGCATACTGGCCGTAGTCCATGATAGAATCGGTGGACGCTGTGCATTGGAGGCCAGCACCGTGGGATGGATCGGCATACCTTGCCTCAAGAGAATTAGCTATGAAATCAAATACCAACAGCGCATTGCAACGAAACAAAATATTCCAAGCAGTAGAAAAAAGAGGAGAAAAATGATGCTAACTGAATTAAGATGCGACGAAGACATAACACATTCAAGGGATAGCATTCAAGCGTTCATAAAATTCATCTCACAAAGTACTCAAGCGAAAATGTTGTGAACACAAGGGTATATTACAATTACAAGGAATTATACAGATCAGTCAAGGCGACCAAAGATTGAACCGAGTACTCTAAAATGGCTACATCACTAAGAGAAGGGCGTCCAGCTATAGTACAGTACAATGAACTAGGAACTAGGCAGACTACGCGACACGTGTACAGCCTCCATGAGGAGGTTGTACAGCCGAGGGTCGGGCTCGTCGCAGAGCATACACCGCCCAATATTATCGTTCCTCCGGAAAGATAACAACCCTAGGCCAGGACTGCGATGTAGACGCTGAAACCATGGAAGAACATCAATGAGAAAATGATCGCGCGCACCGGCGCTGACGTTGGACCAAGAGTTAGGGAAGACTACATTCTGGGGCTCATTCAGAATGTGCTTATTGGGGCTGTCGTCCACTACAATGGTGTTTGCAGACGTGAATTTGCCACCATGCGCTGTGAACAACTTGTCCTGATTCTTAAGGAAAAAGTCCTTATCAGTGCTAGGCACTTTGAAGGTGGACACCCTGCCGCGCTTATCCCTACACTTGAGGGTTTCGCACGAGTCCTGGCCAAGTACAAGGGAAGGGAGCTGGATGCCGCGGAACAAATACTGCACTACCGAGTCAGTGGTAGACTTCTTCATGGAGCTCCAGACGGTAACGTCCGCGATCATGGTGAGCTCCCGAAGGAACAAGTAGCATAGTGGACGCACGTAGACTGCATTGGGCCCGACTACAGCGGGGTAACGGCAAAGTGCGGCTGCGAGTAGTCGTTAAAAGGCGTACGCGTAGTCTGAGATTTCAAATCCTCACAGACGTAGAGGATTCCGTTCGGGTCCAGGACGACATTGAGCCATTTTTTGGGCGGCCTAAGCTGGGGCGACCGAATGACCGCCTCCGAAGAACCTCCACGAGAAAGAGGAGGACCAGAGCCCTGGCGACAACGAACAGACAAATGTGCAGCCAGTTACAATCTTGAACTGACACATTTCGGACGACATCGTAATGGAAATGGTAAACGATCGAGGCGACTGCGAAGACCAAAAAGAAACAAAGAATCGATCACTACGAAGCGTATGGAACGCACCTGAAGGCCGGAGGTCTGGATTGACTTTGCACTGACCACAGGCGCAACTGCGCAAGGTGCAGCGCTTGCGATGTTAAGAAGAGGAGAGCCCGAAGTATGTGTACCCTCACCCAATTGCGCATCCTCCTGCAGTCTACGCGCATACACAAGTGTTTGAGAAAACAGAGGGTCGACACGAGAAGAAGGAACCTCAGGCGAGGCGAGACTGGGCTCCAACAACTGACAGTCCTGAGTAGTTTGTGGGGGTGGGCGAAGAGCATGAGGCAATTGAGCATGAGGCACACTGCGGGCACGGGTGGAGCATGCGATGGGAATAGATGAACATAAATTCCCGAGTGAAGAGTATGTAAGTTAAAATAAAGTCAAAAAATTATAAGTACAAAAAATGTCGATGGAAAAATGTCATAAGTTGTCATCTAAACGAGCAGTTGAAGATCCTAAGTATTACAGCCGTCTATACAAAGAACCTACAAAAAACTGTGATACAAATCAACTTGAGTCGAGCTAAAACTATACAAATGACATCGAGTGATTATTGGGAACCACCTGCTGCAGCGTCAGTGTCGGGCGAGACAGTAGTGTCCGCATTTGCACTGCTAGTAGGATCGCTGAATCCCAAACTGTCGTCACCAGTAGCGCCTGATGACACTTACCGGCAAGCCGGCAAAGTGGAAGGAGCAGACGCAGAAGCGAGTGGAGGCGGGAGTGGCGCAGCGACAGGCGGGGACAACGATGGAGGCGGAGGAGGCGCAGCGACCGGCGAGTACGACGGTGGAGGCGGAGGAGGCGCGGGAATGCTCAGATGTGAGCCTGGGACGTGAGCCTGAGAGCCTGAGAGCCTAGAAAATTTTCAAATTTTTTTTGAGTTTTTTTCAAAAGAACCTATAACCGTGGGATCAATATTTATTGGATCTGTAGTGTATTTGCGCAGTAACAAAACATGGAATTAACATGAAGTGTGTGTAGTAGAGATATCATGCTGTAGAATATCATGCAGCATCTGCGATTGCCTTCTCCACACTTAGTTTGGGGGATGTTCACTATAGGAACTTGGAGCTATGGCATCCATGGATAGTGACCCTGAACCACTATTTGGTCAACACGAGTCACACCAAGCTAGACCAAACATCTCTTGTCGCCCAAGCCCTGAAGTCCATGTAAATGACATCCAAACTACCCTAGTGCTCCTAACACATCACGATAGCCAAAGACATCATGGTAATTGGACAACTATAAGTCCCATTAGAACTCGCAGCAATCGGCCTCCGCCGCCACCAAAAGCTCTTGTCCACTCATGTTTGCCAAGGCCGCCAAGACTGCGAAATCCATGTCTAGGTTTAGGTGGACGTTTATAAAGTCCGCATTCACTGCCAACACATTCCAAAACCAGTTGCATTTTAGAACCTCCAACGCCTCTCATGTCTCAAGTTCTCCAATTCTTCCATTGCAATCCCAGTTTTCCTTGTCTTTTGATCCTTCTACTTTTTAGTTTTACACGGTCTTAGTTTTGCCTTTAATCAAACTCACAATTCCCGTACATCTTCTTCTCTCACTCATCTCTCTCGCGCTGCCCCTGCACAGTCACTATTTTCCAGATCTCCACGGTTTAAACTTGGAGCCATGGTATCATCTTCAGAGAAGCGCAAGAGCCCCGGCCCTTTGTACGTTCCGCGCAAAATCTTGGAGTCGAAGAAATATGTTGACAGTATTTGATGTGTCAAGACAAACTTCACACAGTACTGGGAGCAGATTAAAGCTAAGATCAACATCGGACACTGTCAGGAGTTCATCGATTCCATGTGGCAAAGAGACAAACTTGAAGAACACCGGTCCGGCATGGTGGAAGGTATTCTAGTCCAATACACACCTGGTTACTTGCATACATTTTTGGGGTGGGATGTCACGGACGTTGTCAGTTAGAACGACTCTTGTCGACACCCAGAGCCGGATTTGACTTTATTTGTAGGCGACACACTAGTAAAGAGGAGATACGATGTATTTCACTTCGGCGGCACAGTTCAGCCAGAACCCTGGTTTTCGCACATTTGGGGCATACTCAACCATATCTTATTCTGAAATGACTACAATTGTGTGGCACCTGACCACCTGAGATAATTCTCTTGGCTGACCAAGGTGAAAAGGTGAATTGGGGCCTGATTGTAGACCGGAGCTTCAGAATCCAACTGCGAGGTTACCGGACTAAAGATAGTTACTCAAATCTGGTTGGGCCCTTCCTGTCCGCGTACATTTCGCGCTATCTCGCGCATTTCCGTAGGCACAACATACCACCGGCCATGGGCACGTTTTTGGAAGTACACCGCGAACTCACCATCAAAGCTCATGGTGGCCAAGACATCCCGGAACCAAGCAACAAGCGACAGTGTGTAGCTGGACAAACATCCAGACTAGTTATGGGATTGGATTCAAATTGGAGACCTTCGTCAAACATTTTTTAGGAAGATGTCTTGATATATGTTTTTGGAAAGCTCTTGCAAAGGGCGTTTTAATAGCATAAGACTCATTAACTTTGGACAAAAACTCCAAACGTTATGGTTTGTTGAAAGCTTTGCAACTTAAAATATGAGTCTGACTATTTCAATTGAGCATAACTTTTGAAGTTTATGTCCAAACCCTAGGCCCTCCCACATAGCCCTCGCCCATGAGACCACTGATTGACCTTCCCAAGACTCGAACCAAATGCGTCCACGAACTATGGGGCAAAGGATCTAGAGGCAACCAAGGAGCGGGAGAGTCACATGAAAACACCAACCTCATTCCAAAGTCCAAACCCTGCACCCCTCTACAATGACCGTTTCGGGCCCGAGACGACTAACTGACTGTCCCAAGACCTGAACCAAATGCGCCGTAGAACCATGGCACAAACAATCCAAAGACAACCAAGGAGCAGAAGAGTCACATCAAAACACCAACCTCATTCCAAACCCTGCATCCTTCACAGTGGTCTCGGCCCCAAGACCACTAACTGACCTTCCCAAGACTCAAACCAAATGCGCCTTAGAACCATGGCAGAGAGGATCCAGAGGCAACCAAAGAGCGGAGAAGTCACATGAAAACAACATCTTGTTTCCAAACCCCGCACCCCCCGAGAGTGGTCTCGGCCTCGAGACCACTATCTAACGCTTCCAGTTTTCGAAACAAATGCGCCCCAAAAAGCCTTCGAGAACCTTCTGCAGACATTTTGGAAGTATACCTTGTCATATGTTTTTAGAAAGCTCTTGCAAAGGGGGTTTCAATAGTATAAGACACATTAATTTTGGACAAAAACTCCATAAGTTATGGCCTATTGAATGTTTCACAGCTTAGAATATGAGTGTGACTATTTCAATTGAGTATAACTTTTGAAGTTTATTTCCAAATTAAATGTGCTATACACCGTTGGAAAGCCCTACACTTGCCAACCCTGAGCCCTCCCACATAGCCGTCGGCGCCGACGGCACACCTATCACTCGCCAAAGCAGAACTCGTGACGCCCAAAATAGCACTCGAGAACCTTCTTCAAACTTTGTTTTTGGAAGTATGCTTTGTCATATGTTTTTGGAAACCTCTAGCAAAGGGCGTTTCAACGGTATAAGACACATTCAGTTTGGACAAAAACTCCATAAGTTATGGCCTATTGAATGTTTCACAGCTTCGAAACTGAGTGTGACTATTTCAATTGAGCATAACTTTTGAAGTTTATGTCCAAATTGAATGTGCTAGCCACCGTTGAAAAGCCCTTGACAAGAGCTTTCCAAAAACATATGAAAAGGCATACTTCCAAAAAAAAAGTTTGAAGAAGGTTCTCGAGTGCTATTTTGGGCGTCACGAGTTCTGCTTTGGCGAGTGATGGGTGAGCCGTCGGGGCGGACGGCTATGTGGGAGGGCCCAAAGTTTGCAAGTGAAGGGCTTTCCAACGGTGTATAGCACATTCAATTTGGACATAGACTTCAAAAGTTATGCTCAATTGAAATAGTCACACTCATATTCTAAGCTGTGAAACATTCAATAGGCCATAACTTATGGAGTTTTTGTCCAGACTCAATGTGTCTTATACCGTTGAAACCCCCTTTGCAAGAGCTTTCCAAAAACATATGACAAGGCATACTTCCAAAAAACAAGTCCGAAGAAGGTTTACGAGTGCTATTTTGGGCGTCACGAGTTCTGCATTGGCGAGTGATGGGTGTGCCGTTAGCGCCGACGGCTATGTAGGAGGGCCCAGGGTTGGCAAGTGAAGGGCTTTCCAATGGTATATAGCACATTCAATTTGCACATAAACTTCAAAAGTTATACTCGATTGAAATAGTCAGATTTGTATTCTAAGCTATGAAGCTTTCAATAGACGATAACTTGTGGAGCTTTTATCCAATTTCAATGAGTCTTGTACCGTTGAAACACCCTTTCCAAGAGCTTTCCAAAAACTTATGATTAGGCATACTTCCAAAAACAAAGTCTGAAGAAGGTTCTCGAGTGCTATTCTGAGCGTCACGAGTTTTGGTTTGGGGAGTGATGGGTGAGCCGTCGGCGCCGACGGCTACGTGGGAGGGCCCAGGGTTTGCATGCAAGGGCAATGCGCGAGTTGTGAAGTTTGTGCTTATGCGTCACGTTCCAAGTTCCAACTAAATGATACAGCCATAATTTTGTAAATGACCATTTTTCACAAGCACTTTGGGCAACCCCATGTACCTACAACAAGCCCTCGGCGCCGAGGGCACATTTGAGCCCTCACATTGTTGCCAGAAGTTTCAACTAAAACCTTGATTTGACGGCAGTTTTGGATGAAAGTACGCGGGGCAATGGCGACCTCACGAGTGCATGATACTAACCCTCACAAGCACTTTGGGCAACCCCATGTACCTACAACAAGCCCTCGGCGCCGAGGGCACATTTGAGCCCTCTCATTGTTGCCAAAAGTTTCAACTAAAACCTTGATTTGACTGCAGTTCTGGATGAAAGTACGCGGGGCAATGGCGACCTCACGAGCGCATGATACGAACCCTCACAAGCACTTTGGGCAACACCATGTACCTACAACAAGCCCTCGGCGCCGAGGGCACATTTGAGCCCTCCCATTGTTGCCAAACGTTTCAGCTAAAACCTTGATTTGACGGTAGTTTTGGATGAAAGTACGCGGGGCAATGGCGACCTCATGAGCGCATGATTCAAACCCTTGCAAACACTTTGAGCAACCACATGTACCTACAACAAGCCCTCGGCGCCGAGGGCACATTTGAGCCCTCACATTGTAGCCAAAAGTTTCAACTAAAACCTTGATTTGACGGCAGTTTTGGATGGGAGTACACGAGGCAATGGCGACCTCACGAGCGCATGATATGAACCCTCACAAGCACTTTGGGCAACCCCATGTACCTACAACAAGCCCTCCGGGCCGAGGGCACATTTGAGCCCTCACATTGTTGCCAAAAGTTTCAACTAAAACCTTGATTTGACGGCAGTTTTGGATGAAAGTACGTGGGGCAATGGCGACCTCACGAGCGCATGATACGAACCCTCACAAGCACTTTGGGCAACCCCATGTACCAACAACAAGCCCTCGGCGCCGAGGGCACATTTGAGTCCTCTCATTGTTGCCAAAAGTTTCAACTAAAACCTTGATTTGACGGCAGTTTTGGATGGGAGTACACGGGGCAATGGCGACGTCACGAGCGCATGATACAAACCCTCGCAAACACTTTGAACAACCACATGTACCTACAACAAGCCCTCCGCACCGAGGGCACATTTGAGCCCTCTCATTGTTGCCAAAGGTTTCAACTAAAACCTTGATTTGACGGCAGTTTTGGATGGGAGTACACAGGGCAATGGCGACCTCACAAGAACATGAGTCCAATGCTCACAAGCACTTTGGGCAACCACATGCACCTGCAACATGCCCTTGGGGCAGAGGGCACGTTTGAGCTGTCACATTGAAGCAAGAAATTTCAACTAAAACCTTGATTTACAGCAGTTTTGGATTGGAGTTTCCGGGGCTGTGGTGGCTATTCTTGTGATTGATGCCAACCATCACGAGTACTTTGGGCTATGACATGTAAATTGCGATCCTTCATTTATCATAAAACAACGTTATAACAATCCTGAAATTTTCCATCTTCGTAATTCTTGTTTCAATTATACTCAAAGTGTATGTGAGGTGTGTCGTGTGACACTTCTTGTTTTAACCTAGTTGGACCAGTATTTGTTTTTTACCAATTATGTCTATGAGTATATATATTTTTGAGACGGGAAATTACCATGATATGTGTACTCCCTTCTTCTATGAGCCTTACAACAGTTCTTCTCACATATCCATTTTAGTAATTACGGTCTTTATGATTCACTCTACCATCTACCTAGCTATCATTATCTTTTCATGAGGCACCATCCCTGTGAGTGGGTAGGAAGTTCCATTAGTTCTATTGGTGGGAGACAATGGCTAGTTGAAGGTCAATAGGTCAGTTTGAATCTTCTAGACAGTCAATTTGTACTAGTTGAGGGCTCCGTCATGGTTGAGGAAGAGATCCTGTCTGAGGAGTTTGGCGTGATCAAAGAAGGGATTTTGCAGACAAGGTGAAGAGAAGGCAAAGCGTACTACTAGCTCCTACGTCTTGGTCAATATAAAGTGTACGGCCTCACGATGCAACAACAACAAGTGGCCGCATCTTCTAACATTTTGGCACCTTTGGTTGATACATCCACTATAGAGCTGCTACCATTATGACTTTATGTCCTAAAACCGTACAGTCTCTTGAGCCTCAATGGTATGTTATAAGCCTTATAGCTATTATGGTCAACCTTTGTAATGTGAAATGTGAGGCTCTGGATCCTATCATTGAACAGATTAGTGAATCTGAGAAGAAAACCCCATCTTTGTTTTGTCAAAGTCTCCTTTTGAATGAACCGATTATCTTTGCTTCAACTGAGGCATTTGTTGTTTTTGCCTCGGCCAATAGTCCACCTCCCTCTTTTTCTTTTGTCTTTGTTGACCAACTTCACAAGACTGTTCTAGTGTCTAGCAATGTTTGCAAAAGCTCTAAAGTGTTCTTTAATCTCAAAATGAACTTGCTCACATAGATTTTGATTGAAGGGCTCATCTTTCTAAAAATCGACGAAAAAATACAACCGTCGGGGCCGAGGGTTGATTGGTGACCCCACATACTAGGCTGAGTTTTGTGAAATTGCTTTAGTCCTAAATCAACCCTTGGGGTCGACGGTTGTTTTTTGACTTTGATGTGTATGCTTGATGTGTTTGAAATTATAGTAGTGAAGAACGACTGTCGGTCCAAAGGGTTGTTTCACGATTTCCAATAGTTGAACTGATTTTCAAATAGTATCAGCATATGGGAGAAACTACCTTCGTGACCCTAAACAGTTTGATGACTTGAAACTATTTCAATGATGTGAAAAAAAACTATAGTATCATCTATTATCTTTTCACAAAGTAATTTCTTTAAGATTCCTTGGGATTTTCAAATTCCAAAACTCCATATATGTATAATTATTTGTGTTGCACAATATCTATAGAGTCTCACTTCGGATGAATTGGCAAACATCCTTACTTGCAACTTAGCAGGGACAATTCACACTTGGGGGTGCACTCTACAATATGTTTGAGAATCATGTGCATTCATGACCCCTTCTAAAAAACTCCTTGTACACAAAAGGTTATATGTTTAAGTACCTTGGAATAAAAATGTATTCCGTTTAAAAAATATGTTTAGTGTAAGTATACATGAATATCTTCAGTTCCATTAGGCAACGAGTATGCACAAGCACACAAAGAAGGTGATCGCCAAAAACTTCTACAATCAATACATGAGGCTTTGCAAGCAATATAAAGACACCCAAACGATGGACGAAGCTAACATGATGTACCTTGAGCTAAAAGCGAGGTGGTACTCTTCCAGTGCTCCATCTGAAGATACGATTCAAGAGTTTGAGGATTGGTTGAACTTTTGGCACTTTCGATACCGTCAATAGGGCGGTTTCATGGAAACAGTAAAAACCTAAATCTCACTTTTATTTCACGTGGATATTCAGAATATGATGGGGTCCCTCAGTGTCGATGGTCATCGCATGAAAACTATAACCTGTATTACAATTACTGCAGATGAATTCGCGGACATCCCAACTTGCAATCTGGCAGAGACTATTCACAACAAGTGGATGCAAGCCTCCGAGAAGCGAGGCTCGGACCTCGTCGTCGCTACCACTGATGATTGGGCTCGTGCCTTCATGCAAATAACAAACTACAGAACATTCATATGTGGTGGTCTATCTCGAACTGGTCCGTCCAAACACGATCTAAAACTGAAGAGGGCTAAGGCATCCCATGACAAAAAGAAGATCGCCAAAGCAATAAACTACACATCGGGGGCTGCGGAGATTTCTACACGAGTTCCACATTTGAAAGGAAAAGAGGTGTTTGGGTCGGTCAAGAGAAAGCTCGACATGCCTCTTCGTTGTAAGGGAGATTCTCATCGGCCCGACAAGGTGAACTTCTCGCATCCTCGTGTACAAACACAATCTGCCGTTGCTTGAATGAACTGGGAGCAATCACCAAGATCTACTTTTCCGGTATCATTCACGACTAGGGTGTTGGAGATTGACTGTGACACCTCGAAATGGCATAAGTCCAGAAAGCAGTGTCACGCAGTACAACCGCGGAATGGCAACAAATGCAAGATGTTGATTACGAAGGGCGGTAAGGCTACGGCTGCCCCAACCTACCTACCGAGGCACTAGGACGGAGAACAAAGGGACTAAACTACAAACAACTGATTTTTGGTTCAGTCCTGACCAAATCGCACGATGTGTCATGGGACTGAAGCGCTTCTTCGTCATAGACCGCCCGGAAATCCCAGACGTTTGGCATGTCCTCTCTGGTACGGACCTCACGCATTCGGAGATCCTAGAACTCCAGGAGGCCGGGTTTTGTCTTGAGTCCACTACAACCCTTTTGCCTCGACGCGTTTTTACAACGTCAAAGGTGTTTGAGCCGATGCTATGGACTCACCCGAGGCCATTGCATGCTGACAGGATCCCATCCTCCCGGGCTTGGTGCCATCATCGTGCTCCTCTTCGGGTTGGAGCCCTACAAAAATTTGTACAATATCACATTGTGCAATTTAACGTCATGTACCTGTCCACATTACGCCACTATGAACTCTACAGCTATTGGAAGGCGTGGCCAGTACGTCAACTGCATATACCTCTACTATATCTTTCGTTTCTTTTGCAAGCTGGACTATAAAGTTGACACGTACATCCATGCTCGTACTCTCAGCTTGGATGAGGTTAAAACATTCTTCTAACTGCTGGGATCATCAAGACCGAGGATTGAAGAATGAGTCACAATTGGTGTCTAGACGAGGAGACTAGAACTATAAGCAATAGCTTCCTATTTTGAATGGCCGAAGCCCTAGTTTGAGTAGGTTGAAGTAGTAGTTTGCACGATACGTTTGACTACTATAACTATGTATTAGACAAAAAAAATAAAAAAAAATACTACATATAGATCCACATGTTCTCTTTCCGTTCTTTGTCTATTTTCAAGAGGCTCTCCTGATGGGGTTCAAATTCACCCTTGGTCCCTATAATTATCCATTCCTTTATAGCTGACCCTAAACATTGTACTACACTAATTACTAACCCACGGTTATAGGTCCAGTGGTAATAGGGTACCCAAATTTACTATTAGTAGTAAATAATCTAAATATAGAATTTTATTTTCTAAAATTAGTGTCATTTTTAAAATTCAGATGGATCCTATGTTATTGGCTCTCTAAATCCCCGCTCTCTACTCTTGGGCTCTCCTCTCTAGGCTCGCACGGCAGCATCGTTGGAGGAGGCGCAGCGACAGGTGAGTACGACGGGGGGGGGCGGAGGAGGTGCAGGGATAGCCGACGGGGCCGGTGGAGCAGAGTTGTCGCTAGATATTGACCCCGACGGATGATTAGTCAGCAATAGAGGTGCAGAAGGCAACGGCGGCGGGGGCATTATGGCGACAGGTTGAGGTTGCGGAAGACGTTCCATCATCGCCTGCATTGTCAGCTGAAAATTATTCTGCTGCTGAGGTACTTCTGGAAGTCGGCCTGGTTTGATCTCGTTTCCGCCGTTTGAGTAGCAAGAACTTGAACCGTGGCAACCAACGACTTCAAAATGTCTTTGTTGGAAGACTCACGTTTCTCCCTCTTGGACTTCCGCTCGGAGGAAGGAGTTCCACATTGACAACCAGAGGACGCGGATGAAGTACCAAGGGTCTCCGGAGGAGCTTGATAATCTTGGTCCTGGTACTCGTCCTCGTCTTCATCGGAGGTGGAGGATTCATTGTCATCCTCAGCTTTCGACTTCCTCTTCGATCGGGAGGACCCTGCTCCTGCAGCAGGACTACTTTGATTCCCTTCGACCTTCACTACATATCCGTCCTCGAGGAAGTCCGCCTTGTCCAGCTGCAAGGCGTCGTCTGCGATTAGAGTCCAATATTCTGTACTCGTATTGGGACCAACAGCATAGCTGTTCACGCAACACATCTGCATAAATAACACGGCAGTCATGAACTCAGTAAGAGGTCGATGAAATGGAGCAACAAGAAAGAGTTAGATCGACTCAACCTAAACTTTGCCCGACAGGCAGGTTTCAACTATCACGGAGAGACAGGCAACCATAGAGGAGTTAGTTCTAGGTCCAAACGAGCTAAAGAGGGGGGAACTGTGAAGGTTAGGTCGACTCGACCTAAGACGAAAAGGTTTAGGTCGTTGCGACCTGAATGTACACAAGATTAGGGTATGGGAGCTAATCCTACAGCGGAATAGGTCGACCCGATTTGAACCTACAGTGAAGGACTGTCGACAGGAGGTTTAGGTCGACCCGAGCTAACACTACAAATGTTTAGGTCGACCCGAGCTGAAGATCGAGTCATGCGCTACGTACCACAGCAGCACAAGTGATCTTGGATCCCGCGTAGACGGAGAAGATATTCGACCCCGTTGTCGTGAACAGCTTCATGAGTGACAAGTAGAACTCCATTCTGAGTTCCCCCCTGCACAGACGGTACTGCAGCTCATCGTACGCCCGAGGCTTCGTATATACCGTAGTGTCTGGCGCCTTGAATTTGTCGGGGATCATCCGCACCATCGGTAATTCGGGGTTTTGCAAGAAGAGGAGCTCCACTTTTGCTCGTGCCTTCTTAGAATTTGCCGGCAAATTGTACAGACGCTCGTTCTTAACCAAAAGGTAGGTTGCAAACTTTTTCTTGTATTCGTGAGGACTTCGTCGCCCTCCGCAAAATGAACTGCCTGGTGCATCTCCTCCATGTCGGCGCAGATAAAGAGCCATGCTGGCACTTGATCAAAGTCCGGTTCACCTCTCTTTTTGAGAGAGGTCATGAACTCGTAAAAGTACGGCATCCCCGTACATGACTACTCTTTCTGCTCCACCCCAGGGAGGTTCCTGAAGTCGATGACCCCCAATCTCATGAATTTGGCCTCGTCGTTTGTCTAGACGCCGTCCGCCCACTCGGAGTGGATGTTTTCCTTCGGGTCGTATGGCCGGTATGGAGCCTTACCAAACGGCTTCACGAATTCTTGTCGTTTTTCCAGGAAGACTTTGAAGAATCCGTGCGCGTGAGGTGATATGTCCGCGGTCTTCTTATTTTTGCTCCTCACCTGCTTGGCCTCTTTGAAGTACTGCTCTCCCGGCCGCTCGAGGAAGACATTCATGGTCGCCCTTGTGAAGTTGTAGTCCTTCTTGAACTGCCTCCACTTCTCGGGCACTAATTCCCCCGCCCGATTGAAGAGCCTGAGCGAACGATCAATGTTGTGCAATTCCTGTTTGACAAGGTGCTTCCGCTTCCTCCTCTCCATCCATTCTTTGGTAGAATAGCACGTGTCTAGAACCAAAGATAAGGCTTTAATCGTGACTTTAGGGTAGTCGTTGGTCCACTTGGGGTCATCACGATGAAGGATATGCTTGGCCAATTTCGCGAGGTCATCGTAGGTTAAATTCCTGACCCACTTGATGAACTCGCACGTGAGATTCCCACTCTCGGGATTCCAGTTGTTCTTTTCCTTGAACTTCCCATCACTATCCGGGTCATGAAGCTCGCCGGCACCTGCGCTTGAGATCACTCCGCTCCAAAGAGCAAACACGTCGTCCGGCCCAGTGACCAGCTTCAGCTCATTGTGGATGTCGATCAACGCTTCGGCATTACTTTTCTTTGCGTCTCTCTACGCCTGCGCCACGTCGAGCATGGAGAACCGCAACCTCATAGCAGCTTGAAACTCCTGCAGAGGGTACATACACCGTTAGCTATTATTCAGTGATTTAAGGTCGACTCTATCTAAACAAACAAATGCTCGATGAGCGCATGGATGGCAAGGTAGTAGGCGAGGCAAGGCACAGATCGAGCGTATTAGGTTGAGTCGACCTAACTTGAAGTCGCCTCGGATCTACTCTACGGGATGGACTACCAAGCTTATAAGGTCGACTCGATCTGAACATTACCCTAAATTTTGCTTTATTTTTTTCGGCCTCCTTTGTCCTGGAGGCTTGATAAGCCGTTCCCACATCTTTGAGTTCTTTTGGATTCTTGAGGCGGTCGAGATTTATCCATACTTGCCGCGCTCCCAATATGTTTGTCGCCCATGACAACTTGATGGCGCCGAAGTGGTTTACGCTGTTACAGTAGGCGGAAATTTGACGAAGTTTTTCGTTATTCTCCGTCCACACGACAAAGCAGTTCCATGACGCGAAGTCTTTGAGGTCTTTCTCGTCAATCCCTTCATCGCGCATCATGTAACTGGCTTTGACGCTGTGCTGCCCATTGATCAGCCAGAACTTTCCATCTTTGATGGCGTCCCAGCTTGTCGGTTTAGTGGCCTGGTTGACAGGCATTACGCACAGTCTGCTTCGTGCTTCTATCTGGCATGCTCAAAAGGAAGGTCATAATCTTTCTCGCATATTCCGGCTCGTAACTCTTGATGTTTATGTGCGGAGGCGCATCGATTAGTTGTTCGATGGGGATTGACTTTTTATCGTCGACGTCGAACAGGAATGCGTTAGTGCAAGACGTCCAAAACATCCTATACGCTTCCGCCGAGCGCGCGTAGTCGAGTTTGTTGTTCCCAACCAGGGGCTCCGGTAACTCCGTCACAGCGGACGCCAAGCTATCCTCATTGACAGCCTCAGGTGTCGACTTCTCTGTAGGTTGCTTCCTCTTTGAGGAGGAGGCGAGGTTGCTTTGGCGTAGTGCTCCAGAAGGTGTCAAAGGCGTGCTGGGCTTGCGTTTGCCTCGGCTCTGTTGCGGTCTTGAAGTTGGCAAGAAGTTGCCCATGGATCCCGCACTCCCCCCCTGGCTCCGGTTATCGAGGGACACGCTTACAGGTGCCATCGATTTTTGATGCAATTCCACTTTCACCTTCAAGACGTCGAAGGTTTAGATGAGCTTGCGGACTTTTAAGCAGAGCCCTGCCCCACGCTGACCGTTGGTGGTCTGGAAGTATTTATTGTCATAATCGTCCTCTAGCTCCTTAATGCATCCACTGAACTCGGTCGTTTCAAGAGAGTGCAGTAGGGGGGTGATGTTGAATGGGATCACAGCTGAGTCGAAGGTGAGCGTGAAGTTGTACTGCTGCTTCTTATCCCATTTTGTTCTCGTTGTGACGCAATGAATCAATATCTTGGACCCTCCACCGGCGCTGATGTCCTTGATCTTCTCGTTGTATGAAAGAGGGAGGAAGCCTGGCGCATTCTTGGCCTTTGTTGTGAAGCAAATGTCTCGTGTATTCCCTATCATGTGTAAGCTCCAGTACTCCTGCAAGTCCTGGTCTTTCATGTCCCTGAACTCCCCAAAGTTCGCCAGGTCGTCACCCGCCTGGTCATCATCCGCGTGTGGCTAATGAGCTGCCCTCTTGTAGTAGAGCTCGAGCTTTGGCGTTTGATGTTCCTTTGGTGTCTTCCTCTCTGTTGCCATTCTATTCACAGCTCGGACGAAAAATAATTAGGTCGGTACGAGCTAAAGTGTACGACCCAGATATGCGCAGGCTTCTTCAGTAAATACCAACGTATTCAACATGATCAGCAGTGGCTAGAAACTAGAATGTCTGTTTCGATGAGTACCAAATCAAAATTTAGCTCGAGACGATCTGAAGTTTAGACAGGCTTGAATGTTACACGGTTGTAGTACGCTTCATATGTATCATACATACAGTTCTACAGCCAGGACTCTTTAGGTCGATCCGACCTAAATATTAATTAAAGTGAAGGACTTTTGGTGTTTAGAAGTTTAGCGTCTTATCTGTGGTTTCTATGAGTATACTTTAGGTTCAAGGTGATCCTGAGGGATTTGGTGAGCTTCATCCCGGCTTGGGGGACGGACATTTCAGGCCATTCAGGTCGAGTCGAGGTGAATGATATTTTTATATACGATCGATCTTTCAGGTCGACTCGACCTGAATGAGTTTTTCTCTCTTACTGTTATCAACTCATCATATTTATTATTAGTGTAAGTCGGGTCGACCTATACGCTCTGAAATTTTATTGCACTTGGGGTAACTTAGGTCGTTTGTAGTAGATGTTATTCTTGGTTTGTGTTGTTTTGAAACTATGTAATGTTACTTTAGGTTGGTTCGACCTAAACGGACTGAAGTGCTGGTACACTTGGGGTAACTGATGTCGTTTCTAGTTGATGTTTTTCTGTTGAAAATAAGTAATGTTAATTTAGGTCGGGTCGACCTCAATAGACTGCAATTCTATTGCACTTTATGGCAATGTAGGCCGAATCTATCCTAATTAGCACATGGCACATTCTAATATACTAGACATTCTTCTCTAGAATTCGACAACTATGATCTATAATTGCGGATTAAGGTCGAGTCGACCTGATCTGCTGGATGGTCCATTTCGGTCGATTCGACTAGGTTTAGGTCGTATTGACTATGAGATATGGTAATTTGGGTCGGGTCGACCTAAAATGACTGCAATTTAGGTCGATGCGAGCTTATATGTGGCATTTACAGGTGAATTCTAGGTCGGGTCGACCTGAAGTAGCTTTGCTGGCTAGAGTTTCTGTGTATATTTAGGTTAGGTCGACCTGAATTGCTGTCTCTCACAAGAGTTTCTATGTCTATTTACGTCGGCTCGACCTAAACTGACTTTGACCTAAACTACCGTGTGTCACATGCAGGTTAACCAAAAACCATTGTGCTTAAACATAGCAAAACAGAGGAAGCGTAAAACTATTGCAGGTAGACATTCCATTTATTGCACAACACAATGAAAGTGCTAAATGAAACTGCACACAGAAGAATGAGACAGTTAGTACAGAACTCACCTAATCTTGTGGAATATGACTTTGACAGTTACAAACAATTGCTGCGATGGCCGAATTAAACAACCTGAAAATTTTAACATTTCCCACATTAGTGAATTGAATTTATAGACCAAAGAACTCATTGCAGCAACTAAAAACGGCCGTGCAACAAAAATCCATGCACCAACAACCCATGCACCATTAAAGAAACCAAAATCCATGCATACAGTTAACATCATATTCATTAAAATGAGAGAATGGGAACCTCTCAAAATAGTATTATGAGAATTCAAGTGGATGTATGGGAGTTTAGGGTTAATATAATTAGTAAATGGAACTTGAAGTTTTCATTAAATTGAGAGTTTTATATAGAAGAAGACATTCTGACTGTCAAACTTTTGATTTTTGATTGCAAATCTCGTGTTCAAGGTCTAAATTATTCGTGTACCTAACACCAAGTCATGAGCTCAGTGGTTGGTTGTAAGGGGGTGTTTATCTCATGTAGGTGGTCCGAGTTCGATTCATGCGGGACTCATTTGAGCGGCTATGAGATATACATGACTTGGTGTTGCTAAGTGAGCTTTGGCAAGCAGGAAAGTTGTAACAACCAACCAGCCCCGTACCCTAAACTGTGACAAGTGCTTGACGCGCTAACAAAAAAACAATAAATAGTGGTCCTAACCACTACCAATTTTTTTTATAATTCAAAAGTATTATGCAATCAAACATACACCGAAAATAAATCATGTAAAGAAGTTTACAAAAACAAATGCACATGTACAATGAAACAATGAATATATTAACGCGATACGTAGAATGTAGTTGAATATTAAAAACAAACCAAATACAATAGAATAGAAAAGCAGGGTTCAAACAAATACCATCAAACTAATACACGTAACTTCTATACTACTGAATTTTGCAACACACAAAACTAATACGTCTACTCTCAAGTAGATACATAAAATCCTTTGCAATTGGGCCAAAGATCATCTACGCAAGCAATGAAGACATATACATCACTATATAGATGTAGAAATACTCAAATATGTCACCAATACATGAAAGATGTTCAAGCACCAGTATATGCAACTATGCTATCGTTGATAACTTCGATTTGAGCCACTGGGATTTTCAACATACATTCCATTGTGTCCTTCTTGATTCTTGACCTCCACGCTGTCATCAGAGAATCCGTATGCTCCCACAGCGGAGGTTGACTTCCATCAACCTTCCAACGCAATCCTCTAGAGGAATCCCACCCAGTGTAGCTCTCTTGAACATTATGATCTCTAGATGTGGGCCGGAAATACTGAATGAGTACACAGTTCGGCTGATCCGGGTTCATATTTGGATCAGACAATGCTCTCGCAATCCACACAGGTCTGGAATCACCATCTGCAGGCCGTATAGCAACAAAATAGCCTTCAAAGACATCACGACCAACTCGGAAGGATTGCACTGGACAATCGCGCAACTCCCCAACGTACGCATCATCCTCCGCAAACTCCTCACAAAGCCCACCATCTTCAGCAAATTGATCCTCGACCCTCGCAGCAACGCGAGTGGATGGCCAAAATCCGTCTTTGAGTGCGATGGATGGTTCAATAGGCTCGTCCAATGCTGCCTTCACAGCTCGCGAGTAGAACACCAAATGTTCATACCGTCTTCTATACTCTCCAGTTCTGTCTTCAGCGGACATTGTCTCCCAGTACTTGATAAATCCCGAGAAGCCCTTCACAATGTCCTCCACACCTCTCATTGCACGGTGCGTGACGGGAGCCGGTTCTCCACGAGGCCATAAACTACGACCTTCCGAATCCTCCCTCCACAATTTAATCCCAGTGCAATCCTTTGGCAGCCAATCGACATCAGTGCAAGAAATCTTGTACTTCATGACAGGGCAACCCGTGGAGTCTAGGAAAAAACTAGAATTGTTGAGCCTTAGTATGACCGACAAGAGCCTTATCTCCATCCCTGATGAATCCTTCAATGAAACCTTTAAAATCATGCACCTCCTCGATGAGATGGGGAATAGTGGGTACTGATTCCACATCCATGAAAGACTTCATGAGCAAAGGAATTGTAGGGACGTTATCTTTCTTCAACAGCATGCTCCACCTCCCGAACAGAGCATCAATGTCGTCGTGGGTATGACCCACCAACATAAAATTAACATACACCTCACGAAAAAATTTCTTGGCTACAAGAAGGGACCACAAACAGAACACATATCTGTTCTTATTGTCACCAGTGGCATTGTCCATCTGCACATTGATAATAGGAGGAAGAGGAGTTGCTGGAACGACAGTCTCTGGAGCAGGCCGAAGAGATGACTTGCACATGTCAGCTCCCTGAAGGACAGTATCGAAGATTGGAGCGGACTTTGACCCAACGAATAATTCCCTAGACGAGTACTTAGGAGGTAATACAAGATCTCGCAATAGCTTCGCGAAAGAACCCACCGTGTAGTTTGAATCGTGAGTAAAATTATCAAGCCCGTAATGCGCGTAGCGGACATCCCCGTGACCATGGGCGATCATACCCGTAACAGACACCGGCAACTTCATCAAACCATCAAGTTCCTTACTCTTGTGAGAGAAGACGGGAGAAGCAGTTTTTGCATGATCCATTTTGTCGTGCATAACGGTTAGGCATTCGTGCGGGAAAGAAGTGGATCTGTACCGGTTTGCGTAATATAACTCTCTATGAGCTCGGGCAGCAGACAAATGCACCTTGAGCTTCTTCGCCCACAGTAGAGCCTGCTGCGAACCTGCTGTGGCGCCACGCCTAAGAGCGTGCAATCTATCACATTTGGAGCAACGGGCGAAATTATCTCCCGGCTTCTTTGCGTCGTACTCAGGAAAGTTTAGCCTCCGAATCCTTCTCAAACTAGAGGGGGACACTTTCGGCAAATTGAATGACGCATATGCAGCGTTGATCTCCGAGATGGCATTCTTCCATTTCCATGTGGCTGGAAGAATCATAGAGACGACCTTCTCTCCCGATTTCAGAGTACGAGTACGGTGTGGCATATGATCAGCAGAGTTCTCCAAGATGCACCTCAAAGTAGCAGTGGCCTGAGACGTATGCTTTCGAGGCTTCAGTAAACTCGTGTTCCCATGAGGCTGTGCTTGAAGACCTTCAGCACCGAACCCTTGGAAGCGATGGAAAGTGGCTTCTGACACTCCAGCAATGTGCGTCCATGCAGGCATGCAGACGTCAATACCCTCGACAGTGGCGACCCTCCTTCCCTGGGCGTCACGATGAATTTTCCTGTGGACATCCAGCTTCATATGGAATCTGAACTGAAAGGAAGTATCACGATACATTCGCTCTCGGAAAGCGCGAATCTTATCCCTAGGGAATGGCTGAACACAGTTCTTGGAACAGCATACTTTGCTCGATACAGCGTTGATAGACTCCTGAGTTAGGAGACCTTTCGCTTTGACGGACGTCTCTCGAGGAGGGTTCCTTACGGTACTCGTATAACGCGTGCTTCGAGACGAACCAGGCTGCGAGAGTCTTGCTACACGGCAGTTGTAGTTGTACCGAAGGTCGTGGTCTCGGAGACTTGCACCGTTACAGTAGACGTGCTCAATAGGCCAAGCCCGGACGGAATATCTCCAATCATCCGGCACATCAGCAGTCGAGAGGCTCTTCGATATTTGTACAGCAACATGAGTGTCCCCAAGTGCACCATTACAACCAAGGACAAGATCCAAGCTGACACTGTGACAAATTCCTTCAGCCACAGGGGAGCCATTGTCGCTGTATAGTGTAACGAGCTTGGTACTCCAGAGTCTACGTGGAATTCCCTCGCAATTTGGAATGTCAATCGACTCTTCTACTTGATGATTCACCTCATCATCAGAGGAGAAATCATTAGATACCACAGGCCCGTTTTGAACTTCCATCGATAACCTACAGAATGAAAGAGAGGACAAACTTGAATATCATGCTCAGGCAATGAGAACATCAAATCGACTCGAGTTGAAATGAGTAGAGTGTATCATATACGACGGACGAATATAAAATATTTTTCATATATTTATGAGCATGGGCTCCTGTGTGGGCAGAAACTATTAACTTGAGTCGAGTTGATTCTACAGGGAAGAATCCTTTGATTAGTATATAGATTTGTTTAGTCAGCGTATGCCCTGTGTAGAATTAGTTCAACTCAATTCGAGTTGAATATACGCAGACACCGAAACAGAATGAGGTGAAGATTACACGCTAAGTGATATGATGAAAGTCCCCTGGCTAGACTCCAGACTGTCCAACTCGAGTCGAGTTGAACTATACCCTGGTGTGACCAAGCAGTATACATTGTCAGGCAGTTCAACTCGACTCGAGTTAAACTTCCTGACCATGTATACTACCTGCTCAGTCCATCATACATTTCAACTCGATTTGAGTTGAACTTAATCCTTGGCGTAGCAGGCAGTTCAAATTTCCAGGAAGTTCAACTCGAGTCGAGTTGAACTGTTCCCTGGTGTGACCACGCAGTGTTCATGGTCGGGCATTTCAACTCGGGTCGAGTTGAAATGAATGGCATGTAAACAACCTAGTCATGACAATGTAGGCAGTTCAACTGGATTCGAGTTGAAATTCTTGACCATGTAAACTGCCTAATCACTCCAGAATTAAGTTCAACTCGAGTGGAGTTGAACTTAATACCCGGATGATCAGGCAGTTCAAATGGCCAGGAAGTTCAACTCGGCTCGAGTTGAACTGTACCCTGCTGTGACCATGAAGATAGAGGGCCAGGAAGTTCAACTCGAGTCGAGTTGAACTGTACCCTGTTGTGACCATGCAGTTTGCATGGTCAGGTAGTTCAACTCAAGTCGAGTTGAACTGCCTGGCCTTCTATCTTCATGGACACACCAGGGTACAGTTCAACTCGAGTCGAGTTGAACTGCTTGTCCGTTTAATCGAGGTATATATTGCTCAGAATTTTATTAGACGATAAATTTAACAGATGCACATAACATTCCCGGAATTTGCGGCGGAAAAAACGGGAAATGTGAAACCACAAACATTTAACGCTACATAGAACCCTAAATCCCAATTTCTCAAATAATGAAACAAATATGTCTAAAACAAAAAATATGAAACACACATAATCCTAACCTCAAACAGTATTGCAGCGTTGCATTTGATCGGATGCAGAACAATAACATGCATGAAATGAACAGATCGGAAAGCGTGTCGCACGAATTCATTCCGGAAATTGGCGCAAACTACCCCGAATGCGATGTACAACCTTCAAGTCATAAAGCGATGAACGCTGCCGCGGCGCAGTCTTGAACTTCTTCAGCAACAACTATCTAGTGATACTAACCTAATATTGAGCTATCACGATGCACGTACTGATCGCAAAACAATGCTACCGCAACGAAGTTCGGAGGCGCAAGCGCAAGGGCATGAGACCGAATGGAGAAAAGGTCGCTCCCGGTTACGCAGAGAGACTTATAGGCGATTTGGCGGGAGAATTGCAGCGGGAAGGGAATCGACCAGTTGAAACGGTCGATTTCAAATGTGCCGTTCGCTGCAAATGACGAGAACTCCGGTGCCTTTACAGTGAACGTGCCTATTATTAAGCCTTTATCTGACATGCGCAGGCGACTTTATCCGGTTGTTCTACACCGACGAGGTAGGTGGGAGTAATTGCCAAATTACTGAAGAAAAAGTTATTAAACTTGCAAAAATCAAAAAACATTCAGAAGCGAAATGTTCCTCTGAAACGGACGACAAATTATGTTTGTACTCATTCCATTGTACTGTGTTCAGGTATAAGTAAAATGCCGAATAGGCCCAAAAAATAGTTCGTGTAGGGCATAAATTATTCAATTCCAACTAATGCTTGGATGATTTCCATCCAAATCGTTAGGTGAAGGACGTTCGCTCTAAAATGCCACCCAAGCTTTTCAGATTTAATTCAAACTATTACAGCTATTTCTAACTTTTACAATAGTGTAACCAGTACATATACTGTTTTAAAAACGATTTACCGCGTGTTGTACTTATAATGTTATTGCTTGTGCGACACACACACAGCTTAGCCTATAAAAAGAGTTCTGTCGCATGTGAAAATATCTATCATATAAAGCTTGCCAACTCCAATATTCAAATGAATACACTGTAAAATATAACATAATAATTTGAATATTTGGTGTTATACTGTAGGTACGAGGGAGGAATTAATCATTTAGCTATGGCAAAAAATTGTGAATTTCTTTGTTATATTTTATTTATTAACTAAAATATTTTTAGTTTTCAAATATGCATTTAGAAGAAATATATGAATTCCTCAAATAAATATCATACTAACTTAAGAATATGAAATTCATAGACAAATACATTAAAAGTTTATTAATTTATTTTAAGTAAATGTATTGCATAAGAACTTTCATCTTCATGATTCGAAAATATTTAGGATACATAATTCTTAAAAGAAATAAAATTTAGCATTGTCTGTACTTTAATGAACCTAATTACATAATTGACTGAGCGCTATTAATAGGAGTGTAAACGGAAAAAAAAATCCCACAAGTTGAAAATACGTATATTAGGTAAAATTCATGAAAATATTATATTTTTGCAAACGTATGTATGATTTTTAACTTCTCCTAAAAATAAAGTATGTTGCTTGCAATAATCTTATACGTTGAATCATTTTAAAGATACATTTATTGAGTGCAATTATGTTTACGATAAGAATTACCGCATAAATTCTAAATATTTTACATAATTTTATTTTAGGAGAACCTTCAAATGATTCAACGATTTTTAGGATGCATATTTATCGCAGAAAATTACAATATAGCGCTAACTGTATTTTAATGAACCTAATTACATAATTGACTAAACGGTAGAGGAGGTTAAAGGGAAAAAAAAGATCCCACAAGTTGAAAATACCTAGAATAATTAAAATTCATGAGAATATTATATTTTTGCTAACGTCTTTATGATTTATAGCTTTTCCAAAAAATAAAGTACACTGTTTGCGATAATATTATGCGTTAATTATTTTAAAAATTCATATATTAAGTGCAATTATGTTTACGATAAGAATTAACGCACAAGTTATAAATGATTTACATAATTGTATTTTAGGAGAACCTTCAAATGATTCAACGATTTTTAGGATGCATATTTATCGCAAAAAATTACAATATAGCGCTAACTGTATTTTAATGAACCTAATTACATAATTGACTAAACGGTATAGGAGGTTAAAGGGAAAAAAAAGATCCCACAAGTTGAAAATACCTAGAATAATTAAAATTCATGAGAACATTAACTTTCTGCAAACGTATGTATGATTTATAAGGTTGACAAAAAATAAAGCACAGTGTTAACGATAATCATAATTATGCGTTCACTTCTTTTAAAGGTTGTACTGAGAGCAATTTAGTTACCCTATGAAAAGAATTAAGTGAATTAACGGGTAATTTGTAAGTATTTTAACTAACTGTATTGAATGAAATCCTTGAAGTCATGCAAAAAAAATTTGGGTGCATAAATAAAAATATATCATTTAAAGACATGAAATTACATTTCTTATTGTGAAGCTTAAATTTGACCATGACTATCTCAACTGTTTACAAATACAATTGCAAATGAACAAAATATGAACAAAGTCCATTCACTGTCAAAAAAGATAATGCATGCTATTCTTATACAATTCAAACACTATCAAACTTCTCTAGAGTTAGGGAATTATACAAACTGTTGGTGAAGATGCTTTTACCAATAGGAACTTGTAGATGTCACTGACCGTAAGCTTCTTGAAAAAACAAGGAAGTTAATAATTCCCTGAACTTTTCTTCTCATGTGCTAATAATTCGTTTTCATTAGTTTCCCACATTGATTTCTTGCAACAGTGTCTTGTGTACACTTATCATTTGTGGCAAATTTGACAGTGTCGATTCATAAACATTTTGTGAATCATGATGATATGTAGAACAAGGATCTTCATCGTAATCTCAAATGAATAATAAAGGTACATAATCAAATAACTTTTACGTGCGTTGCATCTTACAAATTATAAATTTTAATCAAGAATTTTAAATTTGTCTCTTCTGTAACAACATGCGATTTTAGCAAACTGCAGGATCATTATGCGCTATGGCTCGAGGTGAAGCCTCTGCTTTGATGAGATGACTTTGTTTTTTTTCGTGCAAATTGATCGTGAAAATCATTTGGGCCTGATCTCGATGATTGATGAGAGATCCCACTTTACAGATACACTTTACATTCAAAATTTACTATAAGAGAGAACAACAATGTATCGCCTTGAGTTTCAAGAACGAATAGAAAGTCACATAGTCTCTCTAACCATTGCTGAATCGGACTGATACATATTTTGAACGTCCGGTATGAATGATATCCTTCACACTCCATAATTATCGATGATTGATATCGAAGTATAGCAAGTTCTCGAAGTTCTTATTCATGCATTCTAATAAAACGTAATTACTACTTTTACGTTCCTCTATTTTCAACATAATTATAATTTGCTTTATTAAAATATTAAAATTTAGAATGCAGTAAAATACAGCTAGCACCTTAATTTAAAGTAATGAAGCTTTATATTGCGAACAAACGCTTGCATCAATTTAAAAATCTCATGAAATTCAATAGTTCACATTCTTTGGAACTTGTAAGGTTTGGTATTAAAAGTCGTTCTATGTAGAGTTCTAATTAGATATAACTTGGTCTTCAAAAAAGTGCTAGTGTTTAAATTTAACTTTTTAAACAAATTATTCATTTTAAAATTCATTCGATGACGATAATTTTCTCTTGCATTTTAGATAATCAATGTCTTTAGAAGTTGTACGTCACTTATTTTCAACATGTAATGTGCTTTATTAAAACATTCTAATTCTTTGAAAGCATTAAACTACAGCATTAAACTACAGATTTATATAAATTATATAAACAGTGATATACATTTAAAAGTTCCCTTGAATTGTAAACGTACACATTATTTGCATCTTTTTGAAATCATGAAAATTTCTCATTACAATGAATATGGTAGATAACTCCATGAACTATGAATTGTTACAAGTAACTTTTTCTTGCAAAATCTTTGAAGCATAGAGTCAATATTTAACCAGAAGCCTAAATATTGTCAATTTAATGTTTAATGTTTAATGTTAGTACTGTGAGTTATACTTTAATGTGACTACTGTCACTATTGTAATGTCATTATTGTAATGAACAGCGATTGGCTGTGGGCGATGGAAATGATTGGATGTGGGTGATGGAAATGATTGGCTTCTGAAGGAACAATGCACTTATAGTTATGAATTAAGAGAAAATGCACATCCAATGGCTTATCGTAGTAGCCGCATTTGTGTAACTTCATGCAAATAGTGAGACATTCTTTGTTTAGTAAAAGTAGCATGCTTTCATTTCAATATAATTTTTTTTTTTAATTTAAATTAATTTTTTTTTTTCACACGAATCGCAGTGTTCAGCAATTGGGAATTAAAAGAGCTGGACTACTATTGCTGGAGTAGTTATCATATAAGTATCGATGATTGATATCATGGTATAAGAAAGAACAACAATGTATCGCTTCTCTAGAACAAATGCGAAGTTACAAAGTCTCTTCAACCACTACCGAATCGAAATGATACAGATTTGGAACGTCCGGTATGAATGATGACCTTCCCACTCCATAAGTATCGATGATTGATATCGAAGTATTAATAGCACGTTCTCCAAGTTTTTGTCCATGCACTCTTATAAAACTTGATAGCAAAATCCGCAAAATAAAAAAATAAACCCTGAAGTGCAGGATAAAACAATCTATCTTACTATGCAATCATAAATCATTAAAATAATATGAAATTGACGATGCAACACTTATCATGCAAGTAAAGGTTTTAAGTATTTTCAAAGCAATTACAACATAATTATTCTATACTCGTTATGTTCAAAGGATTTCCAATTCATGAATTTATTGACAATTTATCTCGAATTGAGCTATAGTGCACCTACTAAATGGGTACTTCAATTTTTGTCATCTATGTCTCCTTTGAGGTATATGATTAAGTTTAAAAATACATGTACTTGGTATACAATGAATATTAAGTCCCACAAACATAAAAATCTCTCAATTAACAAACTTCATGTTTTCTGCACAAATATAGGCTCAACCCTTAGTTGCAAGTCAGACTGTGCACGGGTTTCGTACTCGTTACAATCGATGATTGATGAGGTTATTGTATGATTGGAGAACGAGTTAAACTTCGATGCAAAATTATCGATATGGAGAGTGAAGGTGAGTCCACATTAATTATTTTCTAGACCAGTAGTAGTTTGATTCGATAGTGATTGGAGAGATAAGTAGGTGCTCTACGTCATTACAAATTTTGAATTCGAAATGTTATTTAAGAGTGGGGGCTATGTGAACTAATAGGAAAAAAACGAAAGAATATTTGGATTGCACGAAACTTAAAATTCATCTCATTCAAGCATAGGGTGAACACTGGTAATAGCGCTTCATTGTACAGTATGTGGAAACCGCATCTTGACGATGCAGTGATAAATTTGAATTTCATGATCATTACTTAAGGCTATATAAAATAAACTGCATATAAACCTTTAATTATTTTGATTATGGACCTATTGAACTTATGCATTGAATTTCTTAAAGGACATAACAATTAACAAAGTCTATGTTTGGTATATAAAGGAAAATGAAATATACTGTTTCTTAGTACATCGCCATGACTCACTAACTATTTAAGAATCTGCACTGTCAAATTTCACTGTCTAATGTCTAATGCATATTATCTACTGTTTAATATCATATGACCATCGGGTAATGTCATAATGTCACCCTAATGTCCGATATGTCATACTGTCTAATGTTTACTGTTTATACAATGAGCATAATTATGTCGGATAGGTATTTAGATAACAAACGCACTTGGTTAATTTAAACCCATTAAGATTAGAAAATGTCAATATATTTTACTTCACAAACTCAGAGTTCCGATGTATAGTAAGATTGGTTTAATTTGGGCTGTTAAAAAAACTAACAAAAATATATATGGAATTATTAAGAACTTCTAGAAAAACAATATAAAGGAAGTAAACAAATTGGTGAAATAAAAGAAGTAAATCTTAGCAATGAACGAAAACCGTGATCTAAAATGAAATAAAACACTGTTGTTGGGTTTGTTTAAAAGCTATTATTAGCAAGATTTAAAATGCCTCGATTATAAAGGTACATCGATACATTTAGTACATGCAATTTAGTTTATGTTCTAATATAATTTCATCGAGCGTTATAGTTTGGGTTCGTGTTTCTACACAATAAAATATCCTAAATCTTGACATCTTATAAATATGTTATGAACATGTATATACTTTTAACCAATTTTACCCTAAAACTATTGAAAAAAAAATTACACTAAATTTTTTATGAATATTCGAAATTTTTCTTTTTAAATTCATTTCTAAGAATTCTAAAGTGTTTTTGTGGAATTTAATTGTATAGATAGGATCTATACGTTGTGACTGACAACTTTCATGTTCTATGGAACTTCTAAATAGTCATGAAACACATATTTTATAGGTCATTTAATTTATGCCATAACCCTTCAGGAAGTTAAGGGATAAGTGCACATCATTGTATATAGAAACGTATATAGAATTGTGTATTTTTAGACATATATATGCTTGTGTGTGCATATATATATATATATATATATATATATATATATATATATATATATATATATATATATATATATATATATATATGTATATATGGATATATATATATGGATATATATGTGTATATATATATATTATACATGTATGTACGTGTAGCGATAAATTTTTTGAGGTCATTATGGTTTCTCGGTCATTTGAATTTAGCATTTTCAGTATATAACACTACATAATGTAGATTTTTTTTTTTTACAGTTTCCTCTTGTGAAGTAAAAAAAAACTTGACTTGAACAAATCCTGTTACACATGTGGCAATAAAGAGAATCTTTTACTATGAATAATGATAGATTTATTTAGCCAATTATCCATTAGAAATCTGAATGGATGAAACACTATAATATTTCAAATTAAGATAATGGTTACAATTTTATGAAATGTTGACTCTTGCACATTGAGGACATTTGGTCTAAAAGAGGAAAAAAGAATCATGACTTTCAAAAATGATTTGTACTATATACATTTCACATCATTTTCTAATGTTTTCGTTATAGTAAATCTACATGATGCATTTACTATCAATTAGTCTCCAACTGCACCGTTTTACTACCACAATTACAAGAGTTCAAAAAATTATAAATATTAGTATAGTTATACATTTTAAACTTCGATCAACTCGAACACTGTCCATCACATAACTTAGAACCACTTATATGACATTCAAAATATTCTAACATACATGGTATTTACCTTGCTACCCAAGACATACAATACGTCTAGTACACTCTAGAATTTTTCTAGGCACTCCAAGGAAAAATGGATTGAATCATCTATAGTACAAATGGTCATCCAACGAATTATCAATATAAAGCACTTTCATCTGAGTACCGGTGTTTTTAGGTTTAGGGTAACAAGACTTTGGCAATGTCATCCACGTTTTTTAAAATTACAGTGCAGTGTTCTTTATGGTTTAGAGCCAACATACTTAATTACACTCAAAAAAAATTAAATAAACCACTCACAAGTCTTGACACATGCATTGTATAATCATGATGTGCACTTAAGAGCATATCCAACATCACTTTGCAATATGAATAGACACTGCAGAGGACAAAGTTTTTTCAACAATAATCCTACCAAGAAATAACTATTTCTCCTTGCATATTCATATTTATGTATTGTATTTGATGTCTCCCTTCAAATAAATTGTTGACCAATTCATACAACATCCATTTAATCGTGCAGATGCTCTCACATATATGTAGTCAATCGATTTTACTGTCAAAACTATATTTCTCTTGGGATTGAAGTCAATTCTATGAGATTTCATTTTGTAGCTTAGATATTAGCGTTATTTTTAAAACAAAAACTACAATCTACACTCCAAATCTACAACATGCTTTTAACCCTTTAACATCCTGATTCAACACTGTTTTCAAAGAAGCGTTATAAAATGTTTGATGAGAACCAAAAATGGAGTTCATGTACAAAGAAAATTTGAAAATGTCCATGTGAAGATCACCCTTGTACAGTTGGATACAACATATTTTTCATTAATAAACTTTATTTAATTTTGCAAGGTGATCCCTTGAAATTCAATGAAAAATCCCAAATCAACGTAAAAATCCCAACTGAACCAAAATATTTCAAAAAATTGTAATGAAATTGTAATAACATGCACTACGAGATGGTATGGTTTCCATTATTTCATTCTAATTATTTTGGAAAATCATGTTTCAGGTCTCACTTTTTCAACTAAGAATGAAACTTGACATAAACTGATTGTGTTAATTATCTAAAAAACATAATAACCTATTTTAAAAATCCAAACCGCTCAAAGGATACTAAACTTGCTCAAGAACCAAGAGTAATTTTTGTAGATGACAACTGTCAAATCTGGATGAGATTCGAACAAGTTGAAACTATTCGTCGTCCAATATATGGACGATAGCGCGGTAAAGGGCTAATCTAGGAAACTAGTTTTGTTTCTGGGCAGCTATACCGTAACACCATAGCCGGTTCGCCACTTGGCGAACGAATATTTATTTTTTTTGAAAAAATAAGGTTCGCCTCTCGAAAACTGAATTTCTCAATTTTCGATTTTTAGCAAAAAATCAGTAAAAATGACCTTAAAGAGCTTAGAAATAACAAAATATTGCAAAAACTAATTTATTCTATTTTCGTTTTCTTGTCTTCAGATTTTTGTAATTTTTCCGTTTTTGATTTTTAGAATTATTTTACGACGAACCTGCTATGGTACTACGGTATCCTTTTGGGTACCCCGGGCATCTCAGCCACTGCCCGAGAATCTCGGGCAACCCGGAGATGTTGGGCAGCCCAGACATGTTGGGCAGTCAAAAAAAAATCGGGCACTGCCCGAGCTGGTCGTCTCTCCGAGCGTTAGGGTTTGGAGCCCCGGTCCTCTCCCCATATTGTGCTTTCTCCTTCTGTTTGCTCTCCTGGCTGTCTGCTCCCCTGGCTGTCTCCATTTCTCCACGCGCGCTCTCCACACGCGACCTCTACTTTCTCCACGCGCGACCTCTACTTTCTCCACGCTTGAACTGGAGTGTCATGCTTAGGGTTTGAAGAGTAGGTTACGTGGCTAGATTTGTGTTGCGGTTGTGTGATTAGGGTTTAGAATCAGAAATTGTGGAGCTCGATTGACAAAGCGCCAGTACCGGAGTGCTGTGCGAGCTTGAAGGTTCAAGAGCAGCATTGCATCAGGTAAAAACTCGACTTCATGCACTTCATTTTTCTTGTATGCGGTTTTGTTCTTAGTTTAGGATGTAAACCATACTGGGTAGGGCTCAGCGGGTGTTCATTTGATCACCCTGCCAGCACCTTCTGAGATATTTTTTTTTTGGGTTTCGTGGAGAGTGTGGCCAGATGGGATTCATTTGATCTCCTGGGCACTGGCAGGGGTCCATTACGCGGTTTAGTGTGTAGTTGAAAACCCTAAACTTACCACGTCTAGACATCTGGTGAAAATTGTGAAATTATGAGGTCTTCTTTGCATGCAGGGGTGTGGTACTTGCCTGTTCTTAGTTCATTGAGTGATTTCTCTGGTTACACGGTTAAACCAAATCTTCAGTTTTCCGAGCTCATTGTTGATTCTGGGGTTGGTGTTGCATGGCCATTTTCAGTGGGGTTAATGTCGTTGGTGGTTGAATTGTTTATCTGTGGGGGAATATGGTTGCAAGGCTGATTCCTAGTTGTTGCAGGGGTTTTTCTGGTTGATTATGACCTCAGGCACTAGCTAGTTATGGGAAGCAATTAGGGTTCTAATTGAATCAGTGATTGAATTGCATGCTAGGTTGCTTCAAATTGCTGCAATGCACGTATGCTGTGGGGAAATGGGGATAGATCATTGCAATTGGGTGAAACTTGAATGAAATTTAAGTTGAAACTTGAATAAACTTAAATGAATTGGAATGAAACTTCAATGAAATTGAATGAATGAAATTGCTGTACATTGAATGAAATTGCTGTAGATTGCTTCAATGAAATGGCTAGAATTGCATAAATGTTGTTGTGGTTGAATGCCTGATTTTCCAATCTTGCATATATAGTTTACACGTTATGTTCCATGACGAGCAAGATGTTTTTTTCCTTTCTTTCAAACTAATCGATTTGGCAATCAACTTCCCGGCTTCCACTACATTGAGAATCGCACTTCAGAAAATTCAGGTTTGTACAACGCTCATCACTTTGAATTCTCGCAGTTTATTTGTCCATATGGCTAATTTGTGCACTTTGAATTCTGTTATTGAGGCCCCTGTGTTTTCATACCTTATTTTAAAAAAATTCGCAGAAGTTTGTAAGAATCGTCATAGTAGTTTTCGCTTTCATTTGCAGAAGTAGTGATGGAAGTTGAGAATGTATTCAATTCCATGTTAGGGTTTTGGTTTCTTGCATCGTTCTCATTCTTTTAAGTGCACTCTATTTCAGATTGGAAACACCATAGATTTCATTGAATGTAGAATTTTTCTTTGTGGCTGCTGAAATGAATTCACGTATACGAAATCGTATACAACAGTTTATCTCGATGTTATTTCAAATCGACGTCAATTCAAGTCGACAACCCTTGAAATTGCGAACCAACACACCAAATAATAGGTCGAGTCGAGTTGAATTACACAGCCAATACATAGCCAGATGGCAATTCAACTCGACTCGACTTGAAATTCTGGACAAACCACATGAAATTCAACTCGAGTCGAGTTGAGTTGCACGACCATAATCCAAAGGCGCATGCAAATCAACTCGATTCGAGTTGAATTATACCACTAGCCACGTAACAAATACCTTAAAAGATAATTAGTTGAATATAATTCAACTCGAATCGAGTTGAATCTCAAAAATCATTAAAACGCCCATTAAAATCAACTCGATTCGAGTGAAATTACAACACCATACTGGTCATAAATACCTCATTAGCTACCCAGCTACGTATCATTCAACTCGAATCGAGTTGAATTGCGAAACAAAGAAAAAACTCCCAAGCAATTCAACTCGACTCGAGTTAAATTGCAAACAAAAAACCCCGTAGTTATGTTACGATAACATCAATACTAAAATATCATAATTACAATTCAACTCGAGTCGAGTTAAATTGCAAAACATACAACACAGGCCGATGCAATTCAACTCGACTCGAGTTAAATTAGATACAGCCAACCCCGTAGTAATGTTAGTACATCAAAAATACTACTATAATAATTACAATTCAACTCGAGTCGAGTTAAAAACAGAACATACACCACAGGCCCATGTATTCAACTCGACTCGAGTTGAATTGCATATACAAAACCTCGTAGCTATAACAGCAAATTATCAATGCTACAAAATAGCTCTAATTCAACTCAAGTCGAGTTGAAAACAAAAAATACACCACAGGACTTTGTATTCAACTCGACTCGAGTTGAATTGCAAATACAAAACCCCGTAGTATGTTAGAATGAAATAAATATTACTGTAATAATTACAATTCAACTCGAGTCGAGTTGAACTGCAAAACATACATCACATGCCCATGCAATTCAACTCGACTCGAGTTGAATTGCATACAGAAAACCCCGTACATATGTTAGCATTACATTAAGACTACTATAAAAATACAATTCAACTCGAGCAAAAGACATCAATTAAGACATCGCAGCTATTCAAACCAGACATTTCAACTTGAGTCGAGTTAAACACGTTTTGTCTGAATTGCTAAGCCAAGCTAAACGCGCTTCTGAATGCAGATATGGATAGTCAGGATTTCTCGATGGACACCGATAACCAGGAAGCCAAGCTCAACGTCTTCTACGAGAAGTACATCACACCAGAAGTTGGTGGCGATGAGTTTGGCGACTGAGTAACGTATGGTGATCTCTGGAAGTATCAAGATCTCGACAGCGTAGAGTACTGGAGCATTGTATTGATCCCAAATGGAAGTAAGCTAGCCGTAACGACAAAGCATAAGAATGGACAAGTAGAGTTACTCGTATCTCTATACGAGCAAATAGAGGATATTAATCCGGGGCCACCAGGATACGTGTACATCACATGCATCACAACCGAGCCGGGCACAGAAGAGTACCGCTTCACGTACATGATGGAGCCAGCAAAAACCCCATTTTCGATTTCAGCTCATTTAAGCAGCCTCGTCAACAGCGACTACGAGAAGCTGATAAAAGACGTCGAGGCGCACGTTGACAAGAACATCTACACCACAGAGTCCGGCGAGCAACACCCAGCCAATATCCTCGCACTCCGACTGAGAAAATTGCTGCACGGGTTTGAGCTGTTCAAGATGAAGATGGAAGTGTCAAAACAATCCATGCAGCCCTTGAGCCTGAGGAGGGAAATGATTAGTCAGGGTGCCAGTCAGGAGTCACGACTTTATGAGACTCCAGACACGAGTAAGAGTGGAAACAAAAGAAGAAAAATTACTCCATCGACGTCTTCGAGACAGACGGGCGCAACAGGAAGCAGGGTTAAACAAACCAGGAAGTCGCTCTTATCTGATAAAGTGGAGCCTAACACACAGGAGAACATCAGTATGGAATCCGCATTGACAGACATTCCTCGTGACTTTGACAGCGAGAAACCTGATTATAAAAACTCGTGTGAAGTTTACGAGAGGTACTGGGCCGAGTGTACAAGCTCTTACCTAGGGGGAGTAGAGACGTCATACCCTATTTCCATAGACCAGCTGGAGACCCTACCAGCAGACCTCAATGTCAGGAGCCTCGAAGATAAGATGGTTGAGGTAATCATGTACTACCTGGTCGAAATGCCCGACAAGGACAAGAAGCTTACGTTGTGCGCCATGCCCAAGAACTTAACGGAGATGCCCAAGTGCTGGGAAGACATACAGAATGGCCAATTCTGGATGATAAACGGGCAGCATAGCGTAGAGGCCTCCAAGCGCATGAGGGGTAGGCCGGGTATAACTAAGAAGGTCCTAAAGAAGTTCGAAACTTGGGACTGTTTTATTGTCTGGAACGCTGACCACTCCATAATCCGAAAAATATCAGCTTTCTACAATCGAGTCAACCACTTCCAGCAGTTCAAGCCAACTTGGGCAACAAACATTATAGGAGCCCGGGAAGTTTGGAAGACCCTTAACTCTCCAAAGCCGCTGAAGGAGGCGACGGAGGTTGGGAGGTCCGTCACTGTGCGGAGAACTAAGATGCAGCTGGAGGATGCACAGAAGTACAAGGTAACCAGATGATTCAACTCGATTTGAGTTAAATCACATACACTGACCTAGATTCAGCGCCGTTCAACTCGATTTGAGTTGATTCATTAAGAAAGCATTATCTCTCAATTAGAATACACTATCAGTGTGCATGCTAGTTCAACTCGATTCGAGTTAATTGTATTCACGAACATGTTTGCATTCGAACACTGCAGGAGTTCGAGGACGCGGTGAAGCTCCGCTTTGGGATGATTGATGTCAAGAAGACCCAGAAAGCATTGAGCGCAAAGAATATCAAGGAGCAAGACGTTGATATTCACAATGAGATCAAGATCATCACCGCCACAGACGATGTCTACAATCTGTGGTGCGAGCTCATCGCCAGTCACTCGCAAGGCTTACTCATCGATCCAGAGTCCGGGCTGGCTTTTAAAGAATTGAAGTCCTGGAATGCCGAGAGGGATGGTGTCATTTCTCGCGAATTCTTCAAGTGGTTAGGGAACCTCTCTGAGGCACAGTTAAAGAGGCTCGTTGAGCATTTGCTTAACAAACCCGATTCTAAGAGAGAGGAGCCATATCCGAAGGTGACAATGAAGAAGGTCGCCGGGGTTGTCGCAAATTGTTATAGCGCCAAGGATTGGCTCGAGAGATGCAAGCGAAAAATGATCATCAAGAGGCAGATCCACTTGCTAGAACCCAATCTCGGTCTCTACAGCTGCAGTGGAGAGTTCAAGAAGGACAGGTGGAAGGACTTCAAGACTAAATACAAGATTTCAAAAGCCGCCCTCAATGTCCTGTTAACCGCACCAGGAGAGGATTACTACACCGCGGCGAAGCTACCCCGCAACAAGAACAGGAGTATTGGGACTCTCTAACCGTACGCGGAGGAATTCTTCAAAGTCTTTCTCAAAAACAAGGGGAAGTTCGTTGTCCCCACGGGAAAGGCCAACTATCGGCCATACAATTTGGACAACGATATTCTCGCGTCGTGAAGTTCATCCGCGTGGAGTGAGAGAACAGCGGAGCGGATTACACTTGGCATAATGGACTTCAGGAATCTGCCTGGGGCGGCGGAGCAAGATCCATCATCGACAGATGCTCCATACTTCTACAATATCCTCTCTGTATTGGGCGGGATTGATGATCTTTGTATCACTGAAGTTCCAGTGTGGGTCTTGATCTGTGGAGATATGGAAGCACAGGCTGTCATAGTGAATCATTTTCTTCACTCCGACTTTGCGAAGAAGTACAACATGAAACACGCGGATTACATGCCGGCAAAATACAAACGCCTGGAGGATGTACCAGCGAATAGTAAGCGGGCGCATATGAAAATGCAAATTCTTTACCTGTTTAAGAAGGGGATTAGGAGGACTGGAAAGACATACACGCCCGTTTTCGAGCCCCCTGAAACCACGGTGTTCACGACGCCAGGTGCATACAATGAGCTGGACTACCGCATCTACAACACCGAAATGCGGATGGAGTTCTACATCAAATTGCTGGAACTCTTCTGTAAGAACGGTGATGCAATTCTCACCGTCTTCGGGGGAGGCAAGCTCACATGCGCTGCATGGGTAACAACATGACTCATACCATTTAACTCGATTCGACTTGAATTTCATTTGTTTATGTTAGCAGAACATGTTAATCTGTAACGTTTAGATAATTTGTAAAACTCTGTATCCACCACTTTCGGTGATTGGTCATCGTAGCATTCTGTGCCATTCAACTCGAGTCGAGTTGATTCGACAGCAGAGTATGCTGGACCATTCAACTCGAGTCGAGTTAAATGGTCGGTGTGCCGTTATGTAGCATTTCACTCTTCTGACAAGTTGTTCCACCCATGCTGCAGATGTGTTCACTGGAGAACTACATCATCGGAGATAACATACAAGTCGAAGACTTTATTCGTCTTTCTAAGATGGCCAAGAACTTAGACAAGGCAGATTTCATTGATGTTGGATACATTGTTGATGAGACGATGTATCCAAAGCCCGGGCATAAGGAGGGGCAGTTGTCTCAAAGAGTGACGAGAGAACGTTCCGCGTCCGTCACACTGCAGGGGACGGAAAACCTCCAGGTAGTTAAAATTTCTGATAGCCACAATGATAGTGATGACGACGAGGATGACGAAGACTTCAACCCACATTTGACTCAGACGCCAAGGACTGGGCACGACTCCAGTGCGCTGCCAATTCCTAGCGATAATACACGTGAGACATCCGAAACCTCGTTCCCAGAAAAGTCTCCCATTTCCTCTTGCGGTAAGAGAAAAATGAAAGAGGAGAGCAAGACGGATTTGGCTTCGAAACTCTTCTCTGATTTGTCAGAGAGAATGCTCGAGCTCGAGGAGTGGCAGACCAAGCGTTTCCTTGAGGCCAGAGAGAGAGATCGAGAAGAGCGCGAGCGCGAGCGAGAGGAGCGCGAGCGGGATCGCGTGCGGGATCGGAAGGAGTTCGAGATGCGGATGGAGCTCATGTTTGAGAAGATTCCCGCCATGGTGAGAACATGTGTAGAAGTCAGCGGTGGTGGGCCTAGGCCCTTACAGATGATCGATCCAGCACAGGGTCAGGCGGGGAATCTGCTCCTCACAAATCGGGCAGAGAACTCTTCCGGTAGTGGTGCAGCAGTTCGTCCTTCCGGTTCAGGCTCAGCCACTCACGAGGCATCCCTTGAGACCCCAGCTCCTCGATCAACTGCAGATCAAACAAAGCCTGCGATGGCCGGAGAAGTGCATCAGTCAAAGCCTGCATCCCCGTCCGGATCTGCAGACGAGAGTCGGCAGGAAGGATTGGGAGCGGATGCGTCGAATGTACCACCAGGTTCATCCCCATGATTCTTCTTTTTTGATTTAACTCGACCCGAGCTGAATTGCTGTCGCAGTATGACGAAGTATTTCACAATAGGGATTCTGGCTGTTTTTCTAGTAGTATAGTCTTAGCATAGAGATACACTTTAACGACTCTTATTCTATACATTTTTGTAAATGTGAAATACTCTATTATTGAGAGTGAAAGACATGATTGCCTTCTTACCGGATATTATCTTTGCACTTTCGCAACGCGCAGGCTCTGCCAATGTCCTCGAAATCAATTGCGCACATACGTCTGCTGCCGCATCTCCGGAGCATTTGATTAGTCGACATAGGTTTTCTGGGTCCCGTGAAATCCAAGAACCAGAGGTAGAACATCATCGTGTAGAAGTTACTTCTACACTGCAATCTAGTGATTGTGACGTTATTCCTATGGACGTGAGGACTGAATCTGATATTCCTGACGCTGTTCTCCTGGAGGTCCACATCCCACTTCCGACCACCGTCGTCGACCAGGATCCCCCATCACAGTTGGTATCTTCAGACATGCCTGTAAGTCTTGCCTCTGTTGTCCCCACTTGCCATGAATTGGATCATTGACTGTGAGTCCGAGAATTTTTTTCTTTTGCATTCTTTGCCATTCTCGGATGGCTTGACGGTGGTAGAAAAATAAAACGGTGCAGTCCTTAACTGTCTGCACATTCTGTCTGTCCCCTTTCTTAACAGGGGGCCAGTGTAGCGCACAGTGTAGTAGGTGCTGCTCAGGAGCCTGTCAATCATTCGTTCGTACCCAAGGGGGTCCGCAGGTGGCTGAATGTCATCCTGGACCTCAATAGAATTCTTTGTGTTTGTTTGGAACGGAGAAACATGTCGAAGCACCAAGTGTACAGTGATATCTCTCAGCCGCATTCGTCCGTCCTTCCGGTGGTGGTTGGTCCTAAGGCTGTGTACGTACGGCCGCATTGCAGGGAATTTCTCTACGAGTTAGAGCTTTTTGCATATGTCTCCATTTGGAGCTCCATGGCTGCTCCCACTACTAAGTTGATTACCGAGTACCTGTTCCGGGGTCTCCAACCCCCGTTGCATATCTTTGGCCAGGATACCTGCGATGTTATCAAGTGTCGTGGCTCTCGCGGGAAAATGTCTAACTTCAAGGTCAAAGGAACTTATAAGGACTTGTTCTTAAAACCTTTGGACAAACTATTTGAACCCCAAAATTCAAAATTCTCTTGTTCAAACACCATCGTTGTAGACGATAGCCGGGAGAAGCATAATCTCAATGAACCTGAGAATGTCGTACTCCCTGTTTCGTGGTCCAGATTTGAGGAGAGGGATTGGTTTTTAGTGGACGACCTTCTCCCTTGGATTCAGTGGCTTCACCGATGCCGGGGTCAAGGCTTGCTGTCGTTCCTTAGGAATGATAACATTGGACGTCGGATGCTAATTGAAGAGCCCGATACACGAGAATACGATGAGCTCATCGTCGCCATTGAAACTTCGAAGGCTATAATGCTGGAACAGTCAAGTTGTCGCTGACTTGTAAATTGACTAATGAATGTGTGTGCCTACGATGTAATTGTTCCACTGTAACATCAGTTCTCCATTCAACTCGACTCGAGTTGATTTATATGAACTATATATTCCACACCTACGAATGTTGATGACTCCCTCTAAACTCTATTCGTATCCAGGTTTTGCGTGCCGTTTCGGATACGGACAGTGATTTAGATTTTCGTTGCGCTGCTTCAACTGATTTGATTTTGGACTACGAACAATACGCGATTTCGCAGAGTGGCTTAGGGCATATTATGTATTCGGCAGCTACCGCGCAGTCGACAATGGACTTCTCAAACAAGCCGCTTGCCCATGGAGTTGTGGATAGTCCACCCAAGGGTGTTATGGGAACGCGTCCAGTTAGTTCGCCGTCACCACTAAAAGCTCAAGCCATTGCATCTTTGCCGCGGAACCGCGATTCATGTGAGGGAGTGGCTCCAAGAAAGCTCTACGATGACAATGGACTCGCAGCAACGGGTGAGAAGGTCCCTGAAACTACGGTGTCCCAGAGAATGCTTTCTGAAGACGCCTCATGTCCAGTTAATTCTCTACAGGTGCGAATATCTTCTTTTCCCGCACTTGTATTTCTCATCGTCGGACATGCCTTACGGTATACTTATAGTTGTTCTTGTTCATGCAGCTTTTCGACATGCCAAATAGAAGCAAGTCCGTTGGTACTTTAAATGCTGCCCGATTGACCCCTCCGATCCCACCTCTTGTAATCGAAGCCCGTGTTGATGTGCCTCCTCGTGCACCCTTGCGTACTCGTCAGCGTCCATTGAAGGAGGGTATCCGAGAGACTCGGTCACATGACGGATTTTTCAGCAAGAGATCCCCTCCTGTTCGAGATGCGTAGAAGCAACGGATGTTGGCGCAACAAAGACGTGAGATCTCCCTACAACGATGTTCGATATATACTGGCTATACTCGTGGTCCTCAAATGTTGAAGGCTGCAGCTGAACTTAAGTTGAAAGAAGTAGCTGGACTGAAGACTCGATCGCATTCATGATACCATTTGGCATTGTATTTGCGATTACGATACAGTGGTAGTATCCTGTAGTGATGTACAGAACCGTAGTTTAGCTGTGTATCTTGTACCTAAATGCCATTTCACTGTAGCTCCTTGTAATGATAAGCAGCAATTTCTTCACCAATTGTCTGTTGCTCTATGCAATTTCTATAAATAGATATATATTACGTTACATTTCAATGGCAAGTGTCTCAATTCTCTTGCAAAGTAACATTTTCACTCTATTTGTGTTGCATATTCAAATCAATTTCATTGATATTCTGACACATCTAAACTCTCATTTTCAGAGTATACTCTCATTTTAATGAATATGATGTTAGTTCAGAAATCAGAATTCATGCTACGTTCAAGGTCTGGTAAGACAGCACAAGAAAACAACCATGTATTACAAAAACACCCATATAATACAGACAAAAGCTATCAATCTTTGAATGTAAGATGATAGATTCACAAATCACTCCATCAACTACGACTGGCCATGCATCACCAACCATAGAATCAAAAACGAGCTCTGAATCTATCAATCCTTACTTTGACTGGACCTGAAGCTAAATTTAAAAACAAAAATCAGCTACTGAAATCTAGCACCAAAAAATACATGCTATATGAACATGATTCAACCAACATCACATACTACATTCAATGTGTGCAGTTATTGTGCTGTCTTACAGCCTGCAGTTGAACTGCCCCCAAACACACTAGAATTAACATGATTACAAACACAGAATACAAACATTTGTCACCCTAAACCCTAAGCACGTTGAGGTCTCCTGCGCTGCAGAGGACACAAACTTTGTCTAAATCAATTGCAAGCAGTCAAGAACCGTACCACTGATCAACGCAATAGAAAACGCAATAACTTATCCATCGACAACCTAGATAGAGAAAGACGATGAGAATATTACTGATGCAACGCAAAAATTAAAAAAATCGAAAGATAGCTGCTATAGCAAAGCTAGGTGCAAAAAACCAACCTGATTGACCAAGAGGATAAATTAGAAATACAGAAACAAAAACAGCAATTGGACCAGAAAAAGCAATTGCATTATAAGGGCGTAATTGCACAGATCGAGCTAGCTCAAATTCGCGCAACATAAAACCTATTAAAGCAAAAGCACCATGAAGATTGCTCTCGCTCAAATCAGTAGCACTGGCCGCAGACTAAAATTCTCGCAAAACCTCAAGACAAGGGAACACCCAAACCTAGACAAATCACTCCATCAACTAAGAACGGCCATGCACCACCACACTGGGTCCTCAATTATATAAAAAAAAACAAGAGATTTGAAAAGAGTTGAGAATTACCTGTCGACTTTGAATCCCTCCACCGTCACCACTAAAATTTCTGCGGCCTCCAAGTCAGCGACTTCCGTCAGCGTCCTCCACTATCACCAAACTTCGGACCTTGAAAAAACCCTAAAATCCTAGGCAACTTACGCTGCAAAGAGCTCCACACATACACTAATCCAAGAATACACAAGAAAACAACAACAACAACAACAACAACAACAGGCAAACTGCAGTAGCACACTAACGACACTTAAAACCCCAAAAAATCTCCTTCTCACGAGAGAAACACGAACAAGACACACAGTCAGAAGAGAAACAACAAAGAGAATCACAAAGCAGACGAAATCTGGCTAGCGCACAAGAGACAAACACAAACTACCACAGGAAACGACGACAAGCGGAAACAAGGAGTAGCGGAGAACAATGAGGAACGCAAAATGAGGAGAATGACTGAAACCCTAGCTGGGAGAGAGAGGGCAGGGCGAGCAGCGGGCGAAAGGGCGGGTAGCTGGCTATATATATATATATTTATATTTGTACGGGACTCGTACTCCCGGGACTTAGACTCCCGGTTAAAATCTCTTGAACTCCCGTGACAGCCGTGATGCGGTCTTACCAACTGAATGCTACTAAGGTGGTTACCCCATTCCCAACTGAATAAGAAATACGGATATGAGGCATTGAAATTATTTAGTGTTAAATTTTTTTTAGAGATAGACAAGAAGAATTAGATTCCAGCACAAGTTGAAACATAATTTTTGGATGAAGAATGAATTAGTTACAAATTTTCAAAGTTGAAGTATGACGCATCCCATTCACGTCATATAGGTACACCTCTTTCTGTCTAATAAAAGATTTGTACTGCACACGAAAGATGCTTGAACCAACAACAACGAATCCATAACCACACTTACACATACTAAAACCAACAAGAGAGAACCCATTACCAACTCTAACTCATGCTACAACCAACACCGTCGGAGCATTCATTGTGGATAATGCCCCTACCTGTTGGTAAAAGGAGCCAGTTGGAAATGAAGTAACCACCTTACACCACATTCCATCAGAATCGTGAAGTTAAGCGCCTTTGGGCCGGAATAGTACCGAGTTTGTTTTTTTTTTCGACTTTATGTTTGGCTTTTTTTAAAATTTACTTTTGTTGATTTTGACAAAATACATAATAAAGTTATTTATGTTACCAGTAACGGAGGGAGGAGACACAAACACAAACACTACGAGTGAACACAAACACAATTTGTTCAAAACGGAGAGAAACGGACACTAAACTTGTACCCTAAACAAAGCAAAACGGAGAGGAACATGAACACAGCGAGCAACAAACAAGCAGCGACAATAACGGAGAGGAACACGAACACAAACGAGCAACAAACGAGCAGCGACAATAACACACAAGCAGCGACAAAACAAACGTGGAACTCTCAATCTGTGCCCCAAACCCTAGCCGCAGGAGAGACGACTCTCCCCGGGCAGGCCGAGCAGGGTTACGGGCTCGGAGCCCCGTATATATATACATGTATATAGATGTACATATACATATATATACATATGTATATGTACATATACATATATATACAATTATATACACATATATATATATACATATTTATTTTATAAATATATATACGTATATGTACATATATATGTATACGCATGTGGTTTAAGAGAATGGTCCTAACAATTAAGGTTCGCCTCTAAAAAACTGAATTTCTCTATTTTTGTTTTTTACCTAAAAAACAGAAAAAATGACCTTAAATAGCTTAGAAATAACAAAATATTTCAGAAACTAATTTATTCTCTTTTCATTTTTCTGTCTTCTAAACTTTCTAATTTTTAATTTTTTAATTTTTAGAATCATTTTTAGAATCATTTTAATTCTTCATGGTACTACGGTAGCTCATTATAATCATGTGGACCTGCATGTTTACCCTTAAAGGATTTAGAGCATAGTATATACGTTGCCGTATAATTAACATTTGTTGTAAGTAAAAAGTTCCAAATTGAGATCCCAAAAGTTTTTAAGATTATGTAGACATGAATTTTAACTTTTCTTTTCATATAAAACTCATAAGAGGTGTCGATCCATTTCAAATACAATGAAATACGGCCACATAGTACTGGCCGAAATGGCCAATCTGGACCTTTAAGGGTTAACTTCACTTTTTATCTTAAACCCATGGGAGGTATAGAATAAATCATGTCAAATACAATGGAATATTGTTGTGTAAGACGGGTTGGAACGGGCTTGTGGACCTTTATGGGTGAAATTTGGTCTCTTACATGAGCTCTTACTCAAGAATGTCATAGACTAGCAACTGTCATTTTCATTCGTGTTTTAGCACATCCTACACTCCAGGCAACAAGGACTACGCGCAGCGATATCTTATAGACAGTATATGTATATGTATATATATATATATATGAATATATATATATATATGTATATATATTTATATATATATAGATATACATATGTGTGTGTGTGAGTGTGTATGTATATATATACAAAAATCTATAACAGGTATATGTATTTCATGATGTTCACATAATTTCTGTTACATACTTTTTATAATTTGTACAGTATTTCCTGAACGTCCCCGCGTTCAGAAACTGGATCTCAAACAGATTTCTAGCCTTATAACTGTCTTTTACAACCTGAGATTGTCTTTATGCAAGTCACATTAGAATGCTTATTAAATTAAACATAATATTCATTAAAATGAGAGAATTGGGACCTCTCAAAATCATATCTCTCATTTTCAAGGGTGAGGATTGAATCCAAATGGGTTGTCAATTTAGGTGGATAGTTAGTACATATATCCTATGGAAGTTGGAATTTCTATTAAAACGAAAGTTACCGAAAGAATGATCGGTCCTAGTTGAAAGGAGGAGTTTCCATTAAAATGAGAGTCATGAAAAGAACGGTCGATTCGACACTAATATAGTACCATTTTAAATAAAAATAATGCTTATGTATAAGGGAGTGGTTTCTCATCTCCTTGACACCAAATCATGAGCTCAATTGTTGGTTGTGAGTGGGTGTTTATCTCATATAGGTGGTCCGGGTTCGGTTCCCGTTGAATTCGTTTGAGCGGATATGAGATATGCATGACTTGGTGCTGCTAAGTGAGCCTCGGCAGGCAGGAAAGTTGTAACAACCAACCAGCCCCGTACCCTAAACTGTGACAAGTGCTTAACGCGCTAACAAAAAAAACAGTGGTCTTAACCACTAAACCTTTTATATATACTTGTTTTTAAAATCAAACACATACAGTTAATCTTTTAAGGAAAACGGATCAAATATACAAAGAAGTAAACGTACAATGTAATAGTAAATATATTAATAAAATATAAATATTGCACTTGCAATACGTTTTTTTTTCTAAATCAAAACACTTAGTCTTTGAAATGGAAATCTTCAACTTCAAAGTGATACACGCAAATATAAAATGAGAAATAAGTCACAAGAAATCTACAACGTCTAGTGAACTAGTTATAGTATAGACTCTATATCGTTTGCATCAAAGCGCAAAGTATCACAATAATAGTCAAATACACACTACCACATAGACGTAGCAAGCCAGCCATACTCTCCATCGCCTCCAATCAACAGCGGCTTAAGTAGAATTATACAAAGCCAAACTTTGGTTAATGACTTTGATCTGAGCTGATGGAATTTTGATCATGCACTCGACAATACCTCGTTTATTCCTAGACTTCCATGCTGTCATCAAAGCATTTGTTTCTTTCCAAAGTGGAGGTTCAGTATCATCAACCTTCCAACGCAAACCTCTCGAGGTGTCCCATCCTGTGTAGTAGTCCTGGACATTTTGATCCCTTGATGTTGAACGAAAGTACTGAATGAGGACACAGTTTGGTCTTTCTCGGTTACAGTTAGGATCAGACAACGCCCTCGCAATCCAAACTGGCCGAGTGTCACCATCTGCTGGTCGGATTGCAAGGAAGTAGCCTTCGTAAAGGTCTCGACCCACCCTGAATGATGGCAATGGACGACCCCGCATCTGCCCGACGTAAATGTCATCCTCTGCAAACTCTTCCCGAAGGTCACCGTCCTCTGCGTATTGATCCTCCAGAATTGCTTCAACCCGAGATGTAGGCCAGAAGCCGTCTTTCAAGACATTGGACGGTTGCAGAGGCTCTTGAAGCGCTACTTTCATAGCCCGCTAATAATGAATCAAGTGCTCATAGCGTCTTCTGAATTCCCCGGTAAGGTCCTCATTGCACAAATTCTCCCAGTATTTGATAAATTTAGATATACCTTTGAAGATGTCTTCCACGTTCCTCATCGGACGCTGCTCAACAAGAATTGGCACACCGCGGGGCCACAAACTCCTACCTTCGGAATCCGCCTTCCACAATTTGATCCCTCCACCTTCTTTGGTCAACTAGTCTACATCCGTGCCGAAAATCTTGTACTTCATCACCGGACAACCAGTGGAGTCAAGGTAGAACTTGAACTGTTGTGCCTTGGTGTGCCCTACGTGTGCTTCATCTCCTTCCAGAATACTGCCTTCGATAAATCCTTTGAAATCGGGCACTTCTTCGACAAGGTGTGGAATAGTGGGGATAGATTCCACGTCCATGAAGGACTTCATGAGCAAAGGAATCGTAGGAAAGTTGTCCTTCCGCAGCAACATGCTCCACCTTCCAAACAACGCATCGATGTCGTCGTGGGTAGGACCCACCAGCATAAAAGTAACATAAACTTCACGAAATATTTTTTTTGCACTAAGGAGAGACCAAAAACAAAAAACATACCTATTCTTGTTGTCCCCGGTAGCATTGTCCATGTGCACAAGGAGAACTGGCCGCAAAGGAGTCGCTAGAGGAGAGGTTCCAGCGGTAGGACGCAATGATGGTTCACAAGTCCCTGCATCCTTAAGCACAGCATCAAACAATGGAGATGACCTTGATCCCACAAACGATTCCCCAGATGCAAACTTAGGAGGCAAGTCTAGATCCCGCAACAACTTGGCTATTGAGCCGATAGTGTAATTGGAATCGTGCGAGAATAGATCCAAGCCGTAATGCGCATAGCGCACATCGCCGTGGCCATGTGCAAGCATACCAGTAACGGAAACGGGCAACTTCACAAGGCCATCAATCTCTTTGCTCTTGTGGGAGAAAACCAGAGAAGCTGTTTTCGCGTGGTCCATCTTGTCATGCATGATCGTGAGACACTCGTGGGGGAAGTCTCTAGATCGGGTGCGGTTGGCGTAATAGAACTCTCGGTGCGCACGCGCAAGAGCCAGATGCTTGTCTAACCTCTTAGCCCACAGCAATGCTTGCTGGGATCCAGCTATTGATCCCCTCCGAAGAGAATGATATTTGTCGCACGTTGCGCACCGAGCGAAATTGTCACCTGGTTTCTTTGCATCAAACTCACTGAAGGTGGATGTCCTGTCTTGCTCAAGTTTGAAGGCAACCTAGCGGAAGTGGTCGCACAAGGTCTGAGCTGACACTATGACAGGTTCCGTCTTCAACATGCAAGCCGTCCTCATTAAACAAAGCTACACACTGAGTATTCCATTGACGTCGCGGAATGCCTTCACAATCCGGAACCTCGACGTCTAGTGTGTGTTGGGCCTCAGCTTCATCGTCGGAAGAGTCGACTCCATGAATCAGAATCCGAGTAGGGTCCATGGCAGCAGTAGAGGAAGTGAGGATACCTGAACAATTGCATGCTCTAATGTTAGAATATAGTACAGTGGAGATGAGATTCCCATACGTAGGATTATCTCGGGGGGAGCTAAATCACAAGAGGAAATCGGAAGATGTACATATGGAACAAGACGCGTTCGAAAATTATAGTGTGGATAATCCTGGAGTCCCAAACGTAACACTATGGTCAGTCTTCAGATGTCGTTTATTTGGAATCGATCTCATTTGTCTTGATTATGTCTCACTTTAGGTCTGCCCGACCTAAATTGTATCGATCAAGAAATGTCGAGACATTGATTCCATCATCACATCCATTTAGGTCGGATCGAGCTAACTTCATCTGAAGAATCTCCTAAACCATCCGCTCACTTCATGTTCGTACGCGGAAGGGTACCCCAGTTGAGGTCGCCACTAGATGATTTCAAATTTGAGGGTGAGAAATATGACAGAGTGTTAGGTTGCCAACAGAAGATCATCGGGCAGGGATGTTTAGGTCGTTTCGACCTAAATGATGTAAACCATGAAGAATGAAATGCACTGTCTCGAATGATGTAGACCATCTGCAATGGAATGTAAGCGTCCTCGCGATTTAGCTCGCCTCGAGCTAAATTAAGGAGAACAAACGGCACGGAATACAATATACAATGCTTACAGAAGGACAGGGCTTCATATACATTAGATGCGATGGACCCCAATCTGTATTTCCACATTACGTGACGATGCAAATCATCTCTACCCGAAATGAATAGACCAAAAGAGTCCAGGTGAGTACTCCAGTACTTGTATAATTTAGGTTGAGTCGAGCTAAACGAGAAGGTGGATCAGAGCTCCAGTAAACGGCTATAAGGAGGCAAGCCTGGTGCAGTTTAGGTCGAGTGGACCTAAACAGAAGGTGGATCAGAGCTCCAGTAAACAGCTATAAGGAGGCAACGCCGGTAATGTTTAGGTCGAGCCGACCTAAACAAGAAGGTGGATCAGGGCTCGAGTACACGTCTTCGCGAAGTAAACGTTGGTGCAATTCAGGTCGTGTCGATTTAAACTGGAAGGTTGATCAAAGATCCAGTACACAGATTTAAGAATGTAACGTCGTTGCAATTCAGGTCGAGTCGACCTAAACTGGAGGGTGTATCTCACTCCAGTACACGGCTTTACGAAGGTAACGTTGGTGAAATTCAGGTCGAGTCGACCTAAATTGGAAGGTGTGTCTCGCTTCAGTACACGGCTTTACGAAGGTAACGTTGGTTCAATTCAAGTCAAGTCGACCTAAACTGGAGGGTGTGTCTCGCTCCAGTACCGGATATATAAAGGTAACGTTGGTGCAATTCAGGTTGATTCGATCTAAACTGGAAGCTGACTCTCAATCAAGTACAAGGCTAAAAGACGGAAACGTTGGTGCATATTAGGTCGAGTCGAGCTAATTTTACTAGGGCAAGATGTTCCGTTCTCGCGGACCTTGGAACATATTCAGGTTGAGTCGAGCTAATATGTCCCGGAATTTACGGCGACAATATCGGAATGCAACGGCATGGACAATCTGCATTTCGAATTGAAGCAACAGCAACTGAACTGTGGATTGCAAATGAAAGGTACGCAAAATACAATGGTGGGAAAGAAAGTGCTGTCCGAATGCTTACTATAACATAACAGTATGAGATGCAACTGAAAATGAACCCTATCTGAATCGTGCACGCTAACCCTAGAACTTGAAGTTCTGGATAGGTAGTTATCTCTTACCGGAATATGTCGCAAACACAGCTCCTCTTGACACGATTCTACAGCCTCAGCGCGCAACTACACGCAGTCTCCTCAAAGTTTAAGAACAAAAAATTCCTCCTTTCGGCCATGCGAAAGTACAAGGACCGGTGTGGTAGAGTACGCGAACGGTGGAGCATGAGCACGCAAAGAAACGAGAAAAGGAATATTTCAGTCGCACTTCAACATTTATAGACAATAGGGCGGAACGATGTGGCGGGAAGAGAAAGGGAGAATTTTGAACCGTCGTTTCTCATCCACTTAAAAATCATATCGTCCACGAGGTTCGGTGGACTTAACAACTATGGAGGGAGAAAGCTTACTGAAAATATACGCGACAATAATAGATTTCTGTGCAGTATTTGAATACTTCATTCAAATATAGATTCCATCCCTATGTAACAAGAACATTGGGAACGGAAAATTCTACAGTGAGACATTGCTCTAATTTAAATTGTGGATCATAATAATAATATCATTCAAACTGCACTTTGTTGGATTTGTCGAAAGTACAAACGTAGTTGACAATAAAATAACCATCTCATAGAGGTATCTTCCTCTAAATTTCAAGAGCGGTTTTAGGGTATTTAATCGGGGACTATGAAGTAATTTTGCATAGTCTAGTATTTATAGTTTATTTATGGTATATTTTAAGAATATTCCTAGAATGTTCTTTAAATAGTTTTAAAACACCCTATATTACTTCTATACATTTATTGTTTTTATCTTAAATGAAAAAAGGACACCCAATGTTTGTTCTCATATAGTTATGGAAATTCTCGACATTCACTTACTACCTCAAGGTAACCACTGAACATATTGGTAAACATCGTCAAAACTACTATTTATAACTAAGAGTAGTTTTGATTTTTTATAGAAATGGAAGTTCACCATTTTGACTTTTAGATTCCATCCGTACGGTAGTATTTACTAAATCTATCAACGATATTTAATTATAAATTTTGAAAGTTAAATTAAATAATTCAGTCGACATTTGATAATAACAAAATTATAATGACTAAGTTGAGTAGGACTTCTTTAGAATAATTGTAAAGTAGATTTTTCAAAACATGCATTCAGTTGGTGACTTCTAATGATTGTCGTGTTTTAAAAATCTACGACCTCTTTTCGGCAACTTCTGTATCGCACTAGTATCAATTGAACTCTAGCGTAGTGAAGGACTTGAATTACAATACTAATCATCATATTCATTTGAGATAAAAAATTATAAATTTGTAAAAGTAATATAGGGTGTGATAAAACGAATTTAGGAATTTTTTTGGATTTTTTTTGGAATATACGTAGAATATACCCTAAATATACTACAGATAGTAGCATATTCCAATTGTTTCATAGCCCCCTATTAAATAACCTTTTTACGGTTATACGTATCCAAAACTTACACTAACTAAGAGACTTCCCCGAGTGTATCTATGTATTTTTCACTGTAGTATTAAGCAGGTAACTTATATAGTAAGGCAAAATGTACTCCACCTACAGGTCAGGGCGCATTCTAATATTATAGTGAGTGACGTTAATAAAATAATGGCAAATGTAATGTAATTGTCTTTATGAGGAGTGTTTTAAATATATAAAAGCAAGTAACGATACAGTTGGAAATATTTCGAATGAGTAACGAATACAGTTGGAAACAGTTCGAATGATTCAGCTGTATATCACCTAAATAATCTAAAAATGTCATGAGAATTAAGACATTATTATTAGAATCACAAAGGTCTTAATTCAAGGTTTAGGATAAAATGATCCACAATCAGATTATAAAACGTTTAACGTAATATTTTAAAGCAAGTGTCAATGAAATCATCATGATTTTACATTTAATACATTGATTCAACAACTATATTAGGATTCGAAATACTTTCATTTAAATACATTATTTCACGCCGTGGACCCTCTCAATTGCTTTCCCAATATATATGACACTCTTTCAAATGATGAAGTACGTGTATGCTACGGATGGATGAATTATTAGAAGTATTAAACTTCATCTGCTCATACCTGCTATGATTCATGTTTGAATTTAAAATACGAACTGAAGCCAATTATATTCATGTAATCTTCATGATTGTAATGTGAATCTTTTTTAATTGAGATTTGTATTCGAGGTTACTATAGCTTCATGTGCGTGTGATTTCACCAATTGAAAGGGAAAGAATGTGTGGAAATATTATTCCTTATTTTGTGTTTCAATGTTTCACCTATAATTATGAAGATTTTACAGACTCTAAAATAATTCTTCAATGAAAGAATAACTCATAAAATCAAGCATCTAATTAAAAAAAATACAAAAATCACAACACCTACTAACAGTAGTACATTATAACCTGTTACATTCAAAAGATTTCATCCAGACAATCTGTTTTTATATAATTATATCTTAATATTTGTAATCAAATTACTAAATAGTTTTTTATTATGTGTTTCTAAAATTTTAGAAAATTTATAAGTGATAACAATGTTAGATTAAATCATATGAATAAATAGAATCTAAAATTCAAAACGTATAATAATTAACTTTTATTTATACATCAAGTTTTGAATATTCATATTAGTTGCATTTTATAATACGTTGTTAGAAAACTACCCAAACCGGACATAGGTGAGGGCATGAAGGGGCTACAGAATTTGGAATTAAAATTGAAGTTACGATTGGTCCAAATTAAACCTTCTATTCAAAAATTAAACTCAATACAGCAACATAGACAATTGTGACTGGATGGATGAAAAATAAGGAATACTTCAGTATTCTACAAAATTTACGTTGTAAGAAAGGTCTCTATAACCCCTAAACGTACCAAGTGAACCCTTTGAACATAAGTTGATTCTACTTAGCCTCAGAACCAGATATTAGTATGGCAAAGATTTATATGTAAGCATAAAATCTATCCAACAAATCAGACATATTTGTAGTGGAAGGCCTCTCCAATATTATCAACAAGTTCCCATCAGAAGGCAAAGATTTATTGTGATTGGACGATAATTTAATAAGCTTTCTACGATGACTTGCATAAAGACAAAAGCGTGATAAAAAGAAATCATGCACAACTTGAGAAGACAACAACCTCGGAACTATTCCGGCCCAAAGGCGCTTAACTTCAGGATTCTAATGGAATCTGCTGTAGTAGCCTTGGTATGACCGCATCACGGCTGTCAGGGGAGTTCCAGAGATTTTAACCGAGAGTCTGAGTCCCGGGAGTACGAGTCCCGTACAAATATATATATTTTATACATATATATATATATATATATATATATATGCATATACATGTATATATATATATATATATATATGCATATACATATACATACATATATATATAGTGCCGGCTGCACGCGCTGCCCGAGAGGGTCGCCTCTCTTGCAGCTAGGGTTTCAGATTCATTCTCTTCGTTTCCGCTCTTTGTTGTTCTCCGCTCTTCGTTGTTCGAATAAGTAATTAAAGTTTGAAAAGTAGGGGTCGGACAATCTAGTCGGTCAAACATTATTTTCTACCAACCCTCACTTGCACGTATATATATATTTGTATATATATACAAGTTTTCGCTGGTCGTAGCCCTCGTTGCACACTGCTCCACTTTGCCTGCTCCCCAATGTCCCATTTTCTGGCCTGCTGCCCGAGGACGTTGTCTCTCTCACAACTAGGGTCTCATATTTGGTTGCGTTTCCGCTCGTTTCCCTCGTTTTGTCTCTAGCCTCGATTTTTTTCGCCCTTCTCCGCACTTGTTTCTCTCATTTAGTTTCTGCGTCTTTCACTTCTTTACAACTTCTAAATGATATACATGTACAAATATGTATAATTATATATATATATATATATATATATATATATTTATGAATATATACATGTACATATATAAATGTATACATAATTATACGTATTTAAACACGTTTACTTTTATTCCCCACTGCCCGTTGCCCAGGATGCGCTGCCTGCTGCCCACTGCCTGCTGGGTCGTTTCTTTCGCTGCGCGTAATTTTGGCCGCTGCTTGCAACCCGGTGGGGGTCGTCTCCCCCGCGGGTAGGGTTTGGGGCTCACTTTCTGTTATCGCTTGTTCTCCCGCTTGTTCTCCCACTGCTCCATTTTTCGGCAATTTTTTTAAGGTATTATTTTCAGGCAACCCTGCCCTGCACTTACGGCATATATTTTATATATTATGCATATTTATATACATTATAGTTTATATATATCTATATATATATACACACATATATATATATATATGTATATATATATGTATACATACATACACTCACAAACAAAACTGAGTATTGATTTGAAACTTTTCCATTCAAACAACCATATCATGAGCATCAATGGGCAAAGTCCAAAAGTGAATTTGCAAAAGTTGTAGTGTGCGACATATAACACATTACTACCAAAGTTTGAAGAGAAACTCGATTGTGATTTGAAAGAAAATGAATTTCACACTTAGCCATGTCTCAAACTCGGTTTTGTGCGCTACAAGTTGGAAGTACTTTAAATTTGGTGAATTTTTTCTCATAACTTCAATAAAACTTTTTGTGGCTTATATATGTGTATATATATATATATGGGTATATATATGTGTATATATATATATATGTGTACATATATATATGTGTATATATATATATATATAAACTATAATGCCTTATATATGTGTATATATATATATATGGGTATATATATATATATATGTGTATATATATGTATATATGTACATATACATATATACATACATATATATGTGTATATATATGTATATATATATATATATTTATATATATATATATGTACACATATATACATATACCCCTGCCCATACCCTGCCATCTGCCCATACCCGGCCATGTGCCCATTCCCGTGCCCTATGCCCATGCCCATGCCCGTGCCCTATGCCCATGCCCATGCCCGTGCCCTATGTCCATGCCTGTGCTTCGTCTCTCTCGATCAGGCTAGGGTTTGCTTTTTTTTTTCTGTTCTCTTCGCGTTTCTCGTCTGTCGTCGCTGTTGTGTTGTCGCGTCGCCCCTCGCCTGTCTGTGTTTCATTTCTTCTTTCTCTCGTTGTTTCTCTCGTTGTTTCTCTCGTTGTTTCTCACGTTGTTTCTCTCGTTGTTTCTCTCGTTGTCTCCTCATTTGTTCTTTCTCATTTCTTGTTTCTCTCTGTGTTTAAAGTAAATTTCAAGCCAAAGTCCACTGCCGTAGGTGCTAGGTAAGAAGCGGGAGTTTCAATTTTAGGGTTCAAAGCGGATCAAAAATTGCAGGTGGAAGGGCAAAATTGAAGGTGGAGGGGCCGTATTCTTTATGTAAGTTCACACTATTGCTCTCTTCTTGAATGCTGTGGAAAATGTTTTTTGTTTAGGGTTTAGTTATCTGTCTAGTTAAAGATGGTAACGAACCAGACCTCAGCGTTTGAGAGTCAATTTATGATTTTGAATTTTATATCTCAATTTCAAAAAGAATATCCATTGACAGATTGAGAGCTCTTTTTTGATTCACGGGGTTGTGGTGCATGGCCGTTTTCAGCTTAGGGTGTGGCTTCTTTGATTAATTCCTGTAACAAATGAAACGTGAGACTGCTTGCTTTGAATTTGTGATTTAAATACTTTTGCTTTGGTGATTCAAGTTTCACGAAAGGCATCGTGAATGATGTAGAAATAGTTACACCTTTTGCAACTGGAATCGTGCGAATTCAGGTGTTCTTGCTGGAGTGAGTGGTGTGGTTAATTTTGTGAACGAATTGCTAGAATGATCAATGTGCTTACTTTCTATTGGAGATTTTTTTAAATGAATGTATTACCGTACATTCACAATTTGAGAGATTGTCTTGATTCTATGGCTGATGGTTGAGTTATGCTCATATAGCAAGTATGTTATCGTGTTTGTTTGAAAGGGATATTTTAACGGTGATATAGTTCAAACATTGAATTCCAAAAGCAGTATCATCTAACGCTATACAACCTCAGTTTCTTGCAATGTTTCAGATTGATCAACTTGGTCATCAAGAGCAATTGTTGGGACACAGTGAAGAGCATATTCTGGTATAAGAGGTGAGTGCTATGCTCATCCCTAAGAAGTTTTTTAAATTCATTTTTGTAGGCAGTGCATGAACTTAGTCAATGCAATGTTTATTGTGGGATGTGTAATAGTAACGTCCAATATTGTAAGTAACAGTACTGTAGAAAGAGTTATTGAGAGCAGGTCAGCAAAAATGTGTTATTTTCGCTTTGTTTCAGCCCTAAGATTTACAGTTTAAATACAAATACCAGAAGGTAGTTTAGGTCGATGTCAGTTTCGGTTGATGTCAGTTTAGGTCGATGTCAGTTTAGGTCGATGTCAGTTTAGCTCGACACAACGTAAATGGGCAGCGAAACTCGCGTGATAAACGGTAATTTAGGTCGGCCCGATCTAAACTTCACCAATACAAGTCACATCTGAGCTCGACTCTCCCTAAACTGCAGTCAATTCAGGTCGACACGACCTAAATTGCAAGAAATTCAGGTTGAAACGACCTAAATCGCAGTCAATACAAGTCGACTCTCCCTAAACTGCAGTCAATTCAGGTCCACACGACCTAAATTGCAGCCAATTCAGGTTGACCCGACCTAAATTGCAAAAAATTCATCTCGACACGACATAAATTGCTGTCAATTCCGACCTAATATCGGAACTACACGTTATAGTACACCAAGTCTAGGCTGGAACATGTAGAACATGAACATGTACCATGTGTGAATTCAGGTCGAATAGACCTAATGTATGCTATAAAGCAATACGAATCGGTCTGATCTACCTAAGATTCAGCTCGACTCGACCTAAATCATACAAATAACCTACCCAAATATTGAACAACTTCAGACCGGGACGACCAACTTAAAGGTCGGGATACCCTAGAATACCAAATCTTATAATCAATTCACATAAAGCCTAGCACAAAATAGTAAAAACACTCTCCCCCTCCAGCAGTTTAGGTCGGATCGACCTAAATAAAGAACTATCGGTCATCGTTTATGAAGGACAGGCTGGAAGTTCTTAAACCTGAACATGTATCAAGAATGAATTCAGGTCGAATCAACCTAATTTACCCTAGAAATCAGTACGATTTGACTAGATAGCTGCCTATGATGCGCAGATTCACATCAAGGCAGCCTATATGGCCATGAATGGCCTACAATGATCGAATGATATCATGTATAGTAAACAAGAAAAAACACATAAGATGTGAACATTCAGGTCGACCCAACCTAAATAACTCGCTAAGTAGGGCAATTCAGGTCAGGTCGACCTGAATGTTCACATCTTCTGTGTTTCTTCATGTACTTTCAAATATCCGTAATTCCTTAATACACAAAGTCCTTACCTATATTTCCTCTTCAGGTCGGGTCGACCTAAAGAGTATCACATTCACGACTCAATGCTTCATACATATGAAGCGTACTACATCCTTCAAGATTAAGAGCCTCGTCTAATTTTTAGGTCGATCCGATCTAATTTACGTTGAACCCCTAAATGCTCGCAACTGACAAGTCAGCAGTACGCATCTCTACATAGGCATGTTGATGTGTGTGTTGTGCATTTTAGCTCGTACCGACCAAAACATCGTCTGTCCTCGTTGTGAACAAAATGGCAACAGAGAGGAAGACACCAAGGGAACAGCAAAGTGAACCCCTCAACCTCTACTACAAGAAAGTTGCACATCCACAAAGCACGGATGATGCAGAAGGCAACGACCTCGCGAACTTCGGGGAGTTCTGGGAACTGCAGGAACAAAAGCATGTGCAGTTCTGGAGTCTGAACATGATACCAGTGACTCGTGATTGCTGCTTGATCACGAAGAACACCAATACACCGACCTACCTCCCACTCTCATTACACGAGAAGGTGAAAGACATCAACAACAGTGATGGCTCCAAAATCATGTTGCACTGCGTGACAACAAGAACTGAATGGGAAAAGAAGAATCAGTACAACTTCACGCTGATTCTCGACTCCGCTGTCATTCCATTCAATATCAGCCCCTTGATAGCCTCTCTCGAACATACAGAATTCAGAGGAATGATGAAGGAACTGGAGAATAAATTTGACAGCCAATACTTCATGTCTGCCAGCGGTCAACCTCTGCGCGGGGCCCAACTCTGCTCGAAAATCCGGAAGGTGATCCAGAACTTCGAAACCTTCAAGGCCAAGATGGACATGCAGAGTCTATCGATGACACCAATAAGTGTGTCCCTCAATAACCGCAGCCAGGAAGGTAGTGCGGGATCCACATTCACAGACTCACCAAGACCCCAACAGAGCCGCGGCAAGCGCAAGCCCAACACGCCTCTTACACCTACACCACCAACCAAAAGCCATCTCGGCTCCACGTCGAAGAAGAGGAAAGCAGATGACAAGAGGGCACCTGAAGATGTCGACGACGTTAGCTTGGCATCCGCTGTGACTGAGTTGCCAGAGCCTGTGCAGGGAAACAAGAAACCGGACTTCACACGGTCAACCGAGGCATACAAAACGTTCTGGTCGTCCTGCACTGACGCCTTTGTCTGGAGAATCGAAGATAAGAAAACGATCCCCATCGAGCAACTAGTCGATGCGCCTCCTGACATGAACATCAAGTCGTACGAGCCGGGTCTTGCGGAGAAGATCATGGGCTTCCTTCTTAGCATGCCCGATAGGAGCACAAAGCAGACTCTGTGCGTCATGCCTTGCGACCTGGACGAGAAGCCCACTAGCTGGGACTCCATCAAAGATGGAAAGTTTTGGCTGATCAACGTGCAGCACAGTGTCAAAGCAAGTTTCATGATGCGCGAACAAAGGATGGATCCCAAAGACATCAAAGAGTTCGCTCAATGGAACTGCTTTATCGTTTGGACGAAGAACAACGAAAAACTTCGTCAAATATCCGCGTACTACAACCGGGTCAACCACTTCGGCGCCATCAAGCCGTCCTGGGCGACTAACATCTTGGGAGCGCGGTAGGTCTGGATTAAACTCAATCGTCGAAAGAACCCGAAAGAGTTAGTTCAGGTAGGAACAAGCAGTCAGGCTTCGAGAACGAAGGAGGCCGCCATCAACAAAACAAAATTCAACGTAATGTTCAGCTCGACTCGACCTGAATAGCTTTCGATAGTACTCCAAGTCCTAGTCCGTCCCTACAGAGGAGATCCGTGGCACCTGCGAGTTAGGTCGAGTCGACCTAAAATGCTCATGGTGTCGTGATCTTTTCTACTGATTGTCCTTGTAATCCGTGCGCTCCACAGTCTGTGTTGGTTTAGGTTGAGTCGACCTAAATGACTGTAAAATAGCTAACAGTGTCTGTGCCCTTGCAGGAGTTTCAAGCTGCTATGAAGCTGCGGTTCTCGATGCTCGACGTGGCGCAGGCGCAGAAGGACGCCAAGAAAAGTAATGCGTCCGAACTACTCGAGATCCACAATGAGTTGAAGTTGATCACTGCGCCGGACGACGTGTTCGACCTCTGGAGCGAAGTGATCTCAAGAGCGGGTACCGGAGAGCTCCATGACCCAGACACTGATTTGCCGTTCAAGGACAAGCCTAACTGGAATCCAGAGAGTGGGAATCTGACGCGCGAGTTCTTCAAATGGCTGGGAAATGTAACCTATGAGGACCTCACCAAACTTACGAGGCATATCCTGAACCACGGGAACCCAAAATGGACCCGGGGATACCCGAAGGTCACGATTAAGGCAATATCCTCAGTTCAAGACAGGTGCTACTCGACCAAGGAATGGGTGGAGAGAAGGAAGCTGAAGCACCCCTTCAAGAAGGAATTGCATAACATCAATCGTGATCTCGGACTCTTCAATCCGGCGGGGGAATTGGTTCCGGAGAAGTGGAGGCAGCTCAAGGAGGACTACCACGTCACGAGGGCGACAATGAATGTACTCCTTGAGCGGCCGGGTGAGGTATATTTCAGGGAGGCAAAGCACGTCAGAAGCAAGAACAAGAAGACCGCAGAAATCTCCCCGTACGCATACGAATTCTTCAAAGTCTTCCTGGAGAAGAGGAAGAAATTCGAGAAGCCCGCCGGCAACACTCACTTTCGACCATACGACCCGCAGTTAAACGAGCACGCCGACTGGCCCGAGGGCGCCTGGTCATCCGTCACGTTTGTGGACATGAAGCTGAGGGTCATCGACTTCAGAGTCCTCCCCGGGGTGGGTGACAAGGAGAAGTCAAGTACGGATATGCCGTACTTTCACGAGTTCATGTCTTCTCTAAAAGAAAGACGTCTACCAGAATTCGATGAAGTACCTGCGTGGTTGTTCATCTGTGCCGATATGATAGAGCAGAACCAGGCAATTCATTTCGCTGAGCACGACGACCAACTTCGCAGATACAGGATGGAGTATGCGGACTACCATCCAGCAAGGAATGAGCGACTGGGAGACTATCCGGCGAACCATAAGAAGGCGCGGGCAAAAGTGCACCTGGTCTTCTTGCAAATGCCCGATATTCCGATGGTGTCGATCCCCCCCGACTTCTTCGCTCCGGATACCACGGTATACACAAAGCCCCGGGCGTACGATGAGCTGTTGTACCGCGTGTACAACGCAGAACTCAGAATGGAGTTCTACTTGTGGCTCATGAACGCGTTCTGCATACCGGGGTCGAACGTCGTCTCCGTCTACGCGGGATCCAAGTTCACTTGCGCTGCACTGGTGAGTAGTTCACTATTCGGAATCATGCCCTTCAGCTTGAGTCGATCTGACCCTACGTAGTGTTACCGTTCATACATTTTAGGCCGGGTCGACCTAAAATTCATACCGGAATACCTGCTCTTCTAGGAAGTGCCCAAACTATATCCTCAATGCGTTTCAGGTCGGGTCGACCTAAAAGTTCAGTGTGCAGCTCTTAGAGTCGATGCTGTTGTTTAGCTCGGGTCGACCTGAACTAAACCTTAAACCTTCTCAATGCCCCCATTCTTTAGATCGATTCGACCTGAACCATCCTTTCGTACTACCTCATCCCTTCGTGCTGCCTCTCCTTCACAGTTTAGGTCGAGGCGATCTAAATCCTTCTCAATCCCCAATTATATCAATCCTGACTCACTTGTTGACTGCCATGCTATTTGTGCAGATGTGTTGCGTGAACAGCTACGCTGTCGGGGACAAAAGAATAAAAGACTGGTTTGCTTCTATCGCGATCGACGCCTTGGACCTCGACAAGGAAGACTTCCTGGAGGACGGATACCCTGTGCATGTTGATAGGGAGTAGAGTACCCCTGCTGCACGACCAAGGTCCTCTAGATTGAAGGGGAAATCCAGAGATCAGTGGTCTGATCCCCCTCTCACGCAGCGGGATGAGGAGAACTCGTCAACCTACTCTTCCAATGAGGAGGATGACGACGAGGACGACGATGCTCCTCCTCTGGATACCCCCCGGAGATCTGATGCGCCAATTTCGTCCGCGTCCTCTGGCTATCAGCTCGGGACTCCTTCCTCCGAGCGGAAGTCGAAGAGAAAGAAACGTCAGTCCTCGAACAAAATTTTGAAGACGTTGGCTGCCACGGTTGCAGCTCTCACGGTGCAGACATCGAAGACCGCGGAGGAGAACCTGAAGATGAACCAGGAGACAAGAAAAGAGCAGTACGATTTCCAGAAGTTTATTATGGAACAGCAGCAGCAGCAAAATGTCATGCAGCAGACGCAGCAGGCACTGATGCAAAGCCTTCTGCCGCCTTCTCAGGCCGTACTAAACCCGCAGCCGCTGGCTTCTCAACCTGTGCTGCTTGGTAATCAGCCATCAGGTTCAACCACCAGCGGAGAGTCTGCTCCACCTGCGCCCTCGTCTTTTGTTGTTCCTCCTCCGCCTCCACCTGCGCCCTCGTCTTATGATGCGCCGCGTCCGCCTCCTCCTGCGCCCTCGCCTCCGCCGCCGCCAGCTGCTCCTGCGTCTGCTCCGTCCACTTTGCCGGCTCCTGCGCAGGTTTCATTGTGCGCTGCTGGTGATGCCGCCGATCCATACAGCCTTAACGACAGTCTGGCATTCGGCGGAGCCGCTGGCAGTGACAATGCAGACACTGCCGTCTCGCCCGGCACAGACGCTGCAGCAGGTGGTTCCCAATAATCACTCGATGTCATTTGTATAGATTTAGCTCGACTCGAGTTGATTTGTATCATAGGTTTTTTCTAGATTTTTTGTATAGACGGCTCAGGATCTGTAGGATTTGTAGGATTTTCAACTCCTGGTTGAGTAGAGTCCTTAGGACATTTTCCAATGAACATTTTTTGTACTTCAAATTTTTTTGGCCTTTCTATAATTTACACTCTCCTCACTCGGAATTCACGTTCATCTACTGTCATCGCAGGCTCCATCAGTTTCCACATTGTGCCTCACAGTCAATTGCCTTCTGCTGTTCTCCCCCCCGCGCAATGTAATCGGGGCAGTCAGTCCTTGGTGCCTAGTCCAAACTCGCCCGCAGTTCCTTCCTCTCATGTCGTCCCTCCGGCCTCTCAATCACTGGTGTCCGGACGTAGACTTTAGCGGGATTCACAATTGGATGAGCGGACACATACATTTGCCTCCCCTCCTCGTCACGTCACCGGCGCTGCACCCTTGACAGCCACACCTGTCGTCAGTGCAAAGTCTATTGGGTCCTCCGGCCTTCAGGTGCGATCCATACGTTTCTTAATGGTCGCAACTTCGTGTTTGTTGTCTTCGCGCTCGACCGTGTGCCGTTTTTATTAGGATGTCGTCCGAAATGTGTCGGTTGAGGATCATAACTGGCTGCACATTTGTCTGCCCGTTGTCGCCAGGGATCCGGTCCTCCTCTTACTCGTGGAGGTTCTTCGAAGTCGGTCATTCGGTCGCCACAGCTTAGGCCTCCCAAAAAATGGCTAAATGTCGTCCTGGACCTGAATGGAATCCTCTGCGTCTGTGAGGATTTGAAATCCCGGTCCGGGATTACGGCCTTTAATGAATACTCGGCGCAGCACTCAGCCGTTCTCCTCGCTGTAGTCGGACCCAAAGCAGTGTACATGCGTCCACTCTGCTTCTCGTTCCTACGGGAGCTGACCATGTTTGCCGACGTTACCGTCTGGAGCTCCATGAAGAAGTCTACCACTGAATTGGTAGTGCGATATTTATTCCGCGGCATCCAGCCCCTCCCTTCCCTTGTACTTGGCCAGGAGTCGTGCGAAACCCTCAAGTGTAGGGATAGGCACGGCCGGCTGTCCTCGTTCAAAGTGCCTGGCACTGATAAGAACTTGTTCCTTAAGAGTCTGGCCTAGCTGTTCACAGGCTATGTTGGCAGATTCACGTCCGCAAACACTGTTGTAGTGGACGACAGCCCCAATAAGCACATTTTGAATGAGCCCCATAATGTAATACTCCCTGACTCTTGGTCCTACGTTGGAGACGATGCGCGTGACAATTTCCTCTATGATGTTCTACTTCCATGGTTTCGGCGTCTCCATCACAGTCCTGGTACAGGGTTGCTATCTTTCCGTAGGGACAATAATATGGGGCAGCGTATGCTCTGCGACGAGCCCGACCGTCGAGAGTACAGCGCGCTCATGGAGGCTGTACACACATCCCATAGTTTGCCTAGCTCCTAGTTCATTGTGCGGTTCTATAGCTGGACGCCCTTTTCTTAGTGATGTAGCCGTTCCGGACTAGCTATCGATTTCTGGTTGCCTTGACTGATGTGTATAATTCCTTGTAATTGTAATATACCTTTGTCTTCACAACATCTGCGCTTGAGTACTTTGTGAGATGAATATTATGGACGTTTGAATGTTATCGTTGCAATGTGTTATGTCTTAATCGCACCCTTATACAGTTTGCATCATTTTTCTTCTCTTTTTTTACTGCTTGGAAAATTCTGTTTCGTTGCAATGCGCTCGTGGAATTTGACCTCATTGGTAATTCTCTTCAGGCAAGGTATGCCACTGCCAATCCAGCCCACGGTGCTGGCCTCCAAAGCACAGCGTCCACCGATTCTATCATGGACTATGGCCAGTATGATATACTCAGTAGAGGAAACGTCTTGTGCTCGGCAGCTACGGCACAGTCAACGATGGACTTTTCCACCAAGCCAATTCAACATGGTGTTGTGGACAGCCCTCCTAACGGTGGTACCCGTCTTGTGTCCAAGTCCTCACCTTCTCCTTTGCGGTCACGAGAACCGTCCACTTCTCGTCGCTGGCGTTCTCCGTCTGATAGGGTGGCTCAGAGAAAGCTTTATGAAGACGCCTTACATCCAATTAATTCTCTTGAGGTACGAATACTTTCTTTCCCCGCACCATTATTTCGCTTAGACGGTCTTGCCTTGACGTATACTTGATGTAGATTCCCATGTATGTGCAGGGTTCCGACATTCCCAAACCATGCAAGTCCTCTGCTACTGTAAATGCTTTCCAAATGACTCCTGCGATGCTGTCATTAAACCCGCCTCCTCTAACCCAAGTCCGTGTTCATGTGCCCTCTCGTGCGCCCTTGCGTACTCGTCTCCCTTCAGTGAATGTGGGTCTTCAAAAGACTAAGTCGCATGACAAATTCAGAAGGAGATCAGCTCCGGTTCGAGATGAGAGGGAGGAATTGAGACTGGGGCAACAGAGGCTTGAGATTGCGCAACGGCGATTGTCGATGTATCATTTCGATAGTCGTGGTCATGTGATGTTGAAGGCAGTAGCTGAACTTCAGTTGAAGGCCGAAGCTGAACTGAAGAGTCGATTGCAACCCTAGACCCGCTAGGGATTCTATTTGTGATGACTATAGACTTATGAAAATACGTGGAGCTCATGTTCTTATATAGGATTTTACGCTTCGCTCATTCTTTTTCCTAGCTTTATGAGACATTATCAAGATTGGATTACCGTCCTGCAATACAAACACACAAAAAATGTATATTCGTTTTATACTTACTATAAATAGATGTCACTTCTGCAATCTTTTATAGGACACTTCTATTATATGTACTCTATTTGATCTTCGCTGATCCATCTTCTACTGTTTAACCCTATATTCGGAAGGGTTAGTGGTTCAATTTGGGTTTATTTTAGACTTTTTGAACTCTCATTATTCTGGAATCCTCTCATTTTAATGAATATAATGTTAAACTATCAAAGGTTGTATTAGTTATATTGAGACTTTTCAATTCAAAGATATACCGTTTCATCTCTTGACTTGTATTTTTAAACAAATATGTAAAGACACTAACTTTTGGAATCTCTGCTAAAGTATTTGTCCTGTAGCAATTATTATTTTAGAATGAAATTTTCTTAAAAGTAGCATTCTCTCTCAAATCCTTGAAAAGTCTCATCAAAACAAATATGGCCTTTCAACTGTTTAGTCTATCAAAGTTCTAGGCTATTAGCTAGGGTTTAGAACCATTGATACACTTTGTTAAGTTAAATTTTTTATAATTTTTGTATGGAATTCTATTCAAATGGTATGTAGCATATTGTGCCCAATCGGACCTCTCAATACCAAAAGGGTACTTGGGGCTCCAAGGGCAACATGCAAAGGAACTTTAAATGTTGTTTTTAACTTGAAATCGATATTCTTTCTACATCCATTTTTTCTCTCGGTGCCGGTAGGCTCAATTCCACCTCCAAAGTTTTAATTTTTCTCTCTACAGCGATTGCACTATAACATGGTAACTAATGAGATATACATGACTACAGGATTCTAATGAAGCCCTACGTCAAGATGGATGTGGGGACAATTCCCAGGAGGATTTCCAAGGCGATGAGGGATTGTCAATTGGTGACATTGAGGTCCAATTTCGTAGGAACCAAAAATTGGATTCAAATGCTCTGATCCAGAGTCTTCTTTTCTTGCCTGAAACAAAGAAGTATTAGCTTCTCATTCCTCTGTGCAGAATGGTTGCTCTTCCTCTAGTTAGGCCAATTCTCCAGTTAGACATAAAGAGGCTTGAGCAAGATTTCTGGTCTGGCTATAGAGGTGGTGATCGATGTTTCTATGTTTCCATTACTAATGATCACGGTTCCTCTATGGATGTTTCCCAGGATCTCATGGATACTTGGAATGAGCACTGGATCAGAGAAACTTTGAATTTGAAGAGTTATTGAAGCTTGATCCCGATCTCTCAATTTTTTCAAACAAAATGTCTTTTGTTTGGGATGGGAACCATAGGCTCATGACTTGGTACCCTTACATTGCATCAAGACACTCTACAGTGCTTGATTGGCATTATGCTGTCGAATGTCAACTTCTAGTGACTTTGGGACACACGGGAGTCCTTATAGAGGCCATGAATGATATAAACAGGTGAATTCCCTTTAATGCGATTTTGTAGTTCTGTGAAATGTTTTATTCAATTATTTGTGATCATTAACACTGTCATCCCAATTTCTTCAGGTCTACGGAGCACTCTCATGTAAAGACAAATTTGATTCATCAACTTCACCGAATGAACAGCTTTGGATCTCTTCCACTGCAAGATTTCAAATCTTTACTCATGCCTGAAGAGTACAAGAAATGCGAAAACAGAAAGCCTCCGTTTTCATGGCATCCTCTTACAAGTGAGGTTTTCATCACATTCTTATACAGGGTATGTTCTCCAAAACCTTCACCCACCATCTCTCATATTATATGCTTTGGGAATTAAATCAAGTTTATTAACTTCTATCTACAATTTTTATAGCATGATATTGCTGCTGCATCCGAGGAAGCATGCCGTCTGTACTATGAAAAAACACCAACAGAGTTGCAAACAGCAAAAGGATTGAGTGACGCTATGACTCTAGCATCCAAGGCGGCAGTGAAAGAGAAGAAAACGGAATATGACAAGGTGTTTCAATAGCAAATCCAAAGCACGGTCCTCAGTTTTTAGCAGAGGTAAATTATCGAACGCACTTCACTTCTTTCAATTGGCTCAAAGTTGTTTTCTGTTACATACTTATAATGCATTTTTCTCTAGATCAATGCACATTGGAGTGCCCATGAAAAACCTGAAATGACTTCTGAGAAGCTTTAGAAGATCTCAACCACTATTGTTCAATCGTAGTTTCGGGTGAGTTGGCTGAAATGGTGGAACTCCTCTGCCATCTCTCGTGACGCTTTACATTTTCCCCCTCTAGGTTTCACTGATGCTACACTCGAGGGTTTGCTTCCACGAGCAGCATTTTGGGTTGAGGTATGTAATGTTTTAAAATTTTTAATTTCAGTATATTCATTCATGCAAATGTTGGAATTTGTTACTTTCAAGTTGACTATTAATGTAGTATACAATTGTAACAATACCTATTTGCATAATTCATAGTTTAAATGTAAAGATTATATTGTCCTTGTATTTTATTTCCAGAATTGGAGGATTCTGTGGCATCGGAAGTGATTAATACTTTAGACTCACAGAAGATTCAGATCGATTGGTCTGCCCGTCCTGAGCTGGACGATATCAATGCATATGTTGAGAAGTAGAGGATTTTAGTTTCGGATCGTGCTTACTATTTTATTCTCAAGAAGAACAATGGCTACTCTCGCACTTTTGCTTTCAAAGTCCAAGATGGAACAGAAAATGCTGTGAAACGTCTCATGTATAGGTATACATGATAATTTCTCACTTTTATTCTAATTTCAATTTTTTTCTTGTTTGGCTCTTTCATTGCATACCCATCTTTAAATGATATGTTTTCATTGGTTTTCTTTTAGGTACTTCAAGAGAGAGCTACTTGACAAGGGAGCCATTGAACGCAAGTTTATGCCAAAGTTTTTTGGTGCCTGGCTTGATAAATCCTTGTCATCTTGTGTTTTTACTCCAACCTAATTCCGTTTGTTTCTTCTTATATTCAGAATGTTTGCAATGTATTGTTTGTAACTTTGAATAGCTCGGTTTAAATTGCTTGCAGGTGGGGAAATCAAAATCTCGCAAGTTAGGAGGCGTGGTGAATCCCGATGCATGTTTAGATATGCTCATTGCAGATATTCCGGACAACCTTCCTGTCCTTGGTATTTCTAATCCCTCTACTATAGTTCCCGACTGGAACAAGACGGATGTTGACGATTTTGTGGAGATCTTGTTTGCCTATGCTGTTCAACACTTATATGATGATGGAGCTCTGTTAATGTTCCTTCCTGAGAGTCCATCTATACTCAAAGATGTGCTTGGTTGGGCTACTGAATATGGTTACAAGATGTACAAGGATTGGTGGGGCATTAACGAGCTTCGGTTGACCTCCTTTAGAGATCCTGCACGCACGATAATGACTTTGTCTCCTCTACTACATCCTTTTGCATTATTCATTAATGACTTTCATCCATTAAGATTTGTTGTATCATTTTAACGATTCCATTTATATTTGCCAATGCAGACACGGCGCTTTTGGATACTGCTATTTGTTCAAGAGAGCATTAAAGACAATCTAGTTCAATCCAAATTTGTGCTGCGAATCATTCGTGAAGTGCAGGATGTAGGGATTGATTTAGAAGCTGATGATCTCTTACACAATTTCACCACTTCCAAAAGCCAATTGATGAATGGGAGTATTCCTTGGAGGGGTGCTCGAGAGAAGGATCCTCGATTTTTGCAAGTCCTCATAGAAGCTTCTTCTGACCCTGGAGATGTAGTATTGGATTACAATGCCTCTACTGGGGAGTTTACACTAGACATAATTTCATTTTGGTATCACTTGTATTACATGGAGTCAATCTCAATTACTATGTATTGGATTTGCTTTGCAGGAGCCTCCATTCATGCTTGTCGCTTGACTGGACACCATATCATTGCCCTGGAGTCTGACCCTGATGTCTTCAAAGGAGTGCTTCAGACACTGATGGACCCTAAGATTTCTTCTTCTCCATCTAATATGAAGAGGGCGCCTCCCCTTGCCGTTGATGACGACGATGTCCCCGTTGTGAAGGTCAAACGGCTGAGATTTTGTAAGTAAGTTTAACTCAATTCTTGCTTCATTTACTGCAATACTATCTTTTATCTTCAACCCTCTCTTTACCAATAATTACAAAACGCTATTTCCAATTTCTGATCCACTACTTCCTCTAATGATGCAGAGGTACAAGGGTTCGTGGTATTCGAGTTCTATTGGAGGATATCAAAAGTCCTGATGATTCATTTGATCTACCCTGCTATATACAGCCATTAGCTCATGCCTTTGTAGAAGAACCTCCCAAATGCTCTAGTCGCATACAATCAAAGTCAAAGAGACTTGGATTCAAAGTGCATAGGTTCTTGTATTTGGATGCGAAGGTTGGTTTCTCTTCCGGTAGTTCTTCTATAAAGTGAATTCACAAAGCCTAACTACTAACTCAGCAAATCCCCCGCCCAACCTGCTGAAACGTGTTGAAAAGAAGAGTAAATAAACTACAACAACATTGGATGTTGAACAGGGGGTTTGCACTAGGAACCAGAACAACAACAATTACTTGCTAGCAGAATGATGCTTAGAATGACATTTCTATTGAACACAACAAAATGACAATTACATTGCAGACCTGTTAATTACTTAGTAAAAATTTCTTCACTGTTTTTTGTGTAGAGACTTCTATAAATTTTGTTTTTTTATCTTCCAATATAAAACTCTATTTCTGATGATTTAAGAAATCACAGCACTTTTTGAAGTCTTTTTCAAAAGCTTGTTTTTTGAACCAAAAAATTAATTTTGGATGTTGTACTATTTTGAACTATAGAATATTTTTGGATATTTTTATTTTAAATGTATACCTTACAAGTTAGAATATCAACACAAGACTTTAAAAATTTGACACAAATTAATCAAAATTTTAACATGGACATACAAAACCCATTTGTTTTTTTGTTGTGTTTAGTTTCCTATGTACTTGACATTAGCATTCAATGTACTCTTTAAACCACCTAATTGGAATGTACCTCTCGAGTGGGACCCCCCACCAAACAAATACCCTACAGCCACGGAAATAGGGTCTTTTCTGTTAATATAGTCGGAAACATTTTCCAAAATCCATCTTCAAACAGCGGTTATAGGGCCTCTTTCACTGAACATAGTCTTCAAAAATACTACGAAGTTACTGCTCACTGCTCACTGCTCACTGCGTACTGCTTACCGCTCACACGACAACATTCCTGTCCTGCGCTCCTCCCGGATGCTGCTCCTGTCCGGTTGAGGTGCCGGTGGAGCCATCCTCCTTTCTTGCAGTCACAGCGAGGATCCCGGCCGGTTGGTCCCCGCTCCTCCTCCTGGAAGTGCTGTCTTCTTCTTGGCTGGGCTCCTCACTCCCGGAATAGGAGGAATCTCCAACCTCTTCATCTCTTCCTCCGTAATGCACCCTTCCTTCTCGTATAGGTGGTAGAGAAACGGGGCCAGCGGACATCCCTTCTTGTTGTCGAGGTTCCGGGCCCACTTCTGGATGTTCCGGTGCACCAGGTGCGCCCAGTTGATCTTCTTCTTCCGGAGGAATGCGGAAAAGATGCCCCCGGCTAGTATCACCGTGAGGGTGGTGAGCTTCTTCGGGTCGAGGATTGGCACCACGTACTGGAGCAGCCGTTGCTCCCGGGGATCCTTGCAATCCGCCACCTTGAACCCATCGTGGTCCGAGAGGTAAATGAAGTGTGCCTTCACCCAATCCGTGTCGCCCTTGCTGCTCGGATCCAGGTCCTCGTTCGTGTCCGGGAAGTCGTACACGGCCTGCCAAAGCTCCAAGTTCCAATTCCCGTACTTCGCCCGGATGGTCGCCCGAAAGCCAGGATCCATAGCCGCGCCCTCAATTTCTTCCAACATCTGGGCGTCCTGCACATCCTACACTTTCCCAAACAACCCCAAACACCCCATCTTCTTGAGGTCCTTGAGCAGCTCCTCAAAGTTCTCCGAGAGCTGCGGGATGTCGGGAACAATCCTCTTCTCCGGGATTTTGGATCCGGTATCCCTGCGCGCCATAGCTGCGGACTCTGGATGCGCTTCTTCACTCCTCCAAGAATGCTGCAGCTTTGTCTTTGGGTGCGCCCTCTGTCTCTCCTGCAAATCACGCGCTTCTCTCTCCGGACCCTTTCCCTTCCGCTTCCGTGATGTGCACCTGACCGCCTGGAGCCCTCGCGCCTTTCTTCACGGGGGCGCACTCACTCCCTTCCGCAAACTCCGCCTAAAATTCCAACGCTCACTGACCGGGTGCTCGCTCTTCTCCAACTCCAACCTCGCACTACTTTCCCTCCCAGGGCGCTTAATTTCCCTAACTCCCGGGCGCTCAAAATCTCCAAATGTCAGTCGCTCATTCCTTCCTCCCTCCAGATGCGCAGTGGAAACCATAACACTCTCCAGAAATGCAGAAGCAGGTGCGCGCGGAGGGCAGGAGGAACCGGGGAGAAATGAATAGTGAGCCGCCCAATTTAAGGCGGCCCAATTCAAATCCCAGATCGTGGCCGGGTTTGTCAGAGGCCCGTCCCCCGACATCCGGTTTTCCATCCGGTTTCCCGTCCGGTTCGCCGCCATTCCAAGTTCTGTAGCAAACACTTAAGCACGCACGAGAGCACCACTCTCTCCAAATAAATAAAAAGGCCATCATGAACACTACTTCTCCCATTTATGACGGCTGGAGCTACCCCTTACTGCCCTACAAACCCTAACTGCCCGTTTTTGAATAAAACAAGGTTCGACAGTTTCCTCTACTTCAATGTTTCTTTCCATTGCAGCCTTCCATGGAGGCATGGTGAAATTACAGCAGGTATAGTTGTCTTGGTATTTTTAGAATGTCTCAGTATTCCATCCCGAGCATGGTCGCCAAAATGTTAGACTGAGTAATTGTATGGAGATCACTGAGACCAGAGTTAGGCCAAGAGGGCTGCCTAATCAAGGAAGACAAGGGGAAGAGGGCAGAGGTTAAGGAGTCAAGTTGAGTTAGTCAGTGATTAGTTTAAGAGATACGTGCCCCAAGTTATACGTTCTATGGTATACTATGGTTCCCCAGGAGGGTATACAATAATGTAAACCAATTATACACTGGGTCTCCATTGGCATACGGTCTTAGACTTCCTTGGCGTACTTGGACTCCTTGCAAGTTAGACAAAGTCAGAGAAAGCTGTGTAATAGATGGGGTAGACTGTGAGTAACTAAACTAAGTAAAGGTCAGTTCCTAGGCGTCCTTGGTGTCCTTGGATAATGATTGTTTTGAAGACAGAAAGACAGAGTGTAAGAGAGAATACGCCTGAAGACAAAGCTCAGAGCAAGGACAGCTTGGTACGAGGAGTAGTTAGAAAGTATAGCTATTCAACCTAAGCATTTGTATTAGAGTTAACCAAGCAGGAAAGCACATGTTGTCCCAGCCTTCCAAGTTAGATATCATTATGGTGAAATCAGTAGTGAAGAAAGAACAGTAGAGACAGAGAATGCAACAACTTATGTTTATTCCAAGGATGTAATAACGCACGTATACAGTATAGAGACTAAGTTCGCAGAACTATGTTAAACAGAGGAATTGAACCCATGTATTACATAAACATACAACCATGGAATCCAGGTTTAACATGGAATAAGCAAGGAATGACGTCCTGATACAACAAAACCAGAGCATAACTAAATGCTCATAAGTGTCAAAAACCAAGAGTGTCTCGTCACTATCGTACACTACTCTTATTCTGAAGCCTCGTCCGTAATCTAAGCAAAACACTGCTAGTTCCACCGTCTTTGTAGAACGGAGTTTTAGCGAACGGAAAATATTGGTTAAATTGGTTGTTTTACCAGTTTGGTAGGAGTAGTACGGATAGAGGATATTTCAGTGAACGGGAGTATTTCCGTTCTATTGGAATCGATGCCAGAACGGAGCAGTTACGGTAGAAGTCAGTAGAAGTACGGAAGTAAAGTACGGAGTTTGTATAGAACGGAGATAGTTCAGTATCATAGCTGTAATAGGTATTAGGTCAGTAGGGAACACTCTGTTCCGTTCAGAATTGGAAAGCTGTGTGTCGGTTGTTCCGGTCAGAATTGTAAAGGTGTGACTGTTCATTTTGAAAGTATAAAAAGCTTAAGAGAAACGACACTTGTTGCAAACACCATCCAGAGAGTTGAGTAGCCAAGGAAGCAAGAAGCTATCTCTTTATATTCTTTATTTTTTTGAGTTTTGAGTTTTGTTTAGAAACATTGATCAAGTTTGTGTATAAATGTGATAAGTGAAATAATACAAGTACCATTGAAAGCAATTTGTGTGTATAAAGTTGTGTAATTGTGTGAAAATTAATTGGAATAGTTGGAGTGAAATTGAATTGAGTGAACTAAAATAAGTAAATTGTAGAAAGAATTGAATTGAATTTGAATATATAATCAGTAATTAAGTAAAACTGGAAAGATTATTGAATAATACAATGAGAGATACTTGAATTGTGTTGAAAGGAGTAATTTAACTCAGTTTGAGAGAAAATTGAAGTGTGTAGTTAGCATTCATTAGTTAAGGTGGCAAACAACTGATTGTGACTCTATTGTACACTTGTTTGTGAGCATTTCCCTTGTGGTTCGATCCTGAACTATACTAATTGATTTAACAATCAATAACAACGACAATCTACAGTCTTCTATCTCCTTGTCCTCCATGGCGGCCGTGTCTTGGTCCGGTAACACTCGGCTACCAACCTCGGCAACCGCCCCAACGACAGCATCACAGTCGCCACTAACGCTGTTGTTCGGACACACGAAACCGACCACCTTGGTATCCCCAAAGCAAAATCCGTACCGAGCGCCAGGTTTGGTAGTGCCCAACCCTAAGGCGCCGCCACCCTCCCACTGACACCCACCCTTTCCTTCTCTCTTCACTCCACCACCGTCTTCATTCATATTTTTATTCTCCTCTCCTCCTATTAATTTCCTTCTCACTATGCGTCTTCCGTCGCCACGGTTCTTTCTCCCTCTCGGTTAGCTCTCCGCCTCCGCCCTCCACCCTCCATCTCTGTTTCCTTCTATTCTTCCCCGGCCTCCACGGCCGGTAGCTACCGTTTACTAACACAATTGACCGAGGCGAATAGCGAAGAATAGAGTTCTCCCTCCTTCTTACTTGGTAGCCGCTCCCTCTTCTACCTTCCAAGAGAGAACGTTAGGATCTCTGCGTGTGTGTTTTTGCAGGATGACAAGGCAGCAGAAGACATCGGTAGACCGTCGCCGTGCAAACACTTTCCGCGGCAACCCAGTAACCGAAGAATGGAAGGACATCTTGTGCCACCCGCTCAACCACATGCTTGCTTGGAAAGAATTCGCCGCCACAAGTCCAACCGAACGCGAGTGGCTTCACCGAGTCGGCCTCGACGACTTCGTCAACCTACCGTGGGGCCAAACCCCAATCCGCAGAGACGTAGTAGAGAATTTCCTAAACACCGCGTACAGCATACCGCAGCAGTCAATCATCGGCGAAGCGCTCGGTAGGAGCGACATCATCACTTCGGCAGACATCACCACCATTCTTCGATTACCGACCGGCACGACTACTGAGGTCAACCCCAGCCCGGATCCGGCCAAGTTCGAACATTGGAGCATCGGTCCCGGGTCACATCCGCCCACTCACCGAGTCGACACCAACGGGTATAGTGTTTCGCAAGGGCCGGTAGAGTTGCGGCCTGGAATTATGGCATGGTGCAAGGTATCTACTTCAAGAGGAAGCAGACTTATACGTCCAAGCGGTGTCTCCACGAGATACTCACAATCGACGACCTCTCGCTTACCAATACCGCCACTTGGAACTGGGCAACCTTCATGCTCGGTCAGCTTCAGAAGGAACTCACCACCATCATAGGCGGAACATCTCCACAGTGTTTCTCGGCCAAAATCTGGGACATGGTCCTCCGAGGGCTGGAGGTAGCCGCCATCACGACTAGAAGTAGTCCTCTCCAGGAGCAGATAGCAGGATATTGAAAGCAGCTTTTGTAATTCTGAATTCCGCCTTAAAACGCTTCCAGCTGTCCTTCTTGAACTCGCCGCTGGAGCTGTAAAGGGGAACTCAGGCCGCATGCTCTGAATCTGCCTCTTCACAATGGTCTTCCTCTTGCATCTCTCCAGCCAATCCTTGTAGCTGTAGCAGTTGGGATGCACACCCTTGATTTGTTTCATCGTGACTTTGGGGTAGTACTCTTTCCTTTTGGGGTCTGGCTTGTTGACCAGATGCTCGGCAAACCTCTTTAGTTGCGCTTCGTTCAGGTTCCCCAACCACTTGAAGAACTCTCGGGTCATGACTCCATCCTTCTCCGGATTCCAACTGTTGAGTTCCTTAAACTTCTTCCCCGTATCACGATCCATGAGTTCCCCCTGAGAGCATACGGAAATGAGCTCGCTCCACAGGCTGTACACCTCCTCGGACGTGGTGATGATCTTCAGCTCGTTGTGAAGAGCCAGCTCCTGCTCTCTAGGCTTCTTCCCGCTCAATGCTTTCTGGGTCTTCTTTACGTCTATCAGTGCAAAGCGAATTTTCACCGCGTCCAGGAATTCCTGTGGCATTCAATACACGAGTACCTGGATCAGTAAAACAACTCGAATCGAGTTCAACAGTTTTGTCTCTCTATCCCGTGCTTAACATTAATTGAGCGTATGACCTACTCGGAATGAACACATTCAACTCGAATCGAGTTGAACTGCATGATTACCTTGTACTTCTCTGCATCTTCCAGTTGCTTTTTTGTTCTCCTAGCGGGTAAGGCCCTGCCAACTTCTGTAGCCACCTTCAAAGGTGTTGGACATTTTAGGCTTTTCCACACCGCACGAGCGCCTATGATGTTCGTGGCCCACATCGAGTTGAAGTTCTGAAAATGGTTCACCCAGTTGTAGTAGGCAGAAATTTTTCTTAGGAAGGACTTGTCGTCATTCCACACGATGAAGCACTCCCACTTCTCGAACTTGTCCTTGATCTTCTGACTGATGTCAGGCCTTGTCCTCATAAGCTTTGATGCTTCCACACTGTACTGGCCGTTGATCATATAAAATTGTCCATTCTTGATGTCCTCCGAGCTGTGCGGTTTAACCTTAAAGTCCTTGGGGATTGCGCACAGTGTGAGTTATTTATCCTTGTCCGGCATCTCGACAAGGAAATACATTACTTGCTCCACCTTTCTCTACTCCAGGCTACAAACATTCAGCTCTGCAGGGGGAGTCAGTAGCTGATCGATAGAAATCTCAAACGACTTTTCGATCCCCCATATGTACGAGTCGGTGCATTGCGACCAGTAGTTCTCGTACACCTCCATTGAGGTTTTGTAGTCATCGAGGTGAGATGGCTGACCTTCGTCATCTAAAAGGGACTTCTGCGTTTGGATAGCCCTCAAGTTTCTAGGAGTCGCCAGAGTCCTGGGGGTCCGCGATGCGGAGGGTATTCGTTTCTTGTTCCCACTCGTCCCAGTGTTAGGGGTTTCAAACAGCAAGGATTCCTGGCTTCCACCCTGGTTACTTAATTCCCTGCTCAAATGTAATGGCTTCATCTGCTTCCTGGTGACGTCGAGCTTCATCTTGTACATCTCAAGAGCTGTCAGCAGACTCCTCAAGTGCAGTGCAACGATATGCGCAGGGTGCTGGTCCCCGATTGCAGTCTTATACCGATAAGTATCAGCGTGAGCCTCCAAATCTTTTGCGAGGCTCTTAAAATTTGTGTCCTTCAGTCTGGCAATGTGTGGAGTTATGTTGAAGGGAGTCTTCTCCGGCTCCATCATGTACGTAAAGCGATAGTCGTGGTGAGTCCCTTTATCCCGGACCACGCTTGTGACGCAGACGTAGCCTTTCGGACCAGGGGCTACATCGACGACCTCCTCGTATAGGGAGACTGGTAGAGTGGGATCGCAATTCTTGTATTTGTTGATTAGTGCTAGCTTATCAGCGTTGGGAACCAGAGTAACGCTCCACCACTCGACGTTCTCCGGGTCTTGAAACTCCCAGCACTTGCCATGGGTAACCTCGTCGCCAAATGGTACTCCATCATCGCCGAGTTGTTCGAACCGCTTGAAGAAGGCAGCAAGCCAAGCTTGTTGGTTCTGTGCGTCTGAACCCATATGCACGGCAGGTCAGAATTTCTCAAGCTCTGAAGAATACTGCTAGTTCAACTCGAATCGAGTTGAATATTTTAGAGAATATTTATTCACCAGCTCTTAGTCATGTTTTCTTATGTACTTTGATTAAATCCACTTGATTCGAGTTAAACATTTATCAATTCAACTCGATTCGAGTGGAAATGCTTGTAAATAGGTACGATTGAACACAGTTGGATAGGTCTGACTACAGAAAATCATTGACAAGTGAATGAATATTTTATTGTGGTTTGTCTATCTGAGAGTTTGCTTTCGTAATGTAATTCAAATTCAAATCTACCATGTTTGAGACTTTTTAACTCGAATGGAGTTGAACCATTTAGTCCTGTTATAACTTCATGATTGTTTTAACTCAAATCGAGTTGAATGTCGTGGTTAGGTGTTCTTTGCCTCGTACAATGAAACACGAATTGCGAACATTTAGTATGTAAACTAATGATTTCGTAATAGTTTCAACTCAAATCGAGTTGAATTTTCTGGTATGGGATCATTTCCGCATCCATTTCAAATCGAATAGAGTTGAATTAGAAGGTTATGTGATCATCGCGTGATAGTTTCAACTCGAATCGAGTTGATTGGTGTGGTTAGGTGATAATTTCACCATTCGTTTCAATTCGATTCGAGTTGAATTAGTAGGTTAAGTGAGCATTTCGTAATAGTTTCAACTCGAATCGAGTTGAATGTTTTGGTTGGGTTATCATTTCCTCATTTATTTCAACTCAAATCGAGCTGAATGTGCTCAGGTCAATTAGTTTATCGTTGTCAAGCCGTTTACGGTGCGAATAATTACTATTTGTATCAATACAATTTTCCTAGTTTTTATGAGTGCAGGTAATCAATAATACTGATTTCCATATCTTGCAATGCTGCAACTCAACATTTCACATGCACATTGTTCAAATTGTGTGTAATTATACTTCTAGAATGAAAACAAACTTCCCATACGTTACACAGTACGGCTATGTAGCAAACCAAACAAAACGGAAGTGATAAAACAAATGCAAAATATCATACACCCTAACTATGAAATACAAATGCTACTCACCCATTATAAGCTTCGGAGTTCTTGGTGAAGCTTCAAGACAAATTTCAATCGCGTTGCAAGATTGCAGATGTCAGCAATTGTCAATCACAATTGCAGATGGCACTTTGCATTTGCAAACGGAGCCCCTTCTTCTCAACTGCCACAAAGATCAACAGAATCTTATTTGAATATGTCACTCCATCTCAAGCTGCCTATTCACATTGAACTCACATTGTATTGAACCCAAAGCAAAAAGTTTGAAAAAGAACAAGTTTATTGGATATGCACTTGGAGCTACGATATTTACTCAAAGCTGGACAGCAATTGCCACATACATTTTAAATATAATTCAGAACATGTTATTTTTTCGTGCGGAGCTGAATAGGATAGAATACCTGATACACTACCCCAAATAGAAACACCTTTTTAACAATCAAACGCTCCTACTGAAAGAAATCAATCATCCTCATGTACTGACATAAGCTTCAAATTGATTGGAAGCACTATCTGGCTGGCTGGTTACACACCTGTGTGGTTTCGCTTCAAATCCCACAATTCGAGACTTTTGATCGGCCAAAAGATGGTAAAGCACGTTGGATTCAATCTTGAATTTCTGTGAACCCTAAAAAATGGAAAAGCATAATTTATATCAGTTTTAACAATACCTAGATAACAAATGGCAAAGTTCAGAAAACGTTCAAGCAAAGTTCAAAGAAACGAAAGAAACCCATAACCAATGAAGAAGACAAATGCAAATGTTCAAAATGCAGTGGATTAATCTTAAGGATAGATGTAGAACCCTAAGCAACTGAATCCTTATCAAAAGAATGTTAAGCACACAATCCCTTGAACAAACCAATGAAGAACACGAATCCAAATGTCCAAAACGTCCAAATCAAAGCAGAAGAATCAAAATGTTTTGAAGCGCAGTTGAATCAGACAAACTGACCTGCTTGGAGGTGGCGATGCTTGTGGGCGACAAAGCAGAGCAGCTTCACAAGTCAGCAAAACTCTAAGGCGTGGCGAAAACTCGGAGCTCCAAACCCTAAGGCTCTGCAAAGACCCTAAACAAGCTGCAGCAACTCGAAGCTCCAAACCCGACACTCCAAACTCAAAACTCCAAACCCTAATGCGCCAAAAAACAGTGAGAGGGAGCAAGAAAGAGCACGGAGAAGCAGGGAGACAAAGAGAAGAGAGCGGCAGTGGTAGCGGGGAAAGCGGCAGCAGCAGCAGGGAGAGCGGCAGCAGCAGCGGGGAGAGCGGCAGCAGCGCATGAGCAGAAGAAATGATAGGCAGGAGAGAATGAGCGCCAAACCCTAATGGCGCTCGACCAACCCCTCCCGAAATTTCTGCCTTGCCCGAGGGCAAGAAAACTCCTACTACCCGAGCGCATACACATACACGCATGTATATGCATACGTATATACATGCGTATACACATATGTATATGCATGCGTATACACATATGTATATACATGCGTGTATGTATGTACTCCCTCCGTCCCAAAGTTTAGGGTCCAACTCGTTTTCATGGTATTTCTTTGAGCCAATGTTGTTGATCATATTGTAAGAAACATGATTAAAAAAAGGTTCCAAATTATGTCACCAGAATGATTGAAGAACATTGCATGTGTTCATTGCAACCTAAATAATTTTAGCCACAAGGGATTATTTTTTTCACCTACTTTAAAAAGCACTTTCGAACTTGACTCTCAAACATGACAATAACTTTGGGACGGAGGGAGTATATAGAGGTGTATGTATGTACATATGTCTGCATATAGATGTATATGCATATACATACAATACGTGGAAGGCAGGGTCGGCAGAAAATACTTTTCCAGTAAACGCTGAAAGAATAAAAAAGTGGTATAAAGTATATTGTTGACATCTAAAGAAATGAAGACTAGTTAATAAAATGCGAAAAATAAACAAAACTTTGTCTGAACATATTGGATTAAAAGATAGATAGATAGATGGATAGATAGATAGATAGATAGATAGAAACATTGACCCTAAAGAAAAGGCCGGCGTGAATAGAGTGTCCGTTCATAATGTCAATGACTTGATGCCCACAGGACAATGGGACAGTGGAACAATACAACTGTCCTATTGGATTAAAACTTAGTTATTAGAGAACGCGCCTAACAATATAAAAAAACAGAAGAAATTTGTAGCCGGTACAGTTTTAATTTTAGCCTTTTTATAGCCGATTTTTAAATAATTACTTTTAAAAGTGCGGACATCCACGGTTTGAACTTCTGTTCATTATTCGACATGAAAGTGCCGCCCTCCGCGAAAATTGTCAACAAAATTGGATTACAGTATATTAACATTAAATGGGCTAGATTTAAAAATTATCTAGCAATCGATTAACGTCAAATGATTGTTATTCTTAGTTCAAGAAATAAGCCCCAAAACACAATTTCAAAAAGCACAATTGCAATCGAAATAATTTTAGCTAGAATGAATTAATCTTGTTGCCTACTTAACCCTTTAGTGACCAGAGTAGTTTTGGAGAAACCACACTTTTTTGGGTGATGTCTTCTTAAAACTCTTGCTGTTGCAATTAGGGATACCATTAACAATATCCAACCGTATGAATGTAAGCATAGCTTAATGAAATACGCGTCGGTTAAATCTTGATACGATCGGATTGTTGGATTGGAAGATTATAGTATGTCTTTGAACCGTATAATGCACACTCAAAAATGAGATTTTGGTGGGTGTGCGACTTCAAGGTTAAATAGAATTTGGCTTAAATTTTCAAATAAAAAAGTGAAGAGATTCAGCAATAACTTGTGCCAACACCTCTCCATTGCAATCTTTCATGTCAAGAACGGATTCATACATAATTATTGTGGATTTTATAAGTGAGAGTGACTTATCCATGTACAGTTTAGGACAAAGTTTATACATTCAAATAAGAAAGGAGTTGGTACATTGATTCAAATCGAACTACATATACTAATAGAGCATGAACAAGAGAACATAATCCAAAAAAAAAATACAACAAAACAAACTTCCAAACACATGAAATACCACATAGTACGTGTGTTGTATTTGTAACTATTTGCTACATTTTGAGGTATTTGCAGTATTTAGGTGTTTTGTACATAGGTATTTGGATAGTTAAGAAAGTCAGATTCCAAAATTTCTTTTTGCATCATCTGCAAAATCAAATGTTACACATCCGAACTTCAGACACCGGACAGAGATGATTTACAGATTTTCCAGAATTTCATTTTTTAATGATCCAGTGACCACTTAGTGGTTACCTGGGCATTAAAGGGTTAAAAAAGCACTTTCAAACATGACTTTCACACATGACAATAACTTTAGGACGGATGGACTATATTAATAGAAGTATATGTATGTACATATGTCTGCATATTTATGTATATGCATATACATACATTAATATGTGGAAGGCAAGGTTGGCAGAAAATACTTTTCCAGTAAATGATGAAACAATAAAAAAGTTGTATAAAGTATATTGTTGACATCTAAAGAAATGAAGTTAACAAAATGCAAAAAATAAACAAAACCTTGTTTGAATAGAATTGGATTAAAAGTTAAATACAATATGGATTTAATATTCTAAAATAAAAGTGAAGAGGTTCAAGCACTAACCTATATCGACAACTCTTAGTTACAATCTTTTATGACTGTCAAGAATGGACTCACTCAAAATTATTGTGATTTTTATAAGTGATAGTGACTTATCCATTAACGGTTCAGAACAAAAATATACGTTAACCCTTTAATGTCCCGATTCAACACTATTTTCAACGATTTGTTATAAAATGGTTGATGAAAAACGAAAATGGAGTTGATGTAGAAAACAAAGTTGTAAATTTCAATGTGTAGATAACATCCGTACGGTTGGATTCATCATATTTATTATCAATATTTTTTAAAGTAATTTTACAAGGTTTTCTCTTGAAATTCAATTAAAAATCCAAAATTCACACAATTTTTAAAAAAAATATTGTAATGAAATTAGAATGACATGCACTACGAGATGGTATGGTTTCCATTATTTGATTCTACTTACTATGGAAAATCATATTTAAGGTCTTTCTTTTTGAACTAAGATTGAAACTTGACACAAACCACTTTTGTAATTTTTCAAAAATTCACATTATCTTATTTGGAACACCTATGAAATTTGAACAAGAGAATACATTCCTAAAAAATATAACAAAAGAACAAATTGTCTTCCGAACTAACCCTGGAACTTCCGCATAATACATGTGATGCATATATATTAAGAAAGTATTGTATTTTGATTTGCGTATTTGCAGTAATATGACGCTTCTTTAAGTAATGTTTTGATAGTTACACAACTCCAAATGGAAAATGCATAAATTTGTGCGAAAGATGTATATTATAAGTGTCTAACTTTGAACATTACAATTCCAAACCATTTTTATTGATGTGCCAAAAATCGAAATATCGTTTTATGAAAAATAAAAAATTATTAAATACGTTATCAACTTTATTTTTATACAAAATCTGAATTATGTCTATCATTCAAAGAGAAATCATTTTTTATAAATACATATTATAACCCATTTATGTTTTGTCCAATAGTACACAAGATTTTATTTGTTGAAAAATATTTCACTATTCATCCTTAAATAAATATATCATCTTTATATATTAATATTTTATAATATATACACTACGTTGAATGCATGAGAAGTGTGAAGTATTTCATACTTTTTTAAGATGTACAATGCGTACTAAAATTCAAATTTAGAGCTACCTCAATCTTTTTGAATAAGCTAATTTATTATATTTTCGAGAGCAAGAAAAAAGCTTTGATAGGAGTGTAAAATTATAGTATGTTCAAATCGTATAAGTCTCAAATAATGTCTACGTTTTAAATTCATGGACCTTTAAAATTTAACCCACCGTTTATATTATTAATACTGTTTAGGAAAACTTAAAGTACAGTGTTTACTGTAGTTTAAGTAATGCATTCAAAAAATAGAATGTTTTAATGAGGCAAATTATATCTTCAAAATCATGGAGGAACGTACAAGTTGTAAAGACATTGAATAAGTAAAATGCATGAGAAAATTTAAGGAATGGAAAAAAATTTACAAGGATTAATTTGTTAAAAAATTTAAATGTGAGCACTAACGAAATATTTAAAGACCAAATTATATTTTATTACAACTCTAAGTACAACAATTCAAAATAACAAACCCTACAAGTTGCAAATAATGTCAAGTACTAAAATCCATGAGAATTATAAATTTATGCAAGCGTTTGTATACAAAATAATGCTTTATTATATTAAAGTACAATGTTTGCTGTAGTTTAATTAATGCATTCAAAAATTAGAATGTTTTAATGAGGCAAATTATAATATTTTCAAAATCATTGAGGAAAGTACAAGTTGTAAACACATTGAATAAGTAAAATGCATGAGAAAATTTAAGGATTGGAAAAAAATATACAAGGAATAATATGTTTAAAAATTTAAATGTCAGCAGTAGCGAATTATTTAAGGACCAAATTATATTTTATTACAACTTTAAGTACAACAATTCAAAATAACAAACTCTACAAGTTGCAAATAATATCGATTACTAGAATCCATGAGAATTTTTAATTTATGCAAGTGCTTGTATGGTGGATAATGCTTCAAATAAATCATTAAATTAATTAAAAGGACGGTTCTTGTTGTAGTTAACTTCATTAATGCATTCATTAAATAGTCGTATTAGAAGAAATGAGAAAATCTTATTAAATATTAAATAATGAGATTAAACATTAAATAGTCGTATTAAATCTTACAAATGAGAAAATCGTCAAGTAGTAAATACTATGAATATGCTATTGGCATTATTAACAACCATTATTTAAAATTATGCAAGGATTTTAATGGATGATGTGTAGTGCTAAAAAAATTAAATTTTAATGATGTTGCAACATTTGACAGTTGTCATTTCACGTTTAACATTAAACATTACGTATTAAACATTAATAGAATTTGACATTGCAGATGCATTTGCTAATCAATTTGTGAGATTGAGCGATGTACTAAAGAAAAGTCATTTTAATCTTAGTACTTTAAAAAACGACTATAAATTTTGTCACCATTGTCAAAAGAAAATATGCAATGTATATGTAAAAATACATCTCATATTCCCAATTTGTACAACATTTGAGGAAGTAATGACGTTTTGAAAATTATGACGATTGGTTGTTTCGTTCATTGAACTTTTAATGAAGTGCGTGCTGAGTGCATTCAATTTAGTTGAACTAGACATAACCAGTTTTTTCACAAATACATTAATTTTGCCAGTATAATGTATATGGTGTTACATAAGTAAAGTGATCGAATTGTTGTATATTATTGCAAATCTTCAATTAAAATGTTATACGAAATGAAATTAAAGTAATTATCCTAAACAACGGTCATGACAGTCACGTGTATAGTAGTTTTGAAATTGTAGGTCTATATAGTTGAAATTATAACTCATTTGCAATAATGTTAATCAATCATTAATTAACAATATATCATTGAAAGACATGACAAAACATTTCCCATTGTCAAGTTTAATTTTGACCATGCCTATTTCAATACTAAACAAATACAATCGCAACTGAAGAAAATATGAACAAAATTCATTTACTGTCAAAGAAGATAATACATGCTATTCTTGTACAATTGAAACACTCTCAAATTTAGGGAGAGGAAGCCATGCTCTGGTGTAAAAGTTAGTTAAGAGATCGGGTAGAAGATTTGGGAGAGTTAGGATCGTTTGAATGTGGGGTTTTCCGTGTCCGATTGCAGGAGATAATCAGGATTAGTGGCTGAGTGAGCAAGAGGAGGTACTCCGGTTCTCTCAGAACTCCTGGACGGGTAGTTCGGTAGAGGTGCCAGCATCCGGGTCGATCTTGTAATTGCAGGGTATGGGGAAGCCACAGTAAAACGGGTGGTGAGGAATTCAATCAATTCCTGACACCCCGGATACTGTCCATTTCGGTTAGCAAGTCGTTATAATATTTTGAAGAGAAGGGGGAAACACGGTTGCGCTTGTGTGACCGGCTATGGGTTTGGGATAAATCCATAGTTGAAGAGCAATATGGAAAGTACTCGGATTGGGGAGTTGAGTTCGGGTAAGCGGGAAGTCGTGAGTCCCCTGTCACGGAAATCAGTAGGGGAGGGTGTGACTTTAGATCCAGCATCCTTAAAAATGCAAATGGAGAACCCTCTGAGGGAAAACAGAGGTTAAGGGAAAACCGGATTAAGTGGTTAGGTTAGACCGGGTAGAGTAGGGTTGGCTAAACTTCCAACCCGGTCAGAAACCAGATCTAGCTATAGCCGGATCAGTCAGCAGAGAAGATCTCGTTTTAGTACAGAAAATGGGAGTTAATTGGTGTCCGGAACAGAGTAGTCACCAATCCGGGTCAGTTTCCGGCAACTTCTCACTTCACAGAGTCTCCGCGGATGCATAACCCGGAAATCACCTTTACGAGCATTCTTAATACGAAAAAGTGCGCTCTAGGGGAGTGTCCGGTACGACGTGCTACGACAGAAATTGTGGAAAAAGGACTGCTGGTATCGGCAGTCCGTTTAGGGTCTTGAAGCTGTGGTGACAAGATTGAAAATTCACTAGTTTGATTCAGCTAGAGTTTCTTATTGGTTTTGCGACTACAAATTTTTTCGAATATTAAGGCTTGTAATATACCGTTGGAAAGGTCTTGAGAATACCTTTCCAATGGTATATTATGCGCCCTTGAAATTGTGAAAAAAGACTGTCGGTATCAGCAGCCCGTTTGGGGTCCCAAAGCGGCAGTAACAAGAATGAAAATTCTCAAGTTTGATACTGCTAGAGTTTCTTTTTGGTGTAGCAACTGCAATTTTTGAATCTTGGAACGTGTAATATATATCGTTGGAAAGGTCTTGAGAATACCTTTCCAATAGTATATTATGCGCCCTTGAAATTGTGAACTAAAAATGCCGGTATCGGCAGCCTGTTTGGGGTCCCGCAGCGGCAGTGACAAGAATGAAAATTCTCAAGTTTGATTCAGCTAGAATTTCTTTTTGGTGTAGGGACTGCAATTTTTTGAATCTCGGGGCGTAAAATATACCGTTGAAAAGGTTTTGAGAATACCTTTCCAATGGTATATTATGTGCCCTTGAAATTATGGATAAAGGATTACCGATACCGGCAGTCCGATCGGGGTCTCGAAGTGGCCATGACAAGAATAAGAATTCTCAAGTTTGCTTCTGCTGGAGGTTTCATATATATGTGTATTTATATTTTTTAGTTCAATTTATGCAGGCCACGCTAATTTTAAAGAGATTGTCGAAAGGAAGATCGGAGTGCCAGTACTCGCAGACCAAAAGCGCGCGCAAAACTTGAACACTTGAGGAAACTAAAATGGCAGTGCCGGTACCGGCAGACCAAAAGCACGAGCAAAACTTGAACATTGGAGGAAATCAAAATCGCAGTGCCGGTACCGGTTGACGAAAAGCGCGAGCAAAACTTAAACATTGGAGGATACTAAAATCGTAGTGCCGGTACCGGCAGACCTAAAGTGCGAGCAAAACTTGAACACCTGAAGAAACCAAAATCGCAGTGCTGGTACCAGCAGACCAAAAGTCCGAGCAAAACTTGAACACTTGAGGAAACCAAAATCGCAGTGCCGGTACATGCAGATCAAAAGCGCGAGCAAAACTTAAACATTGGAGGAAACTTAAATCGTAGTGCCGGTACTGGCAGAGCTAAAGTGCGAGCAAAACTTGAAAATTGGAGGAAAGTAAAATCGTAGTGCGGGTACCGGCAGACCAAAAGCGCGAGCAAAACTTGAACATTGGAGGAAACTAAAATCATAGTGCCGGTACCGGCAGACCTAAAGTGCGAGCAAAACTTGAACACTTGAGGAAACCAAAATCGCAGTGCCAGTACTGGCAGACCAAAAGCGCGAGCAAAACTTGAACATTGGAGGAAACTAAAATCGTAGTGCTGGTACCGGTAGACCTAAAGTGCGAGCAAAACTTGAACACTTGAGGAAACCAAAATCGCAGTGCCAGTACCGGCAGACCTAAAGCGCGAGCAAAATTTGAACACCTGAAGAAACCAAAATCGCAGTGCCGGTACGGGCAGACCAAAAGCGCGAGCAAAACTTGAACATTGGAGAAAACCAAAATCGTAATGCCGGTACCGGCAGACCTAAAGCGTGAGCTAAACTTGAACACCTGAGGAAACCAAAATCGCAGTGCCGGTACCGGCAAACCAAATGCGTGAGCAAAACTTGAAAAGCGGAGGAAACCCTAAGCGCAGTGCGGGTAGCAGCAGACCAAAAAGGCAAACAAAACATGGTCACCACTCAGAACTTGAAACCCTCAAAAGCTCACGAGCTTGACCCATAAGGTCAGAGCCAGCACTCAGAACTTGAAACCCCAGAGCTTGGAACCCGAGAATCTGAATGCCCCAAATACTCAAAAATCTAGCTATTGAGGAAGGTGAAACAAGACCCCAAGGCTTACCTTCATCCTCAGTGCACTTTGTCTCCATCTAGTAATCTTTGCTCCCCTGACCGATGCTCTCCACGTCCATCTACTGCTTTGAAGCCTTCCCAAACAGTGAACCCTCGACCTCCAAGTCCGCCACTTTTTACGACAAGAACAGGTACTAAAAGTGCTCGACAAAAGAGTCTTAAGGATTCTACGTAAGACACGGTTCCGCCATATTCAAAGGAGTTAGAAGTAAAATTCAGAATTGATGCATACTCCAGATATCCATCTTGCTCAATAATTCAGAACTCAATGATTTGACACTACTAAACAACAGTTGACAACGTTTGAATTTGCAGTGGCAATTATGGACTACTAAATCCCATAATGATTTTCCAACTGCAGAGCAAAGCAACTCTATGGAATGGACAAACACTCTAACGAGCAGGCTTGGACTCGTATCCACACGTTAAACATTGTGACTAATTTAGGTTTGATCTTTCGTACCTGGTCTTACTGTGGTCATCTACAATGTGAGAATGTCGAATGTGATTTTCTAACCTGCGTGCATCGACGGCCGCTGTTGATGAAATTGAGTGGGATGGTGTCTCCTCTTTCGTTTTTGACGTAGGATATAATCCTCCTAAAGGATCCACTTTGGTTTGCAAATGTTGTAAGGTTCCTCCTTCGTGTCTTGCAACGTGCAATGCCAAAATCTATTATGTTCTAGCTAAAGACAACATGACCAGAGCTTATGTTCATTTTGGCAATCACAACCACCCCATCAAGATCGGTGCTTATCGTGACGATATTGCAAGAGATGAGAGGTTAGTCGAGGAGCAAGTGCAGCGAACTTCTACTGCAACCAACTCTGCCATTGTTTTGGAGGCTACAAAGGAGATAGTCGGGGACATGCTCGTTGTTGCTGAAGGTGTGCAATCAAAGACACTAGAGCTCAATTAGCTCTTTTCACTCTTAAATAGATGTAAGGAGCTTACTTTGCCTTGTATTCACAATAAAGTGACCGGCTTCAAATACTTTCGCAGGTTTAGAGCTATGGACAGCATCACCAAGCTTGGCGGCTCAAATAAGTGGTCCGCTGTCCAAGAGAACAAGTTCCCTTATCAAAGATTGGAGTCACACAAAGTCTTTGTGTTCAAAATGTCAAAAGTTGGGCGGGTAGCGGAGTTGACCTCGTCCAGCGCATGCAGCCTAGTGGAGACCTCCAAAACACATAGCATATGTTTGACCATGTTAAAAGGGTCAAAGAGTGGACCACCATAGGCTGCCACATCTACAACCCCACTTATTGTCGTGTCATGACCATCGCACTTTGCAATATGCAGTCTGAGGACGTCGCTTCCTAAATGGTTGTCTGGAAGAATCTCAATGCCATCATCGGTCGCCATGGAGTTGAGAATCCAAATTTCAAAGGCTTCATGGCCGATAGTACACTAAAAAACTGGAATGCTATACGCATTGTATATGGAAGTGGAGATGCATCAATTCCGATGCCGAATAAGGAACAAACTTGTTTATTCCATTGGTTGCAGTCCATGGAGAAGCAAACCAAGGCTGACATTCGAGCTGACCTCCAGGACCAACATCGCCTCCTGTGCAAGCAATACAAGAAGGCCTCAATACAATCGGATGCTGATACCCAGTATCTCGCTATTCGAGCTTCGTGACTGTCATCCGGAGCTACAACTGAAGATGGTTTACGACGTCTTGACCTCTGGCACTTCCGATACCGCCAGTGAAGAGGTTTCATGCAGCTGGTAAGTGAAGGTGAACATGGTTCCTGTCCCGCCCTAGGATGCATTGTCACATTGGATTTCGGCACACATCCGACGATTCAACAATACCATCTCACAATTTTGCAATTCCCAAACTGCTCTTGCCCTTATTTCAAGGAGATGTTGACTAAAGCTAAGGGAGGCCGTAGTCAATGGACTTATTGCAAGCATTTGTATTTTATCTTCACCATCATACACTCATATGTGGATTTGATGCTGAAGTCGATGCCTTCATACATGCACCTACTCTTAGCTTCAATGAATTTAAGCTAGTTCTTGAGAGTGGATTGTTGACTCACCCAACATCTTAGGGTAGTTCACTATTCCTAGTTCCATTGTTCGCAATTGCATACTCTTTAGGTCAATGAAACAGTAGTGAGACTAAAAGGGCCACTATTGTAGTTCTTAAACTTGGGTACCATACTAAACCCTAATCTATGGAATTTGTTCTATTTTGCACCCCAAATTGGCTCTAATTTGTTCTAATTATGTACTCAAGTGGTATAGTAATTGTACTACTCTTCTACCGCGTAGCAGGTAGGATACATCAACTACAGACTTTGATCCTCATTTGTACTAGAATACATTATTTATGGACACTTTGTACCGTATATCTACGTTGAATATCCTGTATATTAATTATCTACTCAAATTTAACGTATTGTACTTGCCTCCGTTTCTTCTACAGACATCGTTCTTTCTACGTTTTATGGAAGCGCACCCTGAATGCAATATTCGAGAGAGAGCATTTGAGAGGTTGAAGCTATGGTGGGTGAAGAAATTCAAAGAGAGGAATACATGTTGCTCCATATATCATGCGGAGATGGACATGATGAAGGCTGGGTTGATTACTCTCAGGGATAAGTTTAGGGGGTTTCTGGTAACTCCCCTTGGTAAGAACCTACTCGGTAATCAGTACCGGGGGATTACTAGCTACCGAGGAGAAGGAAGTTAACAAAATGGATAGCAAAATACTCAAAGCTAAGTCAGTTATCACAAAACTGAGAGAAGACAAACTGATCTGAATAAGCAATGGTATACAGAAAGGCCCTCGATAGGAAATAAGTCAGAAGAAAATACTTCTAACACAAAGCAATTATCTGGGAAAATGGAGCATGCCAATGAGGTTGGCTCTATTGCTTTAATACCACAGTACAACCAGATCTGACAGTTAGGTCAGATCGGTAAAAAAGTGTTTCCTAGATCTACCTACTGGGATAACTTGGAAAATTACCCAGGTAAAACTCAGATCGGTAGACCTACCGATACTCCTAATTTACGGTTAACACTATCCCCCCTCTAAACCAAGTTCACACCTGGAACTTGTTTTTTCAACTTCGATATACCGGAGGGATTTCTTCTCTGTGGGACTGGTTTGCCTACTGATGGTACGAAAAGCCCGAAACCCTTCTTCCTCAGATTCGGAACGCTCCTCGGTATTCGGTGTGTTGTGCCGAGGGTGGTGGGGGGTCCCGGTTTCCGGTGCGCTGATATTGCCTTGTGTCTCTGGGGTCCCGGTTTCCGGTGCGCTGATATTACCTTGTGTCTGGGGGCTAAGTAATTCTCGTCCATCAAATGAACCCCCGAACATGGAGTCAAAACCCTCCGTCGGTAAGGGAGGAGCTCGGATGGGACTGTGTTCCGTCGTGGCCAAGTTCACAATTTGGGTGTCGGTAGAGTCTGGTGATGGAGGGTCCGGAACGTAATTCGGATGTGCTCTTCGGTACTGGTTGAGCATCCGGTAGGTGTTGTTGAGTGCCGTCTCGATCTCCTGGCTGCGAATGTTCAGCGCGTCGTACTCGATAAGTAGGTGCTCCATTTCGGTAGTGATGGTTGCGCGGAGCTCTGTCTCGGTCCGGAAGGTCTGTCAGAGTGTGTGGATGATGATCTGATCTTTTGCTCGATCGGCTCTGAGCTGCTCCCGTTCTGTTTCCATAGCATTCAAGAGAGTCGCCTGGGCTTGTACCTGCTGGGTTAGGTCCGCGACTTCGATACGGGCTCGTTCACGTTCCGCTTGAACTCGAGCAAGGTCGGTAACATGCTGTTGAGCTTCGGTTTGAGAGGTGTCGAGTTGGCCCTCCAGCTCGGTAACACGCTTTAAGGCGTTCTCCAGTTGGCGCTGATGTGCTTCCGGGTCCGAGATGGTAAGTCGTTGGACTTGCGTCTGGACCTCGGTGAGTACGTGAGACAATGTGGCTGTCGTGCTTCGAAGGAAGCATACATTCTGCAACAAGTTCCGAGGTCCGTGGAGCAGAATATTCGGAGGTTTGAGACTCTCGGTGGGGAGAGATACCGAGGTCAGGGGCGGTGCCATCTGCACAGATACTTGGATACTGGTAGTACGAGTGACCTCGGTAGTGGGCATACCTGAAGTCTGGATTGGCTGTGGTGGTGGATTGCGCCAGTGATCTTTGGTGGTGTCGAGGATTCGACGCCATGTGGTGACGGGACCGGTGGTGGAGACGGAGTGCGTTGAGATGATCGGTGCGTTGAGGAGGATCCGCCGCCATGCTCGGTTTGGCGTCGAGGATTCCTGCTAAATTTGTTCAAGGCGTCGGTGAGGTCGAATCGGTTCTTGCGTTTGGAAGTCGTGGGTGCTGGTGTGATGCGGCTGCAAAGTCGAGACGAGATCCCTGAGTCAAGCACCATGGAGAAGAGGGGCAGTGATGATCGCTGCTTCGGTAGTTCGTACCGATGGACGCGTCCTGGTGCCGAAGAAGGCGGAGTATGGGTGCCGGTGCTCGATACTTGTCCCGGTGCGGTAGTTGTAGTTGTGCCCGGTATGGTAATCGGTGCTGCTCGTTCAATTGTGGTGGGTTCTTGTCCTCGGATCAGTATGTTCCAAATTTCCGCTGAGTGGCACAGCGGAGAATGGCCTCCCTTGATGACGCCTAGTTCCTTCTGAAGCTGTCCGAGCATGAAGGAAGCCCAGTTCCAAGATTCTCCGGTATCGGTAAGGGACAGTTCATCCAACGTGAGTATCTCTCTGAGGCATTGCTTGGACGTGTAGGACTGCTTCCTCTTGAAGTAGATTGCTTGCAGTATGCCGTACTTCCGAGGTCTTAACTCCTCGGGTCCCAGGGAAACACTGTAGCCGTCGGTATCGGGTCGGTGAAGGGCTTCATGGCCGTTGGGACCGATGCTCCAGTACTTGAACTCCTCCGGATCCGGGTTGTTATTGACCTCAATAGTTGTGCCAGTCGGTAGTCAAAAGATGTTGGTGATGTCTACCGGGGTGATAACATAGGTCCGCCCGATGACTTCTCCGATGATCGACTGCTGTTTGGTGCTTTGGGCGGTGTTGATGAAGTTCTCCACGACATCTTTGCGGATCGGTTGTCCCCACGGTAAGTTAACAAAACCCTCGAGGTCGACACGTTGAATCCACGCGCGTTCATCCGGATGGGCGGCGGCATAAGATTTCCAGGCCACCATGTGTTTGAGCGGTAGGCATGTGAATTCCCGCCAATCTGGTCCTACCGGGTTGCCTCAGGAAGAGCTTGCACGGCGACTGTCGACCGCGGTCTTCTTCTGGCCTGTCATCCTGCAAAAACGAACACGGAGATTTCCTCGCTTTTTCTCTCGGGAAGTGGAAGTGGCTACCAAGCTAGAGGGAAAGAGAACTCTAATCCGCGCCATTTGCCTCGGTCGATTGTGTCGGTGGCGTTGAACGGTAGCTACCGGCCGTGGCGGCCGGGGAAGAAGAGAGGGAGACGGAGAAGGAGGGCGGAGACGGAGAGCTAACCGGGAGGGGGAGAGAACTGTGTCGGCGGAAGGCGGCATGGTGAAGAAAGAATAAATAGAAGAAGAGGCGGACAACGGAGTGAATGTCGAGGGCGGTGTAATGAAGAGAGATGGAGTGGGTGGGTGCGAACTAGGTTGGGAGAATGGCGGCGCGTTAGGGTTGGTTACTGCCGAACTTGTCACTCGGTACGGTTTTTGCCTTGGTGCTACCGAGGTAGTCGGTTCGGTATGCCGGAGCGGCAGCGTTAGTGGCAGTTGTGATGCTGCGGTGGCGGCTGTGCTGTTGTGGTCGGTTAACGCGGTCAGGGGTCATACTCGGACGGTAGGTCGGGTCGACAACTCCATCGGTTAGGTATCCAGGCAGGACTCAGTATCCCGAGGTAACCGAGGAAAAATTTCCACGGTGATGCAGTTGGTGGAGATGGATTTGTTAGTATCTTCTGCTTCGTCTTCCTCATCGTCTTCAGCTGCGTCTTGGGCGTCTGGTTGGTGAAGGATGGTACTTTTATATGGGGCTGTTTGGGTGGCACTGTGTAGCTGATCGTCATTGAGAAATCGGTACGGTTTTAGTTTGTTGATGTGGACTATAATCGGGTCGGGGTCGAATTTGTCAACGGCCACGAGTAACACTGTATTGTTAGGTAGTGGGTATTGAACTCGGTAAGACCCAAACCATTTGTTCTTCAGCTTACCGGGGTGGATGTTAGCACCTTTGGGGTACCAGAGTACCAGGTCGCCCTGTCGAAACTGATCGGTCGGCCCCGTGGTGTTGGCCCATTGAGCGCGGTTCCATTGGGATATCCCTTGCGTCTCAAGGGCTTGATGGCGAGATTCGTCCAAACGCTCCAGATCTGCGGTGCGCGCTGCCAAGACCCGACTGGGTGAAGGGTCGGTAGTGGTGGGCTTGGTTGGTAGCAAGTATTCGGTAGGCAAGAGGGGGATGATGCCATATAGAAGTTGAAATGGTGTATGACCGTTACCAATCTTGAAAGCCGTGCGGTAAGCGAATAAGACGGTCAGTAACTGCCGATCCCAATCAGTTCGGTTGTGATTGACCAACTCAGAAGGAGTTGGACAATCACCTTGTTGGTAGATTCCGCTTGACCATTTCCTTGAGGGTAATAGGTGGTGGATGTCGTGTGGCGCAGTAAGAAGTGCTCCATGAGGGCGTAAATAACGTTGTTGTTGAAATGTACTCCTTGGTCGCTCACGAAGTGGACAGCCAAAGCGGGTGAGGATGTTGTCATATAGGAACTTAGCCGTGTCTTTGGCGGTGTTGTCACGGAGTGCAAGTGCTTCCACCCATTTGGTGGCGTAGTCTGTGGCCACCAAGATGTAGCGGTTGCCGGTGACGGTGCGTTTGAGGGGGCCTACAAAATCCAGTCCCCATTTCATAAAAGGTTCCGTGGGTAGAGTGGTAAGTAATTTACCGGTTACCGCTTTCTTGAGTCCTCCCACGTGTTGACATTCATCGCAGCTCCGACAGTATTCAAAAACGTCTTTATGGAGGGATGACCACCAGTACTCGACGTCGAGAATTTTCCGGGTGGTGATTTCGGTAGAAAAATGTCCTCCCGAGTTACCATGGTGCAGCTCCCTGATAATCAATGTGGTCTGGTCGTCGGTAATGACCTTCTGTAAAGAGAAATTTTTGGTGTGTCGATACAAGGTGCCATCGACTAACTGAAATGGGAGGGCTTGGTAGGCTAACCTTTTCTTGCGCTTGGTACTCCAGTCGGCAAGGAAGGTACCGGTTTTGAGGTAGTCGTGCACTGTCGTAAGCCACTCCGGTAGTATGCTGAATAGCTGGGCATCGGACGTGGTATCGGTAATCCCGGTGGCCGGTTCGGCTACCGTGTTCCGAGAAAGGGCGTCGGCAATACCGTGTGTCTTGCCTGGTTTGTAAACGACTGTGAAGTCAAATTCCAGAAACAAGAGTAACCATCGAGCAATACGGCCGGAAACTTGAGTCTTGTTGACGAAATAGATCAATGCCATGTGGTCGACGTAAAACACGAAGCGGTTACCGAGGAGGTAGTGTCGAAATTTGTTGATGGCGTAGACCATGGTTAAAGCTTCACGCTCGATAGTTGTATAATTCTTCTCTGCGCGGCTCAGTAGTCGGGAGGCGTAGACGATGGGCTGGCCGATTTTCCTGGTAGGGTTCTGCGCCAGCATAGCTCCTACTGCAATATCCGAGGCATCCGTATGAATGTGAAATTCCAGCTTCCAATTGACCGCGATAAGGATCGGGGCGTTAACATAACGCTTTTTTATCTCTGTAAATGCTTGGTTGCACTCAGTAGTCCAGGTAAATGGTTCGTCTTTTCTTGTAAGTAAACTGATGGGCGCCATAATCTGGGCATAATCGCGGATGAAACATTGGTTGAATTGGGAAGGCCATTGAAAACCTGGATGTCCTTGATGTTCCGAGGGTGTGGCATTGTGACGAGAGCTTCGATTTTCTTTGGATTGGGGAATTTGCCCTCTGCGGAGACGACATACCCAAGAATCATACCGGAGCGAATTAGAAAACAGCATTTTTCGAGGTTTAGACTGATACCGAACTCACGGCATTTGGTGAAGCACTTTTGGAGTTAGTCGAAGGGTGTCTCGGTAGTACTATACACACAGTAGTTGTCGACGAAGAGCTTCATGAAATCACCGAGGTATTCCTTGAAGGCTTGGTTGACTGCTCGTTGGTACGTTGGCGGAGCGTTCTTCAAACCGAACAGCATGACTACCCAGACGAAGGCTCCCCAGTCGGTAATGAACGCCGTCTCATGGCAGTCGTCGGGTGCAATCTTGATCTGGTGATAACCGGAGAAGCCATCGAGAAATGAGTACATCTCGTTGCCTGCTACCGATTCGAGAACCTCATCGGTAAACGGTAGGGGATACGGATCCTTCTTTGTTGCCTTGTTGAGACGCCTGAAATCAACGCAAATGCAAAGTTTGCCGTTCTTCTTTGGTACCACGACGATTGGTGATAACCAGGTAGTATGGTCCACAGGTTCAATTAATCATGCCTGCAAAAGTTTATCAAGATCGGTTTTCATCGTTGCCACATAATTCGGATTCATTCGGTAGCGTACCTGATGAGTTGGGGGAATGCTGGTGTCCAGTTCAATCTTGTGTTGAGCGATGTGTTCCGGAATGCCACGTAGGTCATGGTATGAAAGTGCGGAAGAGATCTTCAGCCTTTAGTAGTAGGGATTCCGGAATAGAAGTACCGATACGGATAATGTTGGGGTCGGTATCGATTTTGAGGTTGAGGTCGGTATCGGTTCCGAGGTTGAGGTCGCGTAATTGCTCTTCTTCTGTCTGCGACCATTTTGCTACCGATATTGTTTTTACCTTTTCCCAAATCGGTATTTCATCAACTGGCATGGTACCTTCCGTATGGGTTATGGTTGGTAAGGTGAGTTCGGTAGTGCTTACCTGGCACAAGTCGTCAATAGCTAATGTTCCAATAGGGAGGAGGAACTCTTTTGCCTCGAGTAGAATGAGTTCTTCGTCGGTAAGGCCGTCCACGTAGTTGTAGCAGTCGAGAGTATCGAGAGTTGTAGCTTCAAAACCTAACTCCCGGTTAATCCGTACCGTTCGGATGGTACCATTACCCATGATCTGGATGTGGTCGTTAGCCCAATCGTGAATGACTCGGGCGTCCCTGAGCCATGGTCTACCGAGCAACAACGTATAAGCTGAATTGACATCCTTACAAGAAATAACGGTGAGAATAATGATATAGGGGATACCATGAATGAAGATCTTGATGTTCCTAAGCAAGCCCAGCGGTTGGATGAGGGAACTATCTGCCATTCTCAATTTAAAAGGTGCCGGTGTTGGGGTCGGTAGTCAAAGCCTACGTCGCTCGGTTTCGATGATGACATTTACTCCCGATCCTCCATCCAGAAGGACATCCTGTATTTGATGACTCCCAATTTTGACTGAGATAATTGGCATGTGACGGTCGACCGCTACTACTGAATGCACTGCCACTGTCGGTGGCTCGGCAACCGGGATGGTTGTCGGGGTTGTCTGACCGAATCAGCGGTGGATATGTTCAGTAATACTAGGTGCAATAGCCATAAGGTTTTTGAGACTGACCTGGATTGTTTGTGATTCGATTTGCTGAAGAATGGTCTCGCAGATATCCATGGTGCTGTCCGGAGCGGTTGGAGTGACACGGGATGATGGTGGCTGCAATGGCGAGAGGTCTTGTAATTCACGGACCGTCTTTATCATTTCGTCGCGCAGCTGCTCTTCGGCTTGCCAATCTAACTCCTCGCTTTGGCGGGCTGCTCCAGTAGTTGGTGTGGGACTGTTCGGGACTACCGAGTCTGGATGCTGTGTCTTACTCCGAGTGCGAGGACCGATGAGAGTGACATCTACGGTATGTACATCGGTGATGACTACCGAGGAACCTGAGTGGGCAGGTAGTTTGTTTTGGATGGCTTTTTTAACATCCTCATCTAATAAAAGTGGACAACGATGTCCCGGATGTTCAAGCGATCCACATACATTGCATGGGTACCGTTGTACCGGGGTCATACTACGAGAAGTACGGCGGTTTTCGGTACTTACCGGAGTTGGTCTTTGCTGAGTTTGAATCTGATGGACGGAAGCCGTATCGGTTTTCTTCCCATAGTCACTGGCCGGGTTGCGGTAGCATGTCCCCCATTCATGACCCATACGACTGCAACCGATACACTTCAGGTTACGTCGGGGGTTGTCTCCGGTACTGGTCGAGGGAAGGATCGGTTGCCGTGATTTGGGTAGACCTTCCTCTGCGGTGCGTGCCGAGTTCACAACTTCGGAAAATGTTTGACGTTGAAGGCCTAAAGTGGCTACCTGCAGATACTCCAATAAGCCAGCGCGAAAATTGCTCAACATGAACATATCATCCGGAGGTACGGTTAGATTTTCCGCGAGTTGTTGGAGACGTTCGGCGTAATCATCGACAGATTCCTTCGGTTGTTGATTGATGGTACAGAATTGGATGTACGTTTGGTCGTTCGTCTTGATGGTTTGGTAGCGTCGTTTGAATGCGGAAAATACTTCCTGCAATGTATTAGTAGGATGAATGCATCTATGGTATGCAAACCAATTCGACTCTTTTTTGGTGAGAGTGTTACCGAATAATTCTAATTGAACCATGGTCTCTGTTTCGCCATCTAATCTAATAGCAGATTCGAACTTGCGACAATGTGTCTCAGGACACTTATCGGTTTTGTACTCCGGATACGGTACCGCTTTCCGAGCGGTCGAGGTAGGGCGTCGTGTCAAACCTCGTTTATTCAAAAAACGGAGAGTTAGGGTTTGTAGGGCAGTAAAAGGTAACCCGAGCTGCCATAAATGGGAGAAATGGCGTTCCTAGTGGTCTCTTTACTTATTTGGAGAGAGGGGTGCTCTCACGCGCGCCTTAAGTGTTTACTACGGAATCTGAGAATGGCGGCGGATCGGACAAGAGACCGGAGGGGAAACCGGGAGTCGGGGAACGGGCCTCTGCCGGGCCCGGCCACGATCCGGGAGTTGAACTGGGCCGCCTTAAACTGGGCGGCTCACTGTTCATTCCTTTCCGATTCCTCCAGCCCTCCGTGCACACCCGTTTTTGCACCTCCGGAGAGCATTAGGGTTTCCATTTCGCACCCGAAGAAGGGGAGCAGTGAGCGGCCGGTGTGTGAGGAATTTGAGCACCCTGGAGTGAGGGAAATTGAGCACCCGGGGAGAAACAGTAGCGGGAGGTTAGAATTTGGGAGAGGCGAGCACCCGGACAGCGAGCGCCGCCATTTCCGGCGGAATTGACGGAGGGGAGTAGGTGCGCAGCCGGGAAGAGAGGCGCTGGGACTCCGGGAGGTCAGGCGCACACTACGGAAGCAAAAAGGGAAGCGTCCGGAGCGCGAGGAGCGCAGTTTACCGGAGAAGGAGCTGCGCCATTCTCAGGGGAGTAAAGAAGTGCGTCCAGAGTCTGCAGCCATGGCGCGGAGGGATGTCAGAACGATGATTACGGAGAAGCGCATCTGTCCGGACATCCCGCCGCACGAGGGGGACTTGGACGAATTGATGAAGGACCTCGAGAAGATGGGGTGCGCGGGGCTCTTTGGGAGAGTGTGGGATGTGCAGGATTCCCGGATGCTGGAAGAAATTGAGGGCGGGTCTATGTTGAGCGCCTTCCGGACAACCATCCGGGCGAAATATGGGAGCTGGACCCAGGAGATGTGGAGGGAGCTATACAACTTCCCGGACACGAGCATAGATCTGGAACCGGGAGGCAAGGGCGACTCGGATTGGGTGAAGGTGCGATTCACCCACATTTCGAACCACGACAGGTTCAAGGTGGCGGACTGCATTATACCCCGAGAGCAACGGTTGCTCCAGTATGTGGTGCCCATCCTCAACCCGGAGAAGCCCACCACCCTCACCGTAACGCTGGCCCGAGGCATCTACTCCGCTCTGCTCCGGGAAGAAGGATCAACTGGGCAATCCTGCTACACCGGAATACGCAGAAGTGGGCGGTGAACCAAGACAGTAAAAAGGGTGTCCGTTGGCCCCATTTCTCCACCACCTGTACGAGAGACATGGGTGCCTCACGGAGGAAGAACGGAAGAGGTTGGAGGAAATGCCCATTCCGGGGCTCAAGAACCCGACCAAGAGGAGGGTAGCTCTTCCGGGTGGAGGAATAGGGACCAGCAGACCCGGGTCGTTGTCACGACCGGGTGAAAGGAGAATGGCTCCACCAACCTCCCAACCGGACAGAAGTAGGATCCAGGGAGAAGAGCGCAGGAAGGACAAGGAAGACCGCCCGAAGAGGAGTCAACCAGGAGGGGCCAGCGCTGAATCAGAGCAGAGGACGAAGAGGAGAGAAGACCGGCCCGAGAGGGGCCAACAGGGTGACACCCGGCTGCGTCAAGATGAGCAGCAGAGGAGGAAGGACCCGAAAACAGACCAACCGGGGGAGGCAAGGTTGCAGCAGGAGCTGAGAACAAAGAGGAGGGAGGATCCGGAAGAAGAGGAGGATTCTTCGCAGCTGAAACTAACCCGGAAGAAGCCGGTGAGGAATCAAGGAGGAGGTTCCACCCAAGAGCAACCTCAGGTGACCCCGGTGGTGGAGTCCAGGCCAGAGAAGGAGACAGGCCCCACTCCACCATCGCCACAGGGACAACCTGAAGCAGATTCCGGATTCATGGATGAGGACCCTGCCCCGGAAGTTCCACAGGAACGATTGGTGAAGGGGAAGCAACCAGCAGAGGAGGCAGGTACGTCCCAAGTGCAACTTCCGGGCCTGAAGTGGAAGTTGGTCCTGATTGAAGAGGAGGAGCCGGAGGGTCCGGAGACCACTCCTAGGAAGGACAAAGGACCCGCCCGGAGGAAGACAACCCCGCTCAACAAGCGTCCCAAGGAGCCAGGGGGCGACGGGGAAGAAACAGGAGAAGAGGATGACCAAAGGCAGGGACCACCATTGGAGGAAGAACCGGAACCGGAGGAACGGGAACACGAGGCAGGTCCATCCGGAGGTGTACAGGAGGAAGGGGAGGCCCCACTTCGGGCGGAGAACATACTCCTGCAGACCCAGATTGCCCTGGACATGGTGACGGAGCAGTACACTCCCATGTTCGCCGCACTCCAGGAGACAGGAACTCTCCTCCGAACAGAGGACGCTCTGAAGTATCTGGCGCGGATCCGGAAGCTCCAGAGGAAACTCATCCGGAGTAGAGAAAAGGAGAGCAAGTTGACCGGACAACTGCAAAGCCTCCAGGAGGATGAGAGCGAGTCCGTCGCTCTCTTGAAAGGTTTGAAGGAGGAGCTGCAACGGAAGGTGGCGTACATCAAGAAAATGGAGGCCCAAGTGCAAAAGAACGAGTTGCAGATCCGGGAACAGGAGGAGACCATCCGAAGAATAGGGAAAACAAGTCGGCAGTGCATCACCAAACTGTCAGGGTTGTTCCACCCGGATGGGGAGGCACAGATGAAAGCCCGGCTGTATGACGAGAAGGTAGGTTAGCCGGGATTGGAAGGAGCAGCCCGGATGAAGAACGTGGTCCGGGAGTATTCGGAGATGGTGGAGGCCTATCTGATGGAGTTCCGGGAACTGGCAGAGCACTTGAGGGGGAGCTCTTCCGATGAAAAACCAGGTCAGGAGGAGACAGCCAACCAGGGCGATAGAGTAGGGTCCGGGGAGGGACTGCAGGGGATGTTCAATATGTCTGCAGGAGGGTGAAATCGACCGGTTGATGCAGAAGGGGAGCTCAGCGCAGGAACAGACCCCCCGGGTAAGACTGGATGTGGAGCCAATCCACATGGTCCGACCGGCCGAAGTGAGCCCTGTGGAAGTCCGGAACCTCTCGGAAGAAATGGAGGCGATGGGCGTTCAGTCAGACAGGGTGGAAAGGCAACAGGGTGGGCCAGGAAGTCACCCGGGTAGCCAGTCGGGAGGAACGGAAGTGGGCGAGCCAACCGGAGGACGACAGGTGGAGCAGCCGGCTGGTCACGAACTACGAGGAGCTCGGTCCACGGATCCGATCGTGGTGGACAGTCCGGAAGTCCAGGAGGGGCAGCCAATGGAGGACGAGTAGCTGTCGGGGACTGTCGGGGGGACCGGAGGCAGTGATCCGGGTTTTGTGGATCTGACTATTTAGAGTAGGGCCTTTTGAGTAGGTAGAGTAGAAGACTTTTTGTTGAAAGGACTTTTAGGGCTTTGAATGCTAGTGGCGGCTTAGGATGAGAATTGGGCCGTGGAGAAGGATCCCCTGATTTCCGGATTCCGGGTTTTTAGGATCTGAGGATCTCCCGGATCTGGGCTTCGGGGTTGGCTTTTTATCAAGGAGTGTTTCTCACTCCTTGGGTCTTTTGTGTACTACTGTTCCGTGTAAATGAGTAGAGGCACATGTTCTTTCCACAAACTGTGTGTGTGTGTGTGTGTACATGTGTGTTTGTTTGTGTTATTATCCGAAACAGTGTCTCAATTAGTCCCTTGGTAACCGTGCGGATTAGCCGGGTTCTGGTGTAAGAGTCAGTTCAGAGACCGGGTAGAAGATTTGGGAGAATTAGAAGTGTTTGAATGCGGGGTTTTCCGGAACTGATTGCAGGAAATACTCTATGTTAGTGGCTGAGTGAGCAGGAGGGGGTACTCCGGTTCTTTCAGAACTCCTGGACGAGTAGTTCAGTAGAGGTGCCAGCACCCGGGTAGATCTTGTAATTGCAGGGTACGGGGAAGCCAGAGTAAAACGGGTCGTGAGGAATTCCATCTCTTTCGGACACCCCGGATACTGTCCACCCCGGTTAGCAAGTCGTTGTAGTGTTTTGAAGGGGGAAAACCGTGTTGCTCTTGTGTGACCGGCTGGGAATTTGGGATAAATCCACAGTTGAAGGATAATACGGGAAGTACCCAGAGTAGGAAGTGAGTTTGGATAATCAGGAAGTTGTGAAACCCCTATCATGTAAATCAGTAGGGGAGGGTGTGACTTTAAATCGAGCATCCTTAAAAAGGCAAATGGAGAACCCTCTGAGGGAAGACAGAGGTTAAAGGGAAACCAGATTAAAAGGGTAGGATAGACCGGGTGGAGTAGGGTTGGCTAAACTCCCAATCCCGATAGATACCGGATCTATCCATAATCGGATTAGTCAGTAGGGAAGATTTGGTTTGAGTAGAGAAAAAGGAAGTTAATTGGTGACCGGAAGAGAGCAGTCACCAATCCGGATCAGTCCCCGGAAACTTCCCACTTCACAGAGTCTCCGCGGAATGATAACCCAGAAATCACCTCTACGAGCATTCTTAATACGAAAAAGTGCGCTCTAGGGGAATATCCGGTATCACGTGCTACGACACGTCGACCCGTGGGTTGAACGCTTGGGTCGCCGGCAGGTCGGTAGGTTGGAGTCGGTACTCCGGTAGCCATAATGCGGCGTGGTTGGGGAAAATTATAAGGACAGGAGGTAGAAGGGTGGTCGGTATGGCCACAGAACGTGCAGAACCAAAGAGGAGGTCTAGGACGAACTTAGAGGAGGTGATGTAGAGAAGGATATCCGAAAAATTGCTGCTGTACAAGGTATTGGTGTCCCGGGATCGGTTGTGGGCGCAACGTGTGATGCATGGATGGAGCACGTCCTTGATTTCGTCAAAACTGTCGTAAAAGTAAATTGGGCAGTTGTAAACGGGACGCAGCTAGGTCGAGGTCCAATTGGGGAGTCGGTTCCAGGGCTGCGAGAAGTTCTTGGTCCGTTGCGTCTTCTGCCGAAAGTTGTTGGAGTTGGTTTAGGATAGCCGAGGACTGCAGAAATGCTTGGCTACGAAACCTGTCGCGTTCTTTGTCGGTGAATTGTAAGTCATCTGCGGTAGCTGCCGGGTTGTGGAGTACCGAGTCGGAGGATGGCCTCTGCCAAGTGGATGAATGTGGGTGTCGTGTAGTTTGGAGTTCTCGCGGGGTTGGTAATTCGTCCTGCGTGAGTAAAGGTTGAGGCCGCCGTGTCGGATGAGTAGCCGTTGAGGGAGCTCGGAACATCGGTGACGGTAGCAAATCCTATACGCTCCGGTGCATGCGAGTGTTGGAAATCGTGAGAGCCTCGAGGTCGAACTCGGGCAGTGGTCCTGCGGATCGAGTGTGGCGCCGGGCCATGGGAAAGTCTGGTCAATTAAAGTTTGTTTGACAACTGGACTGAACGATTCCGGTAGAACAGAAAGAGGGCGCGGTGTCACACTAGCAAAGTGATACTAGAGTACCGGGATCGGTGACTCTGTGGTTTTAAGCAATGGAGTTCTAGAATTCGAACACTAGATGGTCGCCAAATGGTAGCTCCCCTTGGTAAGAACCTACTTGGTAATCAGTACCGGGGGATTACTAGCTACCGAGGAGAAGGAAGTTAACCGAATAGACAGAAATATACTCAAAGCTAAGTCAGTTATCACAAAACTGAGGGAAGACAAACTGATCAAAATAAGCAATGGTATACAGAAAGTCAGTCGATAGGGAATAAGTCAGAAGAAAATACTTCTAACACAAAGCAATTATCTGGGAAAATGGAGCATGCCAATGAGGTTGGCTCTATTGCTTTTATACCACAGTACAACTAGATCTGACATTTAGGTCAAATCGGTAAAAAAGTGTTTTCCTAGATCTACCTACTGGGGTAAATTGGAAAATTACCCAGGTAAAACTCAGATCGGTAGACCTACCGATACTCCTAATTTACGGTCAACAGTTTCATACCTCAACAAATTGCAACTGTCTGTGTGTGGTATGTGCAGACAAAAAGGATGGAATTGGTTGCTATGCACATGAACGTGTCTTCAAACACAAAACTTCTATGTGGAAAGCTTGCCTCTATCCTAAGGGAGAGTATGAGAGGTGGCATAGGTTGGAGTGTCTCATGGGTGATTGTTCAGAATGTGGATTTCTTTTGTTTAAGTTTTGTCCATTAGAATTATTAGATTCTCACTCATTCTTGTTGAAGTGGAAGTGTTTTGAGTATTTGAAAGAAAATTATTCAAGTCGTGTTGCTAGCACATACACTCAGTCTAAGACTAACCCGATCTCTCGTGTCTTTTGGAACATTGGAGAATTTGAAGTTGATCATAAAGACAGCAGTATCAAATGCCGCACATTACCTGGCTCTAGGAATCTTTATTCTATTAAGGGATTTTCTTTGACTGACCCTACCCTTATTAGGACTCGTGAATTGTCATGCTTTTGTATCCCCTGTATTGATGGTAATTGGAATGATTGTGAGAACTTGTCTCATGTACAGGACTGGAAGATTCAGCGCCTAAATCCTTTTAGTGCTGGCGCTTTAGCCCCGCAAATTGCGATGTTGGACGATGAGGCAAACTAGATTCATGATGGTGTGTCCGTGAGGATAGGAGACTTGGTGTGCGTTGGTGATAACTTCATGATTCTAGCATTGTGCGACGACGAAGATGTGGTCGATTATTATATTCTGCAATGTCAACGTCCCAAATTCATGTTGGAGGAGCCTTTGAGTTGTCCATGGGGAGGTGTCTTTGCTGCAGGAGATGAAGTAATCCGTGCTAAATACTACAAAAAGTTTAGTAGAGGTGACAAAACCTACGTGTTTTGTGATAGGGCAGTTGATGCGCATGTTGATGCTCATCTAGTGCAAGCTTGCAAGTTCCCAATGCTTCTTGCAGCCCATAGAGTCAACGGAAGCCCTGTTTACAAGATAACAGCTCAATCCAAGAGGATATGCGAGGATGCGTTAAGAGACTGGTGGGCGTTTAATGCTGAATAGATGCCATCAGTAGGCTAGGTAAATTGTATTTTCTTATACTTAATACAAAATTTGACAAAAGTACATGCTAACATAAACTGTTGATACACTTAGTTTAGATAATATGTACGTCGAGGTACAATGTCCAAAATGTGTACAACATTCAAAATGTAAAATATGTACAATATGTCCACAGTTGTGTCCAAAATGTCCTGAACAATGTCCAAAATGTATTCAAATTATGTACAAAATGTCCTGAAGTGTACGACCTGTATAATATGTACCGCACATGTATAACCCTGAACATGTACATGCCGCATCTAGTTTACCACTACTTAATCTATAAAGTCCACCTGCAAACAAAACAACATCCCACATGTCCAATAGCACACACACCCACAAATGTGAGAAAAAAAAAACTTGCAATGACGTCAAGGCCTCCAACGCATTAGTTGAAGTGAACCCTACAAGCAAGGTGCAATACATTGTTGGACTTACAGAAAATTACTAACTCTAGTGAACCTATTTCCGCCCCTTCTTTGCCGTCGCACTTGCCTTTCGCTTCACTTTCTCAGCTTTCTTCTTCATAGATTGCCAAGGAGGTGAATCCTCGGCAACCTCCTTTGCACGTGCCCTGGTCACCCGGTCAGTTGGAGTAGGCATTTTGGGTACAGGCTCCCCCTCATCTGCAAGGGCTTGCTCAATCATCTTTGAGTAGCTCTTATCCACCGAGTGTAAGTTCTCAACCGCTACTGCCTCATCATCGATGCTATTTGCCACTGCAGATTTACAAACATTCTAATGTTTTTATGCAGAATTCCAAGTATTCAATTATTCCATACATGCTTGCCATGAGAATCACAATCCTACAGAATTCAGAAATTGCATTGCCATATGTTGTGGGCGTCACTTCTGCTCAGGTACACTTCTTAACACAGCTTCAATACATTGATAATTACACTTCATAAGGGAAAAAGATGTGTATCTAGAGGTCCTCCTTTGGATGCATGCACTGTAGTGTCTTACGGACTCGCAGATGCTTCAAGAGGCGAACTTTTTTGAGACTGTGGTGACAGACTTACTTCACGTCCTTGGTCCGCCAGCCACATAGATGCTCCTTGCGGTGTTAGGGTGGATGCAGACGCTGATATAGGACAAGGCGACACAAATTTCTTGGGAGCAGTGATTTTAGACTTGGAGGGGGGCCTAGGAGGCGATTCAGGTGGTGCTGCTTCGATTTCCCTCTCATCTTCGCTATCTGCCGCAGCATGTTCTCCACCTTCACAAGGAGTTGCTTCGATTTCTTTCTCATCTTCGCTATTTGCCGCACCATCTTCCCCACCTTTAGAAGTAGATCTTGTTGTACCGGAACTAGAAGGAAGGATGGGCATTTTCATGTCCCAGTCGTCATCATTGGAAGACTCGACTAGAAGGAAGGTTGGGTTTTTCTTCCCTCTTTCGCTTTGCTCCAGTCGAAGACTGCTTCAACAAGGTCGTCGAAGGTGCTGGTTTTGCACTTTTAGGCAACCGCTTGGAATCCAACGCTGTAACTTCCACTCGACTAATTGCTTGGCTAAATTCACCTTTTGTGAAGGTCGTTGGAGCTAATCCACGCACAGGGAAGGAGAAGTTCCATAATTCTATGGGACAAAAACCAACCACATGGAAATTAGAAGATTGAACCGCTATGTCAGAAAAGGACCAACAATTACATAACGGAAGTACTTTTTAGTGCCCCAACATAACTATTGTGTACATTGACTACTTCTGGGATATACGTTTTCAAAAGCCTAGACTTTATGTTCTACAACAAGTACTGAACAAGTAACCAAAGCAAAGAACGTAGTACAAATGTGTACCAGGTTAGAAAGAGTAGTAGAGGCATTGTACTATTCTAACGCCACGTGTAGTTGTTATACACTAACTACTACAAGCAATACTCAACAAGGAAGCAAAGGAAAAACGGAGTACCTGATTAATACCAAGGTGTAGGGTGAGTACTACAGGCATTCTAAAATTCTGAAGCCAACTGCACTCATTATATACTAAGTACTTAGATAAGTATGCAACATCGAAGGGAATGTACTATAACGAGTCACCATATTCTAAGTCAGTACAAAACTCGTATCACTATTCCTAAGTGTTGTACTGTTGATCTAAACAAAGTACTTCAGAATTTTATAAAGTAACCCTCTCCACAGTAGAGACTAACCCTCTCCACAGTAGATACAAACCCTCTCTACAGTAGATATTAACCCTCACCACAGTAGGTACTAGAGTATTTAGAATAAATTCTAAACAACGTATATTTTCAGTATACAGTACAAAAATTACAAGAATGCAAAGCAATCGTAATCACTAAGTATGCATACAATAAAAATGTTACCCTTGTGATTGACACTATTACCCACGCATGATCAAACATGACAAAGTACTATAGAAGTATGTATGGAACTTCAGCATAATGGAATGACTCCAAGGAAGAACTGCAATAGAATTTGGGAGCATCAAACTCAAACCCAAAACCATAGACACTAAAGAGAATATAAGTTGCAATAGGTTGCACTAACCATCTGCTGGCAGCAACTCCTTCACATGATCTGCCCTTGCGTGAAGAATTCGGCTGCGTTCATCAGCAACTCCAAGCATTGATGCTCGATTTCGCATCTCTGCAGGACGCTCTCCCCATCCGAAACTCTTGTACCATTCTGGATGGGGGACTTCTCCACATCCCTTACCTAAACACTTGCCGGAATTTACAAATTAAATACAACCAAAGCACAAAATGGGTGGTAAAAATGTCTACAGCTAGAAACAACTATATCATTCTGAGGGAATGGAAAGAGGCATAAACAACATACGCCAATTGCAATAGAATTGCAATCATCAGGAATTTCCAAAGGAGGCGTAGGAAAATTAGAAGAATAGACCATAGGTTTCGGCTAGAAGGAGGCATTCGAATGTCCTCGCTTGAGCTGAAAATTCTCTGCAGCCAAGGCATCGAACTGTTTTTGCCTCCCTTCTAGAATTGCTTCTAAACTTTGAAGCTCTACTTTGGCCTTCTGAAGCTCTTCCAAAACAATACTCATGGTAGCCTCCTCCTCTACTAGTTGCTCCTAAATTCCCTCCATCTTTATCTTCTCCCTATCAGAACTTGCTCCCTCATCCTCTAGCATCTTAATGCGAACCAATTTTTGTTCAATCTGGTGTTTACAACTATTTACCAATGAAGCAACTAGTTTGCTTCCACTTGCCCCTCGCGGCCTCCACCCTCTCCAAACCAGAAACCTTCTTGACAGCAAAAGCCTTCAATTCAAGGTGAACTACACCCATCAAACCCTCTAACTCTTGCAATCTCTCCAGAACCATCTTTTTCCTCCACCCTCCTAAGCCCTCACCGTGATCTCTTACACCCCCTTGCACACACACCCCCGAACCCATTCCACTCTCAAAGTTGCCATCACAATCTCTTGTGTCTCCAAGACAAGATTTCGTGATGGCAGGGTCTAAACCCTCGTTATTCCCCTGCATTGGCGCCCTCGAGACGATTGCAGTTGATACCCCGCGCTCCAACTTGATAAACCGCCATTCCTTTCCTCGCACGTCGACAGCCTTCTTGCCTTCAAAAGTCTTCCGTAGTGCCAACAACTTTGCGAGGTCTTGTTTATACCTGGTCCTCTGCCTCTCGTTCGTCTCAGCACCGAAAGCGCACCAATCAACAAAGCCAGGTCCTTCCGCGTGTTCGAAGGTGATGCCCTCCGCAAATTTGAGCTTCATGTTGTTGGGAATTTTGCCCTCACCGTGCTGATAGAGTATGGGATGTAGAATTTTCACCCGCGCCAGCACCTCCGGAATTTTGCAATTACGTTAGCAAAACCCAGCTCGCCCCGAGTCTCCATATCGCGCGCCAAACAACTTCTTCAATGCTTCCGCTAGCTCAGTGTTTTTGCAAAATCGATGGGGATTATCCCCCTCATGAGGAAGAGAATACTCCCGCTGAAAGTCCTATCGTGTCAAGGAGCGGATAGGCGCCTTCAACCCCGCGATCTCAGCATCAACGTCCTCCACGGACTGAATTTTTTTCAGATCTGCTACCCTTCTTACGCGGTACTATAGGCGAAGCCTTCTCCTTCTGAACCTCCTCCGCGTCGCATCCCTCTCCGTCGCTCCACGCCTCTGTCGTTGTCTTCTCCCTCCTCTCAAGCGCAGCAGACTTCGCCCCAAATTATTGTTAATATTAGAAGTGAGAGTGCGCGTCCAAGCATGACCATCATACCGTTTGTCCATTCCTTCTATGCTCTTGGCACTCGAGGAATGAACACTCCCTCTACATGCAGGCAATTCAAAAACAACATCCCCATCAAACATGGGCGGCAGGAACTGAACCTTTTGATATTCAATGGCGTCGAAATCAATCTGGACCAATTCGTTCCGAGAGCCAGGAATGCCATGCATTTGTTTCAGACATTGCATGATACTGAGAGAATCAGAAGAAGCAGGATAGAGAGGAGGACGAGACAAAGAGGAGGAAGATGGACTTGTACATGGAGTGCAATAAGTGGACTGATGAGGAAGCGGGAATGGATTCAATGTCTTTCCCTCGTTAGATCTACACTGGGCGGGTGACTCTCCTTCCGATTCGCTAGAGAGTTCTACAATCGCAGGGACATGCTTTTGTTTCAATTTACAAAGCTTAAGCATGATCTCGGCAACAGATCGAGTAGTATGGGGGGTTTGAGAACACTATGTGGCACGAACCTGAGCTTCTACAGTAGAAGTATCAGAGTTGTTAACTAGGATCTCGGTGGAGGCCGCTAATTGAGACGGTGTCATACCATACGCTCTATACTGACCAGGGTGAAGGAGCCAGTAATAGCCATCGCGATCCTTACATCTAGCCTGCAGGACAGCCTCTTTCACTATTCCGTAATTCTCTAAAACTTCTTCAGTCAGCATATTAGAGGTTTCTGCGATTCGGAAACGGATGGTGAGGAGATTAGCGGGGACCCTCACAAACCCCTCATCGCCTATAGGAACAACTAGAGGGACTTCATCACCTTCGAAATGAATCGAAGCCATCCTGCACTGCAAGGGATGTTTGTACTGTCAAGGAAAGAAGTGGGAAGGAAATGAGAGTTCTTGTATTTATTCTCTCATCAGGGACAACGATGTTAAAAACAACTGTTGACCATTCTGACGTACTAGTAAAGTAATTGTTTTTGAATTATATCACAGGATCAAAACAACGTGGACGTTGAAGGACCGAATTTCTAAGACGGCGGCCATAGTATACTTAAAAAACATTTGTGACAAGTAAGGTGATGGTAATGTATTGCTGGAATTGCCAAAATAGTACGCTGTCTGAAAACACGGCTGCATGAACATTGTGGACTCTAATGCACTGACAGTTGAGCATCGTGTTGAGAAAGTTCGTAGCCTGTACTGAAGCCATAATGAACCAAGAATGAAGTTTGATACTTAATTAATCTTCGAAATCTATAAATGGTGAACATATCTAAAGATACTACATAAACAAAAACGACAACATCACAAAATGTGTTGACGGCGGAGGCAAAATGGAGGCTACATTCATGCACGTAGCAAGCGATGCCTATATTAATAACATGGATTACATTAATTTGAAATCTTCATTATAGCTCCCTATATATATGCTCCAGATATTCTTTATGCTAAAGATTGCTACTGACAACATCAATTGAATTGTACAAGTTGCCTCCAGAGAACGCTACGTCTAAATTACTTCTTGCACCGGCGTGGAAATGAATGACTCACCGTCACCAGATTCTTAGTTGCTTGTAGCGTCAAGAATGGAATCCCAAAATGGAGGCTGGGGTTCGTCATCGAAGTGCTCTTCGACAACATCAAAGATGGCCTGGGGAACGATTTGAACGTCCTCGCACTGGATATTGCACGGATCTGAAAGTCCAAGTATGTCGAAAACATAATGACACCCTATCAAAGTCCACAAAACAGGAGGCCGAGGATAGAAATCCCAAATTCCACACGGGATATCATGTCGTCCAAGAACCCCTTTTTCCAAGCGCAGGATGGAGATGTCGACACGCCAGTCTTCAGAACACTGCATCTCGCTCATCCACATTTCGATTGCCCCCTGCAAAGTGTCAACACGGTATCTCATTTGGACGAACCTATCATTCTTCCACAGCATAGGGTAGTCGTCGATGCTTCCAGCCGACCCGAGTCTTTAGGTGAATTCCTCAAACCCGCGAGGAGTATGACCTTCCATCACAAGATTAAAGATATTGGGCAGAAACTCAAGTGAACATTTGAAAAGGGAAAGCGAAGCGACAAGAACTTTATTCCGAAGTTGATAGAACTCTAGAAAGGTATTATATAAAGACCAGCGGCGTTTTGTATGAAGTGGACGAATGGAAAATTGTTAAGGACTAATGAATGCAATCGGAGAGTTAATGAAATGCGAAGATAGTCGACAGAGACATGGATTAAACAAGTCAAACAATTTCTGTGGACATAATTAGGTGAAACACTTGATTGGATATTCAGAATTAGATCTTTTCAAAATTCATGATATCTTAAAGACGACTGTGGACAACTAAATGAGAAGACAATGTCAGAGTGATTGAGCTATAAAGAAATTGGATATAAAAAACTAAATTTGAAACTTCGGCTGACAATTTAACATAGTTGGGGAGCCCGCCGGCAAATTTTCAATAGCTGTCAGCGAAATTTGGGGAGACAACTGCGATAGACTTGAAGAAGGTGAGGATGGATGAAATTGGGCACATCGTTGAAATATTCTTAGCGACTCTTACAAGAGATTGAGTGAGTGGGGTTGATAAATTCATTTGTGAATCACAGTTTCTCCTAGAACGTTTTGTTTGCTATGATAGAGCAACTTTTAGTTCTGATTGTAGTATAGAGGGCTGATGCCGGTAGAGAATGTTACGATGAAGATCTAAGTGCTGGAGTTGTAGAATTGCATGAAGTAATGTGGGCTGATAGTGGGTCTTAGAGTTATGATGTGTCTATGCAACTATAGGACAGATGCAACGTGAAGATCGTGTTAGAGAGCGAAAGAGACAGAATGTGCAAAACAGGAAAAGAAAGAAACCAAAGGTTGTATACTCAAGTAGGAAGGAGATAGAGGCAAGCCGAATGAGGCAAACGAGGACAAGATCAAAGGTAGCTGACGTCAATTGTGCGGTCCCAAATACCATCCAATTTCGTGTCGTAGACGTGGTGGAATTTGCGAGCGACATCAGAAGCGAAACCGAGAATGCACTGAACACTGGAGGAGCGCCCTCAACTGAGACATTGAATTCCAAAGTCCACAGGGATCTCCGCATAAGTTAATATTTTTTGCATCCCTTTTGTGCTATGAACTATTGGAAGCAAGGATTCTAAAGTTTAAATAGACTATTCTTATAATATTGTTTTAAGACATCCATAAATGCAAAGAAATCACACTGGGGTACCAATTATTCTTACGTCCCACCCATCCACAGAGGGACCTTCTCCTGACTACAATTCTCACGTTGGGCTCTTAACAATACGCTCGCCGTTACTAGGGAAATCCTAGTTAGTTTTTTCTCCTCCGCTTAGTGACACGCTTAAACTCAGCGGGTGGTCTTTTCCAATTAGAGGTCTGATGCGTGAATTAAAATCCTTCGAGTCGTGGCGCGAGCATGGATTCACGAAAATTTCCCCATTAATTCTATAAGTCCTGGCGCGTGCAGCTGTCCATGTGGTAACTTCTCAGACACGTCTAGCTTCAAATTCCGAAAGACGAAAGGATCGATAGGCCATGCTTTCACAGTTTGTATTCGTACAGAAAATCAAAATGAGATGAGCTTTTACCGTTTTGATCCACACGAGATTTCGTTAAGCTCATCTTAGGACACCTGCATTATCTTTTAACGGATGTGCCGCCCCAGCCGAACTCTCCAAATGACAATGTCTTCCACCTGGATTGGCGCGCCCGCGAGGGCGCGCGTAAAGACCAGAAGTAGGGACAGAGGGGCTGGAGGAACCGGGGAGGAATGAATAGTAAGCCGCCCAATTTAAGGCGGCCCAATTCAAATTCCGGATCGTGGCCGGGTCCGTGAGGGGCCCGTCCCCCGATGTCCGGTTTCCCATCCGATTTTGTGTCCGGTCCGCCGCCATTCCTGGTTCCGTAGCGAACACTTAAGCACGCGTGAGAGCACCACTCTCTCCAAATTAATAAAAAGGCCATCATGGACGCTACTTCTCCTATTTATGGCGGCTGGGGCTACCGCTTACTGCCCTAAAAACCCTAACTGCCCGTTTTTTAATAAAACGAGGTTTGACAAATAACATATCGAGGGCTCCGCCCTCCATAGCTTTGTGAACAAAATAAATAGCCAATTGGACATGTAAATCGGGGGATTTCCCAATACCAAAAATTTACTCAAATCCCCAAGGTTTAGGATTTCGGTATATATATACTATTAGTAGCACTTATTATTTGTCGTCTAAAAGTTCATATATTTATATATATAAATTATTAAATTTTACTAAAAGTTAATATATAATTATATACCGTCAAAAACGACTCTTGTATTTAATTGTATTAACCCCTAAAGATCCTCACCTCTTTTGTAAATGTCAAAGCACTATAGTTTGCATACTTTAAATATCACATTGTATGATTTATATTTTTTCATAGATAGTCATCAACATTATGAAGGTATGACAAAATTTTCAACATGATTGGAAAATAATTTGAATATTGACAAATTTTATCATGAAAATAAGGTAAAAATTCAAAATAAATATACTTTTGTCACATTTAATATGAAAAATTATATTCAATGTAGATAAAAGTAATATTTACAAGGAGTAAAAAATTGAAAGTGAAAAAATTAAAAGAGACCTATGATTGGATCATTTTTAGAAAGCCCTTTGTATTTTGAACACTCAAAATTCAAATTTCTCAATGGTAAAAAAAATTCAAATGAAGTCTATTCTCCAATCCCAATGGTCAAAAGATGTAGATTAACTTAACTTTAACATCTAATCAAACACTGACTACAATAAAACTAAAAACACTTGATTTTTGGGGCGTTTGACCAAAAATCAAGCATAATATGGTTGATTGGGCACTTAGGGGTTAAACTATACAACTATAAATTCACTATACGATTGTTATATATATATAGTTCAAATTGATGTGTCGACTGTGTGTTTGGATATAACTGCGTAAAAACTTTATAATAGAAGAACCTTTTATGTATAAACAGTTCTAATTATACTATTATTTTAGTAGTTTATATACCTATAATTAGTTCACAGAGTGTACTCATTTTGTGAATTATTTTGTAATAGATAGTGCTAAAACATATATATCAGACAGTTAAAACACATAGTGTTGTATATATGTGTATTATATATATTTATGTTTATAGTTTTGTATAGAGAGTTTATATGGTCAAATACGAATAAACATATAATATTTCATAATGATATAATCAAATCAGTAAACTATTTATATGAAATTTTATTTATATATATTTTAGCACTTACTAACTATTCATAATTCTTATATAGTGTTTGAATAATGATTTTAATATTTAATAGTATCAAACTATATATAAAATCAAGGTTAATCTCGAGAAATATATGATTATAGAATCATTCATAATTATATAATTGTATAATACAATTACTATATAGTAATATAAAATATATATTTACTATATATTTTGCATATATTTAGTTACTTGTGTAATATATATTGATTATATAGTAACTAATTGAATTTATGTGCAGTAAACTAAATAAGAATATATATAATCATGTTTAGATGGATTCTAGCACCTAAGTATAAAATTAGTTATAGTACTATATTAATTAATTAATATACTAAAACTGATTTATTTATTTACCTATATACACTAAACCATAGATCGTTCATATTTATACATGTTTCATATGTATTAACCGTGTATATTAACTTTATTTCATATATGGAACATATGTATTAACTGTATATATTACTTATATATTATATATAGTTAATATGATTGTATATACAATTGTCAATTAATAATAGTTCATATACAAATACATATATTATATATTAATTCTATATATTATTGGTACAAAATATATTTCAAATTATTGTGTTAAATGTATATATTAATTGTATAACATATATGATTGCATATTAACTGTACAAATGTGTATTCCATAATTATATAAATGTATATGTATATATTTATATACGAGATTGCATAGTAAAGTTCTTTTATCTATAGTTCTTATATATGAATAATTATAATAAACTATAAATTTATAATTAGTTGGAGTTCCTATGTGCATATACTTGTGAACTTATAAAAGTTCATATAAAATTAATTACATCAAAAGAGTGTATATATGTATACATTTATATGTATGTATTTGTATCTGTATGTTTTAGCAAGTATTAACCCCTAAACGTCCCATATTAGGAATAGTATATACATTGTCGTAAAATCGAGATTTGCTATCAACGGAAAACTATAAATTGGAATCTCAATAGCTCACTAGAACCGTAGTGATTTAAATTTCAGCTTATGATTGAAACTGAAACTTACCCATAAAGGTCAGTGTGGATTCAAAATACAACGTATCCTATTGGTTGCAAAGACACGTTTAGACATTTAGGGGTTAACCCCTAAACGTCACAGCATCCAGAAACTGGACGACGAATGATTTCAAGCCTTCTCACGTTCTCATCAACGCTTGGATGAAACTCATCCAATTTTTTGGAGATTCTTCACCAAGTTGTTGTCCTATCTAATGGCTGGATTTAGTCATACTAGAGTACATATTTTTCTAAAATTACAAATGTAGAAGTATGTCAAGTCGTTGACCGAGCCAAAATTGCGTTGACTCTAGTTCAAAGTGGAATCGTGAAAAATGAGGTCATAAATTTAAGAAACACAAAAATTTCAAAGTATCTCCACGTTTAAGAGTATCTCATTTCAAACTCATTCCAACAAATTTTACTCAAAAAATATTGAAATTTAGTTTGTAATCGAATTTACAAGGAATTTTTAATTTTAACTTTCAAAATTTATAATTAAATATTGGTGATTGTATTAGTGAATGGAACCGTACGGATGGAATCTAAAATTCAAAATCTAGAACTTTCATTTGTATATCAATTCCAGAATATTCTTCTAAATAGTAATTTATAATGCTTTTTCTCAAATTGTCAGTACCAGGGTGTCCCTGGTACGTTAAGGGGTTAACTACTAGTAGTTTATGTATTTTATGACTAAAGATTATACATAGATATACATAATTATATATACCTATATATACAATAAATATATAAGTATATACATAAGTATATACATAAATACATAAATATATACATATATATATATATATCTATAATTAATTGTATGTATATTATATATGATATTAATATACCTATACATACAATAAATATATAAGGTTATACAAGTATATATATACATAATAACAAATATAGTCTAATATACATAATTGTATACTATAACCTAATTGTATACATATATAATATTTATATACCTGTACATACAATAAATATATAAAGTTATACAAGTATATATATATAATAACAAATATAGCCTAATATACATAATTGTATAATATAACCTAATTGTATATATATATATATATGCATATACATATACATACATACATATATATAACATAATTGTATAATAGTTATATATATATGTGCACACACAACTGATTGTATAATAGTTGTGTATATATATATATCAATACATGTCATATATATGTGATATATGCATAGTGATATCAAATTACATATGTAATAAAATATATGTATATCATATAATTATATGTAATATATATGTACATATACATCTATATATATACATGTATATATAATTATCTTACTGTATATATACAACTATTACACAATTAGGTTATATATATGTACATACATATAAACATGTATATGTATGTATGTATGTATGTATGTATGTATATGTATATGCATATATATATACAATTAGGTTATATTATACAATTATGTATATATATACTTGTATAACTTTATATATTTATTGTATGTATAGGTATATAAAAATTATATATAATATATATACAATTAATTATAGGTATTATTATATATGTATGTATATGTTACATATGTATATATAATTATGGGTATATACATACAATTATATATACATATATTATGCATATATATATATACTAGCAAATGGAGTGTTGCAATGCAACCCAAAACTAAATAAACATAATAAGAAACATGGACTCCAGTGCAAAACCTATTGATCGAAAAAAATTGAAAATTTTGAGTATAGATTAAAATAGTTTACAAAACAGGAAAATGAATGAAAATGGATGAAAATGATACATACTGAGATGCTATATGTCTAAATACCTTTGTATACAAATATATTCTATTTTAAATATATGTTTAGTGTAAGTATACGTGAATATTTGTGTGTTTAGTGTAAGTATATTGTAATTATGATGTAAATGTATTGAATGTTTTAATTATAGAACTGTACATTGTATAACTATATGATATACTTATATAGGATTTAGTTATACAATTATGTAACTATATGTTATTACCATTTTTGTGGCACATTTCATATTGCGGTGATTCACACAAAATTTCTAAAGTCGTACGTTGAATAGTGCTCTTAAAAGTTGAAAAGATCATTCTAATTCATAAGATTTAGCAACAAAACAAATATTTTACAATAATTCCTACATTTAATTATGGTGTATTTATTTACATTTCTACCCATCACAACATGTATGAATAAATGAATAATTAGTTTATTGTTGTCAGTTTTAATTATAGAACTGTACATTGTATAGCTATATGATATACTTATATAGGATTTAGTTATACAATTATGTAACTATATGAACATGGAGGGGTGTGTGGAATTTGCGTTACGTTTGGACCTACACCCCTCCCTGCATTTCAAAACTTATACTTGGTGATAACAATCAATAATTATAAATTTGACCATATCGAAAGAATCTAAAAAACATCATGTGCACATTGTATAATTCATACATCAAGTTCAAAATATCCTGCTGACTGCATTTTGTAATGAAGCTTAGCAGTACTCTAATTTAGGAATTTAGGTGAGGACCTATACTTAGGAGTTAATAACTATTACTATTCATTACCTAAAAGAATTGAATGATATTGTCTAGTAAATTAACTAATAAGGTGAGAAAAGTTATGCATCTTCGTAGTGTTTCTTCTGCCGTCGGGAAGATCATTCTGAACATGGAGGGGTGTGTGGAATTTGCGTTACGTTTGGACCTACGACATCAAAGTGTTGGAATCGAAAGGGATTTTGTTACTGTTTATAAAATTAATTAAATCATGAGCAAAGCATACAAAAAAGTTACAACCGCGATGTACAAATTAAGGGAACGCACGAGAATAGATTGAGTACAAGACGGCACAAAAATATGGAAACGCGGGTGTGATTTGGAACAATGGCACATGGATACACTAGTATGAACTAGCAATATTCTAATTTATTAGTATGAATATCAATTAGAATAAAAAATTTAGTCAAAAATTAGAGTATTGTATTCTGAACTAGGCAAGGTTCACAGTTTCGCAATTTATATTATCAACTGATGGTTTAATAGGGTTTCTAGAGTTTAGGGTTTTAGGGTTTAGGGTTTAGGGTTTAGGCATCTATTTTTAAAACTTTTAAAGCGGACCTATGTTGCGGTTTAGTAAATTATATGACTTGTGTTTGCACCTTCTGCTCTCTTCCGTTCGCGCTTAAATTTCTGCTCCTAGTTTTTGCGTGGCTACGTGTTTGAAGAGTGTTTTAAGCGGTTTCTGCATGCGTGTTTCCGCTGCTCTCTTTCGCCTACCGCTGCTCTCTTCTGTTTGCGCCTTAGTTTCTGTGTGTGTTAAGCGTGCGTGTGTTGCGTTTGCGCCTTCCTTGGCGTTTGCGCGTTCCCTGTGCGTGCGCTTTTTGGCCGCTGCACCAATTTTTGCGCTTCTGAAGCTTTGGTACGTTCTGAAAACCCACTAGCTCTTATGCTTGTTACTTGCACAAGTACTGTCTGTTTGTTTTGTGCGCGTAATTCTCCTGCTTGCTGTTTGTTCGATCGGTAACTAGCTATGGGGAGAGTTGCGTGCTAGGAATCTCAATGCGTAGTACTCTCTCATCCTGAATGAAGAGTACCTGAATTTTTTAACAGGAACTAAATTTCTTACTAGCTTAGTTAACTTTGTTATAATCAATCTTGTGTAATGGAGATTCAAAGTTGAGTAGTTACTCACTCTCTGCTGTTGCGCTCTATCGTTACTAGGGTTTATCTATATTATAAGAACGTATAATTTTACTATAATAAAGGAATCTTCTGTACTAAACGCGTCTTCTTTGTTGGGTTTTGTTAGAATGTAAGTTAAGCATTGCTATGATGCACGCTAGATCATTCTTTACCGTGAATCAGGTTTTGAATATTCACTAAATCTTTTGGATCCAATACTGAATGCAGGTCTTAACCCGCACAAGAGATGGAAACGCCTAGTACTGACGCAGCCCCGGATAAGACAACGTTGCAACGCCTGGGATAGTGAGTAATCCAATCCCTGCAGATTGAAATTAGCTCTCACTAACCCTAATTAATGCTAATTAAATCTAATCAACACTAATTAGAAGTATGAACTGGTGAATGCGGTTTAGGGTTTAGGGTTTAGGGTTTAGTGAATGTGGTATGAGGTTCAGGGTCTAGTCTCCGCGCTTGTAGGGTTTAGGGTTTCATGGGGATCTCTCCTATCAGAGAATCCCCCAATAGAGATGTTAGATGTGTGCAGCAAATGCGTTTGCTAAGTAGACAGGGCGTGTTCTAACAGGGGATCCCCCGATGGGAAAAGCTATTACGTGAGCAGTGAGCAGTGAGCAGTGAGCAGTGAGCAGTGAGCAGAGATTTTTGGAAAACTTTCGGGCTGTTGGAATTTAAAGGACCTCCTATTACCGCGGATGTAGGTGTAATTGGTGAGTATTTATGAAACATTAATTTATGAAAAGTACCTATAGCCGTGGAATTTAGGGTGTATTTTTAGGGTTATTAGTGGAATTTAGTAGCTTCTAACAGCAATCGCTTGTTCCTGAATCTAACAGAAATGCATTCAAACTCATTATAGAATCAAGAAATGATGTGGAAATAAATAAATACTCAAACCGTACATTTATAGTGAATCTGTATCAGATTCGATAGCACTCACATCGACATATGAAAGCACACGAGGATCATAATGTCGATGCGGTGTAGAATAGCATGAAGAACCACTAGGGCTAGGACTAGCATTGACAAATGCTGTTGCCAATGCTTCTGCGTACACTAGAAGTCCTTGAGGGGAACTATCACGGCTTACCAAACTCTGCAAGGCCTTTCTAAGGTTAAAACGGCGCCGTTGTAGTGGTCTATTCCTTGTCAAACTGCAAACAAGAGAAGAGTAAAAGTATTAGAAAACGTATTCAGATGAAGATGTACTAACTAGTATTGCAAGGTGCATTTAATAAACATTGAAACTTACTCACATGGACAGTCAAGGGGCTCGTCAGGAACGGTCTCATCATCGGAATCAGGAAGGTTGATGTGAGCGGTCTCAGGTGGCGCTGTCCGTGGCTGAGGAGCAATGAGGGGCTTCAAGACCTCAGCAAATAGCTTTGAATCGCTTTCAAGTGCGACAATATGACAGTTGCAAGCCCGTGCTGCACGGATAGACGCACCTGCACAATAGAGTAGAAAAGGTTTATTAGAAACAAAGGGTTTAAGGTCATATGATATTGATTCTAGCATTCAATGAAGGAGAATAAAATTACCTGTGGATGCCGTTAGGTCTGCTACGATACCGTTCTCTGGAGTTAAACCATACACAAACAGTTTCATCAACACCTCTGACTTCTCTTTGGAACCACGCCATGGTGTCCCTGTATCCTTCCTCAACAGCTATGACTCAAGCGTCACAGCGTTGAAAAGAACGTCATCGCACGCTAGGTCGACCTGCGGAATGGACGGGTCTTTTACAATAACTTGAGGTGGGGGCTGACAAGCAAAAGTAGAGGGAACATCACGGGCAAGAAGAACCGCCTTGAACTTCAAAGTCTACCAAAAAACACTCAATATTAATACATACGGTGTCATATTACATAACATGTCCTAGAAATACAATTTGAAGAAAGTTTAAAAGTTAGAGGAGCTCACATTTTTAGATGGATGGAGCGGATTCGCTAGATGGAGGTAGTTGATGATTGTCCACTCATCAACTACTTTCATCTTATAATTTTTAAAATAGGACATTACTTCTTTTTTGACAATGGGACTGTCAGGGTAAAAAAGGAGAAATGCACCATCGTCATGGAGATAAGCATATGCAAATCCCATGGTGACCTTCAAAAAACCCTCAACATTCTCATTCCAATTAGGAACCTGAGATGGAGGGTCTGAAACATCGGGGACCCTCAAGCCATTTGGATACTCTGCAATAAGTAGATCAACCCCCGGTTTGTCTACAGCCTTACCGTCAAAGAATAGCTGTCTAGAGCCAGAAACCTGTGTCACAATGAAGAAACATGGAGCATTAAATATTGAGACTACAATCCACTAAATCATACCAATTGGCAAACAATGAATCAAAAACAAAATGAGGTGTTCACATTCTTCAATAACTCCACTATCTCATTATAACGTAGAGAATCAAATATTGAGACTACAATACACAAACTAATAACAATTGGCAAACAGTAGACCAAGAAAATATAGAAATAGTTTTCACCTTCTTGAAAAACTCTACAATCTAATTATACTCTGGGCAGAATTGACCGGTTTTTTTCTTCTCATCTGCCATTTGCAACAAAGAGTCGTTGACAAGAAGGTCAACAGAAGTGTACTCTGCAACACTAACACCGGGCTTGCTCAACATGGGTGCTCGTTTCGGGGGAGAAAGGAACACCGTTGGAGTAGAAGGGCCTGCATTGGACAACTTCACCCTCTTCGTTTCAGGCTCCGCTACTGTCACAGCTGGGGTCTCCACCGGTGGAGGTCGACTGTGCGCTGGTGGTGGTGCTGCGGTATTGGCCACAGTGGGAGTAGATGGAACTGCAGCCGTTGGTGCAGAGGTCTCAACTGCATCAGCCTTACGTTTTGAACCACGCTTGGATGTCGTGGTTGCCTTCTGCGTCGAAGCAGCTTCCTTCTCAGGCGTTGCTGTGTCCTTCTGTGTACCTGTTCCAATCAGACTAGGCTCGAGGGAGTCTCGGAGGGCAATGTCAAATGAAGGAGGCTTGGTAAGTGGGCAATCTAAGTACCACCTACAGCAGTCCCAGTGCACACTATCCCACTGCTTTATAAGCCCTTCTGTGAACATGAACTCATCACTTTCTTCATCAAGATAGTTCACAAATAATGGAGGGGACCTAGACATGGCCTTTGCCGGAAACAAAATATACTTAAAGTATCGGTACAAGACACGGTGCAATGCAAGTTTGAACAGATATTGCTTCTCAATTGTATTGTTCTTGTGGATGCCTTTATCAACAGCAAATTCTCTGTAGAAAGCAGTGTCCCAAAGTGAAATTCGCATTTCTTCAATGTAATCATAGATGGTGGGTGTTGGGTCTCTACCGTCTGGGTGGTAATCGATGGTGACCTTCTGATCTCGAACAATGCACTCGAAAATGACCCCAGCTTCCATGGTCAACTGCAAAAAATTTAACATTTGAGAAAGATGTAATGAAATGATAACAATGTGATATAGGAATCCAATGTCAAATTGTGGGAGCACTGATAGAAAACATAAAGAACTTGGTAGACAAAACTTGGAATGTACCTGGGACCACCAAGTAGCCTTGTGAAGCCAAATTAAGAAGGTGTCATCACTAAAGTTAGGTTTAAGAAACCTGAGTTGCACTCGGAGTTTTGCAGGCTGATTCCATCGTTCAAGCCAAAGAACCTTCATGATAGGATCCATAACGCTGGTGCCAAGCATCCAAAGCTTCTCAAGCTTCATCTCTGGATCTTCATCATGAGACTCATAGTGATACTTCACTTCCTCAAGAAAAGGTATGGTGTTGCTGGGATCAGCAACAGGCAGCATCTTCTTCAACTCACCCTTGTAATGAACTTTGGTTTTCTTCACAGCCCTGTGTACCAGTTCATCAAGTCTCTTAGTAGTCCAATCTTCTGGATTAGGATATCTCTCATAAAATCTCCTCTGAGCAACGGCGGTTGCTTCTCCAATCTCTTGCTGCAATATGAAGACAAAATGATTAAACAACCTGTAATGAAGTCAAACGTGCTGTAAACGTCCTGGAATGAAGTCAAACGTGCGTACAGCGTGACGCAGTGACCCAAAAAACACGTGACAGAGTTTGATGCAGGTGCTGTCGGAACATCACCATGCCCACCGCCTCTCTGAGCGGACGATGAAAGCTGTCCGCCATTTAAATTGTCCGCCTAGGGCGAACGAAGCGTACAGCGGACGCCAGCCCGATCCGACGGCCCAGATCGGACCGTACCTGATCCATCAGACGGCGTGAGGGGGGTCATTCTCATCCAACGGCCAATGTCCGCACGTACGTTTCGGCCATCCAATTGGACTGGCAGGGGCGCACGATCGCGTGACCTGATCAGACGGCCCGCGCCGGGTCCCTATATTGGACGGACCACGCCGGCCCGACGGATTGATCGGACGAACAGGCGCGCTCGCACGAGGCCGATCCATCGGACGGCAGATTGGACGCGTCATCGGACGGCAGAGAGGACGCAAGATCAGAGGGCAGTGCGGACGGCCCAGTCAGACGGGCGAGCCGCAGACGGCGTGGGCCAGCACCCCATGGGGATTGTCGAACGTATTGTGTTTTCGTGTTTCATTGCTCTCCCTTCGTCCTCCTCCAGCCCAACTCCTTCGGTCTACACGCATTTCAAGAATCCTCGCGCACTTCGAGGACTTTAATAAGTACGGTCAAAGAATGTTCCAACATTTATTGTGCTTCGCATTTAATTCTTGAAGTGCTTCTCTTCTAGGAGAGCGGTCCAACCTACCTCTTTCATGATGTTTCTTACCTCTCCATGTATGAACCACCGTCTTCTCCTTCTCCAACAAATGCGAGGAATGTTCAATGGAGGTACAGTATCTTCAACCACTGTTTCGTTTGAAGTTTGGGCATCCAAAAGAAGGGACAACTGGTCCAATGAAGCAAGAATATCTTCAACCACTGTTTAGTCCGAAGTATGGGCATCAACTGGAAGAGACAATTGGTCCGATGGGGCAAGAGCTTCTTCAAGTACTTATCAGTTTGAAGTGTTGGCATTCAATGGAATAGAGAGCTACTACGATGGGACGAGAGATTCTTGAGGTAATGCTTCTTTCTTTGTAGTTTCTTCTCGCAGCTTCTCTAACTCTTATATCAACTGAAATTCATGAACTGGTCTTGAAATGGTTCTGTATAGTGCTCCATTGGAGTTGCTTTATAGTTTCTCCTGCCAACTGCTCAAATCCCCTTGCACATTCCGTTGTTTCTTCTAGTCTCTTGGTGAGCTCATCAACACGCTTCGCCTTTTGGATGACTGGCCCCCGACAGGCCAAGTTTTTTTCAATCAATTGGAAATGTTGTAGAAGCTGTGGTGCCAACATATGAAGGAAAGATGTTACGTCCATGGCTTTTCCCAAGTTCACGTACACGTTCTTTGAAAGAAGTTTCAACGAACCTAGATCACTTGCCAAGTCGGGGAACTCGTCGGACAGTTCGCACTGCTCTTCTTCTGCAATTTCACCCGCCTTGGGAACTTTCTCCGCCAAGTGCCCGAATGAAATCATTAAAGTACAATGATAACCAATAATACCAAATTTGAATTCTAAAAATGTAAAATGTTATTTCTTTGAAATTTTAATGTGTATTGCTTCTAAACTCTATAAATGTAGATCTAAAAATGTTTTGGGAAATTAAACCGTAAGTATAATTTAAAGAAGATTCTTGGAATATTCCAACAAATTCCAAAATAATATTAAATATTTTGAAAGATTCCAAAAGATTCCAAAAGATTCCAAAATATATATTAAAATATTATACACAAATGTCGTACGAAAATAATTTGCATTATAATAGATACTGAAATCGCACGAATATAGTAAAAGGCATTAATATGATACGTATACGATACTGAATTTGTATTAACTAAAACCGCATGTTATCCGTGTCTTATTAGCCATGTAATGTAGATACACGATTAACGCACGGATTCCGTCAAGCACGACTTTCGTGCGGAAACAACACTTTTGTCATAATCACTGAAAAGACACTGCGTCGACATCTTAGTAGTGCATGTCACTTCCGTACGATAACGACACTTCTAAATGCACGTATGACGTGCGGAATCAGTGTTTAACGATAAACGCACTGCAATCCTGCAGAATCAGTGGGGTTTGAAATTTCTGATGAAAGCATCATACGAAATGGACCGAGGGGGGGCTTGTAAACCCTAAGTGCTTTCAAGCAATGGACTCTCTAAGCTACACCGCAGATTACTATATTTAGACGTTGTGCATAATGCATCTCAATTGAAATCAAACATTGACTAAAATCACAAGCAATATAAGAAACTCCTTGAAATTATATGTCAATGTACATATGACAATAATTCAATTCAATCTAGTGTCCATAGACACTTGAGACCTCCATTACATGATCCAACTTTCCCAAATTGATGGAATGCATTCCCTATTGCAACAACTAATGGCAGCTGCCTACGTTACATTAAAGTTGACAGTCCTTCGTCTGTGCTCCAAATTGATCGAGACATAGGCTTTTGGAAAGCCAACCTTAAGATGTATGCTTTCTCAAAAATTCAGTCTCGTTGATTGTGCCAATCTCGAGATATCGGTCGTTGAAGTTGGCTGTCTCGATCGATGTTGGGAGTACACCTCTTCACACTAAAACGACCGCCTCTCCTTTGTCTTTGTTCCAAATCAAACGCGCTTTAGTTTTTTGGAAAGCCTACTCTTAGACGCATCCGCCTATCAAATTTGAGCTTCAACTTCCGGATGACGCTCTCGATCTCGGCTTTCAAAGTCGCTGCTCCAAATCTTCCGCTACTAAAACGACCGCCTGTCCTTCGTCGTTGCTCCAAATCTAATGAGTCTAGGGTATTTGGAAAGCCAACTACACGATCTACCACACCTCTAATTTTCAAGACCTAACTATCTTCGTACTAGCATCTATGTTGAAATGAAAACAGCCCATGACTATGTGGTTCGGGGAAGAGAGAGGAAGAGGGACACACACTCTACTCATCAATTAACATATAATAAACCCCATCTAATAGATTAAAGAATAAACTCAACACTAAGTTAATAAAATAAGATTAAAACAATAGGAAATCAAAAGGCTAAAATAACAAACCACGAAGAATAACTCAAGCAACTAATAAAATAAACTAATCAATTAGACTAAACTAATGAATAAAGCTAGTCAAACGCCACTTTGTGGCATCGGGCCACGGTCTCAATGTTGCGCACTAAGGCGACGGGTTTCATTCAATCCCACAAGCATGAGAACTCTATCGTGAATGGACTCCGAGATAGGGAGCCTATGCTCAATCGCAATGCGTAGCGACGGGATTTCAATCTTGATGGGTAAAATGGCCTCAATGCCATAGACTAAAGCAGACGGGGTTCGTTTTGTGGTGACCTTGAACGTGGTCCTATAAGCCCATAAAGCGGCATTGAGCTTGGTGTCCCAATCCCGCTTGTTGTCTTGGATGGTTTTCCTCAAAATTTTAACGATAGTTTGGTTGACCCGCTCGGCCAATCCGTTGGTTTGAGGATGATATCGTGTGGTTTTGCGATGGTCAATGCCATACGCCGCGGTAAGTTCCTCAATGAGATCATTGAGAAAATGAGTTCCCCGATCACTAATCAAAACCCGTGGAACTTCGAACTGGGAGAAGACATTCTCAAACAAAAAAAGCGCCGTGGTCTTCTTGTTTGCAACCTTGACCGCTTTGGCCTCAACCCTTTTGATCAAGTAATCTACCGCGATAATAACATACGCATTTTGGCGGGAGGAAGTAGGGTGCACGGGACCTACGTAGTCAATGTTTCATTTTTCGAATGGTAGCAAAGGAAGTGATGGAATGAGCGGGAGCGCCATATGAAGGTCGTTCCTAGCGTATCGTTGGCATGCATCACACCTCGTGGCGTGGCGGTGTGCATCCGCAAACATCGTGGGTCAAAAGTAACCGGCTCTAAGGGCTTTTCGGCCGTAAGACGGCCCGAAAAATGAACCCCGCACATGCCATCGTGACACGCTACAATGATTTGTGAGGCCTCGGGCTCACTAACACACCGGCGGAGAACTCCATCAATTCCTCGCCGGTACAACCGGTTTGCTATGATAGCATAATGTCGGCTATTAACCGAGATTTTGCGCCGTTCGTTGGCGTCTAAATGATCCGAGAGTTGTTGAGTGCTCAAAAACTTGGAGATATATGTGTCCCATGTCGGATCCCCGTGATGGCAAATAAATTAGCATCCGGGAGCTCATCCTCAATGTCTACCGTGCCTACCGTATCCGATAACCGGGAGAGGTGATCTGCTTGAAGATGCAACCGGCCAGGTTTGTACTCTACAGTGTAATCTAATTCCTCCAAGAGTAAAACCCACCGGGCCACGCGGCCGCTAAGATCGGGTTTGTTAACCATATAGCGCAAAGCCAAGTGATCAACGAAAAACATCACGGGGTTCATGAGCAAATAATGCCGGAATTTTTTGGCGCTAAACATCATCGCCAAACACTCTCTCTCGGTAGTAGAGTAATTCCTCTCTGCGACGGTCAATTGCCGACTAGCAAACGCAACGGGACAGTCCTTGCCGTTGGGGCCAAACGGTTGGCACAATGCCGCTCCAACGGCTACCGCCGATGCATCGCAATATACGTAAAAAGGAACATCCCAATTAGGGGGAACTAGATTACGAAAGGTAGTCAATTTGGTTTTAAGGGCATTAAAGCCCTCTCGACAGTCAGTGGTCCATACAAATTTGACCTCTTTCTTCGTGAGAATAGTCAAGGGAATGGCCGCTGTGGCATAATTGGTCTTGATGTCCCGGTACCAGCCAAAATAACCAAGGGCACGTTGAATGCCTTTTATCGTAGTCGGAGGTTCAAGATTGAGAATGACTTCAACCTTCTCGGGGGTCCGGTTCCTTGCCAACTTTGGATACCACGTATCCTAGCAAAACTCCCTTTTGAACCCCGAGATAAACCTTCGCGAGGTTCAAAGAGAGCTGGTTTTGGCGGCACCTCAAAGAACATTCACGTAACATCGCATAATGGTCTACCGCACTAGTTTGAGTGCTAAAATCGTCAATGAAGACCGACATGAATTTGTGAAGAAGGTCAAAGAAAATAGAGGTCATCACCCGTTGAAATGCCGAGGGTGCATTGCACAACCCGAATGGCAGGACCACATAAATGAATGTCCCCCATGGTGTAGTAAATGCGGTCTTGTGATAATCATTTAGATGGATGGACACTTGGTTGTAACCCAAGTATCCATCTAAAAAAGTGTAGAGCTCATGCCCCGCCACTTCATCCAAAATTTGGTTCACAAACGAGAGAAGAAAATGATCCTTTTGGATGGCCTCGTTCAATCGGCGGTAATATATGCACACCCTCAATTTCCCGTTCTTTTTCTTCACAAGAACCATCGGGGACACCCAATGCGTGATCTCAACCGGTCTAATGAAACCGGCCTCTAAAAGCTTCTCCAACTCGACTTTGACTACGAGTTGAAGTCGGGGTTCATCCGGCGTTCTTTTTGCCGGACCGGAAAAGCCCCCGGGACTAAAGGACTGGTATGTTGGGCGATTTCCGCGGGAATGCCCTTGAGGTCTTTATAAGACCACTTAAAAATGTCTCGAAACTCTAAGACGAGAGACTTGTACCTCTCTACCTCCTCCGGTGACAATTGAGCCTCCATTTTATTGAGTCGGGGCTCCTCACCTTCTAATGACACGTCCACATCTTGACAATCGTTGAAGGGGCCGTGACCGGGTTTGTGGGACCCTGGTACCAATCACTTGGTACCGCAGGATAAATAGGCAAATCGGACCCCACCTCTATATTAGTGGCGGTCTTCCGAAAATGAAGGGGAGGTGGGAGAATTTCCTCCTTGTCCATTAACCTTTCTAAACCGAGACTTTGACTTTCATCGATCTCGAGGTTGTAAACCGCCTCGTATTCGATATCATCTATTAAAGTTGTCATCCCGTGGTTTGATCTGCCCGGGTTTTCTATGGCTCTCACGGTCGTGATGATATTTATCGCTTGTACCCTAGGGGTATTAATGTCCTCCGGGTGTTCTCGAAGCCAAGCGGTAAATTCAACATCATCCTCCCAATCATAAAGTCCCGGCCCTAGATTTTTAATCGAACCTAAATCAATGAGGTTTTTCCCCGACACAAACGTGGGTTGTACTAAATGAACGTGCTCATTACCGGTGGCCTTCGTGGCCATTGGCACTTCTAATGATGCCTCTAAAGGTGTGGGGATTCGCGACGCAATAGAAACAGAAGACCGGTTGTCTAACGGTCCAAATGTCAACCGTGATTGCGTGATGGTCCAACGCTCTGAGGCATTGGCCCGCCGCAACCAATCTCTTTTCAAAAGAATGGGATAAGCGGCTTTGTTTGACATTAACCACAAGACATGAAAGGTCAATGTGTAAATTTCCCACCCGGCTCCCATTTTACAATTGGCAATTTCGCCTTTGATCCGCCACATTAATCACTTACGGGGAAGGCCCGATGACTTTCAATCCCAATTTCTCCATCGTGGTGAGAGGCATAATGTTAAACCCTCTACCCCTATCAATAAGAGCGCTCGGAATGACCTTGTCTAGAATAGATACATCAATCTCGAGGGCACCGTCATCGATCAATGGACTCGTGTAAATCCTAGCGCTCATCACTATTTTACGAGGTTTCCGGGGAATCGCAGCCCTTCCTTGAACTCAATGAGGGTGCAACACGAATGAGTTGGGCTATAGAAATATTAGCCCGGAGACTACATAGATCCGTCCAAAGATCATAGTCCTCTGTTGGGTTAAATACCCGTGACCCTCGAGCGGCGGGCACTAAACGCTCGTGGTTTTCCAAACCCATAGTTTCTACAAAGCGGTAAAGATCACCTTCCTCATCATCAAGGGGATGAGAATGGGCATCTTCCATTGATGGTTGATCAATCGGTGGCTCAAGAGGGTTTCCGGTTAATCGGTCTCTCAAAAAATCATTAACGGCCGGGATATCCGGTGCCTCTTCCGAGGCACTAGCCTCCACGGACTTAAACTAGGAGGGTGGATTATTTGCCCGTTGTTGCCGTGTCATGATTGCCACATTATGCTCTACCGGTCCTAAACTAGAGCTAGCTACGACGATTTCCTCATCTTCATGTATAATAATTTTTATACTTTGATGATTTGGAGGATGACAGTTTTGTGGCATGACTCCCGGGGTTTGAGAACTACCGGGAGGCATAATTCCGTATCCAGCATCTTGGGAAGTCCCAAGGGGTGGATAAACCGGCCGCCGAGGTGACCTTGGTGGGACCGGATGCATTCCTACGTAATAATGGGAGCTAATATTACTCGGTCCCAAACCTTGGCTCGGCGGTTGCGGTGAAGAATTACCGGCGGATAGGGAGTACCATGGCGATGGATACAAATGCACATGGTACCCTTGTTCCGGACCTTGGGCCGGTTTGTGATAGCACGTGGTACCGGATTGTTAACGGGATTTTATAACCCTTAGTAGCCAGTACCCATGTAGGCAGTGCTACAATTATTGAAGGTAGAGAAGATTGCACAAGGCACACACACAAACACAAGGAATGCGTAGAAAGAGATAATCTTTACTCAAAGGCCTTCCACCTTAAGTAGTGTACACTAGGAGGTCACCATGGACAAACCATATGGGATAACTCATCACAAGGACACTCTAGAGATCAGCCCATGCCTAACCCCTCCTCCCACACACCATTATTTAGCACCCGTACGTCTTTGGCTTCTAGCAATACTACGTTGCATCAATTACCTCAATACTCCCACTTTGCGTAGAGCCAAAGCCTCTAAGTCCAAATGCTATTACTAATCGTTGGTGTCGGTCTCTACAAAGACCCTTTGTGAGCACATCCGCCACCATGTGCTCCGTTGGGCAATACTCCAAATGTATAACTCCCAATTCCAACTTCTCCCGAATGAAGTGGTATTGCACATCAATGTGCTTCGTGCGTGAATGATGTGTAGGGTTCTTTGCAAGTGAAATGCACCCTTGGTTGTCACACATAATCGTTGTAGCCTCACCTTGTGTGCAACCCACATCCACCATTAGTTGCCTCAACCAAATGGCCTCCTTCGTGGCATGGCTCGTAGCCATGTACTCGGCCTCCACCGTTGATGTCGCCGTGGTTTGTTGCCGCTTGCTATTCCACGACACCGCTCCCAATCCGACCTTGAACATGTAGCCCGTTGTCGATCTTCGATCGCTCGTGTCTCCCGCGTAGTCCGCGTCACAATAGCCGCTCAACACAATGTCTTTGCCTCCAAGACACAACTTCACATCGCTTGTGCCCCTCAAATAACGCATGATCCTCTTGACCGTCATCCAATGCATCGAGCCCGGTCTCGCCATGTGTTGACTCACCACGCTAATTGGATACGCAAGGTCGGGCCGTGTCGCAATCATCGCATACATCAATGACCCCACCGCTTGCTTGTATGGCACCTCCGCCATCGATTTAGCCTCCATCGCATACTCCTCCTCCGAAAGCTTGACGAGCTTGGAGTTTGCATCCAATGGTGTTGCCACGGGCTTACAATCCTCCATCCCGAATCTCTTGAGCACGTCCATCACATACTTGCCTTGACTCATGGTGATAGTGCGTGTAGCCCTGTCTCGCACAAACTCAACACCAAGACAAAAGTGCAATTCTCCAAGATCACTCATCTCGTACTCTCTCTCAAGCATGCCTTTTAATGCATCCATTAAACTCATGAGGCTTGCAAGAATGATCAAATCATCAACATATATGATCACAATCACCACATGTTGCCCCTCTTGCATGAAGTAGAGACTATGATCCGCAATGCTCCTAGTAAACCCGTGTGCAACCAAGAACGTGTCAATCTTTTGGTACCACGCTCTTGGAGATTGTTTCAACCCATACAATGATTTTTGCAACTTACAAACAAGGTGCTCATTACCTTGTTGCACAAACCCCTCAGGTTGCACCATGTAGATGTCCTCCTCCAAATCGCCATTCAAAAATGCGGTCTTCACATCCATTTGATGCATCTCCAAGTCCAAGGCCGCTCCAATGGCAAGAATGCATCGAATGGTGGTGAACTTGGCCACGGGAGCAAATGTCTCGTGAAAGTCCACCCCATGCACTTGCGCGAACCCCTTGGCTACTAATCTTGCCTTGTGACGCACAACAATACCCGAAACATCCCTCTTTGTCCGAAACACCCATTTGCAACCAATGGGGTTGCGATCCTTTGGAATGGGAGTTAATTGCCACGTACCGTTAGCAATTAGAGAGTCGTACTCCTCTTGCATGGCGCGCTCCCACTTGACCGCATCCTCACCTTGCATGGCTTCTCGAATGGTCAATGGACCATCCGATAATGCCACATTCGCATGCTCGTCCTCCACTTGAGGGAAGATGTGGTTCTTCCACCATTCTCCAGGTGGCTTGCGCGATCTCTCGGGGTACCGCCGCTCGCTTGAAGAAACTTGCTCCTCTTGCGTGCCCTTTGCGCCATTCTTGGCCTTTGAGCTCGATGGCGCTTCAACAACCTCCGTGTCGCCAGCTTCGTCATCACCGTCATCATCACCTACATCAACAACACTAGGAGACTTGGAGGGTGTGTCCACCAAAACGTCTCCACTACTCCCACTTGGACCAACCTCCAAAGGAGCCTCCATCGTAGACTCCTCACAAAATGTCACATCACGTGACCGAATGATCTTCCTCGTGTCCACCGACATGAGTCTATACGCCTTGGTACCTTCACAATACCCAAGAAACACACATTTCAAGGCCTTAGCCTCGAGTTTCGTCCTCCGTTCGTCGGGAACCTTCGCATATGCAATGCATCCGAAGATGCGCATGTGTGCAACACATGGTTGCCTCCCACTCCACGCTTGCTCCGGCGTCATGCCTTCAACCGCGCTTGTTGGACACCGATTGCGTGTGTATACCGCATTCACCACCGCTTCCGCCCAAAGGTCCAACTTCAAGTTTTGAGCGTGCAACATGCTCCTCGCCATCTCTACAATGGTGCGATTTGCGCGCTCCGCAACTCCATTTTGTTGAGGCGTGTACGGGGCCGAAGTTTGGCGTGCGATGCCTTCATTCTTCAAAAGCTCGTCAAATTTCTTGGACATGTACTCGCCGCCATTGTCCGACCGAAACACCTTGATCTTCAACTCGGATTGGTTCTCCACCAATGTCTTGAACTCCTTGAACTTCTCAAAGCACTCACTCTTGGCTTTGATAGGGTAGAGCCATATCTTCCTTGAAAAATCATCGATGAAGGTCACAAAGTACTTGCAACCTCCCATCGATGTGGTCTTCATGGGGCCACACACATCCGAATGCACGATCTCCAAAACTTTTGTGGCCCGTGTCGCCCCTTCACCCGCAAATGGCAACCGTTGTTGCTTGCCTTCAATGCAACCTTCACACGTGAATGTAGAAGCATCCACTTTCAATTGATGAAGGTCCATACCGCTTACCATGCCGCGTAGTGTCTTCACACTCTTGATGTTCAAATGGCCAAGTCGACGATGCCACAACGCCAACTTGTCGTCCTTCAAGTTTGAATGCGCCAACGCCGCCGAATCCTTCGAATGCACCTTGGAGAACTTGATGTGGTACAAGCCCTCGTGTTCTTCAATGATGGCCACCTCATCTCGACTCGGTGACAACACATAACACCCCTTATCACTAAACTCAACCCTCAAGTGCTTTGCCACTAATTGCCTCACCGATAGTAAATTTGCCGTTAATTTGGGAACGTGGAGGACATCTTGGATAGTGATTGTCTTCACACGACCCCTCACCTCGGTGTCTACAACAATTTGGCCCTTGCCAACGGCCTCAAGCACCGTATCATCTCCCAAAATCACTCTCCTTGGATTAATGAGAGCATACGAATGAAAACAAGTTTTATGTGGTGACATGTGGCTTGTAGCCCCCGAATCAACAATCCAATCACTCGTACTACCATTGCACGATACATTGCTTGCCATGTTTGCATACTCATCACCAACCTCAATCCAATCACTCATGCTTGCATCACCCTCGATACCATCACTCATGCTTGCATCACCCTCGATGCCATCGCTCATGCTTGCCTCATATCTAGCCGTAAATGCGTACTCATCATCGTCACGAGTTTTAGTGTTGTTTGCACTCTCCCCTTTCTCATCCCTCTTGCGTTTGAAGCAAAATTTGGCAATGTGGCCCTTCTTACCACAATAGAAGCACACCTTGTCGCTTGAGCTCCCACCGCCTCCATTCTTGAATTGCTTCGCCACGAGTGCCGCTCCATCTTCTCGAGACTCGTTCTCCTTTCGCCGCGAAAGCTCGTGCAACAACCGTGAGGTCACATAGTCCAATGTGAGCTCCGTAATGGGTCTTGACTCCATCGCCACGATGAGGTACTCGTATGATGATGGAAGGCTCTCCAAAAGTGTCATCACGATGTCACCATCCGTAACCGACACGTCGCAACCGTTGAGTTGATCCGCGAGAGCTTTGACCTTGTTGATGTGCGCCAACATGTCATCTTCTTCGCCCATCTTGATGGTGAAGAACTTGCGCCTCAAAAACAAAATGTTGGCCAATGTTTTCGCTTCGTGAATGTTGCAAAGCTTGGACCATGCTTCCGCGGGTGTCTTGCACGAACGAATGTGCGCAAGTTGCGAATCCGCGAGGTTGAGTGCCAAAATGGCAAATGCCTTCTTCTCCCTCCTCGTGTACGCTTGCATGATCCTAGGATCCGTAGAAGAGAAAGGAGGTTCCTCACTACCCTCGACAATCTCCCACAACTCCTTCTCGGCCATCACCATCTCCATTTTGAATTTCCACAAGTGGAAATTCACCCCATCGAACTTGTCCACGACCTTGGGACCCTCACCCTCAAAAGATGCCATGATCCTCACTTACGTATGCCTCCCCACACAAATGAAACCTCAAACTCAAACACACAACTTTGTTTTTGTGATTTTTTGCTTTGATATTGCACCTTTGTGCACCCAATGGGTTTAAAACAACCCCAAACACTAGATCAGCACTTTTGTGCTCCACACACGCCTCCCAACACTCAAATGTGAGAACCCTCACCCAAAAATGCAAAGAGGCTCACCAAAACCCCTCAAATCACTCAATGGAGCTCAAAACAACTCCAAATGCTTCAATACGACGCCTTAGTGTCCCCAAACACTCAATGCACGTCAATGACACCTTTGTGTCCTTCAAGAGCACTCACTCAATGCACATGAACTCACACAAGTCCCTCAAAACCCCAATCGCATTGAAATTGCTCAAAACCGCACCTTTGTGCACAAACTAGCTCCAAATGAAAATTTGAGCACCCCAAGAGCATGAAACACATGCAACACCTCAAAGCAAGTGCCTAATCACTAGGATCAGATGGTAGACCCTCCACGAGAGCCTTCACACCTCACAAATCACTTGCATTTACTCAAATGCTCACAATTGAACCAAACGAAGTTCCACTCGCAACGAAGAGATAGAAGAAAGAAAAGAAGGAGATCAAGGGAAGAAATTGACCAAAGAGAGTGCTCCAACATGTAACTTCAGCCCATGCACACCTCCAAGAAACACCAACGCTTCAACAAGCTCCAAAACCTCCAACAATGCTCCAAAACCGCCCGTTGCGCACCGACCTCAAAATACTTGCACAAATGCAATCTAATACTCATGAAACACACATGAGTGGGCCCATAACCTATTGAAGGTAGAGAAGATTGCACAAGGCACACACACAAACACAAGGAATGCGTAGAAAGAGATAATCTTTACTCAAAGGCCTTCCACCTTAAGTAGTGTACACTAGGAGGTCACCATGGACAAACCATATGGGATAACTCATCACAAGGACACTCTAGAGATCAGCCCATGCCTAACCCCTCCTCCCACACACCATTATTTAGCACCCGTACGTCTTTGGCTTCTAGCAATACTACGTTGCATCAATTACCTCAATAACAATGTATCTCCTCCCAGTTGGTAGTCGATTCAGTAGCACCAGAGGCTAGTCTACTCGGTAGTCGACTAGGTAGTCAACCCGATAGTTGACCAGAGGCTAGTAGTCCAGAGGCTAGTCGACCCGGTAGTTGACTAGGAAGACGACTCGGTAGTCGATTAGATAGTTGACCCGGTAGTCGACCAGAGGCTAGTCGACCCGGTTGTTGACCAGGAAGACGACCCGGTAGTCGACCAGGAAGTCGACCCGGTAGTTGACCAGGTAGTTGACTCGGTAGCCAAATCCAAATCCAGATCTAGATCTAGATCTAGATCCGGATCTTGGATCTTCCCATTGTATCTTCTTCTTATATAAGTGAGACCTCCCGGTGTGAGAACACATGATGGTTGTAGGTGTTTTTCAATGTAGTCTTTTGGTGTCAATCTTCTCTACCGGTAGGTAGAGTACTACTAGATCAACACCTTTTTCCCTCTCTAACACGGATATTCCCCTAGAGCGCACTTTTTCGTATTAAGAATGCTCGAAAAGGTGATTTCCGGGTTATCGTTCCGCGGAGACTCTGTGAAGTGGGAAGTTTCCGGAGACTGACCCGGGTTGGTGACTACTTTCTCTCCCGGTCACCAAATCTCTCCCTCTTTCCTTACAAAAACCGGATCTGCTCTACTTACTGACCCAGCTATGGTTGGATCCGATTTCTGTCCGAGTTGGAGACTTTACCAACCCTACTCCACCCGCTCTAATCCTAATTCTTGAATTTGGTTTACCATTTATCCTCTGATTTCCTTCATAGTGTTCTCCATTTATCTTTTCACAGATGCTGCATCTAAAGTCACACCCTTCTGCACTGATTTCCGTGACAGGGGATTCACCACTTCTTGGTCACCCAAACTCCACTCTCTAATCCGGGTACTCTCCGGTTTGCTCTTCAGCTATGGATTCATCCCAAAACCACAACCGGTCACTCAAGCGCAACCCGGTTTCCTCCTAACCCTCAAAATAATACAACGACTTCTTAACCGGAATGGACAGTAGTCGGGGTGTCCAGGAGGGATTGAATACGTCAAGACTCGTTTTATTCTAATCCTACCGACACTTCTACAGTTGCTGGATCTATCCGGATGTTGGGACCTCTACCAAACTACCCGTCCAGGAGTTTTGGAAGAACCGGAGTACCCCCTCCTATTCTCCTAGCCACTTACCGGGACTTCACCTACAACCGGACACAGGGAATATCACTTTAAAACGCTCTTAATTCCTCCAAATCTCCTATCCGGTCTCTTAACGGACTTCACGTCCGAGCCTAGCTAATCCATTCGGTCAGCAAGGGACTAGTTGCGCCACTGTTTCGGGGACACAAGTAAACACACATATGTATACACACACACACACACACACCTTGTGCAAAAAAAATGTGCTTCTACTCATGCATACGGAACAAAGGTACACAAAAAGACCGAAGGAATGAAGAACATCCCTTGATAAAAAGGCCCACCCGAAGTCCAGATCCGGGAGATCCTCAGATCCCACATTCCCGGGATCCGGAAATCCGGGAAGCCCTTTACCACCATCCAATTCCTATCCCAAGCCGTCATTAACATAAAAATCCTAGAAGTCATTTACAACAAAACAAAAGCTCCTACCCTACTTACTCAAAGTCCTATTCTAAGTGGCCGGATTCACTAAGTCCGGGCCACTGATTCCGGACCTCCGATGACTCCGGGCAGCTACTGGTCCTCCTGCGGCTGCTCTTCCTCATCTTCCGGGCTCCCCACCACGATTGGATCTGCCGGCCAATCTCCTCGCATTCCGTGCGCCGCCGGCTGTCCTACCTGTGGTCCTTCCTGTTGCTTTTCCGCCCTATCCGGTTGGACATCCATTGCTTCCATTTCTTCGCTCAAATCTCGGATTTCCTCTGGGCTTCCTCCCGCGGGTCGGACCATGTGGATTAGCTCTACATCAAGCACGGTCAGGGAGGTATGTTCCTGCGTTGAGCTATCATTCCGCATCAACCGGTCGATCTCCCCTTCTTGAGGAGCATCTGCAGAAAGATCGAACACCCCCTGCAACCCATCCCCGGAACCTACCCTCTCGCCACGGTTGGTAGTTTCCTCCTAATCCGGTTCCTCCTCCGAAGAGCTCTCCCTGATGCACTCCGCCAGTACCCGAAACTCCACCAAGTATGCTTCTACCTTGTCCGAGTACTCCCGGACTACGTTCTTCATCCGGGCTGCTCCCTCCAATCCCGACTGAAGTACCCACTCGTCGTACAACTGTGGAGAATCCTCCTCCTCCTCTTCATCCGGATCCTCCCTCCGCTTTGTTCTCAGCACCTGGTGAGATCTTGCCCCACCCGGTCGATCTAGCCCCGGGTCCCTTCTCTTTTCCTGCCGCTCCTCCTTCTCCGGCTTGGTGCCACCCGGTTGGCCTCCCTCCGGACGGTCTTCTCTCCACTGGGTCCTGTTCTCCGGATTCGGGCTGGCATCGCCCTGTGGTCTTCTCAGCGGGTGGTCTTTCCTCTCCTTCTTGCGCTCCTCTCCCCGGAAGCTGCTCCTATCCGGTTGGGGTGTAGGTGGAGCCATCCTTCTCTCCTCCGGTCGGGACGACGAACCGGGTCTACTGGTTCCTGCTCCTCATGCTCTCGAAAGAGCCGTCTTCTTCTTAGCCGGGCTTCTCACTCCCGGAATGGGCACTACCTCCAACCTCTTCTTCTCCTCCACCGTGAGGCACCTATGTCTTTCGTACAAGTGGTAGAGAAATAGGGCCTACGGACATCCCTTCTTGTTGTCGAGGTTGCCCGCCCACTTCTGCGTGTTCCGGTGGATCAGGATCGCCCAGTTGATCCGTTTCCCCCGGAGAAGAGTAAAGTAGATACCCCGGGCTAATGTCACAGTGAGAGTGGTGGGCTTCTCCAGGCTGAGGATGGGTACTATGTACTGGAGCAGCCGTTGCTCCCGAGGTAGTATCGAGGGCAATATGCAATCCGCCACCTTGAACCCTTGTCATACCTCGTTTTCCCAAAAGCCGCTAGTTAGGGTTTCTAGGGTAACTAGGAGTAGTCTTTCCGCCATAAATAGGACAAGTAATGGCCATAACAGCCCAGTTATTTATTTGGAGAGAGAGTGGCATCCGTGCGCAGCCTAGAGGAATTACTGCAGGACTAGATCGACAGCGGATTCCGCTTGGAAACCGGATGGGAGACCGGATAGGTGAGGACGAGTCTCCGATGGAGAGCGACCGTCTTGTGCACATTCTAAGCGCCCGGAAGTGAGAGAAACTGAACACCCGGTGAGAAACAACGACGCGAGGTTAGAATTTGGAATAAGCGAGCATCCGGACAGTGCGCACCGCTATTTCCGGCGGAGTTTGAGGAAGAAAGGGAGTGCGCAGCTAGGAAGAGGGTCGCGGGGTCTCCAGGAAGTCAAGAGAACACCACGGAAGCGGAAGGGGAAGCGCCAGGAGAGGGAGGCGCGAGGTTTACCGAGAAAAGAGAGAGCGCATCCGGAGAAGGAGCTGCGCCACACCCGGAGGAGTGAGGAATTCCGCCCAGGGACTGCAGCCATGGCACGCAGGGAAGACGGGGCCAAGATTCCGGAGAAGCGCATTTGCCCGGACATTCCACAGCACGAGGGAGACTTCGATGAGCTAATGAAGGATCTCCAGCAGATGGGGTGTTTGGGATTGTCTGGGAGAGTGTGGGATGTGCAGGACTCCCGGATGAAGGAGGAAATCGAGGGCGGGCCGATGGTGGACGCCTTCCGGACAACAACCGGGCGAAATATGGAAGTTGGACCCGGGAGATGTGGCGAGCACTGTACGACTTCCCGAACACCAAGGAGGACATGAAACCGGGAGGCAACGGCGACGCGGATTGGGTGAAGGCGCGGTTCAGTCATCTCTCGGATAAGGACGGGTTCAAGGTGGCGAATTGCATACTACCTCGGGAGCAACGGCTGCTCCAGTACATAGTGCCCATCCTCAGTCCGGAGAAGCCCACCACTCTCACTGTGACATTGGCACGGGGATTCTACTCCGCTCTTCTCCGGGGGAAACAGATCAGCTGGGCGATCCTGATTCACCGGAACACGCAGAAGTGGGTGGCCAACCTCCACAACAAGAAGGGATGTCCATTGGCCCCATTTCTCTACCACTTGTACGAGAAACATGGGTGCCTCACGGAAGAGGAGAAGAAGAGGTTGGAGGTAGTGCCTATTCCGGGAGTGAGAAGCCCGGCTAAGAAAAGGACGGCTCTTCCGGGAGGAGGAGCGGGGACCAGCAGACCCAGTTCGTCGTCCCGACTGGAGGAGAGAAGGATGGCTCCACCTGCACCCCAACCGGATAGGAGCAGCGTCCGGGGAGAGGAGCGCCGGAAGGAGAGGGAAGACCACCCGATAAGAAGGCCACCGAGCGATTCGAGCGGCAATCCGGAGAACAGGACCAAGGGGAGAAAATACCGCCCGGAGGTATGCCAATCGGGTGGCGCCAAGCCGCAGCAGGAGGAGCGAAGGAAAGGAGAAGGGACCCGGGGCTAGAACGACCCGGTGGGGCGAGACCTCAGCTGGAGCAGAGAACAAAGTGGAGGGAGGATGCGGAGGAGGAGGAGGATTCTCCACAGCCAAAACTGACCCGGAAGAAGCCAGTGAGAGGTCCAGAAGCAGCCCCTCAATTGGAGGTAGGCGGTCCTTTCCAAACGTGACCTCGGGTTGATCCAGTCGAGGAGTCTAGGCCAGAGGAGGAGACAAGGCCTTCTCCACCCCAGCCCCAGGAGCACCCGGTAGAGGGACCCGAACCAATGGAGGAGGATTCTACCCCAGCGGCTCCACAGGAACGTATGGAAGAAGAGAATCGGACAGACCGGGAGGAAGGTCCGTCTCAGCCGCGATTCCAGGGTCGGAAGAGAAAGTTAGTCCTCACAGTTGAGGGGGAGGAAGAACCAGAAGGGGCAAAGACCACGCCCCAAAAGAAGGGACCGGCCCAGAGGAAGGTGACCCCACTCAACAAACGTCCCAAGGAAGCAGGGGAGGACGAAGAGGAAACCGTAGACGAGGGGGACCGGGAGCAAGGAATGCCAGCGGGAGCAGAACCGGTCCATCCGGGAATGTGCCAGCGGAACAAGGAGAACCGCTCCGGGTGGAGGCCATGTTACTGCAGACTCGGGTGGCACTGGACATGGTTACGGAGCAGTACAACCCTATGTTCGCTGCTCTCCGGGAGACAGGGACTCTTCTCCGGACAAACGACGCTCTGGAGTATCCGGCACGGGTTCAGAAGCTCCAGAGGAAACTCATCCGGAGCAGGGAGAGGGAGAATGAGCTAACCAGACAACTGCAGGGTATCACGAGGCTGAGAGCAAATCCGCGGCTCTCTTGAAGGGTTTTAATGAGGAGCTGCAACGAAAGGTAGTCTACATCAAGAAGATGCAGGCCCACGTACAGAGGAAAGAGTTGCAGATCTAGGAGCAGGAGGATTCCATCCGGAGAGTAGCAGAAACAAGCCGGCAGTGCGTCTCCAAGCTATCAGGGTTGTTCCAATCGGATGGGGAGGCACAAACAAAGGCCCGATTGTATGACCAGCGGGTACCTCAACCGGGATTGGTTGGAGCAGCCCGGATGAAGAATGTAGTCCAGGAGTACTCAGACAGGGTAGAAGCATACTTGGTGGAGTTCCGGGTACTGGTGGAGTACATCCGGGAGAGCTCTTCGGAGGAGGAGCCGGATCAGGAGGAAACTACCAACCGTGGCGAGAGGATAGGTTCCGGGGATGGATTGCAGGGGGTGTTCGATCTTTCTGCAGATGCTTCTCAAGAAGGAGAGATCGACCCGTTGATGCAGAAGGATAGTTCAACGCAGGAACATACCTCCCGGACCGTGCTGGATGTGGAGCCAATCTACATGGTCCGACCCGCGAGAGTAAGCCCAGAAGAAGTCCGGGATTTGAGCGAAGGTATGGAGGCAATCGATGTCCAACCGGACAGGGCGGAAAAGCAACAGGAGGGACCACAGGTGGAACAGCCGGCGGCGCACGGAACGCGAGGAGATAGGCCGGCCAATCCGATCGTGGTAGGAAGCCCGGAAGATGAGGAAGAGCAGCCGCAGGAGGGCTTAGTGGATCCGGCCACTTAGAATAGGACTTTTTGAGTAAGTAGGGTAGAACTCCGTTTGGGAGTTAGGTTTTTAGGATTCTAATGTTAGTTGTAGTGTAGGAAGAGAACTGAACTGTGGGGTAGTTCCCCGGTTTTCCGGATCCTGGGTTTTTAGGATCTGCGGGTTTCCCGGATCTGGTCGGCTTTGTGTTTTCTTTTTATCCAGGAATGTTCTTCATTCCTGGGGTCTTTTTTAATGTACCATTTTCTCTTCGTAAATGACCATAGGCATACTCTTCTACGGACCGGAGTGTTTGTGTCTGTGTGTGTCCGTGTGGTTGTTGATTGAGATCGTGTTCCAATTAGTCCCTTGGTAACCGGAAGGAATCAGAGTAAAACAAATTGTTAGGAGTCCAACTGATTCCGGACACCCCGAGTAGGGGTCCATCCTGGTTATCAAGTCGTTGTAGTAATTTTTAGAAGGGGGGGGAAAACCGGGTTGCACTTAAGTGACCGGCTGTGGGTTTGGGATGAATCTGCAGCTGAAGTGCAGTACGGGAATTACCCAGTTTGGGGAGTTTAGTTAGGATAACCGCAAGGTAGTGAAGTTCCCATCACTTGAATCAGTAGGGAGGGGTGTGTCTTTCAATCCAACACCACTAATGTGAATGGAGAACCCTCTGAGGACAAACAGAGGTTAAACGAAACCGGATCAGGTCACAACGGTGGACCGGGGGAGAGGAAGATTAGTAAGAAGTCCTCCTCGGAAGGATATCGGATCTAGTCGTAACGGGGTCAGTCAGTAGGAGAAGTCCCGGTTCAGTAGGACAGAGAAATTCAGCTGGTGACAGAGAGAGAGATCACCAGTCCGGGACCATCTCCGGAAACTTCCCACTTCACAGAGTCTCCGCTGAACGATAACCTGGAAATCACCTCTACGAGCGTTCTTAATACGAAAAAGTGCGTTCTAGACGAATATCCGGTATCACGTGCTACGACAACCTGTCATTGTCCGACAGATGACTAAATCGAGCCTTCACCCAATTCGTGTCGCCCTTGCCTCCCGGTTCTATGTCCTCATTGGTGTCCGGGAAGTCGTATTGTGCCCGCCACATCTCCTGGGTCCAACTTCCATACTTCGCCCGAATAGTTGTCTGGAAGGCGTCCACCATTGGTCCGCCCTCGATTTCCTTCAGCATCCGGGAGTCTTGCACATCCCACTCTCCCAAACAATCCCAAACACCCCATCTTCTGGAGGTCCTTCATTAGCTCGTCGAAGTCTCCCTCGTGCTGCGGAATGTCCGTGCAAATGCGCTTCTTCGGAATCTTGGCCTCGGCTTCCCTGCCTGCCATGGCTGCGGACCCCGGGCGGAATTCTTCACTCCTCCGGGAGTGGCGTAGCTCCTTCTCCGGATGCGCCTTCTCTTTCCTCGGCAAACCTTGGGCCTCCCGCTCCAGGCCCTGCTCCTTCCGCTTCCGTGGTGTTCTCCTGACCTCCCGGAGACTTCGCGACCCTCTTCCTCGCTGCGCACTTACTTTCTTCCTCAAACTCCGCCGGAAATGACGGTGCGCATTGTCCGGATGCTTGCCTATTCCAAATTCTAATCTCGTGTCGCTGTTTCTCACCGGGTGCTCTGTTTCTCTCACTCCCGGGCGCTCTGAATCTGCACAAGGCGGTCGCTCACTGCTCTCTACCTCCGGGCATAGAATGGAAACTCTATCTTTCTCCGGAACTACAAAAAATGGCGTGCGCGGGGGACTGGAGGAATCGGGGAGAAAAGAATAGTGGGCCGCCGAATTTACGGCGGCCCAATTCAAATCTCGGATCGTGGCCGGGACCGGCAGAGGCCCGTCCCCAGACCTCCGGCATCCCATCCGGTCTCCTGTCCGGTTTGCCGCCATTCTCAGGCTCCGTAGCGAACACCTAAGATGCGCGCGAGAGCACCACTCTCACCAAATAATTAAAGAGGTCATAATGAACGCTATTTCTCCCATTTGTAGCGGCTGGGCTACCTTTTACTGTCCTACAAACCCTAACTGCCCGTTTTGGAATAAACGAAGTTCGACACAGTTTATCATAAAAGAAATTTTGGGCCGGTTTAGGATTATTTGAACGCGTCGGCCTCGGTCCATTTTGCGGAGGTCGACACTTGTCGGTGGGATCATTTCCCCCGCAACTACCACACACAACTCCGACTCCACCCAACAAATTCCCGGGCCAAGGGGGTGCATTCGGTGGCACGTTGGACACGGTACCCCTCTTGGTTTAGGTTGATAACCTCCCGGCGGGTTAGATGAATTTGCCCAGACTTGGACAGGCACATACGGACCGTGATTCTTAGGACGTTGGCAAAATTGCTCGCTATGCCCGTAATCATTGCAATTTCTACACCAAATATTAGTGGGAAAAATTCCCAATCTCATTAAGGGGAATTGATGCATTTGTGTTTTTGGCATTGATCGCCATTGTCAATTGATCCTTTAGAGATTTAATGGTTCTCATCATATCCACCTTAAGATCTTCATTAGCCTTTTTGAACCGCTCCTCCAATTCCAACAACCGGCCCATGTTAGCGGGTTCCGGTTGCAGGTACCATTGGATTTGAGGCGCCGGTGGCCTCGAATGTAGGAGAACGGGATGAACGTAACCGGTGTTATATGGAGCATGAGTCCCAGATGACTCCCCCGTGTCAGTCTCTACCGAACGCGGTGGTGTATAATGAGTGTGAATGAAAGAAGGTACTGGCGCCATAGTTCGGTTCCACATCCGGTTATTTTCCCTATCTATCCTTTCCATGTGACGTGCCGCTGTTAAGGCATCCTCTACGATGGCGGGTTCGGCGTTCAACACATCCCGGATGGTTGATTGTTTGTTGAACCTTTGAATAAAATAGTACCGGATGGTCTCCGCGGTTAAATGGTTTCCCATGAACCGGGTTACTACCGTATAAAATCGGCGGATATACTCCGAGATCTCCTCTGTGGGACCTTGGCGCATCCTCGTGAGTGCTACTAGCGCATTTTGTTGCCCGGTCTCGGGCCTAAATTGCCTAAGGAATGCCGTTTGCAAAGAAGGCCAATCGGCAAAAGTCTCGGGGACATGCGAACGATACCACGCATAAGCTTGCCCCTCTAGAAAACCACACTAATCGAACTAGAAAACCACACTAATCGATATGTCTCTTCGAGAATGACATTAGTCACGAGGGTCTCGATGTATCGGTCTATGTGGTTGGATGAGTCCTTGTGAGCTAGCCTTGAAAACTTTGGGAGGTGTACGGGCATCGATCGAGGAGCTAGGTCCAGGGGCATCACAACGAGGAGCCTCCCTGGTGCCATCATTGCATCCGCCGGATTTGCCATTGGAAGCGGGACAACTAGTGGTAAATCTAAATCTAAAGATTCATCCTCCAAATCCTCGAGTTCAATTTTTATTTGTAATTGCCTAACTCTACCGTATGTGGATCTAAATAATGAAGGATCACGGTAAATAGAACTCGATCGAGTTGTAACCATCGAGAATTACTCCTTTAGCCATCATTGGAGTAAAACCCTAAACTCTCGGGGTGTTTGGGACATCACTGCCAACTACTCCGATTTCAAACGACACAAACGGTCCCGCCGATAATTAACCCGAGCTCACCGTCATACATAAACCACGGCTAATAAAAAAAACGGCTAAACAACACTAAAGGGCCCCACCCAACAACGGTAGAACAATCCCTTTCACACTCATGACTCAACGTTTTGAGTTACTCACAATGGCTACAACACCCGCAAAACACCCAACCACGATGCGATAAATTCAATACACGAACACATACCCACACACAACAATACAATGCTCCAAAGCTCCTCGAGCCGCCAAGCCTGCAATTACAAACCAACTTGTACCATAGGTAAGTAGAAACCGCCACCTTTCGGCAGACGCACCAAATTATATGCGCACTTTGAATGTACAGATGATCAAAGCATGATACGAAATGGACCGAGGGGGGGCTTTGTGAACCCTAAGTGCTTCCAAGCAATGGACTCTCTAAGCTACACCGCAGATTACTATATTTAGACGTTGTGCATAATGCATCACAATTGAAATCAAACATTGACTAAAATCACAAGCAATATAAGAAACTCCTTGAAATTATATGTCAAATTACATATGACAATAATTCAATTCAATCTAGTGTCCATAGACACTTGAGACCTCCATTACCTGATCCAACTTTTCCAAATTGATGCAATGCATTCCCTATTGCAACAACTAATGGCAGCTGCCTACGTTACATTAAAGTGGGCAGTCCTCCTTCGTCCGTGCTCCAAATTGATTGAGACATAGGTTTTTGGAAGCCAACCTTAAGATGTATGCACTCTCAAAAATTCAGTCTCGTTGATCATGCCAATCTTGAGATATCGGTCGTTGAAGTTGGCTATCTTGATCGACGTTGGCAGCACACCTCTTTACATTAAAACGACCGCCTCTCCTTTGTCCTTGCTCCAAATCAAACGCAGCTTCGCTTTTTAGAAAGCTCACTCTTAGGCGCATCCGCCTATCAAATTTGAGCTTCAACCTCCACATGACGCTCTCGATCTCGGCTTCCAAAGTTGCTGCTCTAAATCTTGCGCGGCAGTAGACCTTCCGCCACTAAAATGACTGCCTCTCCTTTGTCCTTACTCCAAATCTGATGAATCTAGGGTTTTTGGAAAGCCAACTACACGATCTACCACACTTCTAATTTTCCAGACCTAACTATCTTCGTACTAGCATCTATGTAGAAAAGAAAATAGCCCATGACTATGTGGTTAGGGGGCAGAGAGAGGAAGAGGGACACACACTCTACTCATCAATTAACATATAATAAACCCCATCTAATAGATTAAAGAATAAACTCAACACTAAGTTAATAAAATAAGATTAAAACAATAGGAAATCAAAAGGCTAAAATAACAAACCACGAAGAATAACTCAAGCAACTAATAAAATAAACAAATCAATTAGACTGAACTAATCAATTACACTAACTAATGAATTAGAATGACAAGCAATAGAAATAGGTAAGAAATCATCGAGTAAAATAAAAGGACAAACGGCCCAATTGCATATAATCAATCACTCAAATTGTTAAAAGCTAATAAACACACAAAATTATCTAGGTAAAAAGGAATCTAATTTTGCCAATAAAAACCAAACACTAAATGCAACAAAATCCGGGAATTTGTCTAACCAGCTAAAATGTCCCGGTTAGACAAATATAAATTGCTAAACAAATCAAAACTCTAGAATTAAGAGTTTATCACTACCGAGAACCGTTTCGACGGTTCACATCGGTAGCACAAGTGACCTCGTTAAAGAGCATACCTGAAGTCTGGGGTGGCGGGTTAAGTGGCTGTGTCGGTGGATTTTCGCCAATGATCTGTGGTGGCTCCGAGGAAGAGCGATTCGGTGACGGAACCGGCGGTGGAGACGGAGTGCGCTGAGATGATCGGTGCGTAGAAGAGGAACCACCCCCATGCTCGGTTTTGGACGAAAGATTCCTACCAAATTCGTTTAAGGGGTCGGTAAGGTCAAGTCGGTTCTTGCGTTTGGAAGTCGTGGGTGCCAGTGTGATTCCGCTGCGAAGTCGAGACGAGATCCCTAGGTCGACGAAAGTAGAAAATAGAGGCAGTGATGACCTCCGCTTTGGTAGTTTGTACCGAATCGCGCGTCCTCAGGGTGGTACTGGGGAAGGCCGAGTACGGGTGCCGGTGCTCTGTACTAGTCCCGGTGCTGCTGGTGTAGTCGTGTTCGGTATGGTTATCGGTGCTGTCGGTACGGTCGTGGTGGCGGCTAGTACTTGTCTTCGGAGACAGGGTTGTCACTTTGGACGTCTTTGGAGCAAATCGCGTCCGGTTTAACGTCCGGACGTCCGGACGTCGCGTCCGCTGGGTAAACGGTGATTTACTTTATTCGTTGCGGTTTTTACCCTGCGGACGGCTTAGCGGACCCCTGGCGCCCGTCCGTCCGGACGGCTCGACGGACGGAGTTTGATGGCGGACGGTAGAGCGGACGGCCTGGCGGACGGCGGGACGGACGATCGGGCGGGCGGACGGCACGCGGACAATTAGAGGACGGCCAGGCCGATTTAGGGGTTCTCAAGGACTAAACCCTGAACACTTCAGGCCGTTCTAGGGTGATTGTAATGGTGGAAAATATAAATTAAAATCTCATTAAGTCACCGGAGCCTCATTGTAATAAAAATATAGCGACCATGTTTAGGGTTTTAGCCACTCTCGTTCCAACAACATAAAACATAAAACTAGTGTCATATATTATATTTTGCAGGTAAACAAACATTCAATAAAGGAAACGTCAACAAAATATTGCCATCTATTCATGTACGTCATACATATCACTATAGAAACATATACTTATAAAATCTATCTCCTGTCCAAACAACTACAATTACTGAATATTAGAATATCTTATAAAAAAAACTCTACGAAAATATATAAATGCTATTGAGTTTTCAATCTGCCTTGTAATCAGAATCTCTTTTCACCTCTGCTCCGCTACTGTCCTCTGGATCATATGACTCGTCGTCACTGTGAGAGTAATACTCGTTTTCCTTTCTCTCCTTCTTTACTAATTGGATTCTCTTCATTTTCCATGTGGATCCACTTGCGTCAAGGGGTGTTTTAACTCGTCCTGGCTTTAGAGGAGAAGCAGCAAATGGTTGCATGAGCCTTTTTCGTTTAGCGTTGTCGTTTCCTGTTGCGCCAAATTTCTCTCCACTCGATGATATATGTTTCGGGCCCACAAGTGTCTCCTTCATCGCGATCTTCTGCATTGGGCGTTGATTGTGTCTTGGGGGCACACCTAATGGCTTCTTTATTATAGCTACTGATAAAGGCAAATTTCCGTCGCTTTCCGAATCTGCATCTGATTCTCTCACACATTTATTCACCGTTTTGGAAAGGGATACCAATCCCGTTGAAGATGCAAGTGGAACGCAGGGTGTTGGTGTTTTAGAATTATCAAATAAGGCTCTAGATGCAAGGGCGGTCCTCTGCATTTCGTCCTTAAGACGAGGTCCATGAGGAGAATCTCTCTCTCCAAACATCAACGGACTCTTACTGATTGGACCAAAATCTTCCTCTATGCCTTTCCATTTGAATTGGCCATTGTTCATCATTGTGGCCTTTCGTCCAGGAGAAAGCTCCAACTCAGAATCTTTGGGGTCCTTCGAAACAGCCTCATGCACGGTGTCAATCCTCGTACCACCATCTTCACCACGTTTGTCCCCCTCTTCTTCACCCAACGCCGGAATTGAATTGTCCTCTTCTCTGACATTCACACCGGTATCGTCGGCATTTGAAGCTTGCACGTGATTGCCCTCCTCTCCATCCTCAGCAAACTCGTATACATCGTGGCTTGATCGACCAGATCTTGGTGGAGAGGAATCAGGCCTTTGTGGAGAAAGTTGATCACTCCAATCGTCAAGAGGCACATCAGCCCAGCGATCATCGTCTGATGCATGATTACCCACCCAATCGCCTTCATCATCTCCATCCGATTCTTCTAAAGCAGAAACCGAATCCTCTGATGATACATTTTTGTTGTACCACTTCTTCTCATCCTTTCTCTTAGCCTTTGCAAGGAGCTTTGAATTTGTGTACACGCACACTTAATCTTCAGCCCCCTCTTGTTGGAGGCGATGCCGAGACCTGTTGTGCACGAAAGAATAACTACTCCAATTGCGTCCGCATGATGACGATGACACGGTTTGAGCTAGGATTCTCCGTGCTATTGGTGCAATGAGCTTTCCGCATGCCCCTTCAAAATCCCACCATGCATGAGGCGAACACTTCTGTTGTTTCGGATCCAACATATTGTGGAATGGCGGTTCCTTGTGACGAAATGCCAAAAACTCTAGCATCACATCCGGATATGTTTTTGGAGAACATAATTTCCCAAGCACACGCTTGCATGCTGTGATGGCATCTAAATCGTCTGCGAGTTCCTTATCGTGTAGCAAATACGGATTCAAAAGTGCACCCGCATCGTGTAAATCCGTTCTGACCAATGCCCATTGGTCGCGGAAGTGCTTCTCCACATCAATGCTTTCTCCACCATCCAATGGAAAGAACTCATCCTTCACCCTTTCAATGTGTTTCTCCACATTGTGAAAGATGTGTCGAATTTTGCCCATACCAAGTTCCCCACTGTCAGAATCCCGCAGTGCATACATCAACGGTGCAACCACCTCCTGAAAGTTAGTGCATCGTTGCCAAAAGTGATCATCCAGTATATACCTTCTCACATCTCGAGAGATAGTGCGCGCTTTGATCCCCCCCCGCTTGTCTCGGAGTGTGACGACATACGACGTCCACTGTTTGTCCACAACTGACTGCTCTAAGGCATGTCTGACCTCGAGTAATCGATCCACCATCATGAAATTTGATCCAAATCTAGTTTTCCCTGCCAATACTAGGCTGAACTTCTTCTCGTGCTTTCGAAATACTGCAAGAGCCATGTGTCTCTTCTTTATAACGTCACGATCGTCCAGGCCTTCTTCAACACCTGAGTTATCCAGTTTTGCCTTCGTGATGTCCCCCAATAACAGGTTCATTGCGTGAATAGCACATCCTTGGAAGTATATGTGGTCATATTTGTTCGTCACGATATCCGCTGCTGCCTTTATGACAGATGCGTTGTCCGTTGCAATTTGCACCACATTCTGCGATCCAACGCCTTCAATGAACTTCTCTATGATGGTCGCTTGGTACGTTGCTGTCTTCGATTGTCCCGAAGTGTCTACCGATCCAAGAAAGTGTTCTCCTACCGCAGACACTCTCATGCAATTGAATAATGGTTGGTTTGTGCACGAGCTCCATCCATCAAATGTCAACGTGGCTCCAAACTTGCGAATGCTATGTGCCATTTTACCTTCCAAGACCACCCCTAGCTCATTCTTGGCCTGCATCAAGAGTTTCTTGTGTAAGTCATTGTAAGAGAGTGGTGTATATGGTCCCCGAAAAGCAGAAGTCCTTCGTACGGCCTCTTTGAAAGTTGAATTCCGTGCTATCGCAAAAGGGATATTCGCCTCGTAAAAGAACCTTGCCCATATCTTGTCTAACTCCCTTCGTTTGTCTTCCTGAAAACCCTCTGGTATTCCTGCTTGTCGCAATGGATGGGCGGCCCTGCCAGCTGCACTGTCATGTTCCGTGGATGGTGGTCTGCTCGCGGTAGTTTCATTTGTATTAGAACCTGACCTCTAATAATGGAATCTCTTGTGGTCCATCGCGTGACTCTCGATCCAGCGATTGCGGTGTGCACAGCTCCATCATGTCCATATTTCCCGCTCTCGGAGTGCGACATTCATCGGATAGATCTGGATTTGGACGCTTAGGAGGATCTCCTTTGCAATTAAGAAAGAGCCCTTTAATATGCGGTGTGAGTCTCTTGCATATACCGACGCCAGTGTCACGGTTTCCTGATGCGTTCCGGTATCCAAGGTGACTCAACATCCTCGCCGCCTTCCTTGCAAAAAGTGCTGCACATAGTAAGCACTTCACTTTTCCGGGGGCTATATCCACATACCAATCTTCCCAATCCCTTGGCATCTTGAAAGGTTCAAGCGGGTTTAGGTTCCGCTACCTAACTGAATATCAACTAATATTCGGTTAACATTGCCCTCCCTCTGAGCTAAGTACACTCCTGTGGACTTTAGACTATCCCGGTAGGCGACTAGGAAAATGGTCACAAGGGATGACCAAATTACCCGCGGCCGAGACTTCTGCGACTAGTCGACCCCGACTATGGTCGACTTGTCACTGGTTGACGTCGCTGGAGTGCCGGGTCATGACGGGCGAGCGGATTTCTAAGGGCAGCCCTGAGAAATCGGACCCAAGAGAGTGTGGTGAAGAGAGTGTGGGTGAGTCGACTGGGATGTTGACTGCAGCTGGTGTGTGTACTCTCGTCGTCTGGTCGGGTGCTGGGAGCTGATGGTCCTACTGGTGCTGTGGTGGACTCCTTGGCCAGTCGACTGCCCTCCAATCGGGTGCGGTCGAGCTCGGCTTGAAGGGTAGTCTTGGCCTGAACCGCCTCTAACAAAAGGAGGTTCGCTCGGGAGCCAATATCTTCGAGTCGACCCACCGATCCTTGGACGTCATCTAGGCGCTGGCGCCTGTGCATCGATAATGTCGTCGCTTGTGATGTTGGTGAGTCGGGTGCTGGTCGGATGAGGTCGACCTGTCGAGGTGGAAGGTGGCTTAAGGGAGTGAGTTTACCTTGCTTGGCATGCTTCTCTAGTCGCTCCTGGTCCCGCTTGCACGCAAGTGAGGAGCGTCTCTCCCTACGATCGGCGGTCGGTTGACTCTCGGTAGTGGCGGTCGGTGCCGCTGGGTCGGGCGTGGTTTGTTGACTAGGGGGGCAAGCAGTCGATGTTTGGCCCCGGTCGACTAGTCGGGGAGGTCGATCGAGTGCCTTCGATGTCTAGTCGGCTCCAAGTCTGCCTTTGAAAACTATATAGTCGGGTCCTCTGGAGTTGTTTTCCGAGTTCTCCGACTGTCGACGTCGGTCCTTGGTGTTCTGCTCGGCGACCAATTGGTGTATATACTCGTGCAACGACGCTAGTTTGTGAGCGGTGAGCAGTGAGCGGTGAGCGGTGAGCAGTGAGGCACAGAATTTAGAGCAGTGAGATCCGGTTTGACTTCGTCAAATACACTAAATTTAGAAAATATTCGAATATTCGTCTATTTTTAGGGATTGTAGGGACCCATTACCACGGAATATTTATCCCCTATGACCGCGGAATGGGCCATGGAGAAGTTAAAAATATTGCCAGAACGGTCTCTTATCAAGGCATTGCAAGGGAAAGAAAATATAGTACCATTGTAATATACGGAGTAGAAGCTTAGAGTATTAGGGTTGACTCAGGAAGATACCAAAGTTAGGGTAGGTTTAGGGTTTAGGGTAGAAACCACAAAATGAAGAGTGGAAGTAATACATGCACCGTACACATAAAACTCGTAAGAGAATTAGTGGCCCTTTTAGTCTCACTACCAAAATCAGTTTTGGTCATCATAATCAAAAAACATCAATAATTGCCCCTAGGAATGCCATATCCTAAGGAGTCAAGGGGGCCAAGAGCCGACTTTGGAGGATGCGCTTCACTTCATTGAAACTGAAACTGGGAGCGTGGATGAAGTAGTCTACCTCGGGATCAAGACCACATACTTCAATGAAGACAAAGTAAAGATGCTTGCAATTGGCCCAGTGGCCACGCTTTCCGAGAGCCTTGGTGGCCATCTCCTTGAAATAAGGGCAGGTGCAGGCCGGCAACTGAGATATAGTCAAATAGTATTGCTGAACAGTTGGTGGAGTGCCGGAATCAAGGGTGACGATGCATCCGAGGGCTGGAGCTGGGATCATGTTGACCTTTTGAACTTGGCCCTTTAGAGTGAGGGCGGAAGCACAAATTATTAGAGTGGCGCGTTGTGGGCGCCTTCATATTGCGACAGATGTTCTTGCCGGACCTCCATTTTGGGAACTCATCCGGATACGCTGGGGTAACATACGCAGCCAGGTCCACAGGAAGGTGCTGATCAGTGAAGAGCCTCCTCGGTGAGATATCTTCGCGTTGGGGAAGACGGAACCCAGCATCTTCTAATTGCAACACCTCCTTCCGGGTTAGATTAGTGCCGATCTTGACAGGCCAGATGTCCGGGACTTCAGGCCTAGATATAACCCACTTTCGACGGGTCCCCTTCACACATCTCTCAATATCATCTTTGCAGAAGAAGAATTGCATGCATTCCGTCTTGTTCTTCCGATAATTATTCATCATGCTCGTGTACGTTGGTGCAGCAGTGCTCTTTCCATCCTGAACTATACGAGCTGTACACTTCTTCTTCGTCACAGCTTGTTGGGCAAAGAACACCTTTGCGGATTTAGGTGGCAGTCGAGCGATATGTCATTCAGTTTCGTCGCAGGCGATTTCTTGAACTGCAGTAACGTGGTGCGCCTTCCCCGTAGGAGTGGCGGCGGTCATCTGTCTTGGAACTTCTGGGACGAGAGAGTCGGTCGGAGAGGCTTGTAGTGAAGTAGGAGAATCAATGATTACGGTTGAGGTCCTACTAGACCTCGTTTGCACACGTGGGCACGAGATAGATATCTTATCAGGCCTATGCAAGTCGAATTCGGAACCAAGTGGAACGTCAGCCTTTCGCTTCAATGACACGTGACGAGTGGTGCGTGACGAGTACGAGTGGTGCGTGTGGTGTGAGACGAGTGGTGCGTGACGGAGTACGAGTTGTGCATGACGAGTCCTATGGAGTCTCGGGGTGTGTACGTGGCGAGAGGGACAGTGGGAGTCGAGTGGTGACGGTGCGTGACGGTGCGTCCCGGGGTGTCTACGTACGAGGGGTGCGTGGCGAATAGGACAGTGGGAGTCCCATGGAGTCCCGGGGTGGTGCGTGCCTCGGGAGGGAGCCAGCTCGTTACCGAGCTCGTGGTGGCAACTCGTCATTACGACCCGGCTCCTGACCGCGCAAACTGTCCCATTTTGTTGTGACTTGCCCCATTCCTTCTCGTAATCTCAGACATTTCTCGAGCTAAGTGTGAGTTCCAACTGATTTCTCGAGCCAAGTGTGACTTTGCTCCCCACGTCGTGACAAGTCAAAAAACGCACTTGGATGGGAGAGGCACCAGCACCATGTCCCACCACTCTGTTTCTTTTATGTCCCACCACAGGTATTTTCAAGACCTTTCTAACGGTATATTACACGCCCTACAATTCCTAAAATTTCAGTCGTAAATCAAAAAAGAAAAATCTGCAGTCACTATGCGAGCCAGCTCGTTACCAAGTCTCCAGCGGCCGCTCGGTACCGAGCTGCTCCATTTGACGACTGCAGATTTGATTTTTTGCTCCAAACGATTGCAGATTTGTTTTTTTTACATTTTCGACTGCAATTTTAATCATTTAGGGGCGTGTAATATACCGTTGGAAAGGTATTTTCAAGACCTTTCCAACGGTATATTACACGCCCTGAAATTCCTAAAATTGCAGTCAAAAATCAAACAAGAAAAATCTGCAGTCGCTATGCGACTACAAATCAGGGTGGTCAAAAGAACCGCAGCCGATTTTGGCTCCGGTTCTTTTCGACCATGTTTTCTGATACTATAGTAATTTAAATTATAATTTTGATTGTTTTTTCTTGGGTCACCGTTGTACAGCTTGAGGACTCTGTCGCGGCTGAGGTCATATACACCCTTCACTTCGATGACATTCAGATTGACTGGGAAGCCCGTCCTGACTTGGATGAAATCAACCAATACGTTGAGAAATGGAGAATCCTTGTCTGGGATCGAGCATTCTACTTTATACTCAAAAAGGCCAATGGCTACTCTAGAATAAGTGCCTTCAAAGACCAAGAGGGGACCTCAAATGCCATCAAACGACTCCTGTACAGGTTTGCAATCTACAAATACCTTCCCATTTCACAAATTCATTTCACTCTACAATTGCACTACTCTACCTGTGTATTAAAACATTTTGCTTTTGTACTTACAGGTACTTCAATCGCAAACTCCTTGGTAAGGGTGCGATTGATCGGAAAGCTATGCCCAAGTTTTTTGGTGCATGGATTGACAAGGCAATGCCATCATACGTTTTCACACCAAATCAACTACGATTGTTTAAGCTTCCTGAGCTACTAGCCTCGCCTTGGTACCTAGAATGCGCAAAGAATTACTCAAAGCTCGCTTCGAACAAGTATGCACGGAATCTTGCCAAAGGTGATGATTCTTAACAAATCGCTTATTGCTCTTGGGGAGCAGAAATTGAAGGAGGGCACAGCTCCAGCTGCTTGGGTTGATATACTAAACTTTGCTAAAACGGTACGTATACATCTCTATACTATTTTATCATTAATCCGCATTATGCATTTCATCTAATTCTGATTTCTAATTCTAGAACATAGCCAATCACAATAAAATAATCTTCACCTTCAAGAGTATTCCACCTTATTCCAAGAAACTATTCATGATTTGAGCCCATTAACATCTACTCTGAGACCATAAAAGTGTTAATAAAGACCTCAAAAGGAAGTAGCAAGAATACCTTGTACAAGTTGAAAAGTATTTGTTTGCGCGTGACTGCACTGCTGCGTTTCAAGCTTCTTTTAATTATCAAAAACACCTGCACAAGAAGTTATATGAGCGATACTCAGGTACATCGAGGACTAAGATTAACAAATGCTATGAAAAATACGTGATTCATTATGAGTCTGTTTTTGCTTCCACGTTCCATGCAAGAGAAACTATGTGCAGACATGTCTACCATTCAGTACTCTAAGTAAAACAGTTGCACATCGACGAAGTGTGGATCGGATACAAAACAGAATCCAACACACGAAGAGATTAGGCTCTGCCAACTTTGGCTTCAGAAACTGCAAGGTGGTCAGGTTTCTTACATGTCTTCCAAGCAATTGATGTTGTGTGTTCAACTTTACAGGTCGAGAAGATTAAGCATCGAAAACTTGGGGGACGTGTTGATTCCGATGCATGCCTAGATCTTATCATTGCAGATGTCCTCGATAACCTCCCAGTTCCTCGCATTTCTAACCCTTCCAGGAGTGTCCCTGACTGGAACAAGGCGGACGTGGACGACTTTGTTGAGACGATATTTGCATAAACGGTCCAGCACCTATCTGACGATGGTGCAATTCTTATTTTCCTTCCTGAAAGTCCCTCCATCAGAAGGATGTTCTAGGGTGGGCTCAAGAGTACGGGTACATGCAATACAGGGACTAGTGGGGCATAAACGAGCTTCGACTTTCCTCGTGTAGAGACCCGTAGCGCACGGTACATTATCCTACTGCCTTGTTGATTCTACTTTGCGTCTCGCTTTGCGTATTCATTGCTATAGTCACTTGTCATTGAATTCTCCCTACATCTGCAATCTCGCAGGTTTTGGATTCTACTGTTTGTCAGGCACAAACTGAAGGACACCGCCGTTCACTCTAGTTTCAAGCTCCGCATCATTCCTGAGGTTCGTGACGCTGGTATCGACCTGGACGAAGATGACCTCCTGCACAATTTTTACGACAGCAAAAATGCAGCTCATGAATGGCCAGATTCCATGGAGAGGGGCACGAGAGAAAGATCCTCGGTTCTTGCAAATTCTTGAGGAGGCTTCTATAGATCCTGGAGACGTGGTCCTTGATTACAACGCCTCCACTGGTGAGTATTACTGAATGTTAGAATGCAACAACAGAAGAGAATCCCGTAGCACACGCATCGATTGAAACACGTGATTGAATGACCCTCAATAACCCTCTACCCTTTAAGACCATGCCATGCACTCACTACCCCATTCTACTCCATGTATGCCACCACACCCCTAAACCCCGAGATCCTAATCCCGCGGCTACACGCGGAAATAGGGAACCCTAACCCCACGGAAGTAGGTCCAGTAACTGAAAAAAAACCACAAAATACCTTACGATCATACTAAATTCTCGGTCATAGGACCCACTTTCCATACTAAACCCATTCAAAAATCATGAAATTTTACTGCTCACCGCTCACTGCTCACCGCTCACCGCTCACTGCTCACAGAATAGCATTCCTGTATACTCCTGGTCAGTGCTAGGAAAATACGATTCAAGGAATGAGTCCAATACCTCGGCTGAAGGGCAGATCGTGGTCTTCGTGGTCTGCATCGTCTTGATGTCGCTGGCTATCAAGTTGAACATCCATGTCGCCCAGTCCCATTGCATGGCGCGGTCGATCAGTGACTCGACTGTGCACAGGACGTCGAGCATTTCCTTGCAGATGTAGGTCGTCTTGTGTTTGAACCCGAGGCCTTGAATGAATGCCGTCAGTCGCCTGTGGTGTTCGGGTTTGCTGTGGCAGATGCTGTAGCCCTCAACAATTTTGCCGGCATCAGAATACTCTTCGAACCGACCCGGTGGGTACTCAGTAGGGTCAATCGGCTGTATAGTAATGCCAAATGGGAGTTTCAAGACTTCGTGGACGACAGTCGGGTCGATCGGCGGCCATAAATACGGCGGCTTTTCTAGGGTTTGACCGGTCGGGTTGACTAGTCGGGTCGACCAGTCGAGTCGACCGACCGTGACTAGGTCGGGTTGGGTCGGCTGCTGTCGGCTTGGCTTGTCTTCGTTCTGTTCTAGTGTAGACCTAATCTCTGATTTGCTAGTGAGTCGACTAGTCAAATCGGTAGGGGTTCTATCACCTAGGACTCGGTAGGGTTTGAGTTTGTTGTCGTGGACTACTACCGGGTCGGGGTCAGAGTGCTGAAGGCTGACTAGTAGTAGTGTGTTGTTGGGGACGGCATACTGGACGTGATACGGGCCGAACCATTTACTATGAAGTTTACCGGCATGGAGATTTGTACCTTTCGGGTGCCATAGGACGTAGTCACCTACGTTGTATGGAGTCGACTGGCCTAGGGTCTGGGCCCATTATGGTCGGTTCCACTGTTTCGCGCCATGGTGGGTGGCTGCTGCCGGTCAGGTCTTGTCTAATTTCTCGAGGTCGGCAACACGGGCTGCTAGCACTCGCCTGGGAGCGGAGTCGGTAGCTGATGTCGACTGTTGGGTCGGGATAATGTATTTGGTTGGCATTAATGGTGTGAGAACACCCTTGTATGCCGTCCGGTAAGCAAAGAGGACCGTGTGGAGCTGTAAGTCCCGGTCGGTCCGATTCTCGTTGACTAGCTTCTGTAGCATCCGGACTAAGGCAAAGATGTCTATGAACTCCTTGAATAGGGATCTGGCACTGGCTCTGAGACTAGGGCTGAGATTTGCGTTCAGCTTCAACATCTTGGGGTCGGTAGAGGTACCGACGTTGACATGGTCGAGTCGATTCTCCTCATTGTGATTCCAATAGGCAATGTCCATGAATCGCAGCTTGTCTTGTATAGGTGTCTTGTCTACCAACATTGTTCCTGGTCTATGTTGAATACCCTGGTGTCTAGTGGTACTAGTCGATTTTGTCCTAGTCTGGTCGACTGTCGAATCAGTCGCTAGGTGGTTCCAGTCGATTGTGTCCAGTGTATGAAGGGTCGGGTCGCAGGCCATCAAGATTTCCTCCTCCTCATCGGTGATACCTTCCGCGAAGTTGTAACATACTAGAGCATGTGGTGTAACCGCCTCATATCCTAACTGTCCATTTATCTTGACGGTCTTGACGGTGCCGTTGCCCATGATCTGCACCTCGTTGTTGCCCCAGTTGTGTATGACTTTGGCATGTCGAAGCCAGGGTCGACCGAGTAATAACCGGTAGTCAGACTTGACTGTCGAGCAGTCGATAACTATAAGCGTGACTATGTAGGGGATGCCATGAATATGAATTTTGACATCTCTGATCAATCCATTGGGCTATGCTATAGTGCCGTCGGCCGTCTTGAGGTTGAATAGTGCGGGCGAGGGCTTGGACAGTCCCAGGCGTCTGCGTTCATCTTCGGTGATCACATTGACGCCGGATCCGCCATCGATCAGAACGTCGTCTACCAAGTTTTTGCCGACTGAGACTGTGATGACCGGCATGTGTTTGTCGATGAATGCTACAGCGGCGATCGTCACCTCCGCCAAAGTCGAGTAGAGTGACTCTGGAGTCGACCCTGGGTCTGGATGAGTCGGTCGATTCTGAACAAGTGTAGTGAGGGTCAGTGATAACTGTAGTAAGTCGCGGATGGACACCTGCAATTTGCAGTTTTGTAGTTGATCGAGGACTTGCTGCTGGATGGTGCCAAATGCGATGCTGCCCTGGTCGACTGTGGCTTGACTCTGTTGGTCTAGGTCCTCTCGAAGGGTGATCGTTTGTTGCCGTAATGCATCCGCGTCCGAGTCGAGTGAGGGCAAGTCCTCAGTCAACTTTGGGTCTTTAGTGGAAGTCGGCGTTTCCAACTCGGCTTGGAGTTGACGAACTTCCTGTATCATTTGATCACGTAGTAGTTCTTGGGCAGTCCAGTCGGTCATCTCCGTGGTCTCGTCAGGAGTCCACTGGTCGGGGGTCGACTGGCTTCTGGTAATCGCTGCGACCGTCAGAACACCAACCGTAGTGTTCGGTAGTTCTTCAATGACTAGTGACGACATGTTGGGCTTAGTTTCAATCTGCTGATTAAGGAATTTGACGACCTTCGGATCCTTCAGTAGGGGACACATGTGTGTCGGATGGTGCAAAGAGAACAAGGGAATATCCGTCGTGGTGTGTTATCCCGGGGCGGTCGACCCCTTGATTCGGAGGTAGTCGACACTGGTGTGGCTGCTACTACCGGGACTGTCGTATTAGCCGCTGTACGCCTTTTTCCAATCTCGCTCTCTCGGTTAAACCAGCAATCGCGTTCGAGATGGCCTGGCTTGTTGCATCGGTTGCAAAATGCTTGTTTGGTAGTCTCAGCTCGCTCGGTAGTCTCGGTTCGCTCGGTAGTCTCGGTTCACTCGGTAGTCTCGGCTCGCTCGGTAGTCTCGGATTGCTCGGTAGAGGTCGAGTCGGGTTCCTTAGGTAGTCCGCTTTCTGCTAGCTTAGCCGATTTCTTGGCCTCGGCTAGTGTTGATCTCGGTAGTCCGACTGTGGCTACCTGCAGATACTTCAACAAACCAGCTCGGAAATTGCTTAGTAGGAAATTATCAGTCGGGATGTCCTCAAACTGGCTGGCTAGTTTCATCATCCGTTCGTAGTAATCGTCAACCGACTCTTTGGCATCCTGTTTCATACTGCGGAAACGTAGGTAAGCTTGGTCGTCGTTGTCGATCTCCTGATAGCGGTGTTTGAAGGCATCGAGAATTTCTTGTAAGTCTTGGTGTGGGTAGGACGTTCTTTGAGTCAAGAACCAATTATAGTTAGCCGCATCGACTAGCGAATGTCCAAATAAGGCTATAATAATAGCTGCATCAGTTGCGCCATTCAAAGTAAGGGCATTGAGAAATCGATGGACATGAGTAATGGCACACTTTCCTTCCTTGTAGGTGGGCATGGCTACCGGTTTCCGAGCAGTCGTCCGAGTCGGGTGTGTTGCTGCTGGGTAGGAAGGCTGCTGCTGAATCAGGGTTGCAGGTACCGAACAGTCTATCGACCGAGGGTTGTATAGTGCACATTGTTCGAGAAGGTGACCATAGCCACCATAAGATGCACACATAGGTATGGTGGGTTGGTACTGGTTGACAGTCGGTAGGACTCATGGCTGGGAAGCTACCGATCGACTGTACGGGTTCTGTAGTAGGGGCCTGGTATGTGCCTTTGAAAACGATGGTTGGTTGATAGGTTGAATCATAGGAATGCCTATTGCGGGCCGAGTTTGGTAATTAGGTGGTAGACTAGTCCGAGGGATCGACACTCTGGGAGTGGTGGTTTGGGCTACCCTCGACTGATCTAGGTATAGAATATTCGGCTCATAAGTATGAGTGTGAATATTCGGGAGAGTGGCTGGAGTTACAACCTGGTCGACTCGTTAGTTAGATTGATAGATCTGTCTGATCCTATCGACTAGGTCATTATCCAAGCCGTCTATGCTAGTCGGATATTGGTTGTCGGTACTAGATGTCTCGAATCGACTATTCATTTGACCAGGAGAACTGGATTCCTGGTGAAATGTAGTCGACTGGTCTGGTCGACCTGGTGGAGATTCCAAGTGTAGTTTCTCAGACTTCGGGTTCTGGCTTGATAAGAGACTGGCAAGGCGGGAGTCTAATTCGTCCCTACTACGACGTAGTTGATTTATCTCTAACTGTCGTTGATGGGAAATGATGGTAGGGTCGGTAGTGTACCTTACTAGTCTTTGATACGCACTGGAAGGTCGTTCCGGTAAGTCAAGTGGGTCGTCGGGGATCCTTCGTGGAGAAGACGGGTTGGACATCGTCTGGAACGCCACCGTCGGGTCGGTAAACTGATGAGCCGTGGTATACATGGTCGGTAGTATAGCCAGGGGTCGGGTCGGGAGAGTTGGAATGCCTTGTGCCATTGGTATAGAAGTTTCGTGAAAAATGGTACCTTCCGGGGTATCCATCATTCCTTGTGTGAACTCCATGTAGTGTTGTAAGGACGGGTCGGTAGAGGTCGATGCTGCGACTTGCCGCCGAATCTCGTATGTCAGTACGGGATCCATTTCCGTGGTAGTATCGTGTACTACTGTCGGTGGGATGGTCTCTGACTGTAAGTTTCGCCACTCTCTGTGCAAACGGGTGTTAGAGAACTGGTCGGTAGTTACTTCTAGTGGTAAGGTAGAACCGGTAGCTTGTGTACACGGTCGTTCCCTACTAGTGACGCGGCAGTTATCTGATCTAGATCTGAATATGAGATTTAGATCTGACTCTGCTAGGTAGGTCGGGCTCTGAGATCTGTTTGGCTAGTCTTTTGTGCTGGCCTAGTCGGTTGCTCTTTGGCACCGTAAGCCTTGTTCACAGACTGCTCTTTACAGATTTTTGGTCAGTAGCATTATCGACTGTTGACTACCCTGGTCGACTGTCATACACAATGATCCAAGGCTCTTTCTGGCTACTGGGGCTCTGGACTTTTTTTCAAGACATATGATTTTGATGTAGGAAGCAGATGACTGCTGTTTCCCAGGGACGTATAGCGCCTAGCGATAGTCGACAGGATCGACTAGCATCTAGATCTGGATCTGGGTCGACTAGGATCTGGATCTGGGTCGACTAGGATCTGGATTTGGGTCTAGATCTAGATGTGAATCTAACTAGGTAGGTTGGGCTCTGAGATCTGTTTGGCTAGTCTTTTCTACTGGCCTAGTCGGTTGCTCTTTGGCACCGTAAGCCTTATTCACAGACTGCTCTTACAAATTCCTGGTCAGTAGCATTATCGACTGTTGACTACCCTAGTCGACTGTCACATTCAATGATCTCCGAGGCTCTTTCCGGCTACTCGGGCTCTGGATTTTTCTCAAGACTTATGATTTTCGTGTAAGAAGCAGATGGCTGTTGTTTCCCACGGACGTATAGCGCCTAGCGATAGTCGACAGGATCGACTAGGATCTAGATCTGGATATGGATCTAGATCTAGATCTGGATCTGACTAGCCCAACAGAAAGACAGGTGTCTGAGCTGAACTTTGCATGGTCGCCAAATGTTAAGCAGGTTTTTTAGGAACACTACTAGAGAGTGCGTAAAAACCAAGACAAAACCAACACACATCTGTTGAAACCAACAGAGAATGAGTTTAACGTAGCAAACATTTAGCATCTGCACAGAACCAACAAGTTCCTGTTGATTTCTGTTGGAACCAACAAGTTCCTGTTGATTTTCCTCTTGGAACCAACAAGTTCCTGTTGATTCACTACTAGAGAGTGCGTCAAAACAAGACAGAACCAAGACAGATTTTGTCGAAAAAAAAAAAATTCAAAAAAATTTGAAATGTTTTCTAGATACAAAAAAATCCCTGCATATAATACTGCAAAAAAAAATTCGAAAAAAAAGTTTTTTTTACATCGTTAAAAATATTCGAAGACTGCTGGGAAAAAAAAAACAGCTTCAGCCTTCAAGATTTTGTCGAAAAAAAAAAAAATTCAAAAAAATTTGAAATTTTTTCTAGATACAGAAAAATTCCTGCATATAATACTGCAAAAAAAAATTCGAAAAAAAAGTTTTTTTTACATCGTTAAAAATATTCGAAGACTGCTGGGAAAAAAAAAACAGCTTCAGCCTTCAAGATTTTGTCGAAAAAAAAAAAAATTTTAAAAATTTGAAATATTTTCTAGATACAGAAAAATCCCTGCATATAATACTGCAAATAAAAATTTTGAAAAAAAAGTTTTTTTTACGTCGTTAAAAATATTCAAAGACTGCTGGGGAAAAAAAATCAGCTCCAGCCTTCAAGATTTTGTCCAAAAGAATAAAAAAATAAAAAAAAACTGAAATTTTTTGTACATACAGAAAAATCCCTGTATGAAATAGTGCAAAAAAAAAATTTGAAAAAAAAAGCTTTTTGTACATGGCAAACGAATCGGCAATGGTTAAGTTCTCTTATAATTAACAAGATAATTCTCATACTTGCATGAGCGTGTGTACGTGGTGTGGTGGTTTAGTAAGTGGTTGGGGTTTAGAAGGTCTTGTGTTCGAATCCGGCCGTTGGCAATTGGTCTTCGGTTAGCCATGGTGGGCCCTACGGTGGTGGGTCGGGGTTCTTGACCCGGGCAGCCCAAAATTTCCGTGCAGCCCAAAATTTCCGGGCAGCTACTTTTCCTCGGGCAGGCCAGAAAAAATGAATGCTAGATTAGAAACTTTTTTTATCTGTATACTTGGACATTGAAGCAACACCGAACCAAGACATTGCTGTTGATTGTGATCCGGAATCAACTATTCCTAACCCGCACACGAACCAACAGAATTTCTGTTAATTTTCTCTTACACCGGAACCCCATTTCTCTAGTAGTGGAACCAACCTTAAATGAATAAGACTACTCCGCACAAGACTATTCTATTCTAGACTAGTTTCTAGAGATTGCATTACAAGAAATTTGAGTCCTCTAAGAGGCCTTGAGTTTTTATTTTTATTTTAACTTTTTGAATTTTTTAAAAAATATTTAATTAATATAAAAATATTAAAAAAATGAAATCTGATGTGGCACGAGTTCGACATTATAATAATATTTTTTATTTTATTTTATTAACATTTTATTTTTAAAAGTATTTTCATTTAAAAAATAATTCCAATAAAAAATTAGATTTTGGCCCGAACATCGAAAAAGCCTCTTGGAGGGCTCATTTCTCTTCTAATGAGAGGACTAGTAAGAGGTTTCTACTAGGGAGAACGTACTGTCGGCTAAGGAAATGCACCAGTATACTAGTAAGTCGGCTCCTGCATACCCACAGACTACTGCAACTAACCAAGATACAACCACAAAGAGTGATACAAGAGCAGGAAACAGCAGTAGTCTAACAGCAGTAGTCTAACATACTAGTGCGCACAAGAAGAGTTTAAGACAAGAGCGAAGTACAACTGAGGCTGCCAAAAAGATGTACAAATGGTATAGCAACAACTCTCTCAAAGAGAGTGAAGGTACATATAGGAGACTGGTCGGACAGTGTGTCAGACTGGTCGACCGGAAAAGTCGGGTCGACCAGTCTGTACCAGCCTGTACTGCCACGTGTCGCCTGCCGGGTCTATTCCTGCCGGGAATAGACTAGCCTACTCTTAGCCTAACTGAATATCAACTAATATTCGGTTAACATAATACTTTTTCCGCACTCGGTTTTCTTTCACTTCTCTATTTATACTTTTTGCAAAACTCATAATAATAGAGGATTCGCATGAAATTTTTTTAATTTGAAGGACTTCCACAAATGCAATTTATTTTTTATTGTGTTATAATTTAAAAAAAGAAACTGGGACAGCAGTGTAGGCATTTAGAGGTTTACCTAGTCAAAGTAGTTGATCAGAAGATGTAATGAAGGAAGGACTCTTCCTCCAAGCAAATTTTTTTTTCACTGCCGCCTTCCGATGCCTGCCGTCCACTTCTCGCCGTCGCTGATCGCCGTCCGGTCCGAGGCCCGAAATGCCGTCCGCTTCACGGTGTCCGATCCGCCGTCCGATCCGCCGTCCGATACAGCCGTCCGATTCGTCCGTTCAGACCGCCGACAGTCAGATCCCATGAAGTTGTTCAACTCAACAACTTCCCAGAACGGAATAAATGCCATGAGGAATCCAATGATCGTGATTAAGTGAGCCAAAGAGTCCTATTAACCCCTAAACGTTCTCACCCTTTTCAGATTTGGCCGTTTTTCAAAGATGCATTATAAAATGCAACTAAGAGGGATATTTTCAACTCGATGAATGAATAAAAGTTGTACATCATGAATGTTAGATTCTATCCATATGGTTGGATTTGCAATTGCTATCACAATTTTTTGTGTATTAATTTTCAAACTTCAAATTTAGAGCTCTTTTGGAATATGATTACGAATAAGATATTGGCAATCTAATAATGAAATCTTTTGTGATGGGTTGAAATGTAATGCTTTAAGTGTAGTGATTTTTGGAGATTTTTTGGTTACTTAATTTTAGTACTTCACTTTCTCAAGAGCACTTTTAGACTAAAATCTTCGAAATTTTGGGTGGAACACTACAACATGACATGAGGCATAAAAATTTCACAAATCATCCCCTCTCTAATCGGATCACACATGCACAAAGCTAACTTCCCATAAAAGTTTCAGTAAAAGATCCACACTGCAAAAAGTGCATGATGGATGAAAAATCGGAGTTCAAATCCGTACATCATGCAAAATATGCATGATTGGGCCGTTAGGGGTTAACCCTTTGAGGACAACGCAACATGTTGGTATGGTGAAATCGATCACAGGATTTGCATATTTGAAATATCACATTGGGTGATTTATAATTTTGCATTCCTAGTCATTAGCAGTATGAAGGTATAATAAAAGTTTCAACATGATTGGAAGATATTTTGAATATTTACAAATTTTATTATGTAAACACGACAGAATTTCAAAATAAATATACTTTTGTCAAATTTAATATCAAGTTTTTTATTTAAGGTAGATAAAAGTTACATTTACATGTAGTAAAGGTATGAAAGCAAAAGATATAAAAGAGTCCTATGATTCGAGCATTATTAGAAAGCCCTTTGTATTTAGGACACTCCAATTTCAAATTTCTCAACGTTGGAATAACTTCAATAGATTTTCTACTTTCCAATCCCAACGGTCAAAAGATGTATTATAACTTAACTTAAACATCTAACGAAAACTCCAACTACATAAAAGCTAAAACGCTAGATTTTAAGGACATTGGACCAAAAATCAGGCATTATATGGTTGATTGGGCACTTAGGTTACACAAATGAATTTTAGATTCAATCCATACTTTAAGATCAACAGTTACGAATACAAATTAAGTTGTATGAATATAAAATGACTTGGGATTCAAAAAGAAGTGAATTTCAATGGTTGAGATCATATATGAATAGTGACTTAGTGAAGTTATTTTAACAAATATTTCCACACAACAATATAACATACATGACTTACTGTTAAAAGTCCCAAAATGTAAAACCACCAACCTTTTACACAGTAAACAATAACATGTTTCCAAGATCGTTCCATTTTGAAACTATTTCATTTTTGCTGATAACAAATTTCAGAGTATATTACGGGCTCCATTGTTCAAAGTAGATGATTCATACATTCACACATGCGTACACAATATCTTTATATTCTGTTCATATAAATTTATGTATACATAAAAATACATGTGCATATATACGTACATATATATATTGGTACAAGTATGTGTATGTGAATGAATGGAGGTAAGTGTGTGTGTGTTTGTGTATATATATATATATATATATAGATGTGTCGACCATTTATAGATGTACATATCAATATAAACCCTAAACATGCATGCACATACGCATACAATAAGATTTATTTATATGTATGTAAATATAAAGGTACATACATGTGCATTCAATATGTTCAGCTATAATTTAATTTCATATATACTATTCATATGAACATGCATACAATAGGTTCAAATCTAATTTAATTTCAAGTTTTCCCCTCTAACTAGGTTTGTAAAATATAAATTGTTACATATATTGTGTGATAATTTGTTTATGAAAATTGACGTGGTCTTTCCCTCTTAAATTATGATTGTGAATCCATTGAATGAAGTCACTCTAGTAGGTTCAAAGTAATGTATGCATAAAAAATTGCCTACTCTTATGGAATTCAAATTGGAACGTAATGCTTCATTCTATTGCCTTTATATTTGAATATTTTGCCTCTTTATTCAATTGGAAAGTAATTACAAGTCAAGTCATGAAATTGACCAAAAGTGAGAGGGAGAATGAACAAAGGAAGAAAGGGAGAAGGGTAAGGTGGAGGGGGGCGGAGTTAGTTAACAATGGAGAGGTAAGAGACATCATGAAAGAGGTGGTCCGGACAGCTCTCCTAGAAGTGAAGCACTACAAGAATTCAATGCGAAGGACAATAAATGTTGGAACATTCTTTGACCGTACTCAATATAGTCCTCGAAGTTCGCGAGGATTCTTGAAGTGCGTGTAGACCCAAGGAGTTGGGCTGGAGGAGGAGGAAGGGAGAGCAATGAAACACCAAAACTCAATACTTTGGAGAAACCCCCTGGGTTGCTCGCGCACGCCGTTCGATGCCTGCCGTCCGCACTGGCGTCTGATCCGGCGTCCTGTCTGCCGTCCGATCAGGCGTCCGCTCTGTCGTCCGATCCGAGGGTTTCGTCCGATGGATCCTGTCTGTCCGATCAGCGCGCTCCATTTCATTCAGTTCGTCCGATCTCGTCGTCTAAAACCGCCGTCCGAGGTGCTTCTGCAGATGACCCTTAACCCCTAAAGGACCAATCAACCATATTATGCTTGTTTTTTGGTCAAACGCCCCAAAATCAAGTGTTTTAACGTTATTGTAGTTGGTGATTTCATTAGATGTTTAAGTTGAGTTATGATACATGTTTTGACCGTTGGGATTGGAGAATAGACTTCATTTGAAGATTTTTCACCGTCGAGAAATTTGAATTTTGAGTGTCCAAAATACAAAGGGATTTCTAAACATGCTCATATCATAGGTCTCTTTTAATTTCTTCATTTTCAGTATTTTACTCCTTGTAAATATGAATTTTATCTACCTTAAATATAATTTTTGATATTAAATTTCACAAAACTATATTTATTTTGAACTTTTCCCTTGTTTACATAATAAAATTTGTAAATATTCAAAATATATTCGAATCATGTTGAAAATTTTGCCATACCTTCATAATTTTAATGACTTTCTATAAAAAATCATAAATCATACAATTTGATATTTCAAGTATGCAAATTATAGTGCTTTGACTTTTTCAAAAGAGGTAAGGACCTTTAGGGGTTAACCCTTTGACGCTGGCCTTCATATTCTAAATATTGGATGGTTGCTCATGCGTACATCCATCACATACGGTGACTTCGTACAATAATTAAAATTTGTGATTGTCCATGGTCCATTAAATTATGAATTCCTTCAAATATTTAACCTTCATAATTTTAAAAAGTTCATTTTCTATTAGAAAATACATAACACTTTAGGACTAATTGGATACATACAAATTCGTGCGTGTGTAAACTTTAATTAAAAAAATTTACTAATCCGAAAGGTAAAATTGATATAAAAGTGTATATTGATTGTTGTCAAAGGCAACATTAAACCAACATTAACCCCGAAATGCCCAATCAACCATATTATGCTTGTTTTTTGGTCAAACGCCCCAAAAATCAAGTGTTTTAACTTTATTGTAGTTAGTGTTATCATTTGATGTTTAAGTTAAGTTATGATACATCTTTTGACCGTTGGGATTGGAGAATAGACTTCATTTGAAGATATTTCACCGTCGTGAAATTTGAATTTCGAGTGTTCAAAATGCAAAGGGATTACTAAAGATGCTTCTATCATAGGTCTCTTTTAATTTCTTCACTTTCAGTCTTTTACTCCTTGTAAATATAACTTTTATGTACCTTAAATATAATTTTTGATATTAAATTTGACAAAACTATATTTATTTTGAATTTTTCCCTTGTTTACATAATAAAATTTGTAAATATTCAAAATATTTTCGAATCATGTTGAAAATTTTGCCATACCTTCATATTGTTAATGACTGTTTATGAAAAATTATAAATCATACAATGTGATATTTCAAGTATGCAAATTATAGTGCTTCGACTTTTAGAAAAGAGGTGAGGACCTTTACTAGGGGTTAAGATAGATAGAAGTAGTTTGATCGATCACAGGATTTCTCCGCCAATGCCTAACGTTTACAATTTCCTTGATAACAAATAAGATCCTATTTTGTGATTTTGTCCATAGAATATTATTCATCCAATTGCACATGTGTACACAATATATTTATATCCTGGATATGTAAATCTATATAAACATAGAAATACACGAGCATAAATATATACATATACACATATGTATGTATGGATATATGTATGTATGTATATGTAAATATGTGGGTGGATATTTGTATGTACATATACATGGAAGCACTTACGAATATACATGCACTACAAACATGTCTTCCACGATGTTGCACCATCATGAAAATGGCATGCCACATGTGTTTTATATTACCAATTGGCATATATTATTATTCCAAGCTTACTAGAGATGATAATATGCCTTGCACGACGTTCTACCATCATGTATACTGGCATGCACATACGCACACACATACACGATAACTTATGGAATTCGAAGTGGAATTCATATTTTGAATATTTCGCTTCTTTATTCAATTGGTAAATAATTACAAGTCAAGTCATGAAATTGACCAAAAGTAGGAGGGAGAATGAACAAAAGAAGCAAAGGGAAAAGGGCAACGTGAGGGGGGGGGGGGGCGGAGTTAGCTAACAATAGAGAGGTAAGAGCCATCATGAAAGAGGTGGGACGGACCGCTCTCCTAGAAGTGAAGCACTACAAGAATTCAATGCGAAGCACAATAAATGTTGGAACATTCTTTGACCGTACTCAAAATAGTCCTCGAAGTCTGTGAGGATTCTTGAAGTGCGTGTAGACCCAAGGAGTTGGGCTGGAGGAGGAGGAAGGGAGAGCAATGAAACATTAAAACTCAATACTTTGGAGAAACCCCCTGGCCTGCTCGCGCACGCCGTCCGATGCCTGCCGTCCGCACTGCCGTCCGATCCTGCGTCCACTCCGCCGTCCGATGAGGCGTCCGCTCTGTCCGTACGATGGATCGGCCTCGTGTGAGCGAGCTTGCCCGTCCGATCAATCCGTCGGGCCGGTGTGGTCAGTCCGATATGGGGACCCGGCGCGGGCCGTCCGATTTGGCCAGGCGATCGTGCGCCCCTGCCCATCCGATTGGAGGGTCAAAACGTACGCGGGGACAGCGGCCGTCGGATGAGAATGTCCGCACGCACGCCGTCCGATGGATCTGGTACGGTCCGATCGAGGCCACCGGATCGGCCTGGCGTCTGCTGTACGCTTCGTGCGCCCTAGGCGGACAGTATAAATGGCGGACGGCTTTCTTCGTCCGCTCAGAGAGGCGGTGGGCATGGTGAACGTCCTCGTGCACTTGCATCAACTCTGTCACGTGTTTTTTGAGTCACTGCGTCACGCTGTATGCACGTTTGACTTTATTTGAGGACGTCTGCACCACGTTGCGCTTCTACCTTCCACGCGGTTTCTTGGGGTTGCTTTGACTTCCCACGATGTTCCAGTGAAGGAGTAGTAGTAGGAGATCTTCACAAGGGACTCCTCAAGTTATAAACTGGGATCAAGTCGCTGACCCCAATTGTATTGCGGAGCCGGGATGGGACACGGAGCCGGCGAGAACGTGGACTTTAAAAATATGCAAAGAGTACGTGAAGATGACGCATTTAGCCAAGATTTGGCCACGAGCTCAAATGCTAGTGTCTGGTCCTCGTTGGGAAGGCCCAACTGCGACGTGCCAAAGCAACTATTTCCGACAACGGTATTGGGAGGTGCACGATTTCGTTGGGTTGCCTAAATCCAAACCAACCATCATGAAATATGGCCTAATGTCAATGGTTTGGGCTGAGATTGTACTGCACAAGGATGTGAATTAGAGTATGGTGAATGGAAAAAACGTTGAACGATTGAATCGTTCACAAAACTTTATTGCCACCAATTGGACTGGACTGAGTGATTGTGTGCCGCAATGGTCTAATCGTACAGCGCATGCGACAAATGTTGTTGTTCCTGATGACAACACCTCGCAATGGGAAGTACGTCCACGCAATACATATCGGGAACGCGACGTTGAGAACTATCCCGTGACGTTCGGAACTGCTCCTCAGCATGACTATGAAAATCATCATGGAACTTTAGATCCAGTAGGTAGGGGATATCAAAGGGGAGCTAGCCATGGCTACGATGATAATGCATACGCGGTACACAATGATGAACGGGTTCCATATCCGGACAGATACAGTACTCTACGAGCATATTCTTCCGAGAGGACCCACAACGATTTTAGACATCATGGGTTTCAAAGCCATACTCCTATTTATTCTGGCCCTCGCGAAAGCTCAGGAAGCGGTGCACCTGTGAGTTTTGGTAGGGATATATATAGTGCTGCAGACGGCCCCCCTGACGGATATGCTACTGGGCCATCAAGATGATGAGTACGAAAGAGATCTTCAAGAGGCAATAAGATGGAGCGAAGAAGAAGAAATTGAAAGGCGGCTGATAGAGCAACGCTATTATGAGCAACAGTGGGACGCGGAACGTGGAACATTTCGGGGACATCGGCGATATAAGGCGGATTTAACAGGACTGTCCATGCTCAAGTGGAAGTTGAAACCTAGCCTAGACCGTAGAATCCAATGTCTTCAATTTTGCTTTGTATAGACCAAGACATGTCCTTAGTTTGAATTTTGTTTGGATGCTACAAACTTTGGATATATTCTAGGCTGCTAGCGCTAATGCTCTAGGCTTATAAAGTATGTATGGCTCATTGTGTGAACATTATTGGCATAAATATTTATATATATAAATATATAATCTAATCGCGAAGAGTGAACTGGTCATGAGTACATAACCCACCGTTATTTCCATTAACAAGAGATCGAGTTCATGACTTACAAAAAGATATATAAATTGGTTTGGTGTCGCCTTGACTTTTATTGCAGACGTTATATACCTGGTTGAAAACAATATGAGTTTAGTTCACATGCAATGGAGGGGCTAGAAGCTTATCTTAGAACTTGGTTGTGCACAACACAGTTGACTTTCCAAGAAGGACTCCCATCACATTCTCATTTCCTACTCCTTTTATAATTACCTTGTGCAACGAAAACCTCTTTCACGAAAGAATTTATTCATGGAAAACATCTTGTCTCACTATCTTGAGAAGTCCATGGTGGCGAACGAACCACCAAAAGTGCACTTTATTGAACCCCTCTTTAGGTTAGGTCCTTGCTACACACTTTCCACTTGAATTAAGTGGCTTCCCGTATTTATTTTTGGCCGAGTACTTTCTTTGAACCGTCTTCATCATCAAACAACTTCATGAGCTTCTGTGCTTTAAGAGCAGTTCAGAAACATCAGATCTCACAGAAACGCAATCTTGAAGATCGTAACGAACACCTTTAAAGTGCATACTCTCGTAACTTGAGATCCAGCTAGTCTAAACCCTCAACTTTAGTCCCGATTGAAACACTTGAGATGATATTGCCTATTCGCCCCCTGCTTTGTGGATGCATGCTTTGCTTATTCTAGAAAAAGATGAGCATGCAATTTATTAATGTCAAACCTTGTTTTACCGAAAGCGGCTAGTTAGGGTTTCTAGGGCAACTAGGAGTACTCTTTCCGCCATAAATAGGAGAAGTAGTGGCCATAACGGCCTAGTTATTTATTTTGAGAGAGAGTACCATCCGGGCGCAGCCTAGAGAAATTATTACAGGACTAGACCGACAGTAGATTCCGGTGGGAAACCGGATGGGAGACCGGATAGGTGAGGCCGGGTCTCTGAGGGACCCGGCCACGGTCCGAGCATTGAAGTGGGTCGCTCTAAACTGGGCGACCCACTGTTCATTCACTCTCTACAGCTCCAGTTGTCCGCGCCAGCAGAATTTTGAGCTTCCGGATAGCCGTAGAATTGATAGTGTGGGACCGGAAGTAGAGAGCATTGAGCGACTGTATTGTGCAGATTCTGAGCGTCCGGGAGTGAGAGAAACTGAACACCCGGTGAGAATCAGCGACGCAAGGTTAGAATTTGAAATAGGCGAGCCTCCGGACAGTGCGCACCACCATTTCCGGCGGAGTTTGAGGAAGAAAGGAAGTGCGCAGCCAGGAAAAGGGTCGCGGGGTCTCCGGGAGGTTAGAAGAACACCACGGAAGCGGAAAGGGAAGCGCCCGGAGCGGGAGGCGCGAGGTTTACCGAGGAAAGAGTAGGCCCGGTTGTACGACGAGCGGGTACTTCAACCGGGATTGGAGGGAGCAGCCCGGATGAAGAATGTAGTCCAGGAGTACTCGGACAAGGTAGAAGCATATTTGGTGGAGTTCCGAGTACTGGCGGAATACATCCGGGAGAGCTCTTCGGAGGAGGAGTCCTCCTTCATGTGCCATGATTGTATCATAGTACTACATTCTAATCTGACTTTAGACACCGTGTCCCGTGACACCCTAAACCCTACTAGTGTTAGTATCATATTGAGAATTTGGAACGATACAGAGAACATTGCCCTATGTAGTCAAAGGGTGTAGTACTATGGTAGGGTGTCGTACTGTAGGACTATCATGGTGCATGAGTGAGGACCCTAAGCCACTAAGGCTTGGATGAAGTCTACGAGGAAGGTATTCAAGTGTCGATCTTGCGGCATGGCACTTGGAATGAGGTTGTCACCTCATCTTGATGCCTCATGCTACAAAAGGCTTAGAAACCCCAGAGTGTTCATCTTTTTGTAGTTGGGCCTCTGGAAAGTGACTGGGTGAGTGTGTGAGGGACTAGCTCGGTTCTAGCGAGTACAAACCTTTTCAAAGGCGAAAAGGCGTCGAAAAAGCAGGGGCAACTGGGCAATACCCTCTCCAGCGTTTCAATCGAGATTAGAGTTGACGTCAAGCAAAGTGGATCTCAAGCTACGAGAGCATGCACTTCAAAGGTGTGCGTTCCAATCTTCCCGATTGCATTTTTGTGAGATCTGGTATTGCTGAACAACACTTAAAGCACAGAAGCTCGTGAGGTTGTTTGATGATGAAGAGGGTTTGAAGAAAGTACTGGGCCAAAGGTATGTACAGGAAGCCACATGATTCAAGTGGGGAGTATGTAACGTAGAACTAAAATGAAGAGGGGTTGAAGAATGTGCACTTTCGGTAGTTCGATTGTCCTATTGAACTTCTTACTATAGCGAAGCAAGATTTTTTTCAAAAATAACCCTATTCGTGATGGACGTTTTCATTGTACAAGGTAGTTATGGAAGGGGAGGAAATGAGAATGCGGTGGGAGTCCTTCTTGGAAAGGCCTTTGTGCTATGCACCACCAAGTCATAGGATCAGCTCAAACCCTCAAAATTGCATTAAGGGTAAAGTGAACTCATTTTGTAGTCAACCATGTATAGAAGGTCTGATAAAAGAATGGAGAGAACACCAACGAAATTGATATATCTTTTAATGAGATACGAACTTAATCAATGACCAATGGAAATAACACTTGATTAGGTACTTAATGAGGTTTACAATTTGCGAGACGGATTTTTCAATATTACCTTGAGTTATTGCAGGGCGCGGATCTTTCAAAACAAGGAGATGGTCGTTAAATATTTAGTGCCTATGGTCACTCAGTGGCGGACCAGGCCGTGTATCACATCAGTGATCACACGTGCTCGACTAATCTCAGACTTTGGTCTCAAAGTCCTGACATATAGTCATAATTTACCCCTAAGTGCCCAACCATGCATATTGTGCATGATGTACAGGTTTCATCTGTATTTTCTCATCCGTCATACACTTTTTGTGGTGAGAGTTTTGTACTGATTTATTTATGGGAAGTTAGCTTCATGTATGTGTGATTCGATTGAAAAGGAACTAATGTTTGAAAAAATTATGCCTCATTTTGTATTGCAGTGTTTCACCGAAAATGTTGAAGATTTTGGTCCAAAAGTGATATTGGAAAAAAAAAAACTATGAAAATCAAGCATCCAAAAAATCTCCAAAAATCACTACACCTAAAGTACTACATTATAACCCATCACAAAAAAATTCATCCACATATTATCAATATCGTATTCGTTATTGAATTACAAAAAAATTTTGTATTCTATGTTTCAAATTTTATAGAAAAAGATTATTGATAGCAATCATAGATCTAACCGTATAGATAGAATCTACAAATAAAAATGTATAACTTTTATTCATACATCAAGTTCCAAATATTCGTGTTAGTTGCAGTTTATAATGCATCTTTGCGAAACTGTGTAAACTGGACATAGGTGAGGACTTCTAGGGGTTAACCAACAAGACCGCGGGATTTGATGATCATGCGCATTGGATATTTCATAGTATTCTAAAACAAAGATAATTTGGTTAATGTGTCGGGTCCGGTCTGCCGTCCGATCTGCGGTCCGTCTCGCTGTCCGATCTGCGGGCCGTCCGATCTGCGGTCCGTCTCGCCGTCCGATCTAGGGTCCGTCTCCCCGTTCGATCGGTAGTCCGTGGAGCCGTTGGATCTGGACGTCCGCACCCCACCGTCCGATACAGGGCGAACTGCGCAACCCGTCTGATCGCCGACAGCCGGTCGATCAGACGACGTGTGTCCAATCGCGTGGCGAACGGTGCGGGCCGTCTGATCAGTTGGCGGACGACGCGGTCCAATTTTTTAAACGATTCCGGAGCTCCGTCACCATGCCGAAGGGAAAAAAGCATAAGATAGGTAAGACGACGGAACAAAAATCTCTTGAAGATAGCCCTTACATGCCGTCGAAAGCGTGTAAGAAGTTTCTCCAGCAGTTCACGGTGGATTTTTACCAGAGCAACACGCTTATGGCGTTGGAGAGTAAGTTTGTTCGGTACAAAGAGCAGAGTATGCAAAAATTTCAAGACGACATGACGAAGAATATGTTGCAGGCTCTTCGGGATGGAATTTGGTACCGGGAGATGGAAAAGCGTGATTTCTCAACGTGGTTGGGGTGGAGGGTGAAAGATTCTTTGTGGAATATCGAGGGAGTATTAACCAAGTATGGGAAGGACCACGAGCTGCTTCAGGACAATACGTATATTGAGGAAGTGATGAAGAAAGGAGATAGCTTTGTGAAGTTGATGAAACTATATAGCTTTGGACGCCAGCGCAATCAAAATATCGGTTGATGGAGACACGTTGCTGGTGGATCCAAGGAGTTAATGAAGAATAAGTTGGTCCATGCATTGCCTGCTACGGCCAATATCATTGAAGTGGAGCACACATCACTCAAGGGTGCATATGCTACAGTCAAGAGGGTTCGAATTGAAGGAGCCCCAGGGTTTGAACTTTATTGGGAGTTTGCGGCGAAGCTTTCTAAACAGTGGAAGACAAGACCGGATCTTGCAAAATTGGAACACCAAAACGAAACGATGGCCGTTCGAATTGACCATCCAGGTGTTATACGGTATGTGGCTATTCATCCTTCGAAATACGAGGGTTATGTATATTGGTGGAATGGTGGGACATTGCGACAGATGCTGAATTTAGACAACACGTACGGAGACGATATCTACGTGCGTACGTTGCATACAACTATGTCAGCAGACGATGTCGTCAAAGCAAGTTATCTGAGGCGGTTCCGTAAAAAAAGAACGGAGTTGGCGTGGGCATTGGTGATTATCGTGATGGAGGTATACATGACCGACAACCTGCACAATGATTTATCTCCCGATAATATCCTTTTTCATTTCCCTGCGGACGAGACGTGTGTATACATCGGGGTATGTGACTGGGGCATGTTATCCTTTTTGAGTGAGCCGATGAAGTCACTATATGGGTTCAACAGTACAGAGGAAATGGAGAAGGATCTTGCAGATCGGTACTGGGTGGATCCTACAATTGCTTATGTACGTAAGCCAGATGCAGATGTGGAGATACGCCCACTAGTGACGAAGGCAACTGAGGCATATGGAGTTGCAAAACTTGCGTTGCGCATCAACAAGGGCAACATGTCGGAGGATTACTGGAAGTTGCAGACGCCTGGAGAAACTTCAGTTGTTTATAGACAGCAGGAGTTGGCAGATGTGTTCGAGAGCTATTTGAATCGATTGTGCAGCCCGAATCGAGGAAATGTTGGAGGTTTAACTCATTTAGTGACACGTTTTAGGATGACGTACCTTTGGCCAGTACCGTTCGATCATTTTAGACATGTGTATTAGGCAAAACATACTGATATAGTTCTTCTTGGTTTAGAGTAGTAGTAACGGTATTGAATTGTTCTATGGCTATTGTTGTGTGCTTATGTATAGAACACCTGGACTTCTGTCCGACTATCAGTAAAATATTTTCCTTTTTGACATTTACGGAAAAAATAATTCCATATGTTTTATTGTTTTTGGGATTTTGCTATCTCTATACTCATTGATATTTGTGGGTTTTGCAGCCATCAGTCCCAAGACTCCAATTTGGAATTTGTTTGCACACATGGGTACCTAACGTTATTAGAATTTAGAAACACCCTCGATTTTCTTTAATGTTTTGGAAAATAGTTCTTCCATGTGTTATTGGAATTTTGCTAACTCTATGGTTTTTGATTAGGATTTGCAATCGGTGGATTTGTGTACACCGTTGGGATTGGAGAATAGACTTAATTTGAAGATTTTCCACCGTCGACAAATTTGAATGTTGAGTGTCCAAAATACAGAAGTATTTCTAAAGATGCTCGTATCATAGGTCTCTTTTAATTTCGTCACTTTTTGGTTTTTACTCCTTATAAATATAACTTTGCCGTAAACCTTAAATATAAGTTTTAATAAACCCTTTGACAAAAATATATTTAATTTGAATTTTTCCCTTGTTTAAATAATAAAACTTGTAAATATTCAAAATATCTTCAAATCATGTTGAAAACTGTGATCGGACGTCCACTGCACTGTCCGATCGGGCACGTTCGCAGTCGTCCGATCTTGTAGCCGTCCGATCGCGCCGTCCAGCCGTCCGACCCAATCGTCCGTCCGATCCCGCCGTTCGCCATTCTAATCCCACTCGCCCGTCCGATTGGGCACATTCTGAATCGTCCGATTGGGCACATTCTCAATCGTCCGATCGGGCAGCCGCTCGCCCGTCCGATCGAGCACCGAATCCCTCGTCCGACCCGTAGATGGAGACACCAAATTCATAGATTTTTTCAATTTCAGTGAAGTATAATCAGTCCAGCACGAGGATGGGACTAAAGATCTCGTGGATTTTGTCATACTCCTTAAACAACCGTCCGCCGTCCGCAGAAACATTGCAATGGGGCGGTCGACCGATCTGCCCGCCGTCCGATCTGTCTGCCGTCTGACCTGCTCGCCGTCCGATCTACCCTAAATTGCCGTCTGACCTGTCCAGTCGTCCGATTGCCCCGTCCGCTGAGGTAAAACTCTCGTCCGCTGTGGTTAGACCGCCGTCCGCTGTGGATTTTTCTAAGTCACCGGACGCTGGGATGGGAACGTCTACGTCCAGGGGACGTCCGGACACGAACCCTGCTCGGAGAAGCATGTCCTTGATTTTGGCCGAGAGACACTGCGGAGAATGGCCTCCCTTGATAGTGGCAAGCTCCTTCTGAAGCTGTCGGAGCATGAAGGTAGCCCTGTTTCAAGTGGCGGTATCAGTAAGGGAGAGTTCATCGGCCGTGAGTATCTCGCGGAGGCACTGCTTGGACGTAGGGGACCACTTCCTCTTGAAGTAGATTCCGAGGTCGTAACTCTACCGGCCCCAATGAAACATTGTAGCCGTGAGTATCTTGTCGGTGAAGGAGTTCATGCTCGTCGGGACTGACACTCCAGTAGTTGATCTTCTCCGGATCCGGGTTGGTGTTGATTTCGGAAGTCGTGCCGGTCGGTAGTCGGAGGATGTTGGTGATGTCTGCCGGGGTGATGACGTAGGTCTTCGCAATTGCTTCTCCAATGATCAACTGCTGTAGGATGCTGTGTGTGGTGTTGATAAAATTCTCCACGACATCCTTGCGAATTTCTTAACCCACAGTAGGTTGATAAAACCCTCGAGGCCGACTCGGTGAATCTACACGCATTCATCTGGACTGGTGGCGGCAAGTTGTTTCCAAGCAACCATGTGTTTGAGCGGTAGGCACGTATTATCCTTCCACTTGGGTCCTATTAGGTTGCCGCGGGATGTGCTTCCACCGTGATTGTCGACCGCGGTTTTTTTCTGACTAGACATCCTGCAAAACCGCACACAGAGAGCTCCTCGCGTTCTCTCTTGGGAGGTGGAAGATGGAGCGGCTACTAAGCAAGAAGATGGACAAACTCTAATCTGCGCTATTCGCCTCGGTCGATTGTGTCGATGGCGGTGAACGGTAGCTACCGGCCGTGGCGGCCCGGAGAGAAGAAAGGGAGACGGAGATGGAGGGCGGTGGCGGAGAGCTAATCGGGAGGAAGAAACAACTGTGGCGGCGGAAGACAGAATGGTGAGGAAAGGATAAATAGAAGGAGAACTGAACAAGGAAATGAATGAAGAGGGTGGTGGAATGAAGAGAGATGGAGTGACTAGGTACGAACTAGGTTGGGAGAGTGGCGGCGCGTTAGGGTTGGGGACTGCCGAACTCGGCGCTCGGTACGGTTTTTGCCTCCGTGATACCAAGTTGGTCGGTTCGGGATGTCCTAGCGGCAGCATTAGTGGTGGCTTTGATGTTGTGGTTGAGTCGGTTACCGAGGTCAGTGGTCAAATTGGTACGGTAGGTCGAGTCGAAAATAATATCAATTTGGGACCCATGTGTGACTCGGTATCTCGAGTTGACTGAGGAAAAATTTCCACGGTGATGCAGTTGGTGGAGATAGAAATCGCGGTAGCCTCTTCGTCGTCCTCTACATCGTCCTCTGCATCGTCCTTTGGATCGGGGAATTTGCCTTTTGCGGAGACGACAACCCAAGAATCATACCGGAGCGAAGAAAAAAACAGCATTTTTCGGGGTTTAGACTTATACCGAATTCACGGCATTTGATAAAACACTTTCGGAGTTTGTCGAGCTGTGTCTCGGTGGTACTATACACGCTGAAGTCGTCTAGGAAGAGCTTCATGAAATCACCGAGATATTCCTTGAAAGCTTGGTTGACTGCTCGCTGGTACGTTGGCGGAGCGTTCTTCAAACCGAACGGCATTACTACCCTGACAATGGCTCCCTAGTTGGTAATGAACGCCGTCTTGTGGCGGTCCTCGGGTGCAATCTTGATCTGGTGATAACCGGAGAAGCCATCGAGAAATGAGTACATCTCATTGCCTGCTACCGAGTCGGGGACCTCATCGGTAGACGGTAGGGGATACGGATCCTTCTCTGTTGCCTTGTTGAGACACCTGAAATCAACACAAATTCAAAGTTTGCCATTCTTCTTTGGTACTAGACGATTGGTGATAACCAGGTAGCATGGTCCACAGGTTCAATAAATCCTACCTGCAAAAGTTTATCAAGATCGGTTTTTACCGCTGCCGCATAATTAGGATTCATTCGGTAGCGTACCTGATGGGTTGGGGGAATGCTGGAGTCAAGTTCAATCTTGTGTTGAGCGATGTGTTCCAGGATGCCACGTAGATCATGGTAGGACCATGCAAACACATTCTTGAAAGTGCGGAAGAGATCTTGGGCTTCCGATAGGAGGGAGTCCGGGACGGAAGTACCGATACGGATAATGTTGGGGTGGGGATCGGTTTTGAGGTTGAGGTCTCGTAGTTGCTCTTCCTTTGTCTGAGACCACTTTGCTACCGATATTATTTTTACCTTTTCCCAAGTCATTATTTCATCAACTGGCATGCTACCTTCCGTATGGGTTATGGCTGGTAAGGTGAGCTCAGTAGTGCTTACCTGGCACAGCTTGTCAATCACCAATGTTCTAATGGAGAGGAGGAACTTCTGTGCCTCAAGTAGGATGAGTTCTTCTTCGTCGGCAAGACCTTCCATGTAGTTGTAGCAGACGAGAGCATCGGCAGTTGTGGCTTCAAAACCTCACTCCTTGTTAATCCATATTGTTCGGATGGTACCATTATCCATGATTTGTATGTGGTCGTTAACCAAATCGTGAATGACTCGGGCGTCCCTAAGCCATGGTCTACGGAGCAAGAGCGTATAAGTTATATTGACATCCTTACAAGAAATAACAGTGAGAATAATGATATAGGGAATACCGTGAATGAAGATCTTGATGTCCGTGAGCAAGCGAAGAAGTTGGACGAGAGAGCTATCCGCCATTTTTAGTTTAAAAAGTGCCGATGTTGGGGTCGGTAGTCCATGGGTGCGTCGCTCGGTTTCGGTGATAACATTTACTCCCGATCCTCCATCCAACAGGACATTGTCGAACCTCGATTATTCTAAAACGGGCAGTTAGGGTATGTAGGGCAGTAAAGGGTAGCCCAGCCGCCATAAATGGGAGAAATAACGATCATTATGGCCTCTTTATTTATTTGGAGAGAGTGGTGCTCTCGCGCGCACCTTAAGTGTTCACTACCAAACCTAAGAATGACAGCGGACCAGACACGAGACCGGATCGGACACCGGATGTCGGGGGACAGGCCTCTGCCGGTCCCGGCCACGATCCGGGATTTGAATTGGGCCGCCTTAAATTGGGTGGCTCACTATTCATTCCTCCCTAGTTCCTCCAGCCCTCCGCGCACGCCATTTTTCACAGTTCCGAAGAACGATAGGGTTCCCGTTTTGCGCCCGAAGGTAGAGAGCATTGAGCGATCGGCTTGTGAGAATTTTGGGCGCGTGGCAGTGAGGGAAATTGAACACCCGGTGAGAAACGGTAGTGCGAGATTAGAATTTGGGTGAGGCGAGCACCCGGACAGTGAGCGCCGCCATTTCCGGCGAAGTTTGCTGAAGAGAGTGAGTGCGCACCCGGGAAGAGAGTCGCGGGGGCTCCGGGAGATCAGGCGCACACCACGGAAGCGGAAAAGGAAGCGTCCAGAGCGGGAGGCGCGTGGGTTGCCAAAGAAAGAGAGCGCATCCGGAGAAGGAGCTGCGTCACTCTCGGAGGAGTGAAGAAGCCCGTCCGGAGTCCGCAGCCATGGCACGAATGGAGGCCGAAGCCAAGATTCCAGAGAAGCACATTTGTCCAGACATCCCGCAACACGATGGACACTTTGACGATTTGATGTAGGACCTCCTGAAGATGGGGTGTTTGGAGTTATTTGGGAGAGTGTGGGATGTGCAAGACTCCCGGATGTTGGAGGAAATCGAGGGCGGGCCGATGGTGGAGGCCTTCCGGACGACTATCCGGGCGAAGTATGGGAGCTGGACCCGGGAGATGTGGCGGGCACTTTACGACTTCCCGGACACAAACGAGGACCTAGAACCGGGAGGCAAGGGCGACACGGATTGGGTGAAGGCGCGATTCAGCTACCTCTCGCAGAAGGACTGGTTCAAGGTGGTGGATTGCAAGAGGCCCCGGGAGCAAAGGCTGCTCCAGTACGTAGTGCGCATTCTTAGTCCGGAGAAGCCGACCACCCTCACCGTGACGCTGGCCCAGGGCATCTACTCCGCTCTTCTCCGGGGGAAAAGGATCAACTGGCCACTCCTGGTGCATCGGAACACGCAGAAGTGGGCGGTGAACCTCGAAAACAAGAAGGGATGCCCGTTGGCCCCATTTCTCTAGCACCTGTACGAGAGATATAGGTGCCTCACTTTGGAAGAACGGAAGAGGCTGGAGATAGTGCCCATTCCGGGATTGAGAAGCCCGGCCAAGAAGAAGGCGCCTCTTCCGGGAGGTGGAGTGGGAACCAGCAGACCCGGTTCGTAGTCCCGACCGGAGAAGAAAAGAATGGCTCCACCGGCACCCCAACCGGGTAGGAGCGGCTTCCAGGGAGAGGAGCGCAGGAAGGACAGGAAAGACCATCCGGTGAGAGGACAACCGAGTGAGGCCAGCGCCAACCCGGAACAGAGAACCAAGTGGAGAGAAGACAGCCCGGAGAGAGGCCAACCGGGTGGCGTCAGGCCGCGGCAGGAGGAGCGGCAGGAGGGAAGAAAGGACCCGGAGACAGGCCGACCGGGTGGGGCAAGACCTCAGCAAGAGCTGAGAACAAAGAGAAGGGAGGACCCGGGAGAGGAAGAGGAGCAGGAGCCTCCACAGCCGAATCTGATCCGGAAGAAGCCGGTGAGGGACTCAGAGGCAGCTCTTCATCTGGAGGTAGGCAGTTCTTTCCAAGCGTGACCTAGGGTAGATCCGGTGGAGGAATCCATGCCAGCGGAGGAGACCGGGCCTCTCCAACGCAACCCGAGGAGCGACCAGAGGCAGGTCCTGGACCGATGGAGGAAGATCCGGTGGCTCCATATGAACGACCGGCAGCGGGAAACCAGCAAGGTGAGGAGGGGGATCGATCGCAAGTGCGAACTCGAGGCGTAAAGAGTAAGCTAGTCCTCACAGTCGACGAGGAGGCAGGGCCGGCGGGTCCGGAGACCACACCCCGGAAGGATAAGAGACCGGCTTGGAGGAAGACGATCCCACTCAACAAGCGTTGGAAGGAAGCAGGGGAGGACGAAAAGGAAATCGGAGACAAGGCAGACCGAGAGCAGGGAGTGCTAGCGGGAGCAGAACCAGTCCAGGAAGCAGGCCTATTCGGAGATGTGCTAGTAGAAGGAGAAGAACTGCTCCGGGTGGAGGACATGCTTCTGCAAACCCGGATAGCACTGGACATGGTGACGGAGCTGTACAATCCCATGTTCGCTGCGCTCCGGGAGGCAAGGACTCTCCTCCGGACAGACGACGCCCTAGAGTATCCGGCGCGGGTCCGGAAACTTCAGAGGAAACTCATTCGGAGCAGGGAGAGAGAGAACGAGTTGACTGGACAACTGTAGGGTCTCCGGGAGGCAAAAGGCGAATCAACAGCTCTCTTGAAGGGTTTGGAGGGGGAGCTGCAACGAAAGGTAGCCTATATCAAGAAGATGGAGGCCCACGTGCAAAGAAACGAGTTGCAGATCCGGGAGCAAGAGGATACCATCCGGAGGGTAGCGGAGACGAGCCGACAGTGCGTCACCAAGCTGACAGGTTTGTTCCAACCGGATGAGGAGGCACAGATGAAGGCCCGGTTGTACGACAAGGGGGTGAGCCAGCTGGGATTGGAGGGAGCAGCCCGGATGAAGAATGTTGTCCGGCAGTACTCGGACAAAGTGGAAGCGTATTTGGTAGAGTTCAGGGTACTAGCGGAGTGTATGAGGGAGAGCTCTATCGAGGAGGAACCGGACCAGGAAGAAGCCACCAACCGTGGTGAGAACGTAGGTTCTAGGGATGGGCTGCAGTGTGTGTTCAACATGTCTGCAGATGCTCCACATGAGGGAGAGATGGACCGGTTGATGCGGAAGGAGAGCTCAACGCAAGAGCACACCTCCCAGGCCGTACTGGATGTGGAACCAATCCACATGGTCAGAACAATCCACATGGTTCTGGAGTGAGCCCAGTGGAGGTCCAGGATCTATCCGAAGAAATGGAAGCGATGGGTGTCAACCGGATAGGACCGAAGGGCAAGTGGGTGGACCACAAGGTCAGCCGGACGGCCAGGCGGGGGGCGCGCAAGTGGACGAGCCAACGGAAGGGCAACAGGTGGAGCGGCCGGTGGAGCACGGAATGCGAGGAGATCGACCGGCGGATCTGATCGTGGTGGGCAGTCTGAAAATTGAGGAGGAGCAGCCAATGGAGGTCGAGTAGTTGCCCGAGACTGTGGGGAGCCCCGAATCAGTGGCCGGACTTAGTGGATCCGTCTACTTAGAATAGGACTTTTTGAGTAGGTTTGTTAGCAGACTGTTTGATGTAAATGACTTCTAGGGTTTTGATGTTAGTGGCGACTTTGGATAGGAATAGAGCTGTGGAGAAAGCTCCTCGGATTTCCGGATCCCGGGATTGTAGGATCAGAGGATCTCCCGGATCTGGGCTTTGGGTTGGCTTTTTATCAAGGGATGTTCTTCATTCCTTGGATCTTTTTGTATACCTTTGTTCCGTGTAAGTGAGTAGAAGCACATATTCCTTGCACAAACGTTGTGTGTGTGTGTATGCATATATCTATTTACTTGTGTTATTGCCGGAATAGTGACACAACTAGTCCCTTGGTGACCGGGTGGATTAGCTAGGTTCGGACGTGAAGTCAGTTAAGAGACCGGGTAGGAGATTTGGAAGAATGAGGAGCGTTTCAATGTAGGGTTTTCTGTGTCCGGTTGCAGGTGGAAACCCGGGTTAGTGGCTGGGTGAGCAAGGGGGGGTACTCCGGTTTTCTCAAAACTCCTGGACGAGTAGTTCGGTAGAGGTTCCAGCATCCGGGTAGATCTTGCAACTGTAGAGTGTGGGAAAGCCAGAGTAAAACGAGTCTTGAGGTATCCAATTTCTTCCGGACACCCCGATTACTGTCCATTCCGATCAACAAGTTGTTGTAGTATTTTGGGGATAAGGGGGAAGCGGGATTGCGCTTGTGTGACCGGCTGTGGGTTTGGGATAAGCCCATAGTTGAAGAGAACCCCGGTAAGTACCCGGACTAGGGAGTTGAGTTTGGATAATCGGAAAGTAGTGAATCCCCTGTCACCGAAATCAGTAGGGGAGGGTGTGACTTTAGATCCAGCATCCTTAACAATGCATATGAAGAACCCTCTGAGGGAAAACAGAGGTCAAGAGGAAACCAGATTTAGTAGCTGGGTTAGACTGGGTAGAATAGGGTTGGTTAAGCTTCCAACCCAGACATGAACCGGGTCTAGCCTTAGCCGGGTTAGCCAGTAGAGAAGATCCGAGTTTTGTACGGAAAAAGGGATTTATTTGGTGACCGGGATAGAGTTGTCACCAATCCGGGTCAGTTTGCAAAAACTTCCCACTTCACAGAGTCTCCGCGGAACGATAACTCGGAAATCACCTCTACGAGCATTCTTAATATGAAAAAGTGCGCTCTAGGGGAGTATCCGGTACGTCGTTCTACGACAGCAGCTACGCAAAGAAATAATAAAGACAGTCCGTGAACTACAAGACCTCCTGCCATTGGAGCCACCATCCCCCACGTCACTACAACCGCTCCGGACAGCACCATGGATATCTACGAGACCATCCTCCAACAAATTGTATCACAAACAATCCAGATCAGTCTAAAAAACGTTATGGCTATTGCACCCACTATCACAAGCCGGTCGCTCTATGCCCCGGATGGTCTCCTCCTGCTCCCGGATCTGCAATTCATTCTTCCGGGTGTGCGCCTCCATCTTCTCGATGTAGGTTGCCTTCCGTTGCAGCTCCTTCTCTTCCAAACCCTGCAAGAGGGCGGCTGACTCGCTCTCCTTCTCCCGGCTCGTGAAGAATTTCCTCTGGAGCTTCCGGATCTGCTCCGGGTACTTCAATGCGACGTCTGTCCGGAGGAGGGTACCTGCCTCCCGTAGCGCGGCGAACACCAGAGTGTATTGCTCCCTGACCATGTCCAGAGCAACGCGGGTCGTTAGGAGGATGTTCTCCACCCTGACCGGGGCCTCTTGTGTACCTATGGACGGTCCTGTCTCCTAGGCCGGTTCTTCCCTTGTTGGCGATCCTTGCTCCAGGTCTCCCTCATCTCCGGATTCCTCCCTGTCGTCCACTGCCTGGTTGGAACGTTTGTTCAGGGGAGATGTCTTCCTCCGGGCTGGCCCTTTCTTCTTCCAGGGCATGGTCTCCTGACCTTCCAGCTCCTCATCCTTTTCGACCGTGAGGACCAACTTCCTCTTCAGGCCCTGAGGTCGCACTTAAGACGGACCTCCTGCCTTCGGTCGGTTTTGTTCTGCCGGTCGTCCTTGTGGACCCACCAGGGTAGGATCTTCGTTCATTGGTCCGGAACATGCTTCCGGCTGCTCCTGGGGCTGTACTTGAGGGTGACCCGTATCCTCCGTTGGTCCGGACTCCACCAGTGGCTCCACCTAAGGCTGGGTTTTGGGAAGAACTTCCCCCATCTGGTTTAGCACCTGCGGCCGGATCCCTTGTCTTCTTCCAGATCTGCTTCGGCTGTGGGAATTCCTTCTTCTATTGATCTTCCTCTGGGTCCTCCCTTCGTTTGGTCCTCAACTCCTATTGAGTTCCTGCCCAACCCAGTCGGCCTGCTTCCGGGTCCATCCTTGTCTCCTGCCGCACCTCCTGCCGTCGCCTCGCACCACTCGGTTGGCCTCCCTCCAGTCGGTCTCAGCTTCGGGGTCGCGCTGTGTATAGGGGGTTTTCTAGGAACCGACCTTAAACGAATGAGACTACTCCTCACAAGACTATTCTATTCTAGACTAGTTACTAGAGATTGAGAGGAGTAGTAAGAGGTTTCTACTAAGGAGAACATATTGTCGACTAGGAAAAAGCACCAGTATTCTAGTATGTCGGCTCCTGCATACCTATAGACTACTGCAACTAACCAAGATACAACCACAAAGAGCGATACAAGAGCAGGTTTACAAATGGTATAGCAACACCTCTCTCAAAGAGGGAGAAGGTACATATAGGAGACTGGTTTGACAGTGTGTCAGACTGGTCGACCGGAAAAGTCGGGTCGACCAGTCTGTACCAGCCTGTACTGCCCGGTATCGCCTACCGGGTCTATTCCTGCCGGGTATAGACTAGCCTAGTTGTCCCTACTACGACGTAGTTGATTTATCTCTAACTGTCGTTGATGCAAAATGATCGGAGGGTTTGATCATTTTGCACTAGTGTACCTTACTAGTGTACCTTACTAGTCTTTGATACGCACTGGAAGGTCGTTCCGGTAAGTCGAGTGGGTCGTCGGAGATCATACCTGGAGAAGACGGGTTGGACATTGTCTGGAACGCCACCGTCAGGCGAGTAAACTGATGAGCCGTGGTATACATGGTCGGTAGTATAGCCAGGGGTCGGGTCGGGAGAGTTGGAATGCCTTGTGCCATTGGTACAGAGGTTTCGTGAAAAATGGTACCATTCGGGGAATTCATCATTCGTTGTGTGAACTCCATGTTGTGTTGTAAGGACGGGTCGGTAGAGGTCGATGCTGCGACTTGCCGCCGAATCTCGTATGTCAGTACGGGATCCATTTCCGTGGTAGTATCGTGTACTACTGTCGGTGGGATGGTCTCTAACTGTAAGTTTTGCCACTCTCTGTGCAAACGGGTGTTAGTGGTAAGTGAGAACCGGTAGCTCGTATACGCGGTCGTTCTATACTAGTGACGCGGCAGTTATCTGATCTAGATCTGGATCTGAGATTTAGATCTGACTCTGCTAGGTAGGTCGGGCTCTGAGATCTGTTTGGCTAGTCTTTTTTGCTGGCCTAGTTGGTTGCTCTTTGGCACCGTAAGCCTTGTTCACAGACTGCTCTTACAGATTCCTAGTCAGTAGCATTATCGACTGTTGACTACTCTAGTCGACTGTCACACTCAATGATCTCCGAGGCTCTTTCCGGCTACTCGGGCTCTGGATTTTTCTCAAGATTTATGATTTTCGTGTAGGAAGCAGATGGCTGTTGTTTCCTAGGGACGTATAGCGCCTAGCGATAGTCGACAGGATCGACTAGGATCTAGATCTGGATCAGGGTTGACAAAGATCTTGATCTAGATCTTGATCTAGATCTGAATTTGACTAGCCCAACAGAAAGACTGGTGTTTGAGCTGAGCTTGGCCGGGCTACTGAGTCTCCGGCTGGGAGGAATCTCCAACCTCTTCCTCTCCTGTTTAGTGATGCACCCCTCTCTCTCATACAGGTGGTAGAGAAACAGGGCCACCAGACACCCCTTCTTATTGTCGAGGTTCGGGGCTCTTTTCTGGGTGTTCTTGTGCACTAGGATCGCCCAATTGATCTTCTTCATGCGGAGGAGAGCGGAGAAGATGCCCCGGGCCTGCGTAAGTGTGTGGGTGGTGGGCTTTTCCGGGTTGAGAATTGGTACCACGTACTGGAGGAGCCGTTGCTTCCGGGGCCCCCTGCAATTTGCGACCTTGAACCCATCCTTCTCCGAGAGGTAGATGAAGCGCGGCTTCACCCAATCCGTGTCGCCTTTGCTACCCGATTCCAGATCCTCGTTCGTGTCTGGGAAATCGTACTCGGCTCGCCACATCTCCCGAGTCCTGCTCCCGTACTTTGCCCGGATGGTCGTCCGGAAGGCTTCCACCATAGCCCCGCCCTCAATTTCTTCTAACATCCGGGTGTCCTGCACATCCCACACTTTCCCGAACAGCCCCAAACACCCAAGCTTCTCGAGATCCTAGAGCAGCTCGTCAAAATCTCCCTCGTGCTGCAGGATGTCCGGAACAATACGCTTCTCCGGAATCTTCGATCCGGTCTCCCTGCCCGCCATGGCTGCGGACTCCGAGTGCGATTCTCCACTCCTCAGTGGATGGCGCAGCTTCCTCTCCGGGTGCGGCTTCTCTCTCTGCTGCAAACCACAATCATGTCTCTCTGAACGCTTTCCCTTCCGCTTCCGTGGTGTGCGCCTAACCTCCCAGAGCCCTCGCACCTCTCTTCCTGGTTGCGCACTTACTCTCTTCCGCACACTCCGCCTGAAATTGCGGCGCTCACTATCCAGGTGCTCGCTTCTCTCCGACTCCAACCTCGCGCTACTGTATCTCCCCGGGCGCTCAATTTCCCTAACTCACGGGCGCTCAAAATCCTCAAACGCTAGTGGCTCACTGATTTCTCCCTCCAAACGCGCAATAGAAACCCTAGCTCTCTCCGGAAATGCGAAAATAGGAGCGCGTGGAGGGCAGGAGGAACCGGGGAGAAATGAATAGTGAGCCGCCCAATTTAAGGCGGCCCAATTCAAATCCCGGTTCTTGGCCGGGCCCGCAGAGGCACGTCCCCTAACATCCGGTTTCCCAACCGGTTTCCCGTCCGGTCCGCCGCCATTCCAAGTTCCGTAGCGAACACTTAAGGCGCGCGCGAGAGCACCATTCTCTCGAAATAAATAAAGAGGCCATCATGAACGCTACTTCTTCCATTTATGGCGGCCAGGGCTACCCCTTACAGCCCTACAAACCCTAAATGCCCGTTTCTGAATAAAATGGGGTTCGACAGCTGCTCTTCGGGTTGCCAATCGAACATCTCGGTTGGGCGGTCGAGGTGCTTTGGTAGTTGGTGTGGGACCGTTTGGTACTACCGAGTCTAGATGCTGTGACTGACTCCAAGTGGGAGGCCCGATATGAGAGACATCTACGGTATGGACATCGGTAATGACTACCGAGGATCCTAAGTGTGCGGGTAGCTTGTTTTGGATGGTTGTTTTAACATCCTCATCCAATAGAAGTAGACAACGATGTCCCGGATGTTCAAGTGATCCATATACATTGCATGGGTACCGTTGTATCGGGGTTATACCACGAGGAGTACGGCGGTTTTTGGTACTTACCGGAGTTCGTGGTGGCTGACTTTGAATCTCATGGACGGAAGCCGTATCGGTTTTCTTCCCGTAGTCGCTGGCCAGGTTGCGGTAACACGTCCCCCATTCATGGCCCATACGACCGCAGCCGGTACACTTGAGGTTACGTCGAGGGTTGTCTTCGGTACTAGTCGAGGGAAGGTGATTTGGGTAGGCCTTCCTCTGCGGTGCGTGCGGAGTCCATTGCTTCCAAAAACGTCTGTAGTTGAAGTCCTGCCGTGGCTACCTGCAAATATTCGAATAAGCCAGCGCGAAAATTGCTCAACATGAACATATCATCCGCGGGCACTGTTAGATTTTCTGCTAGTTGCTGGAGACGTTCGGGGTAATCATCGACAGATTCCTTCGGTTGATGATTGATTGTTCGAAATTGGATCTATGTTTGGTCGTCTGTTTTGATGGTTTGGTAGCGTCTTTTGAATGCAGTAAATACCTCCTGCAATGTATTAGTAGGATGTATCCGTCTATGGTATGCAAACCAATTCGACTCTTTCTCGGTGAGAGAATTATCTAATAATTCCAATTGGACGATGGTTTCCGTTGCGCCATTTAATCTAATAGCAGATTCAAACTTACGGCAATGTGTCTCGGGGCACTTACCGGTTTTGTACTCAGGATACGGTACCGCTTTGCGAGCGATCGAGGTATGGCGTCGACCCGCGGGTTGAACGCTTGGGTCGCCGGTGGGTTGGTAGGTTGGGGTTGGTACTCCGGTAGCCATAATGCGGCGCGGTTGGGAATAGTTATATAGACAGGAAATAGAAGGGTGGTCGGTATGGCCAGAGAATGTGCAAAACCAAATAGGAGGCGTAGGAAAACGTGGTGGTGGTGATGCGGAGGAGGAAATCCAAAAAATTGCTGTTGTACTGGGTATTGATGTCTTGGAATCGGTTGCGGGCGGACTGTGTGATGCATTGATGGGGCACGTCCTTGATCTTGTCGAAACTGGCGTAAACGTAAATTGGGCTGTTGTAACCGAGATGCAACTAGATCGAGGTCCAGTTGAGGTGTCGATTCTAGAGCTGCGAGAAGTTCTTGATCCGTTGCGTCGTCTTGTGGTAGTTGTTGGAGTCGGTCTTGGATGGCCGAGGACTGCAAAAATGCCTCGGCACGAAACCATTCGCGTTCTTCGTCGGTGAGCTGTAAGTCCTCTCCGGTAGCTGTCAAACCTCGTTTTACCGAAAGCGGCTAGTTAGGGTTTCTAGGGCAACTAGGAGTAGTCCTTCCGCCATAAATAGGAGAAGTAATGGCCATAACGGCCCAGTTTTTTATTTAGAGAGAGAGTGGCATCCGGGTGCAGCCTAGACGAATTACTACAGGTCTAGACCGATAGCGGATTCCGGCGGGAAACCGGATGGGAGACCGGATAGGTGAGGTTGGGTCTCCGATGGACCCGGCCACGGTCCGAGCATTGAAGTGGGCCGCTCTAAATTGGGCGAGCCACTGTTCATTCACTCTCTACAGTTCCAGTTGTCCATGCCAGCAAAATTTCGAGCTTCCGGATAGCTGTAGAGTTGATAGTGTGGGACCGGAAGTAGAGGGCATTGAGCGACCATCTTGTGCAGATTCTGAGCGTCTGGGAGTGAGAGAAACTGAACACTCGGTGAGAAACAGCGACGGGAGGTTAGAATTTGGAATAGGCGAGCATCCGGACAGTGCGCACCGCCATTTCCGGCGGAGTTTGAGGAAGAAAGGAAGTGCGCACCCAGGAAAAGGGTCGGGGGGTCTCCAGGAGGTTAGATGAACACCACGGAAGCGGAAAGGGAAGCGCCCGGAGCGGGAGGCGCGAGGTTTACCGAGGAAAGAGAGGGCGCATCCGGAGAAGGAGCTGCGCCACATCCGGAGGAGTGAAGAATTCCGCCTGGGGTACGCAGCCATGGCACGCAGGGAAGCCAAGATTCCGAAGAAACGTATCTGCCCAGACATTCCACAACACGAGCAAGACTTCGACGAGCTAATGCAGGACCTCTTGAAGATGGGGTGTTTTGGATTGTTTGGGAGAGTGTGGGATGTGCAGGACTCCCGGATGCTGGAGGAAATCGAGGGCGGGACGATGGTGAACGCCTTCTAGACAACCATCCGGGCAAAGTATGGCAGTTGGACCCGGGAGATGTGGCGGGCACTGTACGACTTCCCGGACACCAACGAGGACCTGGAACCGGGAGGCAAGGGCGACACGGACTGGGTGAAGATGCGGATCAATCATCTCTCGGACAAGGACGGATTCAAGGTGACAGATTCAAGGTGGCAGATTTTATACTGCCCCGGGAGCAACGGATGCTCCAGTACGTAGTGCCCATCCTCAGTCCAAAGAAGCCCACCACCCTCATTGTGACGCTGGCCCGGGGTATCTACTCCGCCCTTCTCCGGAAGAAACGGATCAACTGCGCGATCCTGATCCACCGGAACACGCAGATGTGGGCGGGCAACCTCGACAACAAGAAGGGATGTCCGTAGGCCCTATTTCTCTACCACTTGTATGAGAAACATGGGTGCCTCACGGCAGGGGAGAAGAAGAGGTTGGAGGTAGTGCCTATTCCGGGGTGAGAAGCCCGGCCAAGGAGAAGACGGCGCTTCCAGGAGGAGGAGCGGGGACCAGCAGACCCGGTTCGTCGTCCCGACCGGAGGAGAGAAGGATGGCTCCACCTGCAACCCAACCGGATAGGAGCAGAGTCCGGGGAGAGGAGCTCCGGAAGGAGAAGGAAGACCAACCGGAAAGAAGGCCACTGGGCGATTCCAGCCCCAATCCGGAGACCAGGACCAAGTGGAGAGAAGACCGCCCGCAGGGAGGCCGACCGGGTGACGCCAGGCCGCAAGAGGAGGAGCGGCAGGAAAGGAGAAGAAACCCGGGGCTAGAACGACCCGGTGGAGCGAGACCTCAGCCGGACCAGAGAACGAAGCCGAGGGAGGAACCGGATGAGCAGGAAGATTCTCCACAGCCGAAGCTAACCCGGAAGAAGCCGGCGAGAGGACAAGAGGCAATTCCTCAACCGGAGGTAGGCGGTCCTTCCCAGACACAACCTCGGGTGGATCCGATCGAGGAGTCCAGGCTAGAGGAGGAGACAAGGCCTTCTCCACCCCTGCCCCAGGAGCACCCGGTAGAGGGACCCGGACCAATGGAGGAGGATTCTACCCCGTCGGCTCCACGGGAACGTATGGAAGAAGAGAACCGTACAGACCGGGAGGGAGGTCCGTCTCAGCCGCGATCCCAGGGACGGAAGAGGAAGTTAGTCCTCACGGTTGAAGGGGAGGAAGAACGGGAAGGACTGGATACCACACCTAGAAAGAAGAAGGGACCGGCCCGGAGGAAGGTGACCCCACTCAACAAACGTCCCAAGGAAGCAGGGGAGGACGAAGAGGAAACCGGAGACGAGGGGGACTAGGAGCAGGGAATGCCAGCGGGAGCAGAACCAGTCCAGGAGGCAGGCCCATCCGGGAATGTGCGAGCGGAACGAAAGAACCGCTCCAGATGGAGGACATGTTACTGCAGACACGGGTGGCATTGGACATGGTTACGGAGCAGTACAACCCAATTTTCTCTGCTCTCCGGGAGACAGGGACCCTTCTCCGGACGAACGACGTTCTGGAGTATCCGGCGCGGATTCGGAAGCTCCAAAGGAAACTCATCCGGAGCAGGGAGAGGGAGAATGAGCTAACCGGACAACTGCACGGTATCCGGGAGGCAGAGACCGAATCTGCGGCTCTCTTGAAGGGATTGGAGGAGGAGCTGCAACGAAAGGTAGCCTACATTAATAAGATGGAGGCCCACGTACAGAGGAAGGAGTTGCAGATCCGGGAGCAAGAGGATACCATCCGTAGGGTAGCAGAGACAAGCCGGCAGTGCGTCTCCAAGCTATCCGGGTTGTTTCAATCGGATGGGGAGGCACAAACAAAGGCCCGGTTGTACGACGAGCGGGTACTTCAACTGGGATTGGAGGGAGCAGCCCGGATGAAGAATGTAGTCCGAGAGTACTCGGACAAGGTAGAAGCATATTTCGTGGAGTTCCAGGCACTGGTGGAATACATCCGGGAGAGCTCTTGGGAGGAGGAGTCGGATCAGGAGGAACCTACCTCCCGGACCGTGGTGGATGTGGAGCCAATCCACATGGTCCGACCCGCGGGAGTATGCCCAGAAGAAGTCCGGGATTTGAGCGAAGGTATGGAGGCAATGGATGTCCACCCGGACAGGGCGGAAAAGCAACAGGTGGGACAGCCGGCGGGGCGCGGAACTCGGGGAGATAGGCCGGCGGATCCAATCTTGGTGGGGAGCCCGGAAGATGAGGAATAGCAGCCGCAAGTGGGCCAGTAGCTGCCCGGAATCATCGGAGGCACGGAATCGGTGGCCCGGACTTAGCGGATCCGGCCACTTTGAACGGGACCTTCTTTTTTGGAGCAAGTAGGGTAGGACTCTGCTTGGGAGTTAGTTTCTTTTTAGGATTCTAATGTTAGTTGCAGTGTAGGAAGAGAACTAAATCGTGGGGTTGCCCCCCCTGGTTTTTCCGGATCTGCGGGTTTCCCGGATCTGGTTGGCTTTGTGTTTTCTTTTTATCCAAGGATGTTCCTCATTCCTTGGGTCTTCTTTTGTGTACCATTTTCTCTTTGTAAATGATTATAGGCATACTCTTCTACGGACCGGAGTGTTTGTGTATGTGTGAATGTAGTTGTTGATTGAGATCGTGGTCCAATTAAGTCCCTTGGTAACCGGAATAGTTGATCGGATTCTTTTGTAGATCTAGTTGTTCTGTGCTCGGTTGCAAGGGGTAATCCGCGTTAGTGGCTGAGTGGGTAGGAGGGGGTATTCCAGTCCCTTCAGAACTCCTGGACAGGTAGTCCGGTTGAGGTGCCATCACCCGGGTAGATCATGTGACAAAAAGGTACGGAATAGCTAGAGTAACCGGGTTCTGTTGTAGATCCAATTAAGAGTCTGGGTATTGGGAAAACTCAGAGATTGTTTGAAGGTGGGTTGTTCTGTGCTTGATTGCAAGGTATAATCCGGGTCAGTGGCTGAGTGGATAGGAGAGGGTACTCCTGTTCTTTCAGAAGTCCTGGACGGGTAGTCCGGTTGAGGAACCAGCACCTCGATAGACCATGTGATAAGGAGAGCCGGAATCATCAGAGTAAAACGAACTGTTAGGAGTCGAACCGATTTCGGATACCCCGGGTAAAGGTCCATCTCGGTTATCAAGTCGTTGTAGTAATTTTTAGAAGGGGGAAACCCGGGTTGCGCTTAAGTGACCGGCTGTGGGTTTGGGATGAATCTGCAGCTGAAGTGCAGTACGGGAATTACCCGGATTGAGGAGTGGAGTTAGGATAATCGGAAGGTAGTAAAGTTCCCATCACTTGAATCAGCAGGAAGGGTGTGTCTTTAAATCCAGCACCGCTAAATGTAAATGGAGAACCCTCTGAAGGAAAACAGAGGTTAATGTAAACCGGTTTGAGTTGTATGGATAGACCGGACAGAGTAGGGTTGGATAAATTCCCAACTCGGACGAAAACCGGATCTAGTCGTAACCGGGTCTGTCAGTAGGAGAAGAACCGGTTCAATAGGAAAGAGGGACAGAGAGAGAGAGTAGTCACCAATCCGGGACCATCTCCGGAAACTTCCCACTTCACAGAGTCTCCGCGGAACGATAACCCGGAAATCACCTCTACGAGCGTTCTTAATACGAAAAAGTGCGTTCTAGGGGAATATCCGGTATCACGTGCTACGACAGTAGCTGTTGGGTTGTGGAGTACCGAGTCGGAAGATGGCCTTTGCCAAGTGGATGAGTGTGGATGTCATGCGGTTTGGAGTTCTCGCGGGGTCGGAAATTCGTCCTGCGTAAGTAAAGAATGAAGCTGTCGTGTCGGATGAGTGGCTGTTGAGGGAGCTCGGAACATTACTAACGGTAGCAAATCCTGTACGCGCCGGTGCATACGAGTGTTGGAAATCGTCAGAGCCTTGAGGTCGAACTCGGGCGGTGGTCCTGCAGATCTAGTGTGGGGCCAGGCCATGGGAAAGTCTGGTCTGTTGGAGTTTTGGACAACTGGACTGTGAAAACGATCAATGATTTCGGTAAGACAGAAAAAAGGCCCGATGTTACACAGATGCTAGGGGATAATAGAGTACCGGGATCGATAACTCCATGTTTTTTGAGCAATGGAGTTCTAGAATTCGAACACTAGATGGTCGCCAAATGGTAGCTCCTCCTGGTAAAATCCTACTCGGTAATCAGTACCGGAGAGGTTGGTAGCTACCGAGGGTACGGAGTCTAATAGAATGTGAGGCAGAACCTTTAAAACTCAGTCGGTTATCACACAACCGAGGAGGGACAAATTGATCAAAATCTCATACAAACAGATACTACTCAGTAAGCATGAAATCAACAAAAGAGTACTTCAAACAAGAAGTCAAGTATCTGGGAAAATGTGTTGTGCCAATGAGGTTGGCTCTATTGCTTTTGTACCACAGTACAACTTGATCTGACAGTTAGGTCAGATCCGTTCAAAAGTGTTTCCTAGATCTATTTACTAGGGTAACTTGGAAAATTACCTGAGTAAAACTCGATCAGGTAGACCTACCGGTAATTTTAATTTACGGTTAACAGCTACAGCTCACATTTCTCTTTCCAGTATCCTGGGAAATCCTAGACGCCATGGATGCCGCTAACGAGCGCAAGGAAATCTTCATTCCGCTTATGGTGCGGGAATGGAAGCGCAAAACTCATGGCGCCTGGCTGACCCGCACCAACCTGATTAGATATTGGACGCAATTGACGGGGACTGTGGACGTCGCACGAGGCGTTCTTGAAATTATGGCAGAGCGCAATGAAGATGAGGAAAATCCCTCGGGCATTGTGGATGGCGTGCTGGTGCAATACTCCTAGCAGTGACTCGCCAATTTCTTTGGCTGGGATGGCACGGGAGTCACGGAGTGGAATGGTGGATGCACCACACTCAAGCCGAATGTCGAGGAGGCAGCCTAGGATCTCCAACCAAAGGCGGACGGCGGGTAGGACGTCTACGCGCTGGGAAAAGTGATGACAAAACCATGGTTTGCTAGGATGCGTGGTACTCTCAGTCAGATATTCTTCTTCAATGACTGTGGTAGTATATGGCCGAAGCACCTTTGTATTTTATTGTTGGCCGATCAACGGGAGAAAATCAACTGGGGTGTTCTCCTAGATGATAATTTCCGTCTCCAGCTGCATGGACACCGTAGAAGGGAGGATTACCAATGCCCAATAGAGCCATTTCTTACAAGTACATTGCCCAATTCCTTAAGTTCCAAAAGGAACCCAACCGGCCACCACGTATGGGCACATTTTTTGATGTCCAGAGGGAGCAGGCAAACGCAGCAACCGCACCACGAGACCGAGCCGTCCGAGGACCAAGCAAGAGGCCGTGCGACAATGCGATGCATAAGGGGGGGAAACCAGCCAAGGCTGGAACCCTCATGCCACTAAATTCCGCGAACAAACCACGGCCATGGTCGCGTGTGTGGTGCATATGCTCCAATTTGTGCATTTGGCCGAGCATGACAAGACGACGCTCAAGATGCAACAGCAGGAGATAGAAGAACGTACCAAGCGCAAGGCAGCCTACATAGTCCAAGCTGCCCAAGCACGCGCCACAAAAGCGATGGTCGATGCGCGTGAGAAATTCCACCACCAATTGAACGAGGCCAGTCAGACCATCGCCAACTTTAGAAACCAAGTCATAAACTTGGAGTTGGGGCTGTCTACGGCGCAGGAGCAGGTAGACGTGATTGCCAAAGAGAAGACCTTGGCGATAGAGAGAGCTCAACGACAGGAGCAGCAGAATACTGAAGTCCTGTCGAGGTGCAAAACCCTAAATGAGGAGCTGGCACAAGGCACCAGCTCAATCCAGGCGCCTTGGGATACCGAGGAGCTCGCTCGCCTGCAACAACTGCGAGTAGAAGTCGAGAACGCTAGGCAGAATTGGAAGACCAACAAGGTAAATTGGGCCCAACACGCCGCTAAAGTCATGGCCACCAATGCATACAAATTTCTTTGGGCGAATCCGCCACAAACAGCGGTTTCGCCCCCAGAATTCTTGGAGACATGCGTGGACGATGCACTTGTGGATCTGGACTTGGAGCAATCCGAGCCAATTGGGATGGCATGGAGATGGACCTCATGTGCATAGACGCCATGTCCATGGCCGCCATTAGTCAGGATCACAACACGCCTCCCAGTGATCCGCCACAAGCAAATCTCCCAGCCCAAGCAATCCAAGATGAGGTGATTCCATACTCCCTGATTACCTTACTCCCTGTCTTCTACGAGCAGAGCGACTTGGCGGAGCGAGTCCACATCCCGGACGCGCCCACATATATGGACGAAACGCCACACCCGTCGCCACGCCTACCGGCAGCTGTTCCAGCTTCCCCATGTCCCGCTGCACCCACAATTCAAGATGCGCCAAATCAGCCTTCTTCCTCGGTACCTGCCAAACCTAAATCTTTCAAGGAACACAAAATTGCATTGAAAACACTTGAAGATGAATATGACATGGAGGCCGAGGGAACGCGTCTACAATGCGAGCAGAGAGTGGAGAGCAGAAAAAAAGCGAGCTAAGAGTACAAATTTGTGAACATAGTTTATAAATAGAATTTTAAAACTAATTTTAGGAGAATTTTTAAGAATATTCGAATATTCGAATATTCTGAAGAATATTATTCCATTATTTGAATATTCAAATATTTGAATATTTATATAAAATAATATTGACCTATGACCGTGGGCTGAAATGTGGTAAAATGGCACTTGATTTACATTTTTCTTTCAACCACATGATTTTTTTATTTCAGGGTTTAGTGCATATTCCATCAATTTTTGGTTTAGGGTGTCCTCAAAGTTGTGAGTGAACACATACACTTGTTTGGAAATTGATGCAGTAAATACAAAACTTTAACATGTGAAAAATGCTATATAAAAATAGATAGAAGAAACCTTATATTGCTGAGATAGTCACATAAGCCTGAATCATAAATGCCAGGTCATTGGACTCCATTGAATATACTATGGGATATTTCTATAGTGACTCCTACTTTTCAGCGAAAGGGTGAGTCAAGATCCCACTTTCAAGGACCAGTTTGACTTCGTTAAAGCTGAACGTTGGTGCGTGGATGAACATGTCAACCCAGGGATTGAGATGGCAGACCTTCAAGAAGATGAAGTACACATGCTTGCAATATGAGAATTAGCTCCTTCCACGGAACTTTGTCATTGTCTTCTTGAGTGCAGGGCAGCTGCAGTCTGGTAGGGAGCTAATTGTGATCTGATACTGCTTCACATCTGGTGGCGTTCCCAAGTCTAGAGCGATGATGCAGCCATGGCCAGGGTGAGGAATCATTGTCATAGCCCGGAGTCGAGCTTTGACGGACTCAGAAGAGCCCAAAGCCAGCCTCTGCTGCGGATTTGGGCGGCCAGCATTTTGTCTGACAATCTTCCCTTCTCTTTTTCCAGGATACCTATCTGCGACTGCAGGTACGGGCATCGTGTCCAGATTTGCGAGAGGCTTTGCTGTGGAAAACAGCCTTCTTGGAGAGACAGGCACTTTCTGCGGTAGTTGGAACCCAGCAGCTTCGAGGGCAAAGATCTCACTTTGCTTGAGATTTTTTCCAAGCTTCATTGGCCAGACATCAGGGATGGTGGGCCTCTCTTGCTGCCTAAAGAACGGAACTACCCACTTCCGCCTTGAACCTTTGACACACCTCTCAATATCATCCGAGCAGAAGTAGAACTCTTGCGACACTTGTAAGTTCTTCCTAGTGTTGTGCCATAAACCGCTGTACGTAGGCGCGGGGGTGGGTTTAGCACCCCTCACGATTTTCTCCTCACACTTCTTCTTAGTAACAGCTCTTTGGACCCAACAACACTTACCGAAATTCTTTGCCAACTGAGCAATGTGCCACTCTTTCACGTTAACTCTCGTCTCCTCAACACTAGTGACATGACGAATCTGTCCTTGACTACGGGGAGAAGGAACTGCGTCGTCAGCTTGTGGTGAAGAAGGTGCAACTTCGAGGACGTTGGTTTCATCTTCCTCAGCTATCACTGACATGTGCGCGGTACGCACCTTGGTTTTTCTGCCATAGCCACGAAGATGTGAGAAGTTTACCTTATCCGGCCTGTGTGACTCATCATCAGCTCGAAGTGGCAAATCCAGCCTGCGCTTCATGGAGCCAAACACTTCCTCTCCAGCCATGTGAGGATCACGTGTGCAAACTCGTTGGCCCCAGGCATGTCGAGCATAGGGTCCTTGAGGACCTTAGGGTCACCTGTCTTTTGAGCCCTACGCTCAGCCATGCAAAGCTTGAGCTCTTGTTTGCTTGGTCTAGTTCCCCCTACATCGCCCTTCAAATACTGGTAGTAATTGATGACTTGCAGAAAAGCCCCGATGTAGTTCTCCACTGTAGCAATATAAAGATCACCACCGTTGTTGCCAGACGCTTGAAGCCACTTGTTGTGGACACTCTCTACAAGATTGCACGACGGCATCTCTGCGAGTTTGTCCTCTGAGAACATCTGAAGAAGTCATGTGAAGAGAAGTTAGCCAAAATTGGTAGTCGGATCCGACTCATGAGTAGACTGTAAGGGCATGGAGTTTGCAACAAAGGACGTATGTACACACCCCGACCATAAATCCTCCCCATTGGCGATAACGGAAGTGCCAGAATGCCAACTACAACTCTAGTTTGCTCAAGGCTGACTCAGTCACAGCCCCGGCAGATACCCACCATGCTTTAAGTCCTTGATACAATCTCTCAGCCTCGGTCATTGTTTAAGCCTTCCTGTATTGGTGACACAACTGCTTGTGTTGGTCCCACAGATCTTCAGCGATGTATTTCTCAGTATGCTTCACCATGGACTGGGTCCAGTGAAATTGACAAGTCCTCTCACGGTCGTCCATACGTTCCTCCTTATTGCCGGACCCATAGACAACCCGGACAGCGTTCCAGTTGGCCTGGGCACTATCTGCCATGAAGCCTTTGAAGTATGGCATGTCAACACCGTGTCGCTTCATCACTGCGTTGAGATTCTTCCAGAAGACCATTTGGGCATCAATGTCCTCCGACTGCATGTCGCAGCAAGCAATAGTCATGACACGGCAGTAAGTGGAGTCATAGACATGGCAAGCCATGGTTGTCCACTGCTTGACTCGTTTCACATGATCAAACATCAACCAGGCGTTCTCAAGATCACCATTGGGTTGCATCCGCTTCACCAGGTCCACCCCACAGCCAGGGCCCACTTCAAACATCTTGAAGACGTACACCTTGTCTAGCTCAGAACCTTGGCCAGGGAACATGTTCATTTGAACAAAAGCCCAATTGCTAAGGCCTCGCAACCTAGTGATGCTGTCCATAACACCGTACCTCCTCAAGTACTTGAAGGTGACAACCTTATTTTGGATATTTGGTGAAGCCATGTCTTTGCATCGATCCAGCATCGGAACTAGTTCCTCAAAGCTCAACGTCTTGGGCGGATCGTCCTCGGACCTCAAGAAGTAGCCTCCAATGAGAGTCTTGCTTGCCTCTAATACCACTGCACTCTTTGTCGCTTGCGGAGTCTTCTCAACTTGATCTCCAATTAGACTGTTGATTTTGACTTTGATGTCCCTATAGTCATCAACCTTGATAGGATGCTCGTGAGATCCAAGGTCGATGCAAACACGAGTTTTGTTAACCTTGTCGAACACATAGTAGATCTTGCTCCACAAGTGGCAAGACAGGAGGGCGGTTCTTTACACACCTTGCACACCACAATCGAGCCTCTAGGAGGACCCTGGCCCACAACAAACGCTTGCAGTGTGCATCCATCAAACTCAGTCTCGTTCACTTCATAGATGCGATGTTCACGTCTAAGGTAGTTGCACTCTTTATTCTCACATCGCAGGTGCCCTATACAGCACGAGAATCGAAATGAGAGACCCATGGTATTAGAAATGTTAGATATGATGGTCTTGGTCCATACATGGCCATCGTAGCGCTTATCCATTCCTTGCATAGCCTTTGCCTGCGAACGAGAGGCGGACTCTTCATTAGGAGGCAACTCAAACATGATGTCACCGTTGAATGTCGAGGGCAAGTACGTGACTCTCTCATGTCTAATGGAGCTATAATTGATCTTCTTCAGTGCATTCTTCTTCCCTGGCATAAGGGCAAGTTTTTTCAGACATGTAACGACACTATCGCACTCATTAGAACCCGGTGGTGGGGAAGAAGAAGATCTTGGAAACACTACTGCTGGGGACTTCGACTGTAGGAGAGGGTCAGTCGATGCAGGGACAGAACAAGTGGTTTTTGGAGGACAATTGTCTTCATTTGATGAGAGGGTAATGATGGGATTAATAGTTCGGTCCTGTTTCAAGTTGAATATTATCAAGATGAGGATTCCCTAACCCAGGCTCGACCTTGACCGTTACATTGGAAGGAAGGGGGTTCTGAACGGTGCAAGTTGAGGAACGGCAAGGGGTTAGTATTTTTGTAGATGCAGCCATTTGGGAATCCGTCAATCTATAGACTCTATACTTTCTTGGGGCGAGCCTCCAACTTCTACAATTACTATCGTCAGAAATTGATAACTGACCAACTGTGTGGCTCAGCTCCGACGTGAGGTCATCGAATATCTCTTCTTCAACACTAATACTGCCTTCCTGGAAATTAAACCGAAGACTCAGACGCAGACACGACACTAAAGCATATCCTTCATTGTCTTCAAGAAGTGTGAGTGGGAGACCCAGGCCATGAGCTCGGAGCACGACCATATCTGGCGAACCAAATAGGGTGGAAAGAGGCATGATGAGAGTAGACTACGCGCAACCACTGGAGGCAGATGGTGTGTTGATAGTACTGAGGTGACAATGGGTAAAGGGATCTTTTTATTGGATCCAATTTATGACAAATGGAAGCATGGTCAACGGGGAATTGGCGGCATTCTAGAATTATTGGACCAGCCGTAAAATTAATGGTTAATTGTCAGTGTAGAACTGGCATGGCAGAAGTAGATAGATCTGAGCCAAAATGTGAATGACGAGATTAACAATATTCCTATATTAGATCTAAATAATTACATGGCGCCAAGTTGTGCGACCGTTGGAGGATTTCGACTAGGATGCACAAGAAGATGGAAAGAAATCATAACGCTCAAACTGTGAGTGCAAGTTGTAGCCGGTGAATGAGGTAGCTTTTCAGATGCATGACGTGTCACCATGTGAAGGTGCGACACCTTCTATTGCTAAGACCAAGAAAAGGGGAAAGCTCCTTTTCTCCAGTGCAAAGGCGCTCAGGCGTTCTAGGATGAGAAATGCAGAGAGTTGGAATAGACGTTATGCTAACTTGAGGGGCACCATCAAGACTTTAACAGTCGAGTTTGCCAAACTTCCAGTGGAGACCGTGCCTAGCCCATCAGTAGAACAAGAAGACAATATACCACCCCAATCCAATTGTGAGAGAAAAGTGCACCTAGCGGTGGACTTTCGTCTTCCTCACAACAATCAGGTACACTCTTTCACCACCGTATCACTTCTATGAAACAATTTTTTCTAGAAGGATATTAGAACTTTTACTTGCATTTTTGAAGGAGCCACATCATAGGGATAAGGGTCTAGTGTTTGGAAAAAGGGGCTGCGTTTTTGGGCCCAGGACATGTGTAAGAACAATGGAGCATAGTATTGGGCATAGGGTACTTTTGTGAGATGGGGCAGCAGTTTTGCATGGGGCAGCGTTTTTAGGGTTTGGGCAGCCTCGTCGGGCAAGGGGTAGCGCTTGAAAAAACCAGCGGCCGCCGTAAGCCCTAACTGGCCAGGCTACCATCTCCAGCACGTCTTGATGCGCCTCAGTTCTGTTGCAGTGGCCGGTCTCACCACTGCGGAGCTCGTCTCATCACTGCGGAGCTCGCCAGCAGGTACTTGTCACCACCGCAGAGCTTGAAGTTATGCTTGTGTAACTCACGTGCATCTCTACTCACACACGGGCTTTCCATTTGCATACCAAGTTCTTGCATCTCCAAGCGCTCCTATCGAGGTTTTGATCTTGTCCCAATGAATTTTTTAGGCTACACGGTTCTGCTCGTGCTTGTGCATTCTTGCTTGATGATCCACCTCATGCATGCCTCGGGTCCGACCATTGCATGCTTGTTGATCCCACGATGTGCATGCTTACAAATCCCCTTGTACCCATGTTTGCTCTAACCCTCGTTCAAGCTGTGTGCTTGGAGTGCAGGGTTTGGACGCCCACGCGTTGCCAACATCTGGGAGCTCTCCTAAGACCTTCACGAAACCTGCTTCGAAAGTCAGTCGCACTCCCTCGAACTTCAGCTACCAGATCTGCGAGGTTAGGTTTATTTCGTTTCCTCCCATCTCACATTTGATTGTTCGTGATGTCCGATCTTGCAATGGCAGGTGCTTGCATGCTCATACTTGTGAAGGTCATTACATCTGTTGGTCAAAACAGAAAGAAATTCAAACAAGGACTTACTCAAAACTGTTAAAAAAAACACGCCTAGGGTTTAGATATAAACACAGTACGGCATGCAGCTTGATAACAAGTGAGCACAAAACTGAACACAAAATCACTCACCCTATTGGCGATCCAGGGTCAACTTCGAAAACATAGCAAGAAACACGAATAAGCACATTACGTTTCTAAATCAATGAAACAAAAAAGTAATGCAAATGTTCAATGTAACAGACAAAACTAGTATCGTCATATTCGTTACAATGATGTGTTCATGCCATTCAGAGCTCTAAAATCCTCATATTTGTTATAATGGCAGATCAATTCCAGTGATATTCGGCAAACCTAAAATCTAAACAAATCCTAGTTCTTAAAGCTCTGGGCAACAATTTTGGCCATTTATAACCTCATTGATGGATCTAAGGCTCAGTTTGGCTACCACAGAAGAAACGCAATTTCAGAATTGCGAATTTCAAAACAGTGAATGGAGGTTACTACTTTGAAGAAGTGAAAAACGAACCACGGTTAACCTCAATACCTAGGAGCTTCAGCAGCCAGCCATTTGTGGTTGCAGTTGTGTGCATTCTGTACTTTGATCTGCAAGCTAGGATTCCAAAACGGCAAGTAATAATAAGAAGAATAACTTAGATGAAGATTGAGTAAAGGTAGCTAGCTAGCTTTCTGAAACGCTCAATGAAGCAATCTGAACCATCGACCAGCCAGGGCTTGGATGGATCGATATATACGTAGTGCATTCAATTCATGCATGTACCGATTAAGTTCATGACGGGATCAACATGTATGAATCTAGAGCTTTTGCTCAAAGAGTCAAAGACATGGAACATTTTCTCCTGTACGTTGTGACTTTCCAAGTCATTCAAGGCAGCTGCTTAGTCTTCATGCGAGCTATCGTTCAGGTCCCGTCGAAGTGGCTAGGACCATCTGCAGGTGTGCAGGCTCTTTTTCTTTCTGTCACACTTGTCTTGTCGTCCCTGCTCTTCTGCCCATGTTTGAGCACTGAACAGTGTGACTCATGTTCTAGAGTCTTTTCCCTTTTATTTTTTTCCTTTATATAAAATTTGTATAGCCTTTACAATATCCAAAAGCCATATCCAGTGCGATTTTTTTATTGGCCAAGCTCTTGCTCTCTCCGTCCCATAATATGATCCTTCTGAGGAAAAGAACTTTCTATACACATCTGTTTGTGATTGAAGGTCATAAACCTTCTCCAAAATATGCTGCACACACTAGTAGAAATCTTGTCTTATGTGACAAGTCTTTAATGACTCAATGTCGGGAATGACATGTCCGTAATGACACAAAGTGGGACTTTGTGTCATTACGGACTTGTCATTCCTGACATTGAGTCATTAAAGACTTGTCACATAAGACAAGATTTCTACTAGTGACATTCTCCTCAAGTTCTTGCACGATAATGCAAAATATGCTGCACATTCTCCTCGAGCGAGTCAGAGCCCAGTGAAGGTTACTGAAGACTGAATGTTATAATAAAATTTAAATAGTTGAAACTTCACTGTTATTTGTACTAGGGAGAATCTTTGAAAACGAGGACAACTGCCCACTCTTTAGAGACTACCATGAGAACCTGGCACGTTCGAAGAAGACAAAAGAGAAATTAAAGCATGTACCAGGGTAAAGTGACCATGATTGAATCAGGGCAAAGTGGCAAAGGTCGGATCCGACCATTGACTTGGGCAGTGGCGAGTGGCATGACTGGCACGAGTAGTCATAAATCAGGGTAAAATGAGCATGCTTGAATCAGGGCAAAGTGGCAATGGTCGGGTCCAACCATTGACTTGGGCAGTGGCGAATGGCATGAGCGTGCTTATTGCTTGCGAGTGACAAATGAGAGGTCGGGTCCGACTAGTGACTTGGGCAGTGGCGAAGGACAGCCAAGACGTCCCAAGCTAGTGTCCTGAATTTAATGGTCGGGTCCGACTTGTAAATTAGGCTGCAATGTAGCACGAGGATAAAGTGTGAGCTTGCTTGTTGGTGGTCTCACAGTGGCATGAGTACTCATAAATCAAGGTCGACATGTGAGCCTGCTTGATCAAGGTTGCACTCTGGAGTCAAGTGTGTGAGCTTGCTTGTTGAGGCTGCATTGTGGCACGCATACTAATAAATCAGGTGTGGTCTGGTATTTGTCTTGCCTGTAGTTTCAGATTCTAGCTTGTGCGAGTATATTCAGCTCGTGAATGTAACTTAACTAACGTTCTTTGAATGCTTAGACAAAGCATGTATTGTGCAAGTGTCTCAACTCCAAAATGAGCAGTCAGTTTAGGGTCATGATTTTGACACTTGATATTGTTTAGAGTCAGGATTTATGGCAACCCTATTAATATCTATATAGTTGGAGCAATACATTCGACATTCAATTTATAAATTATTAATGTTTCCGAAACTACTATGCATGGTGATTTGGTAGTATTGAAGCTAGAGAATTCTCTCCTTGGACATGCAGATTGTAGAGCATTACAGTGCGCATGTTGCTGCAAAGGTCGAGATGACTTTGGAGAAATTACAGATGGTGGCAAGAACAGCAGTCGAGCCGAAGTATAAGGTGCGATGGCTCAAATGGTGGAATAGTCCATTTTTTTTATCGGACCTAAGGTTTCCAAAGTCTCCTGCTGGTGAGGACATTCTGAAGAAGTGGATGGATCGTGCTGCATTTTGGGCAGGGATAGAGGAGATGGCCAACCAAGAGCTAGGTGCTTATCTAGCTCTAGTTGGAGGTGTTGATGCTTCTAAGGTTGTTGAGAGTTTTGAAGACTACTTTGGGATCTAGCGCATTTGCCTTTGGGACAAGGAATATAACACTTACTTGTCAGGCCCTAACGCGTATTCAAAATCCACCAGGTTTGACAAAGTTAAGGATGCTAACCTTGTAGTGAAGCGGCTTTGTCTAAGGTTATTTCTCCACTCTTTCACAACAACTTGTAATGGGTGCAGTGAGCTATGTTAGCAAAGCAATTATCATCACTGCTAAGAGCATTGGAATGCAAGACAGTGGTGTGAGCAATATCACTAACAAAGCCAGAATCTGGGTATTCTAAGAATCATCGATTTTTCATTTTCTATGTGCATGAAGCAAAGTCCTTCCATTTTGTAGGTAAATGAAGCAAGTGCTCCCCAAAGCAGGGGCAATTAGGAAGTTACCACCATGTGTGGAGGGATGGTGTGATTCTTCCTCACCGACCTACATCTTCACAAAGCTTCAGAAGAGGAACCACAGCCGAGACCATCTTATGGAATGCTGCTGGTACATTGAGTGCCTCAAGAATTTTGTACCTGACTCGGAGGCTGAGCTCAAGAAGTCTTTGAGTCCTGCGGTCGAGCTGTCTCATGATGACGAAGATGAAGAGGAGGATACCGATGAGACTGCAGCTGAGGATGCAACGAAGTCCAAGAAGAAGGCGCCAACAATAGAGAAGGCTACACCGAAGATGAAGGTGGCAACGAAGGCTGACAGCTGTGTCACGGAGGCTACATCGAAGAAGGTAATTTCCAAGGGTAAGGCTGCATCCACTACTGGAGGAGACACGGTGATGACTGATTCCCAGTCCATTCTTCTCTCTTAGAGTCGAGTGCAGCAGCCAAGTCCCCCTACTTTATGACAGCCTGCACCGAATGAGTTTTGTTCGCAAGCCTTGGTCATCAATGCGTCCATTCTTGAGCAGCAGCAACATTTCCTTGAGGTTCAGAAATTTTCCCTCTCGTGCTCTCCATCTCATTCTCGTAGCTTCTGTGGGATGCCATCTGTGCGTGGGCATGTAGACTTGGTAATCGCAGATTTGCCAGATTTGCCAGATCTACCAGTACCAAATGTCTCAGTGCCATCATCTGCGGTACCTACTTGGAATTTGAAGTCTGAGAGTTATTTGCAGGAGTTGTTCGACTTTGAAGATGAAATTCTTCGTGATAATGGCGCACTACTGCTCTTTTATCCGTTTGATAATGGCGAGTACCTTGATGACATTGAGACATTTTTTGAGGCTTTTGGATTTGCAATTTGCAAAGAATGGATGGGGGTTAACTACTTGCCTATGAGTTCAGCAAAGGTTCCAAAAACTACAACGAATAGGTTCAATATTCTTCTGCTTAATCGCGTTCCTCGTCCTGAAGACTCGGTGTCATGGAGGTCTGCATTTTATGTTCGTGATGTGCCAGAGTTGGTTGCCCACGGTTTGAACGTCGGGCTCAACAACACGTTGATCAATCACTGCATCCACCCTCTGATGGATGGTGCTCGTCCATAGCGAGGCCCAAGGGAGAAGGATGAGTATTTTTTTGCTTGTCTCATTTTGTCGTTGACCACTGTTGGAGACCTTGTTGTCCATGTTGCCACTAGCATTGGTATGATCTATTCCACATTGCTTTTCTAGTGATTCTCATTTATCTTCTTTGCTTTTCATGTTGTTAATATGTACTTATGTCGTGGTTTCTGTTGTGACTCTTTCTAGTCAATTCCATCACTGCTTGCAAGAGTACAGATCGGCATGTTTTGGGCATGGAGGGTGACAAGAAGCTGTTTGAGGCTGTTCTAAAGCTGACGATATCTCTTGCAACGGCTCCCACAATTCCTTCTGCTTCTAGACTGTCTGCTAAAAAGCCAAAGAAGGCTGCTGCAGTGAAGCGCCGTCGTATGGAGGACACTTAGTAAGTAAGTGTCGCTTACCGTTTCTATCCATCTCTAATCCTTATTGTGTTTTGATCATTCATAATTCTTTTGTGTCTAAACATTCCTTCTGTTACAACATGCGAGGCTCTTTGCAAGTCCGTCTAAGAGTTGGAGACTACCTTCTTATGCTGAAGACATTGCACAGTTGCAATCACTGGAAGCTTCTCCACCTCCTATGATAGAACGTCCCCTGAAGTATGACCCTCATGTTTACAAGTATTTAGATGTTGCTACAGAGGTTAATTTTGATGTAAATGTGTCTCAATTTCAACCTAGTGATCAGGAGGAATACTCAATGTCGCTATGCAGGAGCATCATTAATAATGGTTTTATATATGTGGAAGATGAGGCGATTAGTGAATAGCCCTCATCAATATTTTATATCCTTGCAATTGAATTATATACCTAGTGTGTGGTATTTGTTTTCTACTTCTCAAACTGTTGGTTTTCACGTGGGAGTTACGCTGTGGTGTGAGTAGAGGAGACCGGCTATGGTGTGAGTATCATTGCATGGTGTGGTTTGAGTAGCGCGAGAGAGGCTGTACCGCTATATTCGTTTAGTTGGGACTATTCCAGCATATTGGGACTTTTGAAATCTACATCTTGCATAGATTTAGTGGCAAATATCTATGCCAGTTATAGATTTCAAAAAGTCCCAATATGTTGGAATAGTCCCAACTAAACGAATATAGCGATCTGTGCTTTGAGTAACAGAGTCAGTCTGGTGTGAGTAGCGCGAGTCTGGCTATGGTTTGAGTAACAAAGTCTAGTTGTGGTTTGACTAACACTGGCAATTTCTGGTTTGAGTAGCGCGAGTCAGGCTGTGATGTGAGTCATGCCGAGTGAGTAATGTATAGAGCTTTGGTGTGAGTACGCCTCTCAACGCAAGTGTGAGTATCACGAACCAGGTTACCTGGTGTGAGTGCAATGAGACAACGGGTCTACAGTGGTACGCAATTTCAATTCTCTCAGACATTCCCTCCACCTCGTTCTCCTCAGCTACTACTTGGCTTGGAGCACTTATATACCGCTGCATTGTCTGCTTCAATCGTCTTTCTCTTCTTGCTCTAGGGTTTGCTTGAGAGTAAGATGCACTGAACGCAATGGCTACGGCAGCATGAATGAAGTCCGCACTAGAGCTTCGACTGTGAAGGTGAGATTTCTGGAAGTCTGAATCAGCTGACTTTGTTGTAGAGCTTTGTTGGGCGGTAGATTTGGTGTTGTCAAATTCGAGTCACTACGTTCAAAATTTGAATTCGATTGTGTTGCTGTCTATCGCTATCGTACACTTCGTTTCATCATTCGTTCTGCAATTTGAATGTAGTGTGAAAGTTTGAATTTGTCGTTTTGAAATTTGAAATATGAATGCGGTGTGCAAGTTTGAATGAGCTGTTTATTGCTGTTGCGCTGATCTTCAACAGGGTTTAGTTGGGGTTCAAGCTTTGGATGCTCTACGTTGCAGTTTACGCGGTTTTTACGAAATGAAGTGACAAAAGAATGTTATCTGAGGTGCAACGTGGGAGTTTGCATTTCATTTGCACTCTTCATTGATGATCTTTTGTCTTCCTTTCTTTGCGCGCTTCTCTTCGACTTTGGCGTCCGTCCCGTTGTGCTTTAGATCACTAGCACGAAGAATAGCATTCTGACCATTTCTTAGAGTCGTCGTAGCTTTATGATAGAATCTGCACGTGCGAGGTTCTTTGGGATTCAATTTCTTTTACTGACTAGTTTTACAACAGTTCTTAATCATGATGTTGTCTTTTTTTTTTTCTTTGTGCGACTTTGGCGTCCTTACCAATGTGCTTGATGACTAGCACGAAGAATAGCATTCCGATCATCTCTTATTGAGTCATTGCAGCTCTATGATAGAATCCGGAGGTGCGGGATTCGAATATTTTTGGTGACTAGTTGTGAAATAGTTCTTTATTCTTGGTCCTGATTTTCATTTATTAACTTTCAGGTGGCAGAATCGGTTCTCCATGTAGAAGGTGCTGGTCTTCATGATCAGGGTATTGTCCAAGCATTCGTAAAACGGGATAGGATCAAGATCAATCTATCAGTAACGCGAGTCAGGCTATGTTATGTGAGTAACGCGAGCCAGGCTTTGGATTGAGTAACGGAGTCAAGCTGTGAGCCGCGTAACATGAGTCATGCGGTTGTCGGGTCCGATGCTTGATTTCGTAAAATGTTCAGGTCGCAACTCAAGATGTATGGTGTGAGTTACTTAGAGCCAGGCTGTGGTCTCTCAGTAGCGCATGTTAGGCTTCCGTGTGAGTAATGTATACAGCTTTGGTGTGAGTACGCCTCTCAACGCAAGTGTGAGTATCGCGAACCAGGTTATATGGTGTGAGTAACGGCTGTGGTGTGACTGTGAGCAACGCGTTCAACGCGTGGTGTGAGTAAGAAAATTAGGGTGTGGTCTAAGTAACGGGAGCCAAGCTGTATTGCGCGAGACGCCAAGCACGCAATACTGCGAGAGTAGAGTGGTCTTGGTGATTGTGTGGTCATACAATGTGTTCATGTTCGCTAAGTGCAACGCGTGATGCGAGTAGCGCGACGCTTGCAGTGTGCATAGATGCATTGGCGTGATGGTGTGTGTAACGGAGTTAGGCTATGGTGTGTGAGTAACGCGAGTCAGGCTTTGGTTTCAGTAATGGGGACAGTTGTGGTTTGAGTGTAACGTGAGTCAAGCTGATATGTGGGTAATCGAGTCAGCTGTGTTGTGAAAACATCACGAGTCAGGCTTTGGTTTGAGTTACTTAGAGTCACGTGTGGTATGAGTAAAGCGTCCAATGCGTGGTGTGAGTCACGGAGTTAGGCTATGTTGTGTGAGTAATGCGACTCAGGCATTGGAGTGAGTTACAGAGTCAAGCTGTGAGCCGAGTAACATGAGTCAAGGCTGAGTGATGCGAGGATGAATGTGGATGAATGTAGTATGAAAAACCATAGATGAATGTCCCACATATGGATGAATGTCATATGAAATGCTATGGATGAATGTCCCAAATTCCATATCTCACTGCTAAATTATCCCAAATTCCACAGTTATACATGCCAATTCTTCCAAAATATATTTATAAAAAAATGAAAAAATCCACGGTTATAGGAACCTTTATCCTAAAAAAGACTGCAAAAATCTTTAAAGTTTGCTTTTTAATTCCTGCTCTCCACTCTCCGCTCTCCGCTCACCGCTCGCATACGACCTTTCCCCAAGGCCGAGGTTAGTAATGATAGTGATGGAGACGAGGAGTATGGGTTAGCAATTGGGGAGGTCAAAACGTATTTTGCATCCAACCCAAACTTAGCGGCCTATTACACTAACCCTGAGGCAGATAATGTCCAATGTCCTGCTTGTAACAAGCTGTTGGGCAAGACTGTGTTTGATGTGTATCAGCATGCTTGTACCTCTAAGACTAAGCATAACCTAATGCACCGAGGTATTGCTGCAGCCATAGCCAATCTCTACGGTGACCAAGCACCCCCAAGACACCACGCACAGGTACCACGCGAGGAGACTCGCCCTGACCGCCGACCTGCCGCCCGTCGATTGCGCTACTAAGGGCAATCCGAGGACGAATTGCACTCTACGAAGGAGGGCAAAATGTTACCGGACCAAGACACACAGCCACCACGGAGGACAAGGAGATAGGAGACGGTGGAACTGGCAGTGTTTGGCTTAGATTGCGGACCAGGCTAAAGTATAAGAATAGTTGTACGATATGGACGAGACACTTCTTGGATTTTGAGACTTCTGAGTATTTTGCTATGCTCTGGTTTTGTTGTACTAGGAAGTCATTCCTTGCTTACTCCATGTTAAACCTGGATTCCATGGTTGTGTGTTTATGTAATACATGGGTACAAGTTTGTATACACCATTGTATATCCCCAGCATACAAGTTATTATACACCATTGTATATCCCCCTGGGGAACCAAGGTACGTCTTGGAATTGGAGTACATAGATCTTAAACTACTCACTGACTAACTCAATTTGATCTCGTACCCTCTGCTTTACCCCCTTATCTTCTTTGATTAGGAAGCTCTGCTGGCCTAAGATTGGTCTCAGTCATCTCCATACAATTATCCAGAATAACAGACCCAGAACCATGGCTTCCATGACCTAGAACCATGGCCTCCAAGGATAGTGTCACAGACTGGCCATCACCTGTCTCTCCAATCCAGACATCACATCTCCCCGCGGCCAAAGCCAAAGCCGAAACACAACACCAGATGTCCATGTCAATGACATCCTTGTTCCACTACCCGGCCAAATCCATGGGAATGTCATCATGTACGTTCATCATGTCCTAATCACTGCCAAAACATTCAAATCCAACAACATTTCAGAACCTTCAGCGCCTCATGTTTTCCAAGCTCTCTAATTCACAATCTCTAGGCATTATAGGATAGTGACCCAGAACCATGGCTTCCATGACCCAGAACCATTGCCTCCAAGGATAGTGACCTCGAACCACGCACTGGCCAACAAGACTCACACAAAGCCAGACATCACATCTCCCTGCCGCCCAAGCCCAGATTCCCATGTCAATGACATCAAACCTACCCTAGTCCCCTTAACACACCGCGATAGCCAAGGACATCGTGGTAATTGCATTGCAGTCAGTCCCATTAGAACCCGCAGCCATCCGCCGCCGCCGCCACGAGAAACTCATGCCTACTCATGTTTGCCAAGGTATTCGTGGACGTTCATAAAGCCCACCATCACTGCCATTACATTCAAAAACTAGCAGCATTATAGAGACTCCAGCGCCTCTCATTCAAAGCTCTTTCACTTTTTCAATTGCAACCCAAGTTCGCCCGGTCGTCCGATCCTTCTCCTCTTTAGTTCTAAGTTGTCATTTTTGTCCCTCACTCCTGCGCATCTCTCTTGCTGTCTCTATTCTTTTTTTGCGCATCTCTCTCGACGTCTATGTACACCTTTCGCGCATCTCTCTCGCATGCGTGAAAACCTAGGATCTCTCAGTCCAAGTTCTCTCATTCCAAGTTTTCCCATTGCAATCCAATCTCTCCCTTTCATCCGATCCTTCTCCTCTTTAGTTTTACGGTTTCTTTGTTTCCCCTCTAATCTATCGCACGAATCGCGTTCATCTTCTTCCCTGTCTAGTCTCTTGCGCATCTATCTCGCCCGTGCACTCTTTCTGATTTCCAATCTTCTCTGCTGTCTTTCAGTTGGAGCCGTGGCATCTTCCTCGGATATGAAAGAACCGCCCAAGCCTATTTACGTTCCTCGCCAGATAGATCAGTGGAAGAAACATCAACACGCTATTTGGTGCGACAAGACAAACTTGACGCGGTACGTGGAGAACGTCAATACCACGGTCAATGTCGTACTTTGCGATAAGTTCATCCAGTCACACAGGGAGGGAGAAAAAAGTGAAGCACACGCGTTCGGCTATGTGGAAGGTATTCTTGTCCAGTACTCACCTCGTTACTTGCATACTTATTTTGAAGCCATCTTTCAAAACATTGGACGGTTGCGGAGGCTCTTGAAGCGCTACTTTCATAGCCCGCCAATAATGAATCAAGAGCTCATAGCGTCTTCTGAATTCCCCGGTAAGGTCCTCATTGCACAAATTCTCCTAGTATTTGATAAATCCAGATATACCTTTGAAGATGTCTTCCACGTTCCTCATCGGACGCTGCTCAACAAGAATTGGCACACCGTGGGGCCACAAACTCCTACCTTCGGAATCCTCCTTCCACAATTTGATCCCTCCACCTTCTTTGGGCAACCAGTCTACATCCGCGCAGAAAATCTTGTACTTCATCACCGGACAACCAGTGGAGTCAAGGTAGAACTTGAACTGTTGTGCCTTGGTGTGCCCTACGAGTGCTTCATCTCCCTCCAGAATACTGCCTTCGATGAATCCTTTGAAATCGGGCACTTCTTCGACAAGGTGTGGGATAGTGGGCATAGATTCCACATCCATGAAGGACTTCATGAGCAAAGGAATCGTAGGAAAGTTGTCCTTCCGCAGCAACATGCTCCACCTTCCAAACAACGCATCGATGTCATTGTGGGTGTGACCCACCAGCATAAAACTAACATAAACTTCACGAAATATTTTGTTTGCACTAAGGAGAGACCAAAAACAAAAAACATATCTATTCTTGTTGTCCCCGGTAGCATTGTCCATGTGCACATGGAGAACGGGCGGCAAAGGAGTCGCTAGAGGAGAGGTTCCAGCGGTAGGACGCAATGATGGTTCACAAGTCTCTGCCCCCTTAAGCACAGCATCAAACAATGGAGATGACCTTGATCCCACAAACAATTCCCTAGATGCAAACTTCGGAGGCAACTCTAGATCCCGCAACAACTTGGCCATTGAGCCGATAGTGTAATTGGAATCGTTCGAGAATAGATCCAGGCCGTAATGCGCATAGCCCACATCGCCGTGGCTATGTGCAAGCATACCAGTAACGGAAACGGGCAACTTCACGAGGCCATCAATCTCTTTGCTCTTGTGGGAGAAAACCAGAGAAGCTGTTTTCGCGTGGTCCATCTTGTCATGCATTATCGTGAGACACTCGTGGGGGAAGTCTCTAGATCGGGTGCGGTTGGCGTAATAGTACTCTCGGTGCGCACGCGCAAGAGCTAGATGCTTGTCTAACCTCTTAGCCCACAGCAATGCTTGCTGGGATCCAGCTATTGATCCCCTCCTAAGAGAATGGTATTTGTCGCACGTTGCACACCGAGCGAAATTGTCACCTGGTTTCTTTGCATCAAACTCACTGAAGGTGGATGTCCTGATCTTGCTCAAGTTTGAAGGCGAGACATCCTTCAACCGAAACGCTGCATTCACCCTGTTCAGTTCAGGAATGGTGTCTTTCCACTTAAAGGTTGCCGGCAGAATCATGGAAACGACCTTCTCCCCGGATTTAAGCGTCCTCGTGCGGTGGGGCATGTGGTCCGCGGATTTCTCTAGAATACATCGCAGCGTGGCGGTGGCTTGAACGGTGTGATTACGAGGCTTCCGGATTCCCGAATGTCCATGAGGATGTGCTTGCCGCCCCTGCACTGCATATGATTGATAACGGTAGAATGTTGCTTCGGGGACACCTGCAATATGCATCCATGCTCGCACGCAAACATCAATACCTTCGATAGTCACAACCCTCCGGTTTTCAGAATCACGGTGAATCTGCCTGTGGATGTCCATCTTCATGTGGAATCTGAACTGGAAAGAGGTGCCTTGATACATACGTTCGCGAAAGGCATGAATCTTATCCCTCGGAAAGGGTTGAACGCAATTCCTGCTGCAACAAACTTTGCTGGAGACGGAGTTGATAGAGTCTTGAGTGAGGAGTTGCTGCGATTTGATGGAAGTCTCCCGAGGCGGATTCCTCACTGTACTAGTATATCTCAACGACCTAGCGGAGGAGGGCTGCGTGAGACTAGCTTGGTGACGGTTGTAGTTGTCGCGAAGTTCATGATCATGGAGGCTTGCTCCATTGATATGGACAAGCCGAATCGGCCAAGCCCGCAACGAGTACCTCGACTCGCAGGGGATGTCAACCTCGGAGTGACTGCGGACTATGTGAACAGCAACGTGAGTGTCTCCAAGTGGTCCGTCCGCACCGAGGACAAGGTCTGATCTGACACTATGACAAGTTCCGTCCCCAAGATGCAAGCCGTCCTCATTAAACAAAGCTACGCACTAAGTATTCCACTGACGTCGCGGAATGCCTTCACAATCCGGAACCTCGACGTCCAGTGAGTGTTGGGCCTCAGCTTCATCGTCGGAAGAGTCGACTCCATGAATCAGCATCCGAGCAGGGTCCATGGCAGCAGTAGAGGAAGTGAGGATACCTGAACGATTGCATGCCCTAATGTTAGAATATAGTACAAAAGAATGAGATTCCCATACGTAGGATTATCTCGGGGGGAGCTAAATCACAAGAGGAAATCGGAGGATGTACATATGGAACAAGGGGCATTCAAAAATTATAGTGTGGATAATCCTGGAGTCTCAAGCGTAACGCTATGGTTTGTTTTCAGAGTGTTAAGTTGCCAACATAAGATCATCGGGCAGGGATGTTTAGGTCGTATCGACCTAAATTATGTAAACCATGTGGAATGAAATGCAGTGTCTCGAATGATGTAGACCATCTGCAATGGACTGTAAGCGGCCTCGCAATTCAGCTCGCCTCGAGCTAAATTAAGGAGAGCATACGGCATGGAAAACAATATACAATGCTTACAGTAGGACGAGGCTTCATATACAGTAGATGCGATGGACCTCAATCTGTATTACCTCATTACGTGACGATGCAGATCATCTCTACCCGAAATGAATAGACCAGAAGAGTCCAAGTGAGTACTCCAGTACTTGTATAATTTATGTTGAGTCGAGATAACAAGGAGGTGGATCAGAGCTCCCGTTAACGGGTTTAAAGAGGCAACGATGGTGCAGTTTAGGTCGAGTCGACCTAAACAAGAAGGTGGATCAGAGCTCCAATACACGTCTTCGCGAAGTAAACGTTGGTGCAATTCAGGTCGTGTCGATTTAAACTGCAAGGTTCATCAAAGATCCAGTACACGGATTCTAGAATGTAACGTGGCTGCAATTCAGGTCGAGTCGACCTAAACTGGAGGGTTTATCTCGCTCCAGTACACAGCTTTACAAAGGTAACGTTGGTGAAATTCAGGTCGAGTCGACCTGAATTGGAGGGTGTGTCTCGCTTCAGTACACGGCTTGACGAAGGTTACGTTGGTTCAATTCAGGTCGAGTCGACCTAAACTGGAGGGTGTGTCTCGCTTCAGTACACGGCTTTACGAAGGTAACATTGGTGCAATTCAGGTCGAGTCGACCTAAACTGGAAGGTCTGTCTCGCTCCAGTACCGGATATATAAAGGTAACGTTGGTGCATTTTAGGTCGACTCGACCTAAACTGGAAGGTCTGTCTCGCTCCAGTACCGGATATATAAAGGTAACGTTGGTGCATTTCAGGTAAATTCGACCTAAACTAGAAGGTGATTCTCAATCAAGTACAAGTTTAGAAGACGGAAACGTTGGTGCATATTAGGTCGGGTCGAGCTAATTTTACTAGGGCAAGATGTTCTGTTCTCGAGGACCTTGGAACATATTCAGGTCGAGTCGAGCTAATATGTCCCGGAATTTACGGCGATAATATCGGAAAGCAACGGCATGGACAATCTGCATTTCGAATTGAAGCAACAGCAACTGAACTGTGGATTGCAAATGAAAGGTATGCAAAATACAATGGTGGGAAAGAAAGTGCTGTCCGAATCCTTTCTATAACATAACAGTATGAGATGCAACTAAAAATGAACCCTATCTAAATCCTGCGCGCTAACCCTAGAACTTGAAGTTCTGGATAGGTAGTTATCTCTTACCGGAATATGTCGCAAACACAGCTCCTCTTGACACGATTCTACAGCCTCAGCCTGCAACTACGCGCAGTCTCCTCAAAGCTTAAGAACAAAAAATTCCTCCTGAATGCCATGCGAAAGTACAAGGACCGGAGGAGCATGAGCACGCAAACGGAGGAGTATGTGAACGGAGGAGCATGAGCACGCAAAGAAACGAGAAAAGGAATATTTCAGTCGCACTTCAACATTTATAGAGAATAAGGCGGGAACGATGTGGCGGGAAGAGAAAGGGAGAATTTTGAACCGTCGTTTCTCGTCCACTTAAAAATCATATCGTCCACGAGGTTCGGTGGACTTTACAACTATGGAGGGAGAAAGATTACTGAAAATATACGCGACAATAATAGATTTTTGTGCAGTATTTGAATACTTCATTCAAATATAGATTCCATCCCTATGTAACAAGAACATTGGGAACGGAAAATTCTACAGGCAGACATTGCTCTAATTTAAATTGTAGATCATAATAATAATATCATTCAAATTGCACTTTGTTGGATTTGTCGAAAGTACAAACGTAGTTGACAATAAAATAACCACCTCGGAGAGGTATCTCCCTCTAAATTTCAAGAGCGGTTTTAGGGTATTTAATCGTGGACTATGAAGTAATTTTGCATATTCTAGTATTTATAGTTTAGTTATGGTATATTTTAAGAATATTCCTAGAATATTCTTTAAATAGTTTTAAAACACCCTATATTACTTCTATACATTTATTGTTTTTATCTTAAATGAAAAAAGGACACCCAATATTTGTTCTCATATAGTTATGGAAATTCCGACATTCACTACCTCAAGGTAACCACTGAACATATTGGTAAACATCGTTAAAACTACTATTTATAACTAAGAGTAATTTTGATATTTTATAGAAATGGAAGTTCACCATTTTGACTTTTAGATTCCATCCGTACGGTAGTATTTACTAAATCTATCAACGATATTTAATTATAAATTTTGATAGTTAAATTAAATAATTCAGTCTACATTTGATAATAACAAAATTATAATGACTTAGTTGAGTAGGACTTCTTTAGAATAATTGTAAAGTAGATTTTTCAAAACATGCATTCAGTTGGTGACTTCTAACGATTGTCGTGTTTTAAAAAACTACGACCTCTTTCTGGCAAGTTCTGTATCGCACTAGTATCAATTGAACTCTTAGTACTAGCGTAGTGAAGGACTTGAATTACTGATCATTATAATTATTCATTTGAGATAAAAAATTATAAATTTGTAAAAGTAATATAAGATGTGATAAAACGAATTTAGGAATTTTTTTGGAGTTTTTTTGGAATATTTTTGGAATATACGTAGAGTATACCCTAAACATACTATAGATAGTAGCATATTCCAATTGTTTCCTAGCCCACTATTAAATTATAACCTTTTTACGGTTATACGTATCCAAAACTTACACTAACTAAAGTGACTTCCCCGAGTGTATCTATGTATTTTTCACTGTAGTATTAAGCAGGTAGCTTATAATTATAGTAAGTCAAAATGTACTCCACTTACAGGTGAGGGCGCATTCTAATATTATAGTGAGTGACGTTAATAAAATAATGGCAAATGTAATGTAATTATCTTAATGAGGACTGTTTTAAATATATAAAAGCAAGTAACGATATAGTTGGAGGTATTTCCGTTAAAATTAAGTTTAATGTGTTACTTTATTGTGTTAATATTTAGTTTAAAGGCATTATTCATGTTAATTATTAAATAATGAAATATATTGAATTGATATACTGAAAATTTAAATACATACAAGCATTTCTATTAGAGAATATTCATTGCAAATACTTCGCATTTAATTATACATTAAATAACATGAACGTGTAGGTAGTGCAATATATATTTGGCGTTATGTACGTGAATTATCAAATAATCGGAACATATTAAGCAACACTAGATTTAATTTGAGTGACAAAAATCTTAAAAAATCATGAAATATTATTAGAACTATGGGCGTTATAGACACCATGCTTTCAAATATACATTTGGTATCAAAGACAAGATCATGTGTACCACACATATTAAAATGACTTACTTAGACAAAAGTCACACATTGTGCGACTCACGGTTCAAAGTGGTACCCACCAAATGAACCCATAATTTTCCAAATCATAAATAATTATTGCCATATTCGTATTTTTATTGTCAACACTGCAAAATTTTCAAATGAAAATTAATGAATGATCATAATTAAACAAGTTGTAAACATATTTAATTTGTCAAATGCAAGATTATTACATTGAAGTCATGCTTGCCAAGTGTTTAGGTTATTTTTTACGTGCAAGTAATATGAAAGATTGCAAAATTAATAGCTGTACTTAATGGGGCCTCTCCAATATTATCAACAAGTTCCCATCAGAAGTCAAAGATTTATTGTGATTGGACGATAATTTAATAAGCTTTCTAAGGTGACTTGTATAAAGACAATCTCAGGTTGTAAAAGACAGTTATAAGGCCCGAAATCTGTTCGAGATCCAGTTTCTGAACGCGAGGACGTTGAGGAAATACTGTAAAAATTTTAAGAAGTATTTAACCAGAATTATGTAAACAACATGAGAATGTACAAATATAGAAACACGTTGTATATATATTTGTGTATTATATATATATATATATATATATATATATATATATATATATATATATATATATATATATATTTATGTATATATACCTATATACATATATGTAGAAAGATAGGTGGGTATATAAATATATATATATATATACTCAATTACATATAGTACGCGGAAGTCAGGGTCCGCACTTTCATGTCAAATAATTAATAAAAGTTAAAATAGTGGACATCGGCACTTTCAATAGTACGTATTAAGAAATCGGCCATTGATAGATACCAATAATTATTTACGGCTTGCTAGCAAACGTTTTATAATTTTAATTCTTTCTCTACCATATTTTTTGATAGTCATGTTCTCATCCAGATTGTAGTGTTTTTTTTTTACTACTTTTTGTTGACTTCATTTTTATGATATCGACAAAATACTTCATAATTTTTTTAATTTTACAGCACTTTTTACAGGTATTATTTTCTGCCACCCCTGCCTTGCATGTACGGTATATATATATATACATCCTTTGGTTGCCCATAGCCCTGGCTGCTGCCTATGTTGCGCTGCCATACGAAAAGTCCAAATCGTCTCTCTCGCACGGCTAGGGTTATAGCTGTCTTTTGTTCTCCGCTCTCCCTCGTCTATTGCCCTCGTATAGGTCCGCTTGTCTATCGTGTTCTTTATGCTTCTCTGCCTCTCTTGTTTACGAAGGTTGTATGAGAAAGCTACAAGGCTAGGAATCTATCCCCAATCCAATTTTTGAACGCTGGGACGTTCAGGAAATACTGTAGAAATTAGAATAAGTATGTAACTGAAATTATATGAACATCACAAAATACATATACCTGTTATAGATTTTTGTATATATATATATATACACACATATATATATAAATATATACACATATATATACATATATAAACATATATATATGTATATATATATATATATACAAAAATCTATAACAAGTATATGTATACACATACACATATATACATATATATATACATACATATATATATATATATGTATATATATATATGTATATATATATATGTATATATATATATATGTATATATATATATATGTATATATATATATATATATGTATATATATATATATGTATATATATATATATATGTATATATATATATATTCACAGCCGAGCCCCACTGCCCGCTGCCCGAGCCCCGCTGGCTGTTGCCCGCTGCTCGGTCGGGGTCGTCTCTCCTAGAACTAGGGTTTGAAGCGCATTGTGCGTTTTCTCCCTCTCGCTTGTTTCTCTGCTCGCTGCCCTTGTTTAGTTATATATATATATGTATATATTTCTATATTTATAGTACGTGGAAGGCAATGTCTGCACTTTCCAAAGTAAGTGTTGAGAAATTGGGTATTATTAGATATCAATAATTATTATCCGGCCGCTAAACATAAAATAACAACAAAAAATAATCCGTCCCCAACAAAAACTAAATATTAATAAATATGCGGCTTGCAATCATTACAATATTCTCGATGAGAATCTTTAGACAGTATTTCTTAGTTAAATAAATCACCTTTAAATACTTTTGATGTGAACACAAAGCGCATCAAAGAATGGTAAAGAAAATAAAAAATACTTCAGTAGGTTACAAAGTTTACGGCGTAAGTCCTGTACAACCCCTAAACGTACCAACCCTTTGATTAGAACAGACTGAAGTTGATTCTAGCTTTAGAAGTAGATATTAGCACGGCAAAGATGTATATGAAGTGTATATGAGAAGATCATTGTAAGCAAAAAATATACTCAACAAATTAGACATATATGTAGTCCGAGCCTGTCCAATATTATCAACAACTTTCCATCACAAGTCAAAGATTTATTGTGATTGGTAGAGAATTTCATAGGCTTCCTAAGGTGACTTGCATAAAGATTATGGACGGTTGTATGAAAAAACTACGAAACTAGGAATCTGTTCGCGATCCAATTTTTGAACGCTGGGACGTTCAAGAAGTACTGTAGAAATTAGAATAAGTATGTAACAGAAATTATGTGAACATCACGAATTACATATATACCTGTTATAGATTATTATTTTTTTTTAAATTGTTCCAATGTCCCTTTGTCCAGTGGGCATCGGGTCATTGACATTACGAACAGACACTTTATTCACGCCGGCCCTTTTTTTACGGTTGGTGTTTCTATCTATCTATCTTTATAGATTTTTGTATATATATATATACACGTATATACGTATATATGTATATACATATATACATATGTATGTATATATATACATACATACATATGTATATATATATATGTATATACGTATATATATATATATACACACACTGCCCGCTGCCCCACTGCCCGCTGCCCGAGCCCCGCTGGCCACTGCCCGCTGCCCGAGCCCCGCTGCCCGCTGCCCGAGCCCCGCTGCCCGAGCCCCGCTGCCCGAGCTCCGCTGCCCGCTGCCCGGTCGGGGTCGTCTCTCCTAGACCTAGGGTTTGCATTCGCGTATGCTCCCTCCCAGTTGAATGTTTCTCTCTTGTTTCTCTCTTGTTTCTCTTGCCGCCAGTTGTTTCTCTCTTGTTCTCTCATGTTTCTCTTGTCGCTCTCGTTTCTCGTGTTTCTCTCTTGTGTTGTCGTGTTGTCGTGTTGTCGTTTAGTTTTCGTGTAGCCCTTGTTTCGTTCTCGTTCTTCTGAGTTGTTGTGCTTGTCTCTTTTGTTTCTCTCTGGGGGATCGAGCTTAGTGCTCGCTTCAGTTTTGCTCTACAGTTCTTGGATTTCAAGTCCGGGCGGTTTTATGGTGCGGTGGAGGGCGCAGCAGTTTTAGTGTTAGCGGTGGAGAGCTGAAACCGCGCCAGCTTGAAAATTCAGGTAATTCACATCCCATTTGCTATATTAATTGTTTTGCTTGATAATGTCTGATAGGGTTTTGGTTTGGCTTCATAATTGCTTGGTAGGGTTCAGGTTCTTAAATTTAGGGTTAACGTTGCACTGAAGCCTTAACTCTCATCAAGATTTTGGGCCACCTGAGAAGGCGGTCAAACTGAGTGCATCACTATTGATGGAGTTTTGTTTCTTTGGAAGAAATGCAAGCATTGATGTGTACAATGATGCACTGTAGTTCATGGAAGCTTCAAAATCTTGTTTTAAGTGGGTGGTGCAAAGAACACGGTCGTGTAACTTGCTAACAAAACACGAATATGAGTGAGGGTTTGGGTTCTTAAATTCAGCAGGGAAGATTTTGAGATCGTTTTGATTCTATGGGTGCTGGTACAATTGATTTCTAATGTTGAGAAGTTCTAATTACGGCCTTAGTTTGTCTGCTTGCTTTGAATTGGTGTTCGTGGTTCTCAAATTCTATTATCATAGATTGACAGATTGAGAGCTTTTTTTTGATTCTAGGGGTAGTCATGCATGGATTTTTCGTGCATGGATTTCTGTTGCAAGGCCGTTTTTTGTTGCTGCAGTGAGTTGTGTGATATGAGTACTTTTAGCTTTGGTGATTCAGATTTCATAGACATTGAGTGAAAATGCACAGTTTTCGCTATTGTATTTGAATATTAGTCAATGACACTCGTATATCATGTATGTTTGCATTAAACTTATACTACTAGGCACCACAGAATATATCCGTAATTTCTTCATACCCGAAATTCATAACTATATTTTCTCACTTTAGGTCAATTTGACCTAATTAGTATTACATTCTCGAGTGAATGCGCTGATACAAATTCAGTGCACTACAGCCTCGTCTAAGTTTTAGCTCGACTCGAGCTAAACTATGATGTGAGTCTGATCAATATCGACGTCCTAGTAGTTCATCGTTGACAAGACTGCAAAAAAGAGAATTATACACCCTTTAGAAGCATGCTGATATGTGTGTTGTGCATTTTAGCTCGTACCGACCTAAATCTTTGTCTGTCCTCGTTGTGAACAGAATGGCAACAGAGAGGAAGACACCAAGGGAACAGTAAAGTGAACCCCTCAACCTCTACTACAAGAAAGTTGCACATCCACAGAGCACGGATGATGCAGAAGGCGACGACCTCGCGAACTTCGGGGAGTTCTGGGAACTGCACAAACAAAAGCATGTGCAGTTCTGGAATCTGAACATGATACCAATGACTCGTGATTGCTGCTTGATCACGAAGAACGCCAGTACACCGACCTACCTCCCACTCTCATTACACGAGAAGGTGAAAGACATCAGCAATGGTGATGGCTCCAAAATCATGTTGCACTGCGTTACAACGAGAACTGAATGGGAAAAGAAGAATCAATACAACTTCACGCTGATTCTCGACTCAGTTGTCATTCCATTCAATATCAGCCCCTTGATAGCCTCTCTCGAACATACAGAATTCAGAGGCATGATGAAGGAGCTGGAGAATAAATTTGACAGCCAATACTTCACGTCCACAAACGGTCAGCCTCTGCGTAGGGCCCAACTCTGCTCAAAAATCCGGAAGGTGATCCAGAAGTTCGAAACCATCAAGGCCAAGATGGACATGCAGAGTCTGTCGATGACACCAATAAGTGTGTCCCTCAATAACCGCAGCCAGGGAGGTAGTACGGGATCCACATTCACAAACTCGCCAAGACCCCAACAGAGCCGCGGCAAGCGCAAGCCCAACACGCCTCTTACACCTACACCACCAACCAAAAGCCATCTCGGCTCCTTGTCGAAGAAGAGGAAAACTGTTGACAAGAGGGCTCCTGAAGATGTGGACGACGTTAGCTTGGCATCCGCAGTGACCGAGTTGCCAGAGCCCGTGCAGGGAAACAAGAAACCAGACTTCACACGGTCGACCGAGGCGTACAAGACGTTCTGGTCGTCCTGCACTGACGCCTTTGTCTGGGGAATCGAAGATAAGAAAACGATCCCCATCGAGCAAGTAGTCGAGGCGCCTCCTGACATGAACATCAAGTCATACGAGCCGGGTCTTGCGGAGAAGATCGTGGGCTTCCTTCTCAGCATGCCCGACAGAAGCATGAAGCAGACTCTGTGCGTCATGACTTGCGACTTGGACGAGAAGCCCATTAGCTGGGACTCCATCAAAGATGGAAAGTTTTGGCTGATCAACGGGCAGCACAGCGTCAAGGCAAGTTTCATGATGTGCGAACAAAGGATGGATCCCAAAGACATCAAAGAGTTCGCTCAATGGAACTGCTTTATCGTTTGGACGAAGAACAACGAAAAACTTCGTCAAATATCCGCGTACTACAACCGGGTCAACCACTTCGGCGCCATCAAGCCGTCCTGGGCGACTAACATTTTGGGAGCACGGCAGGTCTAGATTAAACTCAATCGCCCCAAGAACCCGAAGGAGTTAGTCCAGGTGGGAACAAGCAGTCAGGCGTCGCGAACGAAGGAGGCCACGATCAACAAAACAAAATTCAACGTAATGTTCAGCTCGACTCGACCTGAATAGCTTTCGATAGTACTCCAAGTCCTAGTCAGTCCCTACAGAGTAGATCCGTGGCACCTGCGAGTTAGGTCGAGTCGACCTAAAATGCTCATACGTTTGTGGTCTTTCCTACTGAGTGTCCTTGTAATCCGTGCGCTCCACAATCTGTGTTGGTTTAGGTCGACTCGACCTAAATGACTATATAATAGCTAACAGTGTATGTGCCCGTGCAGGAGTTTCAAGCTGCTATGAAGCTGCGGTTCCTGATGCTCGACGTGGCACAGGCACAGAAGGACGCCAAGAAAAGTAATGCATCCGAACTGCTCGACATCCACAATGAGTTGAAGTTGATCACTGCGCTGGACGAGGTGTTCGACCTCTGGAGCGAAGTGATCTCAAGAGCGGGTGCCGGAGAGCTCCATGACCCAAACACTGATTTGCCGTTCAAGGAGAGGCCTAACTGGAATCCAGAGAGTGGGAATCTGACGCGCGAGTTCTTCAAATGGCTGGGAATTCTAATCTATGAGGACCTCACCAAGCTCGCAAGGCATATCCTGAACCACGGGAACCCAAAATGGACTCGAGGCTACCCGAAGGTCACGATTAAGGCAATATCCTCCGTTCAAGACAGGTGCTACTCGACCAAGGAATGGGTGGAGAGAAGGAAGCGGAAGCACCTTGTCAAGAAGGAATTGCACAACATCAATCGTGATCTCGCACTCTTCAATCCGGCAGGGGAACTGGTTCCGGAGAAGTGGAGGCAGTTCAAGGAGGACTACCACGTCACGAGGGCGACAATGAATGTACTCCTTGAGCGGCCGGGTGAGGTATATTTCAGGGAGGCAAAGCAAGTCCGAAGCAAGAACAAGAAGACCGCCGAAATCTCCCCGTATGCATACGAGTTCTTCAAAGTCTTCGTGGAGAAGAGGAAGAAATTCGAGAAGCCCGCCGGCAACGCTCACTTCCGGCCATACGACCCGCAGTTAAACGAGCACGCAGACTGGCCCGAGGGCGCCTGGTCATCCGTCACGTTTGTGGACATGAAGCTGGGGGTCATCGACTTCAGGGTCCTCCCCGGTGTGGGTGACAAGGAGAAGTTAAGTACGGATATGCCGTACTTTCACGAGTTCATGTCTTCTCTAAAAGAAAGACGTGAACCAGAATTCGATGAAGTACCTACGTGGCTCTTCATCTGCGCTGATATGAAAGAGCAGAACCAGGCAGTTCATTTTGCTGAGCACGACGACCAACTCCGCAGATACAAGATGGAGTACGCGGACTACCATCGAGCAAGGAATGAGCGACTGGGAGACTACCCGGCGAACCATAAGAAGGCGCGGGCGAAAGTGCACCTGGTCTTCTTGTAAAGGCCCGACATTCCGATGGTGTCGATCCCGCCCAACTTCTTCGCTCCGGAGACCACCGTATACACAAAGCCCCGGGCGTACGATGAGCTGTTGTACCGCGTGTACAACGCAGAACTCAGAATGGAGTTCTACTTGTGGCTAATGAACGCGTTCTGCATGCCGGGGTCGAATGTCGTCTCCGTCTACGCGGGATCCAAGTTCACTTGCGCTGCACTGGTGAGTAGTTCAGCATTTGGACTCATGCTCTTTAGCTCGAGTCGATCTGACCCTTCGCAGTGTTACCGTTCATACATTTTAGGTCGGATCGACCTTAAATTCATACCGGCATACCTGCCCAATCTCTATCCTCAATATGTTTCAGGTCGGGTCGACCTAAACGTTCAGTGTGCAGCTAATGGAGTCGATTCTGTTGTTTAGCTCGGGTCGACCTAAACTAAACTTTAAACCTTAAACCTTCTCAGTGCCCCCATTATTTAGATCGATTCTCGAGGAGTACTATCCCTTCGTACTACCTCATCCCTTCCTACTGCCTCTCCTTCACATTTTAGGTCGAGGCGATCTAAATCCTTCTCAATCCCCAATTATATCATCCCTGACTCACTTGTTGACTGCCATGCCAATTGTGCAGATGTGTTGCGTGAACAGCTACGCTGTCGGGGACAAAAGAATGAAAGACTGGTTTGCTTCTATTGCCGTCGACGCCCTGGACCTCGACAAGGCAGACTTCTTGGAGGACGGATACCCTGTGCATGTTGATGGGGAGCAGAGTACCCCTGCTGCACGACCTGGGTCCTCCAGACCGAAGAGGAAATCCAGAGATCAGTGGTCTGATCCCCCTCTCACGCAGCGGGATGACGAGCACTCGTCAACCTCCTCTTCCAATGAGGAGGATGACGACGAGGACGACGAAGACCATGGTCCTCCTCTGGGTACCCCCCGGAGATCTGATGCGCCAGGTTCGTCCGCGTCCTCTGGCTATCAGATGGGGACTCCTTCCTCCGAGCGAAAGTCGAAGAGGAAGAAACGTGAGTCCTCGAACAAAATTTTGAAGACGTTGGCTGCCACGGTTGCAGCTCTCACTGTTCAGACCTCGAAGTCCACAATCTTAGGATGCACCAGGAGACGTGAAAAGAGCAGTACGATTTTTAGAAGTTCATTATGGAACAGCAGCGTCAGCAACAGCAACAGCAGAATGTCATGCAGCAGTCGCTGCAGGCGCTGATGCACAGCCTTCTGCCGCCTTCTGGGGCCGTATTGAACCCGCTGCCGCTGGCTTCTCAACCTCTGCTGCTTAGTAATCAGCCATCGGGTTCAACCACCAGCGGAGAATCTGCTCCACCTGCGCCCTTGGCTTTTGCTGTTCCTCCTCCGCCTCTACATGCGCCCTCGTCTCTTGATGCGCCACGACCGCCTCCTCCTGCGCCCTCGCCTGTCGCTGCGCCTCTACCGCCGCCAGCTGCTCCTGTGTCTGCTCCGTCTACTTCGCCGGCTCCTCAGCATGTGTCAACGGGCGCTGCTGATGATGCCGCCGATCCATACAGCCTTGACGACAGTCTAGGATTCGGCGGAGCCGCTGGCAGTGACAATGCAGACACTGCCGTCTCGCCCGGCACAGACGCTGCAGCAGGTGGTTCCCAATAATCACTCGATGTCATTTGTATAGATTTAGCTCGACTCATGTTGATTTGTATCATAGGTTTTCCATAGATTTTTTGTATACACGGCTTAGGATTTGTAGGATTTGTAGGATTTTCAACTCTTGGTTGAGTAGAGTCCTTAGGACATTTTCCAATGAACATTTTTTGTACTTCAAAATTTTTTGGCCTTTCTATAATTTACACACTCCTCACTCGGAATTCACGTTCATCTACTGTCATCACAGGCTCCATCGGTGCCCACATTGTGCCTGACGCTCAATTGCCTTCTGCTGTTCATCCGCCCACGCAATGTAATCGCGGCGGTCTGTCCTTGGTGCCCCGTCCGAACTCGCCCGCAGTCCCTTCCTCTCATGTCGTCCCTCCGGCCTCTCAATCACTGGTGTCAAGCCGTAGACTTCGGCAGGATTCTCAATTGGATGTGCGGACACGTACATCGCCCTCCCCTCCTCGTCACGTTGCCGGCGCTGCATCCTCGACGGCCACACCTGTCGTCAGTGCGAAGTCTATTGGGTCCTCCGGCCTTCAGGTGCGATCCATACGTTTCTCAATGGTCGGAACTTCGTGTTTGTGTTCTTCGCGCTCGACCGTGTGTCGTTTTTATTAGGATGTCGTCCGAAATGTGTCGGTTCAGGATCATAACTGGCTGCACATTTGTCTGCCCGTTGTCGCCAGGGATCCGGTCCTCCTCTTACTCGTGGAGGTTCTTCGGAGTCGGTCATTCGGTCGCCACAGCTTAGGCCTCCCAAAAAATGGCTCAATGTCGTCTTGGACCTGAATGGAATCCTCTGCGTCTGTGAGGATTTGAAATCCCGGTCCGGGATTACGGCCTTTAATGAATACTCGGCGCAGCACTCAGCCGTTCTCCTCGCTATCGTCGGACCCAAAGCAGTGTACGTGCGTCCGCTCTGCTTCTCGTTCCTACGGGAGCTGACCATGTTTGCTGACGTTGCCGTCTGGAGCTCCATGAAGAAGTCTGCCACTAAATTGGTAGTGCGATATTTATTCCGCGGCATCCAGCCTCTCCCATCACTTGTACTTGGCCAGGAGTCGTGCGAAACTCTCAAGTGTAGGGATAGGCACGGCCGGCTGTCCTTGTTCAAAGTGCCTGGCACTGATAAGAACTTGTTCCTGAAGAATCTGGCCAAGCTGTTCACAGGCTATGGTGGCAGATTCACGTCCGCAAACACCGTTGTAGTGGACGACAGCCCCATTAAGCACATTTTGAATGAGCCCCATAATGTAATACTCCCTGACTCTTGGTCCTACGTTGGAGACGATGCGCGTGACAATTTCCTCCATGATGTTCTACTTCCATGGTTTCGGCGTCTCCATCGCAGTCCTGGTACAGAGTTGCTATCTTTCCGTAGGGACAATAATATGGGGCGGCGTATGCTCTGCGACGAGCCCGACCGTCGAGAGTACAGCGCGCTCATGGAGGCTGTACACACATCCCATAGTCTGCCTAGCTCCTAGTTCATTGTGCGGTTCTATAGCTGGACGCCCTTTTCTTAGTGATGTAGCCGTTCCGGACTATCTTATTGATTTCTGGTTGCCTTGACTGATGTGTATAATCCCTTGTAATTGTAATATACCTTTGTCTTCACAACATCTACGCTTCAGTACTTTGTGAGATGAATATTATGGACACTTGAATGTTATCGTTGCAATGTGTTATGTCTTAATGGCACCCTTATACAGTTTGCATCATTTTTCTTCTCTTTTTTTTACTGCTTGGAAAATTCTGTTTCGTTGCAATGCACTCGTGGAATTTGACCTCATTGGTAATTCTCTTCAGGCAAAGTATGCCACTGCCAATCCAACCCACGGTGCTGGCCTCCAAAGCACAGCGTCCACCGATTCTATCATGGACTACGGCCAGTATGCTATACTCAGTAGAGGAAACGTCTTGTGCTCGGCAGCTACGGCCCAGTCAACGATGGACTTTTCCACCAAGCCAATTCAACATGGTGTTGTGGACAGCCCTCCTAACGGTGGTACCTGTCCTGTGCCCAAGTCCTCACCTTCTCCTTGCGGTCACGAGAACCGTCCACTTCTCGTCGCTCGCGTTCTCCGTCTGATAGGGTGCCTCAGAGAAAGCTTTATGAAGACGCCGCACACCCAATTAATTCTCTTGAGGTACGAATACTTTCTTTCCCCGCACCATTATTTCGCTTAGACGGTCTTGCCTTGATGTATACTTGATGTAGATTCCCTTGTACTTGCAGGGTTCCGACATTCCCAAACCAGGCAAGTCCTCTGCTGCTGTAAATGCTTTCTGAATGACTCCTGCGATGCTGTCATCAGACCCGCCTCCTCTAACCCAAGCCCGTGTTCATGTGCCCTCTCGTGCGCCCTTGTGTACTTGTCTCCCTTCAGTGAATGCGGGTCTTCAAAAGACTAAGTCGCATGACAAATTCAGAAGGAGATTTGCTCCGGTCCGAGATGAGAGGGAGGAATTGAGACTGGTGCAACAGAGGCGTGAGATCGCGCAACGGCGATTGTCGATGTATCACTTCGATAGTCGTGGTCATGTGATGTTGAAGGCAGTAGCTGAACTTCAGTTGAAGGCCGAAGCTAACTTGAAGAGTCGATCGCAACCCTAGACCCGCTAGGCATTCTAGTTGTGATGACTATAGACTTATGAAAATACGTGGAGCTCATGTTCTTATATAGGATTTTACGCTTCGCTCATTCTTTTTCCTAGCTTTATGAGACATTATCAAGATTGGATTACCGTCCTGCAATACAGACACCCAAAAAATGTATATTCATTTTATACTTACTATAAATAGATGTCACTTCTGCAATCTTTTATTGCACAATTCTATTAAATGTACTCTATTTGATCTTCACTATGTCCATCTTCTATTGTTTTAACCTATATTTGGAATGGTTAGTGGTTCAATTTGGGTTTATTTTAGACTTTCTGAACTCTCATTATTCTGGAATTCTCTCATTTTAATGAATATAATGTTCCCGTATCGATGTTGCGCTCGGGAGGGGTCAGCAGGGGCAGTGAAGACTGCCGTTTGTTGGGCGAGTACCGATTGACGAGACCCGGGCGAAGTACCAGGGGAGGGGGAGTTGTGTACGGTGCAGGAACTGGCCCGGTAGGATCGGCCGTAGTGGTGGTTGGTTCGAGTTCTTGGAGGAACATATCCCATACTTTGGCCGAGAAACATTGCGGAGAGAGTCTCGAGCGTATTGTGTGGACCTCCTTACGAAGTTGCTCGAGCATGTAACTAGTCCAATTCCAGGTTGCGATACCGGTAGCCGAGATGTCATCTATGGTGAGGATTTGGAGGACGCACTGGTGTGATCTATACGTCTGTTTTCCCTTAAAGTGGATGCCTTGCAGAATACCGTACTTCCAATGTCGTAACTCTGCCGGTCTTTGGGAAATGCTCCATCCATCGGTCTCGACTTGGTAGGTGATCCGGTATCGGTAGCCCAGTAGTTGTACGTGGCTTGGTTTGGACTGGCGTTGATCGTTGTCGTCGTGCCGGTCGGTAGTTGGAGGATGGCCGTGATGTTGGCCGGGGTGATGACGCAAGTTCTGCTAAGAGCTTCACCAATGATCGACGATTGCGGAATGCTCTATAGGTTGGTTGTAAGCTACGGTCACCCAAACTTTTTGTCGCGGTCTACAAATTGGTGCACTTACTTAATCTTTGGAAAATCATCAATAAATATTGGAATGGAATTTTGTGACGTAACAAATTGCATTGTTTCTAGAATTCTAAAGTTAAGATGTCTATCACAATAAAGTTTGCAAAATTTCAATCTTTCTATCCAAATTAAGCATTTCTACTTAGATTTGGTAGCGTGTTGCTTGTCAAAAGTGCACCTATTTTATGGGAAATGCTAGGAGGGGGTCAAATTTGAACTCCAAAATTTTATAGCAACATACCACACTTGTATACAAAGCTACCATATTTTATTTTTTGGGGTATTACGCTTACTTATTTTTTAATTAATTGTTTGGTGATGTTTTTGTTTTTTAAGATTTTTGTGTAGTTAAAAAAAAATTGGGATTTTTTTTTTTTTGGAAATGAAATAATGGTTCAATTTCAGAAGTGGGATATGAAATGCATTTTTCATAAAACCTAGCTAAGGATGTTATGTAAAAAAGGCTCTAATTACCCTTGCTCGGTAAAAGACAGAAATGGCTATTGAGTAATGCCCAAAGTCTTGAAATTAACTTAACAATTGCTAAACTGAAAGTATTAGCATAAACCCTATTTGGGATGTTGGAATTTTTGATCTAATTGAAAGTTGAGAGGTGCACATTACTACGCTAGTGCACGAGCTGCACGGCCTTAAGCTGCACAAGCTGCACTCCCCACTTGGTAGACTGTAGCTTGCAATCACCCTATACGGTGTTCACGAAGTTCTCAACGACGTCGGCTCGGATGGGGGTTTAACCCCACGGTAGGTTGACAAATCTTTCGAGGCCAACTCGCTGAATCTACTCGCGTTCAGTTTGGTTGCCGGCGCCGTACTCCCTCCAAGCGACCATGTGGTTGAGCGTATGGCACGTGCTGTCTTTCCACATTTCTTCTACCAGATTGCTTCGTGAAGTCTTGGCGGCCGCGTGGCGACCGTCTACCGGGGTCTTCTCCTGCCCTGTCATCCTGCAAAAACGCACACGGAGAGTTCCTTGCAGTCACTCTTGGAATGAAGAAGAAGGTGCGGCTAACATGCTTGAGGGAGGGAGAAGTTTTATCCGCGCTATTTGCCTCGGTCGAGAGTGTCAGTGTCAAAGAATGGTAGCTTTTAGCCGTGAAGGCCGCGGAAGAACTGAAGAAGATAGAGAAGGAGGGCGGAGACGGAGAGCTACCCGGGAAGGAGAGAAAACCGTGGCGGCGGAAGCCGGCATGGTGGGGAGAGGATGGATAGTAGAAGAAGGGATCAATGAAATGAATGAGGGTGGCGGTGGAGTGAAGAGAGAAGTTGTGGGGGTGCGTAGTCTAGGGTTGGCTAATAATAGCACTTCTGTCGGGAGTTGTCCGTCCTGCTTGAAAGAGCTGGTCGTCATTGAGAAACCGGTAAGGTTTGAGCTTGTTAATGTTGACAATAATGGGATCTGGATCAAATTTATCGACTGCGATGAGTAGTACCGTGTTGTTTGGTAATGGATACTGGACTCGGTAAGGGCCAAACCACTTGTTTTTGAGCTTACCGGGTAGGTGTTGGCACCTTTGGGGTACCACAGTACCGAGTCTTTAAGTTGGAACTGATGTGTCGGGCTCGAGGTGTTCGCCCATTGGCCACGGTTCCACTGTGATATTACTTGAGTTTCGAGAGCTTGGTAGCGGGATTCGTCCAAGCGCTCCAGATTGGCACTGCGGGCTGCAAAAGCACGATGAGGTGTAGAGACGGTTGGCGTGGTCTTAGTCGGTACCAAGTACTCGGTAGGCATTAAAGGGATGATGCCATACAAAAGTTGGAACGGTATATGGCCGGTACCGATCTTGAAAGCGATACGGTAGGCGAATAAAACCGTCGGCAACTGTTGGTCCCAGACGGTTCTGTTGTGATTAACCAATTTTTGGACCAGTTAGACGATCACTTTGTTGGTGGACTCTGCTTCGCCGTTTCCTTTAGGGTAGTTTGTGGTGGATGTTGTGTGGTGCAGCAGGAAGTGCTCCATAAGGCCGTAGATGATGTCGTAGCACGTGATACCGGATATTCCCCTAGAACGCACTTTTTCGTATTAAGAACGCTCGTAGAGGTGATTTCCGGGTTATCGTTCCGCGGAGACTCTGTGAAGTGGGAAGTTTCCGGAGATAGTCCCGGACTGGTGATCTCTCTCTCTCTGTCACCAGCTGAATTCCTCTTTCCTACCAAACCGGGCCTTCTCCTACTGACTGACCCGGTTACGACTAGATCCGGTATCTTTCCGGGGAGGACTTCTACTAATCTTCCTCTCCCCTGGTCCACCGTTATTACATGATCCGGTTTCGTTTAACCTCTGTTTCCCCCTCAGAGGGTTCTCCATTCACATTAGTGGTGCTGGATTGAAAGACACACCCCTTCCTACTGATTCAAGTGATGGGAAATTCACTACCTTCCGGTTATACTCACAAAAACTCCTAATCCCGGGTACTTACCGTACTACCCTTTCAACTGCTAGTTTTATCCAACCGGCAGCTGTATCACGCAAGCGCAATCCGGTTTCCCCTTTCTCCCACATACTACAACGACTTACTAACCGGAATAGACATTATCTGGGGAATCCGAAACTAGTATTCAGGAATCCTCGCACCCTGTTTTACTCCCGTGATCCCGTATTTCCCCTCGCCTGGACCTTCCGAGTGCTGGCACCTCAACCGGACTACCCGTCCAGGAGTTCTAAGCAACCCGGAGTACCCCCTCCAACCTGCCCAGCCACTAACCCGGATTACCTAGCGTATAGAACTTAGAAACCACTCTTTCAAATAGTCCTCAAATCACCCAAAAACCATATTCAGACTTCACACCCGAATCACTCGAGAACCCGGACTGCCTACCCGGTTACCAAGGGACTCTTGACTACTGTACCATTCCACAAACAACCCCACAGCACATACACAAATATCGGATAATGCTCTACACCAGTTTGCTTTCAAGGAAACAGTAATACAAGAAGACCCCAAGAATGCCAAGCATTCTTGGGCAAGTAGTCGCCCTCAACCACCGGACCGGATATCATGCCCAGATCCTACAAACCCGTGATCCGGAAATAAAAGGAAATCACATCCAAAAGATCCCAATTCTATCCTACTGGCAAAAGCTCCTAACCTACCACCAAAAGGTCCTATTCACACGCGGGCTAGTCTACTTAGCCTAAAGCCTACTCCCCAGCCTGATCCGGTTCACGCTGCAACCCGGATCCTACTAATCTTCCCGCCCCTCCGGGCCACAGACCCTGTCGCCTTCAGAGCCCCCGTCCTCTTCCTGGTTGGATTTCGGAGAAGCATCCTCCTTCTTCTTGGACCGGCGCTCCCGGACTTCCCCCTGGTCACTTTCCCCCTTGAACTCCGGTTGACTCCCATCCGGCTCGTCCTCCTGGGTCTCGTATTCCTCCGGTTTGCCCGCATCCACTTCGCACTTCTCTGGTTCACCGGCATCCGTCTTGTCTTCCTGGCCACCTACATCAGGTTGGCCGTCTACCTCTTGGTCTTCCCCGGGTCCTAACTTCCTACCCGGGGTGGTTCCGATTTCCGCCAAATCAGCAGCCTGGTCTGCCAAATTAGCCAGACTGGCCTCCGATTGGTCCCCTTCGATACTGGCGTTTGGATTTCTGTGCGGCATACTCACCACCGGACTCGCAGCTGGTCTTGAAGACTCTTCCGGAGTGGATTGGCCTCCGGCCATCATCCTATCTCCCCCATTCTGGGTGCATCCTGCGATACATGGAATGCGGCCAACAATTCACTACTATCTAGGGGTGCATTCATACCTCTCTGATTTGCTACCCTCTCATCCGGTTCGGACCCGGATGGGAATCTTGCTTGATGCTCCGCCAGCAGTTTCCGGAATTCCACCAACCCTGCTTCGACCCTTGCGGCGTACTTCTTTGCCACATTTGTCACTCGGGCGGCACTGTCCAATCCGGCTTCGACCATCCTCTTCCGGTACAACCGGGCCTCCGTCTGATCCTCCCCATCTTGTTTGAACAGCGATGCGAGGAGCCGGTAAGTGGGCGACTTCTGCTCCTTCAGAGCCCGAATCTCATCCTGTTGCCTTATCAGTGCCAAGCTCTTTTTCAAAGCTTCCCTCCGGAGCTTGTCTACTTCCTTCCTCATTCTCCGGACGATCTCCGGGTACCTCTCCACCTGTGTACTCCGGATGACACGCCCAACTTCCTTCATCGAAGTACAAATGGGGTTGTATTTACCTTCCATCGTCTCTAATGCTTCCCTGACTGGTTTGAGGAAGTCCTCCCCTGATTCTCGTAGGGGGATGTCCTCCAGTTCTGGTCCTGTAGTCCGGAGAGCTTGCTCATAAGTCTGGATCTCCTCCGGATACTCCTCTTCGTCCCGTACCGGTTTCGATTCTCGCGCCCGCTTGGTTTTCACCTTGACGTTAATCTGATGTCCGCTCGACTCCGGTGCCCGTCCCCTCTTTCTCCGGCTATCTACCGGTGTCGTCTTTCTGTGTCTCTTCCTCGGAGGAACCCTAACCCCGGTCACAATCGTGTCCAGGTCCTAGTCCTCTTCCCCTTCCTCCTCCTCTTCTTCCAAAATCCTCAGGTGCCTCTTTACCTGCCCTCGGGGTAGTGTCTCCTGGTCTGGTTCCTCCTCGGGTTCCGATTCGTCTGGAGTCTCCTGGAGTTTCTTGAGTTGGCCTCAGGTGCGCGCCCTGAAGTGGCCCGTGCTCACCAGTGTCTTCTGACCCGGTTCCTCCCCTTCTGCTCGGGTCTCCGAGGGCTCCGGTTGGCCTTCCTCTATATCTGGATTGACGGCTGCTTCTTCCGCTCTTCTTTCTTCCTGCTCTTTCTGTTCTTCCTCGTCCGGGCTGTCCTCGTCCTCGCTCTCATCCGGATTCCCCTCCCGGGCCCTTGGCGGCTCCCGGTTCATGATCCTCCGACAGTTCTCCCATTGCTCTCTCTCCTTGGTCGTGAGACATCCGTGCTTGTCATACAAATGAAACAGAAAAGGGGTTAGAGGACATCCCTTCTTGTTTGCGCGCTTCCCGGACCACCAATTCGTCCACGATGAGTCCCCATCCGGTCTTCCGGGTGTTGAAATACGCCTCGTAAATGGCCTTTGTCAGCTTGATCGTGTAGGTGGTGGGTTTGTCCGGGCTCAAAATAGGCACCAGAAACCGCAGTAGGCGCCTCTCCCGGTCGTCTATGCAGTCCTACACCCGGAATCCGTGTTTCTCTGAGACCGGTTGAGAAAACCTTTCCTTCACCCATCCGTAATCTTGCTTGGTCTTGTCGTATCCAAACGGGCTGTCGGGGAAGTTGTACGTCACGCGCCAGTGTTCCGAGGTCCACTCCTTCCACTGTCCCCGGATTTCGCTGTCCCGGAATTCCGCCGGTACAGGTTTTCCACCTAACTCCTGCAACATAGCATCACTGTGGAGGTCCCATGGTAGGTTCATAAATTCTTCACAACCAATTTTGCGCAAATCCTTCCGCAGCTGTTCCCTATGTCCCGCATCGGCCGGAGCAACCGGGCGCACCAACTTATCCGGAACCGGCAGTATGAGCCTCCAATCGTCCTTTCGTCCCATCGCTGCTGGCTCCAAAACATCCTTCCCTCGATTGCGCGCGCTCCGCCTAAGCTCCCGGAATACTTGCTCGCCACCCGGTTGCTCTCCCTACTCTCTCACAGTATCCGGAAACACAAAAATCTGGAACAGGGGTGGACCGGAAACACTATGCGAAAATGAACAGTGAACCACCCTAATTAAAGCCGCCCATTTCAAGGCGCGTATCGTGGCCGGGTCCATCCCGGACCCGTCTATCCCCTACTCGGTTTCCAATCCAGGTTCCGTGCCCAACCCGGACACCTATTGTCAAAACCAGACCCTAGCAATAACTCTACAGCGCGCGCGAGTGCCTCCTCTACATAAATAACTAAATGTGCCATTATGGTCATTCCCACACTCATTTATGGAGATTCGGACTACTCCTAGCTACTCTAAAACCATAACTCTCTACTTCTAGATCGAACGAGGTTTGACAGATGACTTTGTTGTTGAAGAGTACGTTTTGGTCGCTAACGATATGGAGAGGACAACCAAAACGGGTGAAGATATTGTCATACGAGAATTTTGCCGTATCTTTGGTCCTGTTGTTGCGGAGTGCTACTGCTTCAACCCATTTGGTGGCGTAATCCGTGGCTACCAAGATGTATCGGTTGCCTGCAACTGTGCGTTTGATAGGGCCCACAAAATCAAGTCCCCATTTCATAATAGGTTCCGTCGTAGGGTGGTAAGTAACTTACCGATGACAACTTTTTTGAGTCCGCCGACTCGCTGATATTCATCGCAATTGCAACAGTATTGAAAAACGTCATTGTGTAGAGACGGCCACCAGTAGCCTGCTGGTAGCTCCTCTTGGTAAGAGCCTACTCGGTAATAAGTACCGGGAGGATTGATAGCTACCGAGGAGAAGGAAATTAATAGAATAGACAACAAAATACTCAAAGCTAAGTCGGTTATCACAAAAACCGAGAGAAGACAAACTGATTCGAATAAGCAATGGTGTACAGAAAGCTACTCGGTAGATGATAAATCAGAGAAGAGTACTTCTAGCAAAAGTCAATTATCTGGGAAAATCGAGCATGCCAATGAGGTTGGCTCTATTGCTTTTATACCACAGTACAACCAGATCTGACAGTTAGGTCAGATCGGTAAAAAAGTGTTTCCTAGATCTACCTACTGGGGTAACTTGGAAAATTACCCAGGTAAAACTCAGATCGGTAGACCTACCGATACTCCTATTTTACGATTAACACTATCCCCCCTCTAATCTATGTTCACACCTGAAACTTGTTTTTCAACTTCGAAATACCGGAGGGATTTCTACTTCGTAGGGCGTTTGCCTACTGATGGTGCGAGAAGCCCTAAACCCTGCGTCCTCAGATCCAAAACGCTCCTCGGTATTCGGTGTGTTGTGCCGAGGATGGTGGGGGTCCCGGTTTCCGGTGCGCTAATATTACCTTGTGTCGGGGGGCTGAGTAATTCGCGGCCATCGAATGAACCCCCAAAGATCGAGTCAAAGCCCTCCGTCGGTAATGGAGGAGCTCGGATGGGGCCGTGTTCCGTCGTGGCCGGGTTCACAATTTGGGTGTCGTTAGAGTCCCGTGATGGAGGATCCGGAACGAAATTCGGGTGTGCTCTTCGGTACTGGTTGAGGATCCGGTAAGTGTTGTTGAGTGCCGTCTCGATCTCCTGGGTGCGGATGTGCAGCGCGTCGTACTCGGTAAGTAGGTGCTCCATTTCGGTAGTGATGGTTGCGCGGAGCTCTGTCTCGGTCCGGAAGGTCTATCTGGGAGTGTGGATGATGATTTGATCTTCCGCTCGATCGGCTCTGAGCTGCTACCGTTCTGTTTCTATAGCGGTCAAGAGAATTGCCCGGGCTTGTAACTGCTGGGTTTGGTCCGCGAATTCGGTACGGGCACGTTCACGTTCCTCTTGAACTCGAGCAAGGTCGGCAGCATGCTGTTGGGCTTCGGTTTGGGAGGTGTCGAGTTGACCCTTTAGCTCGGTAACACGCTTTTGGGCGTTCTCCAGTTGGCGCTGATGTGCTTCCGGGTCAGAGATGGTAAATTGTTGGACTTGCGTCTGGACCTCGGTAAGCACCTGAGACAGTGTGGTTGTCGTGCTTTGAAGGAAGTATACATTCTGCAACAAGTTCCGAGTTCCGTGGAGCAGAATATTCGGAGGTTCGATACGCTCGGTTGGGGGAGTGACTGAGGTCAGGGGTAGTGCCATCTTCACAGATACTTGGATACCGGTAGTACGAGTGACCTCGGTAGTGAGCTTACCTAAAGTCTGGAGTGGCTGCGGTGGTGTATTCGCGCTAGTGATCTCGGGTAGTGTCGAGGATTCGCCGCCATGTGGTGACGAGACCGGTGGTGGAGACGGAGTGCGTTGAGATGATTGGTGCGTTGAGGGGGATCCGCCGCCATGCTCAATTTGGGGTCAAGGATTCCTGCCAAATTTGTTTAAGGCGTCGGTAAGGTCGAATCGGTTCCTGCGTTAGGAAGTCGTGGGTGCTGGTGTGATGCGGCTGCGAAGTCGAGACGAGATCCCTGAGTCGGGCAACGTAGAGAAGAGGGGCAGTGATGACCGCCGCTTTGGTAGTTTGTACCGATGCACGCGTCCTGGTACGGGAGAAGGTGGAGTATGGGTGCCGGTACTCGGTACTGGTCCCGGTGCTGCTGGTTCGGTCGTAGTGGCGGTTGGTTCTTGTCCTCGGATAAGCATGTCCCAAATTTCCGCTGAGTGGCACAACGGAGAATGGCCTCTCTTAATGACGCCTAGTTCCATCTGAAGCTGTCCGAGCATGAAGGAAGCCCAGTTCCAAGATGCTCCGGTATCGGTAAGGGACAGTTCATCTGCCGTAAGTATCTCTCGGAGGCATTGCTTGGACGTGTAGGACTGCTTCCTCTTGAAGTAGATTGCTTGCAGTATGCTATACTTCCGAGGTCTTAACTCCTCGGCTCCCAGGGACACACTGTAGCCGTCGGTATCGGGTCGATGAAGGGCTTCATGGCCATTGGGACCGTTGCTCCAGTACTTGAACTCCTCCGGATCCGGGTTGTTGTTGACTTCGGTAGTCGTGCCAGTCGGTAGTCGAAGGATGTTGGTGATGTCTACCGGGGTGATAACGTAGGTCCGCCCCATGACTTCTCTGATGATCGAATACTATTTGGTGCTTTGGGCGGTGTTGATGAAATTCTCCACGACATCCTTGCGGATCATTTGTCCCACGGAAGGTTAACGAAACCCTTGAGGCCGACACGTTGAATCTACGCCCGTTCATCTGAATGGGCGGCGGCGTAAGATTTCCAGGCCACCATCAGGGTTGTCACTTTGGACGTCTTTGGAGGAAATCGCGTCCGGTTTGACGTCGGGACGTCCGGACGTCGCGTCCGAGCGGCCGGACGCCAGCGTCCGCTGGGTAAACTGTGATTTACTTTATCCGCTGCCGTTTTTACCCTGCGGACGACTTAGTGGACAACGTAGCGGATGGCCTGGCGCCCGTCCGCCCGGACGGCTCGACGGACGGAGTTTGATGGCGGACGGCAGAGCGGACGGCCTAGCGGATGGCGGGACGGACGACCGAGCGGGCGGACGGCACGGGGACAATTAGAGGACGGCTAGGCCGGTTTAGGGGTTCTCAAGGACTAAACCCTGAACACTTCAGGCCGTTCTAGGGTGATTCTAATGGTGGAAAATATAAATTAAAATCTCATTAAGTCACTGGAGCCCTCATTGTAATCAAAATATAGCGACCTTGTTTAGGGTTTTAGCCACTCTCGTTCCAACAACATAAAACATAAAAATAGTGTCATATAATATATTTCGCAAGTAAACAAACATTCAATAAAGAAAACGTCAACAAAATATTGCCATCTATTCATGTACGTCATACATATCACTATAGAAATATATACTTATAAAATCTATCTCCTGCCCAAACAACTACAATTACTGAATACTAGAATATCTTATAAAAAAAACTCTACGAAAATACATAAATGCTATTGAGATGTCAATTTGCCCTGTAATCAGAATCTCCTTTCATCTCTGCTCCGCTACTGTCCTCTGGATCATATGACTCGTCATCACTGTGAGAGTAATACTCATTTCCCTTTCTCTCCTTCTTTCCTGGTTGGATATTCTTCATTTTCCGCGTGGATCCACTTGCGTCAAGGGAGGTTTTAACTCGTCCTGGCTTTGGCGGAGAAGCAGCAAATGGTTGCATGAGCCTTTTTCGTTTAGCGTTGCCGTTTCTTGTTGGGCCAAATTTCTCTCCACTCGATGATATATGTTTCGGGCCCACAAGTGTCTCCTTCACCGTTCTCTTCTCCATTGGGCGTTGATTGTGCTTTGGGGGCACACCTGAAGGCTTTTTTATTATAGCTACTGATAAAGGCCACCAACCGAAGCCGGTGAAGCTAGTAACCGTGAAATCGAGACGTTGAGACAACAATTGCATCAAGCAGAGATTGACAGGGATATAGCGAGGTGTGAATTACTTTTCTGGAAAAGTGACAAGGAGATGCCCATACCACCTCGTGAGCAAAGCCTGCCTTGGTTGAGTTATGTCCACCAATAAAAGGATGTGGATGAATTGGTCGCGCGTGAGTTGTATTTGATGTTCCAGTACGAGGAGAAAAAAAATGGGAATCTCTCTTGTATGCTAGGAAGTTTGAGGAGGGTGTAAGAATTATTTGATCGACAAGCCGCGCTGCCTGGAGCACGTACAATGACTACGTTTACCATGTGGGGTGATGTTGACGTGATGATGACATGGGCACATGGGATTTGTGGTTCTCTGGAAACAAACAACATGGACTGGGCTTCGGCGATCGAAGAAGGGTGGATGCCATATAACGTGTTTTCCTCGCATTTGTTGGAGAAGGAGAAAACGGTATTTCATACATGTAATCCAGCTCCCAACTTTCTGAAAGAGACATGTTGCTTGTGTCAATATGGGTTTGGTCCAGAAGGAGCGATCCAATTGGGACAATGTCAGCATACCTTTCATATTAAGTGCGTTGCGGAACATTGCTTACGACGCTCTTGGTGTCCCCTGTGCAATGCTCCTATTCATGTCAGATTCTACGAAATGATGGGCCTTCGCACCTTTATGCCATCTGGTCATGAATACAACCAGTGGAACCTTCCTCTGGACCAAAAACCAAAGAAGTTTCTAAATTACAAAAACTGGGGTCAACCATTGGTATGGGATGTTAACTTCGACTGCCATGACTTGTACCATTTGCACGCAGAAGGGTCTGAGGTAGAAGATTTTATGGACAAGGACGAACTTTTCTGGATGACCCGAGATTACGAGATTGAAGTGCGAGCACGTGCAATTGTGAACGAGGTGGACCGGGAGGTGTTTTGCCGCAACTTTGGGGAACATTGGAGCGTACATCACAAAAAGTTCTTCCGATTCCCAAAGAATGAAGTACAAAAGAGAGATGATAACACGTGGTACGAGGCATCCGGTCCCGTCTTAGGAAAACAACACGGCACGTATGACCGTACGTTGATTGGCAGAGCTTTGGTCCTTTCAAAGTTGGAGGAGGCGGCTAGGCTTCGTGCCACAACGACCGGGGACATGTTCATTGATGAGGAGAATTCCTATGCGGATGTTGCAGGTGCATTTGATAGGAGGATCAATGACGTCATCGAAATGTGGCGACGTCATATGTTGACATCGAACTGGTCAACGACATTTGGGGAAACTTAGCAAACTGTAACTCTTGTTGTCGGTCGTGTGGAGAAGTACATGGAGGTTTTTAAGGCAAGAGAGGTGGATATGGATCGTTCTCGCAAGGGGAAACGAAAGGCCGACGAGGATGACAATTGGGAACCATCTCAAGACAACGTTGAAAAGAAGCTTGCGACAGATTCAGAGGTTGAGGCAGGCGGTACAATCACTCATGACAGTCAGCGTAGACGTACTCGTTCGATGAATATTGATATTGCATGACTGATTTTTAGCCATTTGGCTACTATATGAATATATATAACTCTATTCACATTTCCATTCTTGTTGACTTCCATGTAGAATACTTTTTCCACACTCGGTTTTCTTTCACTTCTCTATTTATACTTTTTACAAAACTCATAATATTAGAGAATTTGCATGACAATTTTTTAATTTGAAGGACTGCCACAAATGCAATTTATTTTTTATCGTGTTATAATTTTAAAAAAGAAACTGGGACAACAGTGTAGGCATTTAGAGGTTTACCTAGTCAAAGTAGCTGATCAGAAGATGTAATGAAGGAAGGACTCTTCCTCCAAGCAATTTTTTTTTCACTGCCGCCGTCCGATGCCTGCCGTCCGCTTCTCGCCGTGCGCTGAGCGCCGTCCGCTCCGGGGCCCAAAATGCCGTCCGCTTCACGGTGTCCGATCCGCCGTCCGATACAACCGTCCGATTCGTCCGTTCGGACCGCCGATAGTCAGATTTCATGAAGTTGTTCAACTCAACTACTTCCCAGAACGGATTAAATGCCATGAGGAATCCAATGATCGTGATTAAGTGAGCCAAAGAGTCCTATTAACCCCTAAACGTTCGAACCCTTTTCAGATTTGGCCGTTTTTCAGAAATGCATTATAAAATGCAACTAAGAGGGATATTTTCAACTCGATGAATGAATAAAAGTTGTACATCATGAATGTTAGATTCTATCCATACGGTTGGATTTGCAATTGCTATCACTAATTTTTGTGTATTAATTTTCAAACTTCAAATTTAGAGCTCTTTTGGAATATGATTACGAATAAGATATTGGCAATCTAATAACGAAATCTTTTGTGATCGGTTGAAATGTAATGCTTTAAGTGTAGTGATTTTTGGAGATTTTTTGGTTACTTAATTTAGTACTTCACCTTCTCAAGAGCACTTTTAGACTAAAATCTTCGAAATTTTGGGTGGAACACTACAACATGACATGAGGCATAAAAATTTCACAAATCATCCCCTCTCTAATCGGATCACACATGCACAAAGCTAACTTCCCATAAAAGTTTCAGTAAAAGATCCACACTGCAAAAAGTGCATAATGGATGAAAAATCGGAGTTCAAATCCGTACATCATGCAAAATATGCATGATTGGGCCGTTAGGGGTTAACCCTTTGAGGACAACGCAACATGTTGGTATGGTGAAATCAATCACAGGATTTGCATATTTGAAATATCACATTGGGTGATTTATAATTTTGCATTCCTAGTCATTAGCAGTATGAAGGTATAATAAAAGTTTCAACATGATTGGAAGATATTTTGAATATTTACAAATTTTATTATGTAAACACGACAGAATTTCAAAATAAATATACTTTTGTCAAATTTAATATCAAGTTTTTTATTTAACGTAGATAAAAGTTACATTTACATGTAGTAAAGGTATGAAAGCAAAAGATATAAAAGAGTCCTATGATTCGAGCATTATTAGAAAGCCCTTTGTATTTAGGACACTCCAATTTCAAATTTCTCAACGTTGGAAAAACTTCAATAGATTTTCTACTTTCCAATCCCAACGGTCAAAAGATGAATCATAACTTAACTTAAACATCTAACGAAAACTCCAACTACATAAAAGCTAAAACGCTAGATTTTAAGGACGTTGGACCAAAAATCAAGCATAATATGCTTGATTGGGCACTTAGGTTACACATATGAATTTTAGATTCAATCCATACTTTAAGATCAACGGTTACGAATACCAATTAAGTTGTATGAATATAAAATGACTAAGGATTCAAAAAGAAGTGAATTTCAATGGTTGAGATCATATATGAATAGTCACTAAGTGAAGTCATTTTAACAAATGTTGCCACACAACAATGTAACATGCATGACTTACTGTTAAGAGTCCCAAAATGTAAAACCACCAACCTTTTACACAGTAAACAATAACAGGGCACCAAGATCGTTCCATTTTGAAACTATTTCATTTTTGCTGATAACAAATTTCAGAGGATATTACGGGCTCCATTATTCAAAGAAGATGATTCATACATTCGCACATGCGAACACAATATATATTTATATTCTGTTCATATAAATTTATGTATACATAAAAATACATGTGCATATATACGTATATATATATATATATATATATATATATATATATATATATATATAGATATATAGATGGATGTGTCGACCATTTATAGATGTACATATTAATATAAACCCTGAACATGCATGCACATACGCATACAATAAGATTTATTTATATGTATGTAAATATAAAGGTACATACATGTGCATTCAATATGTTCAACTATAATTTAATTTCATATATAATATTCATACGAACATGCATACAATAGGTTCAAATCTAATTTAATTTCAAGTTTTCCCCTCTAACTAGGTTTGTAAAATATAAATTGTTACATATATTGTGTGATAATTTGTTTATGAAAATTGACGTGGTCTTTCTCTCTTAAATTATGTTTGTGAATCCATTGAATGAAGTCACTCTAGTAGGTTCGAAGTAATGTATGCATAAAAAAATGCTAACTCTTATGGAATTCAAATTGGAACGCAATGCTTCATTCTATTGCCTTTACATTTGAATATTTTGCCTATTTATTCAATTGGAAAGTAATTACAAGTCAAGTCATGAAATTGACCAAAAGTGAGAGAGAGAATGAACAAAGGAAGAAAGGGAGAAGGGTACGGTGGGGGGGGGGGGGAGTTAGCTAACAATGGAGAGGTAAGAGACATCATGAAAGAGGTGGTCCGGACCGCTCTCCTAGAAGTGAAGCACTACAAGAATTCAATGCGAAGCACAATAAATGTTGGAACATTCTTTGACCGTACTCAAAATAGTCCTCGAAGTCCACGAGGATTCTTGAAGTGCCTGTAGACCCAAGGAGTTGGGCTGGAGGAGGAGGAAGGGAGAGCAATGAAACACCAAAACTCAATACTTTGGAGAACCCCCTGGGCTGCTCGCGCACACCGTCCGATGCCTGCTGTCCGATGCCTGCCGTCCGCACTGCCGTCCGATCCGGCGTCCTCTCTGCCGTCCGATCAGGCGTCCGCTCTGTCGTCCGATCCGAGGGTTTCGTCCGATCAGCGCGCTCCATTTCATTCAGTTCGTCCGATCTCGTCGTCTAAAACCGCCGTCCGAGGTGCTTCTGCAGATGACCCTTAACCCCTAAAGGACCAATCAACCATATTATGCTTGTTTTTTGGTCAAACGCCCCAAAAATCAAGTGTTTTAACTTTATTGTAGTTGGTGATTTCATTAGATGTTTAAGTTAAGTTATGATACATCTTTTCACCATTGGGATTGGAGAATAGACTTCATTTGTAGATTTGCCACCGTCGAGAAATTTGAATTTTGAGTGTCCAAAATACAAAGGGATTTCTAAACATGCTCATATCATAGGTCTCTTTTAATTTCTTCATTTTCAGTATTTTACTCCTTCTAAATATGACTTTTATGTACCTTAAATATAATTTTTGATATTAAATTTGACAAAACTATATTTATTTTGAATTTTTCCCTTGTTTACATAATAAAATTTGTAAATATTCAAAATATTTTCGAATCATTTTGAAAATTTTGCCATACCTTCATAATTTTAATGACTCTCTATGATAAATCATAAATCATACAATTTGATATTTCAAGTATGCAAATAATAGTGCTTTGACTTTTTCAAAAGAGGTGAGGACCTTTAGGGGTTAACCCTTTGACGCTCGCCTTCATATTCTAAATATTGGATGGTTGCTCATGCGTACATCCATCACATACGGCGACTTCGTACAATAATTAAAATTTGTGATTGTCCATGGTCCATTAAAATATGAATTCCTTCAAATATTTAACTTTCATAATTTTAAAAAGTTCATTTTCTATTAGAAAATACATAACACTATAGAACTAATTGGATACATACAAATTCGTGCGTGTGTAAACTTTAATTAAAAAAATTTACCAATCCGAAAGGTAAAACTGATATATAAGTGTATATTGATTGTTGTCAAAGGCAACATTAAACCAACATTAATCCCGAAATGCCCAATCAACCATATTATGCTTGTTTTTTGGTCAAATGCCCCAAAAATCAAGTGTTTTAACTTTATTGTAGTTGGTGTTATCATTAGATGTTTAAGTTAAGTTATGATACATCTTTTGACCGTTGGGATTGGAGAATAGACTTCATTTGAAGATATTTCACCGTCGTGAAATTTGAATTTCGAGTGTTCAAAATGCAAAGGGATTACTAAAGATGCTTCTATCATATGTCTCTTTTAATTTCTTCACTTTCAGTCTTTTACTCCTTGTAAATATAACTTTTATATACCTTAAATATAATTTTTGATATTAAATTTGACAAAACTATATTTATTTTGAATTTTTCCCTTGTTTACATAATAAAATTTGTAAATATTCAAAATATTTTCGAATCATTTTGAAAATTTTGCCATACCTTCATATTGTTAATGACTGTTTATGAAAAAATATAAATCATACAATGTGATATTTCAAGTATGCAAATTATAGTGCTTCGACTTTTAGAAAAGAGGTGAGGACCTTTACTAGGCGTTAAGATAGATAGAAGTAGTTTGATCGATCACAGGATTTCTCCGCCAATGCCTAACGTTTACAATTTCCTTGATAACAAATAAGATCCTATTTTGTGATTTTGTCCATAGAATATTATTCATCCAATTGCACATGTGTACACAATATATTTATATCCTGGATATGTAAATCTATATAAACATAGAAATACACGAGCATAATATATACATATACACATATGTATGTATGGATATATGTATGTATGTATATGTAAATATGTGGGTGGATATTTGTATGTACATATACATGGAAGTACTTACGAATATACATGCACTACAAACATGTCTTCCACGATGTTGCACCATCATGAAAATGGCATGCCACATGTGTTTTATATTACCAATTGGCATATATTATTATTCCAAGCTTACTAGAGATGATAATATGCCTTGCACGACGTTCTACCATCATGTATACTTGCATACACATGCACACACATATACGATAACTTATGGAATTCGAAGTGGAATTCATATTTTGAATATTTCGCTTCTTTATTCAATTGGTAAGTAATTACAAGTCAAGTCATGAAATTGACCAAAAGTGGGAGGGAGAATGAACAAAGGAGGAAAGGGAGAAAGGCAAGGTGGGGGGGGGGGAGTTAGCTAACAATGGAGAGGTAAGAGCGATCATGAAAGAGGTGGGACGGACCGCTCTTCTAGAAGTGAAGCACTATAAGAATTCAATGCGAAGCACAATAAATGTTGGAACATTCTTTGACCGTACTCAAAATAGTCCTCGAAGTCCGCGAGGATTCTTGAAGTGCGTGTAGACCCAAGGAGTTGAGCTGGAGGAGGAGGAAGGGAGAGAAACACCAAAACTCAATACTTTGGAGAAACCCCCTGGGCTGCTCGCGCACGCCGTCCGATGCCTGCCGTCCGCACTGCCGTCCGATCCAGCGTCTGCTCCGCCGTCCGAGGCGGCGTCCGCTCTGCCGTCCGATGGATCGGCGTTGTGCGAGCGCGCCTGTCCGTCCGATCAATCCGTCGGGCCGGCGTGGTCCGTCCGATATGCGGACCCGGCGAGGGCCGTCCGATTTGGCCATGCGATCGTGCGCTCCTACCCGTCCGATTCGAGGGTCGAAACGTACGCGCGGACAGCGGCCGTCCGATGAGAGTGTCCGCACGCACGCCGTCCGATGGATCTGGTACGGTCCGATCGAGGCCGTCCGATCGGGCTGGCGACCGCTGTACGCTTTGTCCGCCCTAGGCGGACAGTATAAATGGCGGACGGCTTTCTTCGTCCGCTCAGAGAGGCGGTGGGCATGGTGAACGTCCGCGTGCACCTGCATCGACTCAGTCGCATGTTTTTTGAGTCACTGCATCACGCTATACGTACGTTTGACTTTATTCGAGGACGTCTGCACCACGTTGCGCTTCTACCTTCCACGCGGTTTCTTGGCGTTGCTTTGACTTCCCACGATGTCCCAGCGAAGCAGCAGTAGTAGGAGATCTTCACAAGGGACTCCTCAAGTTTTAAATTGGGATCAAGTCGCTGACCCCAATTGTGTTGCAGAGCCGGGATGGGACACCGAGCCGGCGAGAACGTGGAGTTTAAAAATATGCAAAGAGTACGTGAAGATGACGCATTTAGCCAAGATTTGGCCACGAGCTCAAATGCTAGTGTCTGGCCCTCGTTGGGAAGGCCCAACTACGACGTGCCAAAGCAACCATTTTCGACAACGATATTGGGAGGTGCACGATTTCGTTGGGTTGCCTAACTCCAAACCAACCATCATGAAATATGGCCTAATGTCAATGGTTTGGGCTGAGATTGTACTACACAAGGATGTGGATTGGAGTACGGTGAATGGAAAAAACGTTGAACGTTTGAATTGTTCACAAAACTTTATTGCCACCAATTGGACTGGACTGAGTGATTGTATGCCGCAATGGTCTAATCGTACAGCGCATGCGACAAACGTTGATGTTCCTGATGACGACACCTCGCAATGGGAAGTACGTCCACGCAATACATATCGGGAACGCGACGTTGAGAACTATCCCGTGACGTTCGGAACTGCTCCTCAACATGACTATGAAAATCATCATGGAACTTCAGATCCAGTAGGCAGGGGATATCAAAGGGGAGCTATCCATGGCTACGATGATAATGCATACGCGGTACACAATGATGAACGGGTTCCATATCCAGACAGATACAGTACTCCACGAGCATATTCTCCCAAGAGGACCCACAACGATTTTGGACATCATGGGTTTCAAAGCCATACTCCTATTTATTCTGGCCCTGGCGAAAGCTCAGGAAGCAGTGCACCCGTGAGTTTTGGAAGGGATATGTATAGTGCTGCAGACGGCCCCCCTGACGGATATGCTTCTGGGCCATCGAGTCAGTACCATCGAGATGATGAGTATGAAAGAGATCTTCAAGAAGCAATAAGACGGAGCGAAGAAGAAGAGAATGAAAGGCGGCTGATAGAGCAACGCTTTAATGAGCAACAGTGGGATGCGGAACGTGGAACATTTCGGGGACATCCGCGATATTAGGCGGATTTAACAGGACTATCCATGCTCAAGTGGAAGTTGAAACCTAGCCTAGACCGTAGAATCCGATGTCTTCAATTTTGCTTTGTATAGACCAAGACATGTCCTTAGTTTGAATTTTGTTTGGATGCTACAAATTTTGGATATATTGTAGGCTGCTAGCGCTAATGCTCTAGGCTTATAAAGTATGTATGGCTCATTGTGTGAACATTATTGGCATAAATATTTATATATATATATAAATATATAATCTAATCGCGAAGAGTGAACTGGTCATGAGTACATAACGCATCGTTATTCCCATTAACAAGAGATCGAGTTCATGACTTACAAAAAGATATATTAATTGGTTTGGTGTCGCCTTGACTTTTACTTCAGACGTTACTTACCTGATTGAAAATAATATGAGTTTAGTTCAAATGCAATGGAGGGGCTAGAAGCTTATCTTAGACCCTCCAAATTGCATTAAAGGTAAAGTGAACTCATTTTGTAATCAACCATGTATAGAAGGTCCGATAAAAAAATGGAGAGAACACCAACGAAATTGATATATCTTTTAATGAGATACGAACTTAATCAATGACCAATGGAAATAATGCTTGATTAGGTACTTAACGAGGTTTACAATTTGCGAGACGGATTTTTCAATATTACCTTGAGTTATTGCAGGGTGCGGATCTTTCAAAACAAAAGGGATGGTCGTTAAATATTTAGTACCTATGGTCACTTAGTGGCGGACCAGGCCGTGTATCACATCAGTGATCACACGTGCTCGAGTAATCTCGAACTTTGGTCTCAAAGTCCTGACATATAGTCATAATTTACCCCTAAGTGCCCAACCATGCATATTGTGCAAGATGTACAGATTTCATCCGTATTTTCTCATCCGTCATACACTTTTTGTAGTGAGATTTTTGTATTGATTTATTTATGGGAAGTTAGCTTCATGTATGTGTGATTCGATTGAAAAGGAACTAATGTTTGAAAAAATTATGCCTCATTTTGTGCTGTAGTGTTTCACCGAAAATGTTGAAGATCTTGGTCCAAAAGTGATATTGGAAATAATAAACTATGAAAATGAAGCATCCGAAAAACTCCAAAAATCACTACACCTAAAGTACTACATTATAACCCATCACAAAAAATTTCATCCACATATTGTCAATATCGTATTCGTAATTGAACTACAAAATAATTTTGTATTTTATGTTTCAAATTTTATAGAAAAAGATTATTGATAGCAATCATAGATCTAACCGTATAGATAGAATCTACAAATAAAAATGTATAACTTTTATTCATACATCAAGTTCCAAATATTCGTGTTAGTTGCATTTTATAATGCATCTTTGCGAAACTATGTAAACTGGACATAGGTGAGGACTTCTAGGGGTTAACCAACAAGACCGTGGGATTTGATGATCATGCGCTTTGGATATTTGATAGTATTCTAAAACAAAGACAATTTGGTTAATGTGTCGGGTCCGGTCTGCCGTCCGATCTGCGGGTCATCCGATCTGGCGGACTGCGCGACCCGTCCGATCGCCGACAGCCGGTCGATCGGACGACGTGTGTCCGATCGGGTGGCGGACGATGCGGGCCGTCCGATCGGGTGTCCGACCTAATCGGACAGCAGGTCCGCCTATAAAGCCGTCCGACCAGAGCGGACGGCTCACTTTTTCCTCCCTACTCACATTATTGTGAGAGTAGTTACGGGTTGCTGTTGGCAGGGTTATCCCATCCTCTGGCTCGTCACTCGGGGAGGAAGAAGTTAGCGTTGCAGGGGGGTATATTTTGCCAATTTTTTAAACGATTCCGGAGCTCCGTCACCATGCTGAAGGGAAAAAAGCATAAGATAGGTAAGACGACGGAACAAAAATCTCTTGAAGATAGCCCTTACATGCCGTCGAATGCGTGTAAGAAGATTCTCCAGCAGTTCACGGTGGATTTTTACCGAAACAACACGCTTATGGCGTTGGAGAGTAAGTTTGTTCGGTACAAAGAGCAGAGTATGCAAAAATTTCAAGACGACATGGCCAATAATATGTTGCAAGCTCTTCGGGATGGAATTTGGTACCGGGAGATGGAAAAGCGTGATTTTTCAACGTGGTTGGGGTGGAGGGTGAAAGATACTTTGTGGAATATCGAGGGAGTATTAACCAAGTATGGGAAGGACCACAAGCTGCTTCAGGACAATACGTATATTGAGGAAGTGATGAAGAAAGCAGACAGCTTTGTGAAGTTGATGAAACCATGGAGCTTTGGACGCCAGCGCAATCAAAATATCGGTTGGTGGAGACACGTTGCCGGTGGATCCGAGGAGTTAATGAAGAATAAGTTGGTCCACGCATTGCCTGCTACGGCCAATGTCATTGAAGTGGAGCACACATCACTCAAGGGTGCATATGCTACGGTGAAGAGGGTTCGAATTGAAGGAGCCCCAGGGTTTGAACCTTATTGGGAGTTTGCGGCGAAGCTTTCTAAACAGTGGAAGACAAGACCGGATCTTGCAAAATTGGAACACCAAAATGAAACGATGGCCGTTCGAATTGACCATCCAGGTGTTATACGGTATGTGGCTATTAATCCTTTGAAATACGAGGGTTATGCATATGGTGGAATGGTGGGACATTGCGACAGATGCTGAATTTAGACAACACGTACGGAGACGATATCTACGCGCGTACGTTGCATACAACTATGTCAGCAGACGATGTCCTCAAAGCAAGTTATCTGAGGCGGTTCCGTAAAAAAAGAACGGAGTTGGCGTGGGCATTGGTGATTATCATGATGGAGGTACACATGACCGACAACCTGCACAATGATTTATCTCCCGATAATATCCTTTTTCATTTCCCTGCGGACGAGACGTGTGTATACATCGGGGTATGTGACTGGGGCATGTTATCCTTTGCGAGTGAGCCGATGAAGTCACTATATGAATTCAACAGTACAGAGGAAATGGAGAAGGATCTTGCAGATCGGTACTAGGTGGATCCTACGATTGCTTATGTATGTAAGCCAGATGCAGATGTGGAGATACGCCCACTAGTGACGAAGGCAACTGAGGCATAAGGAGTTGCAAAACTTGCGTTGCGCATCAACAAGGGCAACATGTCGGAGGATTACTGGAAGTTGCAGACGCCTGGAGAAACTTCAGTTGTTTATAGACAACAAGAGTTGGCAGATGTGTTCGAGAGCTATTGAATCGATTGTGCAGCCCGAATTGAGGAAATATTGGAGGTTTAACTCATTTAGTGACGTACCATTGGCCAGTACCGTTCGAGCATTTTAGACATGTGTATTAGGCAAAACATAGTTAGTGATATAGTTCTTCTTGGTTTAGAGTAGTAGTAACGGTATTGAATTGTTCTATGGCTATTGTTGTGTGCTTATGTATAGAACACGTGGACTTCTGTCCGACTATCAGTAAAACATTTTCCTTGTTGACATTTACGGAAAAAATAATTCCATATGTTTTATTGTTTTTGGAATTTTGCTATCTCTATATTCATTGATATTTGTGGGTTTTGCAGCCATCAGTCCCGAGACTCCAATTTGGAATTTGTTTGTACACATGGGTACCTAACGTTATTAGAATTTAGAAACACCCTCGATTTTCTTTAATATTTTGGAAAATAGTTCTTCCATGTGTTATTGGAATTTTGCTAACTCTATGGTTTTTGACTATGATTTGCAATCGGTGGATTTGTGTTCACCGTTGGGATTGGAGAATAGACTTAATTTGAAGATTTTCCACCGTCGACAAATTTGAATGTTGAGTGTCAAAAATACAGAAGTATTTCTAAAGATGCTCGTATCATAGGTCTCTTTTAATTTCTTCACTTTCAGGTTTTTACTCCTTGTAAGTATAACTTTGCCGTAAACCTTAAATATAAGTTTTGATAAACCCATTGACAAAAATATATTTAACCCTTTAGCGCGCCGGCGTCCAGATTCTGGACGTCGGATGAATTTCAGCAGCTCAATTTCTGTGGTACCGGATGTTTTTCATCCATTTTTTTATTTTTTTCATTCTTGTGCTAGTTGAATACCATTTGTACGGTATGGATCTTCCAAATAAGATAATGTGAATTTTTGAATATTTACAAAAGTGATTAATGTCAAGTTTCAAACTTTCAATCTTAGTTAAAAAAAAAAGACCTTAAATATGATTTTCCATAGTAAGTAGAATCAAATAATGGAAAACATACCTTCTTGTAGTGCATGTCATTCTAATTTCATTACAATATTTTTAAATTTTTTTGTGTTAATTTTGGATTTTTAATTGAATTTCAAGAGAATACCTCACAAAATTACTTTAAGAATATTAATAATAAATATGATGAATCCAACTGTACGGATGTTATCTACACATTGACATTTACAACTTTGTTTTGTACATCAACTCCATTTCCGTTTTTCATCCACCATTTTATAACAAATTTTTGAAAACAATGTTAAATCGGGACGTTAAAGGGTTAATTTGAATTTTTCCCTTATTTGAATAATAAAATCTGTAAATATTCAAAATATCTTCAAATCATGTTGAAAACTGTGATCGGACGTCCACTGCACCGTCCGATCGGGCACGCTCTCAGTCGTCCGATCTTGCAGCCGTCCGATCGCGCCGTCCTGCCGTCTGACCCAATCATCCGTCCGATCCTGCTGTCTGCCATTCTAATCCCACTCGCCCGTCCGATTGGGCACATTCTTAATCGTCCGATCGGGCAGCCGCTCGCCCGTCCGATCGAGCACCCAATCCCTCGTCCGACCCGTAGATGGAGACACCAAATTCATAGATTTCTTCGATTTCAGTGAATTATAATCAGCCCAGGACAAGGATGGGACTAAAGATCTCGTACATTGCGTCGTAAACCTTAAACAACTGTCCGCCGTCCGGAGAAACATTGCAAAGGGATTTTACTTCGCCGTCGGACATGGGCGTCCGACCCGTCCGCCGTCCGACCTTCCTGCCGTCCGATCTACCCAAAACCGCCGTCCGATCGCGCCGTCCGCCATTCGAACTCCGTCCGCTGAGGTAAAACCCCCGTCCGCTGTAGTAAAACCGCCGTCCACTGTGGGTTTTTCAAAGTCACCGGACGCTGGGATGGGAACGTCTACGTCCAGCAGACGTTCGGACGCGAACGTCCGCGTCCCAGCGTTCAAACAACCCTGGCCACCATATGTTTGAGCGGTAGGCATGTCAATTCTCGCCAGTCCGGTCCTACCGGGTTGCCGCGGGAAGAGCTTGCATAGCGATTGTCGACCGCGGTTTTCTTCTGGCCTGTCATCCTGCAAAAACGAACACGGAGATTTCCTCGCTTTTTCTCTCGAGAAGTGGAAGAAGGACTGGCTAGCAAGCTAGAACGAGGAAGAACTCTAATCCGCGCTATTCGCCTCAGTCGATTGTGTCGGTGGCGCAGAACGGTAGCTACCAGCCGTGGCGGCCGGGGAAGAAGAGAGAGAGTCGGAGAAGGAGAACGGACGCGGAGAGCTAACCGGGAGGGGGAGAGAACCATGTCGGCGGAGGAAGGCATGGTGAGGAAAGAATAAATAAAAGAAGAGGTGGACAATGAAGTGAATGAAGGGGGCGGTGGAATGAAGAGAGATGGAGTGGGTGGGTGCGAACTAGGTTGGGAGAATGGCGGCGCGTTAGGATTGGGTACTGCCGAACCTGTCACTCGGTACGGTTTTTGCCTCGGTGCTACCGAGGTGGTCAGTTCGGTATGCCGGAGCGGCAGCGTTGGTGGCGGCTGTGATGCTGCGGTGGCGGCTGTGAGTGGTGGTACTGGGACGGTAGGTCGGGTCGACAACTCCATCGGTTTGGTATCCAGGTAGGACTCGGTATCCCGATGTGACCGAGGAAAAATTTCCACGGTGATGCAGTTGGTGGAGATGGCTTCGACTTCCTCATCGTCTTTGGCTGTGTCTTGGTCGTCTGGTTGGTGAAGGATGGTACTTTTATCTGGGGCAATTTGGGCGGCATTGTGTAGCTGAACGTCATTGAGAAATCGGTACGGTTTTAGTTTGTTGATGTTGACTATAATCGGGTCGGGGTCGAATTTGTCAACGGCCACGAGTAACACCGTATTATTAGGTAGTGGGTATTGAACTCGGTAAGGCCCAAACCATTTGTTCTTCAGCTTCCCAGGGTGGATGTTAGCACCTTTGGGGTACGAGAGTACCGGGTCACCCAGTCGGAACTGATGGGTCGGCCCCGTGGTGTTGGCCCATTGAACGCGGTTCCATTGGAATATCCCTTGCGTCTCGAGGACTCGATGGCGAGATTCGTCCAAACGCTCCAGATCTGCCGTGCGTGCTGCCGGGACCCAATTGGGTGAAGGGTCGGTAGTCGTGGGCTTGGTCGGAACCAAGTATTTGGTAGGCATCAGGGGGATGATGCCATAGAGAAGTTGAAATGGTGTATGACCGGTACCAATTTTAAAAGCCGTGCGGTAGGCGAATAAAACGGTTGGTAATTGCCGGTCCCAGTCAATTCGGTTGTGATTGACCAATTTCTGAAGGAGTTGGACAATCACCTTGTTGGTGGACTCTGCTTGACCATTTCCTTGAGGGTAGTAGGTGGTGGATGTTGTGTGGCGCAGTAAGAAGTGCTCCATGAGGGCGTAAATAACCTTGTTGTTGAAATGTACTCCTTGGTGGCTCACGAAATAAAGTGGACAGCCAAAGCGGGTGAGGATGTTGTTATATAGGAATTTAGCCGTGTCCTTGGCGGTGTTGTCACGGAGTGCAACCGCTTCCACCCATTTGGTGGCGTAGTCCGTGGCCACCAAGATGTACCGGTGGCCGGTGACGGTGCGTTTGAGGGGGCCTACAAAATCCAGTCCCCATTTCATAAAAGGTTCTGTGGGTAGAGTGGTAAGTAATTTACCGGTTATAGCCTTCTTGAGTCCTCCTACGCGTTGACATACGTGGATGTTTGACAGTATTCAAAAACGTCTTTATGGAGGGACGGCCACCAGTACCCGGCGTCGAGAATTTTCCGAGTGGTGATCTCGGTAGAAAAATGGCCTCCCAAGTTACCATGGTGCAACTCCCTGATAATCAATGTGGTCTAGTCGTTGGAAATGACCTTCTCTAAAGAGAAATTTTTACTTTGTCGGTACAAGGTGCCATCGACTAACTGAAATGGGAGGGCTCGGTAGGCTAACCTTTTCTTGCGCTCGGTACTCCAGTCGGCAGGGAAGGTACCGGTTTTGAGGTAGTCGTGCACGGTCGTGAGCCACTCCGGTTGCATGCTGAATAGCTTGGCATCGGACGTGGTATCGGTAATCCCGGTGGCCGGTTCGGCTACCGTGTTCCGAGAAAGGGCGTCGGCAATACCGTGTGTCTTGCCTGGTTTGTAAACGACTGTGAAGTCAAATTCCAGAAACAAGAGTAACCATCGAGCAATACGGCCAGAAACTTGAGTCTTGTTGACGAAATAGATCAATGCCATGTGGTCGACGTAAAACACAAATCGGTTACCGAGGAGGTAGTGTCGAAATTTGTTGATGGCGTAAACCATGGCTAAAGCTTCACGCTCGGTAGTCGTATAATTCTTCTCTGCGCGGCTCAGTAGTCGGGAGGCGTAGACGATGGGCTGGTCGATTTTCCCGGTAGGGTTCTGCGCCAGCATAGCTCCTACTGCAATATCCGAGGCATCCGTATGAATGTGAAATTCCAGCTTCCAATTGAGTGCGATAAAGATCGGGGCGTTAACATAACGCTTTTTTATTTCTGTAAATGCTTGGTTGCACTCGGTAGTCCAGGCAAATGGTTCGTCTTTTCTTGTAAGTAAACTGATGGGCGCCATAATCTGGGCATAATCGCGGATGAAACATTGGTTGAATTGGGAAGGCCATTGAAAACCTGGATGTCCTTGATGTTCCGAGGGTGTGGCATTGTGACGAGAGCTTCGATTTTCTTTGGATTGGGGAATTTGCCCTCTGCGGAGACGACATACCCAAGAATCATACCGGAGCGAATTAGAAAACAGCATTTTTCGAGGTTTAGACTGATACCGAACTCACGGCATTTGGTGAAGCACTTTTGGAGTTAGTCGAAGGGTGTCTCGGTAGTACTATACACACAGTAGTTGTCGACGAAGAGCTTCATGAAATCACCGAGGTATTCCTTGAAGGCTTGGTTGACTGCTCGTTGGTACGTTGGCGGAGCGTTCTTCAAACCGAACAGCATGACTACCCAGACGAAGGCTCCCCAGTCGGTAATGAACGCCGTCTCATGGCAGTCGTCGGGTGCAATCTTGATCTGGTGATAACCGGAGAAGCCATCGAGAAATGAGTACATCTCGTTGCCTGCTACCGATTCGAGAACCTCATCGGTAAACGGTAGGGGATACGGATCCTTCTTTGTTGCCTTGTTGAGACGCCTGAAATCAACGCAAATGCGAAGTTTGCCGTTCTTCTTTGGTACCACGACGATTGGTGATAACCAGGTAGCATGGTCCACCGGTTCAATAAATCCTGCCTACAAAAGTTTATCAAGATCGGTTTTCACTGTTGCCGCATAATTATGATTCATTCGGTAGCGTACCTGATGAGTTGGGGGAATGCTGGTATCCAGTTCAATCTTGTGTTGAGCGATGTTTTCCGGGATGCCGCGTAGGTCATGGTATCACCATGCAAACACATCCTTGAAAGTGTGGAAAAGATCTTCAGCTTCCGGTAGTAGGGAGTCTGGATCGGAAGTACCGATACGGATAATGTTGGGGTCGGTATCGGTTCCGAGGTTGAGGTCTCGTAATTGCTCTTCTTCTGTCTGCGACCATTTTGCTACCGAGATTGTTTTTACCTTTTCCCAAATCGGTATTTCATCAACTGGCGTGCTACCTTTTGTATGGATTATGGTTGGTAAGGTAAGTTCGGTAGTGCTTACCTGGCATAAGTCGTCAATAGCTAATGTTCCAATAGGGAGGAGAAACTCTTCTGCCTCGAGTAGAATGAGTTCTTCTTCGTCGGTAAGGCCGTCCACGTAGTTGTAGCAGACGAGAGCATCGGGAGTTGTGGCTTCAAAACCTAACTCCCGGTTAATCCGTACTGTTTGGATGGTACCATTTCCCATGATCAGGAAGTGGTCGTTAGCCCAATCGTGAATGACTCGGGCGTCCCTGAGCCATGGTCGACCGAGCAACAACGTATAAGCTGAATTGACATCCTTACAAGAAATAACGGTGAAAATAATGATATAGGAGATACCGTGAATGAAAATCTTGATGTCCCTGAGCAAGCCTAGCGGTTGGACGCGGGAACTATCTGCCATTCTTAATTTAAAAGGTGCCGGTGTTGGGTTCGGTAGTCCAAGTCTGCGTCGCTCGGTTTCGGTGATGACATTTACTCCTGATCCTCCATCCAACAGGACATCATGTAATTGATGACTCCCAATTTTGACTGAGATGATTGGCATGTGCCGGTTGACCGCTACTACCGAATGCACTGCCAGTGTAGGTGGATCGGTAACCGGGATGGATGACAGGGTTGTCTGATCGAGACCTCAGTGGATATGTTCGGTAATACTAGGTGCAATAGCCATAAGGTTTTTGAGACTTACCTGGATTGTTTGTGATTCGATTTGCTGAAGAATGGTGTTGCAGATATCCATGGTGCTGTCCGGAGCGGTTGGAGTGACGCAAGGTGATGCTGTCTGCAATGGCGAGAGGTCTTGTAATTCACGGACCGTCTTTATTATTTCTTCGCGCAGCTGCTCTTTGGCTTGCCAATCAAACGTCTCGGTTTGGCGGGCTGCTTCGGTAGCTGGTGTGGGACAATTCGGGACTACCGAGTCTGGATGTTGTTTCTGACTCCGAGTGCGAGGACCGATGTGAGAGACATCTACGGTATGTACATCGGTAATGACTACCGAAGAGCCTAAGTGGGAGGTAGTTTGTTTTGGATGGCTTTTTTAACATTATCAACTAATAGAAGTGGACAATGATGTCCCGGATGTTCCAGTGATCCACATACATTGCTTGGGTATCGTTGTACCGGGGTCATACTACGAGACATTCGGCGGTTGTCGGTACTTACCGGAGTTGGTGTTGGCTGAGTTTGAATCTGATGGACGGAAGCTGTATCGGTTTTCTTCCTATAGTCACTGGCCGGGTTGCGGTAACATGTCCCCCATTCATGACCCATACGACCGCAGCCGATACACTTCAGGTTACGTCAAGGGCTGTCTCCGGTACTGGTCGAGGGAAGGGTCGGTTGTCGTTTTTGAGGTAGACCTTTCTCTGCGGTGCGTGCCGAGTCCACTGCGTTGGAAAATGTTTGACGTTGAAGGCCTACCTGTAGATACTCTAATAAGCCAGCGCGAAAATTGCTCAACATGAACATATCATCCGGAGGTACGGTTAGATTTTCTGCGAGTTGTTGGAGTCGTTCGGCGTAATCATCGACAGATTCCTTCGGTTGCTGATTGATGGTACGAAATTGGATGTAGGCTAGTCTATACCCGGCAGGAATAGTCCTGGCAGGCGATACGTGGTAGTACAGGCTGGTACAGACTGGTCGACCCGACTTTTCCGGTCGACCAGTCTGACACACTGTCAGACCAGTCTCCTATATGTACCTTCACTCTCTTTGGGAGAGTTGTTGCTATACCATTTGTACATCTTCTTGGCAGCCTCAGTTGTACTTCGTTCTTGTCTTATACTCTTCTTGTGCGCACTAGTATGGTAGACTACTGTTGTTTCCTGCTCTTGTATCACTCCTTGCGGTTGTATCTTGGTTAGTTGCAGTAGTCTGTGGGTATGCAAGAGCCGACTTACTAGCATACTGGTGCTTTTCCTTAGCCGACAATCCGTTCTTCTTAGTAGAAACCTCTTACTACTCCTCTCAATCTCTAGAAACTAGTCTAGAATGGAGTAGTCTTGGGCGGAGTAGCTTCATTCATTTAAGGTCGGTTCCTAGAAAACCCCCTTAACAATATCTGAAAAATTGCTGCTGTACCGGGTATTGGGGTCTCGGAATCGGTTGTGGGCGTACCGTGTGATGCATTGATGGAGCACGTCCTTGATTTTGTCGGAACTGTCGTAAACGTAAGTTGGGTAGTTGTAAACGAGATGCAGCTAGATCGAGGTCCAAGTGGGGAGTCGGTTCTAGGGCTGCGAGAAGTTCTTGATCCGTTGCGTCTTCTGTCGGTAGTTGTTGGAGTCGGTTTTGGATAGCCGAGGACTGCAGAAATGCTTGGGTACGAAAACTGTCGCGTTCTTCGTCGGTGAGCTGTAAGTCATCTCCGGTAGCTGCCGGGTTGTGGAGTAACGAGTCGAAAGATGGCCTCTGCCAAGTGGATGAATGTAGGTGTCGTGCAGTTTGGAGTTCTCGATCGCGGGGTCGGTAATTCGTCCTACGTGAGTAAAGGTTGAGGCCATCGTGTCGGATGAGTGGCTGTTGAGGGAGCGCGGAACATCGGTGACAGTAGCAAATCTTGTACGCTCTGGTGCATGCGAGTGTTGGAAATCGTGAAAGCCTCGAGGTCGAACTCGGGTAGTGGTCCTGCAGATCGAGTGTGGCGCCGGGCTATGGGAAAGTCTGGTCAAATTAGAGTTTTGTGTCAACCGGATTGAACGATTCCGGTAGGACAGAAAAAAGGGCGCGGAGTCACACTATTGCGAAGTGATAATAAAGTACTGGGATCGGTAACTCTGTGGTTTTAAGCAATGAAGTTCTAGAATTCGAACACTAGATGGTCGCCAAATGGTAGCTCCCCTTTGGTAAGGGCCTACTCAATAATGAGTACCGAGGAGAAGGAAATCAACAGAATGGATAGCAAAATGCTCAAAGCTAAGTCAGTTATCACAAAACCAAGAGAAAACAAACTGGTTTGAATAAGCAAAGGTACACAGAGAGCCTACTCGGTAGAGAACAATTCAAAGAGGAGTACTTCAAGCAAAAGTCAATTATCTGGGAAAATGGAGCGTGTTAATGAGGTTGGCTCTATTGCTTTTATACCACAGTACAACCAGATCTGACAGTTAGGTCAGATCGGTAAAAAAGTGTTTCCTAGATCTACCTACTGAGGTAACTTGGAAAATTACCCAGGTAAAACTCAGATCGGTAGACCTACCAATACTCCTAATTTACGGTTAACAGTACCTAGTGGATTGAAGGGATGCAGGTGTCGAGTTCGATCTTGTGTTGAGCGATATACTCCGGAATTCCACGTAAATCATGGTAAATCACGCAAAGACAACTTTGAAGGCGTGGAACAATTCTTCTACCTTCGGTAGGAGGGAATTTGGAACGGTAGTGCCGATGCGAATAATGTTGGGGTCGGTATCAGTACCGAGGTTGAGGTCTCATTACTGATCTTCCTCCATCTGAGACCATTTTGCTACAAAAATGGTTTTTACTTTTTCCCTGATTGGTACTTCATCTACTGGCATACTACCTTCCGTATGAGTGATGACCGGTAAGGTGAGGTCAGTAGTGCTTACCTGGCATAGGTTGTCAATGGTCAATGTTCCAATTGGATGGAGAAACTCCTCCGCTGAGAGCAAGATAACTTCTTCTTCATCGGTATGACCCTCCACGTAATTGTAGCAAACTAGTACGTGCAGCAGACCAGCGCATCGGGAGTCGTGGCTTCGAAGCTTATTTTACGGTTGATCCAAACACTGCGGATGGTACCATTACCCATGATCTGGATGTGGTCGTTAGCCAGGAATGCTAGCATGTGAACCTCGCAGTGTGAGCCCGAGAGCCCGGGCGCCTGAGAGCCTAGAAATTTTTTTGTTTTTTTTTAAGTTTTTTTCAAAAGGACCTATAACCGTGGGATCAATATTTATGGAAGTTTTAGTGTATCTGGACTGTAATGTAAAATGTAATTATTTCACATTCTACATCTGAGCAAATTTTTTATTAAAATTTAATGCTTTAGGGATCAGGGGTTTTGAGATCAAATATGGAAAAATAAAACATGAACAATACAGTTAACAAATCAATGAGGTTTGTGAATAAAAGGTTTGGCAGTGTGAAGTATAACACGGATGTCAAAAATCAAGATTATTGGCCCTTTTAGTCTCACTTCATGTATCATAACAAAAGTAGTACAAAGATGTGGAGAGGACATCAAAGTTCCTCTAAGTCATCAATAGAAATACCGGTACTAGTAGACCTGCAGCAAGAGCTAGATGTAGAGCGTAGTGGTGAAGTTAAACCATTACATTCAGACTCCTTAGCCTCAACATCAAAGTATACTAGTGCATACGAGTTCAACACCTTTGGCTTTAGAATGTGATCTCTAATACCTTGACCTGTAAGAGCCTGTGCAACAGGCTCAATGTAGACTAGCAAATGAAATGGATTGGGAGGGCTCTTCAAAAACTCTGGCCTCGCAAAAAATGGCCTCTGTACGGTAGAATTTGTTGTCTTCATTTTTGTCTTCATTTTTCTGTACAGAAAGAAACAAATGGACATGCAAACAAGGTGATCAAGAGTCAAACAAAGTAGAAATTGTCTTGATTGAATTCAAATTTACTCACTGTATCGATATTTCTTCAACGTTCAAACGACCGCTGACGGAACAAGGTGTGGATCCTCTAATGCAGATGATGATGCAACAACTGGCTCGGGTTCAGGTTTGCGGGCTTGTCGCATAGACAAAAACGATCCATCAAATAGATCTTGGCCCTTTTCAAGTGCATCAATGTGGCGTTGCACGTAGTGACATGCCAACAACGAAGCACCTGATTGAATGCCCACAAAATAAATTATGAACACTTAGAACGAGAAAATGAATGAGAACTTACAAGATTTAGGTAGTGGCAAGGTAATGCGAGCGCTTTTGCCACAGTGGCGCGTAATTCGAGCACTTGGCCATCGAGAGCATTGGAAGAGACAAGAGCTGGACCTAGGCACTACGAGTAAATGAAAGTGACGCGCTGGCACCCGAGGGCAAACCCAACAACAACAAAACCATGATCATTACCTCGATTACTAAGGGACTCGCCTTGCCACAGCTGCATGTAATGCGAGCACTGGGCCATCGAATGCGTAGATAAGTACAAGAAGTGGACCTAGAAACACCACGACCAATGGAGAGTGACACCACGAGCCCGTACACCACGAGCACACCAGGACGATACTATGCGCACGCAACAAGCCTACGCGCTGGTACCCGCACCACCAAAACCATGATTCCATCTCGACAATCAAGGGACTGGCCTCGCCACAATGACCACGAAATGCGAGCACTGGGCCATCGAATGCGTAGTAAAATACCCAAGCAAGACCAAAAAACACCACGAGCCAGCACGCCACGAGCAATGGCATGACACCATGAGCATGACACGAGCCAACTCACTGCCCCCCTGTACGAAGGCATCGGCCCCAACGGCAATCCTAGCACTCCCAAAATCGTGATCCCCAACTCGTTCATTAAGGGACACGCCTCGCCACACTGGCACGAGATGCGAGCACTAGGAACATTAAGAACATAGCAAGAGGCTAGAGCTGTGTCCAAAAACAACACGAGCACAAACACACAACAAGCATACTACGAGCACGTCACACGCACAACATACTGATGCACTAGCACCTAAGGGCAATCCCAACAACAACAAAACCATGATCACAAAATACAACGAGCATCATGAGCCCACACCTACAACATGCAAGAAAAATTTCCACACTTCACGCTGACTTTGTAAGAAAACCCCTGGGCCCTCTTAAGGTGCCCTTGTCTTCGACAGGCCACTCAGCCTTTGCACAACCACAACTTGTGGCCCCCTAAAAGACCAGCCCTTCACTTCTGAAGTGCGTGTCTTGGCCCACACTAACACACAATACAATGTGCACTACAAACCTACCTCACCTCATTACGAATCAAACTTAGCCTATTAGGAATCCAGCCAAAACATAAACACTCATTCACTGAACATCGAGCAAACCAACCTAGGCACGCGCCCATTACGAATCCAACCCAACACATACACTCACAAAAATTCCACAACTCGCGCGCTATGCTTGCCAGCAAGCCCTGGACGTACAATATTAGGCCTTGCCCCTTACGGCCCATGAGTACTCGCAAAACTACAATTAACTTGTGACTCCAACACACTAAAGAGCCTCCCTTCCCATATAGGAGTCATGGGCCAACACTCACATACAATACAACACGCATCACGACCCTAAGTTCGACCCATTACGAATGTCCCAACACATTTACGCTACGTGATGCCCAGTAGAGCGAGCCCTCACATCCCAAATGCGCGTCATACCCCAACCACTATAAGAAACCCGTGTATTTCATCATGTCTTTGGAAGACATGGAGACATCCCTGTCATGTCTTTGCGGTTTTTATATATGTCTCGCACATTCACACACAATTCAACACGCATGACAACCCTAGGCCCAGCCCATTACAAATCCAGCCCATCACTCCCCAAACCAAAACTCGTGACGTTCAGTAGGCCGAGCCCTCACATCTCAAATGCACAAAATTGCCCAACATTCACACACAATTCAACGCGCATGACGACACTAGGCCCAGCCCATTATATACCCTTTCCTTCAGATTCACGCTACAAATTCGTAACGCCCGAAAACTCATGATGCCTAAGCACAAATTCCACACCACGCGTGGCCACCACTCAAGCAAACCTTGGGCCCTCAAAGGAAGCCCTCGGCCCCGACGACCCACCCAACACTCACAAACCACAACTCGTGTTGTCCATAGGGCACAACACCTCACCATCCAAATGTGCATCATGACCCAACATTCACACACAATAACATGCGCTTCACAACCCTAGGCCTGGCCCGTTTGAATTCCAGCCCCTACACAATCATGTAGAGAGCTCGTGACGCCAGTGGTCTCGAGCTGTCCACCACAAATTTCGCACCCCAACATTGACATTGCAAGCAAACCATGGGCCCTCCCACATAGCCGTCGGCCCTGACGGCTATCCCATCACTCGCCAAACTGTAACTCGTGATACCCAAAATAGCACTCGAAAACCTTCTCCAGACTTTTTTTTGGAAGTATGCCTTGTCATATGGTTTTGGAAAGCTCTTGCAAAGGGCGTTTCCATGGTATAATACTCATTGAGTTTGGACAAAAACTCCATAAGTTACGGTCTACTGAAATCTTCACAGCCTAGAATATCAGCCTGACTATTTCAATTGAGCATAACTTTTGAAGGTTATGTCCAAATTGAATGTGATATACACCGATGAAACGACCTTGACAAGAACTTTCCAAAAACATATGACAAGGCATACTTAAAAAAAAACGTCTGAAGAAGGTTCTCGAGTGCTATTTTGGGCGTCACCAGTTACAGTTTCGCGAGTGATGGGATAGCCGTCGGGGCCGACGGCAATGTAGGAGGGCCTAGGGTTTGCATTCCAGCCCCTTCACAATCACGCAAAGAACTCGTGACGCCAACGGTTTCGGGCTGTGTACCACAAATTTCACAGGACAACACTAAAATTGCATGCAAGCCCTGGGCCCTTCCACATAGCCGTCGGGACCGACGGCTTTATGGGAGGATCCAGGGTTTGCATTCAAGCCCCTACAGAATCACGCAAAGAACTCGTGACGCCAACGGTCTCGAGCGGCCCGCCACAAATTTCACAACACAACATTGACATTGCAAGCAAACCTTGGGCCCACCCACACGCCATACTAGAACTTGTGACGCCTAAAATAGCACTCGAGAACCTTCTTCAGACTTTGTTTTGGAAGTATGCTTTGTCATATGTTTTTTAAAAGCTCTTGCAAGGGGCGTATCAAGAGTATAAGACTCATTGAGTTTGGGCAGAAACTCTACAAGTGATAGTCTATTGAAAGGTTTACCTCCCCAATTATCTGCGTGACTAATTAAATTGAGCATAACTTTTGAAGGTTATGTCCAAATTGAATGTGCTATGGACCGCTAAAAATACCTTTACACGAGCTTTCCAAAAACATTTTACAAGGCTTACTTCCAAAAAAAAGTCTGGAGAAGGTTCTCAATTGCTATTTTGGGCGTGACGAGGTCTGGTTTGGCGAGTGGTGGGTGAGCCGTCGGGGCCGAGGGCTATGCGAGAGGGCCATGGGTTTGCATGCAATGTCAATGTTGGGCGAGTTGTGCAATTTGTGCTTGCGCGTCACGTTCCAACTAAATGATGTAGCCATAATGTTATATATAACCAACCTTCACAAGTACATTGGGCTACCCCACATACCTACAACATGCCCTCAGGGCGGAGGGCAAATTTGAGTCCTTACTTGAAGCCAAAAGTTTCAACAAAAACCTTGATTTATCGGCTATTTTGGATGCAAGTACGCGGGGCAATGGCGACCACACGAGCGCATGAAACTTAGCCTCACGAGCACATTAGGCTTCCTTATGCACCTTCAACATGCCCTTGGGGCCGAGGGCACATTTGAGCCCTCACTTGAAGCCAAAAGTTTCAACTTAAACCTTGATTTGACGGCAGATCCACTGTAGAGCTGCTACCTTTATGTCCTAAAACCTTACAGTCATTTGAGTCTCAATGGTATGTTACAAGCCTCAGAGCTATTATGATCAACCTTCGTAATGTGAAACATGAGGCTCTAGATCCTATCATTAAACTGTTTAGTGAATCTGAGAGGAAAACCCCATCTTAGTTTTGTCAAAGTCCTCTGTTGAATGAACCGATTTTCTTTGCTTCAACTCCACCTGTTTTTTTGCCTGGATAAGAGTCCATCTTCCTCTTTTTCCTTTCGTCTTCGTTGTCCAACTTCACAAGACTGTCCTAGTGTCATACAATGCTTGCAAAAGCTCTCAAGTGTTCCTTAATCTTGGAATGAACTTGCTCACATAGATTTTGATTGCGTAGAGAATCATAAGGTGCAGTTTTCCCCTCTACAATTTGACGGGGACAAAGTTTTTGAGTTGCCATGATGTTGTCGAATTGTACATCTTTCAGGTGCCCGGAGAATACAAGAAATAGACAAACATTATAATAGCCTCACTTCGTCCCACACGAAAACGTTAAAGATATACAACAACCTTGGCTTGAAGTTTAGAAGGTTGACGTGTGTTGGTGCTTTGCGCTGTGAGAACGAAGATTGTGACTTCTTGCTAGGACGCCCAAAAAAAATGAGTAGGTGTCGTAGCACGTGGTACCGGATACTCCCCTAGAGCGCACTTTTTCGTATTAAGAATGCTCGTAGAGGTGATTTCCGGGTTATCGTTCCGCGGAGACTCTGTGAAGTGGGAAGTTTCCGGAAACGCGTCCGGATTGGTGACTCCTCTCTTCCTATCACCAATTTACTCCCTCTTTCCGTACTAAAACTGGATCTTTTCCTATTCACTAATCCGGTTATGGCTAAATCCACATTCTGCCCTAGTTGGAAGTTCATCTAACCTACTCTACCCGGTCTATCCTAACCACTTAACCCGGTTTTATTTAACCTTTGTTTTCCCTCAGAGGGTTCTCCATTTGCATTTTAAGGATGCAGGATTTAGAGACACACCCTTCTCTACTGATTTCAGTGATGGGGAATTCACCACCTTCAGGTCATCCTAACTCAACTCCTCGATCCGGGTACTTTCCGTATTGCTCCTCAACTTTAGATTCATTCCAAACGCACAGCCGGTCACACAAGCGCAACCCGGTTTCTCCCTTCTCCAAAATATTACAATGACTTGTTAACCAGAATGCAGAGTATCCGGGGTGTTAGGAAGCAATTGGATTCCTAACGAACTGTTTTACTCTGGCTCCTCTGTACCCTGAAATTTACAAGATCTACCCGGGTGCTGGCACCTCTACCGAACTACAATTTTTGCGTTTATAGTTAAAAATAAAATCATGCAGAATGTTTAGAAAAATGTTTTATACAATGTGAAATTTATGGTATTTCCAATAACGTAGCTAAATCCCAATTTGTTGTACCTTTTGGCAGATTAGTTGGCCATATCGTGTCTAGTCAAGGCATTGCAACTGATCCTGATAAAATTATGATCATATTACAATTATCCCAACCTAATACTGTCACAGAGGTTAGGGCCTTTCTAGGACATACTGGTTATTATAGACGATACATTTATAGATATGCTAACATAGCTGTCCCATTGACAGAATTGACTAAAAAGTCAGAAATTGCTCCTATTTGGACGGAAGCTTGCACTCAAACTTTTGAAACCTTGAAACAAAAATTAATAACTGCACCAATCTTAATTCCTCCTGACTGGAATTGGGATTTTGAAGTTTATGTTGATGCTTCTAATGTTGCTATAGGCAGTGTATTGAGCCAAAAAGACGATAAAGGACATGATAGACCAATATACTTTGCAAGCCGGCAATTAGCTGCTGCAGAGAAAAATTATACTGTAACAGAACGGGAAGCCTTAGGAATGATCTTTTCCGTTCAAAAGTTTAGACATTATTTATTGGGGTATAAATTTGTTTTTCATGTAGATCATGATGCTTTGAAATACATGATTAACAAACCTCAATTAAGTGGACGAATTGCAAGATGGGTTTTGTTACTTCAAGAATTTAATTTTACAATTCAAGTTAGGCCTGGAAAAACTCATGCTAACGCTGATCATCTTTCCCGAATAAATCAAGAGGAAGGCAGTGAACTCATTGATGATAATTCTCCCGATGCTGATCTATTCCAAGTGGATATTATTCCTGTGGAATATGCAGACATCATTCATTTCCTTTCAACAGGCCAATTTCCTTTAGAATATACTGAAAAGCAAAAGAAAAAGCTAGTATATAAAGCAGGCCCTTATACATTAATTGAAGTTCTTTATAAGAAAGGCATGAAGTTTTTTATAAGAAAGGTAAAGATGAAATTTTAAGATGATGCATTAATCCAAGTGAAGTGCCCACTATCCTCGAGGGATGTCATAGTGATGTATGTGGAGGACACTTTCCAGGATTAATTACTGCACAAAAAGCATTACAATCAGGTTACTGGTGGCCTACTATGTTTGCTGATGCTACAACATTTGCAAGGAAATGTGATCCTTGCCAAAGGATAGGAAAACCAACTCCGACCTCTTCTATGCCCTTAACGCCTATTTTAGCTCAAATTCCTTTTGAAAAATGGGGCATAGATTTTGTTGGACCTATTAAACCACCAAGTCGCCATGGAAGAAAAAGATATATATTAGTCGCTACGGACTATGTGACTAAATGGGCAGAAGCCGTTGCAACTAAAACAGATGATGCTAACACAGTATCTAAATTTATTTATGAAAACATTATTACAAGATTTGGATGTCCTAAAGAACTAGTCAGTGACAGAGGAACCCATTTCCTCAATGACACTATTACTAAATTAACTGAAAAATATTTCATTAAACATAGAAAGACTAGTCCTTATCATCCAAGAGCTAATGGCCAAACTGAAAAGACAAATGGAATTTTGTGTAAAATTATTACCAAAACAGTTCAAGGATTCAATGTTGATTGGGATGCTAGAGTTCTGGATGCTCTATGGGCATACAGAACAGCCTACAAAGTTACCACTAAACAAACACCTTTTCAATTAGTTTATGGTCAAGAAGCCATTTTACTTGTCGAAATGGAAGTTCAATCATTACGAATTGCAATGGAACATCATTAAGGGGAAACAGAATCTTTACAAGACAGATATGCAATGTTAGAAAAATTGGACGAAACTAGACGCCAAGCTTATTTAAACACATGGGCAATGCAAAATCGCAGAAAGAGTTATTATGATAGTAAAATAAAGCCTAAGCAATTAGAACCAAATGATTTAGTATTATTATACGATAGCAGATTTCAAAAGTTTTCAGGAAAATTTAAATTGAGATGGTTGGGTCCATACAAAGTTCTTAATTCTTACCCTAACGGGTCTGTTGAATTACAAGATTTTGCGGGCACAATACATACAACATGTTATAATGGCTATCGCCTTAAACCCTACATAACTTGAGGATAAGTTATGGCTAAGTAGGGGGCAAGTTAATAATTAACAATTAATAAATTATTATAATTTAACTAATTTAAGAAATAATAATTTATATTGAATTTTTTCTAATTTAATTTAAACTAAATTAACTATAATAATAACGAATTAATTAAAAATTTAAATCCCAATAAATTAATAAAATTAAACACACAAATTGATAACATTAAGACTAATTGCGTCATTGCACCCATGAGTCAAAGGTCAACAACAAAATAGTCAAGTATGCATGTTTAAGGTTTGAATCATTGTCTCACAAATGGTTAAAAATTAAATCAAATGACTGATTGTCCATACAATTATCTTGCATTCATTGTCAGGTTGCTCTATATATCTCAGTGCATTCATGTGATAGTGCTGATTGCAAAAATAGGCATATCACATTGCCGAGACGACATACATTGATTCACATCATCTAGAGCATTCAGGTATAGTCTTGTTCTGAAAATGATAAACCCTTTCCAAAACCATCTATCTCATTTGAATACATTTTGTCTGACAGTTATCAGTCATATAAATATATAATGATATATAACAAATAAAAGCTGGTAAAAGAGTCAGAACAGAACAAAATACAGAATGACTTAAAGAGAATTGCCAAAAAGTAATGTCTAAGTGAGATTAAGTTAAGAGAGAACATGAAAAAATTTGAGAGAAATCTCCAAATAAAAGTCTATCTCTCTATCTCAGTTTAAACCAATTCTTTTATAGTAATCTAAGTATTTAAAAGAGAACATGATAATATCTGAGTAAAGTATTGTTTATAAAATTCTCTATCACACTTAGATTGTAATTAATTGTTCCGAGAGAATGAGATCATAAATCTGCCAAGTCCAAAATTTATGTTTTTCTATACTTGAGCAATTTAAGAAAGGCATAATAATCTGTCAATAAGAGTGTTAAAAGAAAGAAGTTGAGAATCCAAATTAATTGTATAAGTTGATAATTTGCCAATAAAGAAAAGACTGATAAGTTATGCATCACAAAATTCATGTTCCTTTATGTTTAAACAAATTCAGTTCTTCAAAACATGATAAAAATCACAAAGAAGTTTGAATCAGCAGTTTGTTAAAGGCAATTGGAATGCCGAGAGTTTTGAGAGAAATAAGACATGATTTAAAAAGACTAAAAGGACTAAAGCAGTGAGAAATTGACTGAATAAGTGATTGAGTAAACAACCTCTTTTGAGAGAAAATGAGTGTGAAAGAAAATGAGTGTAATAGTAAGAAAGAGTGTTTGAAATCCTAGTTAAGGAAAATTGAAGCACAAATGGAAGGAAAAGAAAGACAGCAGATGTGGGTGGATACAATACCAAATCCAAATGTTATTGTCTAAAGTCCAGTCAAAATGTCTGATGCTATTGTCCATGTACTCTCATACTAAGTCATTGATGGAAAGAACAATTAGGCAGTTCCTTTTAAAACAAAGTCTATATTTGTGATAGAACTCTCATTAGCCATGAACCGATAATGAACAATAACTAACATAAGTCAACTACTAAAAGAACAATTAGAAACCTTAACCTATCACAAAGTCAGAACAATTCTTTAACTTTCAAAACTGTTATTCTATATCAAATATTAAAGTCAATTGAGTTCTGTGTCCATAATCCTTATTGTCTTAAATCTAATAGTAAGATATTGTAAAATTATTGATTCAGATCATCACCATGGGAAAGAACAAGCAACTGGCAATTATACCAGTACCTCTTATTGAGTTACCAAAGCCAATCCTATCACAAATCTCAGATGCAAGGAAAGAAAAACTCAAGAAAGCTGGGATCTGGGATTACTTAAGTCTCAAGTTACCTCAACTTGACTTGGACTTAATCCAGAAATTCCTCATCACCAGTGAGTTTGGCAAGATGAAAGAAGTCTTTCTTTCAGAGAGAAAAGTGAACCTCACTCCAGAGGTGATAGCAGAAATCCTGCATATCCCGAGAGGAGGAAAGAAACTGTCTCTGACAGTCAAATTAAGTGAAGAAGAAAAGACAAAAATCTTTGGAGAAAATGCAGATAGAGCAAAGATTAAAGGAGGGTGAGACCTAAATCAGCAGACAAATGAAGAATTGGCAGTATGGTTGGTTTATTTAAACCAACGATTTTTCTATGCTGCTCTACCTTATATTGCATCAGAAGAACTACTTTATCTTGGAGTGCATTCTTGGGAAGGAGTACATTTTGACTGGAGTCAATAAGTTATAACAACTTATTAAAAGAACTATCAGCAAAGAAGAAGCGCAATCCTCTGACTTTGGTATCAGCGTTTGTGCTTTCTATGATATGTACTTATGAAGGCCCAACTCCACAGTTTGCATCTGGGACCATTCATATGACCCAAGATAACCAAAGACCAAGATCCTCATCATCACTAGATACTTTGGTACCATCTTCTCCTAAACTTTCATATGATGATTTACTCAAACTCAATAAGGAGTATAAAGAAAAACAAAGTTTTATGAGTTTGGAGCTTAACATATGTAAGACACTAAAAACAAGAGGCAATACTAAAAAGAGGCAACACTAAAAAGGCAATTAAAGGAATCTGAGACTCATAGGCTCCGAAATTTGGAAATGCATAATGAATCAAAAAGTGCTTTAGAGACTACGACAAAGGAATACTTGGTCTTATCACAACAATATAAAGAACTTCAAGGGGAAAACAAAAAGACACTTGAGGATAATGCGATATTTAACTAAATATGGACTTTGGGGTCAATTCTGAACTGCACATGGTGCAAGGGATTGAGGGATCTCCCGATTTCCTACAAAAAAATAGGACTAATGACATAATAATACTCGAGATCAAACCTCGGGGGGTTCACTGGCGAAAATTTTAGAAACAACGTGCGATAAAAAATAGGGTCCAATATATTCATTGTAGATAAATTTTGTAAAAAATGTACATGTAAAATAGGGGATTTAAAAAAAGTGAAACATCGAAGGAACAACAGAAATTCGAAAGAAAACCCTAATCAAAAGGAAGGAAAGTCAAATTGAAATAATATATAGATCATTAAACAAAGGATATAAATTTGAATTAAAACCATGAAGGCCACACTCAAAAACCCACTTACAAATGGCTGCCCAAAACTGTAGTCACATAACTACTAAATCTAGTCATATCGCTGCCCATGCAAAAAGTCATATGGCTGCCCACGGAAGAATACGTTCCCAAACTATGTTCCCATTGAGGTCTCGTGTAAATATGACTAAAATCATAGTCATGTGATGACTATGGACTGTTCTAGTCACCAAAGTAGTTACTGGTGAGTCATATCCTCTCGATAGTCATATCTAGTCATATGGCCGTAATCATATTTTGTATGCTCTCCTAGTAGTGGAGGATAACTTGCGACATCCTCGAGTCGAGGATAATTCTGGACATCCTCGAGTCGAGGATACTGCTGCGCATCGTCAAAGTTCCAAGGATGCCTCCCTTGCCTTGCCTCCTGCGGCCGAGACTCAATTCGATGTTGTGCGCTCGACTCCCCCGTCTGCCGATGTAGAAGTCGGCGGCTGTCCTCCTGCTGCTTTAGATGAGGAGCTGGTGGACTACGAAGATGACGCTCTGCTGCTGCAGCCCAAGCCCGCACCGATCATACCCGCCGTGGAGTTCGTCTACAGCGACTCACACAGTCTCCTAGATCAAGTACACTCCCCTGACCTTTGAAACCCTTATGAATATTGATGAGTCGTCGGGATGCCACTTGACGGAAGTAATTTACTACCTCCATCAATTTGTCATTGCCCATATGTAGACTCTTCTTTCTATTCATTCGGGTTGAAAGGAGGGAGTGCCTAATCTCTGAATGTGTGGCGCTGTCGACTCGCCCCGTTGCGACAGCCTCCTGTAGGATAGTGTAGATTCACGGCTTCCGGATGTAGTTTGTGATGTGTGCAGAGCTGCCCCTTGGGCGACATTTTTTTACCGGATGATTGTATATTATATTCACTATGTAAATTAAATATACGAGGCGCTCATTTTTTGAATATCCTTTCCTAATGTCTTCTCATTTTCTATGTTTTTTGTCCAGCCGACATTGCTTAAAAGTGTGCACTGTCTGCTGCCCCTGAAACCATCACATGTGGAGGGTGTCCTGCCCTCACTTAGTGGGATGAAATGCTTTGCCCCACTCTCTGGCTCCCATGTCTCTGTTTCTGCGTTCAATCAAGTAACTCCACTTGTTCTGTGTTTGCCTTGATCAGGTAGAGCCGCCGTGTAGCGGAGTCGCCGTGCCGTGGAGTGTATCGTCTACAGGGTCCCTACCGCAGAAGAAGTGGTTGAATATCGTTTTCGACTTGAACGGCATTCTCTGCCAGTGCATTGATAGGTCCCAGATCCCAAAATCTGCGCGCGTCAACCATGTCGGAATGCACCTCTTTTCGTCGTCGCATCCCATTGTAGTTGGCCCGAAGGGTGTCTACACTCGTCCCCGTCTGGCGGAGTTCCTTGCCATGGTCGCCGAGGTTGCCGATCATGTCTTCGTCTGGAGCTCCATGAAGAGGTCCACCGACGAGGGCATCGCGGGGTTCCTCTTCTATGGCGCCAAACAACCCTACGAGATCATGGGGCAGGATTTCTGCACTAAGGTTGAAATCTCAGAGGGGCAGCACCTTAAGGACTTGTCTGGTACCAAAGAGATCTTCTTCAAGGACTTCTCCAAACGGGTGTTCTCCATTTCCAATGGGGCTGTTATCGACAAAGACAACACCCTCTTCATAGACGATTCCCCTGAGAAGTGTGTACAATGAGGCCGGAAACGCAATTTTTAGAATCCTGGTCCCGTTCTAAAACTAGAGACGATTTTCTTATGGGGTCTCTGGCTCCGTGGCTTCGCCTGCTGCACTCCTCCTGTGCTCCGGGCCGGCAGCGTGCGTACGTGGAGGATAATCGGATCGGGCGTGGTCCGCTTGAACCGTCTGATCCTCTCTACAACCACATCCGTCGTGGGCTCAATCAGTCCTTAGCCTTTTCCGGGATTCGTTAGTTTAGGGTCGCCTTGTTTTGTAGGAGTGACGTTGTCTGGGTCTTCGAACTGTAATTACATTTTGTATGATTAATTTTGTACGCAACCTTGTATAAATAAAATGTGTAAATCGGAATCATGTAAATGCTCATTGTGTATTCGGGACCTATTGCATGTGTTTGTCTTCTCTCGTGCTTGTCTCGATCAGGGACATAGATCCTTCATTCTTGGATGATGTGTTGGGCCACGGGCCGTTGCTTTTCATGCCTTCATCCCCCTGATCATGTTCTTTCCTCAGGCGACCGGTTTCACGGTCTACCGTACCCCCCCTAAGCAACTCCTCACAAGGAGTCTGCAGTCGGGATCGAGCGCATCGTTCCCCGGAGGATTCGAGTCTGCGGGAGGTAGCTGCGGCCCCTCCAAGTATTCAAGGCCCTACGTCCTTTGCTTGGCCACAGACGCTGCATCTACTGCAATCGACTACTCCAAGAGGAAGAATGAGGAGGATGGCGTTGTCAACAGCCCTCCCGATCGAGGCCCCGTCAGAACCCCCGTGAGCTCCCCTTCGCCGCTGAAGCGCTCTTCGCCAATCCGATGTTGCTCTCATTCGCCGACTCCGCGTACCAAGTCCACCCCTCACAGGAAGTTGTACGGAGGCCCTGATGATGGCGCTGGGGATCCTCGCCTCGATGATGACGAAGCTCCGCCGGTGCGTCCTCCTGCACCTGGACCAACTGTAAGCGGGCCGTCCCGCTCAGGCCGCAGTCGCAAGCGTCCGGCTCCTTTGCCTTCTTTGAAACCTGCTCAGTGTCATCGGATCGAGGATAATTTGCGCCCGGCCCCTTTGCGTTCCTCAAAACCTGCTCAGTGTCCTCGAATCGAGGATAATTTGTGCCCGGCCCCTTTGCATCCGCCGCGGAGTGGTGCCTCATCTGGCTGAGCGGGTCCGGTCCTGTCCGGTCCTATGCCCAGTCGTCCAAAGCTGCGTGATGCTGGTCGGCGCGAGGACTCAAGATATATGGGTGTCGGCTGTCCGAACCTACGCTCCACAAACCGAGTGAAGGCTCCTTGGCCTACCCGATCTCTCGAGGACTACGACATTCCACCGCGCCGTGAAGGAGATTCTCGCATGAAGGCTATCCTTCGAGGCCTGGCAGAGGTGAAAGCGTTGGAGGAAGGGTTGAAGGCTAAGAAGAGTCGTCGTAGTGGAGGCTAGGATGGCTAGCTTAGGGGGTCATATGTGCCCCGTAGTAGTAGTAGTACGTCACTTACTGTTGTATCACTAGCTCACTATAGATATTAGCTGTCTCCACAAAACCCCATAAACATTTGATACCTTGATAGCGTACGGTTGTTCTTGTGTACCACCATATGTTGTTCTTGAAAACCTATATCGCCAAGGCCATATTCGAATATCTCATGTCTATAACTGTATCATGATCTACTAGTACTAGTCATACTTGTATACTCTAGGACGCATTATCTTCTAAACCTGTGTACATGAGCACAGTTCTGGAAATTCCAACGCTCCCATACATCATATAATACGTGCGAACTTCCACAAAGCAGATGGCATCAGTGAGCTCTTCATACTTTTTACTTCAAATGTGCTTAATTGAATGGGTTGGTGTATGGAAGTTTCAAAATGTGCAAGTTGTCTCAATTTAATGAGCATTAATTTCTTTTGTTTATCTTTGATTGCAATGAGCTCAAAGTAACTACTACTTCTTTTATTTCATCAATCAATCTAATTCGACCTTTCTTTATCTTTGGCTTCAACAACTATCCTTGAAAGGACGCCCGCAATAGAGGGTTGGGAGTCTCAAAATGACCATTTTGTGTCATTTAAATGAATATTGCCTTGTAGGTTAAATTTCCCAGCCACTTGAAGAACTTGCGCGTGAGATTCACACACTCGGGATTCCAGTTGTTCTTTTCCTTGAACTTCCCATTACTATCCGGGTCATCAAGCTCGTCGGCACCTGCGCTGGAGATCACTCTGCTCAAAAGAGGAAACACGTCGTCCGGCGCAGTGATTAGGTTCACCTCATTGTGGATGTCGAGCAACGCTTCGGCATTACTTTTCTTTGCGTCTCTTTGCGCCTGCGCCATGTTGAGCATCGAGAACCGCAACCTCATACTAGCAGCTTGATCTCCTGCAGGGGGTACGTACACTATTAGCTATTATTCAGTGATTTAAGGTCGACTCGATCTAAACAAAAAAATGTTTATGGAGCGCATGGATGGCATGGTAGTAGGCGAGGCAGGGCACAGATCGAGCGTATTAGGTCGAGTCGACCTAACTTGATGTCGAGTCGGATCTACTCTACGGGATGGACTACAAAGCGTATTAGGTCGACTCGATCTGAACATTACCTTGAATTCTACTTTGTTTTTGTCGGCCTCCCTCGTCCTGGAGGCTTGATAAGCCGTTCCTACATCTTTGAGTTCTTTTGGATTCTTGGGGCGGTCGAGATTTATCCATACTTGCCGCGCTCCCAATATGTTTGTCGGCCATGACGGCTTGATGGCGCCGAAGTGGTTTACGCGGTTATAGTAGGCGGATATTTGACGAAGTTTTTCATAATTTCGGTCCGTCCACACGACAAAGCAGTTCGATGACGCGAAGTCTTTGAGGTCTTTCTCGTCAATCCCTTCATTGCGCATCATGTAGCTGGCTTTGACGCTGTGCTGCTCGTTGATCAGCTAGAACTTTCCATCTTTGATGGCGTCCTAGCTAGTCGGTTTAGTTGCCTGGTCGACAAGGATTACGCACAGAGTCTGCTTCGTGCTCCTATCTGGCATGCTGAGAAGGAAGGTCATGATCTTTTTCGCATGTTTCGGCTTGTAACTCTTGATGTTCATGTCTGGAGGCGCATCGATTAGCTGTTCGATGGGGATTGACTTTTTATCGTCGACGTCGAACAGGAACGTGTCAGTGCAAGACGTCCAGAACGTCTTGTGCGCTATCGCCGAGCGCGTGTAGTCGGGTTTGTTGTTGCCGACCAGGGGCTCCGGTAACTCCGTCACAGCGGACGCCAAGCTATCCTCGTTGACAGCTTCAGTCGCCGACTTCTCTGCAGGTTGCCTCCTCTTTGAGGAGGAGGCGAGGTTGCTTTGGCGTAGTGCTCTAGAGGGTGTCAGAGGCGTGTTGGGCTTGCGTTTGCCTCGGCTTTGTTGCGGTCTTGTAGTTGGCGAGAAGTTGCCCATGGATCCCTCACTTCCTCCCTGGGTCCGGTTATCGAGGGACACGCTTACAAGTGCCATCGATTTCTGATGCGATTCCACCTTCGCCTTCAAGACGTCGAAGTTCTGGATGAGCTTGCGGACTTTTAAGCAGAGCCCTGCCCCACGCAGCGGCTGACCGTTGCTGCTCTGGAAGTATTTATTATCATAATCGTCCTCCAGCTCCTTGATGCATCCACTGAACTCGGTCGTTTCAAGAGAGTGTAGTAGGGGGTGATGTTGAATGGGATCACAGCCGAGTCGAAGGTGAGCGTGAAGTTGTACGCAAATGTCTCGTGTATTCCCTATCATGAGTAGGCTCTAGTACCCCTGCAAGTCCTGGTCTTTCATGTCCCAGAACTCCCCAAAGTTTGCGAGGTCGTCGCCAGAATGGTCATCATCCGCGTGTAGCTGATGAGCTGCCTTCTCGTAGTAGAGCTCGAGCTTTGGCGTTTGATATTCCTTTGGTGTCTTCCTCTCTGTTGCCATTATGTTCACAGCGCGGATAGACAAATAATTCGGTCGGTACGAGCTAAAGTGTGTGACCCAGATATCCGTACGCTTCTTTATTAAATACCTACGTATTCAACATGATCATCAGTGGCTAGAAACTAGAATGTCTGTTTTGATGAGTACCAAATCAGAATTTAGCTCGGGACGATCTGAAGTTTAGATCGGCTTGAATGTTACACGGTTGTAGTACGCTTGATATGTATCATACATACAGTTCTATAGCCAAGACTCTTTAGTTCGATCCGACCTTAATATTAATTATAGTGAAGGACTTTTGGTATTTAGAAGTTTAGCGTATAATCTGTGGTTCCTATGAGTATACTTTAGGTTCAAGGGGATTCTGAGGGATTTGGGGAGCTTCGTCCTGGCTTGGGGGACGGACATTTCAGGCCATTCAGGTCGAGTCGACCTGAATGATATTTTTTTAATTATGATCGATCATTCAGGTCGACTCGACCTGAATGGGTTTTTTCTTGCTTACTGTTATCAATTGATTATATTATGTGGTAATTTAAGTCGAGTCGACCTAAACGCTCAGCAATTTTATTGCACTTGGGGTAACTTAGGTCGTTTATAGTAGATGTTGTTCGAGGTTTTCGTTCTTTTGAAACTAAGTAATGTTACTTTAGGTTGGGTCGACCTAAACGGACTGCACTATTGTTGCACTTGGGGTAACTTAGGTTGTTTCTAGTTGATGTTTTTCTAGGTTTTCGTTCTATTGAAAATAAGTAATGTTAGTTTAGGTCGGGTCGACCTGAATGGACTGCAATTCTATTGTACTTTAGGGCAATTTAGGCCGAATCTATCCGAATTAGCACATGGCACATTCTAATATACTAGACATTCTTCTCTAGAATTCGACAGCTATGATCTATAATTGCGGGTTTAGGTCGAGTCGACCTGATCTGCTGGATGGTCCATTTCGGTCGATTCGACGAGGTTTTCTTCGTATTGACTATGAGATATGGTAATTTAGGTCGGATCGACCTAAATGGACTGCAATTTAGGTCGATGCGAGCTTATATGTGGCATTTACAGGTGAATTCTAGGTCGGGTCGATCTGAAGTAACTTTTCTGGCAAGAGTTTCTGTGTGTATTTAGCTAAGGTCGACCTGAATTAGTGTCTCTCACAAGAGTTTCTATGTCTATTTACGTCGGCTCGACCTAAACTAACTTCGACTTAAACTACCATGTGTCACATGCAGGTTAACCAAAAACCATTGTGCTTAAACATAGCAAAATAGAGGAAGCGTAAAACTATTGCAGGTAGACATTCCATTTATTGCACAACACAATGAAAGTGCTAAATGAAAGTGCACACAGAAGAATGAGACAATTAATACAGAACTCACCTAATCTTGTGGAATATGACTTTGACAGTTACAAACAATTGCTGCGATGGCCGAATTAAACAACCTGAAAATTTTAACATTTCCCACATTAGTGAATTGAATTTATAGACCAAAGAACTCATTGCAGCAACTAAAAACGGCCGTGCAACAAAAATCCATGCACCAACAACCCATGCACCAGTAAAGAAACCAAAATCCATGCATATAGTTCAGAAATCAGAATTCATGCTACGTTCAAGGTCTGGGTAAGACAGCACAAGAAAACAACCATGCATTACAAAAACACCCATATAATACAGACAAAAGCTATCAATCTCTGAATGTAAGGTGATAGATTGACAAATCACTCCATCAACTACGATTGGCCATGCATCACCAACCATAGAAAAAAAAACGAGCTCTGAATCTATCAATCCTTACTTTGACTGGACCTGAAGCTTAATTTAAAAACAAAAATCAGCTACTGAAATCTAGCACCAAAACATACATGCTATATGAGCATGATTCAACCAACATCACATGCTACATTCAATGTGTGCAATTACTGTGCTGTCTTACAGCCTGCAGTTGAACTGCCCCCAAACACACTAGAATTAACATGATTACAAACACAGAATACAAACATTTGTCACCCTAAACCCTAAGCACGTTGAGGTCTCCTGTGTTGCAGAGGACACAAACTTTGTCTAAATCAATTTCAAGCAGTCAAGAACCATACCACTGATCAACGCAATAGAAAACGCAATAACTAATCTACCGACAACCTAGATAGAGAAAGACGATGAGAATATTACTGACGCAACGCAAAATTTAAAAAAATCGAAAGATAGCTGCTATAGCAAAGCTAGGTGCAAAAAACCAACCTGATTGACCAAGAGGATAAATTAGAAATAGAGAAACGAATACAGCAATTGGACCAGAAAAAGAAATTGCAATATAAGGGCGTAATTGCACAGATCGAGCTAGCTCAAATTCGCGCAACATAAAACCTATTAAAGCAAAAGCACCATGAAGATTGCTCTCGCTCAAATCAGTAGCAGTGGCCGCAGACTAAAATTCTCGCAAAACCTCAAGACAAGGGAACACCCAAACCTAGACAAATCACTCCATCAACTAAGAACGGCCATGCACCACCACACTGGGTCCTCAATTACATAAAAAAAAACAAGAGATTTGAAAAGAGTTGAGAATTACCTGTCGACTTTGAATCCCTCCACCTTCACCACTGAAATTTCTGCGACCTCTAAGTCAGCGACTTCCGTCAGCGTCCTCCACTGTCCCCAAAATTCGGACCTTGAAAAAACCCTAAAATCCTAGGCAACTTACGGTGCAAAGAGCTCCACACATACACTAATCCAAGAATACACAAGAAAACAACAACAACAACAACTGGCAAACTGCAGTAGCACACTAACGACACTTAAAACCCCAAAAAATCTCCTTCTGACGAGAAAAACACGAACGAGACACACAGTCAGAAGAGAAACAACAAAGAGAATCACAAAGCAGACGAAATCTGGCTAGCGCACAAGAGACAAACACAAACTACCACAGGAAACGACAACAAGCGGAAACAAGGAGTAGCAGAGAACAATGAGAAACGCAAAACGAGGAGAATGACTCTGAAACCCTAGCTGCGAGAGAGACGACTCTCTCGGGAAGGGCGGGCAGCGGGCAGCCGGCAATATATATATATATATATATATATACATATAATTTTGTATAGGATTCGTACTCCCGGGACTGAGACTCCATGTTAAAATCTTTTGAACTCTCCTGACAGCCGTGATGTAATCTTACCAACTGAAGGCTACTAAGGTGATTACCCCATTTCCAACTGAATAAGAAATACGGATATGAGGCATTGAAATTATTTAGTGTTAAATTTTTTTAGAGATAGACAAGAAGAATTAGATTCCAGCACAAGTTGAAACATAATTTTTGGATGAAGAATGAATTAGTTACAAATTTTCAAAGTTGAAGTATGACGCATCCCATTCACGTCATATAGGTACACCTCTTTCTGTCTAAAGAAGATTTGTTCTGCACACACTAAAGATGCTTGAACCAACAACAATGAATCCATAACCACACTTACACATACTAAAACCAACAAGAGAGAACCCATTACCAACTCTAACTCATGCTACAATCAACACTGTCGCAGCATTCATTGTGGATAATGCCCCTACTTGTTGGTAAAAGGAGCCAGTTTGGAATGGGGTAACCACCTTACACCACATTCCATCAGAATCCTGAAGTTAAGCGCCTTAGGACCGGAATAGTACCGAGTTTGTTTTTTTTTCGACTTTATGTTTGGTTTTTTTTTTTATTTATTTTTGTTGATTTTGACAAAATACATAATAAAGTTATTTATGTTACCAGTAACGGAGGGAGTAGACACATACACAAACACTGCGAGTGAATACAAACACAATTTGTTCAAAACGGAGGGAAACGGACTCTAAACTTGTACCCTAAACGGAGCGAAACGGAGAGGAACACGAATAGAACGAGCAACAAACGAGCAGCGACTATACTGGAGAGGAACACGAACACAAACGAGCAACAAACGAGCAGCAACAATAACACACAAGGAGCGACAAAACAAACGTGGAACTCTCAATCTGTGCCCCAAACCCTAGCCGCGGGAGAGACGACTCCCCCCGGGCAGGCCGAGCAGGGCTACGGCAGGGCTACGGGCAGGGAGCCCCATATATATATATACATGTATATAGAAGTATATAGATGTATATATACATATATATACATGTATATATATGTATATATACATGTATATACATATATATATGTATATATACGTATATATACGTATATATATGTATATGTACATATATATACGTATATATACATATATATGTATACACATGTGGTTTAAGAGAATGGTCCTAAAAAAATAAGGTTTGCCTCTAAAAAACTGAATTTCTCTATTTTTGTTTTTTACCTTAAAAACAGTAAAAATGACCTTAAATAGCTAAGAAATAACAAAATATTTCAGAAACTAATTTATTCTATTTTCGTTTTTCTGTCTTCATAACTTTCTAATTTTTACTTTTTTTATTTTTAGAATCATTTTAGGACGCACTTGCTATGGTACTACGGTAACTCAGTATAATCATGTGGACCTGCATTTTTACCCTTAAAGGATTTAGGACATAGTATATACGTTGCCGTATATTTAACATTTATTGTACGTAAAAAGTTCCAAATTGAGATCCCAAAAGTTTTTAAGATCATGTAGACATGAATTTTAACTTTGCTTTTGATATGAAACTCATAAGAGGTGTAGATCCATTTCAAATACAATGAAATACGGCTACATAATACTGGCCGGAATGGCCAATCTGGACCTTTAAGGGTTAACTTCACTTTTTATCTTAAACCCATGGGAGGTATAGAATGAATCATGTCAAATACAATGGAATATTGTTGTGTAAGACTGGTTGGAACGGGCTTGTGGACCTTTATCGGTGAAATTTGGTCTCTTACATGAGCTCTTACTCAAGAATGTCATAGACTAGCAACTGTCATTTTCGTTCGTGTTTTAGCACATCCTACATTCCGGGCAACAAGGACTACGCGCAGCGAAATCTTATAGACCGTATATGTATATGTATATATATATATATACATATGTGTGTGTGTGAGTGTGTATGTATATATATACAAAAATCTATAACAGGTATATGTATTTCATGATGTTCACATAATTTCTGTTACATACTTATTATAATTTTTACAGTATTTGCTGAACGTCCCCGCGTTCAGAAACTGGATCTCAAACAGATCTAGCCTTACAACTGTCTTTTACAACCTGAGCTTGTCTTTATGCAAGTCACTTTAGAAAGCTTAAATTAAATTATCGTCCAATCACAAAAAATCTTTGATTTGTGATGGGAACTTGTTGATAATATTGGAGTGGCCTCAGACTACAAATATGTCTAATTTGTTGGGTACATTTTATGCTTACATATAAATCTTTGCCATGCTAATATCTATTTCTGAGGCTAGAATCAACTTATGTTCAATGGGTTGGTACGTTTAGGGGTTATAGAGACCTATCTTACACAGTAAATACCCTAAACCAATTGAAGTATTCTTTATTTTTCATCCATCCACAATTGTTTCATTTGTCTCTGTTGCTGTATTGAGTTTAATTTTTGAATAGAAGGTTTAATTTGGACCATTTAATCGTAACTTCAATCTTAATTCCAAATTTTGTAGCCCCTTCATGCCCTCACCTGTGTCCGGTTTGGGTAGTTCTCTAACAACGTATTATAAAATTCAACTAACATGAATATTCTCTAACAACGTATTATAAAATTCAACTAACATGAATATTCGGAACTTGATGTATAAATAAAAGTTAATAACTATACGTTTTGAATTTTAGATTCTAAATATTTAATCATATAATTAAATCTAAGATTGTTATCACTTATAATTTTTCTAAAAAATTAGAATTATATAATAAAAAACTATTATGTAATTCGATTACGAATATTAAGATATAATTATATAAGAACAGATTGTCTGGATGAAATTTGTTGAATGTGACAGGTTATACTGTAGTACTGTTAGTAGGTGTTGTGATTTTTGAAATTTTTTTAGATGCTTGATTTTATGAGTTTATTCTTTCATTGAAGAATAATTTTAGAGTCAGTTTTATCAAGATTTCTGATAATTCATCCATCCGTAACATACACGTTGTTGATCATTTGAAAGAGTGTCATATATATTGGGAAAGCTAGTATTGAGAGGGTCTATGGCGTGAAATAATGTATCTAAATGAAAGTATTTTGAAATCAATCCTAATAAAGTCGTTGAATCAATGTATTAAATGTAAAATCATGATGATTTCATTGACACAAGCTTTAAAATATTACCTTAAACGTTTTATAATATGATTGTGGATCATTTTATCCTAAACCTTCGTGATTTAGACCTTTGTGATTCTAATAATAATGTCTTAATTTTCACGAAATTTCTAGATTATTTAGCTGATATAGAGCTGTATGATTCGAAAGTCATGAAATATTAAATATTTACAATTTAGTCATGCTTTTAACAATTTTGGTTACACGAAGTGGACTGCATAGAGATGAGATTAAAATGATTTTAAATTTAATATTTGGACGTGAATCGTAGAAGTTATCAGCGAATGAAGTTTAACATATTTGATAATTTATTTGTCCAAATAATCATCGGTTAGAGTTTAGGGTAGAGTAATTTAATGCTTTTAGAGTATTAAAATTTATTTACAACTTGTGCATTTCTTTTTATCATGCTTTTGGATCACAATCTCTTGACATTTAGGATTGAGGCCCCATAATGTAGAACAATTTGCGATCATGAATATTATTTACACGTAAAAAATACTCTAATAAAACACTTGCATGACTTGAATGTAATAATCATGCATTTGAATCATTAATGAATCATTTGTCATTAACTCACTGACTATAATACTAGAATGCGTCGCGACTTGTATTTAAGTGGATTATATTTTGACATACTATTTTGCTGGCTTAATACTACAGTCAGTGAAAGATACATACACTCGGGGGAGTCAGTTAGTTAGTGTAAATTATGGGTACATATGAACGTACGAAGGGTATTTAATAGGGGGCTTTAGGAAACAATTGGATTATGCTACTATCTGTAGTATGTTTAGGGTATACTCTAGGTATAATCCACATAAATTCCAAAAATATTCCTAAATTGGTTTTATCACACCCTATATACTTTTGCAAATTTATAATTTTTATCTCAAATGAAAATAATGTTCAGTAATTTAAGTCCTTCTCTACCATAGTGTCTGAGAGTTCAATTGATAGTAGTGCAATGCTAAACTTGCAAAAATGATGTCATAGATTTTCAAACACGACAATCGTTACAAGTGACCATGTTTTGAAATACCTACTTTACAATTATTCTTAAGATGTCCTACTCAACGGAGTCATTAAAATTTTGTAATGATCAAATGTAGACTGAATTTTTTATTTTAACTTTCAAAATTTACCATTAAATATCGGTGATAAAATTAGTAAATCCTACCGTACAGATGGAATCTAGAAGTCAAAATGGTGAACTTCCATTTTTATAAATATTCAAAATTAATCTTAGTCATAAATAGAAGTATCTGATAATGTTTACCGATATGTTCACTGGTTACCTCAGGGGATTGAATGTCAAGAATTTTGATAACTAGTATATGAGAACAAATCTTGGGTGTCCTTTTTTCATTTATGATAAATATTATAAATTTATAGAAGTAATATAGGGTATTTTAAAATAACATAGAGAATATTATAGGGATACTCTTAGAATATACGATAACTAAATTATGAATACTAGAATATGCAAAATCACTTCGTAGCCCTTAATTAATATCCTAAAATCGTACATGAAATTTACAGGAAGGTCCATCCCCGAGGTGGTTATTTCATTGTCAACTACATTTGTACTTTCGACAAAACCAACAAAGTACATTTTGAATAATATTATTTTTATGATCTACAATTTAATATAGAGCAATGTCTCACTGTAGAATATTCCGATCTTTTATTTAACACCGTAATTTTTTATTTTTTTTATTAATTTTTTTTTTCATTATTCATTTTTTTTTTAAAAAATTTTAAGAAGAATTTTCAATTTCCAATGTTCTATTTACATAGGGATGGAATCTATATTTGAATGAAGTATACAAGTACTGTATAGAAATCTATTATTGTCGCGAATATTTTCAGTAAGCTTTCTTCCTCCACAGTTGTAAAGTGCACCGAACTTCGTGGACGATGCGATTTTTTAGTGGATGAGAAACGACGGTTCAAATTCTCCCTTCCTCTTCCCGCCACATCGTTCCCGCCACATCGTTCCCGCCATATTGTCTATAAATCTTGAAGTGCGACTGAAATATTCCTTTTCTTGTTTCATTGCGTGCTCATGCTCCTCCGTTCACGCACTCCACCACACCGGTTCTAGTACTCTCTCATGGTTGAAGGGAGGATTTTCTTTTGCTTAGGCTTTTACGGAGATTGTGTGTAGTTGCGGGCTGAGGCTGTAGAATCGTGTCAAGAGGCGCTGTGTCCACGACATATTCCGGTAAGGGATCACTACGTATCCAGAACTTCAATTTCTAGGGTTAGCGCGCACGATTTAGATAGGTTTCATTTCCAGTTGCACGTCATACTGTCATGTTATTGTAATCATTCGGACGGGGCCTTCTTTCCCACAATTGTATTTGGAATAGCTTTTATTTGCAATCCACATTGTTGTTGCTGTTGCTTCGATTCGAAATGCAGAATGTACATTCCCGATATTGTCGTCGTAAATTACGGGACATATTAGATCGACTCGACCTGATTATCTCACCTCGTAAGCGAGGGAGAGCCCTCCACCAATTTAGGTCGAGTCGACCTAATTGGCACCAACGTTACCTACATTAATCCTTGTACCGGAGCCATATTCATATTCCTGTTTAGATCCACTCGACCTAACTGGCACCAACGTTACCATCATCTAGATTTGTACTTGAGCGAGAGTGATCCTCAAGTTTAGGTCAACTCGACCTAATTTTCACCAACGTTACCTTCATTTAGCCTTGTACTCAAGTGACAGAGACCTTCAAGTTTAGTTTGGCTCGACCTAATTTTCACCAACGGTATCTACATCTAGCCTTATTCTGGAGATAGATGATCTTCCAGTTTAGGTCGACTCGACCTATGTTTCACCTACTTTATCATGCTGTAGCCTGGTACTGGTGCAAGATCTATCGTCGAGTTTAGGTCGACTCGACCTAAATCAATCGAGTACTCCAGACTTGATCACCTGGCTTCTTGTTGCTTCTTCAGGTCGGGTCGAGCTGAACTCCGTAGATGGCATGTAATCTGATAATCCTAATTCAGATCGAACCGATCTAAAGTATATCGAGCCATTCCTTTCTGCAGACATTCTATATTGTATCCCATGCCATCTGTTCAGCTCCATTTAGATCGAGGCGACCTAAATTGAGAGGACATTTAAAACTCATATGACTGATACCCTTCCGTATGGGTCTGCTGTATCCACATTTGAGATCGACTCGACCTAAACTCCCCGGTATAGTTATCTTCTGTTGAAAACCTAGCGGTGAGTCATATCTCTCACCCCAAATTTCAACTCAGTTCGTATCGACCTCAACTAAGGTACCTCTCCTTGACGTTCATCGTATAACTTGATGGACGAGGAAAACCATCACATCAAGTTAGCTCGATCCGAACTAAGTTAAGATGATAATCGAATCTATGTCTCTGCAGCTCTGGATGGATACAGTTTAGGTCTTCCAGACCTACTTGCGACATGGTCAAGAGAGATGAGGTCGATTCGACCTAAACGAAATCCGATGAATGACCATAGCCTTCCGCTCGGGACTGCAAGAGTATCCACCCTTTGGCTTTTGAATCCCTCTAGTTCCGTATGTTCATCTTCCGAATCCCTCTTGAGATTCAGCTCGCCTCGAGCTAATCAAGAATATGGAGAGCCATTTCCAATGTTCTATCCTCTAACTTTCGAACTTGCAATCCTTCACGTATCTTCAGGTCCTGTACTGGTGCCATGGACCCTGCTCGCAAGTCCAATGCTGGAATCGACTCCTCGGACCGACGAAGCTGAGGCACAGCACACACTCAACGTTGAGGTTCCGGATTGTAAAGGCCTTCCTCGACGTTAGTGGAATACTCAGTGTGTAGCTCTGTTCAATGACGACGGTTTGCATGTTTGGGACGGAACTTGTCATAGTGTCAGCTCAGACCTTGTCCTCGGTGCGGGCGGACCACTTGGAGACACTCACGTTGCTGTTCACATAGTCTGCAGTCACTCCGAGGTTGACATCCTTTACGAGTCGAGGTACTCATTGCGGGCTTGGCCGATTTGGCTTGTCCATATCAATGGAGCAAGCCTCCATGATCATGATCTTCGCGACAACTACAACCGTCACCAAGCTAGTCTCACGCAGCCCTCTTCCGCTAGGTCGTTGAGATATACTAGTACAGTGAGGAATCCGCCCCGGGAGACTTCCATCAATCGCAGCAACTCCTCACTCAAGACTCTATCAACTCCGTCTCCAGCAAAGTTTGTTGCAGCAAGAATTGCGTTCAACCCTTTCCGACGGATAAGATTCGTGCCTTCCGCGAACGTATGTATCAAGGCACCTCTTTCCAGTTCAGATTCCACATGAAGATGGACATCCACAGGCAGATTCACCGTGATTCTGAAAACCGGAGGGTTGTGACTATAGAAGGTATTGATGTTTGCGTGCGAGCATGGATGCATATTGCAGGTGTCCCCGAAGCAACATTCTACCGTTATCAAACATACGCGGTGCAGGGGCGGCAAGCACATCCTCATGGAAATTCGGGAATCCGGAAGCCTCGTAATCACACCGTTCAAGCCACCGCCACGCTGCGATGTATTCTAGAGAAATCCGCGGACCACATGCCCCACCGCACGAGGACGCTTAAATCCGGGGAGAAGGTCGTTTCCATGATTTTGCCGGCAACCTTTCTGTGGAAAGACACCATTCCCGAGCTAAACAGGGTGAATGCAGCATTTGGGTTGAAGGATGTCTCGCCTTCAAACTTGAGCAAGATCAGGACATCCACCTTCAGTGAGTTTGATGCAAAGAAACCAGGTGACAATTTCGCTCGGTGCGCAACGTGCGACAAATATCATTCTCTTCGGAGGGGATCAATAGATGGATCCCAGCAAGCATTGCTTTGGGCTAAGAGATTAGACAAGCATCGGGCTCTTGCACGTGTGCACCGAGAGTACTATTACAACAACCGCACCCGATCTAGAGACTTCCCCCACGAGTGTCTCACGATCATGTATGACAAGATGGACCATGCGAAAACAACTTCTCCGGTTTTCTCCCACAAGAGTAAAGAGATTGATGGCCTTGTGAAGTTGCCCATTTCCGTTACTAGTATGCTTGCACATGGCCACGGCGATGTGCGCTATGCGCATTACGGTCTGGATCTATTCTCGCACGATTCCAATTACAGTATCGGCTCAATGGCCAAGTTGTTGCGGGATCTAGAGTTGCCTCCTAAGTTTGCATCTGGGGAATTGTTTGTGGGATCAAGGTCATCTCCGTTGTTTGATGCTGTGCTTAAGGGGGCAGAGACTTGTGAACCATCGTTGCGTCCTACCGCTGGAACCTCTCCTCTAGCGACTCCTTTGCCGCCCGTTCTCAATGTGCACATAGACAATGCTACCGGGGACAACAAGAATAGATATGTTTTTTGTTTTTGGTCTCTCCTCTTTGCAAAAAATATATTTCATGAAGTTTATGTTAGTTTTATGCTGGTGGGTCACACCCACAATGACATCGATGCGTTGTTTGGAAGGTGGAGCATGTTGCTGCGGAAGGACAACTTTCCTACGATTCCTTTGCTCATGAAGTCCTTCATGGATGTGGAATCTATCCCCACTATCCCAGACCTTGTCGAAGAAGTGCTCGATTTCAAAGGATTCATCGAACGCAGTATTCTGGAAGGAGATGAAGTACTCGTAGGGCACACCAAGGAACAACAGTTCAAGTTCTACCTTGACTTGACTAGTTGTCCGGTGATGAAGTACAAGATTTTCTGCACGGACGTAGACTGGTTGCCCAAAGAAGGTGGAGGGATCAAATTGTGGAAGGAGGATTCCGAAGGTAGGAGTTTGTGGCCCCGCGGTGTGCCAATTCCTGTTGAGCAGCGTCCGATGAGGAACGTGGAAGACATCTCCAAAGGTATATCTGGATTTATCAAATACTGGGAGAATTTGTGCAATGAGGACCTTACCGGGGAATTCAGAAGACGCTATGAGCACTTGATTCATTATTGGCGGGCTGTGAAAGTAGCGCTTCAAGAGCCTCCACAGCCGTCCAATGTTTTGAAAGATGGCTTTTGGCCCACATCTCGGGTTGAAGCGATTGTGGAGGATCAATACGTAGAGGACGGTGACATTCGGGAAGAGTTTGCAGAGGATGACATTTACGTTGGGCAGTTGCGGGGTCATCCATTGCCATCATTTAGGGTGGGTCGAGACCTAACGAAGGCTACTTCCTTGCAATCCGACCAGCAGATGGTGACACTCGGCCAGTTTGGATTGCGAGGGCGTTGTCTGATCCTAATTGTAACCCATAAAGACCAAACTGTGTCCTCATTCAGTACTTTCGTCCAACATCTAGGGATCAAAATGTCCAGGACTACTACATTGGATGGGACACCTCGAGAGGTTTGCATTGGAAGGTTGATGATACTGAACCTCCACTTTGGGAAGAAATAAATGCTATGATGACAGCATGGAAGTCTAGGATCAAACGAGGTACTATCGAGTGTATGATCAAAATTCCATCAGCTCAGATCGAAGTCATTAACCAAAGTTTGGCTTTGTATAATTCTCGTTAAGCCGCTGTTGATTGGAGGCGATGGAGAGTATGGCTGGCTTGCTACGTCTATGTGATAGTGTGTATTTGACTATTATTGTGATACTTTGCGCTTTGATGCAAGCGATATAGAGTCTATACTATGACTAGTTCATTAGACGTTGTAGATTTCTTTTGACTTATTTCTCATTTTATTTTTGCGTGTATCACTTTGAGGTTGAAGATTTCCATTTCAAAGACTAACTGTTTTGATTTTGAAAAAAATACGTATTGCAAGTGCAATATTTATATTTTATTAATATATTTACTATTACATTATACGTTTACTTCTTTGTATATTTGATCCGTTTTCCTTAAAAGATTAACTGTATGTGTTTGCTTTTAAAAACAAGTATATATAAAAGGTTTAGTGGTTAAGACCACTGTTTTTTTGTTAGCGCGTTAAGCACTTGTCACAGTTTAGGGTACGGGGCTGGTTGGTTGTTACAAATTTCCTGCCTGCCGAGGCTCACTTAGCTGCACCAAGTCATGCATATGTCATATCCGCTCAAACGAATTCAATGGGAATCGAACCCGGACCACCTATAGGAGATAACACCCACTCACAACCAACCATTGAGCTCATCACTTGGTTTCGAGGAGATGAGAAACCACTGCCTTATACATAAGCATTATTTTTATTTAAAATGGTACTATATTAGTTTCAAATCGACCGTTCTTTTCATGACTCTCATTTTAATGGAAACTCCTCTTTTCAACTAGGAACGATCATTCTTTCGGTAACTCTCGTTTTAATGGAAATTCCAACTTCCATAGGATATATGTACTAACTATCCACCTAAATTGACAATCCATTTAGATTCAATCCTCCCCCTTGAAAATGAGAGATATGATTTTGAGAGGTCCCAATTCTCTCATTTTAATGAATATTATGTTTCAACCTTGGGATTCTTCCTATGTAGTATCTCACTTTGGGCAACGGTAGTAACATCGTCAGGGCATTTGCTAAGAGGCTCCTCTTCTTCCAGCAGATCAAAACATTCAAATCCTGTCCACATTAGGAACACCAGCATATGTTTAAGAAGTATTACAGAAGTACTGCAATTTCAACCCATTGTCCGATTTGCAAACTATGTCGTTCACAATCAACTATAGTAAAGAAAATTGTTTGTTCCAAAAATCTCTTGTCCTACTAGAAAGGATTGCCAAAAAAACTCCGTGGTTGAAAGTAAACTATTTAGTCGCGATCTAAGATATCTACCCTAAACATATTCAGGTTGATTAAAGTAACTCGAGGATGTCTCCCGCACGCAACAGATTGGTGACAAAGAAGGTCTTCCACCCTGATGTGAGGCGCGCAGTGACCTTCGGTTCAGTGCTATCTTATAATATGTAAACTATGCATTCCAATTTAACCGCCATCAAGGCCATGTGCTTTAGGCCAAGGAGGTAGACCTCGTCTCTATGAATCATGCGACTATTCGAATCCCAAAATTGTCCAGGGATCCTCTGCGCATATCTTGGTGACCAAATTGTGAACACTATGAAGTAAAACAAAAATAAAATAATAATAATTGAACAATTTTTTTAAAATCTCAAAGTTTAGGAAATAAGAATATATTCTTTCCTTTACAAATGTTTGACTAAAAGTTCTATAATTCACAGAAATAAAGTCAAAAGTGGCCATATGAATGTCATCATATCATCTCGGTTGGCGTGTCTGGGGTCAAGGGATAAGTGCCATTGAACGACGTTGACTACGAATCGAGGGTAGTGGGGTGCAAACCCGCACGTTTTGCATATTGGGCTTTCCACGATACTCGGGTTCCGCAAAATGCGCACGTGGAACTCCGAGTGTGCCCTCAAAGAGAAGAACAAGTGATCGTCCACTCAGATGTTGGTGTCCAGTATGAATGTTTTCAGGCCACCGTGACCATAGGCAAATACTCGGCACCGTCTCAGATGTTTAAAAAGCTTGGTTACTGTCAATCGAATTGTCCAAAATTTTGCGAGATCTCCTTCCAATCTAAAGGTGACGTCGTCATGGAATTTTGACCCATGGTCCTCGACAAATTTGTAAAGAATATCCTACAAGAGAACCAATGACAAACATTTAGCTCGACTGCTCGACTGTAACTACATTTAAATCAGACTGAGTGAAAAGGTTTGATTTAGTTTGATTTGTACTAAATACTTGCGCAGCTTGCATTTTAGCTTGGATCGAGCTAAATCAACTCACAACCAACATTGCATATGGACAACAATCAATATATATGCGTTATTTTTAACTAAATATGGACAGTCCAGAGTCCAAGAATAATAAACAGCCATAATATATCGATCAACGGGTAATGCACCGAGCGAGGGCACGAACCGATGGATCCCCCGATGTAATGGGATTGAAAGAGTTTGCGCTTACTAAACCTTGGAAATTGAGAGTAAAATTTTTCAAATTTCTAAAATTTTTCAATTGAGTATGGGCACCAAGATCTCCTAGCCGATACATTGATTTCTGAAATACTTGAATAAATGTGTGCTTACCTTAAAGATAATCATATAACATTCTGAGACTTCTAGGGAGATCCCCCGATGATTGATTATACTTGGAGGAGAGTGTCTCGAAATAGAGAGAGTCTAGAACAGCGAGACTATAATGAAGTGCGCTTGCTTATCTTACGTGTGAAAGTGGAGAATGTAAAGTATCGATTCCAATAACAGGATTCAAAAATAAAACGCTTCAGCACATCTGTCGAGCTCCACAACGCCTGCGATACCTCACAAAGATAGAAGAAAAAATGACAGAGAATACAAAAGTCAGGTATAAATTTAACATGGGGGGATCCACCGATCCTCTGCAGAGCATTAGATGCAGGAACATACAAGAATTCCTTAGAATAAGAACAGAGAGTTCCCTGTAAACATGGGGCGACCCCCCGATCTGGTCCACCAATACTCTGCGAATTATCAATTGAAATGAAAATATTGCACATAGGTTGATCCCCCGGTCCTAAGTAGGACATTTAGTGCATGAAGAATATAGAAGTCCAGTATCCAGATCACATGGGGGGATCCACCGATCCTCTGCAGAGCATCAGATATAGGAAGATAAAAGAATTCCTCAAAACAAAAACACAGACACCAATCACCATGAACCAGCTTCATGGGCGGGGTACCAGAAAATGTCTTCTTCTTACTAGAAGATCTCCTTAAAGAGTAATGAATAAAAAAAACAACCCCCACAGCAGATCGCCGGATCCTATGGGTCGATCCCCCAATACGAAGTAGGAAATTTAGTCCATTACGAATACAAAACTCCAGTATCTTGTCAACATGGGGCGATCCACCGATACTCTTCGGAACATCAGCTGCAGGATAAAATAAGAACGCCTAAAAAGAAGAACACAAAGTTCTCATTACACACCGGGCGATCCCCCGACCCGACGTGGGACATATGAATCATTTGATAAAGACAGTGGCTTTCCCCTATATACATCATTGTGCGGGTAGCCATGGCTGTAATTACAGAGTATTCCTACAACCTCAAGAATCACAACACTGATCGCTCTAAGTTCTCCCGGAGACACATGAGCTCTTGTGGGGTCATTTCCTCCAACAGCTTGTGAAGGTACAAATCTTGAGGTAGAGCTGCATGTGGCCCACACTGCAGCTTCTTCATGTCACTCCATATCGATCGCAGTAGTCTGACGACTTCCTCTGACGGCAAAAGCCAAGAGTTTGGCGGCAATTGTGCTGCATGCCAGAAGGCCAACTTAACAACGAAACATTCGACTCGGGTGTAAAGGTACCTCCGAAAATGCGAGCATGTCTTGGCCACATTTATGATGAGCTGCAAGGACTCGAAGTCGAGGTGGAATACGAACTCGTCATCCCAGACACAGTCTGTATAGACTGACTTCAGAATAAAATCCGCAAACGGGAAGACCCACGAGCGATGCATCTACAGACCGCCACATATCTGTAAAAGTCAGAACAAATCGCTCTTGAAAGAGTGATTCAAAACAACTCTAAGTTGAAAGAGGTGGATACCTGAATGCTACATTTAACTAGTACTTCTGGACTGGAAAGAGTTCTAAAGTAACACATCGGGGGCTCCTCCGATGACCATCTGAACAAGATATAATATGAACAGGAACATGTCTAGATTAAGTAAAACTAAGGCGGGTTCTACTGTGAGCGTAAGAAGTAACACCAGGATTCCTGAAGTGCAAATACAAACTCAGAGAAGCGCCAAATTACTTGATATATTGTGGACCCGCCCTCGTTAGCAACACAGTACAATATTCTAATAGTGAACCACGATAAGAAGCACCCACAGTAGACAACTCTAAGCAGGTGCAACCTGAGAATTTGATCCCGCGCAAGCAAAGCAATGCACAACAGAATTAGAAACTCAAGAAACCTGGCCGCTAAAGTAAAATCATCAAGTGAGTGCATACAAGTAATGAACACGACGACAAAATGCGAATTTAAACAGAGAAGCGTGCCTGTGATGAATATACTGCGTCGTCTGCTGGAGGCCATCTGGAGAACTCAGTAGACACTATTACACTGTGGTGGCTTTGGCAGCTGAAGGCCCACACGGCACGACAGCGTAATTATGGCTGGAGTTCATGATGAAAATTGCACTACTTAAGGTTAAAATAGCTTAATCAATAAAATGCTAATCAATAATCATAAGCAGCCAGTTTAGGAAGGTCATCATTCACTGGTTGATAGCCCAAGACCGTGAACTGTGCCTGCATATTTAATTGAAAGATGAAAATCAAATATGATATGAAATATTCAAAATGAATTATGCTCATCGGGGGATCCTCCTATACCAACCTTTGGCACTGGTATGAAGGTTCTCTAAAACATTATTCAAAAGCAGCAAGCAGTAAACATCGGGCGATCGCCCGATCCTTTAGCGCTTTATGGATATTGAAACACCCACTAGCGCCGGCATGAAGCTTCTGTAAACAATTTATTTTGGAGCACCATGTAGAGAACATCGGGCGATCACCTGATCCTCTGGCGGAATTCAAATCCAGACACAGCGCTGTATCCTCCAGGTTGATAGTACGCGAAGAATATGCGATTTGTCTAAATCATTGCACAAAACATCTCCTAGCAAAGAAAAATAAACATCACCTCCAACGAGGTAAAGAACATTAACTTCAATAATATAAAAGCGCATGAATTTCTCGTTGAGATAAAATTACATTCCCCACAATATGTAATACAGTTGGGTGCAAAAGTAGTGGGCTCTATAAAACAAACTTCCGCCAAAAAGTAAAACTCAAAATAAAACCACACTAAACCCGCAAAGTAAACCCAAGTCCACGACATCTCAGCATGAACGATGCTAGTAGGTCGTCATAAAAATGAATAATGCTCATCGGGGGATCCCCCGATGATGCACCACCCACTTGCACTGTCACGAAAATCCCATTCAGGGATCTGCAATGTTCGCTCTCGTCAAGTGGTCTAATACACGAGCTTTATCCCTCTTGGGTATGGTACCTGACTTTGGATTAGCAATCCTAGAGTAAAACTCGTACAATACAACAGCAACGTCGATCCATTCGGGACGGCGGTCCTCCACAACCCACTTAGTTGACCAACAATTCTCATACTTCTTAGCCATATCTCATGCAACGTTCTGGGGCTCACAATACTGGATAAGGAACTTTCCATATTTATCGTCCCCTTCATCCCTACACACTGAAGACACAGCCCTTCCCAGCTATACATGACACACTACTGGGTTTTCAGGTCCGAGAAGGACCCACCAGAGAGGGGCGATCTGCCGCCAGGGATTAAATCGTTCTTCGGGTTGTTCGTTTGCTGACCCGCAGTACGCCTGAGGTTCTTCGTCCTCAGGAGTCTCGTCGAATTGTAACAAAGTCAAGCGTGGGATAGTGAACGACGGCCCTCTCCAATCGTGTAGGGGCCGAAAGCCCTCCACAAGGCGCGACGGTGTTGGGGGGAGAGGCTTCTATAGCTCATCGAGGACTCGAGACCAGTATTGCACATAAGGTTCGAATGCAGCAGCAAACGTCGAGCACCCTCTCCGACCACTGTCCCAGTACTCAATGTACTTGCGGATTCCGAGCATCATGAAAGTCCGCTTCTCTGTCGCTTTTGCTGCAGACTCTCTTGCCTTCTCCTGATTTCCCGTTGCTGATGGAACTTCGCTACCCCACATGTGCTTGAAAGGGACTGGATTTAACGGACCAGACGGTAGTAATGGGCGCCCGTTGTCGTCCGCTTTCCAAAGTCGAATTGCTGGCTTGTTCTGCGGTTGCCACTCGGTATCCACAGCAAATTTCTTCCATCTCATGACCGGCCAGCCGTCAGAGTCAACATAGAATTTGAAGAGGTGCATGTCGCCAAGGCCAATTAATCGAGTTGCCCCATCGCATTGGTAGCCCTTGATATAGGACTTGAAATCTGCAATCTCCTGCACAAACTCTGGCACGAATGACAATTCCTGGGACTGCATGAATGCCTTCATGAGGTCCGCTAGCACAAAAGTATTTGTGTTTTTGAGTGCCTTCGATAGATGGCTGAAATATGCATCAATATCTTCATGGGTATGTCCCACTAAAAGAAACCCCACCTGGATTTCCTTGAACACCCCCTTTGCCATAAGCAATGATAGGAAGGCCATCAGGAACTGGTTCTTGTTGTGCTTCGCGGAATTATCTAACTGAAGATACAAGTTCGGAGGAAGCCGGGATCGGCCAGTACATTTGTTTGGATCCATCACCGTCAAAGCATCGATGCACCTGGACTTTTTGCGTAACAATGCTTCAAATAGAGAATTAGCTGGGGGATGGGGAAAAAGCGACCGTGATTCTCGGAGAGGTGGCTCTACAAGTTGCCTAAATAATCTTGCAAGAGAAGAGATGGTGGCATTGGAATTGCACGGCCAGCAATCGGGTGAGTAATGCGTGTACGCGCCGTCGCAGTGGCCATGAGCAACCATTCCAGTAACGTTCATGGGAAGCTGGCCCAAGCCGGAGGTTGCCTTTGTTGTAGTCCGCATCCTTGGAAGAGCTGTCTTGGCTGTATCTATTTTGTCGTGAATTACGCAAAGAAATTCCTGGGGATTTCGCTTCGATTCTTCACGGCAAGTAGCGTAGAGTCGACGGCATGATGCGTGATGATTCAAATGCGAAGTTCATTGTTTCAGAAATGAAACATACTCGGGGCTGCCCTTAGGACACGTTAAAAGAAACTGTTGAAGTGTGTCGCACTCGGTACATTTGGCAAAATTGCTTCCAACAGGTTTGATAGCAATGTTGTTGAACATGCCTTTCTTGATCCGGCTAATTGCAGACTGACTGACCGGCGAAGGCCGTAAGACACGTTTGTCTGTGTGTGATCAAGGTGCATAAGTTAACTTACAAGACAAATGAATGGCAATTAACGTAATCACGGACACAATTCCATGGAAGCATCGGGGGATCCCCCGATACCAAGAGTAAAAAGCTCATAGAACGCACCTCATTTGCATCAGCGTGGACTCGAGTCCAATTGTTTCCAGACAGAAGATACTTCAAAGTATCCATTCGCCTGTGCTTTCCTGTTCTACGCATCTGGTTCGGCATTTCATCAGCGTTCTCAGCCACGATCACAGCAATTGTGCCCATGGCCTGAACTGTCCCAATCCGGGGCCGCTTGCAGCCTTTATTTCCATGCTGACCAGAAAGTACGCCTTCATTGTACTTCTCCATATACGAATGGAATGTGGACTTGGCAATACCATGAATTTTATACCAAGCTGTTGCGCAAACCTCACTTCCCATGAGTGTCATATACTTAATTCTCACCCCCTCCTTTGCGTGCATCTGTCCTCCAGCCGCGATGGCATACTCACGACGATCTTCATAACTCTTTAGCTAGAACAACTGTCTGACAGAGCGAGTATCAGCCGAAGGGAATACCTGGCAACATCATAAACTGCAACACTTCTTAGCGCTAACCAGTCTAATCTCAGCCTCTTCCGTCTTCTTCGTATACAGGGATACCTTTGGATCTTTACAGCGCTTTCTGTTGAGAAATCGATACGGAGCTTTCTGAACTCCTCCAAGATATGCGTCAGGGTCGACAACTTCAGGAAGTGAAGCAAAAAAAAGAAGAGTGGCATTGAGGCTGCGACCACCAAAAGAAAAAAAACATTCTGAAATTGGCCACTTCTGATGCGTCATGATCGTCATTATGTCACCGTCCATTACTTGAAGGACAGTGACCCCAACAAACCCATCGCCCAAAGTACTGTCCTGGAAATGATTCGTTGGAAGGCAGCAATTGATTCTTCCCGACGCTACTTCCCGTCCATTCTCCGCCTTCTTCATGATTTCATGCTCCACCCACTGCGATCTTGCAAGGAAGGGATAATCCGCGTTGGCGACATCCTCATCGATCGAGGGATCGCCCGATGGTATCATCGAATCGACAACTTTCCAAACAACAGTCTTATCTAAGGCTTGGCGAATCACACTAATGCCAAGCTGTCAAGGATGTAATGGCAGAGTTTAAAACTCTGGAAAAATCTGAGATGGCCGTAGCAGAACATATTCTTGAATATCGTCCGGAAAACACACTTCAAGCCAGATCCCACCTGGTTGAGCTTCAAGGATGAATCCGGAACCGACGACACTGATATCAAGATATAGGAGTGACGTCCATCCCATTGCGGAGCTGAATTCAGGGTGGCATAAGTCGAGTCAGAATTCGAGTCGCTCCTAGAGGCCATGCCTCGGCGTCAGAAGTTATCGGGGGATCGCCCGATGGTGTTCTGCAACCCCTATCCCCAAGCGAGATCCGGGCGCCCGATAGAGCTCTCCTACCTGCGGCGTGGAGGTATATCGGGGGATCGCCCGATACTTGTATGCAACAAGTAGTCCTATGCAGGATGTGGGGATCTCCCGATGCTGCTATGTAACCAGCGGCGCTGAGACAGATCATCGAATCGCCCGATGCAAGTCTGCAACCCAGAGGCCTACGGTGGATCGGGGGATCGCCCGATACAGATATGCAACCCGTAGTCCTCAATAGGATCGGGGGATCGCCCGAAGGTGTTCGGCAACCAGCGGAGCTCAGGTGTATGGGGGGATCGCCGGATGCATGTCTTGAACATGTACTGCTAAGAACATCATATTCATGAAAATGAAAGAATGGGAACCTCTAAAAATAGTATTATGAAATTTCAAGTGGATGTATGGGAGTTAATGGTTAATATAAATAGTAAAAGAAACTCGCAGTTTTCATTAAATTGAGAGTTTTATATAGAAGAAGACATTCTGACCGTCAAACTTTTGATTTATGATTGCAAATCTCGTGTACAAGGTCTAAATTATTCGTGTACCAGACACCAAGTCATGAGCTCAGTGGTTGGTTGTAAGGGGGTGTTTATCTCATGTAGGTGGTCCGGGTTCGATTCCGCTGGACTCGTTTGAGCGGCTATGAGATATACATGACTTGGTGCTGCTAAGTGGGCTTTGGCACGCAAGAAAGTTGTAACAACCAACCAGCCCCGTACCATAAACTGTGACAAGTGCTTCATGCGCTAACAAAAAAACAATAAATAGTGGTCCTAACCACTACCAATTTTTTTTTATAAATCAAAAGTATTATGCAATCAAACATACACCACAAATAAATCATGTAAAGAAGTTACCAAAAACAAATGCACGTGTACAATGAAACAATGAATATATTAACGTGGTACGTAGAATGCACTTGCATATTTAAAACAAACCAAATACAATAGAATAGAAAAACACAGTTCAAACAAATAACATCAAACTATTACATGTAACTTCTATACTACTAAATTTTGCAACACACAAAACTAATACGTCTACTCTCAGAGTAGATACAAAAAATCCTTCGCAATTGGGCCAAAGGATTATCTACGCAAGCAATGAAGACATATACATCACTATATAGATGTAGAAATACTCAAATATGTCATCAATCAATGAATCCAGTTCAAGCACCAGAATATGCAGCTATGCTGTCGTTGATGACTTCGATTTGGACCACTGGGATTTTCAACATACATTCCGTTGTATCCTTGATTCTTGACTTCCACGCTGTCATCAGAGAATCCGTATGCTCCCACACCGTAGGTTGACCTTCATCAACCTTCCAACGCAATCCTCTAGAGGAATCCCACCTCGTGTAGCTTTCTTGAACAATTTCATCTCTGGATGTGGGCAGGAAATACTAAATGAGCACACAATTCGGATGATCCAGGTTTGTGTTTGGATCTGACAAGGCTCTCGCAATCCATACGGGTTTAGAATCACCATCCGCGGGCCGTATAGCAACAAAATAGCCTTCAAAGACATCACGTCCAACTCAAAAGGATTGCAATGGACGATTGCGCATCTCTCCAACGTACGCATCATCCTCCGCAAACTCCTCACAAAGCCCACCATCTTCAGCAAATTGATCCTCGACCCTCGCAGCAACACGAGTGGATGGCCAAAATCCGTCTTTGAGTGCAATGGACGGTTCAATAGGCTCCTCCAACGCTGCCTTCACAGCTCGCCAATAGAACACCAAATGTTCATAGCGTCTTCTATACTCTCCAGATCTGTCTTCAGCGGACATTGTCTCCCAGTACTTGATAAATCCCGAGAGGCCCTTCACAATGTCCTCCACACCTCTCTTTGAACGGTGCATGACGGGAGCCGGTTCTCCACGAGGCCATAAACTACGACCTTTCGAATCCTCCCTCCACAATTTAATCCCACTGCAATCCTTCGGCAACTAATCGACATCAGTGCAAGATAACTTGAACTTCATGACGGGGCAACCAGTGGAGTCCAGGAAGAATTTTAATTGTTGAGCCTTTGTGTGACCGACAAGAGCCTCATCTCCATCTCTGATAAAACCTTCAATGAAACCTTTAAAATCGGGCACCTCCTCGACGAGATGGGGAATACTGGGTACTGATTCCACATCCATGAAAGACTTCATGAGCAAAGGAATTGTAGGGAAGTTATCTTTCTTCAACAACATGCTCCACCTTCCGAACAGAGCGTCGATGTCGTCGTGGGTGTGACCCGCCAACATAAAATTAACATACACCTCACGAAATTTTTTCTTGGCTACAAGAAGTGGCCAAAAACAGAACACATATCTGTTCTTATTGTCACCGGTGTCATTGTCCATCTGCACATTTATAATGGGAGGAAGTGAAGTTGCTGGAACAATATTTTCTGGAGCAGGACGAAAGAGGACTTGCACATGTCAGCTCTTTGAAGGACATCATCGAAGATTGGAGCGGACTTTGACCCAACGAACAATTCCCTAGACGAGTATTTTGGAGGTAATTCGAGATCTCGCAATAGCTTCGCGAAAGAACCCACTGTGTAGTTCGAATCGTGAGCAAAATTATCAAGCCCGTAATGCGCGTAGCGGACATCCCCATGACTATGGTCGATCATACCCGTAACAGACACGGGCAACTTAATCAAACCATCAAGCTCCTCACTGTTGTGAGAGAAGACGGGAGAAGCGGTTTTTGCATGATCCATTTTGTCGTGCATAATGGTCAGGCATTCGTGCGGGAAAGAACTGGATCTGTACCGGTTTGCATAATATAACTCTCTATGAGCTCGGGCAGCGGATAAATGCACCTCGAGCTTCTTTGGCCACAACAAAGCCTGCTCCGACCCTGCTGTGGCGCCCCGCCTAAGAGCGTGCAATCTATCACATTTGGAGCACTGGGCGAAATTATCTCCCAGTTTCTTTGCGACGTACTGAGGAAAGCTTAACCTTTGAATCCTGCTCAAACAAGAGGGCGACACTTTCTGCAAACCAAATGATGCATTTGCAGCATTGATCTCCGGGATGGTATTCTTCCATTTCCATGTGGCCGGAAGAATCATAGACACGACCTTCTCTCCCGATTTAAGAGTGCGAGTTCTGTGTGGCATATGATCTGCAGAGTTTTCTAAACTGCACCTCAGAGTAGCAATGGCCTGAGACGTATGCTTTCGAGGCTTCAGTAAACTTGTGTTCCCATGAGGCTATGCTTGAAGACCTTCAGCAGCAAACCTTTGGAAGCGATGGAAAGTGGCTTCTGACACTCCAACTATGTGCCTCCATGCACGTATGCAAACGTCAATACCCTCGACAGTGATAACCCTCCTACCATGAGCGTCACGATGAATCTGCTTGTGGACATCCAGCTTCATATGGAATCTGAACTGAAAGGAAGTATCACGGTACATACGCTCTCGGAAAGCGCAAATCTTATCCCTAGGGAATGGCTGAACACAGTTCTTGGAACAATAGACTTTGCTGGAAACAGCATTTATCGACTCCTGTGTTAGCAAACCTTTTGCTTTGACGGATGTCTCACGTGGAGGGTTCCTCACAGTACTGGTGTAACGTGTGCTACGCGACGATCCCGGCTGGGTAAGACTTGCTAAACGGCAGTTGTAATTGTACCGCAGATCGTGGTCTCTTAGGCTAGCACCATTACAGTAGACAAACTCAATCGGCCAAGCCCAAACAGAGTACCTCCAATCATCTGGCACATTAGCAGTGGAGAGGCTCTTCGAAATTTGAACGGCCACATAAGTGTCCCCAAGTGCCCCGTTGCACCCGAGCACAAGGTCGGAGCTTACACTATGACATAAGCCTTCAGCCACAGGAGAGCCTCCATCGCTGTATAGTGTTACGAACTTGGTAATCCATAGCCTCTGTGGAATACCTTCGAAGTTGGGAATGTCGAGTGACTCATCCATAATACCCCTGCATACTCAAAGACAACAATAGTACTACTCACCAGTTAACTGAACAAACAATTCAACTCGACTCGAATTAAATACCCTAAATCCTGATATCAAATAACTGTAACGCATTCTCTCCAGGACTCCTTTTAATCAAATATAGTTAATACAAGCCTAGCTTGTTCAACTCAAATCGAGTTGAATGGTCCTGACTCATTCAACTCGAATCGAGCTGAATGGTCCAAACTATTCAACTCGATTCGAGTTGAATGAGTCCAGACATGAACAGGTCATTAAACAGGAACAGAGTTTAACATGAACAGGTCATTCAACTCGAATCGAGTTGAATGGGTACATCCCTTTTAACTCCCATCTACTTAAATGTGTCCATCTCATATATCTTGAGTCTAGTTGAATTAATAGTTTCACTGGCATTAGGTTGACAGATCTGGTACAATTTCACTTTTAAAAAGAGCTTCACTTTTGGGACGCGAGAGATAATAAACTTGAGTAGATAATCCAAACCTTACTTTTGATGCTCTTTTTAACACTTCTTAAAGAATTGATAACCGAATATGACCAATAATAGGGACAACAATGAACAATGAGATTAGCAAATAAATTGTGCACCATTTCTTATTCATGAACAAATTGAAGCAATTGTACAATGCAAGCACTTTTAACAATTATAGGATTTTCATAAGTAATTAATGTTTACTTCATTGATTTGATTTGATTTGATAGTTTTGAACAAAATAAAAACACTAAGATGAAATAGTTTTGAGAATTAACAAGAAGGCTGCATTAACTGTTTGATCATGACTACGACAGAAATTCGTAATTCATCATGTCATGGCGAAACGCAAGTAGCTTACGTCATTGAGTGCCGAAGTGCTTCCCTAATTGCAAAAAAAACTTTATATTTTGAAAAGACCCTCGGTCCTAGCGACAACGGTGGTGCGCAAGGGGTTTGTTAAATCCGAGTTGATAAACAATAAACTGCTTCTGGTCAAATCTTGACTGTATTCTCAGAAGATATTGCATGAATAAGTTACTTGAAAGAATTCATGGTTCATAGAATTAACCAGCATATTCATTGTAATGGGAAAATTTCAAGAATTTGGGAATATGCAAATAATGTGCACATTTGAAATTCATGAGAACTTTGAAATTTACGTCACTGTTTATATAATTCATAAGCTTTAATTAAAATAAAGTACGGAGCTTGCTGTAGTTAATGCATTTAAAAAATTAAAATGTTGTAATGAAGCAAATTATATGTTGAAAATGGAGTAACGTACAAGTTGTAATTACATTAAATATGTAGAATGCATGAGAAAATTGAAGTCATCGAATGAATTAACAATGAATAATTTGGTAAAAAATTTAAATTTCAGCATTAGCATAATTTTTTACTGGTACCAAGTTATATTTAATTAGAACTCTATGTACAACGACTTATAATAACAAACCTTACAAGTTGCAAATAATGTGAACCACTAAAATTCATGAGAATTTAAAATTAATGCACGCATTTTAGCGCGATATAATGTTTAAAAAATTTAAAGTACAGTATTTGCTGTAGTTAATAATTTAATTAATGCATTCATTCAATAGTCGTATGAGAAGAAATTAAATGTTGAAAATGAGAGAACAGTGAAGTAGTAAGTACTATGAATACGTTAAATGCTTTATTGACAACATTAAAGTTCTGCAAGGATTTGCAAGAACTTGGTCACCCTTGTCAACAGAAACATCTTAAGGAACATGTCAAAATACACCTCATATGCCCAATTTGAACAACATGTGAATAATTCATGGCTACTTGAAAAGTTAAACGATTGGTTGTTTTGCTCAGTTTAAGTGAAGTACCCATTCAATGGGTGCACTGTAGCTCGATTCGAGATAAATTGTCAATAAATTCTTGAATTGAAAATCCTTTAGACATAACGAGTATAGTATAATTATGTTGTAATTGCTTTGAAAATACTTAAAACCTTTACTTGCATGATAAGTGTTGAATCGTCAATTTCATATTATTTTAATGTTTTATGATTGCATAGCAAGATAGATCGTTTTATCTTGCACTTTAAGGTTTTTTTATTTTTTGCGGATTTTGCTATCAAGTTTTATAAGAATGCATGGACAAAAACTTGGAGAACGTGCTATTAATACTTCGATATCAATCATCGTTACTTATGGAGTGTGAAGGTCATCATTCATACCGGACGTTCAAAATATGTATCATTTCGATTCGGTAGTGCATGAAGAAACTTTGTAACTTCGCATTTGTTCTCAAAAGACGATACATTGTTGTTCTCTCTTATACCATGATATCAATCATCGATATTTATATGGTAACTTCTCCAGCAGTAGTAGTCCAGCTCTTTTAATTCCCAATTGCTAAACAATGCGATTCGTGTGTAAAAAAAAAATTTAATTTAAATTTTTAAATAAAAAATCAATATTGAAATGAAGTCATGCGACTTTTAATAAACAGACAATGTCCCACTATTTGCATTAAGTTACACAAATGCGGCTACTACGATAAGCGGTTGTGCATTATCTCTTAATTTATAACAATAATTGAATTGTTCCTTCAGAAGCCAATCATTTCCATCGCCCACAGCCAATCGTTGTTCATTACAATAATGACATTAGTGACATTACAATAGTGACAGTAGTCACATTAAAGTACTGACAGTACTAACATTAGACATTCGGAAAAATTGAAAATATTTAGACTTCATACATTAGACATTAGACATTAGATAGTAGACATTAAACATTAAACATTATTTAGACATAATTAGACATTAGACATTATTTAAACATTAGACATTTATGCAAAACTAAAGTATGTATGATTTATAACGTTTAAACAAAATAAAGTACAGTTCTAGCAATAATTTTATGCGTTAGATTAATTAAAAGGTTATAGCGAGGGCAATTAAATCTATGAAGACAAGTATGGTAAAAAAAAATTGAAGTTGTAAATAATTTCAACATTAAACATTTAAGACAATTATGAAATTAGGGCCAGGATTGTATGCCTTACGAGGACATTAGATCTATGGAACGAAACAATGAATAGAGAAGTTCAAAACATTTTGAATAGTTAAGTTAAATGCATGATAACAGTGAAATCATGCAAGGATTATTCTAATGTATAATGTCTTTATATGTCTGTTTGGCCTAGCAATTAATCCTTGTTGTTTACAGTCTCAATTGAATATGCGTGGAGATATATCTTAGTAGTATATACATCAGGAAATACGGATGGCACTGCTTTCACGTACATGCATGCATAGGCCGAGCGGTTCCATCATGCATGAACATGACGACTTTTACAAATATATATTCATATGACCCTGCCATTAACCACTTTTGCCAAGTAGACACAATATCCATGCATGCAGACCAGAAAATCAAATGTATCTATGCTGAAACTCGTCACTAGCTCTAACCGCAAATCCCAAAGACAACGGGGAATACCTAATGTAGATTTGGTAACATTAGACATAAGACATTATGTAGACATAAGACATTATGAAGACATTAGACATTAGCGCATGAGAATGAAACTTCAGAAAATTCTCAACTTCCTTGCTTTTTCAAGAAACTTAAAGTCATTCACATGTACAAGACAGTTTGTATCGGTAAGAGCATCTTCTCCAACACTTTCTATAAATCGCTACCTCTCCCTAAATTTGAGAGTGTTTCAATTGTACAAGAATAGCATGTATTATCTTCTTCGACAGTAAATGAACTTTGTTCATATTTTCTTCAGTTGCGATTGTATTTGTTTAGTATTGAAATAGACATGGTCAAAATTAAACTTGACAATGGGAAATGTTTTGTCATGTCTTTCAATGATATATTGTTAATTAATGATTGATTAACATTATTGCAAATGAGTTATAATTTCAATTTTATAGACCTACAATTTCAAAACTACTATACACGTGACTGTCATGACCGTTGTTTAGGATAATTACTTTAATTTCATTTCGTATAACATTTTAATTGAAGATTTGCAATAATATACAACAATTCAATCGCTTTACTTATGTAACACCATATACATTATACTGGCAAAATTAATGTATTTGTGAAAAAACTGGTTATGTCTAGTTCAACTAAATTGCATGCACTCAACAGGTACTTTATTAAAAGTTCAATGAACGAAACAACCAATCGTCATAATTTTCAAAACGTCATTACTTCCTCAAATGTTGTACAAATTGGGAATATGAGATGTATTTTTACATATACATTGCATATTTTCTTTTGACAATGGTGACAAAATTTATAGTCGTTTTTTAAAGTAAGATTAAAATGACTTTTCTTTGGTGCATCGCTCAAACTCACAAATTGATTATGCAAATGCATCCGCAATGTCAAATTCTATTAATGTTTAATGTTAAACGTGAAATGACAAGTGTCAAATGTTGCAACATCATTAAAATTTAATGTTTTTAGCACTACACATCATCCATTAAAATCCTTGCATAATTTCAAATAATGGTTGTTAATAATGCCGATAATATATTCATAGTATTTACTACTTGACGATTTTCTCATTTGTACGATTTAATACGACTATTTAATGTTTAATCTCATTATTTAATATTTAATACGATTTTCTCATTTCTTCTAATACGACTATTTAATGAATGCATTAATGAAGTTAACTACAACAAGAACCGTCCTTTTAATTAATTTAATGATTTATTTAAAGCATTATCCAGCATACAAACACTTGCATAAGTTAAAAATTCTCATGGATTCTAGTAGTCGACATTATTTGCAACTTGTAAAGTTTGTTATTTTGAATTGTTGTACTTAAAGTTGTAATAAAATATAATTTGGTCCTTAAATAATTCGCTACTGCTGACATTTAAATTTTTAAACATATTATTCCTTGTAAATTTTTTCCCAATCCTTAAATTTTCTCAAGCATTTTACTTATTCAATGTGTTTACAACTTGTACGTTCCTCAATGATTTTGAAAATATTATAATTTGCCTCATTAAAACATTCTAATTTTTGAATGCATTAATTAAACTACAGCAAACACTGTACTTTAACCCCTAAACGTCCTCACCTATGTCCAGTTTAGGCAGTTTTGCAAAGATGCATTATAAAATGCAATTAATATGAATATTTAGAACTTGATGTATAAATAAAAGTTATACATTTTTAATTTTAGATTCTATCTATACGGTTAGATCTATGACTGCTATCACTAATCTTTTTTTATAAATTTTGAAACATAAAATAAAAAATTATTTTGTAATTCAATTACGAATAAGATATTGACAATATGTGGATGAAATTTGTTGTGATGGGTTATAGTGTAGTACTTTAGGTGTAGTGATTTTTGGAGATTTTTTGGATGCTTGATTTTAATAGTTTTTTTTTTCAAGAACACTTTTAGACCAAAATCTTCAAGATTTTCGGTGAAACACTACAACACAAAATGAGGCATAATTTTTTCAAAAATTATTTACTTTTCGATCGAATCACACATACATGAAGCTAACTTCCCATAAAAAATTCAGTAAAAAAATCACACCACAAAAAGTGAATGACGGATGAGAAAATACGGATGAAATCTGTACATTAGGCCAAAAACGCCTGCTTAGGCAGTTAGGAGTTCATATAATAAAGCATTATTACGTATACAAACGCTTGCATAAATTTATAATTCTCATGGATTTTAGTACTTGACATTATTTGCAACTTGTAGGGTTTGTTATTTTGAATTGTTGTACTTAGAGTTGTAATAAAATATAATTTGGTCTTTAAATATTTCGTTAGTGCTGACATTTAAATTTTTAACAAATTAATCCTTGTAAATTTTTTTCCATTCCTTAAATTTTCTCAAGCATTTTACTTATTCAATGTGTTTACAACTTGTACGTTCCTCCATGATTTTGAAGATATAATTTGCCTCATTAAAACATTCTATTTTTTGAATGCATTACTTAAACTACAGCAACCACTGTACTTTAAGTTTTCCTAAACAGTATTAATAATATAAACGGCGGGTTAAATTTTAAAGGTCCATGAATTTTAAACGTAGACATTATTTGCAACTTATACGATTTGAACATACTATAATTTTACACTCCTATCAAAGCGCTTTTCTTGCTCTCGAAAATATAATAAATTAGCTTATTCAAAAAGACTGAGGTAGCTCTAAATTTGAATTTTAGTACGCATTGTACATCTTAAAAAAGTATGAAATACTTTACAGTTCACATGCATTCAACGTAGTGTATATATTATAAAATATTAATATATAAGGATGATATGTTTATTTAAGGATGAATATTGAAATATTTTTTAACAAATAAAATCTTGTGTATTATTGGATAAAACATAAATGTGTTATAATATGTATCATTAAAAAATGATTTTTCTTTGAATGATAGACATAATTCAGATTCTGTATAAAAATAAAGTTGATAACGTATTTAATAAATTTTTATTCTTCATAAAACGATATTTCGATTTTTGGCAGATCAATAATAAAAATGGTTTGGAATTGTAATGTTCAAAGTTAGACACTTATAATATACATCTTTCGCACAAATTTATGCATTTTCCATTGGGAGTTGTGTAACTATCAAAATATTACTTAAAGAAGCGTCATATTACTGCAAATACGCAAATCAAAATACAATACATACTTAATATATATGCATCACATGTATTATGCGGAAGTTCTAGGGTTAGTTCGGAAGACAGTTTGTTCTTTTGTTATATTTTTTAGGAATGTATTCTCTTGTTCAAATTTCATAGGTGTTCCAAATAAGATAATGTGAATTTTTGAAAAATTACAAAAGTGGTTTGTGTCAAGTTTCAATCTTAGTTCAAAAAGAAAGACCTTAAATATGATTTTCCATAGTAAGTAGAATCAAATAATGGAAACCATACCATTTCGTAGTGCATGTCATTCTAATTTCATTACAATATTTTTTTTAAAAATTGTGTGAATTTTGGATTTTTAATTGAATTTCAAGAGAAAACCTTGTAAAATTACTTTAAAAAATATTAATAATAAATATGATGAATCCAACCGTACGGATGTTATCTACACATTGACATTTACAACTTTGTTTTCTACATCAACTCCATTTTAGTTTTTCATCAACCATTTTATGACAAATCGTTGAAAATAGTGTTGAATCGGGACATTAAAGGGTTAACGTATATTTTTGTTTTGAACCGTTAATAGATAAGTCACTATCACTTATACAAATCGCAATAATTTTGAGTGAGTCCATTCTTGACAATCATGAAAGATTGTAACTAACAGTTGTCGATATAGGTTAGTGCTTGATCCATATTGTATTTAACTTTTAATCCAATTATGTTCAAACAAGGTTTTGTTTATTTTTTGCATTTTGTTAACTTCATTTCTTTAGATGTCAACAATATACTTTATACAACTTTTTTATTGTTTCATCATTTACTGGAAAAGTATTTTCTGCCAACCTTGCCTTCCACGTAATGTATGTATATGCATATACATATATATGCAGACATATGTACATATATATACTTCTATTAATATAGTCCATCCATCCTAAAGTTATTGTCATGTTTGAAAGTCATGTTTGAAAGTGCTTTTTTAACCCTTTAATGCCCAGGTAACCACTAAGTGGTCACTGGATCATTAAAAAATGAAATTCTGGAAAGTCTGTAAATCATCTCTGTCCGGTGTCTGAAATTCGAATGTGTAACATTTGATTCTGCAGATGATGCAAAAAGAAATTTTGGAATCTGACTTTCTTAACTATCCAAATACCTAGGTACAAAACACCTAAATACCGCAAATACCTCAAAATGTAGCAAATAGTTACAAATACAACACATGTACTATGTGGTATTTCATGTATTTGGAAGTTTGTTTAGTTGTATTTTTTTTTTGGATTATGTTCTCTTGTTCATGCTCTATTAATGTATGTAGTCCGATTTGAATCAATGTACCAACTCCTTTCTTATTTGAATGTATAAACTTTGTCCTAAACTGTACATGGATAAGTCACTCTCACTTATAAAATCCACAATAATTATGTATGAATCCGTTCTTGACATGAAAGATTGCAATGGAGAGGTGTTGGCACAAGTTATTGTTGAATCTCTTCACTTTTTTATTTGAAAATTTAAGCCAAATTCTATTTAACCTTGAAGTCGCACACCCACCAAAATCTCATTTTTGAGTGTGCATTATACGGTTCAAAGACATACTATAATCTTCCAATCCAACGGCCCGATCGTATCAAGATTTAACCGACGCGTATTTCATTAAGCTATGCTTACATTCATACGGTTGGATATTGTTAATGGTATCCCTAATTGCAACAGCAAGAGTTTTAAGAAGACATCACCCAAAAAAGTGTGGTTTTTCCAAAACTGCTCTGGTCACTAAAGGGTTAAGTAGGCAACAAGAATATTCCTTCTGGCTAAAATTATTTCGATTGCAATGAACACATGCAATGTTCTTCAATCATTCTAGTGATATAATTTGAAACCTTTTTTAAATCTAGTTTCTTATAATATGATCAATGAAATTGACTCAAAAAAATACCAAGAAAAGAAGTTGGACATTCAATAACTTTGGGACGGTGAGAGTACATACATACATGAGTGTCTATGTGTACATGGGCATCGGGTCATTGACATTACGAACGGACACTTTATTCACGCCGGCTCATCTCTTTGGGTTGGTGTTTCTATCTATGTGTACATGTGTATGTACACATTTATATACACGTGTATGTACACATGTATATATACATGTATATACACATGTATATACACGTGTATATGCACATATATATACACATGTATATACACGTGTATGTACAAATGTATATACACATGTATATACATGTGTATGTACACATACATGTACACGTGTATGTGCACATGCCCCGGCACATGCATGTGTGTACACGGGCAGATCGGGCAGCTCGGATGCCTTGGGTAGTGGCAGCGCCAGGTTGTCTCCCCCGACCCGAGAGTTAAGGTTTCATTCTTCTTTTATGGCGCTTGAACTATTGCCTCCTGCCTCTATGTTGTTGCACACCCGCCGTTTTGTTGTCGCTCCCTCTCACACCCTTTGGCTTGCTGCTTTTGCTTCCGAGTGGCTTGTTGCTTGCTGCTTTTGCTTTTGCTTTTCCTTGTGGCTTGCTGCTTTCTTTTCCGAGTGTCAAAGCTCCGGTCGTTGCTAAGAGGCAGTTTTCACGGAGCACTCTCGGCCCTGCTGTGGCTTGCTGCTTTTGCTGGGAAGGCGGTTTTCACAGAGCCTCGTTTTGTGCGTCCCAGCACTGCCGCCCTCAAGCAGGTACGTGTTACTGACTCAGAAGCCTCGCTAGGGTTTAGGGTCTGACGGCAGTTGAATCCCATTCAGTGGATGCCTAGAGTTCAAAATTTTTGTGCTTGGGAGTTTTTGAAATTTGAATGCAATAGACAGCTTCAGATGAAATGAGACCAAGCAGCCCGATGTGCTTAGGATTCAGAATCTATGCTTAGAGTGGAGTATCTAAGTGGCAGTATCATAACTTTAAACAAACATGCAGCTGCAGTCGAAAACTTGAAATGGGAACATGCAGCTCGATCTGCTTAGGGTTTCAATTATTGTTTCAGTCATTGCTTAGGGTTTGCTTAGGGTTTGCCTAGGGTTTGAATCATTCTGGGTTTGCTTAGGGTTTGATTTGCGTAGGGTTTGAGTGCTTGCTTAGGGTTTGAGTGCTTGCTTAGGGTTTGAGTGCTTGCTTAGGGTTTGAGTGATTGCTTCGGGTCTGAGTCTTTGTTTAGGGTTTCAGTCATTGTTCATAGGGTTCTTTACAATTTAAGGTAAATGAAAATAGGCAGTTTGTGATGGATCCACGTGAAGCTATTGTTCTTTGTGAAGCTGTTGTTCTTTGTTTAACCCCTAAAGGACCAAGTGTCCTAATTAGGACATTTAGAGAATCGGGTAGGTTCCGGTGAACACATTTTTAATCGAATTTTGAAGGAAATTTAATAGAAGATTCCCCAATGTGCCACGAAAATGGGGATTCTTTTTTTTTGAATTCCGACACCGTATGTGAAAGTTATGAGGGGAAATGTGTTTTTTTCGGGAGAAAGAACAGCGGGGCAGTAGAGAAATAGTTGAATTTTAGGGGGGGCAAGAAGATGGGCGGTGTGTGGAAAATGGGGTGGATTGTGGGGGGCAGAAGACCACCCCGTTTCCCAAACTCAGAAAAAAATTTAAAAATTAATTTTTTATAAATAAAAATTAATTTTTTATAAATAAAAATAAATTATTTAAACTGAAAAGTATTATTTTAAACTAAAAATATTATTTTTAACTAAAATTTCAATTTCATAATTAAAATTATTATTTAAAAAATTGAAAAATAAAATCATTTTTAAAAGTAAAAAATAAAAAATAAAAATCGTCTAATCAGGGACTGCCACGTGGCAGTGTACCTTGAGAGTTAGTGGGGTCATGAACATTGGAATGGATTGGCACTTCAATTCCCTTCCTCCACCCTTTATTTCCCCCTTAACCCCCAAAATTCTTAGAAAATGTGCTACATGTCTCCTAAAACTTGGAGATTTATTTTTTTTTCAAATTTTTTTTCACCATTTTGTAGAGGGTGGAATGTACTTGTGTTTCACCGCTCGGATTTGTATTTTAAATAAAGAAAGTCGAAAATATTGCAATTCCAAAAACATATAGTCTTTTCTGAACTTTTAAACCCCCAACAAGTGCAAGGTGTTATTCAACATCCTAAACATCTCCAAACGCAACGAAAATTGGTACACAACTAAGTAACATCATATAGAATGTGAAAGTGAAGTGCGACAAGTTTCGGTAGTGAGGTTTTTTTGATGTAGCTGTGGTCAAATGCATCTGAAATTTTCGGGCATGTGTTTTTTTGGGGTGTTTTTTTCCATCAAACGTAATTATCTTGCAATCCGTGCGGTCAAAATCAACAAAATTTGTTGTGTATGTTTTTTAAATAGTTTAAGACAAGATCTTACGGTTAGAAGGTAAAAAATAACATTCTTTTGGATTTTTTGCATGGGGGAGTAAAAATGGCAGCATTGGAGTGTTTTTGGAGGAAAAACACTCCGGTCCTTTAGGGGTTAATGTGAAGCTGCATGTTTGTACTGTGAAACATATGGCGTGTTTTTTTTCATTGTAGCAGTTAGATTACACACCATTTGAACAAATGCACTGTGCATGTGAAATCTGAAGTTGCAGCATTGCCTAATATGGAAATCAGTGTTATTGTTGATTTTCTGCACTCATAAATTAAAACTAGGAAATCTGAACTAATAGAAATACGTATACTGGAAGCAATATGTGAATTTAACTCGAGAAACATTCAACTCGATGTCAATTCAACTCGACACGCACCCTAAAATATATCTCAACGTCTTAATTTTAACTCGACTCGACCTAAATACGGAGCTAAGTATATACACGTTTACGATAGGAACAAGAGGTAAATAGATCAATTCAACTCGATTCGAGTTGAATTTCCAGCTTTGAATAATCATTTGCACTTAAAACTAAGACTTATTACCAATATTCAACTCGATTCGAGTTGACTTGCTCGCGCATACACCACACCATTTAACTTGAATCGAGTTAAATGTACATCTTCGATCAAACAATATACTAAAATGCAGAAATTCAAGCACTAAGTAGAACCAAGAAAGGATCCAGATGTAGATAGATCAATCAAACTCAAATCGAGTTGAATTCTATTCACAATATTCAACTCGATTCGAGTTGAATTGTTCGCGCACATCCAAAGGCTCCAAACAATTCAACTCGAATCGAGTTAAATGTACTGCTTAGATCAAATCATATACGTAAAATATTGGAGAAGAACATGAACTAACAAGATACTAACAGACAGTGCTAAAAGACATTTCACTCCCATCGAGTTGAATAAAATAAACATATTCCATATTCCATAATCTACAGTAAAAAATAAACAAATTCCATATCAGGTAATTCAACTCGAATCGAGTTGAATTGCCTAATACACAAGAGAATGCTAAGAAGACCTTCGAATGTCATTCGCGCAGTCAACCACTAGATAAAAAATATTCAACTCGATTCGAGTTAAAGGTTTTAATTTAATGAAACAATATAAACTCATAAGGTAATCCTGTCCTTAATGTTTAATTACAAACTATTATATGGTATCAATTATAAACATTCAACTCGAGTCGAGTTAAATTCCAGCGAATAACCCTGACAGACGTAAATCAGGTTGTTGCGAGCCTATTCAACTCGAATCGAGTTGAATTCCAGGAATCAACAATGAAAAATTAAAGGAATAACAACTAATACTTAGTTTATGTTGGTTCAGACGCACACAACCAACAAGCTCGGCTTGCTGCGTTCTTCAAGCGGTTCCATCAATCCGGCGATGATGGAGTACCATTCGGCGACGAGGTTACTCATGGCGAGTGCTAGGAGTTTCAGGACCCGGAAAACGTCGAGTGGTGGAGCCTAACTCTGGTTCCCTACGCTGAAAAGCTGGCACTAATAAACAAATACAAGAATTGCAATCCCACTCTACCAGTCTCCCTATACGAGGAGGTCGTGGATGTAGCCCCTGGTCCGAAAGGCTACGTCTGCGTCACAAGCGTGGTCCGGGATGAAGGGACTGACCACGACTACCGCTTCACGTACATGATGGAGCCGGAGAAGACTCCCTTCAACATAACTCCACACATTGCCAGCCTGAAGGACACAGATTTCGAGAGCCTCGCAAAGGATACTCACGCTGATACTTATCGGTATAAGACTGCAATCGGGGACCAGCACCCTGTGCATATCTTTGCACCGCGCTTGAGGAGTCTGCTGACAGCTCTTGAGATGTACAAGATGAAGCTCGACGTCACCAGGAAGCAGATGAAGCCATTACATTTGAGCAGGGAATTAAGTAGCCAAGGTGGAAGCCAGGAATCCTTGCTGTTTGAAACCCCTAACACTGGGACGAGTGGCAACAAGAAACGAAAACCCTCCACATCGCAGACCTCCAGGACACCGGCGACTCCTAGAAACTTGAGGGCTATCCAAACGCGGAAGTCCCTTTTAGCAGACGAAGGTCAGCCATCTCACCAGGGAGAATTCAGCATGGAATCAGCACTGACAGACATTCCAACCGATTACGACAAGAAGAAGATTGACTACAAAACCTCCATGGAAGTGTACGAGAACTACTGGTCGCAATGCACCGACTCGTACATATGGGGGATCGAAAAGTCGTTTGAGATTTCCATCGATGAGCTGCTGACTCCCCTGCAGAGCTCAATGTTCGTAGCCTGGAGCAAAGAAAGGTGGAGAAAATAATGTATTTCCTTGTCGAGATGCCGGACAAGGATAAATAACTCACACGGTGCGCAATCCCTAAGGACTTTAAGGTTAAATCGCGCAGCTGGGAGGACATCAAGAATGGACAATTTTATATGATCAGCGGCCAGCACAGCGTGGAAGCATCAAAGCTTATGAGGACAAGGCCTGAGATCAGTCAGAAGATCAAGGACAAGTTCGAGAAGTGGGAGTGCTTCATCGTGTAGAATGACAACAAGTCCATCCTAAGAAAAATTTCTGCCTACTACAACCGGGTAAACCATTTTCAGAACTTCAACCCGATGTGGGCCACAAACATCATAGGCGCTCGTGCGGTGTGGAAAAGCCTCAAATGTCGAACACCTTTGAAGGCGGCTACAGAAGTTGGCAGGGCCTTACCCGCTAAGAGAACAAAGAAGCAACCAGAAGATGCAGAGAAGTACAAGGTAATCATGTAGTTCAACTCGATTCGAGTTGAATGCGTTCATTCTGAGTAGGTCATACGCTCAATTAATGTTAAGCACGGGATAGACAGACAAAACTGTTTAACTCGATTCGAGTTGTTTTACTGATCCAGGTACTCGTGTATTGAATGCTACAGGATTTCCAGGACGCGGTGAAACTTCGCTTTGCACTGATAGACATAAAGAAGACCCAGAAAGCATTGAGCGGGAAGAAGCCCAGAGAGCAGGAGCTGGCTCTTCACAACGAGCTGAAGATCATCACCACGTCCGAGGAGGTGTACAGCCTGTGGAGCGAGCTCATTTCCGCATGCTCTCAGGGGGAACTCATGGATCCTGATACGGGGAAGAAGTTTAAGGAACTCAACAGTTGGAATCCAGAGAAGGATGAAGTCATGACCCGAGAGTTCTTCAAGTGGTTGGGGAACCTGAACGAAGCGCAACTAAAGAGGTTTGCCGAGCACCTGCTCAACAGGCCGGACCCAAAAAGGAAAGAGTACTACCCCAAAGTCACGATGAAACAGATCAAGGGAGTGCATCCCAACTGCTACAGCTAGAAGGATTGGCTGGAGAGATGTAAGAGGAAGACCATTGTGAAGAGGCAGATTCACAGCATGCGGCCAGAGTTCGCCCTTTACAGCTCCAGCGGCGAGTTCAAGAAGGACAGCTGGAAGCATTTTAAGGCGGAATTCCGAATTACAAAAATTGCTCTCAATGTCCTGCTATCTGCTCCTGGAGAGGACTACTTCACAACCGCCAAACTTCCGCACAATAAGAACAAGAGCATTGAGGATATGTCTCCCTATGCTAATGAATTCTTCAAGGTTGTCAAACCTCGTTTTCCCAAAAGCGGCTGGTTAGGGTTTCTAGGGCAGCTAGGAGTAATCTTTTCGCCATAAATAAGAGAAGTGATGGCCTTAACGGCCCAGTTATTTATTTGGAAAGAAAGTAGCATCCGTGCGCAGCCTAGATGGATTACTACAGGACTAGACCGACAGCAGATTCCGGTGGAAAACCGGATGGGAGACCGGATAAGTGAGGACGGGTCTCCGATGGACCCGGCCACGGTCCGAGCATTGAAGTGGGCCGCTCTAAATTGGGCGACCCACTGTTCATTCACTTTCTACAGTTCCAGTCGTCCACGCCAGCAGAATTTCGTGCTTCCGGATAGCAGTAGAGTTGATAGTGTGGGACCGGAGGTAGAGAGCAGTGAGCGACTGTCTTGTGCAGATTTTGAGCGCCCGGGAGTAAGAGAATCCAAACACCCGGTGAGAAACAGCGACGGGAGGTTAGAATTTGAAATAAGCGAGCATCCGGACAGTGCGCACCGCTAGGAAGAAAGAAAGTGCGCAGCTAGGAAGAGAGAAAGTGCGCAGCTAGGAAGAGAGAAAGTGTGCAGCTAGGAAGAGGGTCGTGGGGTCTCTGGGAGGTTAGGAGAACACCACGGAAGCGGAAAGAGAAGCGCCCGGATCGGGAGGCGCGAGGTTTACCGAGGAAAGAGAGGGCGCATCCAGAGAAGGAGCTGCGCCACATCCGGTGGAGTGAAGAATTCCGCCCGGAGTCCGGTGCTATGGTACGCAGGGAAGCCGGGGCCAAGATTTCGGAGAAACGCATTTGCCCGGACATCCCGCAACACGAACAAGACTTTGACGAGTTAATGCAGGACCTCCAGAAGATGGGGTGTTTGGGATTGTTTGGGAGAGTGTGGGATGTGCAGGACTCCCGGATGCTGGAGGAAATCGAGGGCGGGCCGATGGCAGACGCCTTCCGGACAACCATCCGGGCAAAGTATGGCAGTTGGACCCAGGAGATGTAGCGGGAACTGTACGACTTCCCGGACACCAACGAGGACATGGAACCGGGAGGCAAGGGCGACACGGATTGGGTGAAGATGCGGTTCAGTCATCTCTCGGACAAGGATGGGTTCAAGGTGGCGGATTGTATATTGCCCGGGGAGCAACGGCTGCTCCAGTACGTAGTGCCCATCCTCAGTCCGGAGAAGCCCACCACCCTCACTGTGACGCTGGCCCGGGGTATCTACTCCGCCTTTCTCCGGAAGAAACGGATCAACTGGGCAATCCTGATCCACCGGAACACGCAAAAGTGGGCGGGCAACCTCAACAACAAGAAGGGATGCCCGTTAGCCCCATTTCTCTATCACTTGTACGAGAAACATGGGTGCCTCACGGCCGGGGAGAAGAAGAAGTTGGAGGTAGTTCCTATTCCGGGGGTGAGAAGTCCGGCCAAGAAGAAGACGGCGCTTCCAGGAGGAGGAGTGGGGACCAGCAGAACCGGCTCGTCGTCCCGACCGGAGGAGAGAAGGATGGCTCCACCTGCAACCCAACCGGATAGGAGCAGAGTCCGGGGAGAGGAGCTCCGGAAGGAGACGGAAGACCAACCGGTAAGAAGGCCACTGGGTGATCAAGACCCAATCTGGAGACCAAGACCAAGTGGAGAGAAGACCGCCCGGAGGGAGGCGGACTGGGTGGCACCAGGCCGAAACAGGAGGAGCGGCAGGAAGGGAGAAGGGACCCGGGGCTAGAACGACCAGGTTGGGCGAGACCTCAGCCGGAGCAGAGAACAAGGATCCGGGAGGGGAATCCGGATGAGGAGGAGGATTCTCCACAGCCGAAGCTAATCCGGAAGAAGCCGGCGAGAGGACAAGGGGCAATTCCTCAACCGGAGGTAGGCGGTCCTTCCCAGACACAACCTCGGGTGGATCCGATCGAGGAGTCCAGGCCAGAGGAGGCGACAAGGCCTTCTCTACCCTAGCCCCAAAAGCAACCGGTAGAAGGACCCGGACCAATGGAGGAGGATTCTACTCCGGCGGCTCCACAGGAGCCTACAGAAGAAGAGAACCGGATGAACCAGGAGGGAGGTCCGTCTCAGCCGCGATCCTAGGGACGGAAGAGGAAGTTAGTCCTCCCGGTTGAGGGAGAGGAAGAACCGGAAGGACCGGATACCACGCCTGGAAAGAAGAAGGGACCAGCCCGGAGAAAGGTGACCCCACTCAACAAACGTCCCAAGGAAGCAGGGGAGGACGAAGAGGAAACCGGAGATGAGGGGGACCAGGAGCAGGGAATGCCAGCGGGAGCAGAACCGGTCCAGGAGGCAGGACGATCCGGGAGTGTGCCCGCAGAACGAAGAGAACCGCTCCGGATGGAGAACATGTTACTGCAGACACGGGTGGCACTGGACATGGTGACGGAGCAGTACAACCCCATGTTCGCTGCTCTCTGAGAGATAGGGATCCTCCTCCGGACGAACGACGTTCTGGAGTATCCGGCGCGGATTCGAAAGCTCCAGAGGAAACTCATCCGGAGCAGGGAAAGGGAGAATGAGCTAACCGAACAACTACAGGGTATCCGGGAGGCAGAGAGCGAATCGGCGGCTCTCTTGAAGGGATTTGAGGAGGAGCTGCAACGAAAGGTAGCCTACATTAACAAGATGGAGGCTCACGTACAGCGGAAGAAGTTGCAGATCCGGGAGGATACCATCCGGAGTGTAGCAGAGACAAGCCGGCAGTGCGTCTCCAAGCTATCCGGATTGTTCCAATCGAATGGGGAGGCCCAAACGAAGGCCTGGTTGTATGACGAGCGGGTCCTTCAACCGGGATTGGAGGGAGCAGCTCGGATGAAGAATGTAGTCCGGGAATACGCGGACAAGGTAGAAGCATATTTGGTGGAGTTCCGGGTATTGGCGGAATGCATCCGGGATAGCTCTTCGGAGGAGGAGTCGGATCAGGAGGAACCTACCTCCCGGACCGTGGTGGATGTGGAGCCCATCCACATGGCCAGACCCGCGGGAGTAAGCCCAGAAGAAGTCTGGGATTTGAGCGAAGGTATGGAGGCAATGGATGTCGACCCGGACAGGGCGGAAAAGCAACAGGAGGGACAGTCGGCGGGGCGCGAAACTCGGGGAGATAGGCTAGCTGATCCAATCGTGGTAGGAAGCTCGGAAGATGAGGAAGAGTAGCCACCGGAGGACCAGTGGCTGCCCGGAGTCATCGGAGGCCCGGAATCAGTGGCCCGGTCTTTGTAGATCCGGCTGCTTGGAACGGGACTTTTTGAGCAGTAGGGTAGGGTTCTGATTGGGAGTTGTTTTCTTAGGATTCTAATGTTAGTTGTAGTGTAGGAAGAGAACTAAGTCGTGGGGTTGCCCCCCCCCCGGCTTTTCCGGATCTGCGGGTTTCCCGGATCTGGTCGGCTTTGTGTTTTCTTTTTATCCAGGGATGTTCCTCATTCCTGGGGTCTTTTTGTGTACCATTTTCTCTTTGTAAATGATCATAGGCATACTCTTCTACGGACCGGAGTGTTTGTGTATGTGTGTGTGTGGTTGTTGATTGAGATCGTGGTCCAATTAGTCCCTTGGTAACCGGAAGGATTGATAGGATTCTGTGGTGGATCTAGTTGTTTCGTGCTCGGTTGCAAGGTGGGATCCGGGTTAGTGGCTGAGAGGATAGGAGGGGGTACTCCAGTCCTCTCCGAACTCCTGGACGGGTAGTCCGGTTGAGGTGCCAACACCTGGGTAGACCATGTGACAGATGAGTCCGGAATAGCTAGAGTAACAGGGTTCTGTTGTAGATCCAGTTAAGAGTCTGGGTATTGGGGAAACTCAGAGATTGTTTGAAGGTGGGTTGTTTCGTGCTTGGTTACAAGGTATAATCCAGATTAATGGCTGAGTGAATAGGAGGGGGGTACTCCAGTTCTCTCTGAACTCCTGGACGGGTAGTCCAGTTGAGGTGCCAGTACCTGGGTAGACCAGGTGATAAGGAGAGCCGGAAGGATCAGAGTAAAACGAACTAATTAGGAGTCCAACGAATTCCGGATACCCCGGATAAGGGTCCATCCCGGTTATCAAGTCGTTGTAGTAATCTTTAGAAGGGGGAAACCCGGGTTGCACTTAAGTGACCGGCTGTGGGTTTGGGATGAATCTGCAGCTGAAGTGCAGTACGGGAATTACCCAGATTGAGGAGTGGAGTTAGGATAACCGGAAGGTAGTGAATTTCCCATCACTTGAATCAGTAGGGAGGGGTGTGTCTTTCAATCCAGCACCACTAATGTGAATGGAGAACCCTCTGAGGGGAAACAAAGGTTACACGAAACCGGATTAGATAATAACGGTAGACTGGGAGAGAGGAAGATTAGTAGAAGTCCTCCCCGGAAGGATACCGGATCCAGTTGTAACCGGGTCAGTCAGTAGGAGGAGGCCCGGTTTGGTAGGAAAGAGGAATTCAGCTGGTGACAAAGCAAGAAGAGATCACCAGCCCGGGACCATTTCCGGAAGCTTTCCACTTCACAGAGTCTCCGCGGAACGATAACCCGGAAATCACCTCTACGAGCGCTCTTAATACGAAAAAGTGCGTTCTAGGGGAATATCCGGTATCACGTGCTACGACAAAGGTATTCCTCGCCAACAAAGGGAAGTTTCAGTTTCCAAGGGCAATGCATACTACAGGCCCTATAATTTGGATGTCCTGGCGGAATGGACCATAGACGCATGGGATGAGACGACCGCCAAGAGGATTAAGGTGGCGATTATGGACTTCAGAAATCTCCTTGGTGCGCTTGAACAGGTGGGGTCTTCAAATGACTCACCGTACTTTTACAACGTGCTCTCCGTGCTCTCAGGGATCGACGATCCCGACGTTTTTAGACTCCCCGTATGGGTATGGATTTGTGGTGACAAAGTGGCTCAGGAAATTTTTTTGCCTCACCTTCACGCTTCCGAATATGGAGATAACTACACTCTCGAGTTTGATGATTATGTTCCGGCGAAATATGAGTGGTTAGAAGATCATCCCGCGACCAGCAAGCGTGCACACACTAATGTACAGATTATCTACATGTTCAAGAAGGGACTGAGGATTAGGCGCAAGAACGTGCCCAATTTGTTCGAGGCTCCATTAACGACGGTATTCACAACTCCAAGTGGTTACAACGAATTGGAGTACCGGATTTACAACACGGAGCTGCGAATGGAATTCTGCTTGAAGTTATTAGACCTTTTCTGCAAGGAAGGGGACGCAGTGCTGACCGTGTTTGGTGGTGGGAAACTGTTGTGTGTTGCCTCGGTACTCACCGAACCAACTCATTCAACTCGAGTCGAGTTGAATAGTCCTTCTATAATTATCTCTATGTTGGATTCAACTCGAGTCGAGTTAAACACTGTCTCCTCAATGACTATTGGAGAGTTTCAACTCGAGTCGAGTTAAATTAATTATGTCCTAGGGTCTGCTTCCCGTATCTTCAATAGTTTAGAGTTGAACTTTCAACTCGAATCGAGTTGAACTGTCCAAGGACTAACTCTACATGATACTTCCAACTCGATTCGAGTTGAACTGTCTAGGTATTGACTTTCATGACTTGTGTTGTTCCATCACCAACCTCTAATGCTGTTTTGTTTCATACTCCAGATGAATTCGTTGGAGAACTATATCATTGGGCCAAGCAGCGAGACCGCTGCTTTCTTGACCTGTCTGAGAAGGTCTTGAACTTAGACAGGAGGGATTTTGAGCTCGGATACAACGTTGATGAGTCCAAACATCCTAAAAGAGGCGACAAAGAAGCCTCCTCATCCGGCAAGGGCAAGAGGCCACGAGAGTCTAGCCAAGCCAACCGTAGCGAGGACATCACCAAACCATTCATACTACATTCTTCAAGTGAGGATGAAGACATCGGACTGCCGGGATTGCAGGTTCCTGTGACGCCCCATACCGGTCTCGGATCATGTTCGCAGCCAAATGAAGATGGCGAGACTCACTCATCTGATTCGTCGATGCCAGATCCTTCTTCCGTTTCCAAGCCAGGAAAGAAGAAACGAAAGGAAGGTGGAGGTGTTGATCTAGCTGAGGCACTATTCGACCGCCTTTCGGACAAGATGATGAAGATGGAGGAGCGTACGAATCAGCTCATGTTTGATATGACGGAGCGACAGCGAAAGGCCCATGATGACAAGTGGATCTTATTAATGACGGAGAAGATCACTTCAATGGTAAAGACGTTGGTTGCAGAATGTGGACCGAGGCCGATGATGATGCTCGATCCAGCGCATGGTCATGGCGGACAGCTCCTACTGTCAAATTGCCCGGCGAACTCCTCCGATAGTGGAGCTGCCACTCGTCAGTCTCCTCCTGCCCCCGTCACCCGCGAGACTTCAAGTGCGTCACCTGCACCAGCATCTAATACCTCGCAGACGGATCAAGAGGAAGATCGATCTCAGAATCACCCCAGTCCAGATACAGGTCTGGAACCCGAGGTCGACATTACTTGTGATGCGATGGAACTCGTGGCGTCAGATGTGCCACCAGGTTCATCTTCGTGATCTTGTTTTTCATTTAACTCGACTCGAGTTGAATTTCGCTTCCAGTTTCACGGGGATCCCCAGCATCAGGATATAGGAGTTTTGTTAGTTCAAATCTGAAGTAGGACATGACAATACTATTAAAACAATTATGTTGTACATTTTTGTAAATGCTACTCCTTTTTTGTAAATGCTGTTCATTTTTACCGAGAATGAAATATAATGCTGCTTCTTACATATTATTCTATTGCACTTTCGCATCGCGCAGGCTCTGCCAATGTCCTGAATATACCATGCGAAAATCCATCCCCTGCTGCGTCCCCGAGGCATTTGAGTAGTCCTCAGCGTCTGCTTACTATCGAGCAAGTTTCAGCACCAGAGTCCTTCGACGCGGTAGAACGTGATCGCCTAGCATCCACTTCTGATTGTGACGCCATGCGTGTGGACAACAAGAGTGACTCCGACATTCCTGACGCTGTTATGCTCGAGGTCCACATTCCGCGTCCATCCTCCGTCATTGTCCCCGATCCTGCATCGATGACCAATCCATCAGACAATCTTGTAAGTCATCATATTCAAGGCAAACGGTTCTGTTTCATTCGGCGATTCTGCGTTTGATTTTTTATCTTTGTTGGGATTTCGTATTCGTTTTGCAATGACTTGGGTGAGTCAAAAATGTGTTAGTGCAGTCCTTAATTGTCTGCACATTTGTCTCTCCCCCTTCTGAACAGGGGACCAGTCTATTGCACAGTGGGGTAGGTGCAGCAGTGGAGCTTGTCGATCATGCGTTTCTATCCAGCGCGGTAGGCAGATGGCTCAATGTCATTCTGGATCTCAATGGTATTCTTTGTGTCTGTCTGGAACGAAGACACATGGCCAAGGACCAAGTGTATAATGACATCTCGCAACCCCATTCTTCTGTTCTACCCGCGGTGGTTGGTCCCAAGGCCGTCTACGTTCGTCCGCACTGCCTTGATTTCCTTCGTGAGTTATCGCTTGTCGCATATGTCTTCGTATAGAGTTCCATGGCAACTACCACAACTAAATTGATTTGCGAATACTTATTCAAGGGTCTACAGTCCCCGTTGCATATAATGGGGCAGGATTCCTGCGATGTTATCAAGTATCGTGGAGTGCGGAATAAGTTGTCCTATCTGAAAGTCAAGGGGACCAACAAGGATTTATTCCTCAAACCCTTGGACAAATTGTTTGAACCCCAACATTCCAAGTTTAGCTCTTCAAACACCATCATCGTAGACGATAGCCGTGAGAGGCACGTCCTTAATGAACCAGAGAATGTTGTTCTGCCCATGTCGTGGTGGCAACATCATGCTGCTGATAGATTCTTGGTTGACGAGCTCCTCCCTTGGATCCAACGGCTGCATCAGTGCCGGGGTCAAGGCCTGCTGTCTTTCCGCCGGGAAGATAACATTGGGCATTGGATGCTCATTGAGGAGCTTGATACGCAAGAATATGATGAACTCATGATTGCCATAGAGAACTCCAAGACTCTAATGTCGGATCAGTCAATTCGTCGATGATGGAATTAGTAGTTCTATTGTGGATGCTTGCATCGCATTGTTAATCATAGAATCACACGTGAGTATTCTCTCTTTTATCAGTTTCATGGTTTAGATTTGTATGATTCATGTTCATTGCTGCCTCCATTCAACTCGAGTCGAGTTGATTTGACTTTGTTCATAATCCTTGTTGCCAAGTCATAGCTGGCTGCATTTAACTCGAGTCGAGTTGAATTGACAATAGCACAGTCACTCTATTCTTGTTGAGGTCTCCTCTGAAATCTTTTCGTATTCAGGTGTTGCGTTGTTTCTCGGATATGGACAATGATTTTGATTGCCGTTGCGCTACTTCTGCTGATTCGATTTTGGACTACGGACAATACGCAATTTCGCAGAGTGGGCTGGGGCATATCATGTACTCGGCAGCTACTGCGCAATCGACGATGGAATTTTCTGTCAATCCAATCAATCATGGTGTTGTAGATAGCCCACCGAGCGGTGGTAAAAGACCACGACCTGTGAGTTCACCTTCGCCTTTGAAAGCACAAGCCATGCCTCCTTCCCCGAATAACTGATCAAGTGCTGTTGGACCGCCTCAAAGGAAGCTTTACCATGATTCTGAGATGAAGGAGGATCTCATTAAGGTAGAGGTGCGCGTGAATTTAAATATTCATTTATTTCTTGCATCTCATGCTTTTATTGACATGAGACATTCTCATATACTCATACGTCTGTTACTTGGATGTAGTCTCCAGGTGGAGAAATCAAGTTGAAAACGAATGGTTCTGACTCTCGGGCTGTGAATTCTACACGCTGTTCCGCATCTTCCCCTATGAAGGTTCTGCCCTTGCCACGCCCTCGGGCTTCTTCGAAACATAACCGGCAATCTACGAAACCTGTCGGGCAATCAACTGTCACGCCTCCACCTACCCTATCCCGTGTTGATGTGCCTCCTCATGCTCTGTTGCGTACTTGACACCCTTCATTGAATGAGGGTCTTCGAGAGACTCAGTCACACGACGGATATTTCAGATGGAGATCCCCTCCTGTTCGAGATGCGTGGGAGGAACAGATGTTGGCGCAACAAAGGCGAGAGATCTCGATACAACGATGTTCGATATATACTGGCTATACTCGTGGTCCTCAGATGTTGAAGGCAGCAGCTGAACTTAAGTTGAAGGAAGTAGCTGAACTTAAGTTGAAGGAAGTAGCTGAACTTAGGACGCGATCGCATTCATGATAACATTTTGCATGGTATTTGCGATTACTATATAGAAGTAGTATACTGTAGTGATGTACACAACCGTAGTTTAGTCGTGTATCTTGTGCCTAAATGCTATTAGAGTGTAGCTCCTTTTGGTAATGATAAGCAACAATTCCTCACCAACTATCTGTTGCTCAATGCAATTTCTATAAATAAACATTTATTACGTTACATTTCAATGGCCAGTGTCTCAATTCTCTTGCAAAGTAACGATTTCACTCCATTTGCGTTGCATATTCAAATCAAATTCATGGATATTATGACACATCTAAACTCTCATTTTCAGAGTATACTCATTTTAATGAATATGATGTTTCAGGTGTATGGGGGGATCGCCTGATGCTGGTCTCCAGCCTGACGACTTGAGGGAGATCGGGGGATCGGCCGATGCTGCAGCTGCCTCAATAAAGTGATTCGTGGATGGGGGATCTCCTGATGCTAATCTGCAAGCTTTACTTCTGACTTGCATCGGGGGGTCGCCCGATGTTCAGGTTGGTCGTGCTACACTTCCTGCTCATAGTGTATGGGGCGGTCGCCCAATGTCTTAGTAGGAAAACAATACCTCCTTAACTTGGTGAATTGGGGGATCGCCCGATGTATCACTACTACAAGTATTCCTAGTCTGAGAGTTATCATCGGGCGATCCCCCGATGATATGAACTCGGGATGGTATCCGTACATGTCCACGTCATCACAACTGTATAATTTTGACATCGCAAACTGTTGATTCATACAACCGCTTAGAGGAACAACACAATTCACTGTTGATTGAATGGTTCAGCGACTACTATTTCTAAATAGACGAGGATGTATTATGATTCCATGAAACCTATCATAATAATCCAAGCTGTTGGATATAAAGGCCTACAATAACTTGAACAATATTGGATTTTTACTAGTGCTCAAGGTTGACAATTCTGCTATTAATACTGGAGCTGGATAAATTTTTACAATACTAGTACTGCATAAATTTCTGCCATACTGAAACTGCATAAACTGAATGTTTTTACATGTCAGTGAAGACAATTGGACTCATGAATTGCCCGATACATGCTACAGTAAACAGCTATCACATTTCTTCAGCGGTGCGGTTGAAACAATTTAGATTTCACTAAGTCAAGAATATGTAACTGATGTAATGCGATTCAGAGAGTGACTCTTACCTCGTCATATCAAAGTGTGGGATGAACGCTTCCAAACTCTGCAGCAACAGCAGGAACAGCAACAACAACAGCAGTAGCAGTAGCAACAGAAGCAACTTACAGCAGCAACAGCTGCAACTCGACCAACAGCAGCACCAACGTAACAGCAGCAACAGTAGCAACAGCAGCAATAGCAACAGCAGCAAACGACGATGGTGGCAACGGAAAGAAATTGGATGAGCGACTATCATTGGAAACTTGAGTCTGAAAGTGAAGTGAATCAAGAAGACAACCTGAAGTTTTGAAGAAGTGATGAGAAATTTAGCGGGAGAGAGTGTGATTTTTATATTCATTTCCGCTTTTAAAAAAACAAGGGGGCCGTATCTAATGGCTAGGACATTGGGAGATAAATTAAATAAGCATATTCACAAATTATGGGAGTCGCCGTCAACCGCACTTTGGTTTAGTTCATGAGTGTCATGTACGAGTACTAGTACCATCGCTCATATTTCAACTCCTCATAGTCATTGCACCTAGGTAGTAGTCTCCTTTCCAAGGATAATTCACAAACGGAGGGAAATTCTGAAATGGACCGAGGGACATTCTGTAAAATCCATTGTATGCCTTTTTTAATACTTGATTGTGTATGAGAGTACATTTAGTTCAAAATTCAGGACTCCTGAATTTGGGGTATTTGAAGTGGAATTTAGGGTTTAGGGTTTAGGGTTTAGGGTTTAGGGTTTAGGAAAAGTTTGGACCTTTGAAAATTAATCTAAGAACTAACAACATGACACTGCCAAGGAACATGCGAATTGCTTGAATTTCCTTTGGTTACATGCAAGTCGCTACAAAGTTCTCTATAGAAGCATAAGGATGAATTTGATAGCTTGAGGTGCTTTGCATCGCAATGATGCTTCCAAGAAGGAGATGATTGATATTTCTAAGCTTACGCAAATTATGATGATTTGTCATTTATGGATCATTCGACATGAATGTCAATCATGATATATATCAATAATGAGTATCATGTTTGATAAATTATTATTTTCTAAATTGAATCATGACATAAATGGAATATGACACAATTAACATGTATGAATTTAGGGGCACAAATAGAACTTAGAAGGTTACAAGTGCTACAACATGACATACATAACATAAGAAGTTTTGATTGCAAACAAAGCAAAGCTTGCCAATTTGTGAGTTTTGCCATTGTACTGCGATGAGCTTGACAGTGCCAAAGAACATGCGAATTGCTTGAATTTCGTTTGGTTACATGCGAATTGCTACAAACTTCTCTATAGAAGCATAAGATGAATTTAACAGCTTGAGGTGCTTTATATAGCAATGATGATTTCAAGAAAGAGATGATTGAGCTTATGCAAATTATGATGATTTGTCATTTAGAGATCCTTTGACATGAATGTCAATCATGATATATATTGATTATGAGTATCATATTTGATTAATTATCATTTTCTAAATTGAATTATGACGTAAATAGAATATTCCACAATTAATATGTATGAATTTACACAGCAGTCAAATTCAGTCTGTGGTCAAGCTGCAAGGAATGCATGAATAGTCTCCAATGCAGAGCATGAAATGCTATAAAATCCGTGGCCGGCTAGAGCGACATACCCTGAGAGCTGACTGGAGAATTTTCGCTGCTAAGAACCATCTTCAAGTTGGGGAGTAGCTTCTCTTTACATTTCGAGCAGTGTCATCGAGTTTGGGTCCAGCAGCTCGAGTGACAGGAGGATGGGGAACTTGCACGCAATTGCGCGTCCGTTACGTGCAGCAGTGTACGCCATACTTGGCGAGGATTGTGCCCTCGAGAGGATCCCAGAGTGGAGCAACGTCGAAAAGATGGTCGTGTGGACCGAGACGACAGTCATGATTCAAATTAGAAAATGTGTAGAAAATATTTTAAAGTACCATGAGGTGTACACGGTGACGGTACAAACTAGTGGGATGCAAACTTATTATCGAGATAGATAGCGGTGTAGACCGTCACCTATCACCGAGCCATGCGTTAATTTTGTAATAAGTAAAATAACTCAATTTGTCGAACTTACTAAATAATTATAGAATAATTAGTTTTTGGTTAAGTTTTTACTAGGTTAATTTACCATGGTTTGTAGTAAATAAGTTAATAGTAAATACGTATGTAATACCATAATGAATTAATACGTTTAATTTGGAAAATTATAAACGAAAAGGTGAGTTGACGGCCTCCACGTGGCCACACCTCAGTGGTGGATTCTGGCGGCTTCGAGGCCGACTGAAGTTGACATGGCGGTGATTTGACATGTGCAAATGATGAAAAAGATGGCGGCGTACCTAGCGACTGACCCCTCTCGAGTTCGAGCAAGGGCTCGTGCAATCTGAGCCTTTCGTTGTGATGGATGGCCACAATCAAGAGAATCGGACCGGGTTCAACGAAGTCAGAACGGGTCACTGACCTTGTTTGAGCAGCTCGTTCACCAGACCTGCGGCGCTACTCTACAGTACTCTGACACTTTGGATTCATTTAGTAAGGTAGATTTATTTAATGAGGGCAGAAATCTAATGAGTCAAACATGTATGTGGAATTGACATGTGGAATTCTGGGTGGTCCAAGAAGATGAGCCGGCTCAAAAGGAGAGAATTTCATAAAATCTCAATGAATCACAAAAACGGAGTCGACATTTGATATTTTATTAATATTATTTATTTTATTTTGTAAGGTTTAAAAAAAATCAATTATAAATCCCACATCTACAATTCTTGTGATGAATTTGGATTAATATGCACTATGAAATGGTATAATTTCCATTATTTGATTCCACTTATTTTAAAAAATCATCTTTAATATCTCGCTTTTTGGAACTAAGAATGAAACTTGACATAAACTACTTTTGTTAATTTTAAAAAATCACATTATCATATCTTGCAGATCCATATTGTGCATATGGTAGTCAACTGACTTAAGAACCAGTAGAAATTTGGATAGATAAAAAACACCATTGCAAACGGTAATGGGGCGCATTCAAAAGCATCCAACATCTAGAATATAGATGTTGGCGCGTTAAAGGGTTTACTTAATGATAAATGAAATTGAATCATTTAAAGTAAAAAAGAATGTACATGCAATATGGATTTAATTGAAAATTGTACTTGAATCCATTTCTAAAAGTGTAGTTGACATTAATTTTAGCACCTAGTGGAAATATTCATTTTGTTGGAATTAAGTTTTTCATGTGGTAATTAAGCTACTTATGAGGGAAGTGATAGACCAAGAGTCTATGACTTCAAGTTAGTTAGAACACCAAAATACTAGTCTAGTTAGTCTATACATATTCTTAGAATGTAGACAGACGGTACGAGGACTATAAGGGCCTCTTTCCATGTATGGAGGCAGTGGGTGGCTGGTCCTTGAAAGGAGGAAGCTCCACCGAAATGGGTGGAAACGGGAGGATTCAAGAGTATATATTTCATTTGTCTCGAAATGGGTGGAGCATGGGTAGTTCTTGAGACCTCAATTCTTATCTTCTAATCGGATAAACTAATTTTTTGAACAATGGTTCTGATATTTTTAATCTTTTTTTTTTATTGCGTCCATTACTATTACCTTTAGCAAAAGATTTATTTTTTATTTTTATTTTTTGACACAAGTGATCTTTTAGCAGTGAAATTACATCTTTCATTTCTTAACTACTCGTAAGCATGACTTTCGAGTACCTCAAATACATTTTAGGCATTAAAATTGACAAAATGTAAAATGCAGCCATGACTCTATGCACTAATTTTTTTTTAAATTGCACATATGTGTGCCTAATGGCATATTAAGGAACCCAAGGTATTATTTATATATTTGCATACTTGAACTTCACATTTTATGATTTATAATATTTCATAAACACTAGTAGAAATCTTGTCTTATGTGACAAGTCTTTAATGACTCAATGTCGGGAATGACATGTCCGTAATGACACAAAGTCCCACTTTGTGTCATTACGGACATGTCATTCCCGACATTGAGTCATTAAAGACTTGTCATATAAGACAAGATTTCTACTAGTGAAATAGTCATCAATATTAGGCAGGTATGACAATAATTTCAATATAATTAGATGATGTTTTAAACATTTACAAACTTTATCATCATTACATTAATAAGTTCTAGACTTTAGGTAAACAATGTTTATTATGTGACTTGCCACCCAACCATGAGATCTTGTTCGATAAACAATCGTATATCCTTCACCCACCAAGCCACACTTATAGTCCTCGTACCGTCTGTCTACATTCTAAAAATATGTACAAACTAACTGGACTAGTATTTTGGTGTTCTAACTAACTTGAAGTCATAGACTCTTCATCTATCACTTCCCTCATAAGTAGCTTAATTACTTTAATGATTCAATTTCGAACTCGAACTCGAGAGGGGCTGGTGACGAGGGGCAGCGTACGTACAGCCTTTCTTGCGCTCCCTCACTCTCACCGTCCTCCTCCAGTTTCCTCAAAACTTGTGCCTTGAGCTTTTGCTTCGTGATAGCGGGAGCGTTTGGTGTTCGATTTGGGCTTGTTTAGTGCTCGAATTTCAGTTGTTATTGGTTGCGGTTGAAGTCGCGCTGTTGTTGGTGATGGACGCTTGCTGCTGTTGTTGTTGAAGGCTCTGTTTTGCATCTCACAAGGTAAGTCTGTAGTTCTAGGGTTTTGCTATTCTAATCTGTGCTTTCTTCTTGAGTTTGGATTCATCTCTCACGCACGCGTTCTCTCACGCACGCTTCTTATCTCTCACGCACGCTGCTAGACATCTAAATTATCAAATCTAATTTTTGTCATTAAGATTCAAGAGAGCGCAATGCCGATCATTCTTTACTTATCAATGGCTAGAACACGTAGGTTTTTAGTGTTTGCTTTTGTGTTTGTATCGTGTGCGAATTTCAGGTCTTTCGAATTTCAAAGTGGAAGTGCTAAGTCGCTATTTGATTGTTTCGTGATTTTGCGATCATTGTTGCTTTGCAAACTCAATTGTTACTTAAGTATTAGTTTTTACATTTCACTGTTATTCATTCGAACTGGATTATACGAGTTTGTTTCATTGATTCAATGATCGATGATCACCAAATTCATATCCCTAATGCAGAATCCGGTGCACCCACTTGGATAGACGTCCACATATGTCAGGACTGAGTGAGAGAATTGTTGTGTGCACGTAAAATTCATGTATAGATTTCGAAGTCAGAACGGCAGCAACTTCCATCTTTCAAGTCTGGTGCGAACAAAGACCACTGCTCGGATAACGAGGACCAGCCCTGACAAAATCAAAACGGTGTTTGAGCAGCGGCGAAAGTTAGTAGTCGAAGAATCCAACTCCACCGACAGTGAGGATCATCCAGAAATGGAGTAAGTTGCAAAACCGCGCTCCTATTTTGATGTTCAAACACTGTGATGTAGACGTTAGAGTACACCGGGGGATCCACCGATGCTGGATCCGTACCGTTCATTCGGGAAAACTGCTAGTTCAAGGGTTTAGGGTTTAGGGTTTAGGGTTTAGGTTTTAGGATAGAGATCCCCCGATGGTAGAAACCGATAACGTCTAGATTATTATTTGCCTTCTTTGTAGAATCTAGCATTTAGCTCAATCTTCATGGGGCGGTCGCCCGATGTGAAGTGCGCATGAGTGAACTAAAACCAATAGATATTCAGTCATTATGCTTGGGGGGTCGCCCGATAATAAATTTTCAATTATAGCCAGAGCTATATTTAAATCCCTCCAACGTAGAATTAATGCACTTTGCTGGAGCAGATGGGGCGATCCCCCGATGAGATGATAGGGAGACCCCCTGATGGTTGTAGAAAATGGGGCGACCCCCCGATGAGAAGATGAGGCGATCCTATTAAATTTAGAACATTAGAAAAACAGTCATTTACCATCGAGGGGTCGCCCGATGCTAAATGCTAATTATTGCATGAGATAGATTTCTATCATTAGAAATTCAGTCAGTGACCATCGGGGGATCGCCCCATGCAATTAAGGATCTGATACTATGACCGTTTGGCTTTGGTAAGAGTTGGTAGCATTCTCTAGGCTGAGAGTGAATTGGAATGGCGGAGTTCAGAGTATGTAAGTCGCCTAATCTGATGACCGTGAGTGTTCCACGCAGGCATCCAAAGTATTCAGAGGCACCTCCTGATCTTCAACCTAAATGCTTATCCCGATATGTCGATGTGTGGTTGCGAAATGAAAACATTGAGTTGGATGATGGGACCCCCGTTAGAATTGCATTCAGAGCTTATCCACATCTTCAAGCGTGGGGGTTGATGTGGCAAAAGAAGTCGGGCGAGTGTGCGAGAATCGTCCCAGTAATGGTTGCAGCAGGGGGGAAATCTAAGAGTACTGCTGTAGGTGTTCAAGTATTGGGGATAAATGTGCCTCACAATCGTAGATACGATATTTTCTTAGTTATCCAAGAATAGCCACTTGGGAAGGACAAAGATACCTGAATGTATGGAATACTTGTAGACGCAAACAAATTGGACTCAGCACTATGCGTATCTGTGACAGAGAGGAGGTTTGAAATTTACGAGGACCGGAGCGCACAGTCGACGATATGGAAAAGTCTTGGGAGCTTCTGATGGATGCCCAAAACGAATCTGCTGTTGTTGGAGAGGACCCGCCGGCAAATATTACAACTTCGAGCAAGAAGCGCAAGTCACCAATAAAGTCGAAGCGTCCGAAAAAGACTACAAACGATAAAGATGACGTTGGGAAGAAACCGGGGTTGTCCCTCGCAGATGCTGTGATCTTCGGTTCTGATGACAGTAAACGCTTGATTCCTAAAATGAGAGAAGAAATCAGGAAGCTTTACAACACCGAGTTCGCCCCACTTTATATTCATCATTTAGAAAACACAATCGGGATGGAATCATGGAAGAATCCAGACGGCCAGGAGCTGCACGTGCACTTCGACCATCATCACCGGGTACCCCTGGGGATGATCGTGTACCGAGGGCTCGTCCAGGACAGAGTAGATTGCATTGCGATGCAGGTGGAAATAGTTCCAGATATTAGCCTTGTCAGAGCTCAGGTGATCGTGTTGCCCCTGAAGGGTTTTGCTAACGATAAGCCGATCGACTTTTCAAGCAGACCGGAGAAGAAGGACATTAATGCAAGTACCCACTACTATATCATTGGCGGCCAGCACACCGTAGCAGCTCACCAGAAGGTCCTGAGCACGAACGACCAAATTTTTGACTTTAAGAAAGGCTTGCTGTCAAAATTTAGTATCATCCTAGTCTGGTGCGATGAGAGTAATTTCCAGAAGCTCCTGTTTCTATCCCGAATATTGAATCAAGATGTAGCGGGCGAGCGAACGGAACAGACATTTATGCAACAGCTCGGAAACGCTCGAGTGGCGTGGCACAAGATGGATCGGCCCATGCCTGCGTTATGTGGACGCGTGCATTCCTCGAAATTTAAGGTGAGATGAATTCATTATGCATCTCAATTTCGGTGGTGCATTGCTAGCTTCAGTTATTACATAGATCATGGGGCGATCGCCCGATATACTCAATGTTTAGGTGATTCCCTCTTGTAATCCATGGTATTTCATAAATTTGAAACTTTTTTTCTAGAGTCCACTTCAATTGGAACATCTCATAGGGCGATCGCCGCATGCTTCTGGAGATTCACTGATCAGTAGGAAATTTCATGGGGCGATCCCCCCATGTCATGGAAGCTTACTCATGGTCTTTTGTTTTTTGATTTCAGAATGACTTCCTCCCGAAAGTAAAGCTTATATTCGCGAGTAAATCAGTGAAATCCAAGAATGCAGGTGATGGAAGACTTCCATTGCTATATCTAGAGGACGATCATTTTGACAAGTGGGTTTCGATTGAGAACGAGTGGTTAGCAGGCAGAATTCCTAACCAATGGGGAAGGGTTGTTGCTCCGCATGGTCATGGAATTAGCGGGAGGAAGAACTTCGTAGAGAACAACTTGAAGATTCTGCATGGGATGCGGAATGAGGACGTCGAGGTTGTTGCAACTCAGATCCTGGAGAGGAAAATCTGCGTGAAGAGCACAAACTCCATGAGCACACCTGCGACAATAATGTCTATGGTGGATTTCTGTAACCAAGAAAAGAAGATGCGGTCCATGGAAGATGACCTTATGTATCTTTTCAAGAGTTCTCCTCTACCTTGCAAGAAGGTGGAGTACGTCCCATATTTAGCTGCGGATTGGGATGCTCTAGCAACGCAACGGGGTTACACTCGCGAGACCATGATGGCACTTCTTTCGCGAATACTGAAACTACCTAAGGGAGAGGCAAACTTCAATAAGCGCCTTGAGAATTTGGTGAAGAATCCCAAACCCGGAGACCTCCCCGACAACATCAAGAGCGTTTATATGTCCTACGGTGCAAATGATTCAGACCGTCCTGAACTTCAAGTCGTTGATTTGTATTCCAAAAAGTACAAATGCGTCACTTATGACTGGTTCAAAGGGAACCTGAGTGCAGCAATGAATGATGATGCCGACGTTCGGGCCTGGATGGAAGACAGGTTCGAAGATGTTAGGTTTCTTTTTGTGTATTTCTGCTTTACAACCATAGAAACTGGCAAGACTAAGGCAAGACTGTTGGAAGACAAAAGACTGTCTGTGATTTTTTACGCATGCGAGGTGAAGGAGATTGCGATCATCAATATACACTCACCAGCAATCCTCATCACGGACGTGCACGGGATGACAGAGATTGCAAAGTAGATCGAAGTGCGGAAAAGAAGATCGAACTCTACTGTATGGGATTATCATGTCCTGCACTACCTTCCACAGCCTGATGATGAATTCCCTCCATGCGACATCAGCGCTCAAGTTATAGTGTATGTCGTTTTTATATTCGGGAGGTCCTCTCGTGGGAGACGTGGAGACTTCGACTTCCTTTTTGAGAGGGACAGAGGGTTTTGGAATAGAATTACGGCACTATATTTAGCAGTTGACTCTTCGGATGAAACTGTCGACCGAGAATGGCGAATTCACGGAATTGCATCCTTGAATTTGAGCACTGCCTCTGCAATGTTGAGCTGGTTTCTGAAGAAGGATATACTTTTTATCAATTTGCATGGGAGCCTTAATATTACATACGTGGGACTGGTAAGTTCTCAAATTCCTTCACGATTTAATAGTTCAGATTTATATTATTTAGCTCCATCTATGTTGAAATATCTGCCAGTTGATCGGGGGATCGCCCTATCTATGTTGAGAATATCTGTCACTGGATCGGGGGATCGACCGATGACGCTTGGACTGATTTGCGCAGAGAAACAACGCCACTGTCTTGGAGTTTGTGGAGAATGATAGTAGGCTCGACGACGCCAGAAGTCGAACACAAAGAATGTGGGACGTCATCAGCAAAGAGGCTTTGTTTGAGAATCCCGTGCCTCAAACTCTTCTTCCGCCAACTACAGGTGTAGTTGTCCCACATGTTGCGGATCATGCTACAACTTCAAAGCCTTATACTAGATCAGCTTTCCATGTCCAAGATGATGCGGAGTCCAAAAAAGACAGCGTTGGCGATGGCGAGGACGAGGGCAAACGCGAGGGCGACGGGACTGGCAGCAAACTCAAATGGGTTGATTCCCCCTCTCCTGTACCGCACAAATAGTCAAATGCAGGCACTACTAAGTCTACGGCTAAGGCTCTATTTCGATTGCGCAATGATGAAAGTGAAACCGATGCTGGCAGGGACTCAAGTCCGGTATGATGATGATTTTTATGCTTTTCTTAATGGGAATAAAGGGAAAATCTCAATTCATATTTGATGAGCATTCCCCGAGTTTATATGTTACTATGTATTGGTCAATGTAGGCAGAGCCGTTCCATTCAAATATGTATGTCTGGGATCTTCCTGAGTGTGATGCTGATCTCTCTGATGAGATCTCTTGGGCTTAGTTGCCTGGATCCGGCTACAGGGATCCCATCTCTATAGCTAGTAAGTATGTGGAGCAAGTTCGGAGGACTCAGCCACCTATGCACATACTTGCATTTAAAGTGCAATGTATACATGCAGTCGGTGACGAGGTAGCTAACCCCACTACATCGACCTCAATACAGGTGCATCGAGTTGGACAGAAGAGGAAATCTTCATCCATAACAATCGATGTAGATGCATCGTAAGGAGTTGCGGATGCCATCGAAGGTCATGCTGTGCTAATGTCTCCCCTTAATGAAGGTAATGCCGATGTTGAGGCTTTTGTTCAAGGGCAATCACTGGATATTGAGGGTTCAGTGCCAAAAAAAGTGAAAACGGTTGAAGGGTCATAGGGGGATCTCCCCATGATACTCTCTGGCAACTCTCCTTCGTCAAGCAAAGAAGATGATGCTGTAGGCCACGCAGAACCTCTGGACCCATGCTTGGTGGACTCCATCCATGACCTCGAGAAAATGAGTCCAGCTCGTGATCCTGAGACTGTGCGTCCTGATGGGGCTGATACTCCAGATCAAGAGAATCAGGATGACCTGTCAAAGATAGACTCAAGCATGCCTGTAGAAGAAATCATCCGAGACGACATCGTCAAAGATGGTCCAGATACAGTATCGGGCGGTGGCCCGATAGTTCCTATGGGGAAGGACGTTCCAGCGGAAGATGGAGTTGGTGGACTGGAGGAATCTTCTGGCAAAATAACGGAGGTGAAGCATGCTTCAGAGATGGAGCCGGATGCCACAGCTCTTCCTGCAGGCCCTGCTTTGGACGCATCAACTCCTGAAAAATCCTTGGCAAAGCCGGACGAGTCAGAGGTTTCTAACAAGCGGAAAGCGAATGTCAAGGACTTGATGAGAGGTGAAAGGTCTGCCATGTGGCAGGGGGAAGAAGGCAGGAAGAAGCTAAGGAATCCACCGTTATCACATCCTTCCAGGATCCTTGCAGTGTCGAATAAACTTCGAAAGGACACTTCAAAAATAATTTCTGAGGTATTGCGCAAGAAGTCGGCTGAGGTTTGTGCAATTGAGATGGATGTGGAAGATTTGTACAAGACTAAAAGCCTGTTTCCTTATGATGAACATGAATGCTTTAACTTTAACTTGTTTCCTAAGGCTGACTTATAAATGTGAATCTGGGATTAACAATTATTGGTTCCCAGGGGGAGCACTTAATCGATGTAAACACCTTATCGAGGGGTCGCCCAATCTCAGGTGCTGCACCCAGTGCGGTTAGGCCTGTTGAAGAGGTGAAACAGTGTAATGATCCCAAGGGTACGTAGTTCTTGTTGAATACCTGCATGATATTGCACATAATTTCCGCTTGTTTTGTTACCTTGCTCATTAATCCTCCCCTATCCCAATGTTGTTGTCTCAAACTTTTTGATTTATTGTAGGGAAACTCCCACAACCAGTTATTGGGCCCAAGCTCCTTGAAGAAAAAACCCAGGTACCGCCACCGCGATACATAGTTGTGATTGAGTTGAATGGGGTCCTCTGTTCTAGAAGCCCCTATGAAAAGGGTAAGAAGAGGATAATATATCCTAGACCTGGTTGTGCGGAGTTCTTGAATTTTGTTAATAGCAATGCGAAAATCGTGATATGGAGTTCCGCCAACATGAGGAATATTACGGACATGGTCAATGAGACCACCAAGGGTTGCTCCTTCAACCCAAAGGAGCTTCTTCGGCTAACTCAAGATAATTGCACGGACGCGGAAAACATGGTCGATGAAATGAAACCGCTGTATCTCAAGGATCTAACTGTAGTGCAGAGGGCGTCTGTCTTTAAGTACTCCTGATCATATTCTATTAGTTGACGATACTCCGACGAAGTCTGCCCTGAACGTGATGCATACTGCAATCCACCCTCCAACTTGGAAGGATAACGAAGCTGATACCTTCTTAGATTCCGTCTTAAGGCCTTGGCTACAAGGCCTTTTCAAGTCAAAATTATGAGTTAAAGATTATGTGAAGACCAATCCACTTACAGATGGCCAGCAAATCCCGTCAGAGGAGGTTGTTGAGAAGATTTTGAAATCAGTAAGTAGGAAGTGATGTGGTTTGATAAATGTAATTGGGCTCTTTTGCAGTTTCTGAAGACCGATCCGCTTACAGATGGCCAGCAGTTGCCGTCAGAGGAGGTTGTTAAGACGACTATGAAATCAGTAAATAGGAAGTGATGTGGATTGATAAATGTAATTGGGCACTTGTGCAGTTTCTGTTAAAAGTTTCAGTTTTTGTTATGTGTATTTAGTACTTTGAACTAAGAAGCCTGAGCTAGCGAGGCCACGGACGTCGATGGGGCGATCCCCCGATGGCTTTACTGTTGTTTATTCATAGTTCTATTTTCTTGGACTTCGTTGACCCCTGCCGGATTATGTGGTCGCTTCCCTACATCGGGCGATCCCCGGATATGTAATGTGGTCCCTATCGTGGAATAATAATTTCATAACTAGGTGTGAGCTTTACTCCTAATTACACTTGTTAGATTGTTGACCATACCATAATGCTGTCCAACATTCATTTCGGTCCAATGTTTAGTGCTAAGGTAATAGTAAATGAAAGGTTAAACGTCTAATTGTGAGAAACGTAATTAGCAAGTGGTCTGGTTTAAACATGTAAATTTCCTCTTGTGCAGTTTTTGTTAACAGTTTTAGTGTTTGTTACTTGCTTTTTGAACGTTAAACTTTAAAACCTGAGATGGACTGGACAGGGACGTCGATGGGGCGATCCCCCGATAGCTTCACTATTGTACATTCATAGTTCTATCTTCTTGGACTTCGTTGATCCATGCCGGATTATGTGGCCGCTTCTCTACATCGGGTGATCCCCCAATATGTTAAGTGGTCTTTATCGTGGAATAATAATTCCATGACTAGGTGTGACCTTTACTCCTAATTACACTTCTTAGGTTGTTGACCATAATCATAACCATAATGCTGTCCAACATTCATTTCTGTTCTATGTTTAGTGCAGAGATATTAGTAATTGAAAGGTTAAATGTGTAAGCCTCTTTTGGGGAGTGTAACAGAGAATGCAGATGCATGAAGACCACTATGTAAGGAGATCTTTTAGTTTTTATTAATGTCAAGACGAAACCGCTAGGATGTTAGTCAACTGCCGACGCCACACTAGTATGAATGTTATGTGCATTGAGAAATCTGTAGTTATTAAGTGATTAGGTTTGAGAATTCTGATTTCCCCCTCGTAGAGTTTTTGTTACAAGCTTTGATATTTGTCACTAGTTTATTGTACTTTACGATCGAGTCTATTATTTCCAAGGCTGAGGGAAAAAGGACGGGATTGTCGATGGGGCGATCTCCCGATAACTTCACTTCTAGTCATTTACTCTTTTGATTCTTCTTAGACTTCGGTGACTCTTGCCGAATTTAGTGGTCGCTCCGGTATATGGGGCTATCGCTCGATAAGTTTACTGGTACCCATCGTGGAAAAGTATTTTCATAAATAGGTGTGTTGTTTTATTCTAAATAGTACTCCCTCCGTCCCAAAGTTATTGTCATGTTTGGAAGTCATGTTTGAAGTGTTTTTTCAAGTAGGTCAAAAAATTACTTCCTTGTGGCTAATTTTACTTAGGTTGCAATGAACATATTCAATGTTCTTCAATTATTCTAGTGACATAATTTGGAACCTTTTTAATCATGTTTCTTACAATATGATCAATGAAATTGGCTCAAAGAAATACCAAGCAAACAAGTTAGACAATAACTTTGGGACGGAGGGAGTAAATATATTGGTTACGTTGTTCTGTGTCTCGCCGTAGTATAATGTTGTCTAATTTTCATTTTTGTGCAATGCTTAATGGAATGAATTTTATAGTTGAAAGGTTAATTGCGTAAACCAATTGTGGGGAGTCTGATTGGGCATGCACATGCATGATCACCACCATTTTAATAAATCTAAGAGTTTTATAAACAGGAATGAAGCTGAGCACCGTATCGATGATACAAATACTTGTTTTTTTCTCGAACTTAGTAGTATAGTGCGGAGCGTCTGAATACGTCTTCCTATCACAATTTTTCAGCACATATCTTCTGCTTTTTTTTTTATTGAAGTTTAGGACAGTGGGATATATTGAACCGCTTGGTGTCAGAGTATTGGGCAATCCCCCGATATTCTACTGCTATTGTAACTCTTTACATAATTGATATCACGTTAACACTTTGCATCGACTCCTTGCAGAATGTGATTGTGTTTTCTGTCAACGGTGTACTTTGCTTCGAGGATTACGAGGGCATCAACCCTGCGGTGTTCGACGTTAAGAGAATCCGTCGTCAACTCGGACTGCATGGTTTTTTCCGGAACCTCCTGAACTATTTTTATATTGGCATCTGGTCTTCGATGCCTGCTGGACGACTATGGCACGTTATTCAATTTTTGCTGCCACAGGATATTACCTCACAACGATTATTTGTTTATGGATGAAATAAGTGCCATAACCCAGACTGGTACCGTTACAGCAAGAAGTGGATTCAGTGCCTATCGAAAGATTTCAGGACTCGGGAAATTTGTCGTCCGGATCGTATATTGATGGTGGATGACTGCCAATGGAGGAATAGGCAGAATGGTAATTTGTGCTGCTATTTTTCGAGGTCCTGGAAAGGGGAGCTGGAGTTTTCAAATTCTCGGAACGTCATTCCAAATATCTCTACAGTGTTGCTGCCCTTTATTATACCTCTTTTTTCCTATGATAGTGTTAGTCAATTCCTTTTGAACTCTGAGATGGACGGGAAATTCCGTCGCCGACTCTTGCGCGAGGCTAGGCCGCACTTGTAGTCTATATGTATAGATGGAATCGACGCTCATGGCAGTCACTACAACAAGTACATAGCTTTTGACGGCTTTATCGGGGGATCCCCCGATAGTTCGTTGATGGCATGGATGGAGAGGTCGACCATTCAAAATTTGTACAATTTATTGCCCCTTAATTCCAAGTGGGGATGTTGTCATATATTCAATAGAAATTCTTAGTTTAAAGCCTTCTAATTGAATACTGTTACTGAGTGAGGTTTATAATTTGCTTTCCTAACTCCTTTAGTCATAATGCAATGGTACTTGTCACTTTTATTTAGCAAATTGTTTCAATTCACTTTAGAATATAATAATTCTATGTAGAATAATTTCAGAGTTCCTTATCTTTTAAGCACTTACGTCTTCAATTCGAACACACGTTTCCCTCATGTCCTTCAATTACCATTGCTACATGTTATACTATGAATCGTCCAAATATTACTAAGAGGTCATCGGGGGATCCCCGTATTCTAAACAGAGCCATTACATAGTCAGTTTCTTATAGTATTTCTTGGTATACACTGTTTTTTCAGTTTGATCTCGTGTATTATTATGTCATTAGTCCTATTTTTTGTAGGAAATCGGGAGATCCCCCGATCCCTTGCACCATGTTCAGTCCAGAATTGACGCTAAAGTCCATATTTAGTTAAATACCGCATATATCGCGTAGTTTGGGATTTAGCTCGAATCGAGCTAAATGGGCAGGGTAGCAGATTACCATGCTGTACCCCCACGGCCCGCTCACAAGCGCCATGACCATCAACCTGGTGACAGTCTTGTGGAAGAATGGTAGAGTGGAGTTGTTGTAGAACTTTGTGGCGACTTCGAGTAGACAATCAAATCTTATCGTGGACGGAATTCCGTCCCCGTTTGGCATGCTAAATGGTGTTGTCATGATTATACACAATCAATGATAATCATTTTGCAATATTTGGAACTGAGTGCACCTTGATGATACTTAGTACCTGCATATTCAATGCTGACGATTGTATAATTATCAAACATTCTAATGATTAAGATTAGTTCCTAGACTAAAGGACTCCTATTTTCATTTTTGAAATACTATACATGTGTTACTCTAACACCATTGATACGGTTTTCAAGTGAATGACATCAAGTTAATAAGAACTTACCAAATTGAAACGAAAATTTCAGAAACTTAAGCAACTGACATAAATTAATTAAAACAAGTCAAAAAACAGACACAAAATTCAAAATTAGTTTAGAGAATAAGCTAAAAAATGATATCGAGCTAAAAGAACACCGTGAGTCCTGCACGTGAACAGACCATAATCCCTCAAATTGAATTGAAAGCATAAATTAAACGACTAAAATCAGGCATTGGAAGTCTTACAGACTCACCTTAGTGCACAATGATCCACTGATAGACTCACATGCAAAGGTGAGACAATGCTTAGTATTTTCTTGACTAAGTTACCTTCAAGATGTGTACTAACTATTGAGCAACCTACAACTACAACTTCATACAACAATTAGTGGTAGCATGATGAATCAGCAATAGAATACGAGCCTCCAGTAACTACCAAATTATTGACAACGCTTACTTTGCAAAATTAAATGATGCTCAGTTTATTAAGATCAAACAATGGGTCACACGAATGCAAGCGAGTACACAAGCGTCAAGCAAAGCAACAAAACGCCTATTAATAATATAAACTAGTCGACGAGGAGTTTGAGAGAATCATTCACCTGGAATTGTCGACGCCAACTGAAGTTACTGAAACTGCAGTGAGTTAGTTGGATTTGCTCCGTGCCACGCAAACAAGCAAACTTACAGCCACGCAAACAAACAAACCATTAGCGCAAATAATCAAAGTAGCAACACAGCAAGAACGTGCAGCAAAAGAAGAGGAGTCCAAGCGCGTGATGAAAAATGCTGTAAATGAGTTGAAGATACAGATACAAATGGGAGAGACGCTCCCATGCAGGCCGGACTTCGGGTAGATGGTCGTGGCTGCGGGCACCCGTACGATAGGCAGGGTGCTTAGGCGAAGGCCAATCGCGTCCCGCCATGTGCCACAGTAGGCAGCTTCCACCAGCCCGGTGAGCTCGGACACCGTCTCTCGCGGGCAGCTCCACTCCCCTAGTCAGAACTGCTCATTTTCTCCATTCTCGCATTCGCTCACGTTGCTCTCTCACACTCGCTCAGGTCGCACTAGCTCAGGTTGCTCTCTCGCACTTGCTGAGGTTGCTCTCTCGCACTCGCTCACGTCGCTCGCTTAGGTTTAGGGTCGCTCGTTCAAGTTGCTCTCTCGCTGAGGGTTAAGGTCACTGAGGTTTCTCACTCGCTCGCTCTGGTTGCTGCTCGCTCAGTGTTGCTCTCTTCGTGGTTAGGGTTTGAAAGCAATTGTTCAAATCGCTCCTCGCTCGGGTTGCTGGTCGCCCACATTGCTGCTTGCTCAAATTGCTGCACGCTCAGGTTGCTGCTCGGTGATTAGGGTTTCTAAGCGCGCTAGAGTCCTGAGGATTGTTGGAGTTGTACACAGTACGTTGATTTCCTTCATTCAGACGTGGTTGCGCATGTTTTATGAACACGTATGATTCTCTTCCCTTTCTACTGTAATTTGACAACGTTTTAAGCACAATGTTACAGTAGATTTTTCAAATTACAACACTCGTGCGTGCACTATTCTAGCTCGATAGCCAATTAGCTTGATGGCCTTTTAGCTCCATGCTCATTTAGCTCGATGCTAATTTAGCTCGATGCTCGTTTAGCTCGACTACCCCATTTTAGCTCGATTTGAGCTAATTCTACGTTCTCATCATTCAATGCACGTCATTTTTTATGTATTCGACAATAACACATGCTCTGATTTCATTAGAAACAATGTATACATTAACTATTTATTTGCAATTTAGCTCGATTCAAGCTAAATATACTCATATTTGTAGACTTGGATGCCATGAAATTGAGTTACTGGGCCTCGGCTGTGTTAGTTTAGCTCGAGTCGAGGTAGAATTTATGTATTTCCATCAAAGTTTTGTTCAATTACTGCGGTTATTACGAGGCCAAAATGAATATTTAGCTCGACTTGAGCTAATTGTGCTACAATGTCGCATAACATTATTGAATTTGCCAGGATCACTATCCGAATCACTTAAGAATTTAGCTCGACTCGAGCTATTTTTGCGAGCTTCCATCAAGCAATGCACGTGATGTTTCCTGAATTTAGCGATAATGAAAGCTACGATTTCATTACGAACAATTTATACATAATTTATTCATCGTCAATTTAGCTCAATTCGAGCTAAATATTGTCAAATTCGTAGTCTTAGATGTTTTGAAATTGATAAAATCTGCCCGGCTATGTCATCTTAGCTCGAATCGAGCTTAAGTGTGTGCATTTGTTTCAGACAATTGTTTAAATGTTGTTATTCCGAGGCCAAAATAAGTATTTAGCTCAAATCGAGCTAATTGTGCTACAATATCGCACTACAATATTGAATATTCCAGGTCCTTAATTCGGTTTCTTGACAATTTAGCTCGAGTCAAGCTAAAACATAGCACGCTTCCTGTTTCAAAATAATATTCCAGTTACAAAGCTCGACCAAACGAGCTGTCAGATTTTCTTAAGGTTATATTGCGCTGCAGTTATAAAATATTCAACCATGTCAATAAACAATTTAGCTCGAGTCGAGCTAAATGTCTTCACCATAATCGTTACAGTTGCAGCATCATAGGAGGATTATCTTTAGACATAGTGTATGAAGCCCCTCTGTGCTCTAAACTGTGATGTTAGTCTTGAGTTTGCCTTTTTAGCTCGAATTCTATTCTATCGTGGTTAATTAGACCCAAGGATAGAACCCACTTTTTCTTCTATCAACAGTCTAGGATGCATGGGGCGTTCCTTCCCCTCTGTGAGGATGCGTATATTTCTCTCGTGACGTCTAAAGGTGCCTACCTTCTCGTTAAATTTGAGACGTCTGAGGTGTCGGCTTATATTTTCACCATCGTGTTCCCGCCCAATGAAGTCAGATTCTCTCACAAGTTCGTCCGTGACTAATTGATTGGGAAGGCGGAGCTGTCTCAAATTCTACATCTTGAGACTAAATTACTCCCCATCCTCACCTCTCCAAAGGCCTTTGTCAGGTCCTACAGTCCGTATACTGCTCAGATTTGGAAGGCACTGTCCGAATACGAAGCAAACCGGAAGGGAAAGGCACCATCCAGGAGGCCAGGCTTGCTTGCATTGCAGGCCTGGTCTACGTCAGGGACCGCTTGATCAGGTTTGGGCACACCTAGAGCAATTCCCGGTGGTCCGAGTAACAAGCGCTCGAGTACAGATGCGTGCAGTTCTGGCTCCAAATGATCTAAAATAAGCATGGGTAGAAGCACACACACTTCTGTGAATCCTACAATGAAGGCGGAGGTGGGCAACGAAGAAATTAATTACGACGAAGCCCGCAAGCTAAACGAGGAGTATTGGGAGAAGTGCGCAGACTGTTATATCTTTGGGAGGGTCAACCCGGTGGATGTTGACATCGACCTCCTGGACCGTGCGGGGGAGAGATACATTGTCCGATCGCTGGAGCCGTCTGGAGTAGCGCACTACAAGAATATCCTTACCCACGCCGTGGACATCAGTAGTAGGCAAACCATAAGCATTATGCCTATTCTTGACAAGGCGCCGGAGACATGGTTTTGGGATGCGCTACGCGCTTCTTGTAGGTTTCGGATCATCGACAGGCAGCATCATGCTCAAGCTGCGAAGGAGTTGATCCGCGATCAGAAAGTTGACGATGCAAAATCAAAGCGCTGAAGACGTGGAGGACACACGTTGTTTGGCATAAGAAGACGAGCAAGGTTATGGATGTTTCTGCAATGGCAAACATTTCAGACAACGGTGGCACTTTCACTCCGTCATGGGCAACGAATATCATGGGGGCCAGGAGTGTATGGGTGGACTATGGGTGTTCTTTGAAGGTGAAGAAGCCCCACAGTCGTGAATCGGCTGATGAAATAAAAAACCGGAAAAGCTATGAGGTACATATTGTTCCAGCGTGGCAACACTTGATTCCTCTCTCCCTTATATTTGGTTTTTCATTAGGGTTGGAAGGTCATAGTTGGTTTAGCTCAAGCCGAGCTAAAGTTTGCATTTTAAGCCTCGCTGTTACGGCCTTGCCGTTCTGCACTCTCAGACAGCAATCCCATTGGTATAGGAATTTTGCTGCTGCAATGGTGAAGCGGTTCGTGAGTATGAACGCGAAGACAAAATGATTAAACCTGCGGGCCTCCGAAACAAGATGCTCATTATTACAGCTTCTGAAGAGGTCTAGTAGTTGCGGGCGAGGTTCATCGTTGATTGCAGAATGGGAGAGTTGATCGACCCCGACACTGAAGTGAAATTTGATCAAGCCAAGGATTGAGAGTCAGCTTCTAAAAAATTTACTTTGAACTGGGAGTTCTTTAAGGCGATGGGGCAGCTGGACGAGCGAGATTTGAAGATAATGGCGTTGCATCTTTTGAACAAGACTCCCGGTCAAACATTGAAGTATCTGAAGGTGACTGTGAAGAAGCCCACGAAGAACTATTTCCACTGCATGGCCGCAAAGCAGTGGATTAAGAACCGGAAGAGGAAGAACACCGTCGCCAAGCAGTTGCACAATCTGAGGCCATCGCTTGGGTTGTTCGACTCCGAGTGGAATTTTGACGCAGAAAAGTGGAAGCAGTTCAAGAAGGATTACAATTTGTCGCGTTAGACAATGGCGATGCTACTCTCTGTTCCTGGTGATTCCTTCTTCACCGAGTATCGCCAGAAGAAAACAAAGAATAAGAGTGTGGAAGAGATTTCCGAGTACGCAGCGTTATTTTTCATGAAATTTTTGGATGTCAAGGGGACATTCGAATTGCCTACTCGACTGTTCGACTCATCCGAGTTTAAATTCGGGGCATAGGAAGGAGATTATGCATGAAGCGACTCCAGGTGTGCCGTTGGCATCATCGATCTCCGCTGTGTTCCTGGCATTGGAAGTAAAGTGGATGATATTGATAATCCCTACTTCAACAAGTTCCTTGATACATACATGGACACGCTGTCGGACCCGTCTCTGAAGACCCCCAAATTTGGATGTGGATAACTAAAAACGTTGATGGACAGTGCCAAGCTATAGTATACGCAAACAAGATAAAGGATGAGTATATTCACAAGGCTTCAAACTATATGCCATGCAGTATCGAGAGCCTGAACGGAATCTCGGAGGGTAACGTGTTAGAGAAGCATATGGTTCCCTTGCTATTTCTTGTAAAGAAGGGAAGCAATATGGGTGATATTCTGGCCCGCATTCCACCCACTTTCTATACTCCCGATTGGCCCTCTACTCGAAGGCTGGTATGTACAGGGAACACGACTTCGGCGTGAGGATGACGGAGCTGCGCTTGGAATTCTACTGTCCTATTTTGAAGTTGTTCTCTTATCCCAGCGAGAAATTTTTGTCACTCATGGCGGGATCCAAGCCAATGCTGGCAGGAATTGTATGTTCCGCTGCACCCTTCTTTGCAATCTTACATTTAGCTCGAGTCGAGCTAAAACTGCATCCCAATGTGGATGAGAATTCCTCTTACATATATGTACTTGAATCTTGTACTTCTGCCTTTGATTGATAATTAGCTTGACTTGAGCTAAACTTTGGATAGGTGCTATCAATCGCTTGTTGATCGTATTTTACGTTAGTATTACCATTCTTCTACTTACATTTCAAATTTCTATGTTCCGCAAATGTGTCAGATCACACCCACGTTGTTCTCAATGCCTATGAGGCTAATGTTTACGTGAAGACGGCTACGGACTATCGGGACTTGGATTACAATGAGTTCAACGTGGCCGCTTATGTCAATCCTGCTGCCAATCTTGGGCCTAAACCTGGTGCGGGCAAGGCAGCGGGTGCGATGGGCAAGTCCAGCAAGGGAACGAGGAAGAGTGCGCATGAGCATCGCGTAAATTATCGGCTAGACGACCCGATGATGATGAATATGGTTCAACGTCGTTCTCGGAGGACGGTATCGAGTCGCATCCCCTTGACGTTGACGTCGAAGTTCGTCTCCTCGGAGGCCTGTGAATCTGTCTGGCACGTCTCGCATTGTCTTGATGCCTCGGTCATCGACTGGTCTAACGTGCCCGTTCTAACCAATAATCGGCGCGCTCCCTTTCGTGGTCGTGCTGCGTCCGGGTCTCATGGTCCTGTGCAGCGACTAGGCGGGCGTCTTCCCTGCCGCCAAGTGATAGCGGTCATAGGTCCAGAGCTGTTGCCGTGCCTAGTGCGCCCTCGGTTCAAAGATCTCTATGGGCAAATTATGTCGAATGCGATCGCGAGGGGCTCTTGGAGGGTCTTGATCCGACCCTGCAACGCAACGTCGGGAGCAGACGAGTGGTGCTGATTTTGCTCGAGTCGAGCTAAACGTTGCTTCGGTCCGCCACGCTCCTCAGACTACGGCTGACACCCCGCTGCCTCTCGGCGAATTGTGTGAAGACGGCGATAGTATTGGTGACAACCCAGCCCGTGAGGAGAGGCGCACAAAGCATGTCAACGATCAGGCTAGGCCAGCGGATCATAAATCGGATGGCGACGACGATGTTCAGCTAGGTCACGAGCGCTTGCCATGAGAAGAGCGGACATTTGATAGTTACGACCGATCCGACGACGAGGAGGGCGACGGTGATGGCGGCAATGACTTCCACGATCCCGAGCCTAAGAATTTGGGGATTGAGGTCGAGAATGCCCAACTGGCCCCTGAGAAGAATTTGAATGGTCCTGCGGTCTCGACGCTTGTCAAATCGGCTGCAAGCGTTCGGCCCTTAAATCGGACCTCTCGTCACGTGTTGAAGGGCAAGTATGACGCCTAGCGGGTGAAGAGAGTATGGAAACCGGAGGACATGCCTGAGGACAATGTTGAGATGAAGTTCTACGACTTCATACAGGAGCCGGAATCTCCACTGCCTGACGATGTTGATCTTCTCGAGGGTCCACTAGGGCCTGAAGATGTCGGTGAGCTATCACTGCCCAGAGTGAAGGTTGAGTGCCTCTCTGCTCCTCTGATTAAGGATGAGAAGCGGGCGCAGAAGTTGAAGGAGAAGGAAGAGAAAAGGGCCATCAAAGAATTCAACATGAAGAATGAGCTCGCCATTGAGAAGATGGAGAGGGAGAGGCAGAAGGCAGTGTGCGAGAGACAAAGGCTTGATGATATCGCTGCTCAAAATGCACAAGGTGATAGATTAGAGACGATAGTCATGAGCAGTCTGTCTGAAAATCGGGAGAAGATTGACCATATCAAGCCAATGATTTTCCGCCTTGGCAATATGTTACAGTCACGTGTGCCAATGCCTGTTCCAATTGCCTTATATAACCCTGATCAGCGTATCCTGAGCATCTGTGGGACAACGACAAATGATATCGTGGCCACAGCTCCTGCTTTCCCATTCCCCCTGATGGATGCTCCATCGATGTCCCACCAATCACAAATGCGCCCACACCTCTTCTGCGTGACAGGCATTTTTCTTCGGATGGACCGACCTTGCTAGATGAAGTTTGCGAGCATGTGACGCCCCCACTCCCGGTCGACCCTGTAGAAGTGATCAAGGAGGAAAACCTTCTTGGGTTCGATGACATCAGACGTAGCGCGTGTGAGGTGGGGGTGGTGGGGACTTCACGTTGTCAAAGCACTCCGGAATGTGGAATGCCGATCGCACTTTCCCCAACGCGAGAGGGCGAGTATTTGCTTGACACGCCGGACAAGCGGAACGACGAGGTCGACTATGAAGTCAGTGGTCACACGCCGGCGCAGGAGGATGTTGACGACCGTGTTGCATGTGCCACCCCGATTCCTGTGCTAGAGGAGGGGGAGTGTGCACATGAGACGGCTGTGGAGGCGACTGATGGGAGGAGGAAAAAGGGGATGATTCTGCCAGAGGCAGCCCTCAGGAGTCCACTGGTTATGTGATTGGAGCGCTTCAGGACTTTTTTGACTGCACTGACTGTTAACCGTAAATTAGGAGCTACCGCTAGGTCTACCGATCTGAGTTTTACCCGGGTAATTTTCCAAGTTATCCCAGTAGGTAGATCTAGGAAACACTTTTTCACCGATCTGACCTAACTGTCAGATCTGGTTATACTGTGGTATAATAGCAATAGAGCCAACCTCATTGGCATGACACATTTTCCTAGATACTTGATTTCCTTGTTTGAAGTACACTTTTGTTGATTTCATGCTTACTGAGTAGTTTTTGTTTGTATTAAATTCTGATCAGTTTCTCCCTCCTGGATTGTGTAATAACCGATTGAGTGTTTGAGGTTCTGCCTCTCATTCAGTTAGACTCCTTTCCCCCGGTAGCTACCGACCCCTCCGGTACTGATTACTTAGTAGGATTTTACTAGGAGGAGCTACCACTGACGAACTTTGAAGTTAGCTCCTTTGTTCTCTACATATTTCACTTCGCGCTGATGGCTGGTGATAGCAGTTGCTCTGCTGTTCTGGTTTCCTTCTTTTTCTTCCCGTGTAGTTTTCTTAATGCCGGCGCTCCTTGTTTTTCTCGAGTCCGATAGGGATGGAGGCGAGTAGGTCGTGGAGTTGTCTCCCTTATTGGATGCTGTGGCTCATTTTGTAGTTTGTACTTAGAGACACATAATTCAATAAATGGAGACCATTTTTGCCTTAAACACTTTTTGTGTCACGTGCGTCCGCGTCCTTCTCTTCACTGGGCCCTAAACTCGCTCGTTTTCTATCAGGCCACCCCTTTGAAAACCATATTCTGTCCGGTTGCTTCGAAGTCCCCCGTCGACCACCTCCTGTTGCGAGGGGGTGTCGCGGTCCAGTCCTTCTCAATCACTGCTGGCAGTGAATTGCATGCTTCAGCATTTTGCAAGGTAGCACTCCATTGTTTTAATACCACTTGCTATTGTCACTTGTTGTCTCGCTGCAGGCAAGAAAATCCGAACAACCTCTAACGCGTATTTTGCCCGAACAACCTATAACGCGTATTTTTCCCATTCTAATGCGATCCAGGCCCAACTGGTTGAATGTGGTGTTGGACTTGAACAGGGTTCTCTATCACACTCTTTCAATGTCTGAGGCGCCCGCACTGTTCCTTCGCTTTCCGGATTCCAAATTCCCTCCCGTTATTTCCTCTACGGTCCCGTCGTTAGTTGCTGGCATAGTTGTCTACTGTCATCCTGGGCTTAGCGGGTTCCTGCGTTTTTTATCTCTTATCGCCCACATCCACGTTTGGAGTACAGCGGATCGGAAGGTTGTATGCGGTCTATACTCCTTCTTGTTCGCTAAGTCCAAGACCGCCTCTCAAGTCGTCTTGGCTTCCAACCAATGCGATTTTGTGCTCCTGAAGGATTACAAGAAAGCCATGCACCCCGGCACAAAAGATCCCATCCTCCTAAAAATACCCGCAGCGCCGTCTGTACCCTAGGAAGGATCCCAATTTCAATGACCGTAACTTGCTCATTCTCGACAGCAATCCTTAAAGTTGCTTAGTGGTTCCTACTCAAAATACTATTTTTCCTGAATGATCCCTAGATTCATTCAAATCCGGAAGATACGTACTTATGTAAGATGTTAGGCAAGTTGATTTTGGCCGTGCATTTGAATAGTCCCGAGAAGTTCCATGACACAATGCGTTGCCGTAGACCCTCGTAGAATGACCTTTCTAAGGACACAGACTTCTATAAATACTTGAGTTGTCATCTTCCGTATTCCTAGAATCAGGATGTCATCTACGGAAAAAAATTGCCGTGATTACTTTAATTTTGGGTATTTTTTGAAATTTTTGGTACTTTTTGAAATTTATCCAAGTGTTTAATATTGATGAGTTCCCAAATTCTGTCATTCTTGAATATGAAGACAGTCTCTGGAATGTTTGGTGAATTTGCCCTCGATTGATAGGAGTAAATGTGTGCCTTTATAGTGCATCACTTCCATTTCTCCGTCATGGACTCAATTTGTGGATATGGTGTCTATATCATTGAGGTTTCTTCTTCTGGACGTCAGCTGCGTTCCGCTCCCTCATCTGTTGGGGATGCCAATCCTCAAATTGATCCCTCTACGGTGTCCAATCCCTCCTTATAAGTTGGGACTCGAGGACTTTCTCGGAGAGGAGGCAAGGCATTTTGATCTTCCATGCTTTGGACGACGCGTTGGCTGTGGATTACACCAAGGAGGACATGAAAGATGACGAGGATGGTGTGGTGAAGAGTCCTCTGATTCAGCATTTGCTTTACATTCGCCTTGTATCATCACGGTCATTGGCTGGGACTCATCGTCTTCTTCGGCGGTGTGCTGTGAAGCGGTATAGATATGATGCGTTTCTGGAGGGGGTCGAGGCTAGATCTTCTAAATACTGTCGTAGTGAGGAAGTCACATCCACTCACAAGGATCATGGTGGGGATTCCACTGCTCGTCCCCGTAGTGCTGTGTAGATAGTACTAGGCTAATGCCTTTGAGGTCTACATTTACACCAGTACTTTGTTTTTGGACTTATATATCAATAAAATTCTCTCTTTGAGGATCACACACCTTGGCTTGGTCATTGTTCAATTGGTCATTTTTCTTTTTATTTTGAGAATATTCTTCCATTTTGATAATAGTCTGTTTATTTGATAATAAATCTCGTTAGATGGCTTCCAAATGGAGGCCTACAAAATTACTAAATTCTCTATATATTCCCATTATAACGAAATAAGTGTTGAAACAATGACTACATTTAGTCATGGAAATTATTTAACAGAGAAGCAATCACTAAAGTATTACAGCAGTTTCTTGTAGTGTTACCCTATTCCTTGATGCAATCTAAGCGACCTGTCAATTAAGAGGGTAATATGTGAAAAGTTTCTCTCCCACTTCAATGTCACGTGTTGCTACAGTCATAATATACCCCCAAGTTTTCGGGTTCCATGGGGTAGGCGAAGACACGTATTCCCAAAATAATAACATTCTGTATATGCTCTCTCCCAATATAACTGTTAATAAACCCTGCAACATTTCCATTCAACACATCTCCATCTTGGTAAACATTTTTCTTCGTACGTATTGCATACTTCAAAAAACGCTGGTCCGCCTCACACTGAAGGCGGAACTCAGCCTCTGAGAGTTTCTTTCCAACAAATGGCAATAACTCATCACTTGATTTAGCTGCTTCCATGGCATATAGGCCTCAACCCATGTGCGGATGTGTTGACACTGTAACCTTCCACTTTCTTTCCCAAAATGTGAAGATTTTGAGCTTAGAGATGGGGCCTATGCGCCATTGCTCATTGTAGCTATCTGTCGGAACAATATCTACTGATGCTTGGTGGTTGGGATACAAACTACTCTCTCTGCTCCTTTGAAGTGGTAGAGGAGCTGAAAATACGGACTTTAATGGAGCAGCTGCTGCGGCCAGTACAATATGTCTCTGTGTTTCCTACAGGTATCATTGCAACAAAGTAAGGCAGGCGTATTGGATCCCCACATATTCCATAACCAAGATATCAGACTAAATTGGTGGATAACATACCAGGATGGATGTCTTGAATTCAAGGTCTCGTTTCTACTTCCGTAGATGTTTGCGGATGGTTGTCCTTTATACTATTCTTGCACCGATGCATTTCTTACATGGGCAAGGGTAACTTTTTAGACCTTGTCTGTCTGCTTCTTTCTCTTCGATGGGCCACAGTTGCAATTGCAGAAGATCCTCTCGGGATGTAGGATCCATTAGCAATTCCGTGGTCCTCCTACATAGAAGAAACACAACTTTCAGTTCAAACTAGTCATAGATGTAGAACTCCTATTTAAAAATAGACATCGAAGCAGAATGGATGACTAAACCTAGTCATTGATAGATAACCTAAACCCTATAAATAGCCCATGAAGACAGCAACAAGAGTCGGCGTGAACTATTAACTTCAAACTCCTGCTACAGCCGCCACCCATTGCTTACGAAACCCTAACTGCTCTAATTTTTACTTTCACTCCACTTCCCCACTCCCTCTGCTATCTTCTTTAATTATATTTGCATAGGATTGCTGGTGATCTTACCTTCAACTTGCTGTAGTTAGAAAGATGGAGACCACTACGAGAATTTCACTTGCATCTTGTCGTCGCACTTAGAAACTCTCTCGCCATGGCAAAATCGAAGAAGCCCACAGTGTCTGAGAGGTGATTTCCGGGTTATTGTTCCGCAGAGATTTTGTAAAGTGGGAGGCTTCCAAAAATTAGTCCGAGATGATGGTTCCTACCCTGATACCACCAGCTAACTCCCTCTTTCTGTGCTAAACCGGTGTCTAAATCCTAAAAGGTGTCTAAATCCTAGAAGCCTTATGTACAATATGTTTAGCCTATCTACCTCAAAAAGCTAACCTACCTAACCGGGTTTGGTTACCTCAAACTCTGGATTCCTACTCCCCTGACTCTTTTGAGCCACTGTCTTCAGCAACGCGCGCTGAGGGAGTCGGGCAAGAGTCACCGGAGCCTTCTTCGGCTCTTTTACTCCGGTTTTCCCTTGCTTGGTTCCCCTATGCTTCGTTGTCTTCCTCTTCCTCTTGCGCCTGCTCCTAATCCCGCTCCTGCACCTGTTCTTGCGCCTGCTCCTCTGCCTGCTCTTCCGCCTCCGCTTTGCCTCCACGCGCCCCGCGTTCTTCCTCTCGCTCGCCGGTTCGCCTCCCAGGTTACCTTCTGGTTCAACCTCGAGTCGTGCCTCCTCTCCTAGTTGGGTAACGGCCTCCGCTACCTCCTCCTGGTTCACCAGCTAGACTAAGCTCTATATCATCCGGTTCACCCCTCTCCGGTTCCTCCCGCTCCTCTTGACGCTCGTTCGGTTGACCCCTTTCCTTGTCATCCGGCTGGGACGCTTCCTACCTGCCTGGCGCGCTCCAGTTGCCCTGCTCGTCCGCACTGCCTCCCCTGTTTTCGCTCGCATCCTCCTCTGGGTTCTCTTCTCCTCCTGGATTGTCCGCTCCCTTGCGTGCTGGATTTTTGTCCACCTGCGCCGGGCTCATCTCCAGTCTCACCTTCTTCCTATCCGTGACCCACTTGTAGTGAGAATACAAGTGATAAATGAAAGGGGTTAGAGGGCACCTCTTTGCTCCTCCTATTTTAAGCCCCTCCCTCGCTACTAGCTTGTGGTGGATTATCCCCCACCCGACTTTCTTCTCGTGCAAGTTAGCTGAGTGGATGCAATTCGCGAGCTTAATCACGATCGTGGTGCTCTTATCCGGGCTGAAAAAGGGCACCAAAAATTGGAGAAGGCGCTGCTCTTGGCCGAACCGGCAGACCTCCACTCGAAATCCGTCCTTTTCCGAGAGGTTGGTGAACGAGTCCTTCACCTTATCCGAGTCCCCCTTCTTCTTGTCAAAACTTCAAGGGCTGTTTGGGAATCGGTAGGTGTCCCGCCTGTGCGCCAAGGTCCACTTCTTGTACTTCCCCCGGATAATGCACTCCCGGAAATCCTCCTTCACGAATCCTCCTACCAAGTCCTCCAGCAATCTGGTATCCTGGATGTTCTAGGGCATGTAGAGCAGCTCCTCGCATGCAATGGTGACGAGGTCCTCGCGCAGCTGGTCCAAGTGCCTCGGGTCCTTCGGAATAGCCGGACACACCTTCTTTTCCAGGTTTTTTTATACCAATCCACCACTCTCCCTTCCTCAGCACCTCTATAGGCTCCGGGCGCACTATTCTACCGACCCGCGTGCTCCGCCTTAGTCTTTGGCTGCCACGCTCTTCCTTCTCCGGTCGCGCACTCTCTACTCTACTACTATCCGCAAATACAAAAACTTGGCATCGGGGAGGGCTGGTAGAACTGCGTTGGAATGAACAGTGGGTTGCCCAATTTAATGACGCCCATTTCAAGGCGCGAATCGCGGCCGGGTCTGTTAGAGACCTGTCCATTTCTACTCGGTCTCCCATCCGGTCGCCAAGCCTACCGAAAACCAGTCGCCAACCCGGACCCTTAATAAACGCAGAAAGATGCGCGTGAGCGCCACTCTCTCAAAATAAATAAATGGACCATTATGGCCACTACTTCTCCTATTTATGGCGACTTTGGCTACTCCTAGCTGCCCTAGAAACCCTAACTTTTGGAAAAACGAGGTTTGACAAAGGTCAAGAATGAAATCCAAGAAGAAGGCCTCTAATTCAGAGTCTTCATTTGCCAACGAGAAGAGGGAGACAGAGGATGAGGACTTTGAGACAGAACAAGAGTGTTAACCGTAAATTAGGATTTACTGGTAGGTCTACCGGTCTGAGTTTTTACCACGGTAATTTTCCAAGTTACCCTAGCAGGTAGATCTAAGAAACACTTTTTTACCGATCAGACCTAATTGTCAGATTTGGCTGTACTGTGGTATAAAAGCAATAGAGCCAACCTTATTTGCATGCTGCATTTTCCCAGATAACTGATTTCTTATTTGATGTATTCTCTTCTGATTTCATGCTCACCGAGTAGTTTCTGTTTGTACTTCTACGATCTCATCAATTTGTCTTCCCTCGGTTTATGATAACCGACCTAGTTTTGAGTATTCTGTCGCACGTTCTATTAAACTCCTTTTCCTCGGTAGCTACAAACTCCCTCTGGAACTGATTACCGAGTTGGTCTTTACCAAGAGGAGCTACCATTTGGCGACCATCTAGTGTTTGAATTTTAGAAATTGTTTATTAAAAAACTCGGAGTTACCGATCCCGGTATTCTATGATTGCTTAGTATCTGTGTGACACCGCGCCTTTTTTACACCATTCGTCTTACCGAGCTCCTAGAGCCCTCGCGCCTCACTCCCCGAGTGCGCACTCGCTCCCTTCCGCAAACTCCGCCTAACATTGCGGCGCTCATTGTCCGGGTGCTCGCTCTCTCCAACTCCAACCTCGCACTACTATCTCTCCCCGGGCGCTCAATTTTCCTAACTCCCGGGCGCTCAAATTCCTCAAATGCGGGTCGCTCACTGCTTTCTCCCTCTATGCGCGCAATGAAAACCCTAAGACTCTCGGGAATTGCAAAAGAAGGTGCGCGCGGAGGGCAGGAGGAACCACAGAGAAATGAATACAGAGCCGCCCAATTTAAGGCGGCCCAATTCAAATCCCGGCTCGTGGCCGGGTCCGTCAGGGGCCCGTCCCTCGACATCCAGTTTTCCATCCGGTTTCCCGTCCGGTCCGCCGCCATACGAAGTTCCGTAGTGAACCCTTACTGCCATACAAACCCTAACTGCCCGTTTTTGAATAAAAGGAGGTTCGACATTACAACATTATATTCATTAAAATGAGAGGATTCCAGAATAATGAGAGTTCAAAAAGTCTAAAATAAACCCAAATTGAACCACTAACCATTCCGAATATAGGGTTAAACAGTAGAAGATGGACACAGCGAAGATCAAATAGAGTACATATAATAGAAGTGTGCAATGAAAGATTGCAGAAGTGACATCTATTTATAGTAAGTATAAAACGAATATACATTTTTTGGGTGTTTGTATTGCAGGACGGTAATCCAATCTTGATAATGTCTCATAAAGCTAGGAAAATGAATGAGCGAAGCGTAAAATCATATATAAAAACATGAGCTCCACGTATTTTAATAAGTCTATAGTAATCACAAATAGAATGCCTAGCGGATCTAGGATTGCGATCGACTCTTCAGTTCAGCTTCGGCCTTCAACTAAAGTTCAGCTACTGCCTTCAACATCACATGACCACGACTATCGAAGTGATACATCGACAATCGCCGTTGCGCAATCTCAAGCCTCTGTTGCGGCAGTCTCAATTCCTCCCTCTCATCTCGAACCGGAGCGGATCTCCTTCTGAATTTGTCATGCGACTTAGTCTTTTGAAGACCCACATTCACTGAAGGGAGACGAGTACGCAAGGGCGCACGAGAGGGCACATGAACACAGGCTTGGGTTAGAGGAGGCGGGTCTGATGACAGCATCGCAGGAGTCATTCGGAAAGCATTTACAGTAGCAGAGGACTTGCATGGTTTGGGAATGTCGGAACCCTGCAAATACATGGGAATCTACATCAAGTATACATCCAGGCAAGACCGTCTAAGCGAAATAATGGTGCGGGGAAAGAAAGTATTCGTACCTCAAGAGAATTAATTGGGTGTGCGGCGTCTTCATAAAGCTTTCTCTGACGCACCCTATCAGACGGAGAACGCGAGCGACGAGAAGTAGAGGGTTCTCGTGACCGCAAAGGAGAAAATGAGGACTTGGGCACAGGACGGGTACCACCGTTAGGAGGGCTGTCCACAACACCATGTTGAATTGGCTTGGTGGAAAAGTCCATGGTTGACTGTGCCGTAGCTGCCGAGCACAAGACGTTTCCTCTACTGAGTATAGCATACTGGCCATAGTCCATGATAGAATCGGGGGACGCTGTGCTTTGGAGGCCAGCACCGTGGGTTGGATTGGCAGTGGCATACTTTGCTTGAAGAGAATTACCAATGAGGTCAAATTCCACCAGCGCATTGCAACGAAATAGAATTTTCCAAGCAGTAAAAAAAAAAGAAGAAAAATGATGCAAACTATATAAGGGTGCCATTAAGACATAACACATTGCAACGATAACATTCGAGCGTCCATAATATTCATCTCACAAAGTACTCAAGCGCAGATGTTGTGAAGACAAAGGTATATTACAATTAAAAGGGATTATACACATCAGTCAAGGCAACCAGAAATCGATAGGTAGTCCGGAACGGCTACATCACTAAGAAAAGGGCGTCCAGCTATAGAACTGTACAATGAACTAGGAGCTAGGCAGACTATGGGATGCGTGGACAACCTCCATGAGCGCGCTATACTCTCGACGGTCGCCCAATATTATTGTCTATACGGAAAGATAGCAACCCTGTGCCAGGACTGAGATGGAGACGCCGAAACCATGGAAGGAGAACATCATGGAGGAAATTGTCACGCGCACCGTCTCCAACGTAGGACCAAGAGTCAGGGAGTATTACATTATGGGGCTCATTCAAAATGTGCTTATTGGGGCTGTCGTCCACTACAACGGTGTTTGCGGACCTGAATCTGCCACCATAGCCTGTGAATAGCTTGGCCAGATTCTTAAGGAACAAGTTCTTATCAGTGCCATGCACTTTGAACGAGGACAGCAGGCCGTGCCTATTCCTACACTTGAGGGTTTCGCACGACTCCTGGCCAAGTACAAGGGATGGGAGGGGCTGGATGCCGCGGAATAAATATCGCACTACCAATTCAGTGGTAGACTTCTTCATGGAGCTCCAGACAATAACGTCGGCAAACATGGTCAGCTCCCGTAGGAACGAGAAGCAAAGTGGACGCACGTACACTGCTTTGGGCCCGACTACAGCGGGGAGAACGGCTGAGTGCTGCGCCGAGTATTCATTAAAGGCCGTAATCCCGGACCGGGATTTCAAATCCTCACAGACGCAGAGGATTCCATTCACGTCCAGGACGACATAGAGCCATTTTTTGGGAGGCCTAAGCTGTGGCGACCGAATGACCGACTCCAAAAAACCTCCACGAGTAAGAGGAGGACCGGATCCCTGGCGACAACGGGCAGACAAATGTGCAGCCAGTTATGATCCTGAACCGACACATTTCGGACGACATCGTAATAAAAACGGCACACGGTCGAGCACGAAGACAACAAACACGAAGTTGCGACCATTAAGAAACGTACACCAGTGATTGGGAGGGACGACAGATGAGGAAGGGACCGCGGGTAAGTTCGGACTAGGCTCCAAGGACTGACCGCCCCGATAACATTGCGCGGGGGGATGAAGAGAAGAAGGCAATTGAGTATGAGGCACAATATGGGCACCCATGGAGCCTGCGATGACAGTAGATGAACGTGAATTCCGAGTGAAGAGAGTGTAAATTATAGAAAGGCCAAAAAAAATTGAAGTACAAAAAATGTTCAGTGGAAGATGTCCTAAGGACTCTACTCAACCAGGAGTTGAAAATCTTCCAAATCCTACAAATCCTGAGCCGTCTATACAAAAAAATCTACAAAAAACCTAAAATACAAATCAACTCGAGTCGAGCTAAATCTATACAAATGACATCGAGTGATGATTGGGAACCACCTGCTGCAGCGTCTGTGCCGGGCGAGACGGCAGTGTCTGCATTGTCACTGCCAGTGGCTCCGCCGAATCCCAGACTGTCGTCAAGGCTGTATGGATCGGCGGCATCACCAGCAGCGCCCGATGAAACTTGCGCAGGAGCCGGCGAAGTGGACGGAGAAGACGCAGGAGCAGCTGGCGGCGGCGGAGGCGCAGCGACAGGCGAGGGCGCAGGAGGAGGCGGACGCGGTGCATCAAGAGACGATGGCGTAGGTGGAGGTCCAACAGCAAAAGACGAGGGCGCAGGTGGAGCAGATTCTCCGCTGGTGGTTGAACCGGACGGCTGATTACCAAGCAGCAGAGGCTAAGAAGCCAGCGGCAGCGGGTTCAATACGGCCCCAGAAGGCGGCAGAAGGCTCTGCATCAGCGCCTGCTCTGCTGCAAGACATTTTGCTGCTGCTGCTGCTGACGCTGTTGTTCGATAATAAACATCTGGAAATCGTACTGCTCGTTTCTCGTCTCCTTGTTCATCTTCAGGTTCTCCTCCGCGGTCTTCGAGGTCTGAACAGTGAGAGCTGCAACCGTGGCAGCCAACGACTTCAAAATTTTGTTCGAGGACTCACGCTTCTTTCTCTTCGACTTCCGCTTGGAGGAAGGAGTCCCGAGCTGATAGTCAAAGGACGCGAACGAACCTGGCGCATCAGATCTCCGGGGGGTCTCCAGAGGAGGAGCATCGTCGTCCTCGTCGTCATCCTCCTCATAGGAAGAGGAGGTTGACGAGTGCTCCTCATCCTGCTGCATGTGAGGGGGACCAGACCACTGATCTCTGGATTTCCTCTTCGGTCTGGAGGACCCAGGTCGTGCAGCACGGGTACTCTGCTCCCCATCAACATGCACAGGGTAACCGTCCTCCAGGAAGTCTGCCTTGTCGAGGTCTAAGGCGTCGATCGCAATAGAAGCAAACCAGTCTTTCATTCTTTTGTCCCCGACAGCGTAGCTGTTCACGCAACACATCTGCACAAATGGCATGGCTGTCAACAAGTGAGTCAGGGTTGATATAATTGGGGGTTGAGAAGGATTTAGATCGCCTCGACCTAAATTGTGATGGAGAGGCAGCACGAAGGGATGAGGTAGCACGAAGGGACAGTTCAGGTCGAATCGATCTAAAGAGTGGGGGCACTGAGAAGGTTGAAGGTTTAGTTCAGGTCGACACGAGCAAAACAACAGAATCGAGTCTAAGATCTGCACACTAAACATTTAGGTCGACCCCACCTGAAACATATTGAGGATATAGTTTGGGCACTTCCCAGAACAGCAGGTATGCCCGTATGAATTTTAGGTCGACCCGACCTAAAATGTATGAACGGCAACACTACGTAGGGTCAGATCGACTTGAGCTGAAGAGCATGAGTCCAAACTACTCACCAGTGCAGCGCAAGTGAACTTGGATCCCGCGTAGACGGAGACGACGTTCGACCCCGGCATGCAAAACGCGTTTATGAGCCACAAGTAGAACTCCATTCTGAGTTCTGCGTTGTACACGCGGTACAACAGCTCATCGTACGCCCGGGGCTTTGTGTATACCGTGGTCTCAGGAGCGTAGAAGTCGAGGGGGATCGACATCATCGGAATATCGGGCCTTTGCAAGAAGACCAGGTGCACTTTCGCCCGCGCCTTCTTATGGTTCGCTGGGTAGTCTCCCAGTCGCTCATTCCTTGCTGGATGGTAGTCTGCATACTCCATCTTGTATCTGCGGAGTTGGTCGTCGTGCTCAGCGAAATGAACTGCCTGGTTCTGCTCTTTCATATCAGCGCAGATGAAGAGCTACGCAGGTACTTCATCAAATTCTGGCTCACGTCTTTCTTTTAAAGAAGACATGAACTCGTGAAAGTACGGCATATCCGTACTTGACTTCTCCTTGTCACCCACACTGGGGAGGACCCTGAAGTCGATGACCCCCAGCTTCATGTCCACAAACGTGACGGATGACCAGGCGCCCTCGGGCCAGTCGGCGTGCTCGTTTAACTGCGAGTCGTATGGCCGGAAGTGAGCGTTTCCGGCGGGCTTCTCGAATTGCTTCCTCTTCTCCAGGAAGACTTTGAAGAACTCGTATGCGTACGGGGAGATTTCTGCGGTCTTCTTGTTCTTGCTTTTGACCTGCTTTGCCTCCCTGAAATATACCTCGCCGGGCCGCTCAAGGAGTACATTCATTGTCGCCCTCGTGACGTGGTAGTCCTCCTTGAACTGCCTCCACTTCTCCGGAACCAGTTCCCCCGCCGGATTGAAGAGTCCGAGATCACGATTAATGTCGTGCAATTCCTTCTTGACAAGGTGCTTCCGCTTCCTTCTCTCCACCCATTCCTTGGTCGAGTAGCACCTGTCTTGAACGGAGGATATTGCCTTAATCGTGACCTTCGGGTATCCCAGGGTCCATTTTGGGTTCCCGTGGTTCAGGATATGCCTCGCGAGTTTGGTGAGGTCCTCATAGGTTAGATTTCCCAGCCATTTGAAGAACTCGCGCGTCAGATTCCCACTCTCTGGATTCCAGTTAGGCTTGTCCTTGAACGGCAAATCAATGTCTAGGTCATGGAGCTTTCCGGCACCCGCTCTTGAGATAACTTCGCTCCAGAGGTCGAACACCTCGTCCGGCGCAGTGATCAACTTCAACTCATTGTGGATGTCGAGCAGTTCGGACGCATTACTTTTCTTGGCGTCCTTCTGCGCCTGCGCCACGTCGAGCATCAGGAACCGCAGCTTCATAGCAGCTTGAAACTCCTGCAAGGGCACATACACTGTTAGCTATTATACAGTCATTTAGGTCAACTCAACCTAAACCAACACAGACTGTGGAGCGCACGGATTACAAGGACACTCAGTAGAAAAGATCACGAAAGTATGAGCATTTTAGGTCGACTCGACCTAACTCGCAGGTGCCACGGATCTACTCTGTAGGGCGGATTAGGACTTGGAGTACTATCAAAAGCTATTCAGGTCGAGTCGAGCTGAACATTACGTTGAATTTTGTTTTGTTGATCGCGGCCTCCTTCGTTCTCGACGCCTGACTGCTCGTTCCCACCTGAACTAACTCCTTTGGGTTCTTGGGGCAATTGAGTTTATTCCAGACTTGCCGCGCTCCCAAGATGTAAGTCGCCCAGGACGGCTTGATGGCGCCAAAGTGGTTGACCTGGTTGTAGTATGCGGATATTTGACGAAGTTTTTTGTTGTTCTTCGTCCAAACGATAAAGCAGTTCCATTGCTCGAACTCTTTGATGTCTTTGGGATCCATCCTTTGTTCGCGCATCATGAAACTTGATTTGACACTGTGCTGCCCGTTGATCAGCCAAAACTTTTCATCTTTGATGGAGTCCCAGCTAGTAGGCTTCTCGTCCAAGTCGCAAGTCATGACGCACAGAGTCTGCTTCGTGCTTCTGTCGGGCATGCTGAGAAGGAAGCCCATGATCTTCTCCGCAAGACCCGGCTCGTATGACTTGATGTTCATGTCAGGAGGCGCATTGACTAGTTGCTTGATGGGGATCGTTTTCTTATCTTCGATTCCCCAGACAAAGGCGTCAGTGCAGGACAACCAGAACGTCTTGTACGCATCGGTCGACCGTGTGAAGTTTGGTTTCTTGTTTCTCTGCACGGGCTCTGGCAACTCGGTCACTGCGGATGCCAAGCTAACGTCGTCGACATCTTCAGGAGCCCTCTTGTCAACAATTTTCCTCTTCTTCGAGGAGGAGCCGAGATGGCTTTTGGGTGGTGGTGTAGGTATAAGAGGCGTGTTGGGCTTACGCTTGCCGCGGCTCTGTTGGGGTCTTGGCGAGTTTGTGCCCATGGATCCCGCACTACCTCCCTGGCTGCGGTTATTGAGGGACACACTTATTGGTGTCATCGACAGACTCTGCATGTCCATCTTGGCCTTGAAGGTTTCGAAATTCTGGATCACCTTCCGGATTTTTGAGCAGAGTTGGGCCCTACACAGAGGCTGACCGTTTGTGGACGTGAAGTATTGGCTGTCAAATTTATTCTCCAGCTCCTTCATCATGCCTCTGAATTCTGTATGTTCGAGAGAGGCTATCAAGGGGCTGATATTGAATGGAATGACAACGGAGTCGAGAATCAGCGTGAAGTTGTATTGATTCTTCTTTTCCCATTCAGTTCTCGTTGTAACGCAGTGCAACATGATTTTTGAGCCATCACCGTTGCTGATGTCTTTCACCTTCTCGTGTAATGAGAGTGGGAGGTAGGTCGGTGTATTGGCGTTCTTCGTGATCAAGCAGCAATCACAAGTCATTGGTATCATGTTCAGACTCCAGAACTACACATGTTCTTGTTCCTGCAGTTCCCAGAACTCCCCGAAGTTCGCGAGGTCGTCTCCTTCTACATCATCCGTGCTCTGTGGATGTGCAACTTTCTTGTAGTAGAGGTTGAGGGGTTCACTTTGCTGTTCCCTTGGTGTCTTCCTCTCTGTTGCCATTCTGTTCACAACGAGGACAGACAAATATTTAGGTCAGTACGAGCTAAAATGCACACCACACACATCAGCTTGGCCTCTAAAGAGTGTAGAATTTTCTTTCATGCAGTCTTGTCAACGGCGAACCACTCGGACGTCGATATTGATCAGACTCACAGCATAATTTTGGTCGAGTCGAGCTAAAACTTAGACGAGGTTGTAGTACACTAAATTTGTAACATACATTCACTCGAGAATGTAATACTATTTAGGTCGACCCGACCTAAACTGGAAATATAGTTAAGAATTACGAATACATGCTGTTGTGCCTATGAGTATAAGTTCAATGGGATTCTGTGGGATGCAACCTAGTAGATTCGTCCTGGTTTTTATTGATTATATTTAGTGTTCGGGGCAGGCCATGTAGGGCAATTTAGGTCGGGTCGACCTGAATGTTCACCTCTAATGATAAGCAATTTTTCGTGCTTTAGGTCGTACCGACCTGAATTCCATTCAGGTTCGATTAGATTTTATGACTGTGTAGGGTAATTTAGGTCAAATCGACCTAAGCTGCCAAAAGGGGAGAGTATTTCTACCATTATTTTGTAACATTTCATGTGTATTAATCATATGACATGGTATTTTAGATCGGGTCGAGCTGAATGGAGTGCAATTCTACCGAATTTTACGGTAATTAGACCGATTCTATCTGAATTAGCACATGGTACATTTTCATGTGCAAGCCTTCCTACTGTTGAAGTCGACAACTACGATCTATAAGTGCAAATTTAGATCGATTCGACCTGATTTGCTGAATGGAGAGAATTCTTCTTCCGAGTCTTTTCTTCTAGGTTTTCTTCGTATTAGTTTAAAGATATGGTAATTTTGGTCCGGACGACCTGAATGGAATGCAATTTAGGTCGATTTGAGCTGATCTGAGGCATTCACTGGTGAATTTTAGGTCGAAACGATCTGAAATACTACTTCTGGCAAGGCTTTTATGTCTGTACTTAGATCGAGTCGACCTAAATTAATGTTTCCCTCGATAGTTTCTGTGTCCATTTACATCGACTCGACCTAAATTGACATCGACCTAAATTGACATCGACCTAAATTGACATCGACCTAAACTGTCATCGACCTAAACTATCGTCTGTTACCAGCTGGTTATTCAAACACCATTCCCCTTAAAACATAACAGAACATAGCAAATCTAAAACTATTCTATATCATTTGCAGGTAGACACTGCATTCAGTGCACAGCAAAATGATACATGATAGAAATGATACTAGTCAGTAGAGCACTGACCTAACCTCCTGGAATATGACTTGAAAATTGCTCCTGATGGCCAACTTCTTGAATCTGAAACATTGCAACCAATAGAGCACCAATAGAATCAGCAACCAATACCAGCACCCATAGCATCAAGACAATAAGTTTCTATGTGTTGATGATTGTACGCTAATACACTCACTTATAAAAATCCCCACTTTAATGTAAGCACACTGATCACTCCACCAAGTCGTTCGCGGAATTAACCAGACAACTCACTTTAGAAACTTGATTTAAAAACCTAAAGCCTACCATGGAATTCTGAAGCCAAACCAAAATCCATGCACAACTACCCACACAATCAAGTAAGAGCCCTCAATCTGTCATTCTTTACTATGTCTGGACGTGATAGTTGACCTTGCACCAACTAAGAACGGCCATGAACCACCTCCCATAGAATCAAGGAGGAGCTCTCAATCTGTCAATCTTTACTATGTGTGGAACTAAAGCAGACTTTAATAACCTAAATTCTACCAAGCAATTCTGAAGCCAAACCAAAACCCTATCAAACGATTCTAAAATTATCAAGCTAAGTAAAATTAAAACCATTAATTTGTGCAACACCAGAAGCTTTATCAAGCAAAACTGCTGCACTATCAAAGTATTATTAAGCAATACAAAAAACCTAGCAAGCAAACAACCCATGGAATTTAGAAAGAGCTCTGAATATGTCAAGAAGAGAGCAATAGTGTGAACTTACCTCAAAGAATACGGCCCTCCACTATCAATTTAGCACTTCCACCTGGAATTTTTAGCTTTGTACCCTAAAATTCGACCTGCAACTTCAAACTTCGAACTCCAGCTTCCAACTTCGAACTCCAGCTTCCAACTTCGAACTACAGCTTCCAACTTCAACTACAGCTTCAACTTCAATCAAGAGAGGCTAACCTAGCCCCACCGCCACTACACTGAAGCTTGGAATTCACTCTAAACCCTAAGAGAAGAAGAGAAGAGCACCACGACAAGAAGAGAAGAGCAAGACGAGATAAGACCAAACAATCCTAAAAACTAAGTGACAACCGTGTGAGAGAAAAGGAGGTGCGACGACGACGGGGGAAGGACGAAACACGACGACGACTACGGGGAGGGAGGAAACAGCGACGACGACGGGGGAGGGAGGAAACACGACGACGACGACGGGGAGGGAGGAAACAACGACGACGACGGGGAGGGAGGAAACACGCAGCGACAACACCAAACCCTAGCCGAACTCAGAGAGACGAAGCACGGCTTTAAGGTCTCCTTTCCACGGGCACAGGTACACAGACCACAGGCGCGGGTATATACGGGTATATACGGGTATACGGGTATATGGGTATACGAATATACGATATATACGGGTATATATGGGAACGGGAATGCTAGGATGTGAGCCTAGAGAGGAGAGCCTGAGGGCCTGAGAGCCTGAGAGCCTAGAAAATTTTCAATTTTTTTTCGTTTTTTTCTGTAAGAGACCTATGACCGTGGATTCAGTATGTATTGAATTTGGAGTATAATTGATCTGAAAATTTTCCATTTACATACATGTATGCAAATAGTTTATGAAAAATTTAGAGTTTATGGTTTAGGGTGTATCGTTTAGACGTTGAAAAATTATACATGAACAAGAGAGTATACAAATCAATGAGGTTGGATAGTAAAGTTTAGGATTTTAGCAAAGTGAAGTACAACACGGATGGCATTTAATTGGAGTGGTTTAGAGCTTAAATGTGAAATCGGTGTAATTCACATACTACATCTATGCAAATTAAAAATGAAAATTTGAGGAATTAGGGTGTAGAGATTGGACATTCAAAAATGCAACATCAACAAAGGTTTGAACAAATCAATGAGGTAGGAGAATAGAATGGTTAGCAATGTGGAGTACAACACAGATGTAAAAATCCAAAGTAGTGGCCCTTTTAGTCTTACTACAAATATAAAATAGAAAGTAGTACAAATATGTGGAGAGAACATCGAAGTTCCTCTCAATCATCAATAGAATTACCGGTAGCAGTAGACCCTGAGCAAGAGCTAGATGTAGAGCGGCTCGGTGAACTAATACCATTACAATCAGACTCTTCAGCCTCAACATCAAAGTATACAAGTGCATCAGAATTCAACACCTTTGGCTTTGGAATGTGATCCCTCATACCATGTCCTACAAGAGCCTGTGCAACTGGCTCAATGTAGCATGGCAACGGAAAAGGTTTGGGTGAGCTCTCAAGAAACTTTGGCCGTGCAAAAAATGGCCTCTGCAGGGTAGAATACGTGGTCTTCATTTTTCTGCACAAACAAAAATGAAAATGAGATCAAAGTGATCAAGAAATCATCAAACAAAACTGTATCAATTGGAATGATTGAATTCAAACTTACTTACTGAATCGAGATTTCTTCAACACTCGAACGACCGCTGATGGAACAGCGTCTGGATCCTCTATTGCAGATGATGATGCAACAACTGGCGCGGGTTCGGGTTTAGAGACACGTCGCATAGACAAAAGCAGTTCATCATATAGCTCTTGGTCGTCTTCCAGTGCCACAATGTGGCGTTGCACGCGGCGGCATGCCAACAACGACGCACCTAAAACAAGGCATAGATCAAGAAAACATATAAAAATCAGCCCGAGTAAGTGAAAGAGAAATTCAAACAAATAGAAAGCAAAAACAAATAATAGAAGAAGTAAAACCCAAGTAATACCGAGAAAGAATGTTAGAAATGTAAACCTGTCATAGCGGTGCAATCCAAGACAACATCGTTGGGGCGAGAAGAAGCCTCAATCAGCATCTGTATGAACTGGCTATCCTTCTCACGAGGACCTCCCCAAGGCTTGATTCCATTCATTTTTTGTGAACTCTTGGTGGTGAAATTCTGTAACATGTCATCACATCCCACATCTAATCCCATAGCCTCAAGCGCTGGAATAGATCGAAATGCAAACTGTGCAGGAGCACCCTCGGGCAACACACGAACCAAGAGGTAAATGCCAAAACGCTGAGTCTGCAACATATAGAACCAAAATAGTTAGCTAATAGTAATAGCAAAATAATAATGAATTTTTAAATACTAGGTAGTGCACGAGGGTTTACCGTCTTCAGATGGTTGACTGGTGATGCCAAATGGAGTCGATTCATGCAAGTCCAATCCTTGTACAACGTAAAACCCGTTGCATTACCGTAACCAAGTATGTTAGCCTTGGTTGATTGCCTATATGGATGTACAATGATGATAGCGCCATCATCAACTAAGTAATTGTCTGCAAAATCAAAAATGGGATCAAGCCAATCGTCCTCTGCTGCATTCCATGGTGGAATCAGTCCCGGCGGATCCGAGATGGTGGGAACAGGCAGGTTCTCGGGCATGTCCACAAGAATTAAATCTACACATGGATCCTTGCACGAATGCCCTTTGAATACTCGTGGGCGGTCCGCTTTGTGCTACAAGAAACAAAACATACACATGTAAGTAAATTAAAACTGCCAGACAAGCTTCAACAAAATGAATTGAAGTATAAAGAGTCCAAGAAGTATGTCAAACAGCATACCTCATCCAAAAACCTCTGAATCTCCTTAAATATCTTTGGAACAGGGTCATCTTCATCCTGTGGAAGAGCAGCTGCAAGTGATGTGTTGAGTACCAACTCGTCGATGTCCTGGTCCTCTCCTAAGTCCACCACATCACGAATTTGGCCACAAAAGGCCTTGTCTTGCGATAGCTCCAAGTACCCAGAATCCCTCTTGGTACCCAGCTGCTCCTGGCTCTGGTGCTGAGATTCTGCATCAACAATACTAGAAGAAGAAGGCTTTGGGACTTCTTGTACCTTTGGATTCTTCTTTTTCTCTTCCTTCTTGGCAATCTTCTCTGCTTGTTTCTCAATCTTCGCTTGCTCCCGGGCGGCCACCTTCTCTTCATGTTGAGTAATCTTCAACGCCTTCTTCTTGTCTTCAGCCTCAACCTTAGCAATGAGTTTACGCCGCGCCTCCTCATCAAGCTTCTCCAATTCACCAACCAACAGGGCAGGTGTATCGGCAGTCTCAGCTGAGGATTTGAGATCCTTTTCCTCTGCATGTACATAACCCAACCCACAGTCCAAATACCAGCCAACCCCCTTGAGATGTGTGCTGGTCCACGTCTTCAATTGTTGCGGTGAGAACATGCAATACTCAGAAGAAGGATCCATCCAACTCTCAAAGAACACGGGAAGTTCTGTCTTGGCAATTGCCTTCTTCTCCAGTTATTCATGCTTGAAATACCTGTAGCCATACAATACTGAGCAATTAGTATTATCATTTGATGCAATATTATGTGTAAGTTTACAAAAGTAACGGTTTACCTTAAAACCAAGTTAGACAAAAAGAAAAAATACCTGTAGACTACACGTTTGACCACGAGATCAGAACCCTTGAAATCCTTGAAGGCAATTGATTTCTTGAAGGCTTCAGACCCCTTGAAAACGTTAACAAATGCCTTCTCCCAAATCTTCACTCGCCAATACTCTATGAATTGGGAAAGTGTCCTGGGCTCTGCTGGGACATCCATGTTCAAAGGAACATTGTCTTTGTGGACAATAGTTTCAAACAACTCCACGGCGCAGACCTCAATCTACAGAAAATATAGTTATGAAATTAAAACAATAAAATTACAAAGTATGATAGTGGAGACAGAATGTAAACAAACTAAATCAATATTGATAGAGGAACTCACCCCTCCCCACCAGGCGGCCTTCAGAATAAAGGAATTGAGGTCCAGAGCGTTAACTGGCCTCAAAAGAAAACGAACTGCCTCTCGTGTGTGCACAGAGGAGTTCCACCACTTCAGCCATCGGAGCTTGTGGTGAGGAGGACCAACCGTTGTAGCAATGATCTGAAGCTTGTCCAAAGTGAGCTCCAACTGCGAGGCATTCATAGTCCAATGCCTCTCAATCTGAAAATAAAATGATATTCAAACCGTGAGCAACAGAAATGCAATGAACTTGAAGTAAAAATGAAAGAAATAAATTGATTAATACCTCTTGCAGAAACTCTAAACCATGGGCTGGATTCGCCACAGCTGTCATCTTCCCTAACTTAATAATCAATTTTGAAGTCCTTTCCTTGATGCCCATCTTCATTGCTGCCGCAATGCCTTCCCGAGTCACATCTTCTAGTTTGGTCTCCTCACGATAAACAAGCACAACTAAGTCACCAGCAGCAGCAATGTCTTGCTGAAACAAGGTCCCAAATTAAAGGATATTAGGAGTACAAATTTTAATACAAAAATGCACACATTCACGTAAACAAAAAATGCAGTAGAAGAGTGAAAGCAGAAATATTACCCTAAACATGAGAGAAGTAAAAACGTCCTGTTGTAAATTTGTCCATCCTCTTTTCACTGAATTACGACATCTTTCCAATTCCTCGGGGCTCAATAGCTCTGAGAAATATCTCAACGGCATAGTCCCATACTTCCGAACCTGATAGAGCTGATGAACTAGATTTGTTTTCACATGGGAAAACTCTGTTTGCCTAAAGGACATGGACCACATCAATCATAATTAGAAGACGTATATATTCAAAATCTAGTGAACTTTGAAATTTGAAAGAAAGGATTTTTCCAGGAAAACGTTTACTCACTTGTTTATGTCATTCATGACGTTCATGAGAACACCAAGTTGACCCTTGGTCTCCAAGATGATTCTGTCCACCGAGTAATGCCAAGATGGAACGTCATTGTAGAGTCTAGTAATATGGTTCATCCAAGCTATACGACGGTGATTTCCATCGCATATGAAGAACATTTTACCTTTCAAAAAACATAATGAATCCTGGGAATCGAGATACCGATCAAATTTCTCGCTCTCAGAGTGCCAAATTGGTCCCCAATCACTGCGGTCTTTGCATGACACGTGCTCCCATTCACCTTGCTCGTTTGTTAGGGACACATAAAAAACACAAGCACCTTCACGATAGCCATGGACGAATTCCTGCTCAAGCTTGACAAGATCACTGTGCAGAGTGGGCCTTACCATAGGCATAACAACAAGCCTGCATAAAGGAATGTTGTGGCGAGAAATATTAACCGGCTGAAGACGTAGGGCTGCTAGTGCTGCAAGTGAATTAATCTTTTGTGAACGTCGAATATCATCCTCATTCAAACCGTCCAGAGTGTAGATGCTAGGGGAGTCTCCATCTTCATCATCACCCTCAATCGCAGGTTGAGGAGTGTCAATGTCTTCATCGGCGTTGTCTGAATCGTATTGCGACCGAGGAACCTGTTGAAGATATAATGAGAATAAACAACTCAGTGAGAATATAAAAATCGTTGTGAACCCTCGTGGCGTCACGGTCTAGGAAGCACGTGCCAAACAACTACCACTTGTAGAAAACATCACTACTTCAGGAACAACCTGACCGGAAGTAAGATTTAATTCCATGTGAAAGTAGGAGATATAAATTGGATGAAATGGATATACTAGCCAGGTGGCTGTTAATGGTACTAGTTCCCAAAGCTCAGAGAGCCCTGCCTTGACACTTCATCACCTCGCGACGACCATCACGGCTCACTGTGTCACGCAATTACCACGCCAAAACCCTCACACCCGACACGGTTTGACCTCGTGCGAGCCCACATGGCATTAGTAATTGCGAATCCATGCCCTAACCAGGGACAGGACGTCCCTGATCATGAACCACGCACCAGACCTTGACATGGCAGTCATTACAAAAGCCAAAATTATCACTATCCTCGGAACTAGGCATGGCGCGCGAAACTTAGGCTGCCCTGGACACAATCCGAGCCATTGTATGCACGACCTAAAACTTAATAGATACCCTAAACCCTAAACCAACTATGTCCTCCTAAGCGCTCACGATGCCACAAATTCCCTTGTCACGACCATGACAGCCTTTCTCGCCATGTGCCTGCGTGAACCAAGTACTGCGAGAGTTGTGAATTCCAGCCTTGCTCGCCACGGGGCTTTTAAAATCGACGCGTGCGCCATGGAAGTCATGCACTCAAATCTCTAGCCTTGGACTTAGCCGTCAGGGCCGAGGACACAGCAGGGCCTATCCACTTCTGCAATTTCCATGGATCCCTCGTCACGGACAGCCCTCCCTTGAACACCACCCCCATGACCACCATCACTCGCCCCCCGCCACGGGCCTAAGACTCATTACGGGCCGTCTCCTCGCCCCTTGCCACGGGCCCTCTACTTGCCCCTCAGACATCACGGCCACGCCGATGTGCGCATAGTGTGTAAGTGGCAAGGTAGCCATGCACACAAGCAGAGGGCCATGAACTTAGCCGTCGGGGACGAGGGCAGTCAACTCCTTCTCAAGCATCCCGGCCACCCCTATAAACGCATAGTGCGTCAGTGGCAAGGCGGCCCAACCAAGGATTAGCCTTCATGGCCGATGTCAAGCCAGGGCTCACATTATTTTGACCACCCTTGCAACCATCACTCACTCGTCATGCACGGCAGAACGAAGCCACCATACAGCATGACCCAGACCCTGGACTCAAGCGTCGGGGCCAACGTTTAACTTCTGCTTGCCCACTATGTCCACGGCGTCACGCACACATGCCCGGGGCCTGAACACAGCCCTCGTGGCCGAGGGCTATCCCCACCCCCAGCATTTCCCATTTCTAACGCCCACCCCAGTGCGTCACTCACACATCCCAGGGCCATGAACTCAGCCCTCGTGGCCGAGGCCTATTTCCACCCCTCACCATTTCCAATTTCTAACGCGCACTCTAGTGCGTCACTCACACATCCCAAGGCCATGAACTCAGCCCTCGTGGTCGAGGCCTATTTCCACCCCCCAGCATTTCCAATTTCTAACGCGGACTCTAGTGCGTCACTCACACATCCCAGGGCCGTGAACTCAGCCCTCGTGGCCAAGGCCTATTTCCACCCCTCACCATTTCCAATTTCTAACGCGCACTCTAGTGCGTCATTCACACATCCCAGGGCCATGAACTCAGCCCTCGTGGCCGAGGCCTATTTCCACCCCTCACCATTTCCAATTTCTAACGCGCACTCTAGTGCGTCACTCACACATCCCAGGACCATCAACTTAGCCCTCGTGGCCGAGGCCTATTTCCACTCCCCAGCATTTCCAATTTCTAACGCCCTCCCCTCTGCGTCACTCACACATCCCAAGGCCATGTACTCACGCCTCGTGGCCGAGGGCTATCCCCACCCCCAGCATTTCCCATTTCTAACGCGCACCCCAGTGCGTCAGTCATACATCCCTAGGCCATCAACTCTACCCTCGTGGCCGAGGGCTCACCCCTGCTCCAGAATTTTCAATTTCTAACGCGCACCTAGTGCGTCACGCTCACATGCCCAAGGCCATGAACTCAGCCCTCATGGCCGAGGGCTATCCCCACCCCCAGCATTTCCCATTTCTAACGCGCACCATAATGCGTCACTCACACATCCCAGGGCCATGAACTGAGCCCTCGTGGCCGAGGGCTATTATCACCCCCTAGCATTTCCAATTTCTAAAGCGCACCCTAGTGCGTCACTCACACATGTCCGTGGCCATGGACTCAGCCCTCGTGGCCGAGGGCTATCCCCACCCCCAGCATTTCCAATTTCTAAAGCGCACTCTAGTGCGTCACTCACACATGCCCATGGCCATGAATAATGTTACCTCTGGTTGTACTAGCGTGTTTTGCAAATCTGGATCATCTGGCGCAGGTGTCTCTTGAATCCTCATCGCATTGGCAGCCTGCCATCTCCACGCCCACTGTCAGTTCAACATGACGCATGATTTGTATCCGATATGCAAATTTGACAAGGACTGAAATGCTAATGGAATCTGACAAAGGTAATTACACTCGTGTTGGGCGGGTCAGGCTGCGTCGCTACTGCGGTTGCCACTCTTCCCCTCCTCATTCGATTCTGCACAGTACAATTTAGATGGTATTTCTCTCGATCCGCAATTTACCGAATATTGAACCCTGAAATTTAGATGAAGCCAATCGTAGATTTCCAAACTGACATCTCGTGCAATCATTCGTGACACTGCCTAGACACTCAACTTCCGGTCCTTGCCAATGCAAGCAGGTGTACATTCATTAGATCAAATCCCTCGTTAGTCAAGGAGCAACGACATTGTCTAAACATCTACTCACAATGGCAAGGGGCGAATTGCAAAGAGCTCGCATCTGCGTTCATGCCCAGCAGATGTCGCGCTTGTGCCACCCTCGAATTGCTGCGGTGGGGGCAAATATCTCAAGGCACAGCATGACGACAATCGAGCGCAGAACGAGAACGATGAAGAACAGCGTAAAAACGATAACGAAGGTGAAGACTGAACCACGACCACGATGAGCACAGCAACAACCCCAGGAGCGAAGCAGCATTGAGGAGCAAAGCACTGACACCGCACGCCCTTGCGAGGTTCCACAGCGAGTATGCAGGGAGGTCTGCAGCCAGCCGATTGCGCTACCGAACCCTCAGTGTCACGCGTCGTGGCCGTCTAATTGTGCCATCCTGACTAAGCAAGATTCCTGTGCGCTCGTGCAGGAACGATGTGCACGTCTGATTAGGTAAGCGGCTCAGCGCAGACCCTGAGCCCGAGGTGGTGATTGACGACGTAGGATACAGGCCCCCACACATGCGATCCCCTAAAGTTATTCCTGGCCGTATACGTTCCCTCACAATTGAGCTAAATCCATAACTTAGTCTATGACCATAACCCCACTTGTCCCCTCACCATATTAGTTCATAGGTAGACCATACACGTATTGTATGTGCAATCAAAAATCAGACAATAAGTTTTATATAATACAGAAGCATAGAACTTTCAAACTTGTATAAAAAATGATGCCTTACAATTGGTGTTGAACAAGTGCCCTCACTTAGTTTGACGTTGTTTTCCTTGTGACCTTGGGGCGCGTCTTTACTGCGACTTCTTCTTGCAAACTCGACAAATTCGTAACGTCTTCCTCAGAAAAATCAATCCTCACCCCCTCAAGTTCCTCAACAGCACTCAGGCGTGACATATGTTTAGACGCTCTCATCCTCGACCGTTCCAATACACGTCTACTAGAGTATAGTAGCTTCCCTCATTTCTTTCGCTTCTTCTGCAGACTCGCACTCACTAAGTTGTTAGGACAAAGTTCTTCCAATATCTGCATAGCCTATACTCCAACTTAGACGCTTCATGACAAAGTTAGTTGCACTCTAAGCATATTGTTATCACCTCCCAATAGCTCATCAGTCTTTTTCAGCTATCAAACAACAAATGCATCTCATCCACACTAAGCAATGTGGAGCACGTGCCGCGTTGTTTGCCATTCTCAAATCTATCTATTCGCCTTATTTATATACACAGACGAGCTTCTTATTATGTCGCCCTATGCACAATTTATCGTTAAACACGCTTTCAGAGAGCTCTAACCTCTTTCTCAGCTGTCACTGACATTGACATGATGTCTATGGCTTTAAGAATCACGGACGCTTGCTATAGAATGTAATTTCAGGTTCTCAATATCCTGACACCGCCGTCTTTGAGTGCACTATATTTTGTAGCCTATGTCCTAGCCTAGTAAGTCTCAGCGTCGATAACTTCTCAGATATTAGTGTTATACTTTGTCAGTATAGCTGCGTGATCCAATTCCAATATCAAGACTTCTACACTTGTATAGATTGCCTTCACTACATCTGTTGTTACCAATCCCTAAACCATGAAGTATAAATCTGATCATCACTGATGGATGCTTTAGAGGTTCACGGCGTTGAGGACGTGCTTGACTTGGAAACCATTGGGTGATTGACGATGCCAAACGAAGAAGACTATCCCGTTGTGTCGAGGAATGGACGTTTGGTGCAGATGAAGAATCCCATCAACACTTGGAGGGTGCAGTGGAATTGTGGATGAGCGATTTCCCAAACTGTCAAGACTTTGACATCGACCTCGCCATCATCTTGCTAAACAAAGATCAACTTCGATTCTACCGTGTCCCGTGTGGAATTTGGGACTCCCTCCCTCGACATCCTCTTGTTTGGAGGCTCATGTGGTCTCATTATGTCTGCCAATTGTTGGGACTCCCCGACCCGTGCAACCTCGAAAGTGAGGGCGTTCCAATTGTGCCAGAAGCGATTGCAACTGCCGTCCAAAAATTGTTGGACGATGAACCCAAGCCTCCGTTTGGGGTTCCGTTCCAAACACCCTGCGCATCTGATCCGGGGTCATTGAGATTACTGGACATCGAGCTAAGTTACTAGAAGCTGCACATTTTTCTAAATAGAGTAAATTCAATTATCATTATGATACTACGCGTCATAGAAGCTTCGTCTATAGTTCATTTAGATTAGTCCTACAAAAAGCTGCACTTTCGAAAAGATTGTGTCTTCATAGTTTAAATAAAACTCAACTACAACTTGTTCACTTGAATATTATATCACTTTGTGTTGTGTGACCGAGGCAACTCTGAATAAGATTCTTTTCAGTGACATTACATCCACACATGAACTTTGACCTGTGAGCTGATGCATGTGACACACTACATTCAAATTCTATATTAATAATCTTGCGCCGTATATCATTCTGACATTGTTAACATTAGCCGTACGCTTAAAGTGAAATTGATGTCAGTAGGAAGGCGGCTCCAATCTTAGACCTATCTCACTGTCTAGTTTTTGATTTCGACCATGACACTGAATATAGTTACTCCCCCGGAAATGACACCATGTTATATACTCAAACATATTTCATTGTGCATGACAATCCATGTTCTACCGTCTTATTTACCGATTTCTTGACCAACTAGTATCGCTCTTGCCCAATATTTCCTATGGCTAGCATTTCCATAAGAGGTGACGAGGTCCCGCTAGTTCTACCTATAGGTGAATCTGGCTTTGTCAAAGTCACCTCTAACCTTCTCTACATAAGATTCGGTCTAGCAGAAAGCTCCATCATGGTCGAAGAAGAGGTCCTTGAGAAGTATGGAATAGTCAAAGAGGCCATATTACAGTCTAGATGTGAAGATGACGAGGGTTTCTACTGGCTCCTCCATCCGGGTCAATACAAAGCATACGGTCTTACCCCGCAGCAACTGGCTGCATCTACTGAAATTTTAGCCCCTGCCTCAGATACTTCCACTGTAGAGTTGCCTCACGCACGTCGTGATAGGAGGCAATTTGCAGATCCAACTCGTTCCGTTGCAGATATTATGGTCAATCTTCGTAATGTGAAACGCGAGAGTCTAGACCCCATCATTGAGTTGTCCAGTGAATCTGAGGGGGAAACACCATCACTACCCTCGCAACTTCCAAACTTGAATGAACCAGCTCCTTTTGTTGCGACTCAAGCTACTGTCCGCACCCTCGCTAATAGTCCATCTTCCTCCTCATTCTCCCTCCCTCTTCTACATCCTAGTAGTTCACAAGATTGTCCTAGTGTTATGCAATGTCTGCGGAAGCTGTCTAGTGTTCCTGGCTCTCGTAATGAACTTGCTCAAATAGATTTTGATCGCATCGAATATCACAAGGTGCAGTTCCTTCTCTCGCAGTTTGACGGGGATGTGGTCTTTGAGGTACCACCGATTTCTGGGCGTGTACACTCTTCCGGAGCCCGGAGCATGGAGGAAATGGACAAGCGTTATGATGGCCACACATGGTGCCGCACCACGACTTCCAACATCCACAACCCCTTCGGTTTGAAGTTCGGGAGGTCGGCGTGCGTTGGACACTTGCGTTGCGACAACGAAGACTGTGACTATCTTGCTAGAATGTATAAGAAGAATGAGACAGAGTGGACAGGTACAACTAACTTCCCGTTCGATATTCGTCAAAGCCCTCCTCCGGAATCTTCTATTGCATGTAGAGTATGCAAGAAAGCCCCTTCATGTCGTGACTCTTGCACGGCGCGCGTATATTACGTGCTCAATGTGAACGACAAGTCTCGTGCATGTATCCATTTGGGCTTCCATCGACATCCCGTCGCCAATGGACCGTGCAGAGAGTCCATGGAGACCATCACCGGCTTGATTGCATCGGAGGTGGCGAAGACTCCCACCGCCAAAAACTCGGCCATCGCTCTTGCAGCTAGCAAGGAGTTCCTCGAGACGTTTCTTGTCCACAGTGGGCCAGGCCCAAAAGAGATGCTCCAAGGACAGGAACTGGACAAGGTGATGGACAAGTTCCGCATGCTCAACTCTACGAACGTTCGAAACATGATCGCCACTTTTCGCGCTCAGGGCAAAGGCAAAGGCGAGATTGATCAAATACTAGAGATGAAGCGGCATGCGAAGATCGAGTTTATACACGACAGTGTATTCCCGGGACAAGGCCAGGAAAAGGTATATCTCTTCAAAATGCTCGTGCATGGCCTCGAGAGTGGCGTCGACCTTGTGAGAAGAATGCAACCTGGAGGTGACCTCCAAAATTGCTTCGTCATGTTCGATCACGTGAAGAGAGTGAAGCCATGGACCACCATTGCCTGCCATGTTTATGACTCCACCTACTGCAAGGTGATGACCATTGCTGTCTGCGATATGCAAACGGAAGGCACTGAGGGAGAACTTATATTTTGGCGTTGCCTGAACAAAGTCATGGACAACAATGGCGTACCAAATCCAAACTTCAAAGGTTTCATGTGCGACAGCGCTCAAGCAAACTTCAATGCAGTTTGCATTGTCTATGGCTCGGGCAATCCTGCCGTGCCTATGGTAGACCGTGAAAGGACTTGTCTATTCCACTGGGCAACGAGCATGCACAAGCATACCGAGAAGCTCATTGCCAAGAACTTCCAGAATCAACACATCAGGCTTTGCAAACAATATAAAGATGCCCAAACAATGGACGAAGCTGACAGGATGTACCTTGAGTTGAGAGCGTGATGGTACTCGTCCGGTGCTGCTTCAGAGGATGCGATTCGCGAGCTTGAAGACTGGCTGGCCTTTTGGCATTTTCGCTACCGTCAATGGGGCGGTTTCATGGAAACGGTACAATATCAAAAGCACCCTCTCACTTCACGTGGATGTATAGAATATGTTGTAGTCCCTCGATGTCGATGGTCCTTCCCCCGTAATTGCCTGCATGTTGACGGGGTCAAGTATTGACTCCTCGGGCCCGACGGTTGCTTGGACACCTACCACTGTAAAAAAATTTAGAGGAACAAAGGGCACTTAGAAAATAGCCGTCGGCCCCGACGACTATTTTTCTTAAATTTTTTTATTTTTTTTCGCAAATCAGAGTTAAAAAACCAAAAAAAAAAAAAATAAAAAAATTCCTTCCAACGTGATTATTTATACATCTATCACCCCAACGTAATTATTATTAAAACTTTCCTAAGCCGTGAGATCAAAATTGTTTTGTGCAATAAGATAAATTGGGTGATGCAATTTCTGCAGAATCTTTCCGCAGATGAACAAGCAGACATCCCAACATGCAACCTTGCAGAGACCGTTCACAATAAGTGGATGCAAGCCTCCGGGAAGCGAGGCTCGGACCTCTTTGTCGCCACCACCGATGATTGGGCACGTGCGTTCATGCAGATGACCAACTACAGAACATTTCTATGTGGAGGTCCGTCTGGAACTGGTCCGTCCAAGCACGATCTAAAACTAAAGAGGGCTATGGCATCCCATGACGGCAAGAAGATCGCCGAAGCAATTAACAACATGCCTGGGGCTGCGGAGGTTTCTACACGTGTTCCACACTTGGAAGGGGAAGAGGTGTTTGGATCGTCCAAGAGAAAGCTCGACATGCCAGTGGGTTGCGAGGGAGATTCTCATCGCCCTGACAAGGTGAACTTCTCGCATCCACGTGTCCAAACACGATCTCCCTCGGCTAGAATGAACTCGGAGCAATCACCAAGATCTACTTCTCCGGTTCCATTCACAACTAGGGTGTTGGAGACTGACTGTGACACTTCAAAATGGCACATTGCAAGGATGTCACACAAGTCCGGAAAACAGTGTTACGCAGTGCAAGCGGGGAATGGAAACAAGTGCAAGATGTTGATTGTGAAGGGCGGAAAGGCTACAGCTGCCCCAACCTACCGAGGCACTAGGACAGAGTACAAAGGGACTAAATCTCAGACGGCTGATTTCTGGTTCTGTCCTGACCAAATCGCACGATGTGTCATGGGTCTGAAGCGCTTCTTTGTCATAGATCGCCCGGAACTCCCAGACGTTTGGCCCGTCCTCTCTGGTACAAACCTCACGCGTTCGGAGATCCTAGAGCTCCAGGAGGCCGGGTTTCGTCTGCAGTCCACTACAGCCCTTTCGCCTCGACGCCTCTTTACGACCTCGAAAGTGTTTGAGCCGGTGCTCTGGACTCACCCACGGCCATTGCATGCTGACAGAGTCCCGTCATCTCGAAACGGCAAAAACGTGCGTCGGAACACCAAGGCTCCCACGGAAGCTCACCGCAATCAATGGGAGAGTGGACGAAACGTCAAGGCGAATATTCTACGCGTGAACCTACTCCCCTATCCCAGGCTTGGTGCCATCATCGTGCTCCAGTCCGGGGTGGAGCCCGATTATAATTTGTACAATATCACATTGTGCAATTTTCCGTCATGTACGTGCCCACATTACGCCAGCATGAACTCTGCAGCTGTTGGGCGGCGTGGCCAGTACGTCAACTGCAAACACCTTTACTATATCTTTCGTTTCTTTTGCAAGCTGGACTATAAAGTTGACACGTACATCCATGCCCCTACTCTCAGCTTGGATGAGGTTAAAAATATTCTGCTGGCAGCTGGGATCATCAAGACCGAGGAATGAAGAATGAGGACTCGTCTATGATTAGACGTGGAGACTAGAACTAGCTGCAATATCTTCCTACTTAGAATAGCTGATGCCCTATATTGAATTGGTTGAAGTACTTGCACCCTAAACTTTGTCCACTATAACTATGTATTAGGAAAAAAACAAAAAATAAAATACTACACCCTAAACCACATGTTATCTTTCCGTTCTTTGTCTCTTTTCAAAAAGCTCACGTGATGGGGTTCAGTTTCACCCATGTACCCTATAATTTTCTACCTCTTTACCCTAAAACTTTAACAGTGAATTACTCTAAGTAGTAATCCACGGTTATAGGTGCAGCGGTCATAGGGTACCAAAATTTACTATTATTAGTAAAATTCTAAAAATAGTATTTTATTTTCTAAAATTAGTGTCATTTTTAAAATGCAGATGGATCCTATGCTCTAGGCTTTCCAAATCCCTGCTCTCCGGACTTAGGCTCTCCTCTCTAGGCTCGCACGGTAGCGTTGTTGATATGGGAATACGATATATGATATACGGGTACGGGGACATGGTACATGTTAAACGGGCACAAGTACGGGTACGGGTACATGTTAAACGGGCACGGGTACACGGTTACATCCTACAACGTACAAGGTATATGGTAGAAAAAAATACCCCAAAAAATGCCAACGTCCAGATGTACATATACATATATGTACGCATCAAATTGGTTTTGGAAAATTGAGTAAAAAATCATGCAGTCGGTGACAAAATGAATTCAAAATTGGGCTTGGTCATCAAACCCAACGTTTCATGTACTGCAATTTTTTTCATTAAAACCATTGCTAAAAGGAGGCTGAATTCCTAAAACTGACAGCCTCCACCGTAGCAAGCGACTTGCCAAGAGGACATCAACTTTCACATCAGTTATTACCTTAGTTCTCATTGTCCATGCATGTTCATCATCTCACACTAGCTCACGTCTCTCTGCCTATGGAGGTCCAGCATATTTTGGTTGAGTTTATTTTTGTTGATTTTGAAAAAATATATAATAAAGTTATTTATGATTTTAGCATCGTTTGGGAGAATTATATCTGCGGACCCTGCCTTCCACGTGCGGTAGTAGACTCGTTGGTGTATATGTGACATTTGTTATAAAAAGATGGTTTTTTATTGGAATTATAATAGCTAATATACATACATGTGTTTTATATATATATATATATATATATATATATATATATTTCGTACAGGCAAGGCAGGGATGGCAAAAATAATACCTGTAAAAAGTGCCGAAACATTAAAAAAATTATGAAGTATTTGTCGATATCATAAAAAATGAAGTCAACAAAAAGTAGTTAAGAAAAAACACTACAACTTGGATGAGAACATGACAGTCTGAAAAAATGGTAGAGAAAGAATTAAAATTATAAAACGTTTACTAGCAGGCCGTAAATAATTATTGATATCTATCAATGGCTGATTTCTTAATACGTACCGTCTATTGAAAGTGCCGATGTCCACTGTTTTAACTTTTATTAATTATTTGACATGAAAGTGCGGACCCTGACTTCCGCGTACTATATATATATATATATATATATTTATATATCCACCTATCTTTCTACATATATGTATATAGGTATATATACATACACATGTATATATATATATACACAAATATATATACAACGTGTTTCTATATTTGTACATTGGCATATTGTTCACATAATTCTGGTTAAATACTTATTATAATTTTTACAGTATTTCCTGAACGTCCTTGTGTTTAGAAACTGGATCTCAAACAGATTTCTAGCGTTATAACTGTCTTTTACAACCTCAGATTGTCTTTATGCAAGACTAGTCACCTTAGAAAGCTTATTAAATTATCGTCCAATCACAATAAATCTTAGACTTGTGATGGGAACTTGTTGATAATATTGGAGAGGCCTCCGACTACAAATATGTCTAATTTGTTGGGTACATTTTATGGTTACATATAAATCTTTGCCATGCTAATATCTGATTCTGAGGCTAGGTTAAACATAATATGTTTAATGGGTTGGTACGTTTAGGGGATATAGAGACCTGTCTTACGCTGTAAATACCCTAAACCAATTGAAGTATTCTTTATTTTTCATCCATCCACAATTGTCTGATTTGTATCTGTTGCTGTATTGAGTTTAATTTTTGAATAGAAGGTTTAATTTGGACCATTCAATCGTAATTTCAATCTTAATTCCAAATTTTGTAGCCCCTTCATGCCCTCACCTATGTCCGGTTTGGGTAGTTTTCTATTGTAACAACGTATTATAAAATGCATGAATATGAATAATATTCAAAACTAATATGAATATTCAAAACTTGATGTATAAATAAAAGTTAATAATTATACGTTTTGAATTTTAGATTCTATTTATTCATATGATTTAATCTAACATTGTTATCACTTATAATTTTTCTAAAATTTTTAAAACACATAATAAAAAACTATTCAGTAATTTGATTACAAATATTAAGATATAATTATATAAAAACAGATTGTCTGGATGAAATCTGTTGAATGTGACAGGTTATAATGTACTACTGTCAGTAGGTGTTGTGATTTTTGTATTTTTTTTAATTAGATGCTTGATTTTAATATGAGTTATTCTTTCATTGAAGAATAATTTTAGAGTCTGTCAAATCCTCATAATTATAGGTGAAACATTGAAACAAAAAATAAAGAATAATATTTCCACAAATTGTTTCCTTTTCAATTGGTGAAATCACACGCACATGAAACTATGGTAACCTCGCATACAAATCTCAATTAAAAAAGATTCACAGTACATGAAGATTACATGTCGAATATAATTGGTTTCAGTTCGTATTTTAAATTCAAACATGAATCATAGTAGGTATGAGCGGATGAAGTTTAATATTTCTGATAATTCATCCATCCGTAACATACACGTACTTCATCATTTGAAAGAGTGTCATATATAGAAGGGAAAGCAATTGAGAGGGTCTATGGCGTGAAATAATGTATTTAAATGAAAGTATTTCGAATCCTAATATATTTTGAATTCTAATATAGTTGTTGAATCAATGTATTAAATGTAAAATCATGATGATTTCATTGACACTTGCTTTAAAATATGACGTTAAACGTTTTATAATCTGATTGTGGATCATTTTATCCTAAACCTTGAATTTAGACCTTTGTGATTCTAATAATAATGTCTTAATTTTCACGAAATTTTTAGATTATTTAGGTGATATACAGCTGTATCATTCGAAAGTCATGAAATATTAAATATTAACAATTTAGTCATGCTTTACAAGATTTTGGTTTGATGTAGTGGACTGCATGGAGATGAGATGAAAATGATTTTTTATTTAATCTTTGGACGTGAATCGTAGAAGTTATGAGCGGATGAAGTTTCACATATTTGATAATTCATCCAAATAAACATCGGTTAGAGTTTAGGGTAGAGTAATTTAATGCTTTCGGCGTATTAAAAATTATTTACAACTTGTGCATTTCTTTTTATCATGCTTTTGGATCATAATCACTTGACATTTAGGGTTGGACCCCATTAAGTACAGCAATTTGCAATTTTTCATATTACTTGCACGTAAAAAATAACCTAAACACTTGGCAAGCATGACTTCAATGTAATAATCATGCATTTGACAAATTAAATATGTTTACAACTTGTTTAATTATGATCATTCATTTCATTAATTTTCATTTGAAAAATTTGCACTACTGACAATAAAAATATGAATATGGCAATAATTATTTATGATTTGGAAAATTATGGGTTCATTTGGTGGGTACCACTTTCAACCGTGAGCCGCGCAATGTGTGACTTCTGTCTAAGTAATTCATTTTAATATATGTGTGGTAGACATGATCTTGTCTTTCATACGAAATGTATATTTGCAAGCATGGTGTCTATAATGCCCATAGTTCTAATAATATTTCATGATTTTTCAAGATTTTTGTCACTCAAATTAAATCTAGTGTTCCTTAATATGTTCCGATTATTTGATAATTCACGTACGTAAAGCCAAATATATATTGCACTACCTACACGTTCAAAATAATTTAATGTATAATGAAATGTGAAGTATTTGCAATGAATATTCTCTAATAGAAATGCTTGTATGAATTTAAATTTTCCGTATATCAATTCAATATATTTCATTATTTAATAATTAATGTGAATAATGCCTTTAAACTAAATATTAACACAATAAAGTAACACATTAAAATTAATTTTAACGGAAATACTTCCAACTATATCGTTACTTGCTTTTATATATTTAAAACACTCCTCATTAAGACAATTACATTACATTTGCCATTATTTTATTAACGTCACTCACTATAATATTAGAATGCGCCCTGACTTGTAGGTGGAGTACATTTTGACTTACTATATAAGTTACCTGCTTAATACTACAGTGAAAAATACATAGATACACTCGGGGAAGTCTCTTAGTTAGTGTAAGTTTTGGATACGTATAACCGTAAAAAGGTTATTTAATAGGGGGCTAGGAAACAATTGGAATATGCTACTATCTGTAGTATGTTTAGGGTATACTCTACGTATATTCCAAAAAAATTCCAAAAAAATTCCTAAAGTTGTTTTATCACACCCTATATTACTTTTAAAAATTTATAATTTTTTATCTCAAATGAATATAATGATCAATATTGTAAGTCAAGTCCTTCACTACGCTAGAGTTCATTTGATACTAGTGCGATACAGAAGTTGCCAAAAAGAGGTCGTAGATTTTTAAAACACAACAATCGTTAGAAGTCACCAACTGAATGCATGTTTTGAAAAATCTACTTTACAATTATTCTAAAGAAGTCCTACTCAACTTAGTCATTATAATTTTGTTATTATCAAATGTAGCCTGAATTATGTAATTTAACTTTCAAAATTTATAATTAAATATCGTTGATAGATTTAGTAAATACTACCGTACGGATGGAATCTAAAAGTCAAAATGGTGAACTTCCATTTCTATAAAAAATCAAAATTACTCCTAGTTATAAATAGTGGTTTTGTCGATGTTTACCAATATGTTCAGTGGTTACGTTGAGGTAGTAAGTGAATGTCGAGAATTTCCATAACTATATGAGAACAAATATTGGGTGTCCTTTTTTCATTTAAGATAAAAACAATAAATGTATAGAAGTAATATAGGGTGTTTTAAAACTATTTAAAGAATATTCTAGGAATATTCTTAAAATATACCATAACTAAACTATAAATACTAGAATATGCAAAATTACTTCATAGTCCTCGATTAAATACCCTAAAACCGCTCTTGAAATTTAGAGGAAGATACCTCTCCGAGGTGGTTATTTTATTGTCAACTACGTTTGTACTTTCGACAAATCCAACAAAGTGCAGTTTGAATGATATTATTATTATGATCTACAATTTAAATTAGAGCAATGTCTCACTGTAGAATTTTCCGTTCCCAATGTTCTTGTTACATAGGGATGGAATCTATATTTGAATGAAGTATTCAAATACTGTACAGAAATCTATTACTGTCACGTATATTTTCAGTAAGCTTTCTCCCTCCATAGTTGTAAAGTGCACCCAACCTCGTGAACGATATGATTTTTAAGTGGATGAGAAACGACGGTTCAAAATTCTCCCTTTCTCTTCCCGCCACATCGTTCCTGCCTAATTGTCTATAAATGTTGAAGTGCGACTTAAATATTCCTTTTCTCGTTTCTTTGCGTGCTCATGCTCCTCCGTTCGCGTACTCCACCACACCGGTCCTTGTACTTTCGCATGGCCGAAAGGAGGAATTTTTTGTTCTTAAGCTTTGAGGAGACTGCGTGTAGTTGCGCGCTGAGGCTGTAGAATCGTGTCAAGAGGAGCTGTGTTTGCGACATATTCCGGTAAGAGATAACTACCTATCCAGAACTTCAAGTTCTAGGGTTAGCGCGCACGATTGAGATAGGGTTCATTTTCAATTGCATCTCATACTGTTATGTTATAGTAAGCATTCGGACAACACTTTCTTTCCCACCATTGTATTTTGCGTACCTTTCATTTGCAATCCACAGTTCAGTTGCTGCTGCTTCAATTTGAAATGCAGATTGTCTATGCGGTTGCTTTCCGATATTGTCGCCGTAAATGCCGGGACATATTAGCTCGACTCGACCTGAATATGTTCCAAGGTTCTCAAGAATGGATTGTCAGACCTCGTTTGACCTAGAAGTAGAGAGTTAGGGTTTTAGAGTAGCTAGGAGTAGCCCAAATCTCCATATATGAGTGTAGGAGTGACCATAATGGCACATTTAGTTATTTGTGTAGAGGAGGCACTCACGCGCGTGGTAGAATTATTGCTAGGGTCCACTTTTGACGATAGGTGTCCGGATTGGACACGGTTTCCGGATTGGAAACCGGGTAGAAAATGGACGGGTCAGGAATGGACCCGGCCACGTTTCACGCCTTGAAGTGGGCGGCTTTAATTAGGGCGGTTCACTGTTCATTTTCACATAGGGTTTCCTGTCCACCCCTGCACCAGAGTTTCGCGTTTCCGGATGTTGTGAGAGAGCAGGGAGAGCGACCGGGTGGCGAACAAGTGTTCCGGGATCTTAGGCGGAGCGCGCGAAATCGAGAGAAAGAAGTTTTAGAGCCAGGAGCGATGGGACGGAAGGACGATTGGAGGCTCGGGCTGCCGGTTCCGAATAAGTTGGTACGCCCGGTTGCTCCGACCGATGCGGGCCACAGGGAACAGTTGCGGAAGGATTTGCGCAAAATGGGTTGTGAAGAATTTCTGTATCTACCCTGGGATCTCCATAGTGGTACTATGTTGCAGGAGTTAGGCGGAAAACCTGTACGGGCGGAATTCCGGAACAGCGAAATCCGGGGACAGTGGAAGAAGTGGACCTCGAAACACTGGCGCGTGACATACAACTTCCCTGACAGCCCGTTGGGATACGACAAGACCAAGCAGGATTATGAATGGTTGAAGGAAAGGTTTTCTCAACCGGTCTGAGAGAAAAACGGATTCCGGGTGCAGGATTGCAAAGACGACCGGGAGAGGCGCCTGCTGCGGTTTTTGGTGCCTATTCTGAGCCCGGACAAACCCACCACCTGCACGATCAAGCTAACGAAGACCATTTACGAGGCCTACTTCAACACCCGGAAGACCGGATGGGGACTCATTGTGGACGAGTTGGTGGAACGGGAAGGGCGCAGACTCAAAAACAAGAAAGGATGTCCTCTAACCCCTTTCCTGTTTCACTTGTATGACAAGCACGGATGTCTCCAGGCCAAGGAGAGAGAGCAATGGGAGAATAGCCGGAGGATCATGGACCGGAGGCCGCCAAGGGTCCGAGAAGGGAGTCCGGATGAGAGCGAGGACGAGGACAGCTCGGACGAGGAAGAACGGGAAGAGCAGGAAGGAAGAAGAGCGGACGAAGCAGCGGTCACTCCGGATATAGAGGAAGGCCAACCGGAGCCCTCGGAGACCCGAGCAGAAGGGAAGGAACCGGGTCAGAAGACACCAGTGAGGACGGGCCATTTCAGGGCGCGCACCCGAGGCCAACTCAAGAAACTCCAGGAGACTCCAGACGAATCGGAACCCGAGGAGGAACCGGACCAGAAGACACCATCCCGATAGCAGGTGAAGAGACACCGGAGGGGGACTCCGGAAGAGGAGGAAGAAGAAGAGGAAGAGGATGAGGACCAGGACACGATTGTGACCAAAGTTAGGATTCCTCCGAGGAAGAGACACAGGAAGGTGACACCGGTGGATAGCCGGAGGAAGAGGAAACCGGAATCGAGCGGACGACAAAATAACGTCCGGGTGAAAACCAAGAGGGTGCGAGAATCGAAACCGGTGCGGGACGAAGAGGAGTATCCGGAGGAGACCCGGACTTATGAGCGAGCTCCCCGGAATGCAGAACCGGAACTGGAGGACATCTCCCTACGAGAATCGGAGGAGGACTTCTTCAAACCAGTCCGAGAAGCCTTAGAGACGATGGAAGGTAAATGCCGCACCATCTGCACTTCGATGAAGGAAGTCGGGCGTGTCATCTAGAGTACACAGGTGGAGAGGTACCCGGAGATTGTCCGGAGAATGAAGTAGGAATTAGACAAACTCCGGAGGGAAGCTTTGAAAAGGAGTTTGGCACTGGTAAGGCAACAGGATGAGATCCGGACTCTGAAGGAGCAGAAGTTGCCCACTTACCGTCTCCTCGCGTCGCTGTTCAAACCGGAGGGGGAGGCCCAGATGGAGGCCCGGTTGTACCGGGAGAAGGTGGTCGAAGCCGGATTGGACGACGCCGCCCGAGTGACGAACGTGGTAAAGAAGTACGCCGCAAGGGTCGAGGCAGGATTGGTAGAATTCCGGAAACTGCTGGTGGAGCATCAAGCAAGATTTCCATCCATGTCCAAACCGGATGAGAGGGTAGCAAATCCGAGAGGTATGAATGCACCCTTAGCCAGTAGTGATTTGTTGGCCACGTTCCATGTATCGCAGGATGCACCCAGGATGGGGGAGATGGATAGGATAGATGGAGGCCAATCCACTCCGGAACAGACTTCAAGACCAGCTGCGAGTCCGGTGGTGAGTATGCCACGGGGAAATCCTGGTGCCAGTACCGGAGGGGACCTATCGGAGGCCAGTCTGGCTAATTTGGCAGACCAGGCTGCTGATTTGGCAGAAATCGGAACCAACTTGGGTAGGAAGTTAGAACCCGGGGAAGACCAGGAGGTAGACGGCCAGCCTGATGTTGGTGGCCAGGAAGACAGGACGGATGCCGGTGAGCCAGAGGAATGCGAAGTGGACGCGGGCAAACCAGAGGAACACGAGACCCAGGAGGAAGAGGACGGGAGTCAACCGGAGTCCGAGGAGGAAAGTGATCAGAAGGAAGTTCGGGAGCGACGCTCCAAGAAGAAGGAAGATGCTTCTCCGGAATTCAACCAGGAAGAGGACGGGAGCTCGGAGGGTGACAGGGTCAGTGAACCGGAGGAGTATGAAGATCAGTAGGATCCGGAGTGCAGTGTGAACCGGATCAGGCCAGGGAGTAGGCTTTTATCTAGGTAGTCTAGCTCGCGTGTGAATGGGACTTTTTTTGTGGTAGGTTAGGCGTTTTTCCAGTAGGATAGGATTGAGATCTTTTGGATGAGATTTCCCTTGATTTCCGGATCACGAGTTTGTAGGTTCAGGGCGGGAAATCCGGTCCGGTGGCCGAGGGCCACTACTTGCCCGGGAATGCTTGGCATTCTCGGGGTCTTCTTGTATTACTGTTTCCCTGAAAGCAAACTGCTGTAGAGCATTATCCGAAATTTGTGTATATGCTGTGGGGTTGTTTGTGGAAGGGTACAACAGTCAAAAGTCCCTTGGTAACCGGAAGAGTTGATCGGACTCTGTTGTAGATCTAGTTATTCCGCGCCCGGTTGTAAAATGTGATCCGAGGAAGCGGCTAAGTGGATGGGAGGGGGTACTCCAGTCCTTTCAGAACTCCTGGATGGGTAGTCCGGTTGAGGTGCCATCACCCGGGCAGATCTTGTGACAGGAAGGAGCGGAATAGCTAGAGTAACCGGGTTCTGTTGTAGATCCAGTTAGGAGTCTGGGTATTGGGCAAACTCATAGATTGTTTGAAGGTGGGTTGTTCTGGGCTTGGTTGCACGGTATAATCCGGGAAACTGGCTAAGTGAATAGGAGGGGGTACTCCGGTTCTTTCAGAACTCCTGGACGGGTAGTCCAGTTGAGGTGCCAGCACCTGGGTAGGCCATGTGATAAGGAGAGTCGGAATGATCAGAGTAAAATGAACTGTTAGGAGTCGAACCGAATCCGGATACCCCGGGTAAATGTCCATCCTGGTTATCAAGTCGTTGTAGTAATTTGTAAAAGGGGGAAACCCAGGTTGCGCTTAAGTGACCGGCTGTGGGTTTGGGATGAATCTGCAGCTGAAGAGCAGTACGGGAATTACCCGGATCGAGGAGTTTTGTGAGGATAACCGGAAGGTAGTGAATTTCCCAACACTTAAATCAGCAGGAAGGGTGTGTCTTTCAATCCAGCACCACTAATGTGAATGGAGAGCCCTCTGAAGGAAAAGAGAGGTTAATATAAACCGGTTTGAGTTGTTTTTGATAGACCGGGCAGAGTACGGTTGGATAAATTCCCAATTCGGACGAAAACCAGATCTAGTCGTAACCGGGTAAGTCAGTAGAAGGAGACCCGGTTTGGTAGGAAAGAGGAATTTAGCTGGTGACAGAGAGAGAGAGATCACTAGTCCGGGACCATCTTCGGAAGCTTTCCACTTCACAGAATCCTTGCGGAACGATAACCCGGAAATCACCTCTACGAGCGTTCTTAATACAAAAAAGTGCGTTCTAGGGGAATATCCGGTATCACGTGCTACGACATGGATCATCTTGCCCTAGTAAAATTAGCTCGACTCGACCTAATTTGCACCAACGTTTCCATCTTCTAGCTTTGTACTTGATTGAGAGTCACCTTCTAGTTTAGGTTGAATCGGCATGAATTGCACCAACGTTACCTTCGTAAAGCCGTGTACCGAAGCGAGACACACCTTCCAGTTTAGGTTGACTCGATCTGAATTTCACCAACATCACCTTCGAAAAGCCGTGTATTGGAGCGAGACTCACCCTCTAATTCAGGTCGACTCGACCTGAATTGCACAAACGTTACCTTCGTAAAGCAGTGTACTGAAGCGAGACACACCCTCCAATTTAGGTCGACTAAACCTGAATTTCACCAACGATACCTTCGTGAAGCCGTGTACTGGAGCGAGATACACCCTCCGGTTTAGGTTGACTCGACCTGAATTGCAGCGACGTTACATTCTTAGATCCGTGTACTAGATCCTTGATCAACCTTGCAGTTTAAATCGACACGACCTGAATTGCACCAACGTTTACTTTGCGAAAACGTGTACTGGAGCTCTGATCCACCTTCTAGTTTAGGTCAACTCGACCTAAACTGCACCAGCCTTGCCTCCTTATAGCCGTCTACTGGAGCTCTGATCCACCTTATGTTTAGGTCGACTCGACCTAAACTGCACCAGACTTGCCTCCTTATAGCCGTCTACTGGAGCTCTGATCCACCTTCTCGTATAGCTCGACTCAACCTAAGTTATACAAGTACTGGCGTACTCACCTGGACTCTATTGGTCTATTCATTTCGCGTAGAGATGATCTGCATCGTCACGTAATGTTGTAATACAGATTGAGGTCCATCGCATCTAATGTATATGAATCCCCATCCTTCTGTAAGCATTGTATATTGTATTCCATGCCATCTGTTCTCCTTAATTTAGCTCGAGGCGAGCTAAATCGCGAGGACGCTTACATTCCATTGCAGATGCTCTACATCATTCGAGACTCTGCATTTCATTCCACATGGTTTACAACATTTAGGTCGAAACGACCTAAACATCCCTGCCCGATGATCTTCTGTTGGCAACCTAACACTCTGTCATATTTCTCACCCTCAAATTTGAAATCATCTAGTGGCGACCTCAACTGGAGTACCCTTCCGCGTATGTACATGAAGTGATCGGATGGTGGAGGAGATTCTTTAGATGAAGTTAGCTCGGTCCGACCTCAATTGATGTGATGATACTATCAATGTCTCGGCATTTCTTGATCGATACAATTTAGGTCCGGCAGACCTAAACTGAGACATAATGAAGACAGATGAGATCGATTCCACCTAGACGTCATTTGCAGACTAACCATAGCGTTACGCTTGGGACTCCAGGATTATCCACACTATAATTTTCGAATGTCTTTTGTTCCATATGTACATCCTCCGATTTCCTCTTGTGATTTAGCTCCCCCCGAGATAATCCTACATATGGGAAATCTCATTTCCTTTGTAATATATTCTAACATTAGGGCATGCAATCGTTCAGGTATCCTCACTTCGTCTACTGTTGCCATGGACCCTGTTCGGATGCTGATTCATGGAGTCGACTCTTCCGACAATGAAGCTGAGGCCCAACACACACTGGACGTCGAGGTTCCGGATTGTGAAGGCATTCCGCGACGTCAGTGGATAACTAAGTGTGTAGCTTTGTTTAATGAGGACGGCTTGCATGTTGGGGACGGAACTTGTCATAGTGTCACCTCAGACCTTGTCCTCGGTGCGGGCAGACCACTTGGAGACACTCACGTTGCTGTTCACATAGTCCGCAGTCACTCCGAGGTTGACATCCCCTGCGAGTCGAGGTACTCATTGCGGGCTTGGCCGATTTGGCTTGTCCATATCAATGGAGCAAGCCTCCATGATCATGAACTTCGCGGCAACTACAACCGTCACCAAGCTAGTCTCACGCAGCCCTCTTCCGCTAGGTCGTTGAGATATACTAGTACAGTGAGGAATCCGCCCCGGGAGACTTCCATCAATCGCAGCAACTCCTCACTCAAGACTCTATCAACTCCGTCTCCAACAAAGTTTGTTGCAGCAAGAATTGCGTTCAACCCTTTCCGACGGATAAGATTCGTGCCTTCCGCGAACGTATGTATCAAGGCACCTCTTTCCAGTTCAGATTCCACATGAAGATGGACATCCACAGGCAGATTCACCGTGATTCTCAAAACCGGAGGGTTGTGACTATCGAAGGTATTGATGTTTGCGTGCGAGCATGGATGCATATTGCAGGTGTCCCCGAAGCAACATTCTACCGTTATCAAACATATGCGGTGCAGGGGCGGCAAGCACATCCTCATGGAAATTCGGGAATCCGGAAGCCTTGTAATCACACCGTTCAAGCCACCGCCACGCTGCAATGTATTCTAGAGAAATCCGCGGACCACATGCCCCACCGCACGAGGACGCTTAAATCCGAAGAGAAGGTCGTTTCCATGATTCTGCCGGCAACCTTTCAGTGGAAAGACACCATTCCCGAATTGAACAGGGTGAATGCAGCGTTTGGGTTAAAGGATGTCTCGCCTTCAAACTTGAGCAAGATCAGGACATCCACCTTCAGTGAGTTTGATGCAAAGAAACCAGGTGACAATTTCGCTCGGTGCGCAACGTGCGACAAATACCATTCTCTTAGGAGGGGATCAATAGCTGGATCCCAACAAGCATTGCTGTGGGCTAAGAGGTTAGACAAGCATCTGGCTCTTGCTCGTGCGCATCGAGAGTTCTATTACGCCAACCGCACCCGATCTAGAGACTTTCCCCACGAGTCTCTCACGATCATGTATGACAAGATGGACCACGCGAAAACAGCTTCTTCGGTTTTCTCCCACAAGAGTAAAGAGATTGATGGCCTTGTGAAGTTGCCCGTTTCCGTTACTGGTATGCTTGCACATGGCCACGGCGATGTGCGCTATGCGCATTACGGCCTGGATCTACTCTCGCATGATTCCAATTACAGTATCGACTCAATGGCCAAGTTGTTGCGGGATCTAGAGTTGCCTCCTAAGTTTGCATCTGGGGAATTGTTTGTGGGATCAAGGTCATCTCCATTGTTTGATGCTGTGCTTAAGGGGGCAGAGACTTGTGAACCATCGTTGCGTCCTACCGCTAGAACCTCTCCTCTAGCAACTCCTTTGCCGCCGGTTCTCCATGTGCACATGGACAATGCTACCGGGGACAACAAGAATAGATATGTTTTTTGTTTTTGGTCTCTTCTCATTGCAAAATAAGTATTTCGTGAAGTTTATGTTAATTTTATGATGGTGGGTCACACCCACGACCACATCGATGCGTTGTTTGGAAGGTGGAGCATGTTGTTGCGGAAGGAAAACTTTCCTACGATTCCTTTGCTCATGAAGTCCTTCATGGACGTGGAATCTATCCCCGCTATCCCACACCTTGTCGAAGAAGTACCCGATTTCAAAGGATTCATCGAAGGCAGTATTCTGGAGGGAGATGAAGCACTCGTAGGGCACACCAAGGCACAACAGTTCAAGTTCTACCTTGACTCTACTGGTTGTCCGGTGATGAAGTACAAGATTTTCTGCACGGACGTAGACTGGTTGCCCAAAGAAGGTGGAGGAATCAAATTGTGGAAGGAGGATTCCGAAGGTAGGAGTTTGTGGCCCCGCGGAGTGCCAATTCTTGTTGAGCAGCGTCCGATGAGGAACGTGGAAGACATCTCCAAAGGTATATCTAGATTTATCAAATACTGGGAGAATTTGTGCAATGAGGACCTTACCGGGGAATTCAGAAGACGCTATGAGCACTTGATTCATTATTGGCGGGCTGTGAAAGTAGCGCTTCAAGAGCCTCCGCAACCGTCCAATGTTTTGAAAGATGGCTTTTGGCCCACATCTCGGGTTGAAGCGATTGTAGAGGATCAATACGTAGAAGACGGTGACATTCGGGAAGAGTTTGCAGAGGATGACATTTACGTCGGGCAGATGCGGGGTCGTCCATTGCCATCATTCAGGGTGGGTCGAGACCTTTACGAAGGCTACTTCCTTGCAATCCGACCAGCAGATGGTGACACTCGGCCAGTTTGGATTGCGAGGGCGTTGTCTGATCCTAACTGTAACCCAGAAAGACCAAACTGTGTCCTCATTCAGTACTTTCGTCCAACATCAAGGGATCAAAATGTCCAGGACTACTACACTGGATGGGACACCTCGAGAGGTTTGCGTTGGAAGGTTGATGATACTGAACCTCCACTTTGGGAAGAAACAAATGCTTTGATGACAATATGGAAGTCTAGGATTAAACGAGGTACTGTCGAGTCCATGATCAAAATTCCATCAGCTCAGATCGAAGTCATTAACCAAAGTTTGGCTTTGTATAATTCTCGTTAAGCCGCTGTTGATTGGAGGCGATGGAGAGTATGGCTGGCTTGCTACGTCTATGTGATAGTGTGTATTTGATTATTATTGTGATACTTTGCGCTTTCATGTAAGCAATATAGAGTCTATACTATGACTAGTTCATTAGACGTAGATTTCTTTTCACTTATTTCTCATTTTATATTTGCGTGTATCACTTTGAAGTTGAAGATTTCCATTTCAAAGACTAAGTGTTTTGATTTTGAAAAAAAAAACGTATTGCAAGTGCAATATTTATATTTTATTAATATATTTACTATTACATTGTACGTTTACTTCTTTGTATATTTGATCCGTTTTCCTTAAAAGATTAACTGTATGTGTTTGATTTTAAAAACAAGTATATATAAAAGGTTTAGTGGTTAAGACCACTGTTTTTGTGTTAGCGCGTTAAGCACTTGTCACAGTTTAGGGTACGGGGCTGGTTGGTTGTTACAAATTTCCTGCCTGCCGAGGCTCACTTAGCAGCACCAAGTCATGCATATCTCATATCCGCTCAAACGAATTCAACGGGAATCGAACCCGGACCACCTATAGGAGATAAACGCCCACTCACAACCAACCATTAAGCTCATGACTTGGTGTCCAGGAGATGAAAAACCACTCCCTTATACATAAGCATTATTTTTATTTAAAATGGTACTATATTAGTGTCGAATCGACCGTTCTTTTCATGACTCTCATTTTAATGGAAACTCCTCCTTTCAACTAGGACCGATCATTCTTTCGGTAACTCTCGTTTTAATGGAAATTCCAACTTCCATAGGATATATGTACTAACTATCCACCTAAATTGACAACCCATTTAGATTCAATCCTCGCCCTTGAAAATGAGAGATATGATTTTGAGAGGTCCCAATTCTCTCATTTTAATGAATATTATGTTTTACCCCTCTTTCGAATGTGAGCGTCCATGCGAACACCGGTCCTCCAAAGATTACCCTGGGGAAGAGACCTCTTCCTGGTCATTCGCTTACAAGTCCGGAATCCACGTTAAATCCGATATCCACGTCAAATCCGAATTCCGGATGGTATTTCTTAACTCGGAAGCCGTTTACCCGGGTATCCATCCATTTTCCCCCTAAGTCCCCTAATTGTAGTGACCTATTAGGGAAAATCTCCGTGACTTTGTAAGGTCCCAACTAACGAGTATATAACTTACCCCGAAACTCCTTATGGTGACTGCTAAAGTACCGGAATTGGACCCGGGAGCATTCGCGAGCCGTGTACGATTTCCCGGACACGAGCGAGGATTTGGAAACGGGCAGCAAGGGGGACACGGATTGGGTGAAGGCGCGCTTCATCTACCTCTCAGACCACGACGGATTCAAGGTGGCGGATTGCAAGAATTCCCGGGAGCAACGGATGCTCCAGTATGTGGTGCCAATCTTCAACCCGGAGAAGCCGACCACCCTCACGGTTACACTGGCAAGGGCATCTTCTCAGCCCTCTTCCGGAAGAAGCAGATCAAATGGGCGTATCTAGTGCACTGGAGCTCCCAGAAGCTGACCCGGAAGAAGAGGGTGGATCCGGCAGCAGGTTCAAAACCGGATGGGGGAGGTTCTTCCCAAACACGGCTTTAGGTGGAGCCGGTAGTGGAGTCCGGACCGGCAGAGGAGACAGGTCCTTGTCCAACACATCCCCACGAGCAGCCGGAAGCAGGTTCCGGACCGATGGGGGAAGATCCTGCCACGGTGTGTCCACAGGAGCAACCGGTGGTGGAGACCAGACCGGAGGAAGGAAGTCCGTCCCAGGTACGACTCGGGGGCCAACCGGCATGGAAGAGGAAGCTGATCCTCACGCCCGAGGGAGATGAGGATCCGGACATTGAGGAGAACACTCCTCGGAAGAAGAAGGGTCAGGCCCGGAGGAAGACTACTCCCTTGAACAACCGGAGGAAGCGTCCCAAGGAGGCAGGAGAAGGAGGGGACGTCTGGGAGGAGTCCGGAGACGAGGGAGACCGGGAGCGTGGACCGGCCGAGAGGGAGGAACCAGTCCGGGAAGCAGGACCGTCCGGAACTGCACAGGAGGAGGACGAGGCCTCGCCCGCGGTGAAGAACATCCTCCTCACGACCCGAGTTGCCCTGGACCTGGTCAAGGAGAAGTACACTCCGCTATTCGCTGCGCTACGGGAGGTAGGCATCCTCCTCCGGATAGACGACGCGCTGGAGTACCTGGAACGGATCCGAAAGCTCCAGAGGAAACTCTAGAGGAGCCAGGAGAAGGTGAGTGAGGCGGCCGTCCTCATTATGGGTCAACAGGAGGAGCTGTGCCGGAAGTCGGACTACATGGAGAAGATGGAGGTTCACATCCGGACGAAGGTTCACATCCGGACGAAGGAGCAGCATATCCGGGGACAGGAGGAGACCATCCGGTGCATAGGGGAGACAAGCCGGCAGTGCGTCACGAAGGTGGTGCAGATGTTTCAACCGGGAGGGGAGGTGCAGATGAAGGCCCGGTTGTATGACCTGAAAGTAGGCCAGCCGAGATTGGAGGGAGCAGCCCGGATCAAGAACGTGGTTCGAGAGTACTCGGACGAGGTAGAGGCTTTCCTAGTGGAGTTTTGGTCATTGGCGGAGCAGAGGACGAGGGAGAGTCCCTCCGCCTCAGAACCGGATGAGGAGGAGACCGCCAACCGGGGTGAGAGGGTAGGTTCCGGGGATGGGTTGTAGGGTGTGTTTCAGATGTCTGCAGAGGCGCCTCAGGCGGGGGAGATCGACCAGCTGATGAGGATGGGGAACCCAACGCAGGAGCATACCTCCTGGCCCGTGATGGATGTGGAGCCAATCCACATGGTTAGACCCAGAGGAGTGAGCCCTGCGGAGGTCCGGAATGTGGAAGAAGGCATGGAAGTGATAGGAGTCCAACCGGGCAGAGAGGAAAGGCAAGAGGGTGGACCAGGAGGTCTCCCGGACGGCCAACTGGGAGGCGCGCAAGTGCGCGAGCCAACCGTGGAGCAGCAGGCAGAGCACGGAGTTCGAGGAGATCGGCCGGTTGATCCGATTGTGGTGGGGAGCCTAGAAGAACAGGAAGGGCAGCCAACGGAGGACGAGCAGCTGCCCGGGACCACCAAGGGTCCGGGATTAGTGGTCCGGACTTAGTGGATCCAGCCACTTAGAATTAGGACTTTTTAAGTAGGTAGATTAGAAGACTTTATCGTGTATAAACTTATAGGGTTTTTATGTTAGTCGCGGTTTAGGATAGGAACTATACCGTGGAGAATGATCCCCGGATTTCCGGATCCCGGGAATGTAGGATCGGAGGATTTCTTGGATCTGGGCGTTTGGGGTTGGCTTCTTATCAAGGAATGTTCTTCATTCCTTGGGTCTTTCTGTGTACCATTCTTCCGTGTAAATGAGTAGAAGCGCATATTCCTGTCACAAACTTTGTGTGTGTGTGTGTTTATATGTGTGTTTGCTTGTGTTATTGCCCGGAACAGTGGCGCAACTAGTCCCTTGGTAACCGGATGGATTAGCCGGGCTTTGGTGTAGAGTCAGTTAAGAGACCGAATAGAAGATTTGGAAGAGTTAGGATGGTTTAAATGTGGGGTTTCCCGCACCCGGTTGCAGGAGATAATCCGGGTTAGTGGCTGAATAAGCAGGAGGGGGTACTCCGGTTCTCTCAGAACTCCTAGACGGGTAGTTCGGTAGAGGTGCTATGAGCCTTTTGACCGTCGCCGGTCAAAAGCCCATATGTCCTGCCGGAAAGTGGGTGAATTATAGACGCAAGCAATGGACTCCTATTAACCTAGGCGTTTGTGTGAGGAAATTCTAACTTAAATGGTAAAAAATGGTGAAACCCTAGTTTTTAAACCTAAAACTTATATTTAACTAATTATGGACAATTGTGCTAATTATGGACAAATTCATACAATTTATGACAGTGAAATATGTCCGAAAATTGTAGATAAAGCCCAAAATGAGGAAGCAAAAATTGGAAAACACTTGAATATGAAGAAATTATGAACACATTCACCGAATGTATCGGTGGCCCGCCAACACATTGTCCATAGCCAACACATTGTCCATAGAAACCAAGTCCATTAAAACATTTAATGTACAGAAAAGTAAGGCAAACAAGTGAAAGAAAAGAGTCGAAGGGCCTACGATACAATTATTACTAAATTAACCTATATCCTAAACCCTAAACCCTGAACAAACAACTAATGTAGAGAAAACTAAGGCAAACAAGACAAAGAAAAGTGTCGGCCGGCCTACGACACAATTATGACTAAATTAACCTATACCCTAAATCCTAAACCCTAAACCCTACACCGTAGACCCTAAACCCTATACAAACAATCAATGTAGAAAAACTAAGGCAAAGAAGTCAAAGAAAAGAGTCGGCCGGCATACGACACAATTATTACTAAATTAACCTAGACCCTAAACCCTAAACCCTAACACCCTAGACTCTAAGACAGTAAACAATGGGAAAGAGATCACTCCAATAAAATCCTATCCAGGGAATACAGGAATGCAAACACAGGCCACACCAATCATACAATTAAAATATATTTGGAAAAGGAGATTCCCACAGAGAATAAATTGATGCCTGTAGAACTCCAGAAGCAGCACAGCCCAAATCGAATATGACGGAGTACATGATCAACAACGACCAGAGTATAAAGACTGCGAAACAGGTATCGGCCGGCAGCCAATACGAGATACACATATGAGAACAAAAGGCAAAGAACAAAGCCGAAACATAACAAGTAGGCTAGAGGTATCGGCTGACGGCCGACATCGGTAGTATTACAAAATATTGATATACAAAATGTACATGCTCTTGACTGGTGAGAAAAGAACACAAAAATGGCCAAAAGGTAGCTGCTAACATCTCAAAATCATCCGCGAAACGAAATATGTTTGAGGTAGTGCCTATAAAAAACTAGAGGTATCGGCTGGCAGCCGGCATCAGCAGTATAACTGTATACTCAAAAAACAAATGTATATGCTCATAACTAGTGAGCAAAGGCCACCAAGGTGGGCAACAAAAAACATGCACTACTTCATAACAGCAAAATTAAAAATCCTTGGTGCCGAAATACTGGTATGAGCAGGGCAATAGTCTTGCACGCGCCATCCCGAAACCCAAAATGAAACGCAAGACGAGTAATCCGGGAGGTGCTGGCAGTGTGAATTCTAAGCTTGGCGGTTGCTCCCCACCAATGCGGTATCCAAAGCTCCTGCCTCATCGTTCTGCCCCGTGATGTAGAGAGATGTATCCGATGATATCTCAATGACTTCGTTCCTTGTGCATTCAGGCGCTGATGTCCAAGAGCAATCGCAGAAATCAAGGAGCACGCACCCGCAAGCCTGGTATATCACGGGCACGGCCCGAAGCATATCTGAGGATGGACGATTCACAAGGTCAGAAACATCATCCCATGCAATGTCAGAATGAGCCTCCAGACGTGCCATCTCTAGAGTATAGCTGTAGTTCCAGTTCCAGGGCTCGCCACTAACAAGCCCTTGCAACAATGGATGAGGAGGAAGACGATCAACTGCATCAGAATTGTAGACGAACCAGAGGTATCCAGGCAATGCACCTCGAGTCCCTGGATGAGGAGGGAGAGGTGGCTCAGCTTGGGGAGGGAGTCTAGAGTCCATGAAGATGGCTATGCAGACAATGCAAAGATATGGAGGAGGCCAGATGATAGACAACAGAAGCAAGGGAGGTCACTGAGGAAAGGAATGCAGTGAATGGTAAAGGAGAAGCAGCTCACACATCCAGATATAAAAATGAAGGAAAAGAGTAGCGCACACTTCAAATGAATTGCACTGTCATGTGAGCCGCCATTCTACACAAAGTACGTAGATTACCCTACAGTAGGCTACGTACGTAGCCCTCTCAATTGCATGCATTCACAAAGACGGCTAATAATGGACCCCGATTGTATTCAATAGCAGATCAAAATCCCAAAAGTCATGATAGACAATTATACATAAGAAAACTCAGTACTACGCATCCACAAGTGAGAGTAAATAAAAAAATAAAAAATCATCTTTGACTCTGGTAAGACTGGCTAATAGACAAGGTTAATATTAGTGAACAATATTGGGCTACTATTTTATTCAAATTCAAGTACAACTTTACATTTTGGAATGACGTATGAAATCCCAAAGTTCTTCGAGAAAAGTTGTATACATAATATATAAGATATGAGGGAAACTAGATGATTAAAATGATCAAATAATGCACTTCTTCTGATTGTTTAGAAGACATCAATTACAATTAATCAACAAATAATCTAAATGGCATTGATGATAAGTCAACGACAGAGATAAAGCAAGACAAAATTCACACAATACAAAACTCAAAACGTTCGACTGAAACTCAGATTAGAGAAACCTCAGTGAGTGGCAAGGCAATCCGAAAACAGAGGTAGGTTACCATATTGAGGTTGAAAGGGGCAGAAGGTTGACAAAGAACAGAACGTGGCATGATGTATCGGCCGGCGGCCGACACTCGGTAGTTGGTATCAGTGCATCATCGTCATCGTCTCAATCCATTACGACGCATGCAGTCTCCAAATATTGTCTACAGCCAAAGTAAACGTTGTCCTGTACAAATCTCAAGAGGACTTGGCCACAGAAAATGATGAAGGAGAAAATGAACTCCAAGGCAATGCCGTGCATTACTTAAAGGGGTATCGGCCGGCAGCCGATAGATAGTCCAACACATAGATCTTCTGAAGAGTCTACTCCACAAATGGCTCGAACACCGTGGCTGAACGCCCAGCCGGATCGATATGTCACAAGCGTATCGGCTGCCGGCCGATAGGCGAGCACGCCATGGCTGCAATCCCCGTATAGGTTACACGGCTATCGGCTGCCGGCAGACAGGGGCACCTAGTCGTCCGCATCATCGTCAATGTCCTGATCCATCACAGAACCAGCGGCCTGAAGATTAGCCAATGCAGCTGATACGGACGCCTCTGGAATTAGATGGGTAGTAGGTGGTCCTCTCTTGGCATGCGAGGGCATTCTATGTGAAAACATGACAATGCTAGCGTTCACAACTTGAGGGAGACATTGCTCCTTCTGCCAACGGCGCGTCCAACACTCCCTAGCGACAACCTTGTTCCCCTCCTTCTTTGATCTCAAAGGGATCCACCATTCTACTTGAAAGTTACCGTATCTGGGGCCTGGAGTGAGGTCGACACACTCTAACACCCGTCCAAGCCAAACAGGAAGGTAATGGTCATCGCTTGGTCGACACAGAACAAAGTCCCCAAGCAGCACGTCTCGGTATGGATTGAACGTCAACCTTAGTCTCCCCTTTGCCGGACCACAATATGGAATAGGGTCAACATCGTCCTCGGGCGTAGTGTCCTCGGGATTAGTTGGACTAGATCCGGGGTCCGTGAATGCACGAGCATGATCACGAGTCCAATCTAATACCGGCCAAAATCCCTCCGCAAGTGCTGCAGGCACGGTGGGCAACGAAGAATTGATCTCCGAGTAGATTCGCTCCCAGTAAGAAACACATCCCGCCATTTCCTCAGAGTATCTTCTGTTGCTGGCCATACCGGCTTTCCAAAAGTCGATATACTTAGAAATTCCATTTTTGATAAATCCCTGCATCTCTGTGCATTCAATAGCCCGGGCATGCTCCTTCTCGGAATTCAATTTCCTCGGATTAACCTCCGTAACTCCCCACAATGGCTAAAATGGAACAGGGTGTGGATCTCCCGTTGGAAGACGAGGTCTTCCGTGGGAATCAGCCGTCCACATCTTGACTGCAGGCCCCGGTGGGAGCCATGATGAAAGCCAACCTCTATCATCTCCGTCCTCCTCGACGAAAAACTTGAAGAGGTGCATATCGCCCAATCCAACGATCTTGTTGACACCGTCGTGGTGGTAGTCTTTAACGTATGATTTGAAATCTGCTACCTCTTGAACGAACTCGGGAATGAAGGCAACCGTCTTCTCCGAGTCCATGAATGCCTTCATGAGATCTGCTACAACGTAGGTGTTCTTCCTCTTGATAAGCTTGGACAAGTAACTGAAATGTGCATCAATGTCCTCATAAGTGTAACCAACAATCAAGAATCCAACAGTGACTTCCTTGAATATGCGTCTTGCAGTTAGCAAAGAGCAAAAGGCCATTACAAATCTGTTCTTGTTGTCCTTGGCGGAGTTATCGAGTTGCAAGAAGAGCTTCTTAGGAAGAGGCACCGCCGGGCGACCAGGGAGAGGAGGACTTGTACATATTCCAGTAGCGGGCGGAATAGAGGATAAGCATCTGGACTTGCCATGCAAGAGAGCCTGAAAGAAGCTGTTCTGTGGTGGCGTGGGAAACAACTCCCGGGATTCACGAACTAGTGGCCTCTCTAGCGCTCGCAAGACACGACACAAGGAGGAAATTGTGAAATTGGAATCGCCAGGCCACAGTGCGGTTGAATAGTGCGCATACGCACCATCGCCGTGGCCATGAGTCAACATCCCTGTACAGGAAATCGGAATCTGACCAAGACCCGCCGTGGCCTTTGTGATTCTCTGCATTCTGGGAATGGCTGTCTTAGTCGTATCCATCTTATCATGCATAATACATAGAAACTCAGACGGATTCTGCACGGACAGAGCACTCCAACCCGCATATATGTTTCGGCAAGCTCGTTGGTAATTAAGATAGCGCTCTCTGTCATCGACTAATGCCAGCCACTCGTCACATCCTCTCGGATATTTTGCGATGCACTCAACAAGGAAGTCACACTCAGTGCACTTCGAGAAGTTGCTCCCAACAACCTTCACTTCGACATTTCTGAAATGGCTCTTTCGCAGCACACTCATAGATGATTGCAAGACAGGTTTGTGATTACACTTCTCATTGACCTGATAGCCGGATGCAAGAGAGAGTGTTAGAGCGAAGGCAAGAGAAATCTATCGGCCGCCAGCCGACAAGCTCTGATATCGAGTCAATATGCAGGAGAGCGCCTAATGTATCGGCTGTCGGCCGACACGCCCATCGTCGGAAAGCACAAGCACACAATGCAATGATGCGTCGCTTGCCCAACGGACCTGGCAAAGTGCCTAGACCCAGCGAAGACTCAGATCGGGATAGTTGTGTCGGCTGGCAGCCGACAGACAAAAGCAAACAACACGAAAATGAGCTGGGAGATATGGGGGCAGAGACGTACTTGGTTCACTTGCTCACGCATATGGTCCCAATTCATTGGGGAGGGGACAACCTTCAGATTCTCCGCACGCTTAATTCCAACAAGCCTGAACTCGTTAGGCATCTGGTCAGCATTTTCATCAATGATTTTCTGCAGGGTTGCTCGGGCCTGAATAGTGTGGGGACGAGGACGACGTGATCCTGAATTTCCATGCGACCCACTGACGCATCCTCCCACAGCTGCAGCCTTATAGACGTGGTAAGCACATCTTGAGACTCCGTGAATAATGTACCATGCGTTCTCGCAGACGTCAACTGCTTCAAGGGTAATGAATCTCCTTCCCTCGGGAACACGAACATGAAGTTGTCTTTGGACAGCATATGCAGTCTCTCTCCTGATCTCAAATGAGCAAGCGTAGAACTTTCGACGGAGAATCCTAGTGGACTCCCATGGAAACGTCTGACAGCACCGATACTTGCAACACCTTTGCGAACTAACCTTCCGAACCTCATCCTCCGAAGTCTTGAATTTCAACTTGGATACATGGGGCTCAGCTCTTGATAAGATTTTTCGACGAACAGTCCTGTAGGGATTTCGAGGAATACCTTGAAGCCCTGCACAGTCCGTAGTTTCCGTCTGAGCAGCCTCGGAGCAGAGCGTTACAATGTCAGATAGAAGTCGACCACCCTCGAGTTTGGTGCGAGATAAAGGCCAACGCATTGTCGTCATTTGCAGAGATACATGCTCCGACACGAACATTACACCAACATCTATATTGCCAAAAACATTCTCATCGCACGCCTCATCTGGAAGACAGACTTGTATCATTGCCCTTCCAAACATGGGGAAATCCTCGTTCAGAAGCTCGCAGTACTTATTTCTCCAGAGGGGCCGATCAGGATATGGCAGACTCGAATCTGAACCCGCTTCATTGTTCTCAGTTGAGAGTGAGGCGACAGGAGTAGTTCCGTCTCCTAAGCTATCACTTTGAGAGCCATTGCTCGGATCGACGCTGTGGTAGAGTGGGGTTGAATGAACATCAGTCTGCGAGCCACCATCATCGCTGCGCTCGGACTCCATGAGACCGATACCAGACTGTGCATTGCCAGTGCTACCACAGCCTTCGATTATTGGAGATCCACTGCCGTCTGCCTCCACCTTCACTCTCTTCACTGTAGGCAGTGTTGGGTGCCAGCCGATAGGATGATCGTCTGCAGTGGATGGATCCAGCGGCCGGACCTTGTAACCGCTCCAAAGGACTCTATATCCGAGGCACTCTCCAAGGGAAGTATGATCTGAGTTCTCGCAAAATGCTGGCAGGCCTATGAAATCCTTCTCACCGTCATGAGTCGAACGATGACAAAAAAGCTATGAGGAACACGGAATCCCTCCCACGTTCCCTTAGGAGAACACTCCACAATGACTCCCACTCCAGCACAATGATGGTCACCTCCGTCATTGTGCAAAAGAGCTACCTCCATGTTCACCGTGAGAGTAAGGAACTGGTCGATGGGCTTCTCCTCACTAGCGTCTAGTGTCGGCTGCCAGCCGACAGGCGTGGGAGCAGTATCATTCTCAGAAAAATATGGATACACATATTGCTCCTCCCACATGATATTTCTCCCAGCATATTGACTGAGATATTTCAGGTCACGAGTTGGGTAAGGTATGATCATCTCAATATTGTCAGCAACATCCAAAACCCGGACATCGAGGAGATACGGGTCGCGGGAGACAATACGAATGATAACTGCACGTCCGGCATAGTAGACTCCGGAGTGGGTTAACGCGACTACTACTCCCTTACCCACTTTTCCTCGCCCAGAGCCACCGTTCTTCATAAACGCGTTGATTGGTTCAGTGTCCAACGTCGAAGGCAGTGACCTCTTCATGACTGTATCGGCTGCCGGCCGATAGGCGTGGACAATACAACTTTGCAAACACACGACGACCTAGCGCGCTAATAGTGGAACTAAACCCTAGAAATTCTTCACTGAACCCTAATAACTCTAGTCGACCAGCACGCTATGCGTGTTAAACTTTGTATCGGCGGGCGGCCGACAGGGATCAGGTGTCCGCGGGTTCAGAGTAAGGATATCGGCTAGAGTGCTGAACTGTATCGGCTGGCGCCAGCAGGCCTAGCAGGAATGTCAGTTTCTACACAAGATGATTGCTCAGAGTGCTCATTTAAGCCACAGAGAATGAATCCAGTAACCTTGCAAGCTCAATGCAAATGCTAGAATCACAATAGCCACATAATTCTACGCTCTACAAACCCACATGCAGGATCAACATACGCGCAACAATCAAAATTGCAACAAAAGTGTATCACAGAGAAAGAGAGATCCAAATCAAGGAGGTCCGCAGCTGGCGCAACAATCCTAGAGAGAGACGATGAAAATGGAAGCACAATGGATACCCCAGGGGAATTCCCATGCGCGATTGGCGCCCAAATCAAGAAAATTTCAAATTCCTTGGAAGTTCTTGGAATGAGTTTGATCGTCGATGAAGTTCTTGGGATGGATTTTTGCGTTGATGATGATTGGCACCTAGACAGTTAGGGTGGATGAAATTTTCTAGTTGGGCGGCCGTTCGGATGCATGAAGTGACTAATGTGACACTTTTGGTGGCGTACGATTTGACGGCCTACGGTGGGCGGAGTACGCCTTGACGGCGTACGGTGTGACGTGGCGCGCCCGTGCCATCATTTCTTGGAGGAGCGCTGGTGGGGGGTTACTCTCCCTCCCCCTCTCATTTTCTCCTCATTTCATTCCCTCACTTTCACTCTCGCCTCTCTCCTCCCTCTCACCTCCCTCTGCTCGCACCCTCCCTCACCTTCTCTCCCTCCTCTATTACATGCTGGCGGCCAGCCGAGTGCTCGCTTTGCAGCAGCAGCCGATACAATTTGGGCAGCAGCCGACACATTTGATTCAGACGCTGATACGTAGAGTGTAGCAGCCAATATTGGGGAGTGCAGCAGCCGACACAGGGACCATCAGCAGCCGATACTTTGAGCGCAAGATCGGATGGCCACGCAACCCAGGTACGCATATTTCTTATCATTTGCATCATTTCAGCTGACCGGTGTATCGGCTGGCAGCCGATAGTCTCAGCGTATGTCGGCTGCCGGCCGATACACCACTCGTTGAGAATTTCTGTCTGTGGCGTGCTTTGCTTGATTATATCGGCTGGCAGCCGATAGAGTGACTCCTATCGGCCGCTGGCCGATACAATCGTAACCAAGTGCACATCGTAGGGGACCTAGACATACTTTAGTACGTACTAGTCTCACCGCTTATCTTTGAACTCTTGGGTGGTCTCATAGGGTTTATCGTGATGTATCGGCCGGCAGCCGATACTCTTTGAGTATTTTCCAACCGATACTCTCTGAGTATTATGTCGGCCGGCAGCCAATACTCTCTGAGTATTGTCCAGCCGATACTCTCTGAGTATTATGTCGGCCGGCAGCCGATACTCTCTGAGTATTGTCCAGCCGATACTCTCTGAGTATTATGTTGGCCGGCAGTCGATAGAGTATGCAAGGCACTCTAGTTGGTTTGTCATGTGATCGTTATTGTGTGTCGGCCAGCAGCCGATAGAGTAAGGTCTAGCCGATAGAGCGAGGACTCTCTGTTGTGTCGGCTTGTTGTAGTGCTGTTGATGATGGGTATCGGTCGGCAGCCGATAGAGACTTATAACTGTTTTGATCGTGCAGAAAGCCGGGTCTCCTCACTAAGCTCCTCGGGTCTCCGCGGACCTCGACGAATGTGACAGCCGAGGACTTTGTTCCGCGCGGTGTATGGGAAGCAAAGAAGGAAGTTGAACAATGGGGTCTTTGCTGGAGGGTGAACAAGATGAAACGAGTCGACATAGTGTGCACGTACGTCCTGAAGGGATGCAGCCAGCCTGGGCATGGATGCGTTCTTGCGGTGGCAGAGGGGCTGGAGTCCGAGAATATTGATCTGTTGATCAGCTTGATGCCCATCAATGACCCCATGGGGCAGCCCGACAACATAGCAGTATGCATTCCATGGAGGAAGTGCTCCGAGAATGTTTGTGGCCAGGTGGCGAAGGAGCAGGGTATGACATTTGCGGGCGAATACCCCGAATCTTGCGATGAATTCATGGATTCGTGGGATTCACTGAATGCGGCCCGAATCCAAGCTATCGATGACTTTGAGGCCGACGAAGAGGCATCGAGGAAGGCGGCGGAGGATAAGGAGAAAGGGAAGAAAAAGGCCACCCCGCGGAAGAAGAGAGGTGCTCCGGGGACGGGACAAGAGGCTGATCTGGAGCTGGCTCAAGAAACTGGTGAGGGCAGCAGCAAGCCAAAGCGGAAGGGGAAGAGCAAGGCCGCTATTGGGAAGAAGCCGCTAGAGCTCACATTGGATGAGGCGTTGTCGCGAGGAAACCGCTTATCGACTAAAACAAAGGACGATGAGGTCAACGCGATCTACAAGGCTTTAGAGGCGGGACTTGGGCATGCATTTTCCTACAAGAAACGGAGGCTTCCAGGGGTGATTCCGTCCGAGAAGCTCTTCATTGCGCCGGACGAGCTCAAGTACAGGAAAATTGCCACCGCGCGTCTGGGCCAGGTAAATTATTTTTCTCTGTCCTTCTGTATGAGTTGTTTCGTGGTATCGGCTGCCGGCCGACATCTTTCTATACGGCTCAGCTGACCCACTTCATCGCGTGATGGCAAGTAAAGCAAATTTACAAGGGCTATGGAGCAATCAGGAAGAAGCCTGAGATCCATGCTCTTCCGTTCAAGCGCAAGCCTGAGCCAACGGACATAGGGGAAAAGGTCTTGGATCCTGTCATGGACTCGATGCCGGCGGAGAATGCCATGATGCTGATGACCGGTGGATACAAGGTTGAGTGGTGGAAGCATCCGGATACCCACTGGTACATAATCGGTGGTCAGCACACTGTTACCGCATGCCGTGAGCTTGCAGAGCAGTTCCCGGCTGATTGTGAAGCACGCAAGGAGCTGCTCGAGTTCGAGGTGATCCCGGTCTTTACCTGTGATACTCAAGTCTGCGTGAGAGTCTCCAACGCTCTTAATTTTGAACATCGCGGAGAAGGTGGCGAAGGAGACATTCCGCTCCTACGCCAAACTTGGTCGGGCCGCTTGGATCAGGAACGGACGCCCTGAGCCACACCGAGGTGGTGGCAAGCCTTCACCAGCATTTGAGGTAATCCATCGTACTTCGTGCCTGTCGGCTGCCAGCCGATAGGAACTCACTTCACCTTTGCTTCACTGTTCATATCATGTGTCGGCTGCGACCCAATAGGTTTTTGTATGAGCTTTGCTATGGTCATTGGATTTATGTATCGGCTGCCAGCCGATATGGGCGCATCTTAGATATATGTCCTAACATATCTCCATGTCTATTCTGCAGACTGCAAAGGCCCAAGTCATGGCACATTTTGTTGGGGAGAAGGTAGCTAGCAAGCTTCCCCTCGTATTGTGCAAAACCGACGAGGCTTGGAACAGCTGGATTGAAGTTTTTAATGCATGGGGGGCTGGAGAGCTGATCGGAGAGGACGGTAAAGAGCCATCACCGTTGATCAAGCATGTGCCGCTCACGGACATTACGAAGACCGATGTCGTCTCAACCTTGGATTTGCGTGACTTTGATCTCATCGAGTGCGCAAAGGCAATTATTGCAAAGAGAATCTGCATCAAGAACAACAGCAAGACCCGTGACAGGCTCACGCTGCGAGATTGGTGCCGTGACACGAAGCTCGACCGCGTGGTTAGGAACGAGCTAATGTGGAAGCTGAAGCAGTACCCGCTGCCGTGCAAGGACGCGGGCTGGACTCTCTATGCCGACAAAGAGTGGGATGATTTGGCAGAGGAGAAGAATTTTACAGATGACATGGTCCGCAATGTCTGGACTGACCTCAAGAAGTACACGAACGGGTCTGAGTGGTTGAAGGGACGCGCGAATGCAATGAATCCCACGACGGACAAGTCCAAGAATGGTATCGCGCCCCCAATTTTCAATCAACTTATCGAGGCCCACATGAAGGTCTCAGTTCCAATCGTGGCATCAACTGGTAAAAAGCAGCGGTATGACTGCCTAGAGGCGGAATCCATCAGGGACGTTCTTTATGCACTGGATTCGGGTGAAGCATGCATTGTCTCCATTACCGACTGCCCCAAGTTGATTGTGCTCTTTGCATACTCATCCTCCGGAGACCCTACACCCGTCAGAAGAGAAAGCATCATGGATCTTGTGAAGTGCGCGGTGTTCAAATCCGACGATTCAGCCTTCATTGACGACAATGAGGGCAACTCGCCTACGCACCCTGAGCATCCGAAGATTCCTGTTCCAATGCTCTTTATCGGTGATTCTAGGCAGCGAGATATCCTCTCATGCGTGACGGGATCGAATGATTCTTCGTGGCTGGTGCCACTACTAGAGAAATGGGGTTCCGGTGTAAGAGAGAATCAACAGAAGTTCTGCTGGTTCGTGTGCGGGTTAGGAACAGTTGATTCCGGATCACAATCAACAGAAAATGTCTTGGTTCGGTGTTGCTTCAATGTCCAAATATATAGATAAAGAATGTTTCTAATCTAGCCTTCATTTTTTCTGGCCTGCCCGAGGAAAAGTAGCTGCCCGGAAATTTTGGGCTGCCCGGAAAAAATTTGACAGCCAGGGCCAAGAACCCCGGCCCACCACCGTAGGGCCCACCATGGCTAATCGAAGATCAATTCCCAACGGCCGGATTCGAACACAAGACCTTCTAACCCCCAACCACTTACTAAACCACCACACCACATACACACGCTCATGCAAGTATGAGAATTATCTTGTTAATTATAAGAGAACTTAACCATTGGCGATTCGTTTGCCATGAACAAAAAGCTTTTCTTTTCAATTTTTTTTTTGCACTATTTCATACAGGGATTTTCCAGTATGTACAAAAAATTTCAGATTTTTTTAAATTTTCTTTTTTTTTGGACAAAATCTTGAACGCTGGAGCTGTTTTTTTTTTCCCAGCAGTCTTTGAATATTTTTAACGATGTAAAAAAAACTTTTTTTTCAAATTTTTTTTTTGCAGTATTATATGCAGGGATTTTTCTGTATCTAGAAAAAATTTCAAATTTTTTTGAATTTTTTTTTTTTTCGACAAAATCTTGAAGGCTGGAGCTGTTTTTTTTTTCCCAGCAATCTTTGAATATTTTTAACGATGTAAAAAAATCCTTTTTTTCAAAAAAAATTTTTGCAATATTATATGCAGGGTTTTTTCTGTATATAGAAAAAATTTCAAATTTTTTTGAATTTTTTTTTTTTTCGACAAAATCTTGAAGGCTGGAGCTGTTTTTTTTTTCTCGGCAGTCTTTGAATATTTTTAACGATGTAAAAAAAACTTTTTTTCAAAATTTTTTTCTGCAATATTATATGCAGGGATTTTTCTGTATATAGAAAAAATTTCAAATTTTTATGAATTTTTTTTTTTTTTGACAAAATCTTGAAGGCTGGAGCTGTGTTTTTTTCTAAGAGAGAACCTGTTGGTTCTGTACAGTTTTTTTTTTCCAAGAGAAAACTTGTTGGTTTCAAGAGAGAATCTATTGGTTCTGTGCAGTGAATTCGGTTTTGCAACGTTAAACCCAATCTCTATTGGTTCCAAGAGATGTGTCTTGGTTCTGTCTTGTTTTGACGCACTCTTTAGTAGTAAATCAACAGGAACTTGTTGGTTCCAAGAGGAAAATCAACAGGAACTTGTTGGTTCCAACAGAAATCAACAGGAACTTGTTGGTTCTGTGCAGATGACTAAATGTTTGCTACGTTAAACCCATTCTCTGTTGGTTTCAACATACGTGTGTTGGTTTTGTCTTGGTTTTTACGCACTCTCTAGTAGTGTGCATATTGTCTACTATCACCCCTCCACTCGCCCTGGGTTTAAGAAGTCGGATATGGACTCTTATCCGCTTGTCACAATGTCGTTGTCAAATCCCAAGACTTTGAAGGGCGGTTTCGAAGTTTTCAAGAAATTCACTGGATTCCAGAAGCCCGTTGATTGGTTCCAGACGTGTCCAGAGGGAGTTCGTGACTATAATGGCGGAGATTGCGGCGTCGACCATGAGACACTGGAGAAGCTGATCAAGCCCTCACTGCGTTCGTCAACCAATGCCACTATCATCAACATCTTGTGATGGCGGTAACGTCACTGAGATCGGCTTGGTACGCTTCCCACCTCATCATCCTCTCCTACTTGATCTACGGACGTCATTCATTGTTTATATCGGCCGCCAATACACTGCTAATCATTTCCCTTCTATTTTCAGACGAATGGCAGGTCTGTTCTCGAATTCGCTCGTTGCAAGGAGGATGTAGCAAAGGCGCAGCACCGAGTGAAGGGGCTGAACTTGGACATGGTCCTCCAGGCTCCCTCTAGCGAGTCAGACGAAAGCGATGACGATAACATGGAAGCCCATGTAGATGTTGGGCCACCAGCGGATAATACTGGGCCAGCCGCAGAGGACAACATGGACACCGAAGATGACGCTGGGCCAGCGGCAGACGATATCATGGAGACGGGAGATGATGCTGGGCCAACAGCGGGATCCCCTCTGTCAGCTGCCGGCCGACACGGCCCAGTCATTGTGGATCTGGGAGAGGCGGAGGAGGTTGATCAGACTCCCCCGATTCTCACACCTGCCACAACCATATCTTCTCAGCCGGCATCGTATGTCTGGGGTGGCGCAGCTGCTTTATCTCCACCTCCGATGGATACTTCGGGCTTTCCTTGGACGCCTGGGCATGGTATCTTTTCCTCGCAGTCCACGAAGGACTCCTCTTCTATGTCGGATACTACATCACCGAGAGACCAAGCGCTAGACGGCCTTGAGGATCTCAACATTTCTGGTGTTGCCTCAATGCAAGTGGATTTGCGTGATCCTCCTTCTTCTGAGGTTATCACGAAGCGTTTGGCGGATATCGTGCTTGGATCGCGAAGCGCCGATGCTGGTCATATGTAGGCGTGGGAGGGTAGCAGGGCCTCATTGCAATCCGGTCCTCCTCCTGTCGGCCGCCAGCCGACATCCTCGGCTTCTTTACCGGGGGGAGGTGGAAGAAAATCCCGACTTTCCACAGATTTGCAGAAGGCTACGTCCAAGAAGCGGTTGCTGTTGACGGAGATCACGGAGGCGGACTTCCCTGAAAATGCGGCAGATCTTGACAACCCGAATGAGCAGCTATCACCACCGCCCGCCACTCAGTCCTCTCCAAAGCGTTAGCGGCCAACTGGACGTTTGTCCCAGTCGACGGAGTAGTGTTTTAGTCTATTTTATATATAGTGCCCAAGATTCTGCACTACCACTGTAGATTTGCATCGTCTTAGTCTTCATTTAGAACCTTCCGCGTTTCTATATGCAGGATTCTTTAGTGTCTATAGCCTGTACAATTTTGAGCACTCTGCTCACTAGATTTATTTTGCTTTGTATCGGCTGCCAACCGACAGGACTTTGATGTCGGCTGCCAGCCGATACAAAATAGCAGGATTTCTTACAATCTACTGTAGCCATGGTTTTTAACATTTTGCTCACTGCCTGAACTTGGCTTTGTATTGGCTGCCAGCCGATACATATTATAATCGTCAGTTTTTTGATGCGATCCTGCCTCATTCATTTTCTATTGAGTCTGGAGTGCTTTTCTGCTATCTTGTCGCTCATCGAATGAATGCTTCATCCTCCTGCAGAGTTCTCTGACTACGAGTCACCGGTCCGTGACGACGGAGAGGACGTTATTGACGGTGAGGATGATGCTGCTCAAGTCCTGGCGTTAGGGCCAGTTCCGACTGTCCTCACACTGCAGGTAGTTCCTATGAAATATTTCCTACTCTTCGACGTCAATGGGACTCTCATTCACTTCTCCAACCCTAAAATACTGGGTGGCAAAAGGGTGAAGAGGGGTGAGTCCAGGGCTCGACCGAGCCTAGAAAAATTCTTGGGTTGGGTTCTAGACGCTGGGATGGAGATTTGTTTCTGGTCTTGTGTCATGGAGCACAACCTTGCTCCTCAGATCGATTTTATCCGGGGCAAAGTCCCTCGCCTTCCAAAAAACTGCTTGCAGTTTGGTCAGAGTACTTGCTTGGTCAGTGCTTATAGAGACAAGAACGCTCCCGACAAGCCATTTTTTTTGAAGTCTTTAGAGCACTTGTTTCAGCTCCGTCCTGATTTCGTGAAGTGTGGAGCCACTGTGGAGAACACCCTCCTCATTGATGACTCCCCATACAAGAATGCCCTGAACAATCCCTTTAATGCTTTTCACCCACCTACCTGCACGATGTACTCGGAGACGAAGCTAAAGAAGGGTCGCAAACCTTTCTTACTGGAAACTCTGATGCCCCTTTTGTATGAGTTGTATTGCTCTGGACAATCTGTTCCAGAGTTCATGCAGGCCCACCAAACTTTTGGGGAACGCCGCGTTTTTCCAGATGATGCCTGGTACCCACATCTGACGGAGCTAGCCAAATAGGTTGACATCGCTACCCTTTTTGCGTCGGAGATTTCCAAGTTTCGGCACCTAGCAGCCTCGAAGATCATGAGGCTCTACTTGTCGGCTGCCGGCCGATAGACTTTCTCCCAGCGTACCTAGTCACTTAGGTTATGTATCTCTAGCATAGGTGTACATTTTGGTAGAGATTGCACTTTTGAGGACCTACTTAATGCCGACTAATTGTAAATGTTGAGGATCTATTTTTGTAGCTGGTCACTCTGTTGCGGGTTATGTAGTTGTGAGGACGCTGTTATCCTGTAAATGTACATTTTGAGAACCTTTTTTTGTTAATACTCTATCATTTTTATAGAGGATTGACTGTTCGAATTATCATTTCGATGGCTCTTCTTCTGTTTAATATTATGAGCGTTTCTGCTCAATTTCACATCATTCTTTCTGTCTTTTTATTTTTGTATCTATCTTACTCTTTCATTCTTTGCCGTTTAACTGGATTTCTCACTCATACTGTTGTCAGTTGCCAGCCGATACCTGTTGCATGTTCTAGCTTTTATTATGTTGTCGGCTGCCGGCCGAGATGTTCCGCTACTCACATTCTCTCTCACTGTCGTCCGCTTTTGCTCTTTCTCTAACCACCTTATTCATGAGTTATTTGTCTGCTCTTGTTCAGGGAGATTGCCTCATGGACTCTCATTTTGCTCAACCTCATGCCGTCAAGAAGTGTATCGTTCTATGTGTTTCGGGATTGCTTTGCTACATCAATCCTAATGTTAATCCGGATCGTTGGAATACTCATCGAGATGTTGTCAACAGGTCCGGTGTTAATAAGTTGTTCACCATGTTGTTGGAGCGATTCCATGTTGGCCTCTGGTCTAAGATGCCCATCCGAGACTTGAAGCTCTTGCTAAATTTTATTCTCCCGGAGGGCGTTCTAGATAGGCTATCCTTTGTTTTTGGTAGAGAATATTGTGAACGTCCTGAACATTATCCTTGGTCTTACAAGGTTCTCGACACTCTTTATTATAAGCGCCATTCCAGGGATGTATGCAAGCCTGACCAAGTCCTCCTCGTTGATGTTAGCCCTCTCTCTCTACGCAGGACTCCTGATTTTGCGTGCTACATGCCATGGCCATTTCAGGGAGACTTCACCGCATCAAGCAGGACTATTCCCAATGTTGCAACAGATATTATTCCCTTCATTTATCCCTTACATCAGTTTGAGTCTGTTAGTGATTATATGAAGCATTCTCATAGACCTGGTCAGATACACTACGAAGTTGCACATGCCCTGAAGTACAAGATTCCTTCCTATTCGTTATGCTAGGCTAGAGGTATCGGCTGCGGGCCGACTATATTTTGCTCCATTAGTTAGGCTAGAGGTATCGGCTGCGGGCCGATTAGCTTTTGCTCCATTTGTTAGGCTAGAGGTATCGGCTGCTGCCCGACACTCTTCTGCTCCATTTGAGCAACTTGTATTTGTTTACTGATTTTAATTTTCAAATCAAAAAACAAAAAGAAAAGTCAACCAATTTCTATATTCCTGGTCTGATTTCTGCATCCTTTGCATATTTGGCATTTGTCGGTTGAGGGCCGACTTATTTATGGACTATGAATTTGTCCATAATTAGTTAAATATTAGTTCTAAGTTGCAATCAACCAACTAATTGGCCCGGTGAAAAATGGGCAGCGCTTCCGCGCTATACCCTTCACCGGACCAATTTTATACAATAGACACAAACACAACAATCGAGCACAACGATCGAGCACACACTCAAACAACTCAAACAAATGAGAAAAAATTAATTAAATACACATAATATTTTTTAGATAATTAAAACTACCAATTTTTGTTGACAAGGCCTCTTTTAATCATCCTAAGCCTCACGAGGCCTAAACAATTCCCACATAATTCAAAAACTTAAGTAGAAAAGAGAGGGGTTTCTCCCTCTCTATTATCACGTTGTCCCTCCGTATTAGCACCAGGAGGAACCAAGGACCGGCTGCTCCTCATCGTTGAAGCTCGACCTTCACCGTCTCCGTTTACTGCTGTGCTGTCGCAGCTTCGAGTCTCCCTGATCACCTTCGTGATTTCTTGTGCTCTGTGGTCGTCTCGATCGCCTCATGGTTTCTGGACCCAGCCTGGTCGCCCTCGCGCGTGTCGATGGACTGTCCACCGTCGCTGAAGCCCGATGCGCCGTGAAATCCGGCGCCTTGCCGTCGTCGTTGAGGTCGCCCCGACCTCGTCACCTTCTTTGTCGTCTACTGTTCTTCTCACCTCCGCCAAATCCGCTGCCTTGCACTCAGGTCGCTGTGTAATCGCTGTAGACGCTACTGCAGAGAGAAAAAGCACACACCTTGCCTTTCCCAAGCCAGGCAAAACACCGCTAATTCCTCCCTTTATTAATCCTCCTCCTAATCCAGTAGCATTTCCCCTAAATCTTCTCTCTTACCAAAACTCCACACTAATTTTTATGATTCTTTTCTTCAACTCCCTTCAATCAACACAATAATATATTTTCTTCTAATTTTTCCTACAAAATCTTTAAAGCTCACCAAAAAACTCTCCTTTGATACAAAACACCTATCCACAAGAAATCCTTATCCCAATCTCACACTTTTTTCAATCAAAACAACAATGTAGTTTTTTCTCTAATTTTTCCCTTCACTTAAAGATCATTCCAATCAAACCAAATTCCTCAACTCCTTCTTGATCTGCAAGAACTTCACCCAAAAAAACAAAACATAGATCCACATCTAAAAACTAGCGTCTCTCTCAAACTCTAACGGTGCAGAAACACAATGAACAAGCAGTTGCAGAAGCGGCACGGGTGGGATTTTGAATACCACCAAAACTACATTCATCCACCTAGAAAATTTCATCCAACTCCATCTAAACCCTAAACTACCACTTAAGCCCACTTAACCGGGAGTCCAACACTACACTTATCCACTAACATAAACTAAACTCACTCTAATAGGCTAAAGAATAAACTGAACAATAAGTTAATAAAATAAGACTAAAAAAATAGGAAATTAAAAGCTTAAAAATAACAAACACAAAGAATAACTTAAGCAACTAATAAAGTAGACTAATCAATTAGCGTAAACTAATGAACTAAAATGACAAGCAATACAAATAGATTAAAATCATCGAGTAAAATAAAAGGGCAAACGGCCCAATTGCACAAAATCAAACGATCACATCATTAGAAGTAGATAAACACACAAAGTTATTTAGATAAAAAGGAATCTAAATTTGCCAATCAAAATCGAATACTAACACAAACAAATGCGCGAATTTGTCTAACCGGCTAAAATGTCCCGGTTAGACAAATATAAATTAATAAACACACCAAAAATATAGAAGTAATAGATTATTACTAAAGTGAACTGTTCCGACAGTTCACAGGTGCCAGCATCCGGGTAGATCTTGCGATTGTAGGGTACGGGGAAGCTAGAGTAAAACGGGTCGTGAGGAATTCAATCTCTTCCGGACACCCCGGATACTGTCCATTCCGGTTAGCAAGTCGTTGTAGTATTTTGGAGAGAAGGAGGAAACCGCGTTGCGCTTGTGTGACTGGCTGTGGATTTGATATAAGTCTATTGTTGAAGAGCAATCTGGAAAGTACCCGGACTAGGGAGTTGAGTTTAGTGAACTGGGAAGTGGTGAATCCCTTGTCAGAGAAATTAGTAGGGGAGGGTGTGACTTTAAATCCAACATCCTTAAAAATGCAAATGGAGAACCCTCTGAGGGAAAACAGAGGTTAAGGGTAAACCATATTTAGTAGTTAGGTTAGACCGGGTGAAGTAGGCTTGGTTAAGCTTCCAACCCGGATAGAAACCGGATCTAGTCATAACCGGATCAGTCAGTAGGAAAGATCCGGTTTTAGTACAGAAAAAGGGAGTTACTTGGTGACCGGAAGAGAGAAGTCACCAATCCGGGTCAGTTTCCGGAAACTTCCCGCTTCACAGAGTCTCCGCGGAACGATAACCCAGAGTACCGACCCCAACCTACCGACTTGACGGTGACCTTAGCGTTCAGAATCCACCCGCTGCTCGACGTTCTACCTCGACCGCCCGAAAAGCGGTACCGTATCCCGAAAACAAAACCGGTAATTGCCCCCAAACACATTGGCGTAAATTTGAATCTGCTATTAGATTAAATGGCAAAACGGAAACCTTCGTCCAACTGGAATTTTTCGGTAATTCTCTCACCGAGAAAGAGTCGAACTGGTTTGCATATTATAGACAAATACATCCTACTAATACATTGCAGCCTTGCAAGAGGTAATTACCGCATTTAAAAGGCGCTACCGAACCATCTAAACGCACGACCAAACGTGCATCCTATTTCGTACAATCAATCAAGAACCGAATGAATCTGTCGATGAGTACGCCGAACGTCTCTTGCAACTAGCGGAAAATTCAACAGTGCCCCCGGATGATATATTCATGTTGAGCAATTTCCGCGCTGGCTAATTGGAATACTTGCAGGTAGCCACAGTAGGACTTCAACAACAGACGTTTTTCAAAGCAGTGGACTCGGCACGTACTACAGAAGAAGGCTTACCCAAGTCACGGCAACCGACCCTTCCTTCAACTGGTACCGCAGACAATCCTCAATGTACTCTCAAGTGTACCGGCAGCGGTCGTATGGGCCATGAATGGGGAACGTGTTACCGCAACCCGGCAAGTGACTACGGGGAGAAAACTGATACGTCTTCTGTACATCAGATTCAAACTCTGCCATCACCAACTCCAGTAAGTACCGACATCCGCCGTAATTCTCGTCGTGTAACCCTGGTACAACAGTACCCATGCAATGTATGTGGTTCACTTGAACACCTGGGACATAGTTGTCCACTTCTTTTGGATGACGATGTAAAAAAAGCCATCCAAAACAAACTACCCGCAAACTCGGGGTCCTCGGTAGTCATTACCGATGTCCCTACGGTCGATGTTTCTCACGTCGGCCCTCGCACTCGGAGTCAGACACAGCGATCGGACTGGGTAGTATCGGACAATTCTGCACCAACTACCGAAGCACCTCGCAGAACCGAGGCGTTTGATTGGCAAGCAGAAGAGCAACAGCACGAAGACATGATTGAGACAGTCGGTGAACTACAAAACCTCTTGCCATTGGAGCTACCATCCCCTCGCGTCATTTGGACCGCTCCAGATAGCACCATGAACATCAGCGACACCATTCTTCAACAAATCGAATCACAAACAATCCACGTCAGTGTCAAAAACCTTATGGCTATTGCACCCAGCATCACCGAACATATCCACTGCCGTCTGGGACAGAAAGCCACTTCCTCTAACCCGGTAACCGAGACATCCACAGTAGTTGTCTATTAGGTAGTAGCAATTGACCGCCACATGTCTATTATCTCAGCAAAAATTGGTAATCACCAGTTACATGACGCTCTGCTGGATGGAGGATCGGGGGTCAATGTCATCACCGAAACCGAGCGACGCAGACTTGGACTACCGACCCCAACCCCGGCACCTTTTAAATTAAGGATGGCGGACGGCTCCCTTGTCCAACCAGTTGGCTTGCTCAGGGACATCAAGATCGTCATTCACGGTATTCCCTATATCATTATTCTAACTGTCATTTCTTGTAAGGATGTCAATTCGGCATATACGCTATTGCTTGGTAGACTATGGCTCAGGGATGCTAGAGTTATTCACAATTAAGCTAACGACTACATACAGATCATCGGTAATCATACCATCCAAACAGTACGAATTAACCGGAAATTAGCTAGGCTTTGAAGCCACGACACCCGATGCTCTCTTTTGCTACAATTACGTGGAAGGCCTTACCGATGAAGAAGAAATCATCCTACTCGAGGCAGAGGAGTTCCTCCTCCCCATTGGAACATTGGCAATTGACAACCTGTGCTAGGTAAGCACTACCGAGCTCACTCTACCAAGCATAATCCATACCAAAGGCAGCATGCTAGCCGATGAAATACCGATTTGGGAAAAGGTAAAAACAATCTCGGTAGCAAAATGGTCGCAGATAGAGGAAGAGCAACTAGAAGACCTCAACCTGAGAACCGATACCGACCCCAATGTTATTCGTATCGGTACTTCCGTCGCGGATTCCGTCCTACTGGAGGCCGAAGATTTATTCCGCACTTTCAAAGACGTGTTTGTATGGTCATTCCATGATCTACGTGGCATCCCGGAACACATCGCTCAACACAAGATTGAACTCGACACCAGTATCCCCCCCACCCATCAAGTACGCTACCGAATGAATCCTAATTATGCTGCAGTTGTAAAAACCGATCTTGACAAACTTTTGCAGGCAGGATTTATTGAACCTGTGGACCATGCTACTAGTTTTTCACCACCATGCTACCAGTTTTTCACCAACGGCAAACTTCGAATTTGTGTTGATTTCAGACGTCTCAACAAGGCAACTAAGAAGGATCCATATCCACTACCGTTTACCGACAAAGTACTGGACTCGGTAGGAGGCAACGAGATGTACTCATTCCTCGACGGCTTCTCCAGATATCACTAGATCAAGATTGCACCCGAGGTCCGCCACATGACGCCGTTCATTACCTACTGGGGTGCCTTTATTGATCATCCGGGAGCTTCACCACGGTAACTCAGGAGGACATTTTTCTACCGAAATTACCACTGGGAAAATCCTCGACGCCGGTTACTGGTCGCCATCCCTGCATAAAGACATTTTTGAATACTGTCCGAGTTGCGACAAATGTAAACGCGTCGGCGGACTCAAGAAGGCCGTGACCGGTAAATAACTTACCACCCTACCGACAAAACCTTTTGTGAAACGCACAGTTGCAGGCAACCGATACATCTTGGTGGCCACAGACTACGCCATGAAATGGGTCGAAGCGGTTGCACTCTGCGACAACTTCGCAAAGGACACCTCCAAATTCCTGTATGACATCCTCACCTGTTTTGGTTGCCCACTTCATTATGTCAGCGACCAAGGCGTACATTTCAACAACAAGGTCATTTACGCCCTTATGGAGCATTTCCTACTGCGCCACAACACATCCACCACATACTACCCTCAAGGTAAAGGTCAAGCCGAGTCTACCAACAAGGTGTTTGTTCAACTCCTTTAGAAATTGGTCAATCACAACCGAATGGATTGGGACCGACACTTACCAACTGTCTTATTCGCCTACCGCACCGCTTTTAAGATCGATACCGGCCATACACCATTTCAACTTTTGTATGGCATCATCCTCTTAATCCTACCGAATACTTGATACCGACCAAGACCACATCTACCGACCATTTGCCTAGTCGAGTTCTTGCAGCACGCACGGCAGATCTGGAGCGCTTGGACAAATCTTGACATCGAGCTCTTGAGACGCAAGGAATATCACAATGGAACCGCGCTGAATGGGCCAACACCACGGGCCCAACACATTAGTTCCGACTGGGCGATCCGGTACTCTGGTACCCCAAAGGTGCTAACATACACCTCGGTAAGTTCAAAAATAAATGGTATACTCTTTACCGAGTTCGATACCCCCTACCCAACTATACGGTATTACTCGTCGCCGTTGACAAATTCGATCCCGATCCGATTATAGTCAACATCAACAAACTGAAACCGTACCGATTCCCCAATGACAACCAGCTACTTCAAGCCGCCCGAACTGCCCCAGATAAATGTACCATTCTCCACCAACCGGACAATCAAGACGCAACCGAGGATGATGTAGAGGACAACGAAGAAGTTACCAAGACTCCTATCTACACAAACTGCATCACCGTGGAATATTTTTCCGTAGTCGACTCTGGATACCGAGTCGCACCGTGGTACAAAAACAAAGTTTTTTTGGACTAGACCTTCCGCACCAACTCGGCCATAGGCCTCGGCAAGCGATCCAACCACAGTATCACAGTCGCCTCCAACGCTGCTGCTCGAACATACCAAACCGACCACCTCGGTATCCCTGAAGCAAAAACCGTACCGAGTTCCACATTCGGCAGTCTCCAACTCTAACGCGCCGCCACTCTCCCAACCTAGTTTGTACCCACTTACTCCCTGTCTCTTCACTTCACCGCCACTTTCATTCATTTCTTTCTCCTCCTCTCCTTCTATTTATCCCTTCTGCGAACACCTCTCGCGGCAACCCGATAACTGAAGAATGGAAGAACATCACGTGCCACCCGTTCAAACACATGCTGGCCTGGAAGGAATTCGCTGTGGGAAGTCCAACCGAACGTAAGAGGCTTTACCGAGTCGGCCTCGAGGGTTTCGTCAATCTATCCTGGGGCCAAGAAATCCGCAAAGACGTGGTGGATAATTTCCCCAACACCGCGCATAGCATACCGTAGCAGTTGATTATCGGCAAAGCGCTTGGTAGGGGCTACATCATCACTCCGGCAGACATCACCAACATTCTCCGATTACCGATGGGCACAACTACAGAGGTCAACCCCAACCCGGATCCGACCAAGTTCGAATATTGGAGTGTCGGCCTTGGATCACATCCACTCACTCACCGAGAAGGCTTCGTTGGGTACAGTGTTTCACAAAGGCCAGTAGAGTTGCGACCTCGGAAGTATGGTTTGCTGCAAGGGATCTACTTCAAGAGGAAGCAAACCTATACGTCCAAGCAGTGCCTCTACGAGATACTCACGATCGACAACCTCTCATTTACCGGTACCGCCACTTGGAACTGGGCCACCTTCATACTCGGTCAGCTTCAGAAGGAACTCTAGCCATAAAAGGAGGCACTTCTCGGCAGTGTTTCCCAGCCGAGATCTGGGACATGCTTCTCCGAAGACAAGAAGCAGTAGCCTTCATGACCATACTAGCAGCATCGGTACCCGTACCAACCACACCTGGGACACGCGCATCAGTACAAACCAGACAAGTGGCAGTCATCCTTGCCCTTCTTAAATTTCATTGACCTAGGGATCTCGTCTCGACTCCGCAGCCGACGCCTACAGGCCCCCACTACATCCAAATGCAAGGCCCGCCCAAAGATAGCCAACGCCCTACATGAATTTGGCAGGAATCCCCGACCTCGAACCGAGCATGACGGCGGTTCTGGTAGCTCCCCTTTGGTAAGAGCCTACTCGGTAATCAGTACCGAGGTGGTTTAGAGCTACCGAGGAGAAGGAAATTAACAGAATGGACAGCTAAATGCTCAAAGCTAAGCCAGTTATCACAAAACCAAGAGAAAAAAAACTGTTTGGAATAAGCAAAGGTATACAGAGAGCCACTCGGTAGAGGATAAATCAAAGAGGAGTACTTCTAGCAAAAGTCAATTATCTGGGAAAATGGAGCATGCCAATGAGGTTGGCTCTATTGCTTTTATACCACAGTACAACCAGATCTGACAGTTAGGTCAGATCGGTAAAAAAGTATTGCCTAGATCTACCTACTGGGGTAACTTGGAAAATTACCCAGGTAAAACTCAGATCGGTTGACCTACCGATACTCCTAATTTACGGTTAACAGGTTCTTCCTCCACGCACCGATCATCTCAGCACACTCCGTCTCTAGCAGTTTCGTCACCGAATCGCACATCCTCGGACACCCCGGAGATCACTGGCAAAGATTGCCCCGTATCAGCACCACCATTACAAACACAACCACTGTTTTTGCCACTCCAGACTCCAGGTATGCTCACTACCGAAGTCACTCATACTACCGGTGTTTAGATATCTACGCACATGGCACCCCCACTGACCTCGATTACCCTACCAACTGAACGGACCCTCCGGATACTTTTCTCCACGGACCTCGGAACCTGGTACAAAATAAATGTTTTCTCCTCCAAACGGCAAGGAACGTGTCTCAGGTACTCACCGAGGTCGAGACGCAAGTTCGGCAACTCACCATCTCCAACCCAGCGGCACATCAGCGCCAACTTCAGAACGCCTAAACTCGGATTACCGAGCTGGAGGGCCAATTCGACACCTCCCGAGCCGAAGCACGCCCACACACTACTGATCTTGCACGGATTCGGCAGGACCGTGAACGTTCCCGCCTCGAAGACGACACCCTTACCAAAAAACTTCAAGCCCAAGACATCCTCTTGAGCGCCGTCACCACGGAACAGGAGCAGCTCAAAACCGAAAAGGGCAAGAACAATATCACCATCATCTCCCTCCGGCAGGCACTCCTGAACGAGTCGGCCCACATTGCAACATTGTCTACCGAGATGGAGAGCCTGGCTGCGGATTATGCAACGCTACACAGCCAGGAACAGAACGTCGCCACGGCACTCAACAACACCTATCGGATGCTCAACCAGTACCGACGGGCATATCCAGATTTCACTCCTCAACCCACATCTCCGAACTCTACCGACACCAATATTCTGCAACCCTCGGCCACGACGGACCACGGCCTATTCCAAGCTCCTCCATTACCTATCGAGGGCTTTGATTCATCCTTTCAGGGGCACTCATTTGATGGCCATGAACTGCTCAGCCCTACTGGATTTGTCGAACCTTGGTTTATTCAAAAACGGGAAGTTAGGGTTTTAAGGTAAGTAAGGAGTAGCCCTAGCCGCCATAAATAGGAGTAGTAGCGTCCCTGATCGCCTTTTTATTTATTTAGAGAGACTGGCGCTCTCACGCGCGCTTAAGCGATTGCTACGGAACCAGGAATGGTGGCGAAGCCGGTTGGAAACTAGATAGGCAACCAGGCATCAGGGAACGAACCCCTGACAGGCCCGGCTACGATTCGGAATTTGAATTGGGCCGCCTTAAATTGGGCGGCTCACTACTTATTCCTCTTTGCTTCCTCCAGCCCTCCTCACCAACCCCATTTTGTGTTTCCAGATAGTATCAAGGTTCACAATGAGCGCCCGGATAGAGAAAACAGGGTGTGTTTTGATATAGAGGAGAATGAGGGCCCAGAGAGAGAGTACAGTGTGCACTCGGACATAGAGGAGAGTCAGCGCCCGGAGAGAGAGAACAGTGTGCACTCAGATAAAGAAAAGGTTGAGCGTCCGGAGATGGAGCGCCAGGAACTTAGGCGGAGTTCACGGAAGGGAGAGAGTGTGCAGCCGGGAAGTGAGGCGCGAGAGCTTCACGAAGTTAGGCGCAAATTACGGAAGAGAGGGAGCGCGCACCCGGAGAGAGAGACGCTCAATTTACAAAGTAGGAGAGAGGTGCGTCCGGAGGCAGTTGCTATTGCGCGCAGGGGAGAGAGAGAGTTAGGGTCCAAAATTTTGGAGAAGAGGGTGATTCCGGCTATTCCGCAGCACCCGGGCGACTTCGAGGATTTGGTCACAGATCTCACGACCATAGGATGTATAGGACTTCTTCGCACGATGTGGGATTTGCAGGACGCGAAGATGTTGGCGGAGATTGTGGGCGGAGCCATGGAGCAAAGCAATTTTACAGTGGCGTCTCTGCTGGAGGGTGAACAAGACCGAACAAATCGACATTGTGTGCACATATGTCCTGAAGGGAAACGTGATGCTTGGGCATGGTTGCGTCCTTGCGGTGAAGGAGGGGCTGGAGGCGGCGAACGTCGATCTGCTGATCAGCTTGATTTTCATTGGTGTACCTGACAGACAGCCCGACAACATTGCAGTATCCATTCCCTGGTTGCAGTGCTCAGAGAGTGCCTGCGGCCAGGCGTCTAAGGGGCGTCTATGACATTTGAGGGCAAATACCCCGAAACTCTCGATGAGTTCATGAATTTGTGGGAATCACTGAATGCTACTCGAATCACCGCTAACGAAGAGGCTGAAGCCGAAATTGAGGCAGAATAGGCTGCGGCACAGATGAAGGAGAAAGGGAAGAAGAAGGCCACCTCCCGGAAGAAGAGAGGTGCTCCTGGAACGAACGTGGGTGATCAGTAGCTAGTTCAAGAAACCGGTGAGGGCAACAAGCCAAAACGAAAGGGGAAGGCCAAGGTCACTGTCGGAAAGGAGCTAAAGCTCTCACGAGATGATGCCTTATCGCGTGGAAACCGCTTGTCGACAAAGACGATTAACAAAGAGGTCAACTCAATCTACAAGGCTTTGGAGGAGGGACTAGGGCATGCGTTTCCTGACAAGAAACGGAGGCTTCCGAGGGTGATTTCGTCGGAGAAGCATCACATTGCGCCGGACGAGCTGAAGTACAGAAAAATTGCCACGGTGCACTTGGGCCAGGTAAATTATTAGTCTCTGTCCTTTTATATGAGTTGTTTGATGGTATCGGCTGCTGGATGACATCTTTGTATACGACTCAGCTGACCATGTTCATCGCATGATGGCAGCTAAAGACCATTTACAAGGGCTATAGAGCAATCAGGAAGAAGCCTGAGATCCATGCTCTTTCGCTGAAGCGCAAGCCACTGGCAGAGGACACAGAAGGAAATGTCATGGATCCTGGCATGGACTCAATGCCTGCAGAGAATTCCCTGACAACGATGCCTGATGGATCCCAGATTGAGTGGTGGAAGCACCCGGATACCCACTGGTACATAATCGGTGGACATCACACTGTTCTCGCATGCCGTGAGCTTGCAGAGCAGTTTCCGGCTGATTCTAAAGTATGCAAGGAGCTCCTTGAGTTCAAGGTCATCCCGGTCTTTATTCGTGATACCAAGGTGTGCGTGAGAGTCTCTAACACTCTAAATTTGAACATCGTGGAGAAGGTAGCGAAGGAGACTTTCCGCTCTTGTGCCGAGCTTGGTAGGGCCGCTTGGATTAAAAATAGACGCTGTAAGCAACACCGAGGTGGTGGCAAGCCTTCAGCTGCATATGAGGTAATTCATCATGCTTCTTTTACTGTGGGCTGCCAGCCGATAGGATCTCACTTCTCCTTTGCTTTCCTTTGTCATATCATGTGTCGGCTGCCAGCCGATAAGTTATCATATTAGCTTTGCTATGCTTCTTCGAATGATGTATCGGCTACCTGCCGATATATGCGCATCCTGGATATATATCCTAATACATCTCGATGTCAATTCTGCAGGCTACAAAGGTCCAGCTGATGGCACATTTTGGGGAGAAGGTAACAAGCAAGCTTCCCCTCGTGTTTTCTAAGGACGAGACATGGAAGTGCTGGCTAGAAGTTTCCGATGCATGGGAGGCAGGAGAGCTAATCGGAGATGATGGTAAAGAGCCTGAATTAATTAAACGTGAGCTGCTGACGGACATTACGAAGGCCAACGTCGTCCCAACCTTGGGTTTGCGTGACTCTGATCTCATCGAGTGCGGAAAGGAAATAATTTGGAAATGAGTCCACATAAAGAGCAACAGCATGACCTGTGACAGGCTCACGTTAGCTAAATGGTGCTGTGACACAAAGCTCGACCGCGTGATTAAGAACGATCTGATGTGGAAGCTTAAGCAATACCCGCTACCGTGCAACGACGCGGGCTGGACTCTCTATCTCGATAGCAATTGGGACAATTCGGCAAAGGAAAAAAATTTAACTGATGACATGGTTGGGAATGTCAGGACTCACTTGAAGAAGTACACAGACGGGCATGAGTGGTTGAAAGGTCGCGCGAATCCAATGAATCCCACGACGGACAAATCCAAGAATGGTATTGCGCCTCCAATTTTTAATCAACTTCTACAGGCCGACATGAAGGTCTTAGTTCTTATCGTGGCAACCACTGGTAAGAAGCAGCGGTGTAACTCCATGTTCGCGGATTCCATCAGAGACGTACTTCTTGCAGTGGATGCGGGTGAAGCATCCATTGTGCCCATCACCGACTGCCCCAAGATGATTGTGCACTTTGCATACTCATCCCCAACAGTCCCTAGAACCGTCTCCAGAGCTGATATCGTGAATATCGCAAAGCGAGCGGTGTTTAAACCCGACGAATCAGCCTTCATTGACGACAATGAGGGCAACTTGCCTACGCGCCCGGAGCGCCCCGAGATTCCAGTCTCAATGCTCTTCATCGGCAGATTGAGGCTGTGCGATATCCTCTCATATGTGACGAGATCGGATACTTCTTCATGGTAGGTGCATACTGTGTACTATCTGCCCTTAAAACGCGTGGGGTTCAAGAAGTCGGATTTGGACACTCATCCGCTTGTCACATTGTCGTTGTCATATCCCAAGACGAGAGAGGGCGACTTCGAAGTGTTCAAGAAATTCATTGGAATCCAGAAGCCTGTGGATTGGTTCCAAACGTGTCCAAAGGGAGCTCATTATTGGAATAGCGGAGATTGTGGCGTCGACCATGAAACCCTAGACAGAGGCTGCTCAAACCCTCTCTGCATTCGTCATCCGCTACTGTCATCAACATTCGAGGAGGCGGTAATGTTACAGAGATAGGCCTAGTAAGCTACCCACTTTATCTTCATCTCCTACTTTATTTTCTTACTTCTTTCATTCTCTAATGTCGGCTGTCGGCCGATACACTGCTAATTGATTTCTCTGTATGTATAGAGGAATGGCAGGTCTATACTTGAATTCGTGCATTCCAAGGATGATGTATTGAAGGCGTAGCACCGAATGAAGGAGTCGCAGCACGTGGTACCGGATACTCCCCTAGAGCGCACTTTTCCGTATTAAGAATGCTCGTAAAGGTGATTTCCGGAGTATCGTTCCACGGAGACTCTGTGAAGTGGGAAGTTTCCGGAAACGGGTCCGGATTGGTGACTCCTCTCTTCCTGTGAGGGCGGCTACCGTACGAGCGGTAGATAAGAGCGCGTGAGCGGAGAGCGGAGAGCAGAGCGGAAAATGGAGAGCGGAGAGCGGATAATTGCCAGACTTCTTACCAAAAATAACATAATATTCGAATATTCTCTTACAGATTTGAATATTCCAATGGTAAATTCCCTTTCAAAAACTGTTTTTTTACCACAGTAAAAATTAAAATGCAGTCATTTTTTATATGTTTACTGTTGTAAATTTGAATTTCCTGGTCGAAATCATCATTTACAAAGGTGAGAAACAAACATTTCAATAAATCTCTTTATTAAAAGTTGAGTTACATATTGTCCAACCGCACAAGGCAAGTCTCATTTAGGAATCAACCGTATGGTCTACGTTTCACATTTGCATTCCGGTTGTACGAGTCTATCAGCCTGACGGTCGACATTTTCCCAAGCGAAAAATTCCTACTGAACAGTTTCATCACAGCAGGATCAGACTTATGTCCCAGCAAAGCCTTGGAATATGTACCAGAAGGAATGTTGCCAACCTTGGAGTATGCATGATTGACAATGCGTGCATCGTCATTGTGATCTGAATGAAACGCAACCTTTGGTTCATCACACTCAATCAATTTCGGACGTTGTTTGCTGCGGTCAACCTCGGTAGAGCGCTGCTTGTATTGCCCATCTATCACCACTTGAATAGCAGGCTGAAATGGTATAGCATCATCGAAGACACTGGTGATGTCGATGACCTCGTCTAACAAGCTCTCCATGATAACTGCGGATCCACCATAGACACCACGCCCATCCAACAAGACGTCTACCAATATGACAGTCTTCCAAACCGACGTATATGTGTTCTAATCTGTTAAAGGGTTTAGACTATGAAAATGCCTATGGAACTGACATCTAGATGTGTGGCCAAAAAAAGGCTCTAGTTCGACAGAAAGGCCGTCGGCTGGTCTATCTTATATTTGGGTTAAAGGTATTGCAAGGTGGCATTTTTTTTATAGAAAACGCCGCATAGTTGCAACATGGGCAAAGGTTCGTTGCATACAGCCAAGAGCGCCGGGTTTAGGAATTATGGTATCGTTTTGAATTTCAGTTTAAGGTGCACTAAAAATGCTAATCTGAGTGACAATGTATAAGATTGCGGCTACGAGTATGTAGGGGTGAACGCCGCAAAATTTGCTATATTCTAGAGTTTAGGTTGGCATAGTTCATGTGGCATCATGATGCTATTTTAGAAATCAAAGATAGCAAAGGCATATAAATATACCGTCCAAATGGTATGCCTCTCCCTAAACTTACTGGCGATCTCCATCACGGTCCATTAGCTGCTGCAGCTATCGTATTTCCGTTTCTTTCCATGGCCCGCATCTACGTTACAGGTCACGAGGTTCCTATGGTAGTGAAAATGGGTTGGGATAAGTACGCTCGAGTTTCGGCCCTAGATCTCGCTGTTCGTTTTGGCTTAGTAGCATCATCAATAATGGTGGAGTTAGAAGTCTATGGTAGGAACGGGTCCGTGGAATTTGGTGTGCTGCAGACGAGGGGGGATGACCCGGAAGGATACTACTGGATGCTTTGTGCTGGTCAGTACAGAGCTTATGGCTTGTTGAACTCATCACATGGAGTTCGACAGATTGACGATTCTGTGTCAGACAATGAATGGGAAAGCTTGGGCAGTAGGGACAAGTCAGTGTATCCCGAAGTCACTAGGAATGGGTTCACATTCCAGATGCAGTACCCTATTGCTTTAGTCGAGGGAGCAGTGGAATTGTGGCTGTGGGAATTTCCACATTGCGAAACTCATTGGATAGATCTGGCAGTGATGCTATTAGACAAAGATGTTCTAGATAGGTATGGAGTTCCGTGTGATATTTGGGACGACTCTCCGAGGGACCCGATGGTGTGGCGGCTGATGTGGTCACACTACATATGTGAGTTGCTAGGCCTACCGGACCCTTGCAACATCAAGGTGAACGAAGTTATTCCGAAGGAGTTATCGATTGCACTGTAGGAACACTTTGATGATGCAGACAATGCTCCGTTTTGGGACTCAATTGAAAATAGCAAGAAATTCTAATATGTAGATGACCTTAGAGTATTGGAAGCTCAAGAGTGCAATCATACTACGTAGCGTTTGTTGCATACATGAATGTACTACAACATACTATAATAAAGTTTGAGAAGTAAGACAGTAGTTTGTAAATTTTCCCAAGCTCTGGCACCAACAAGTAGCTAAGACTTCGAAGCTACCAAAGTGGATGCTGTAATTTAGCAATCCAGACTGCGATTTGCACTAGAAAAGATACAATATAATCATCACTGCTGCTGGCACGAACCAATATAGACACAACATCCGTGGTATCAAACGAAGTAGAGAGTGAAGGATTTGCAAGATAGAAGTAGACCTTCGCGGCCCAAAGCCATTATGACAAAGTCATAAAAAATATCCAAGTGGGACAGTGGACATAATTGAAGGCAGCGGTGCATTGGAAAATAGCCTCCTGGGAGACACTTGAATTTTTTGTGGGAGCTGAAATCTTGCAGCTTCGAGCGCTTGAATCTCCTTGAGCTTGAGGTTTGTTCCCAGCTTCACGGGCCACACATCAGGAATTGGCGGCCTTGGTTCCGTGGACGAAAAGGGCCTCACCCACTTGCGTCGAGTGCCCTTCACGCACCTCTCGATGTCATCGGGGCAAACGAAGAATTGTTCGTGAATCTCCCTGCCCAACCTCACGTTCAGAAATTCACCGGTGTATGTTGGAGCGGGGGGTCTTAGTCGAATTCCGGACAATTTTGGCATCGCACTTCTTCTTAGTTACTGCTCTCATTGCCCAACACGACTTGCCACTCGTTCACAGTGGATTCTTGGACCGCGGTAACATGCTTAATACCACCTTCCAGGACTGGTGGTGAGGATGGAATCACCGGAGATGCAATGACCTCCGAAGCTTCGGTTTCTTTCTCCTCGGCTATGACTGGTAGAGAGGCTACTCTAGAGAGAGCAACTCGCTTCAATGCTCGGGGGCGAGAGTAATTCACCGTATCCGACCGATAGGACTCACCGTCATCTCCAAGCGGCAGGTCCGGCTTGCGCTTGGTTGAGCCGAATACCTCCTCTCCTTCCAGGTGAGGATCACGGATGCAAAACTCATCAGCTCCGGGCATATCCAGCATTGCCTCTTTGAGCACTCTAGGGTCGCCTGTGCTTCTGGTGTGCCGTTGTGCATTTGTAAGTTTGAGCTCGTTCTTGCAGGGACCGGATCCTCCAACGTCTCCCTTTAGGAATTGGTAGCATGCCACTACCTGCATAAACGCACGTATGTAGTCGTCGACAGTGGCAATGTAGAGATCATTACCTCTATTGCCGGACGCTTGAAGCCACTTGTTGTGCATAGTCTTGGCAAGGTTGCAGGACGGCATGTCCGCTAAGGCCTCTTCGTCAAGGTTCTGTAGAAGTCCATCAAAACGAATGTCAGTTGAAAATATTAGAAAGCACGGCTTTGGAAAGAGTCAGTAAAGGAGAGAGTATACTTACGAACTGCATGCAGCCACCCCATTGTCGATATCTGAAGTGCTAGAAAGCTAGCCAAAGATCCAAGGTGTCTCAACGATGTCTCGGATGCAGCTCCAGAAGACAGCCACCAAGCCCTGATGGCTAGGTATCTAATATCCGCCTCAGCCATGGTCGTGGAATCTCTATACTGCATGCAAAGGCGCTTGTGCTATTCTCGAAATTCTTCGGCAATGTACTACTTGTTATGCTTCTCGAAGGATTGAGACCAATGAAAGTAGCACATCCTCTCCCCATCCACCATTGGATCTTTCGGATTCCCATTTCCGTAAATGATCCTCAGTGCATTCCAATTGGCTTGTGCACTATCCGCCATGAATCCCATGAATTGTGGGTAAAGAATGTCATGTCTCTCCATGACAGCATTCAGGTTCTTCCAGAAAACAATCTGAGCAGCTGTGTCTTCCGATTGCATGTCACAGCATGCAATGGTCATGACACGACAATACGTAGAGTCGTAAACATGGCAACCCATCGTAGTCTAATGTTTCACACGTTTGACATGGTCAAACATGATCCAACTGTTTTCAAGATCTCCTCCCGTTTGCATCCTCTTGACTAAATCCACACCACTACCCGGACCCATCTCGGACATTTTAAAAACAAAGACCTTGTCTGAATCCTCTCCTTGACCAGGGAATATGTTTTTTTGAACGAAGGCCCAATTGCTGAGTCCTCTAAGTTTGGTGATACTGTCCATGACACCATACCTCCTGAGGTATCTGAAAGTGACAACTTTATTCCTAATGCTCGGAGATCCCATATCTTTGAACCTATCAAGAACTGGCACAAGATCTTCCAAAGTAAGAGTTTTGGGTTGTTCGTCTTCAGAGTGTAGAAGAAACTCACCTAAAAGTTCTTTGCTGGCGTCAAAAACGACAGCACTCTTGGTTGCGGAGGGTGTTCTCTGGATTTGCTCCTCGATGACAGTGTTGATCATGGACTTGGTATCTCGGTAGTCTCCAACCTTCACCGGGTGCTTGTGATGCCCAAGATGAATGCAAGCCCTTGTGACGTTCGGCCCACCATAGACATAGTATATTTTAGCGCTACAGCTTTTCACGCACGTGGGAGGCTCTTTGCAAACCTTGCAGACCAACGTGGAGTCCTTAGGAGGCGACTCCTCCACCGTGAATGGCCTCCACGTACTGCCTTCAAACTCGGTATCATTCAGTGGAGATGTCCGATGGGCACGCTTCAAGTATTCGCACTCCTTGTTGCGACACTCCAAATGACCTACGCAGATCGAGAATCGGAACGACAAGCCCAATGGATTGGAAATATTAGTTGTCATAGTTCTAGTCCACACATGGCCATCGTACCTCTTATCCATTCCATGCATTGTTCTTGCGGTAGTGTGAGAGGTGTAAAGCGAGGCGGCAGGAAACTCCTACACTACGTCTCCATCGAATTTGGGAGGAAGATAGTCCACCTTGATCGTCGTGATCGTGTCGTAGTCAAGTTTCTTGAGCACGTTCTTCTTCCCATGTAAGGTAGCTAGTTTCTTCAGCTTGGGTAAGATACTTGCAGCAGTGAGTGACTTGGCAGAGGGAGAGGGATATGGACTCTTGTTCAGGTTGATGGATTCAAGACTATGAGCGGTTTTTAGAAGACTATGAGTGGCATAAGACTCTGATGACGGAGAGCTAAGATTGTGAATGGGAGGACGTTCAGTGACCGTCTCAGTATCAAACGAATCACTCGAGAGAGCAATGTACGAAGTTGGTTCCGACTCAAGCTTAACAAAAGTGGATGATCCATAAAGGGGAGTACTTTTCACATCGGGATCATGCTCCACCTTGACTTTGCTAAGAAGAGGAGCCTGCATAGAGGACGTGGAGGATAGAAGTGGTGTTCCAGAGGACTTCAATTTCGGAAGTCCGTATACATCATACTTTCCTGGTTCAAGCTTCCACAGTAGACTTTGATCCGGACTGACATCTGGTTGTTGAATAACGGTGAGAGATGGGGACAACTCGTGAGAATCATTATAAATGTTCTTCTCTACATATAGACTGGATTTGTTAAAATGAAATCGCATGCTGAGGTGATTACTAGAGACAAGAGCAATTCCTTCGCCATTCACAGGGAATGACACAAGAGCACTTGAGCCATAGGCTGAGAGGATCGCAGTCTGAAAGGAAAAGTCAGAAAGTGGAGGAGATGCCATGAGAAACACGTCCTAGCATGAAGAAGAAGAGAATGGGTCACACTAGAAGGTGGAGTGAATAAGAATACGCATTCTGTTTAGTAGAATGATGTTGGCCACCACATGATTCAGAACATATACAGATGAATGCGGTCATCACTGACACAATCATTATAGTTCAAGCACCAAGTAAAGGATGTAGCCGAAATTTTGAGCACACCAACTAAGAAATGTTTGAATTCGCGAATATATAATTGAGGAATATATTGATTAGAACAAGGGGTGAAATATAAAATTCGGCGATTCATTTTTTATTTGAAGTTGGGAAACGTTTTGTATTTGGTTAGTTGTGTATAATAATGGCAAAGTCATAATTATGAGCACGTGGGGATTAGAAGTATTTAGAATAGATTGGAGTAGTTTGAATCCTAGCGTTGAGTATATATCATGTGAATAACACAACGAAAGCAATGTAGAGAAACGATGCAGTGATATTGAAAGTGCAAGAATGAGAGAGGAAGAGATTGTTGTAGTGTACACATGAAGCAAGGAGCACCATCGAAGAACGTGACACCAAAGAAGAAGAAGAGACGAGGACAAACGGATTGGGCCGGCACCAAAGCGAAGCGAAGGAAGGAAGCTAGGAAGAGGTTGTTGCTCGCGAGGAGTACTCCGAGAACGCAGCCTGAGGTGGATTCAGAAGATGTAGGAGTGACGAGTAGGAAACTTTGTAGCATCAACAAACTAACGCTAGGTTCAATTCACGAGGGAGTTGACAAGAACCAAGAGGGCAAAGAGTTAGGAGATACATTGTCTTTAGACCGGACGGATCCAATGTCTGATCATCAGCGGAGGCGAGGCGATCGCAACTGTCTTTCAAATGTGAACATTCGGTCCTGGCTTGTCAACAACTATAACGAGGGTCATTTGGAGATTGGAGAATACATCGAGTGTGCTGGCCATAATGAGGTAATGTAGTGGAGTAACGAATTGAAGCGTGTTTGGAGTGTCATATAGAGTCTTGTCATACACGAATCTTGTAGAGCTTCAAAATCTGAAGTTCGAACTTAAAATACTGCTAACTTGTAGGAAAAAATTGCAACAGCAATTTCCTAAATTATTGTTATTTTGAAAGTTTGGAATAACTAAGATGAGAACATCTGCAAGTTGAAGGCGAGGTTGGCACCTTCATGCAAAATATAAAATGAAAGTTCGAACAGTTGAAGTCGGCACTATCAAATGTATTTATTATAAACTCCGCTGTTATTGAGAACCTTTCAAAGATTTCTAGCGGCTTGGGAATTCAATGGCTCGACGAAATGTGATAACCTTTTCAAGTGTCACTTTTATATTCCCAGGAAATTTTCCATATTTTGTCCATTTATATACACGTCTCACTTTTGCATGAAACAAACATTTTTGTGGATTTGTCTATGATAAGTATGAGTGTAGATGCTTATAAAGCATGAGTTTGATCTATTAGTAAGTTACCTGCGGTAAATTAGTTGAATATCTGTCTTAAATTATAACTCTATAATTTGGCATTTGTCAGATTTTCAAAGTTTTGTCTAATTCCAAGAACTTGACTGCTGTACAAGGTGATAGTTAAGTTAGGTGATGAGCTGTACTAGTGTACACCTTAAGTATAGGAATAGAAGTATATTTGGGTGTAAACTGATCATTCTACAAGGGTTCAGCGCATGTGGGGATTGAGAGTCCATGGAAGGGTTCAACTCTTGTGGGAGAGATACATGTTGGTGAGCGCTAACCCTAGGCATTTGTCTTGGACACCAACCCGTCGAAGTCGGTGGCGGAGGGCCACCCCGTCGAAGTAGTGAGAGAATGGCAGATCTTGGGGCGGAGGGCCATGATATTGTCAATTTAGCGCACTCGGCAGAGCTGCAAGTAGAGCGCTCCGAGGAGGAGACGTGGTCTGAGGCGGGGACGCGTTCTGAGGCGGGGACGCGGTCTGAGGCGGGGATGCGGTCTGAGGCGGGGACGTGGTCTGAGGCAGGGACATGATCAGAGGCGGAGACAGAGGAGAAGGACAAAGGAGCTCATTTCGCAATGGCTGACGACGACGAGGGAGACAATTTTCAAGGGAATGTTCTCGGTCGTCGTGAAGTGGATGATGATCAAGAGGATGCGGAGAATGAGGAAGCCGCATGCCTTGAAGAAGCAGACGACAACGACGAGGCGGGACGTTGAGACGAGCAGGGAGAAGGCGATGACGGAGTTGCAGATGGTGAGGACGACGACAACCCAAATAGTGAAGAGGGGGCGAAGGAACCAACTGACACTAAATCGAATGATTCGCGGAAGCAGCAACTGCAGGTTCGCAAGCTTCATTCGATCTCTCCTCTAAGCAACGCTCTACAGGATTTAGGGTTTAGGGATTAAGACCTTAATTTAGGAATTTAGGAAATTTTAATTTTTTAGGATTTAGGGATTCTTAAACACCAGCAAGAACACGACCAGCAAGAACAAGAGGACCATGAACATGAAGATGAACACCAGCACGAGCTGGTGTTCATCTTCGTGTTCATGGTCCTCTTGTTCTTGCTGGTCGTGTTCATGGCCATGTTCACGGTGTTCATCCTTGTATTCGTCATTGTGTTCAGTGAGTGTTCATCATCGTGTTCATCATCGTGTTCATGGTCTTCATGCTCTTGCTGGTGTTCATGGTCGTGTTCATAGTGTTCGTGTGAATTACCTCTGGGTTCTCTGGGTTTTGCTCTGGCTATACCACTGTGAATATAGCTCGTGTACGAGCTCTAGTATTGTGAGGAAAAATCCACGAGGGGTGGGATCCCTATTTTCGTTTTGTTACCAGAAGATGAACATGAGAAGATCAGCACCATGTATACGACCAAGAACACGAGCAGCATGAACACGAGTGGAGGACCATGCTCACCAGCAAAAACACGACCAGCAAGAACACGAAGACCATGAACACGAAGATGAACTCCAGCACGAGCTCGTGTTCATCTTCGCGTTCATGGTCTTCATGTTCTTGCTGGTGTTCATGGTCGTGTTCATGGTGATCGTATGAATAAGCTCTGGGTTTGGCTCTAGGTTTAGCTCTAGCTACTTCACTGGGGGTATAGCTCGTGTACGAGTACTAGTTTTGTAAGGTGCAATCACAAGGTTAGGGATCCCTACTTTTGATTTGGCACCAGAAGATGAATACCAGAAGGTGAACACCATGAACACGAACAGCATGAACACGACTAGACGACCATGCACACGAGCAAGAACACGACCAGCAAGAACACGACCAGCAAGAACACGAAGATGATCACCAGCACGAGCAGGTCTTTATCTTCGTGTTGATGGTCTTCACATTCTTGCTGGTGATCATCGTTGTGTTCATGCTGTTCATCTTCGTGTTCATCGTCTTCATGTTCTTGCTAGTGTTCATGGGCGTGATGATGGTGTTCATCATCGTGTACATCTTCGTGTTCATGGTCTTCATGTTCTTGCTGGTGTTCATGGTCGTGTATATGGTGATTGTGTGAATAAGCTCTGGGTTGGCTCTAGGTTTAGCTTTGGTCAATTCACTGGAGGTATAGCTCGTGTACGAGCACTAGTTTTGTGAGGTGCCATCACGAGGGGACGGATACCTATTTTTGATTTGGCACAAGATGATGAACACCAGAAGATGAACACCTTGAACACGACCATGAACACAAACAGCATGAACACGAGTAGACGACCATGAACACGAGCAAGAACATGACCAGCAAGAACACGAAGACCATGAACACAAAGATGAACACCAACACGAGCTGGTGTTCATCTTCGTGTTCATGGACTTCGTGTTCATGCTGGTCGTGTTCTTGCCGGTGCTCATGGTATTCGTGTCGATGTGGTCTTGGTAAAGCTCTCAGTTTAGCTCTGGATGTATAGCTCGTGCACGAGCTATGTACTTGTGAGGTGGGAGCCGCTGGGGGAGTAGAGGACCATGAACACTAGCATGAACACGATTAGCAAGAACACGAAGACCAGGAACACGAAGATGAACACCAGCTCGTGCTGGTGTTCATCTTCGTATTCATCTTATTTGTGTTCTTGCTAATCGTGTTCATGCTGTTGTTCATGGTCGTCGTGTTCTTGCTGGTGATTATGGGTGTGTTTATGGTGTTCATCTTCGTGTTCATCTTCATGTTCATGTTCTTGTTGGTGGTCATGGTCGTGTTGATGGTGTTCATCTTCGTGTTCAGCTGCGTGTTCATGTTCTTCGTGTTCTTGCTGGTGAACATGGTCGTGTTTAGGATCTTTGTAGTCTTGCTGGTGAGCACGGTCGTGTTCATGGTCTTCGTGGGGTTTAGCTCTGGGTGTACCACTGTGGGTATAGCTCGTGTACGAGCTCTAGTCTTGTGAGGTGCTAGCCACTTGGGTGCGATCCTAATGTCCGTTTTGGACATTTTGATTTCGTTGTAGATTGTGTACGAGCCCTTGGCGCTGTTCGTCCCTGGTACTCGGGGATGTTTACCTGCGAGTCACGAGAGGGTTGAACACAAGCACTGAGCAACTCTGGATGTATAGCTCGTGCACAAGCTCAACTAAATGTTGTGCCAGACATTCGGGGGTGGTACTTTGCGAGTCACGAGAGGGTTGCGCAAGCTCGCAGATTTTGATGTTAAGTATTATGCTTTGGTGCCAGCGTGAGACAACTTGATGGTGCCGGTCTATATATTCAATTTCGATATGCTGGTGTTCCTAATGTGGACAGGATTTGAATGTTTTGATCAGCTGGAAGAAGAGGAGCCTCTTAGCAAATGCCCTGACGATGTTACTACCGTTGTCCAAAGTGAGATACTATATAGGAAGAATCCCAAGGTTGATTTCAATGGTGTGATTAATGACATGCGAATCTTGCCAATCAAGAAGTCCCGCCTTCAAGTTCCCTTGTGCCGCATGATTGTCATGGATGAAGTACGAGCAGTTGGTGAAGTAGACGTGCAACGTCTCGAGAGCAAATTTGTCAACGGCTATCGTGATGGTGATCGTGTTCTGTACTTATCGGTGTACAATAACCTGGAACTGTCACGGGACGTTACGGACCAAATCACCTTCCAATGGAGCCTTCTCTGGCAGAAAGTCAATCTAGAGTTTGAGCGCGAGCTAGAAGCAGATGATGATCTTGCCAATCTGAGGGGCAAGATGTTTTATGTATGGGATGGAAATCACCGTGTCACTGCGTGGACGCGCCATATCAAGAACTTCCACGCAGATGAAGAAAAATGGCATTACAGAGTTCATTGTATCATGCTGGATCCAAGGGGACAAGTGGCGCTCTTGCTGAATGCAATGAGTGATGTTAACTGGTGCAGTATCTTAACTTTTCTATCATTTAGTTCTTCATGTTTTTTAACTTGAGTGTTTGACCAAACTATTACTTGGTTTTGTAGGTCAACGGAAAATGATCACATTAAGAGCACGCTACCGGCCAAATTACGCCGCGTCAGAACATTTGGTGTTCTCCCACTTACGGCATTCAAGGACCTCATCACCCCGGAAGAATATCAATACTGCGAGAAAGTTAAACCCAAACACCCTTCTTGGTTCTCGCTCACGATCACGATCTTCATTACATTCCTATACCGGGTGAGCAACATCTCATTCAATACCTTAACCTTCTGCTTTAATTGCAATTGATCGTGACATACTTGACGCATTTTACCTCTTGCAGAGAGAGATATCGATTGCGGCTGACGATGCAGCTCGTGAATACCAGAAGAATACTCATCCTGAGGAAAGGACCCCAAACGGAATATGGGAGGCAATGAAGGAATCGACTCGAAAGTTTGTGAAAGCCGTGAAAGGGAACTTCTTTGATAAATACCTTTCTGTGGCAAATCCAGCAAATGGAGAAGACTTCATGAAAGAGGTGCGTTAGAGTAATTCCTTTATTTCCCGTGTATTGGTCGCGACTTTATGTTTTACAAAACTACTGACCTTTTCAAATCCTGTCTATAGATCGATCGGCACTTTAGCGAGAACAACCCATCCGAGATGACCATTGAGAAACTACAGAAACTTGCGACATCTATTACAGATGGGAAGTACAAGGCAAGGTGGTTGCGCTGGTGGAATTCCTCTGTTGACGCAAGGCGTGCGTATCGATTTTTAGTTGGAAAGCATAAGGATCATGTATGGGACAGCTGGGTGGACAAAGCAACCTTCTGGGCAGAGGTGACTTTCTTTAGCTTCGTTCTATTGTTTTCTTTTGCATATTTACTAAGGATCCAGTTTTGATAATCAGACGCACGATAATGAGCAGTGCTCGTACTAGAGAGTAAGTTTTCAAGAGTGCCAGCTAATAGAGGATGGAACAAATATTCACTTACATGGTCGATTTGTAGTGGTGGACTGTTATGCTCAAGAGTCACATGTATCGCCATGGTCTTCGTGTTCTTGCTGGTGTTCATGGTCGTGTTCATGGTGTTCGTGTCGTTTAGCTCTGGGATTTGCTTTGGGTTTAGCTCTGAGTGTACCACTCTGGGTATAGCTCGTACACGAGCGCTAGTTTTTTGAGGTGTCAGCCACTAGGGGTGTCAGGGTGGTTGGTCCTATGGGCTGTCAGGGTGGTTGGTCCCAGGACTGCCTAGAGGCTCTCCTGATGCTTGGTCCCAGGACTGCTTGGGACTGCCTAAGGGTTGTCCCGGTGGTTTGTCCCGGGACTCCCCGGGACTGCCTAGACGTTGTCCCGGTGCTTGGTCCCGGGACTGCCTGGGACTGCCTAAGGGCTGTCCCGGTAGTTGATCCCGGGACTGCCCGGGACTGCCTAGAAGGCTGTTCTGATGGTTGGTCCCGGGACTGCCTAGAAGGCTGTTCTGATGGTTGGTCCCGGGACTGCCCGGGACTGTCTAAGGGCTGTCCCGGTGGTTGGTCGCGGGACTGCCTAGGACTGCCTAGACGCTGTCCCCATGCTTGGTCCCCGGACGACCCAGGACTGCCAAAAGGGTGTCCCGGTGGTTGATCCCCCGACTGCCCGGGACTGCCTAGAGGGTGTCCCGGTGGTTGGTCCCGGGACTGCCCAGGACTACCTAGAGGGCTGACGCGGTCCTTAGTCCCGTGATTGCCCGCGACTGCCTAGAGGGTTGACCCGGTGCTTGGTCCCGTGATTGCCTAGGACTGCCTAGAGGGCTGTCCCGATGGTTTGTCCTTGAACTGCCTGGGACTACGTAAGGGCTGTCCCGGTGGTTGGTCCCGGGACTGCCCGAGACTGCCTAGAGGGCTGTCCTGATGGTTGGTCCCCGGACTGCCCGAGACTGCCTAAGGGCTGTCCTCGTCGTTGGTCCCACGACTGCCTAGAGGCTGTCCCGGTGCTTAGTCCCGGGATTGCCCGGAACTGCCTATGGGCTGTCTCGGTGGTAGGTCCCGGGACTGCCTAAGGGCTGTCCCGGTGGTTGATCCCGGGACTGCCCGGGACTGCCTAGAGGGCTGTCCCGATGGTTGGTCCCCGGACTGCCCGGGACTGCCTAGAGGGCTGTTCCGATGGTTGGTCCCCGGACTGCCCAGGACTGCCTAAGGGCTGTCCCGGTGGTTGGTCCTAGCACTGCCCAGAGGCTGTGCCAATGCTTGGTCCCAGGACTGCCCGGGACTGCCCAAGGGCTGTCCCGGTGGTTGGTCCCGGGACTGCTCAGGACTGCCTAGACGCTGTCCCGTTGATTGGACCCGGGACTGCCTGGGACTGCCTAAGGGCTGTCCTGGTGGTTGATCCCAGGACTGCCCGGGACAGCCTAGAGGGCTGTTCCAATTTTTGGTCCCGGGATTGCCCGGGACTACCTTAGGGCTGTCCCGGTGGTTGGTCCCGGGACTGCCCGGGACTGCCTAGACGCTGTCCCCATGCTTGGTCCCGCGACAAAAACAAACAGAGTACATACGTTTGTGACTGCTACGTGTTGTTTTTATGGATACAGCGGAAGAGGACTCAGAAAAAAAAACTACAATGCGGGAAGCAAGGCGGCTGTGCTTGGCTTGTTAGTTTGAGACTCTGAAGGCTAATAATAAATTCTCCGTGATTGAGAATTTGTGCTCAACCGAAGATTGATGACAGGTTTAGTAAACTTATAATGTGTAGTTCAGCCGGTACGGACAAGTTGGAAGCAATTTCAGCACTACAAGAAAACCAGCCCAATGTGACTAGGTTTTATGACTACAATAGGGCATAAACCAAAATGTGACTAGCACTGTTTGTAGTCATTTCGACTTAGTCGCTTCGGACAATCTGACTGGGGTTCATATCGGACACTTCTTGTTGCCAATGCTGCGTTCCCATAGTGTTTTGGGACCTTAAAACGGGACCTGCAGTGGGACTTGGGACCATATGACTCTATATAGTCATACATTTATGACTACACGTAGTCATCTATATGCAAATAGCGACTGATTGGCATGACTATTTTTAGTGAGGTATGAGTCAATACATGACAGGTTTTATCACTACGCATAATAGTGAGATGGTGACTGAATTGAGTCATACATTGAGTTTGGAGAATACGACTCTGTAGAGCCACATCGAAGTGACTATCTATAGTCTCCAATGTTGAAATCATGAGATGGACATGACTAATTATAGTGAGGTATTAGAGAATATAGCAATGGTTTGATCACTACGTATAGTGATGTGGTTGTGACTGTATTGCATCATACACACACGTGAGATAATACGACGCTGTAAAGTCAAATATTCTTCACTACACATAGTCACCCATATCATCTGATGACTGCATGGAGTCCTTGTATACTCGTTTCTTTCACTACTGGGAGTCAAAATTCAATATTAAATTGGAAACATTTGACTAGGACTTGACTGTCCGTAGTCTAATGCAAATGTATGCCATGCAGTCGAATCTGCCATTCTTACGGTGTGTAGTCATAGATTTCAGTTTTAGATTAGGGTGATAATGAGATCTGTTGACTATTACAAGTCAACCATGCAGTTGCGAGCACTGCGTCAGGTCATGCAAATGATTTTCACACATTTCATTGAAATAGAAAATTCGGTGCTGAAACAGGATGCACTGCAACTAGATCTACGGGTGCTGAAACTAGATCTACGGGTGCAAACAAACTGTAGTCGTCATCTAGGCTTTTCTGCACTTCTACAGACACGGTTCCTGCAATTATGGTTTTCCCGTGTAGAGAAGCCCCAGCTACATTCTGCACTTTCTCGAGTGCCACAACTTTATCCTCTTCAATTCCCTTGAGTCTCACAGGGTCACCCTTCTTGAACTCCGGGTCCTCACCTTCTTGTACAACCTATAATAATAAAAAATACACAAAACAAGGATCAGTAGGGACTTAATTGCTGCTTTGATACAAAGATGTACTTCTCCAAGGCTCATGGCACTTATTCAAATTCTATGACTGTGAGAAGTCACATATTCTAACTTCATTACTAATATCAGTCACGTATTCTAACTTCGTGACTGAATCTAGTCAAGCCTGGTCACTCGTTCCATATGAATGACTTCAAACAGTCACGAACTTGGCATAATGAATTTCTAAAGAACTAAGGCACAACAATTTTGTAACCTGATCCGCCTAATACATAGATCAAACAAATCCATAGAATTATGCAGCCCAAAATCCACGCATGATGTGATTTCACCCATAGTAGGGGCTGAAAACCTTTACTAACACACACAAATGTATACAATCCTACACTAAGACTCCTTCCACTGCACCTCTACCCCTCTCTAACTTTCCTAACCAAGTTACAAGTGGACAAAATGAGAGAGAAGGTTCAAAAGCCCCTTAAGAAGGAGCCGCCACCCTAATCTCCTCTGAAACCCTAGCCACCACCCTATTCCTAGCCGCCACCCTATTCCATAGCTGCAACCCTAATCTACAGTCAATGAAACAGTCATGATGACTAACCAGAGTAAATGAAATAGTCATGATGACTAGAATCTCTTCACTTGATAAAAAATAAAGTGAGTTTATTTTAGATTTGGTAAATTCAGTTTCAACATAAAAGAAGGTTTTTTTGAGCTAAGGAGGGGGGGCGGGGGGATCAGCCTTCAAACAATGTGTTGTATAATGCAGTCATGTTTTTTAAAATGTAGTAAAAAAATGATGTGAAGTTTCATGTGGACTACAATGACGAGTCTGCACAGTGAGGAAAGACCAGTGTTGCACTGCCTAAGCTTGCGTAACAATGGTGAACATCAGGGGTTGATGGCACAGATCATCACAGATGATAATGCAGTAGTGGCGCCTTTGTTATCGGATTCCAAGGAACTTTCTAGCAACGAAATGTAATTTTGCAATCATTACCAATATAAGTAAAGAAAACTATGCACATGACTACAGTATTTTGCAATCACTTTGACATCTCAAAAAAGTACGGAAAGGTGATCAGTAATAGCTCATTTGTCAACATGGGAAACCAATTTTTGGACTCTCTTGCAATTAGTTACTAATTTTTGAGGTTGTATTTATAGGTGTTACTAAAATGCAATTCATTACCAATATAAGTAAAGGAAACTGTGTCGATGACTATGTTATATCGCAGTCATTACTAATTCCAGTAAAGAAAACTGTCCACATGACTACGTTATTTTGTAATCACTTTGACATTTCAAAAAAGTATGGGAAGGTGATCAATAACGGCTTCTTTGTGAGCATGGGAAATCTTTAGCAAAGTTAAGCATACAAGGCAATTTCGTGCATCTGGAAAGCAAGTGGAAAGATAGAGCAAGTGGAATCATGATTTTTGGGCGCTCAACCCAATTACTTACTAATTTATGAAGGTGTATTTAGTAGTGTTTCTAGAATGGTGCCCTAAAATGACATCCTATAATGTTTGCGCGCAGACATGGTAGTGTTGAATAGACAAGCTATTATGTAAGTGAAGATTATGGACCTACTCCTATTTTACAGCACTCACCCATTGAGCCAACTAGTAGAGGACTTCAAAATCATCTGATTGAAATATATGACTACTATTAGTCAGGTTATTTACTACATGACTGCATGTAGTCACCCAAACCAACTCTATTACTACAATAAGACATATATAAACCATATACCCATACAATCCGACTACATTAGTATGACTACACATAGTAAGCACTCAGAGCATGACTCTGGGAACCGGGCAGGAGAACATATGTCCCGTTCCCATAGACGTTCCCACCCAGGTCCTCAAAAATATGACTACTTATATGACTAGTCCATGACTGGACCCTCTTAGGACTGATTTTAGACTAAACCAATGACTGAGGTGACTACATAGTCATTTGCGCTTAGTCACATCCGGTCACATTGGGCTGGTTTTCTTGTAGTGCAGAGAACTTGCAATTTTTTACATATTTTGCCCCAAACATTTGGAATGAAAGAAATTATTCTCATATTGACCTTGTTTTGGTAGCCGTTGGCAACATCACATCAGAGCGAAGCTGATGGAGTTGGTGAAGCTGAACCACCTACAAAATCGGCCAAGCCAGAGCGAGTTACATTTACAGAACCATCAGCCAAGCCGGCCTGTCATATTGCATCGATGAAATTCCCCGCTAGACGTCCATCACATCCTCTTGGACCACCACTGATTCGGGATGCTAAATCGTCGGCTTCTTAAGGTTCTAGTTCATCACACTGGGAAGCGGTTGCTCAAGCTGTTGCATACTTGGCCAAACAGTGTAAAACGACCATGTTCACTTTTGATTGAGTTTTTGTTTTGCCCATGATCCGCCTTACAGATTAGTATCAAAGGTGAGTTGGCGGTATTCTCTTGTTCATGTTTACATATATTACTATATTGCTCTTGCATGTTTGCAGCATGCTCTTGTCCATGTGTTTGTTGGAATGCAACTGTGTCTCTAGACTGATAAACTCAGAGAAATGTCAGTTGTGCTCCGTTGGATGAGGCAGCAGACAGCAGTGATTCTTCATCAGAAGATGATGTTGCCAACAGATCTCATTCCCCCGCTAGACCTCCATCAGATCCTTTTGGACCAGCATTGACATCTGTGCTTAAGCGAAGATCGATGATAAGTTAAGTTTTTATTGAGCAATTCTGTCGGTAGAGACAAGTTGGAAGCAACTTCAGAGTTGGAATTCCTCCCATGTTTTGCCCCAAACATATGAAATGAAAGAAATACACATTTTGACCTTGTTTTGGTACCTGTTGGCAACATCACATCTAAAACTCACAACAACTCTTCTTGTACACTTAGGATTCTAACACCACCCTTCAATACACATCAAACAAGTGGCTGCTGCCATAGGAAATGTGCAAGAAATACAAAAAAGGCATTGTATTACATGAGGAGAAAAACAATGTGTATATGCCAAAAATCCAGCCTTGTGGTGCTTCCTATCACAGATTCACGGCTGTTGGTCACACGTGTATAAGTCCGTTTGGAATCCTCCTAGACCTCAAATTGTGTCCGACCACCTTCGTACACAGGCACTTGTAGCAACAATTCTAATACGATCTGATACCCGCTAAGTCACTCTTCTTGGCAAGCAATATTTCCCCTAGCTGGTAACTGCTACTATTTCAAAAGTCCAGGGAGGTAGGACTCGCGCTACGGTGTTGACATTCTCGTGTCTGGGGTTAATGTTGACATCGGGCAAGCCGGGTTGACAGACCCTGAAGCGAAAATCCTCTGGAACAACATCACCCAAGGTAATGCAAACCTCTCGGCGAATATGTGACAACGGCCATGTTTTCCCCACCTCAAACCTTGCCACTGTCACACCTGCAAAAAAACAAGGAAGAACCACCAAGTCCTCCTCTTGAACTTGGTCAATCTGTTGCCAACTTACACCATCTTGCCCTAGACGCTCTCTCCCATACTTAAAATTTGTGTACAACGTCGATCGCCCTACATGGTACCTATGTTGCACAACAAACGTTAGAGCACTCTTGAATCTCATGTTGGCCACAAACCCTAGACAAGAAACAGTGCTAGAGCACAAAGATATGGCATTCATTGGCATTAGCAACCTACGTACCTGAAGGTCACAGTGTGCATCAATATCGTGCACCTCACAATATCCTTTCCATACACGATTTTTTGATGCCAACCTGGATCCATGAGGCTCACACACAGTTCTTCAGATGGATTGTTGACAACGTACAAGGTGGTTGTGCGTCTTATATTATCCTCGTCGGGAGCAAACAGATCCACAAAGACATGCAATGGAATAAACCACTGCAGAGGTCCTATTCGGCTTCCAGTGGTGGCCTTGGTAACAGCTTGAAAATCTTGGCGCAACTTGATTCGAAAAGCTTCGCTGGTGTGCATATCCGGGAGGGGCCACTTGGAGTCAGTGAAAGCTGGCAACAGTAGTGGCTCAACATTTCCGTAGAGAAGGCCTGGTATAGGTGGAACGTAGACCAGGTTAGAAAAAAAAATCCCATTATCAAGAAGCTCGCTGTGAGATCTACCATTGCGAGTGGCTTCCCCAATATCATTGTACAAAACCACAATGGGTCCAAGTATAGAATCTGGGTCCACCCAGTCCTCAAAAAATGACTGATACAAAACTGTTTCCAATACAGAATACAACACAAAGAATTAGTACCCAAAAAATAGTTTCTGCACTTTAGAGAAAAAATTTCAAAACGGTCAATCACAATACAAAATGCACGAGTTCTCATAGTTGCATGGAACCCGGTCGTGTGGAATTTCTGGATCCAAGAGCACTTGATGCCTGTGGTAAGCGTGCCTAACCAACACAGACTCCACGGCAGGGTTGTTGCCAACATGCTTGCGGCCATCTACCTTCACCTTGAAGTCCACAATTTGGGCTTTGTAAGATCCCCTCATGCTATCACCACCACGTCAGTGAGCCTCCCTAGCCCATGTTCCATTTCTCCTTGGATTTAGCCTCACCCATGACAACCTCTCATATCGCGTTGGAATCCACTCTCCAGACTCATTGTGTGTGCTGAAAAGTGTCACTGCAGCAATCTCACTAATAGGTCGCCGATTCTCCATAGTTGAACACGAGCTAAACTCAGCAATGTTGACAGGGAAGAAACGCAGCAGCTAGCACGAGCCAAATTCAGCAATGTCGACAAGGAAGAAACGCAGCAGCAACTGCCGGTGATTGATCTCACTAATCACACAAACTCCAAGTGAATGCAATTGTGAATGGAGTTGAACCATAAAGCCAAGCCCCTGTTTCCACCGATTCTGAATTGTACACATTTTCGCCGTTCTTCAAAAATCCCGCCAAAGCTAGGCGCGGTCACATCATACCGGCCCCAACTCCACTACCAAAATCTAGTACCAATTCTCTATGCACGGCTAATTTTAAAATAGTTTCCAAACTGGACACAGAAGGCACGGATGATGGTACACTTGTAAACTACAATTTCCAACAGGACAATGGTACTATAAAATATAGTTTATCCACACTTCATTCTGATTGGCACCAGCAGCTTAAAAATCTGATGTCACCACATCATGCTCCATGGTGGCAACGGAATTTCAGCATTTTCGAAACCCAGAAATTTGAAATGGAAATTGGGCACCTGGAGACCCCAAATTTTCTCTAATGTATATGGCTGCTCAATCCATTAGAGGATGAAGTTCTATTTACAACCTTGTTCAAAATTGTCAAGTTGTTTTTATCTTGGGACAAAGTGTTTGATTGATTGTATCTCCATTGGATACGAATATAGCACGTGAGTCTTATCAAGTCTACAAAATCCAGATTCCCTACTCCAAAGAACCTAGTTTACATCTTCATGGTACAAGTGAAAACCATGCACAAAGAGGCTAAGATTTAGGGTCCAGTTCCACCATTTCTAACATCATGGGGATGGCTCTACAAAAGATCACCACAAGTAATCCGGTTCACAACTTTAAGGTACAAGGAAATGCCATGCACTAAGAGGCTTGGGTTTAGGATACACTCTTGTGGTTTTAGATATAGGGTCTACAACATCGTAGAGAAGGCTATGAAAAGGAAAACAAACAAGTAATGTGGTTGAGCTTTTTCATTATGAGAAGATTCATAAACACTGAGCGGCTGGTTATTCTATTTTAGAAGAAAGAGTTTTAAGTGTTTGTATTCACTAGTATCTGGATGGAGGCTTTAATTGCAAAGGATTATAGCACTTGATAATTATATGCGCAACATAGAATTTTAGGGGGAGCGGTTTTACTTAGTGTTTTCAGGCAGGGAATTTACTATTCTGACACACTCTAAAGGCCACTTCTAGCACTAAACTTATTCATACTACTCTGCGTAGGAAATATTTCAGGAAAGAGTTATACAAGACTACAGAGTCATATAGATGACTATAGGGCGTAATCAAGATGACTGGAGAGTGTTGTATAACTCATGCGTGTCACATACATCACTCGGCTTAGTCATCTATATGACTAAGGGCTTGGTCAACGGAGAGACACGTAGTAGGGGTTGACCAGGCGAACGTGTCCAGCATGGCGCCGAGCAATATTCAAGCATGGCAGCTTGATTAGGCGCACCAGTTGAGGAGGAAGATACCAGTGACCTTAAACTTGGTGAAGGTCTGTTCATTAGCAAACCCTAGCATGCCTTTCCAATTGCTACTTATTCTTCTTAGGGTTTCGTCACTTTGTTCCAAGTGTTTGGAATTCGTATTCTAGAATCATTTGTGAAGTTCAAATGACCTGATCGTGGTCAGTAATTTTTGCATTTTTCAGCACTTAACCACGCATGCTGGGGTTTCGTGGCGTAGCTTTTTTTGCGTTCTAAGTGTATTCATGATGATTTTTATCAAATTGTCAATTTCAAAGACACACTAATACGTTTGGAAGTTAAGTGTTGCATTATTTCCCCTTGTATCTCTCCTCGCCATGTGTTACGTTTCATTGTTCTTCCCATTTTTCGCACAGATGCTCTTGCCAATTTAGTTTATTAATTTTTCTTTTCTTGCTCGCATTGGCTATGGCAGGGTTCTATCAATCCGTTTCAGGTGTACGCGGTGTGCACGAGGTTTTGCAAAATATTCATTTTGTGTCGAATTATTGCAGTGAGTGCACCAAAACTCGATCGTCATTTTGACGGACGGGAATTAGCGAGGGGGGTTTAGGGTTTGTGGCTTACTAGGATTTCAGGCTGAGTTAGCCCTTGATTTGGTTTTCAACAATGTGCGAGGGTTATAGCAATTTGCGATATCTGGTTTCTTGAGAACAAATCAGTACCCGGTTTCAATTGGTTGTTGATGCACGAATTGATTGTTGTTCAATTACATGTAAATAGACTGTTTAGGGTTTTGTTACGAGGTTACTATTTTGTACTGCTAAAGCTCCTGCTGCGAAGAAGTTGAGGCTACATATCTTCACAACATGTAGGAAATGTGGCTATTTTTTCAAAATTTCTTTATGTCAATTAACAAACTTAAATGTTATATAGCAATTTGGATAAAATTTTCGTTTTAGCTTCTGCATACGTGCATGGATTTTCTAAATAATAAGTGTAACGGATTTAGATTTGGCCGATGGATGTTCATACTCTGTTTCAATCGTTTAGAAAGTTTGTCTGATATTTGGTGCTTTTGCAGGCTAGTGCATATGGAGGTTCAAATTGAGATTGGGTTGCCAGACGAGAAGGGTCGTGTACAGATCTTGAACATTCATTTGGACAAGATGAAGGAGAACTCATTTCTGGGCGCTGATGTGAATCTGGAACAATTGGGTAAGCTCCTAATGCCCAGGAGGTCATGCCAGTTGAATGTTCAATTGTTACACCGCTGAGTATCATAGAAGTCATATGTATTGATTTCTTTCTTTATGGACATGTTTCAATTTGATCTCTGAGTGAAATAATCTGAATGCGTTTTCTCTGTGTAGCCTCTCAAACCAAGAACTTCAGCGGGGCAGAGTTGGAAGGTCTTGTGAAGAGTGCAACCTCATTTGCTCTTGAAAAGAACCACTGCTGAGAATATCATAGGTTCATGTGAGTGCTGCAATTTGATTATCGTGCAGTCTCGGTCATGGCATTTTTTTCATATTGTTCAATACTCCCTCCGTCCCAAAGTTATTGTCATGTTTGAAAGTCATGTTTGAAAGTGCTTTTTTAAGTAGGTCAAAAAAATACTTCCTTGTGGCTAATTATATTTAGGTTGCAATGAACACATGCAATTTTCTTCAATCATTCTAGTGACATAATTTGGTCATGTTTCTTACAATATGATCAATGAAATTGGCTCAAAGATATACCAAGCAAACAAGCGGACAATAACTTTGGGGCGGAGGGAGTATTAAATTCATGTGGGGGTGATTGCAGTGTATGTGTGCAAGTAGCCATAGCCTGCATGCATTGCCATTCTCTTGATGCTGCCAAGGTACGACAATATGTTTTGGGTTATGCATGAGAATCAATGTGTGTCAAGCATATTCTCAAGTCAAAGAGACTCTTGTATACAATATAGAATGTTTTACGAATTTCTATTGTTTATACTGGGTACATAAATACATTGATGCTTTGGATTCCAAGTTTCCCGACAGTATGCCTATTGGTACGTTTTCCTTCCTTGAATTTTTGTGTTTCTGGATTGTAGGTTTTTTGCTGGAGATTTGGTCGATGCTGAAGATTGTTCGCCATTTGAGTTTTGCAGGTCGGCTGGAAAGAATGTGGTATGAAGCCAAAGGATCATAGCAAAAAGCCGAGAAAGTGTATTTTAACCTTTTAACAGAGAATTTTTTCAGACACTGTCAGTTCGCATCCATTGTCTTGCATATTTCCTTCAATTTTTTCTGGAAAAGCAAAGAAGTATTGAAATTGTTAGTAGACCTAGATCTACCTTAAACCCTAAAGGAACAAGGACTCATGGTTTTAAAATGACAAATTCATTTAATCATTTTGTGAAAAATGTAATTCAAATGAGACCAAAATTTATGACACTGGATTAGGTGAAGAACATTGCATGTGTTCATGAGAGCTGATTGTTTGATGATGTGTAGGGTTGCATTGTACATACTAAGATATCTCTCCAAAATATGCAAGTGTTTTCTTGGTAAGGTTCCCAAGTTGTACATAGTTCCTTTCATGAAAATTAGGTTGGTCAATCATTGCACAAGGTTTGAATGCTCTCAACACCATCACCAAGTGGCCTGTTGCCGCACTTAAGGCACCCTAAACTGTGCGACTGCGAAGGTGAAGGTGACCTCTAAATGATCTACCGATGTTTGACGTAGCACGCAATGCTGATGAATTGCATGAATGTCATAGGGTTCAGTAATGTACGCAGTCAGAATGTCACAGTGATCAGCAATGTGCACAGTGAGAATGTCACATGGTTTAGTAATGTATCCTGAGAGGTTCACAGGGACTAGTTACGATACAACTGAATATAACAGATTATAGTCATAAATGCGCAGCATTTGTATTATAGGGTCGTGTAGTGAATTAATGAGGTTTGTGCTAAATAGTTGGGTAATCCAGTGTGATTGAGGTGGTGCACCCAAGATGACGAAGAGAACCACCAGGAGCCTGCAGCAAGGAGGAAGCAGGACGAACGAGCGAATGGATGTTGAATGCATATATTGGTGAGGAATGACAGTGGTTTAGCTAGATAGCAACTATGTTTAAGACTGAACGGTCTGTGGTTTTGTATGGAGAGTTTCACTACCAAATATAAGTGAACCTTGATGCATTTATTTAATTCCACGTATGTGTCTTCCATTGCCTCGCACGTATGTGTCTTCCATTGTATGATTCTGATATATAGTACTAATGTGACTCTCAGTAAGCCAAAACATCACTCTACGCAGTCATAGAACCATATACATGGCAACAACATTGTCACTACCACGAGTCATGTAATGTTCTCACTCCTTCCGATACTGTGACTGAAACCAGTCATCTACCCTCTTGCACACGTCAGCCAAAAACATCACTATTAGTCGAATTCCACGTCAGCAACATTATGACCCAAAACATGACTCTACAGAGTCACATTCCACGTCAACCGAAAAATGACAGTATTCACATTCCACGTGGAAATGCCACGTCATCAAAAATATAACTCCACAGAGTCACAATCCATGTCAGCAGAAAATATGACTACGCAGAGTCACGTGCCACGTCGGATGCCATGTCAGCAAAAAATATGACTTGTCCGAGTCACATGCCATGTCGGATTTTGGCCTCAGCTGCCGGCGCAGACCTCCTAAAGTCAAGGACTTGGGGTCGGTCGAGATGGCCGCTGGAATGCTGACGTTGCACGTGTGCGCATCTCCTTGTGTTTTTGCGCCTCTCTGTTTCTTCTGTGCGTCCGTGTTTATGCGACTATGCGACTATGTTGTTTACGCTTTTGTTGCTCAAGGTCAGGGTTTTGGAAGGTGCCAAACCCTCAACTCATTTTGGTAAGATACTGCTAACTTCCTAAGTATGCATTGAAAGGTCAAAGTTTATTTCTTAGATTTCAGTATAGAGTTTCAAGCTTAAGACGCATGACATTCTTGGAATCGCCACGAGGTGCAAGTTTTGACTTGTGAATGAGATGCAAGTTTTGATTTGTGAATAGGATGCAAGTTTTGGTTTTATCTACTCATAAAATTTCATTTTGAGATGCATTGATGATTGATGAAGTTAGTTTTCAATTTTGCAATCTTGTTGTTGTTTCATTTCTAAAATCGGTAGTGCATAAGCAAGAGTTTCCGATTTTATCGCCGCAAATTTCGGGATAGTTAAATAGCAATGCTGCTCTACTATGAAAAGTCAGTTGAAGTTTGAGTCTTTCCTTTTAACTCGATTTGAGCTGAACAAACGCATCCATGATGAGTCAATCGTGTTAAAAGACGGTTTAAATCTTGCCATTTAACTCGATTCGAGCTGAGTTGAACGGGCGCTTTTACGAAAAGTCAATCGTAGTAAAAGACATTTAACTCGGTTCGAGCTGAACGTACCGAAAGTCCATTGCACAATGTGAGTCTTGCCATTTAACTCAATTCGAGCTGAACGGACACACCCACCATAAGTCAATCGTAGTGCCATTTAGCTGGATTCGATTTGAACGGGCGCTTAAGTCAATCGTAGTAAAAGACATTTTGAATCTTGCCATTTAGCTCGATTCGAGCTTAACGGACGCACCCACGGAAAGTCAATCGTAAAAGAAGACGGTTTGATCCCTACGGTTCAATTCGATTCGAGTTAAACGAATGCAACACTGAACACTAGGACATTGCAAGGTAGGGTTTGCAAGTTTCATAAGAATGTAGAGTCACCAACTATCCACCTCTTCATTGAATGAGGACAACTGTGTATGTACCATATGCAATGGACAGGTGTAAAAAATTATGTGGGCATGAATCCCACAACGGTTAGGGAAGCAGACACAAAGGTTAGAAGTTCATGGCACATAGCACCAGATGAATGAAGATTGTGATGCGGAAGGAGTTGAAGCGGACCAAGTAAACCTAAGCCGCAATGGCTATTAATCCTCTAGGTAGTTTTCAATGATTTTCTACCTCTGTTTGAACTCGATTCAAGTTGAAACTCCTTTTGTTTACTTCCTTCACTTCAATTTGCAATTAGATGTAAACGGGTTGGCTACATCTTGAGGTATGTACAATTTGTTATAATTCTTCTCTTTTGAAAGACTTTTAAATAAATGTTTTTATTACAAAACACTCTCTCTATTCAATTGTCAAACTTGTAGGCCCACTTGTCATTACAATTTTAATGCCAATTATGTTGTGTACTATTGTTGAAATTCCTCCTGCATGAAGTCTTGACCATGTATGCACTTAATCACTATCCTACACAAGAGCAAGGATGATGTTCTCGGAAAAGTCAAAAAAGAGGCCTGTGACAATGTAATTCTTGACGGTATAGTTCTGTGAATGTACATTTCTTCTTTAGAATACTGGCTAGCAGGATGTGAGGTGATAAACTGGGTTTTTCCTATTATTGACTTTTGGGGTGACTTAGAAATGGTTGAATGTTGTTTTGGGTTTGAAATGAATAATCCGCAGTTGTGAAGATATGAAATGTCATACAAAATAGGAATGATGCGTTTTTTTATTATAATGTTTTTTGATTTAGAAACAACACCATTGGGATGATGTTGTCAACAAAGTCACAATTCTCCTCCGTTGATTAATGGTTCTTTGGGAGCTAACTTTAATCTTCAGCGTCTTAGTTTGAATGACTATAAAGAGGTTCATAGCGATGTAGATTTGCATAGTATCTATTCCAAAGCTTATAGTCCGCATTGCATATCTTTGGACAAGAGGAATAAGACATATTGATTTGCAAAATCAGGCTTAGAAGGATAGGCAACTATAGAGTGAAGGGAACAAACAAAGACTTCTTCTTAAACCATTGGAGAGGTTAATTTAGATGAGGGATTCCATATTCTTAACTGAAATTACTTTGATTGTGAACAACTGTCCTATAAAGCACATAATTATGCATCCAAAGAATGTGATTTTCTTTGATACGTGGTCCTTGATGGCTATGGAGCGACAAATGAGATATGGATCAATCATCTTCTTTCTTATATTCAACGCTTGCACTAAGCTATATCCTAAAAATTGTTGCTCTTATGTAGAGACAATAATATGGAATTATTTCAGCTAGTTTAGGAGGAAGACTGAACCAAGTTTAGAGAGATGAGGACAAAAATCAAGTACTTTAATACTATTTTCTTTGAGTGGAAAGAGATAAATCCTAACGGTACATTCATTTTTGAGAAATCGGATAGATCCCAACACAGAGAGGTCAATGTAGAGAACTCTTGTATGTATTTTTTGGTCACGTTTAGGAATCACTATGACAAAGACTTGTTAGTATTGGTTGTAGTATTTGAATTCTACTACAATTTACTTGTATACTATGTAGGCGATGCTACGTGCATATTTGTTTTGCTAAATAAAAGAATTCATGATTATATATCACATTGCCTATTTGTAATTGTATAACTGGCCAACCAATGTTTTGATGAATCTACAATTTGTATTTGTTTCTAGTCTTTGCATGCTATTTTAGTGACCCTTGAATTAAATTGTGACAAGTGTGTTGCTTCTACTTTTTTTTTTAACTATGGATAATTTGTCATATCCCAAAGCAAATCGGGGCACATATTGTATTCTCGATTGTATTGGCCAACCATCACGCAATTGACAATGGATTTCTCGGTGATGCTCATTGATGGCAAGATTGTCAATAGTCGTCCAAATGGAAGAAAGTGTCTTGACTGTCTTCACCTTGTGAGCTCCTTTCTTTGCATTAAAACGCCATTCTCAATTAATCTCACCTTAGGATTGCTCTAGGATGAATTCTATTGTACAAAGAAATCTCAAAGTTAAAAAAATGAATGTGGTTATTTGTCCGCGAAGTAAAAGAGTTTTGATTCATACATTTAGCAATCAAATTTTTTTTTTCATAAACATTTGTCTAATGTTTTGGAAAGTCTATCCTATCTTCAAATTTCATTTGTTTGAACAAGACAATGATGTATTTGCTAAATCTATTGTTGTTAGTTCAAATTGTTTGTAGAATTTGGCGCTTGCTAATTCCAATTATCAAAAGCAGGCCACAATATGTAAGGTCTTATGACCTCTTGTACCTTGATGCAATTCATCACGGGTTGTTAAATGCCGATGCAATTTACTAGGGATTGTTAATTGCCAATGCAAGACACATGAGAGACATCTGTAGCTTCATTTGGGTTGACATCTATGAGACACTTGGCAATTGTGATCCCTGAGGAAGCATTTGTGATATATTGCGAGTCAAAGATCCTCGATAGATTTTGAATATAGTTAAGAACTAGAGATATTCAAAACAAGGGAGAAGTTGAAGAGCAAGTCACACTTCTAATAGTTCTATTTAGAATAAGATAGCCTTCTTGAGAGGAATGGAAAAACTACAATATATTTGACCATTACAAACTTTGGATTTGCGATGCTATGCTATTCTCTAGCAAAAACATTTTTTAGAGATAGAATGATGAAGCAACTATAAATTGTTGCATTTGTGGTAGCCAATTACCGCATATTCGGAGGCTATGTTGAAGGCACCACCACCATTGACTTCATTCTTTGAACACCATTGTCTCCTTTCAAGCAATAAACTTGCAATTGTTGAAATGTCTCTAGCATACTGAACATGAGGTAGTCGGCTTCTTGGAATGTAAAAATTTATGTTGCCTAGTGCTTCTTGTTTCAAAATATGTAGATTCAATACATGTACATTTGATGGTTGCTTTTTATAAATTGTGATTTACTTCATGGTATTTAAAAATTACACAACAAAAGTATGTACTTTTAATGTCATTAAGTTGCTTACTTTGTATTTATTGATGACATATTCTCTTCAAATAAGAGTTTGCAGTGCTTCTAAAACCTCTCATTTCAGTGGAAAACTCCCATTTTAATGAATATCATGTTCACTCCGCGGCCCTTGCCTTATGCATTCTTAGCAAGTGATTTAGACAATCGAGAGTAGGACGGCGAGAGTAGTCAAGCGACCCCATAGCCCGACTGTGCGAGAGATAATCGAGAGTAGACAGAGTAGGAAATGGCCGCGCCCATCGCCACTGCAGTCAACTGTGCGCGAGCCCACTTCGGGGCTACTCCGGCCTTTTTCTTGTCTCTTTGTGCGCAGGTTTGCAGCCGACCGATCCATGGCGAAAGGCAAGTCGACTGACCGCGGCCCACGACGTCTCTGGTCCTCCGCACCACCGACTTACGAAATTCCGATCCGCACTAGGGACGGACTCTACAAAACCCTCGCCTTTCAGTCGATGCGGCCGATTCGGGAATGGCGCGAGTACGCCAATGAACACACGACCGAGGCAGATTTCATCAAGGCGATCGGCGTCTCCGAGTTCGTAGCACTCGACTGGGACAACCCTCAACGCGCGCCACGCATGGAGCTGATTGAGGACTTCGTCAACGCCGCGATAGTCGACCTCCCAAACAAGTCCATCACCGCCTGCGTCCGCACACAGACAGTCACGATCGACTTGACTGTCATTCACAAGGTTTCTAAACTCCCATTCGACATTACTATACAACCGATCGACCCTGCAGAGTACCCACCGGATCGGTTCGAAGAATATTCTGCTGCCGACAAGACTGCTGAGGGCTACAGCATCTGCCATTGCAGACACGAACATCACAGGTGACTGACGGCGTTCATTCAAGGCCTCGGGTTCAAAGGCAAGACGACCTCCATCAGCAAGGAAATGCTAGACGTCGTGTGCATAGTCGAGTCCTTGATCGACCGCGCCAAGCAATGGGACTGGGCGACATGGATGTTCAACTCGATCGCCATCGACATCAAGACAATGCAGACCACCAAGACCACGATCTGCCCTTCAGCCGAGGTATTGGACTTCCTCCTTGAGTCTTATTTTCCTAGCACTGACCAGGAGTATATACACCAAATAGTCGCCCAGCAGAACACCAACGACCGACGTCGACATTCGGAGAACTCGGAAAACAGCTCCCGAGGACCCGACTACATCGTTTTCCAAGGTGGGCTTGGAGCCGACCGCACATCGAAGGACATGTTTGGCCTCCCCGACCAATCGACCACGGCCAAACATCGATTGCCCGCCCCCCTAGTCAACAAACCACGCCCGACCTAGTTGCACCAACAGCCACTACCGGGAGTCAACTGACCACTGAGCGAAGGGAGACACGCTCCTCACACGCGCGCAAGCAAGACTAGGAGCGACAAGAGAAGCGTGCCAAGCGAGGCCGACCTCGGGGAGGTCACTCCCTTGTATATTTTTTATACACGTGCGATAATGACCTATTTATTTGGGGGGTTATTTTAGCAAAAAAATTTAGCAAAAAATATAATTCGGTGATGGTATTTTACATATAAAAAGCCTGAGAATATTATATGTGATGGTATTTTACATGTAAACATGATTCACTTTTTTAAAATCCCCTATTTTACATGTACATTCTTTACAAAATTTATCTACAATGAATATATTGGACCCTATTTTTTATTGCACGTTGTTTCTAAAATTTTCGCCAGTGAACCCCCCGAGAGGCCGACTCACCCCCTTAAGTTACTTCCGCCATCACCCGGGGACAATCAACAGGTCGACCTGACCTCATCCGACAGCGAGGCCTAGTCGACTCCACCACCAACACTAGTAGAAACCCCCCTCCCTGACACACCTCCGCCCTCACTATCCGACTTCGCGCCACTCAACCTCCAAGCGGCATATGAAACGGCACCAACGGGCGAGTTTCGCCAGCTACCACCCATCTCCCCAACGACTCAACCTCCGCCATCACCCGGGAACAATCAACCAGCACCTGACTCACCAACATCACGAGCAACGACATTAGCGATGCATTCGCGCCAGCGCCTTGATGACGTCCAAGGAATAGTAAGTCGACTCAAAGATGTCGGCCCTCGAGTGAACCTCCTCTTGTTAGAGGCAGTTCACGCAAAGACCACCCTTCAAGCCAAGCTCGGCCGCAACCGATAGGAGAGTAGTCGACTCACCAAGGACTCCACAGCCTACGAGCAACAAGTCGACAAGCTCACTACCGAGCTGGCAAGAATGTCGAACCTCGTTTATTCCAAAACGGGGAGTTAGGGTTCGTAGGGCAGCATAGGGTAGTCTAGCCGCCATAAATGAGAGAAATAGCGTTCATTATAGCCTCTTTAATTATTTGGAGAGAGTGGTGCTCTTGCGCGCACCATAGGTGTTCACTATGAAGCCTGGGAATGGCGGTGGACCGGATAGGAGACCGGATGGGATGCCGGAGGTCTGGGGACGGGCCTCTTCCGGTCCCGGCCACGATCCGGGATTTGAATTGGGCCGCCTTAAATTGGGCGGCCCACTATTCTTTTCTCCCCGGTTCCTCCAGTCCTCCGCGCATGCCATTTTTTGTAGTTCCGGAGAGCAATAGTGTTTCCATTTTGCGCCCGGAGGTAGAGAATAGTGAGCGACCGACTTGTGACAAATTTGAGCGCCCGGGAGTGAGGGAAATTGAACACCCCGTGAGAAACAGTGACGCGAGATTAGAATTTGGGATAGGCGAGCATCCGGACAGTGCGCACCGCCATTTCCGGCGGAGTTTGAGGAGGAAAGTGAGTGCGCAGCCAGGAAGAGGGTCGCGGGGTCTCCGGGAGGTCAAGAGAACACCACGGAAGCGGAAAGGGAAGCGTCCGGAGCGGGAGGCGCGTGGTTTGCCGAAGAAAGAGAGAGCGCATCCGGAGAAGGAGCTGCGCCACTACCGGAGGAGTGCAAAAACCTGCCCGGAGTCCCCAGCCATGGCACGCAGGGAGGCCGGGGCCAAGAATCCGGAGAAGCGCATTTGCCCGGACATCCCGCAACACGATGGAGACTTTGACGACTTGATGAAGGACCTCCAGAAGATGGGATGTTTGGCGTTGTTTGGGAGAGTATTGGATGTGCAGGACTCCCGGATGCTAGAAGAAATCGAGGGCGGGCCAATGGTGGACGCCTTCCGGACGACTATCCGGGCGAATTATGGGAGCTGGACCCGGGAGATGTGGCGGGCACTATATGACTTCCCGGACACAAACGAGGACCTGGAACCGGGAGGCAAGGGCGACACGGATTGGGTGAAGGCGCGATTCAGCCATCTCTCGGACAAGGACGGGTTCAAGGTGGCGGATTGCAGAAAGCAACGGGAGCAAAGGCTGCTCCGGTATGTACTGCACATTCTTAGTCTAGAGAAGCCCACCACCCTCACTGTGACGCTGGCCCGCGGTATCTACTCCGCTCTTCTCCGGAGGAAACGGATCAACTAGGCGATCGTGATACACCGAAACACGCAGAAGTGGGCGGGGAACCTCGACAACAAGAAGGGATGCCCGTTGGCCCCATTTCTCTACCACTTGTACGAGAAACATGAGTGCTTCACGGTGGAAGAGAGGAAGAGGTTGGAGGTAGTGCCCATTCCGAGATTGAGAAGCTCGGTCAAGAAGAAGGCGGCTCTTGCGGGAGGAGAAGCGGGAACCAGAAGACCCGGTTCGTCTTCCCGACCGAAGAAGAGAAGAATGGCTCCACCGGCACTCCAACCGGATAGGAGCAGCTTCCAGGGAGAGGAGCGCAGGAAGGATAGGGAAGACTACCCCCTGAGAGGACAACCGGGCGAGGCTAGCACCAACCCGGCGTAGAGAACCAAGAGGAGAGAAGACCGCCCGGAGAGAGGCGAATCGAGTGGCGCCAGGCCGCAGCAGAAGGAGCGGCAGGAGAGGAGAAAGGACCCGGAGTTAGACCGACCAGATGGGCCAAGATCTCGGCAGGAGCTGAGAACAAAGCGAAGGGAGGATCCGGAAAAGGAGGACGAGGAGTCTCCACAGCCAAGGGTGACCCGGAAGAAGCCGGTGAGGGGCCCTGAGGCAGCTCCTCAACCGGAGGTAGGCGGTTCTTCCCAAGCGCGACCTCCGGTGGATCCGGTCGAGGAGTCCAGGCCAGAGGAGGAGACAAGGCCTTCTCCAACACAGCCACAGGAGCAACCGGTGGCTGGGTCCGGACCAATGGAGGAGGATGCTGCTTCGGTGGCTCCACAGGAACAGAGGCAGACCAGGAAGAGGGTCCGTTTGAGGCGCGACCCAAGGTCTGAAGAGGAAGTTGGTCCTCACAGTCAAGGATGAGGAAGAGCCGAAAGGACCGGAGACCACACCTCAGAAGAAGAAGGGACCGGCTCGGAGGAAGACGACCCCACTCAACAAGCGTCCCAAGGAAGCAGGGGAGGACAAAGAGGAAACCGGAAACGAGGGGGACCGAGAGCAGGGAGTGCCAGCGGGAGCAGAACCGGTCTAGGAAGTAGGCCCATCCGGATATGTGCCAGCGGAACAAGGAGAACCGCTCCGGGTGGAGGACATGCTTCTGCAAACCCGGATGGCACTAGACGTGGTGACGGAGCAGTACAATCCCATGTCCGCTAGGCTCCGGGAGGCAGGGTTTCTTCTCCGGACAAGCGATGCCCTGGAGTATCCGGCACGGGTCCAGAAACGTCAGAGGAAACTCATCCGGAGCAGGGAGAGGGAGAACGAGTTCATCGGACAACTGCAGGGTATCCGGGAGGCAGAAGGCGAATCCACAGCTCTCTTGAAGGGTTTGGAGGAGGAGCTGCAACGAAAGGTAGCCTACATCAAGACGATGGAGGCACACGTACAAAGAAACCAGTTGCAGATCCCGGAGCAGGAGGATACCATCCGGAGGGTAGCAGAGATGAGCCGGCAGTGCGTCACCAAGCTGTCGGGATTGTTCCAACCGGATGGGGAGGCACAAATGAAGGCCCGGTTGTACGACAAGCGGGTAATCCAGCTGGGATTGGAGGGAGCAACCCGGATGAAGAATGTAGTCCGGGAATACTCGGACAAGGTAGAAGCGTATTTGGTGGAGTTCCGGGTCCTGGAGGAGTGCATGAGAGAGAGCACTTCTGAGGAAGAACCGGATCACGAGGAAGCCACCAACCGTGGCCAGAGGGTAGGTTCCGGGGATGGACTGCACGGCGTGTTCAACCTCTCAGCAGATGCTCCTCAAGAAGGAGAGATCTACCGGTTGATGCGGAAGGAGAGCTCAACACAGGAACATACCTCCCGGACCGCGCTAGATGTGGAACCAATCCACATGGTCAAGCCTGCGGGAGTAAGCCTCGAGGAGGTCCGGGATTTGAGCGAAGGTATGGAGGGACCACAGGTGGGACAGCCGGCGGCGCACAGAATGCGAGGAGATCGGCCGACGGATCCGATTGTGGTGGGGAGCCCGGTAGATGAGGAGGAGCAGCCGAAGGAGAACCAGTAGCTGCCCGGGATCACTGGAGGTCCGGAATCAGTGGCTCGGACTTAGTGGATCCGGCCACCTAGAATAGAACTTTTTGAGAAGGTAGGGTAGAAGCGTTTTTGTTGTAAATGACTTCTACAATTTTGATGATTGATGGCGGCTTAAGATAGGAATTGAGCCGTGGAGGAAGCTCCCCGGATTTCCGGATCCCGGGAATGTGGCATCTGAGGATCTCCCGGATTTGGGCTTCGGGTTGGCTTATTATCAAGGAATGTTCTTCATTTCTAGGGGCTTTTTGTGTAGCTTTGTTTAGTGTAAATGAATAGAAGCACGTATTACTTGCTCAAACTTTGTCTATGTGTGTGTGTATGCATATGTGTAATTGCTTGTGTATTGCCGGAACAGTGGCGCAACTAGTCCCTTGGTGACCGGATGGGTTAGCTAGGTTCGGACGTGAAGTGAGTTAAGAGACCAGATAGAAGATTTGGAGGAATTAGGAGCGTTTGAAGGTGATATTTCCTGTGTCCGGTTGTAGATGAAAACCCGGGTTAGTAACTGGGAGAGCAAGAGGGGGTACTCCAGTTCTCTCTGAACTCCTGGACGGGTAGTTCGGTAGAGGTTCCAGCACCCGGGCAGATCTTGCAGCTCTAGAAGTGTGGGAAAGTTAGACTAAAATGAGTCTTGAAGTATTCAATCTCTTCCAGACACCCCGGCTACTGTCCATTCCGCTCAACAAGTCGTTGTAGTACTTTGCGGATTAGGGAGAAACCAGGTTGCGCTTGAGTGACCCGCTATGGGTTTGGGATGAGTCCAAAGCTAAAGACCAAACCGGAGAGTACCCGGATTAGAGAGTGGAGTTTGGATGACCAAAAAGCGGTGAATCGCGTGTCACAGAAATCAGTAGGGGAGGGTGTGACTTTAGATCAAGCATCCTTGAAAATGCAAATAGAGAACCCTCTGAGGGAAAACAGAGGCTAATGGTAAACCAGATTTAGTAGCTGGGGTTAGACCGGGTAGAGTAGGGTTGGTTAAGTTTCCAATCCGGACAGAAACCAGGTCTCACCATAGCCGGGTCAGTCAATAGAGCAGATCCGGTTTTTTGTATGGAAACATGGAGTTATTTGGTGACCGGGAGAGAGTGGGCACCAACCCGGGTCAGTCTCCGGAAACTTCCCACTTCATAGAGTCTCCGCGGAACGATAACCCGGAAATCACCTATACGAGCATTCTTAATACGAAAAAGTGCGCTCTAGGGGAGTATCCGGTACCACGTGCTACCTCAAAGAATGCGTACTACTTTCACCACCGTCACGGAGGAGAAGAGTCAGACCGACAACAGACTTGCCCTGCTAGAAGCCGACCTCCACACCAGTCGACAGCAAGAAGAGACACACCTGAGCGAGCTCGTGGTAGTACGAAACGAACTCGGAGCGGCACGAGCCGAGGTAGCAGCAACCCAGCTCAGTCTTCAGCAAGCTCGGAAGGACATAGTCGACTCCGATAACCGACTTGACCTACTGCTCCAAGACAATACGGAGAAGTCTCGCCAATTTGCAAGTCGAGAGCTGCAACTCCATAAACTTCGAGCGCGCAAGTACCGACTCTGACTCAAGGCAAGAAACCGAATCAAGGTTCTCAAACACACCCTTAGCACCGTCCGCCACCAGCTCAACATGTACCGTCGGCAACTCGACCAAATTCAGCTCTACCACCCGGACTTGGAGATTCCACCAGTCGACGAAGACGAAGATAAGGATACGAGCCACCTCGAACCCGACCATTCGCTCTGGGAGAACCAGTCGACTGATGAGGAGGAGGTATTGACTACCGACGTCAAGTTGAGTGATGACGACGACGAAGACGACAGCGAGTCGACCAATGAAGACGAGGATCGAGATCAGCACCAAGAAGACCAGCGGACACCGCCAGCCAACCCTTAAGGCACGGTGCAACAGCAGCCAGCAGCTCAGCACCCTCCTACTCCACAGCTGCAGCAGGATCAGCAGCACCTAGCACCCGACCAGATGACGACAGCACCCACACCATCGGTAGTCAACACAGTCGACTCACCCGTAATCTCTTCACCACACTCTCTGGGGTTCGACTTTTCAGGAATGCCTCCAGATATTCGCTCACCGGGCATGACCCAGGACTCTAGCGACGTCAACCAGTGACGAGTCGACAATAGTCTGGGTCGACTACTCGACCGCGGGTAATTTTGTCATTCCTCGTGACCATATTCCCTAGTCGCCTACCGGGGTAGACTAAAGTCCACAAGAGTGTACTTAGCTCAGAGGGAGGGCAATGTTAACCGAATATTCGTTGATAATCCCTTAGGCTAAGAATAGACTAGTCTCTACCCGGCAGGCGATACCCGATAGTACAAGATGGTACAGACTAGTCGACCCGACTCTTCCGGTCAACCAGTCTGACACACTGTCAGACCAGTCTCCTATATGTACTTTCCCTCTCGTTGAGAGAGTTGTTGCCATACATTTTGTACATCTTTTTGGCAGCCCCAGTTGTACTTCGATCTTGTCTTAACTCTTCTTGTGCGCACTAGTATTGTAGACTACTACTATTAGACTTCTGTTGTTCCCTGCTCTTGCATCGCTCTTTGTGGTTGTATCTTAGTTAGTTGCAGTAGTCTGTGGGTATGCAGGAGCCGACTCACTAGCATACTGGTGTAATTTCCTAGTCGACAGTATGTTCTTCTTTGAAGAAACCTCTTACTACTCTCAATCTCTAGTAACTAGTCTAGAATAGAATAGTCTTGTGCGGAGTAGTCTCATTCGTTTAAGGTCAGTTCCTAGAAAACCCCCTTAACACAAACCCCTTGCGCTCCACCGCAGTCGTTAGGAGGGTCTTTTCAAAATATAGATCTTCTTCTACAATTAGGGAAGCACTTCAATCGGCACTTAATGATGTAAGCTACTTGAGTTTCACCATGACATGATGGTTTAGGAATTTCTATCATTGTCATGTTCAAACAAATCGTGTAGCCTTGTTATTAATCCTCACAACTATTTCATCTTAGTGTAAGTTTATTTTTTGTTCGAAACTATCAAATCAAATGAAAAGAATCAAGTAAACATAAATTACTTATATAAATGCTGTAATTGTTTAAAGTGCATGTATTGTACAATTGATTCAATTTGTACATGAGTTAGAAATGGTGCTCAATTTGTTGTCATTATTTTCATTGTTCATAGTGGTTCCTATCAACCCTCATCATCGGTCACCAATTTTGTAAGAAGTGAATTTATGAGCATCATAATAAATACATGTGAATTTCATTCTTGCATGTATGGATACTAAGAGTGTGTCAACTTGACAAAATTGCCCTCACTATAACATTTTAATAAATTGAACGTATAAAGTTATAGCAAGAATTGTACTATATTTTTTTTACACATTACAAACATGCATACTTTTGCATAAATGTAATAATCCTATGAGTTTAACATATTCAAATCATTCATATGTTTCTTTTACCTTTCAACTCCTAAAGCGCTTAGTGTTCTATTTAATTTAGTTTAATAAAATACAATCAGCACAAAATGTAAATTTAATTTTGTGGACATTAAACAGTCCTAAAGAAAACGTATTTAATTTGTTTAAATAAGACATTGATGTTGTAGTGTTTAATTTGCAAATTTCTATAGAAAGGAAATTCAAGATGATTCTTTCTTAGCACATCGCCATGACTCACAAACTCTATAAGTTAATCTGCAATGTTAAATTTTACTAATGTCTCATGTTTAATGATTGTCTATTGTTTAATGTCATTTAACTGTCGGAAAATGTCATAATGTCTAAATAGTGTCAAATATGTCATAATTTTGAGAGGTGCTAGAAATGATCAAAGTTTAGTATGTGAGCTCACATCGTTTCACCATGAAATTTGATTAACATCACAAAGCTCAACTGATTGATCACCAGGACTTTTCGACCGCCGTGCAAGCACACAGTCTATCGTGCAAGCAGAAACTCATTGTCATCAAGTTTACAAGCTTGCGGGGTCAATCTTACAACACATCAATTCTTCCATCCAGACTAAAACATAAATGAAAATAACACGGAAACTTGGGGATTACTTGAATGTAGACAACACTATGGGGAACCACGATAAATGTCTACTCAACCGCTTTGCAAAGTTCGTGATATTTACACAACCCTAGCTAGCAAGGAAAGCTGAAAAGAGTCCCTCCCTAAGGAGTGAAGGATGGAGTGATTTTGGCAATACATCGTATTTTAAACCCGGCTTGTCATCTGAAGGAGTGACCAGCCGGTTTAAAAATCCGATGTTGAGCCAAAATCAACACTGAAATCACAGAGGCAAAGGTGCCTAAAGTCGCAGAGACTTCTCGAGAGTACAAGTTTACCACCCCTCTATGTGAGTACTGCAAATGTTCATACACTTCACGTTCATATACTTTACTTTGTACATGGACTCCATTTTAATTTTTTATCAGACATTTTATAACGAATCTTTGAAAACATTGTTGAATAGGGACTTTACCCCTAACTGCCCAAGCAGGCATATTTGGCCTGATGTACAGATTTCATTCGTATTTTCTCATCCGTCATGCACTTTTTGTCGTGTGATTTTTTTACTGAATTTTTTATGGGAAGTAAGCTTCATGAATGTGTGATTCGATCGAAAAGTAAATAATTTTTGAAAATATTATGCCTCATTTTGTGTTGTAGTGTTTCACCGAAAATCTTGAAGATTTTGGTCTAAAAGTGTCGCTGCTCTCTCATCTTGCTTTCACTGTAGGTATATTGGCAGGAGTTTAGAAACAGTTGCTTGCTCTCATCTTTTCTACTCAATACAGCTGTTGCTTGCGCAGCTGCGCTCCAATCTGGCTTAGGGTTCGCACTAGGAAGAGATGAGGGTTTGCGGGTGATGCGCACCACTCTTGGTTCTTAACGCGTTATTAAGCTTCCTCATAGTCTTCACATTCCAAGCTGGGGTTTGCTAGGGTTTCCTCCAAGTCCTGCTTTGCGTGTATGTCCAGTGTAGGGTTTGGGGAGCTCACAGAAGGAGAGAGGCTGAAGGTGCAATTACTCAATTAGAAGACACAGTTTAGGGTGGAGATTAGAAACAGGCTGAAGGTGCAGTTTGAAGACACAATTGAGGGTGGAGCTTAGAAACAGGCTGAACGTGAAGGCTGAAGGTGGAGGACAGCGCGTGATTTAAAGTGGCGGTGAAGAATTTGAAGCTGGGTTGAAGCTGGGTTACATTGAAGCTGCAGGGGCCTCCGTTTTTGAAGGTTAGTGTACATCTGCACTTTCATGTGCTGTAATCGTCTGTTTATTGATTTTCGTGACTCTTTTTTAGCCCAGCATGTTCAAAATTAGTTCCATGCTGTAGAAGGATCAGTTGTTACTGCTAGGAAGGCAGTTTTGGACTTGTTAGAATAATTCTCACACATCTGTAGGCAAACGACAGATTTTGAACAATTACGGTAGTTTTCTGAAAACGAAGCATTATGAAAAAGAGCTCCTTGGTTTTGTTCTTATTATTGTTTGTTGTTGTTTTCCATCAATAGTGTTCATTTTTTATAAATTTGTCGAGGGTAATACGCGTTTTCTATATACTGCCAGCATTCCAGGTACATTTCGTTTCCTTGAATTCTAGTTTTGCAACATAGGTCTCCTAGTGAATTTACTTGTATAGACAATCGAAACACTATGTTTTCATGCATGCACTTCCCACCCTATGTAGAAAGTCTGCTCTGGTTTGATAGTCTATGCTTCGGAAAAATATGCTAATTATCGTTTGTAGATGTTTGCATTCAGCAGTGTTCAGAGTAACACGCAGTTGTTTAGGGAATTGAAATAGCATAGATTTGCATGAATGCTGAATTGTATTTGCTGAATGCTGAGAGGAATTAAGGCATACGATATTGTATAGGGCATTTTATCTCGACGTCAATTCAACTCAATAGACCCAAAAAATGACCCACTTCGGAATCCATGAACCATAAAGCTATTGTCATCCCTGCCCACCAGGATCAAAGTTCAACTCGAGTCAAGTTGAATTACAGAGCAATTTAAGAGCCAGATGCCGATTCAACTCGACTTGAGCTGAAATGTTGATCCCACCAAAATATAGACACCCCTAAAGCTCGAAAAAGTCAGCTACCGTAACTGAATGCAGACAACATTAAAAGTAATTCAACTCGAATCGAGTTGAATTTCAACTCGGTTCGAGTTGAAGTCAAGGAGTTCAACTCAAATCGAGTTGAATTACAACTCGGTACTAAAAGAATGAGTGCAATTCAACTCGATTCGAGTTGAGTTGTCTACTAAAATCCCACCCAACAAAACAACCCAAAATGTAGTTTCTCACCTGCAGACATTGTTAGAGGCAACTACCGTGTACCATTTCAACTCGACTCGAGTTAGAATTCAACTCGAGTCGAGTTGAATAAAGCTAAACTAGTTCACGCAAAATCAAACTTCTAAGGTTAAAAACCTGCGACCGACTAGCAGGTAAGTAAGATTAAGACCCACTGCCATTTCAACTCGACTCGAGTTGAATGTGACTAAAACAAAGACCGAAAAACGAACTAACCATGAGCAATAGCAAGATAAAAACGAAACTCAATTATTTCCAAAACTAAAAACAATTCCAAACAATCTACACAAATGAATTTAACTCGAGTCCAATTGAATACAACATCGACACTTAGGACATTGAAATAAAACAACGAAAATAAATCTCGACAAAACTAACATGACAATATGCTTCATTAAAAATTCTTTAGGTCAACCTCACATTCAACTCGATTCGACTTGAATTGCAACGCTAAGCTAAACTCGTTTCTGAATGCACATATGGATACTCAGGATGTTGCGGTGGACACCGAGAACCAGGAAGTCAAGCTCAACGTGTTCTACGAGAAGTACATCACACCAGAAGTTGGTGGCGATGAGTTTGGAGATGCAGTAACGTATGGTGATCTGTGGAAGTATCAAGATCTCGACAGTGTAGAGTACTGGAGCATTGTCCTAATCCCAAATGGTAGTAAGTTAGCTGTAACAACAAAGCACAAGAATGGACAAGTGGAATTACCCGTTTCTCTACACGAACAAATAGAAGATATAAATATGGGACCAGCAAGATACGTGTACATCACATGCATCACTAACGAGCGTGGCACAGAAGAATACCGCTTCACGTACATGATGGAGCCAGCCAAAACCCCATTTTCGATTTCAGCCCATTTACGCAGCCTCGTAGACAGCAACTATGAAAAGCTGATAAAAGACGTGGAGGCGCACGTTGACAGGCATGTTTACGCCACTGAGTCCGGTGAGCAACACCCAGCCAGTATCCTCACACTTCGACTAAGAAAATTGCTACACGGGTTTGAGATGTTCAAGATGAAGTTGGAAGTGTCAAAACAATCCATGCAGCCCTTGAGCCTGAGAAGGGAAATGAGTAGTCAAGGGGCCAGTCAGGAGTCACGACTCTATAAGACTCCGGACACGAGGAAGAGTGGAAACAAGAGGAGGAAAATCACTCCATCGACGTCTTCAAGACAAACGGGCGCAACAGGAACAAGGGCACAAGAGGCCAGGAAGTCGCTCTTATCTGATGTAGTGGAGCCTGCCACACATGAAAACATTAGTATGGAATCCGCACTGACAGACATTCCTCGTGACTTTGACAGCGAAAAACCTGATTATACAAACTCCTGTGAAGTTTACGAGGGGTATTGGGCCGAGTGTACAACCTCGTACATATGGGGAATAGAGACGTTATACCCTTCTGCTATAGACCAGCTCGAGACCCCACCACCAGACCTCAATGTCAGGAGCCTCGAAGATAAGATGGTTGAGAAAATCCTGCACTACCTTGTCAAAATTCCCGACAAGAACAAGAAGTTTACGCTGTGCGCCATGCCCAAGGACATAACGGAGAAGCCCAAGTGCTTGGAAGACATACAGAATGGCCAATTCTGGATGATAAACGGGCAGCATAGCGTCGAGGCCTCCAAGCGCATGAGGGGTTGGCCTGGCACATCTACAAAAGTCCTAAAGAAGTTCGAAACTTAAGACTATTTTATTGTCCGGAACGTTGACCATTCCATACTGCGAAAGATATCAGCTTTCTATAATCGGGTCAACCACTTCCAGCAGTTCAAGCCAACGTGGGCCACAAACATTATAGGAGCCCGGGAAGTTTGGAAGACCCTCAAATCTCCAAAGCCGCTAAAGGAGGCAATGGAGGTTGGGAGGTCCGTCACTGTGCGGAGAACTAAGAAGGAGTTGGAGGATGCACGGAAATACAAGGTAACCAGCTGATTAAACTCGGCTCGAGTTAAATCAAAAATAATGACCTAAGTTCAGCGCTGTTCAACTCGAATCGAGTTGAATCATTAAGTAAAACATTATCTCTCAGTTATAATGCACTAATGCCAATATGAGTGTGCATGCTAGTTCAACTCGACTCGAGTTAATTGTATTCACTAACATGTTTGCATTCGAACACTGCAGGAGTTTGAGGACGCGGTGAAGCTCCGTTTTGGGATGATTGATGTCAAGAAGACCCAGAAAGCATTGAGCGCAAAGAAGATCAAGGATCAAGACATTGATATTCACAATGAGATCAAGATCATCACCGCCGCGGACGATGTCTACAATCTGTGGAGCGAGCTCATGGCCAGTCACTCGCAAGGATTACTCATCGATCCAGAGTCAGGGCTGGCGTTCAAAGAATTGAAGTCTTGGAATGTAGAGAGGAATGGTGTCATTTCTCGCAAATTCTTCAAGTGGTTAGGGAACCTCTGTGAGGCTCAGTTAAAAAGGCTCGCTGAGCATTTGCTTAACAAGCCCGATCCTAAGAGGGAGGAGCCATATCCGAAGGTGACAATGAAGAAGGTCACCGGGGTTGTCGCAAATTGTTATAGCGCCAAGGATTGGCTCGAGAGATGCAAGCGAAAAATGATCATCAAGAGGCAGATCCACTTGATGGAACTAGATCTCGGTCTCTACAGCTCCAGTGGCGAGTTCAAGAAGGACAGGTGGAAGGAATTCAAGACTAAATACAGGATTACAAAAGCCGCCCTGAATGTCCTGTTATCCGCACCAGGAGAGGATTACTTCAGAGCAACGAAGCTATCCCGCAACAAGAACAGGAGCATTCGGACTCTCTCACCATACGCGGAGGAATTCTTCAAAGTCTTTCTCAAAAACAAGGGGAAGTTCGTTGTCCCCACAGGAAAGGCCAACTATCGGCCATACAATTTGGACAACGATATTCTCGCGTCTTGGAGTTCATCCGCGTTGAATGAGAGAACAGCAGAGAGGATTACACTTGGCATAATAGACTTCAGGAATGTGCCTGAAGCGGCGGAGCAATCTCCATCTTTGACAGATGCTCCATACTTCTACAATATCCTCTCTGTATTTGGCGGGATTGATGATCCTTGTATCACTGAAGTTCAAGTGTGGGTCTGGATCTGTGGAGATATGGAAGCACAGGCAGTCATAGTAAACCACTTTCTTCATTCCGATTTTGGGAAGATGTACAACATGAAACACGCGGATTACATACCGGAAAAATACGAACGCCTGGAGGATGTACCAGCGAATAGTAAGCGGGCACATATGAAAATGCAAATTCTTTACATGTTTAAGAAAGGGATTAGGCGAACAGGAAAGACATACACGCCTGTTTTCGAGACCCCTGAAAGCGCGGTGTTTACGACGCCAGGTGCATACAATGAGCTGGACTATCGCATCTACTACACCGAAATGCGGATGGAGTTCTACATCAAATTGTTGGAACTCTTCTGTAAGAACGATGATGCGATTCTGACCGTTTTCGGGGGAGGCAAGCTCACATGCGCTGCATGGGTAACGACATCACTCATACCATTTAACTCGTTTCGACTTAAATTGCACTAGTTAGTGTAGATTATGTTAGCAGAACCTGTTTCTCTATAACAATTGTTGGCATACATATTTGGTCAAGTTCGTCTTCATCAATTTGACAATTTGTAAAACTGTGTCAACTCCACTTCAAAAGATTGGTCTTTGCAGCATTCTGTGCCATTCAACTCGAGTCGAGTTGATTTGACAGCAGAGTATGTTGGAGCATTCAACTTGAGTCAAGTTAAATGGTCAGCATGTCGTTATGTAGCATTACACTCTTCTGACAAGCTGTTCCACCCATACTGCAGATGTGTTCACTGGAGAACTTCATCATCGGAGACAACAATCACGTCGATGACTTCATTCGCCTTTCTAAGATAGCAAAGAACTTAGACAAGGCTGATTTCATTGATGTTGGATACATTGTTGATGAGACGATGTATCCAAAGTTCGGGAATAAGGAGGGGCAGTCGTCTCAAAGAGTGACGAGAGCATGTTCCGTGTCCGTCACTCAGTAGGGGACGGAAAACCCCCACATAGTTAAAATTTGTGATAGTGATGATGATAGTGATGAAGACAAGGAGGATGAAGACTTCAACCCACATTTGACTCAGACGCCAAAGACTGGGCACGTCTCCAGTGCGCTGCCAATTCCAAGCAATAATACACGTGAGACATCCGAAACCTCGTTCCCAGAAAAGTCTCCCATTTCCTCTCGCGGTAAGAGAAAAATGAAAGAGGACAGCAAGACGGATTTGGCTTTGAAATTCTTCTCTGATTTGTCAGAGAGAATGCTCGAGCTTGAGGAGCGGCAAACCAAGCCTTCCCTTGAGGCCAGAGGGAGAGATCGGAAAGAGCGGGAGCGCGAGAGAAGAAGCGGGAGTGCGAGAAGGAGCGGGATCGGGTGCGGGATCGCAAGGAGTTCGAGATGCGGATGGAGATCATGTTTGGAAGATTCCCGCCATGGTGAGAACATGTGTAGAAGTAAGCGGTGGGCCTAGGCCCTTGCAGATGATCGATCCAGCACAGGGTCAGGGGGGGAACCAACTACTCACCAATCGGGCAGAGAACTCTTCCGGTAGTGGTGCAGCAGTTCGTCCTTCCGGTTCGGGCTCAGCCACTCGCGAGGCATCCCTTGAGACCCTAGCTCCTCGATCAACTGCAGATAAAACGCAGCCTGCGATGGCCGGAGAAGTGCATCAGTCAAAACCTGCATCCCCGTCTGGATTTGCAGACGGAAGTCGAAAGGAAGGAAAGGGAGTGGATGCGTCGGATGTGCCACCAGGTTCATCCCTATGATTATTCTTTTTTGATTTCACTCGACCCGAGCTGAATTGCTGTCACAGTATGACGAAGTATTTCACCATGGAGATTTTGATTGTTTTCCTAGTAGTATAGTCTTAGCATAGAGAATCACTTTAAAGACTCTTATTATATACATTTTTGTAAATGCGAAATACTCTATTATTGAGAGTAAAGTACATGATTGCCTTCTTACCGGGTATTATCTTTGCACTCTCGCAACGCGCAAGCTCTCCCAATGTCGTCACGATCAATTGCGCACATACGTCTGCTGCCGCATCTCCCGAGCATTTGATTAGTCCACAGAGGTTCTCCGAGTTCCCTGAAATCCAAGAACCAGAGGTAGAACATCATCGTGTAGAAGTACCTTCTGCACTACAATCACATGATTGTGACGTTATTCCTATGGATGGGAGGACTGAATTTGATATTCCTAACGATGTGCTGGGGCAAGCTCGTACGCGAGCCTTGGATAGGAGAGCGGAGAGCAGAAATTTCACTTTTACAGAGGAAATTTCGAACAATTTATTTACTTGGTTTAGTAAAATTAGGAAAAAATTCATCTAAATTTAGGTTTTTACTCTCCTAAAAATAGTTTTACTACATGGTAACTTTCCAATAATAATTTATGCACAATAAATGTCTATTTTTATCACATTTCAGAAAATTTACTGTGGTAAAAATGTCTTAGTGTTTGCGCAGGCGAGTCTCTATACGAAGCACCGGGATTGGCCATGGGTTGTCAGTCAATAAGACAGTCCACAATCAATAAGACAGTCCCTGGGCTGACCCGGGCAGTCTCGGGACCAAGCACCAGGACAGCTCCTGGGCTGTTTCGGGCAGTCCTGGGACCAAGCACCGGGACAGCCCTTAGGCTCTCCCGGGCGGTCCCGGGACCTAGCACAGAGACAGTCCCAGGGAGTCTTGTGACCAAGAATAGAAATGAATTGACGGCTTGCACTTAGTCCCTCCGCATTTTTTAATTAGATTGTATTGTCACTGAGTTTGAATCCAGTCGAAATCAGTTATACCAATATAAAAATAGACTTATTCTGGCTCATGGAAGTGTAGTCATGATGGACATGGCTGAAAAAGTTGTGCATTAAAATTGACTTAGAAGGCTTTTTTGTTTGACTCCTACGGATTGATGATGATGCGAAATATTTATGTAGCCATTTACAACGCTCATCTGCATTGTGTGTCCGCTTACCTCTCGTGGTAGCGTCGCCCACAATTTTGTGTATTGAGTGTCTAGTTTGTTGTTGTAGAGAAATGGATACATGCTTCAAGGGCAAGTCCTCCATTGAGGTTGATACGGCACATGGAATAGGTAGTGAAGGATCAATAGTACCATCCCGATCACGGATGTACCTGGCTATGATTGAGCACTTCAGTATGTTCCATTCTCGATACAAATGGGATGCAACTAGATTTGAATCAACTGTTAGTGAAGAGAGAGGATCACTTGACATGGTCGAACAATTGAGGATTGAGTGTCCATACACCTTCATTCAATTGAGTGACAGATTCAGATTTGGAACTCGACGGTATTACATATTCAAGATGTCAGAAGATGGACCTGGTAGTGGCGTTGATCTTGTGAGGCGCATGCAACCGGGTGGGGACCTAGACAAACGTTGGATCATGTTTGACCACCTCAACCGAGTAAGAGGTTGGACAACTATGTCTTGCTACGTTTATGATTCAAAAATGTGTCCCCTGATGACAATAGCCACATGCGAGATCTTGAGCGATGATGTCGATTCACAGAAGCTCATGTGGTTCGCTCTCAACAACGTGATGGAACGGAATGGAGTTCCGAACCCTTACTTCAAGGGATTTGTAGCAGACGGAGATGATGCGAACTGGATGGCGGTGAGGATTGTGTACGGGAATGGAAATCCCAATAGGAAGATGGTTGGTAGAGAAAGGTACAATGAAGTTGACTGGACCGGCTCTTTGGAGCGATACGCAGTGGAGCACATCCGGCCAGACCTCCGAGAAATGCATAAGGGACTGTGTACGAATTTCAAAGAAGCGAAGACCCCGTGGGAGGCTGAAGAGTTCTACCATTGTACCAGAGACTGGTGGCTGTCGTCAGGAGCTGCCACTGAAGATGGACTGCGAGAACTGGATGATTGGCTTGGATTTTGGCACTTTAGATTCCACCAATGGGGTGGATTCTATGAGCTTGTGAGAGTTGACTGCCTATTCATAAATATGTTATCTTACGAATCCGAATGACTACTTTGTCGTCTTACTCATTCAACATTTGGTATGTGGCTTCCAGGATCTAACGGCAGAACAAATTGCGGACACTCCTTCATGCAACCTAGGCGAGACTGTACACAGCTACTGGCAGCGGATGTCACAGAGTAGAGGGACGTGTTTGTATGTTGCTACAATAGACGACATGATGCGCTCGGTAAAGCATTCAGTTGAGTACGAGACCTATTTGAAAGACAATCTTCGAGAACAAGCAATGACCTTGATGAGCATTGGATATGGGCTCTAAAAGAGATAGTAGTAGTGACGTGTTTGTAGATCCAATTGATATAAACTGCATCCAAAGGCGGTCACGAGCCTGTGCATATATGTATAAGGATTAGAACCTTTCGGTTCCAATGCATAAACATTGCATAAATAAAAATCAAAAGTGGAAACATAATAATTATAATTCAACAAATGCGTATGTATTGAATATAAAGCTTAATATCTATTACCAGAGCTACCCTCGCTAGAGGAGTTAGAATCATCCTCTCCTTGGACTGCCTCGTCATCCACAAATGCACGCATTCCTCGAAGATATCGTCGCTTGCGACGATATGGAGGAGGAGAGACTGTGGCGTACACTAAGGCAATCCCGACTCAGGCAGCCTGAAAGTTGGAGGAGGACTCAAATACCGATCACGATTTGACGCAATAATTCTCACCCCACTGTTCAAGAGAACAAAATTGAAACGAATTAGAATTCGGATTGGAAATATTTTAAAGTGCAAATGATTGTACAATATCAAATTTGGAAACATGCTTGAGCGATACAACTTACGCACAATTAGCTGTTAGTCTCTGCCTCTTCGGTTTCTTAGGAACAGAAGTGGAGATTCCCAGATATCATGGGGCAATGCAAGGTGCATTTCATTGACTCCCCACCAGTCCTTTAATAGCTTCATGTCGTATTGTAGAGCCGCCTCATCAACCTCCTTCATCAAATCACGGTCGTCACAGTGGATGAAGACAAGAGCTCCGTCGTTGTGAAGATAAGCGTCCGCCATCTCGAACACATCCTCGATGTAGTTCTTGGCACGCTTGTTCCACTCAGGAACAGAAGTGGAGATTCCCGGGACTGGCAGATTCTTTGGGATATCTGCGCTGATCAAATCAATACCGGTGTGCTTGTATTTGATAAAATGTTCGGAGACAACAGTACGATGTCATCCAGCTTGAGCCTGCAAAGATTGAGTCAAACTCACAAGTGAGACAATTGAGCAATGCGAGAATTGATTCACATGCAAACAAGCTTGAGTTGCGGGGAGAATAAGAATACCTTGGCAATCGTTTCGTGTAGCCTCAACCACCGTGGATCAGTGCCTTGAGTTCCTTGAGCGTCGTCCACTAGTGCAGACAATGAAGTGCACTCAACATACACCGTATGGATTGCTGATCAAAGATGGAAGAGGTAGCAGAGGGAAATTGATTGCGCTTCTTTCGCAATTGTCGAGCCGTTGCATGATAGGCATTAGAGATGGAAGAATCTAGAGCTTGGGGAGTAACGCAATCACCTTAGCCTTGCTCTAACGGTGGTTCGAGATCGTCGTCATCCTCGTCCGACTCCTCTGTGGCCGCCTCTTGTCTAGTCGCCTCCTCTTGCCTGGCCACAATTTCTGTCTCAGCTCTCTCCTTCTCAACCCTCTCCTTCTCAGTTGCCTCCTTTGCAGCCTTCTCCTTCTCTGTTGTCTCCTTCTCAGCCAATGCCAGTTGCTCTTTCTCTAGCTTCTCCCTGGCCGCCTTCTCCTTCCTCGTCTCGCGCTTCTTCTTCAATGGGGGCGTTGCTTCCTCTGTCTACTCTTCTTCAACATCAACTTCCACAGGCACTCCACCGTCGTGCGTGGTTCTCTCCGCTTGTTCCACGGAGGGTGTAAAGTTTCCTCTAAAGTCTAAATACCAGCATCCTAACTCGAGGTGTGCGTGCTTGTATTTCTTGAGCTGCTCTGCGGTGTACATCACAAGGTCAGATTCCTTCTGAATCCACGAATGGAAGTACGGAGGAAAGCAATCCTTATGGATTGTCTCCTTTGCAAGAAGCATTCGTACAAAGTACCTACAATTCAGAGCACTCGAGTCAGCAACAATTTCCATCACGCACTTATAATGCATTTTTATAAACTTGCATAAATTGAACATAACAATGAAAAGCATCAAAATAGAACAAGAACCTGTAAACAACGCGCTTCACGACTTCGGCACATCCAGGGAACTCTTTGAATACAACTCTTTGAATACAGCCTTGAATACAGCCTTATTCATTGTACAATCGCATGACACATGTAGGAAAGTAGCATAGATAACAGATCTACATTTAGTGACTACGCTGCTTACGCATGCGGGATCTACGTATCATCTCTGAATGCTCTCTACTACAACTACGACGGCAGAGTTGTGGGGAACTAAGGCGCCCATGAATCGCCGGCAATGCACGGACAATCATCAACACCGGAGATAGGAGCGGAGGTGGAGGTGACGTTGGTACGTAGCCCTCGGCCAAAGGCATATCCGGAGGAGAGGTAGGAATGTTGTCAACCGTAGGAGGAAACCCTCAGGGGAAGTTGGCACGAACGGAGGCAACTCAGGCATGGTAACTAAAGGAGGAGAAATTGCAATCTGACTACTAGGCTGTTGCATTCTCAAGGACGAGAACGCAAATGGATCAATCTGATAGCATGTGCAGAACTTCTCCTCGACACTCTCCACATCACTGAGGTCAATTACCTGAGTGGATGTAGCTACAAGTACAGAGTCATCACCCTGAAAAGAAAAATAATCACGTATGACGATCATTAAAAAAATGAATTCATAGTTATGGTAAAAAAATCCACAAGGCCGCACAAACACCACAGCACGCGTTCCTCACATGGCCGCACGGACACAACACATAACTGCCAATGCAAGAAAACTAGAAGCCAAGAACGAAATTCAACAAGCAGCGTATGGCTCATTGAGTGAAGCCCCATGAACACAATTGGTGCACTTCTAAAAGGAGCTCGTTCACGAGTGCCTCACAAGGCCGCACGAACACAACAAAAAACTGCCAATGCAAGAAATCCAAAATCCAAAAACAAAATTCACCTGGTAGCGTTTTGCTCATCGAGTGAGGCCCCATGAACACAGTTGGTGCACTTCCAAAGGGGGCTCGTTCACGAGTGCTTCCCAAAGACTCTCAAATATAGCACACAATTGCCCACAAATGTCCAAAGATTATCAAAATGATCAAAATCTATTTGATTTATTCCATACCTACACACAAATATTTACACACCAGACTCACAACCTCTGTGGTAAATCCAAAAAACCTCTGTGGTAAATCCAAGGTTCGTGACAGCCCTTGTGTTTTGTTTGCCATGGTTCCATGGTCTGCTTGGTTCGAGAACCAGGAGGGTTGGATAGGGGTTGGTTTTGAGACCACATTCCAGGGGTGCGGGTTCTAGAAACAATTTGTTGTTTCCATGTCAATCCTCGGTGCCATGGTTGCCCTGGGGTTAATTGTTCCATGGCTTAAGCGGTTCGAGAACCGGGAGGGTCTGATTGTTGTCTGGAGTCCAGACTACTCTCCAGGGGTAAGGGTTTAGGAAACATGATGCTGTTTCAAGTCCATCCTCTGTGCCGTGGTCGCATGGCTTACATGGTCTGAGAACTCGGAGGGCCAGATAGTGGTCTCGGGGCCGAGACCACATTCTAGAGGTGAGGGTACTCACTGCTTGTTGGTGCCACAGCTTGGGTGCGTAAATTTTCAGACTACTGTCTGATTTCCCAAACTTTATTATAGTATGTTGTATTACATTCATGTTTGCAACAAACGCTACGTAGTATGATTGCCGTCCTGACCTTCCAATACTCTAAGGTCATCCACGTATTAGAATTTCTCGCTATTTTCAATTGAGTCCCAAAATGGAGCCTTGTCTTCATCATCAAAGTGTTCCTGCAGTGCAATCGATAACTCCTCCGGAATCACCTCGTTCACATCGATGTTGCAAGGGTCAGGTAGGCCTAGCAACTCACATATGTAGTGTGACCACATCAGCTGCCACACCATCGGGTCCCTCGGAGAGTCGTCCCAAATATCACACGGAACCCCATATCTATCTAGAACATCTTTGTCTAATAGCATCACTGCCAGATCTATCCAATGAGTTTTGCAATGTGGAAATTCCCACAGCCACAATTCCACTGCTCCCTTGACTGAGGCAATAGGGTACTGCATCTGGAACGTGAACCCATTCCTAGTGACTTTGGGATACACTGATTTGTCCCTACTGCCCAATCCTTCCCATTCATTGTTTGACAAACAATCGTCAATCTGTCGAACTCCATGTGATGAGTTCAACAAGCCGTAAGCTCTGTACTGACCGGCAAAAAGCATCCAGTAGTATCCTTCCGGGTCGTCCCCCCTCGTCTGTAGCACACCAAATTCCACGGACCCGTTCCTACCACGGACTTCTAGCTCCACAATTATTGATGATGCTACTAAGCCAAAACGGACAGCGAGATCTAGGGCCGAAACTCGAGCGTATTTATCCCAACCCATCTCTACTACCATGGGAACCTCGTGACCTATAACTTAGATGCGGGCCATGGAGACAGACGGAAATACGACAGCTGCAGCAGCTAATGGACCGTGATGGAGATCGCCAGCAAGTTTAGGGAGAGGCATACCATTTGGACGGCATATCTATATGCCTTTGCTATCTTTGATTTCTAATATAGCATCATGATGCCACATGAACTTTGCCAACATTATCTCTAGAATATAGCAAATTTTACAGCGTTCACCCCTAAATACTATTATAGTCGCAATCTTATACATTGTCACTCAGATTAGCATTCTTAGTGCACCTTAAACTGAAATTCAAAAGGCTACCATAATTCCTAAACCTGGCGCTTTTGGCTCTATGCATCGAACCTTTGCCCATGTTGCAGTAATGCGGCGCTTTCTATATATTAAAAATGTCGCCTTGCAATACTCTAAACCCAAATATATGATAGACCAGCCGACGGCCTTTCTGTCAAACGAGAGCCTTTTTCTGGCCAAACATCTGGATGTTAGTTCCATAGTCTAAGCCCTTTAACAGATTAGAAAACATATACGTCGGTTTGGGAGACTGTCATACTGGTAGTCGTCCTGTTGGATGGGCGTGGTGTCTATGGTGGGTCTGCTGTTATCATGGAGAGCTTGTTAGACAAGGTCGTAGACATCACCTGTGTCTGCGATGACGTAATACCATTTCAGCCTGCTATTCAAGTGGAGATAGATGGGCAATACGAGCAGCGCTCTACCGTGGTTGACCGCGGGAAACAACGTGCGAAATTGATTGAGTGTGATGAACCAGAGGTTGCGTTTGATTCAGATCACAATGACGATGCATGCATCGTCAATCATGCATACTCCAAAGTTGGAAACATTCCTTCTGGTACATATTCCAAGGATTTGCTGGGACACAAGTCTGATCATGCTGTGATGAAACCGTTCAGTAGGGATTTTTTGCTTGGGAAAATGTCGACCGTTAGGCTGATAGACTCATACAACCGGAATGCAAATGTGACACGTAGACCATACGGTTGATCGCAAACTCAAACTTGCCTTGTGTGGTTGGACACCCTAAACCTCAACTTTTAATAAAGAGATGCACTTGAAAAGTTTATTTCTCTGCACACATATGATGCATGGATGTCTTGTCAGTGCGGACCTTGGAATCACCATGGACCATGGACACCGTGGGCAATCAGGGATTCACCATGGACCAAGGTTGGATGGATATGATTCATGGATTTGTTGTTCTCTTTGAGGGACTCATGTAATACTTCGATGTTCTTTTTTTCCATGTGAACTCTGTTGTATACAAACTGCTTAGACTTATACACGTATTGCATGCTTGTAAATTGCCTGCTTGTTTCACCATAGACCTTGGACACTGTGGGCAGTTAGTGATTCAGGCAAAGACCATGGACCAAGGACACCGTGTGCAGTTAGTGATTCACCATAGACATTGGACACTGTGGGCAATTAGTGATTCAGGGATTCACAACGGACCAAGGACACCGTGGGCAGTCAGGGATTCACCATGGACCAAGGCTGGATGGATATGATGCATGGACGCGATATCCTCTGTAAGGGACTTAGTTAATACTACAATGTTCTTTTTTTTCCACACGAACTCTATTGCATACAATCTGCTTCTTATAAATGTTGGACTTTCCCACCCTTTTAATAAAGAGATGCATGTGAAAAGTTTGTTTCTCACCTGTGTAAATGATGTTTTCGACCAGGATATTCAAATTTACCACAATAAAAATATCATAAACGACTGCATTTTAATTTTTACTGTGGTAAAAACACAGTTTTCGACGGGAATTTACCTATGGAATATTCGAATCTATCAGTGAATATTCGAATATTATGTTCTTTTTAGTAAAAAATCTGACAATTCTCCGCTCTCCGCTCTCCATTTTCGGCTCTCCCATCCACCGCTCGCACGGTAGCCGCCCTCACCGATAGACCTACCGGTAACTCCTAATTTACGGTTAACATCAATGCCCTCTTCGGTTGATGGAGCCGTAGATTGAGGGAAAATGACTACGCCACGATTCCCAAGCTCATGAAGTCCTTCATTGATGCTGAATCTCAGCCCGTCATTCCGCACCTTATTGAGGAATTCCCAAACTTCAAAGGGTTCGTTGAAGGGTACTTGTAATGACGCTCTGCAAGGTCATACCAATGCTCAACAGTTCAAGTTCTACAAAGATTCCAACGGGTGGCCTTTAATGCAGTACAAAATTCTTTGTACAGACAACGACTGGTTGCCAAAGGAGGGTGGGGGAATTTGATTGTGGGAGGAGACTGCAGATGGACGGCCAGTGGTGCCCAATGGAGAGCCTCGCCCATTGGCCGTGAATCAGATGGGATGCCTTGATGAGATTTGCAAAGGCCTTAATGGATTCATTGCTCTATGGGGCACTATGGCTAATGAGGATTTGTCTGGAGAATTCAAGAGGGTGAATGAGCCCCTCAAATACTATTGGCACGGGGTGAGATCTGCGCTAACCACGCCAGTTCGGGCGCGGGAGATTTTGCAATATGGATTTTGGCCATCTTCGAGGTTCGCACCTGAAATGGAGGACCAATTTCTGGATGACGGGACAATCCGTGAGGAGTTTGCCGAGGATGCTCCCTTTGTTGGCCGTAGGCGTGACCGCCCTGCCCCTTCATTTCGCGTTGGTCGTGATCTGTACGCTGGCTATTTCCTCGTGGTGTGCCCTGCAGATGACGACCTCTGACCATTTTGGCTGGCTTAAACCTTGACGAATCCGAGTCCTGATCCTGGACATGTGAATTTAATTCAGATGTAGTATTGGACACTTGCTTCACGGCAACACGTCGATGTGGACACATATGACGGTTGGGATACAAAAGAAGGGAATTCTTAGCGGGACGATAGGTGTTTCCAACCAAATTGGTCCCATACAGATTGAATCATGACAGCGTGGAAGCCGCGTACAAGAGAAGAGACTTCTTATCCAAGGATTAAAATCCCTCAAACACAAATCAACATAATCAAAACATCTATTGACTCGTATGTATCAGATTCCGTTAATGGGGCATCCCCGCCTTGAGGATGATTTGAATGTAGGCTAATGTGTAGGAGAGATTTGTAGTGATTCGTATTGTGTGGATCTACAATGGCAATGTCCTTATTGTAGAACATTGTATTACATTTATTGAAATTTATCGAGGAGCCTATGCACTATGCATTTTGAATTTTGTATTTTGGTGCTGCTTTCACATTACATGGACGGATGGGAGGAACATATTTGTCATTGATATCTCACTTAAAATAGATCATCAATTATAAGTGTGATTCCATTCGATTAAATCATTGTTGGCTGAGACAAGAATATTATAATTGCCTTAGTTATGCGTCGTACCAGTTTGAGAATGGTTATGTAGTGGTTATTGTTGTGTCAACATTCCTAATATTGCTCAAAGAAATGCAACACAGATTTCAGGACTTCAACAATTAAATATGACTACTCTTAATTTAATAGATGACTATGAGTGATCCAATGTAGTTAAGTCTCAATTTAACGAATTGTCTCAATATAATGACTACTTATTATCATCCAGACTTGGGGTCATAATTAAATTGAGACTGCACATTGTGTCATTTTAATGAATATTGCCTTTTTTGTTCTTAAAGGGTGTTTTATGTGTTTTGTATATTTTTTAGAAATTTTTGTATTTAATTTTGTTGTTTCAATTTTGAATTTTTGTTGTTGTTGTTGCTTTTTTTGGGGTCTTGTTGAAATTATTGTCGTAGCACGTGATACTGGATATTCCCCTTGAACGCACTTTTTCGTATTAAAAACGCTCGTAGAGGTGATTTCCGAGTTATTGTTCCGCGGAGACTCTGTGAAGTGGGAAGTTTCCGGAGATGGTCCCGGACTGGTGATCTCTCTCTCTCTATCACCAGCTGAATCCCTCTTTCCTACTGAACCGGGCCTTCTCCTACTGACTGACCCGGTTACGACTAGATCTCGTATCTTTCCGGGGAGGACTTCTTACTAATCTTCCTCTCCCCCGGTCCACTGTTATGACCTGATCCGGTTTCGTTTAACCTCCCGTGATCCCATATTCCCCCTCGCCTGGACCTTCCGAGTGCTGGCTCCTCAACCGGACTACCCGTCCAGGAGTTCTGAGCAACCCGGAGTACCCCCTCCTACCTGCCCAGCGACTAATCCGGATTACCTAGCTTACGGAACTTAGAAACCACTCTTTCAAAGAGTCCTCAAATCACCCAAATACCATATTCAGACTTCACACCCGAATCACTTGAGAACCCGGACTGCCTACCCGGTTACCACGGGACTCTTGACTACTGTACCATTCCACAAACAACCCCACAGCACATACACAATTTTCGGATAATGCTCTACAGCAGTTTGCTTTCAAGGAAATAGTAATACAAGAAGACCCCAAGAATGCCAAGCATTCTTGGGCAAGTAGTGGTCCTCAACCACTGGACCGGATTTCCTGCCCAGATCCTACAAACTCGTGATCCGGAAATCAAGGGAAATCACATCCAAAAGATCCCAATCCTATCCTACTGGCAAAAGCGCCTAACCTACCACGAAAAGGTCCTATTCACACGCGGGCTAGTCTACCGAGCCTAATGCCTACTCCCTAGCCTGATCAGGTTCACATTGCAACCCGGATCCTACTGATCTTCCTGCCCCTCCGGGCCACTGACCCTGTCGCCCTCAGAGCCCCCATCCTCTTCTTGATTGGATTTCGGAGAAGCATCCTCCTTCTTCGTGGACCGGCGCTCCCGGACTTCCCCCTGGTCACTTTCCCCCTCGGACACCGGTTGACTCCCATCCGGCTCGTCCTCCTGGGTCTTGTTCTCCTCCGGTTCTCCCGCATCCACTTCGCACTCCTCTGGCTCACCGGCATCCGTCCTGTCTTCTTGACCACGTGCATTCGGTTGGCCGTCTACCTCTTGGTCTTCCCTGGGTATTGACTTCCTACCCGGGGTGGTTCCGGCTTCCGCCAAATCAGCAGCCTGGTCTGCCAAATTAGACAGGCTGGCCTCCGACTAGTTTCCTCCCATACTGGGGATTTCTCCACGGCATTCTCAGCATCGGACTCGCAGCCGGTCTTGAAGTCTGTTCCGGAGTGGATTGGCCTCCGGCCATCATCCTATCCCTCTCCCCCATTCTGGGTGCATCCTGCGATACATGGAATGCGGCCAGCAATTCACTACTGGCTAAGGGTGCATTCATACCTCTCTGATTTGCTACCCTCTCATCCGTTTCGGACCCGGATGGGAATCTTGCTTGATGCTCCGTCAGCAGTTTCCGGAATTCCACCAACCCTGCTTCGACCCTTGCGGCGTACTTCTTTACCACATTCGTCAATCGGGCAGCACCGTCCAATCCGGCTTCGACCACCTTCTCCCGGTACAACCGGGCCTCCGTCTGGGCCTCCCCATCCGGTTTGAACAGCGATGCAAGGAGCCGGTAAGTAGGCGACTTCTGCTCCTCCAGAGCCCAGATCTCACTATGTTGCCTTATCAGTACCAGGGTCCTTTCCGAAGCTTCCCTCCGGAGCTGGTCTACTTCCTCCCTCATTTTCTGGAGCAACTCCGGGTACCTCTCCACCTGTGTACCCCGGATGACACGCCCAACTTCCTTCAACGAAGTACAGATGGGACGGTACTTACCTTCCATCGTCTCTAATGCCTCCCTGACTGGTTTGAGGAAGTCCTCCTCCGATTCTCGTAGGGGGATGTCTTCCAGTTCCGGTCCTGCATTCCGGGGAGCCTGCTCATAAGTCCGGATCTCCTCTGGGTACTCCTCTCCGTCCCACACCGGTTTCGAATCTCGCGCCCTCTTGGTTTTCACCTTGACGTTCTTCTGGGTTGCAGGTGGAGCCATCCTTCTCACCTCCGGTCGGGACAACAAGCCAGTTCTGCTGGTCCCCGCTCCTCCTCCTGGAAGCGCCGTCTTCTTCTTGGCCGGACTTCTCACCCCCGGAATAGGAACTACCTCCAACTTCTTCTTCTCCCCGGCTGTGAGGCACCCATGTTTCTCGTACAAGTGGTAGATAAATGGGGCTAATGGGCATCCCTTCTTGTGGTCGAGGTTACGCGCCCACTTCTGCGTGTTCCGGTGGATCAGGATCGCCCAGTTAATCCGTTTCTTCCGGAGAAGGGCGGAGTAGATACCCCGGGCCAGCGTCACAGTGAGGGTGGTGGGCTTCTCCGGACTGAGGATGGGCACTACGTACTGGAGCAGCCGTTGCTCCCGGGGCTGTATGCAATCCGCCACCTTGAATCCGTCCTTGTTCGAGAGATGACTGAACCGCGTCTTCACCCAGTCCGTGTCGCCCTTGCCTCCTGGTTCCAGGTCCTCGTTGGTGTCCGGGAAGTCGTACAGTTCCCGCCACATCTCCCGGGTCCAACTGCCATACTTCGCCCGGATGGTTGTCCGGATGGCGTTCACCATCGGCCCGCCCTCGATTTCCTCCAGCATGCGGGAGTCCTGCACATCCCACACTCTCCCAAACAATCCCAAACACCCCATCTTCCGGAGGTCCTGCATTAGCTCGTCGAAGACTTGTTCATGTTGCGGGATGTCCGGGCAGATACGTTTCTCCGGAATCTTGGCCCCGGTTTCCCTGCGTGCCATGGCTGCGGACCCCGAGCGGAATTCTTCACTCCTCTGGATGTGACGCAGCTCCTTCTCCGGATGCGCCCTCTCTTTCCTCGGTAAACCTCGCGCCTCTCGCTCCGGGCGCTTCCCTTGCCGCTTCCGTGGTGTTCTTCTAACCTCCCGGAGACCCCGCGACCCTTTTCCTGGCTGTGCACTTCCTTTCTTCCTCAAACTCCGCCGGAAATGGCGGTGCGCACTGTCCGGAGGTTCGCCTATTTCAAATTTTAACCTTGCGTCGCTGTCTCTCATCGGGTGTTCAGTTTCTCTCACTCCCGGACGCTTAGAACCTGCACAATATGGTCGCTCAATGCTCTCTACTTCCGGTCCCACATTATCAATTCTACGGCTATCCGGAAGCTCGAAATTCTGCTGGCGCGGACAACTGGAGCTGTAGAGAGTGAATGAACAGTGGATCGCCCAGTTTAGAGCGGCCCACTTCAATGCTCGGACTGTGGCCGGGTCCATCGGAGACACGGCCTCACCTATCCGGTCTCTCATCCGGTTTCCCACCAGAATCTACTGTCGGTCTAGTCCTGTAATAATTCCTCTAGGCTACGCCCGGATGGTACTCTCTTCCTAAATAAATAACTGGGCCTTTATGGCCACTACTTCTCCTATTTATGGCGGAAAGACTACTCCTAGTTGCCCTAGAAACCCTAACTAGCCGCTTTCGGTAAAACGAGGTTTGACAACCCCGGGCGGAATTCTTCACTCCTCCGGATGTGGCGCAGCTCCTTCTCCGGATGCGCCCTCTCTTTCCTCGTTAAACCTTGTGCCTCCCGCTCCGGGCGCTTCCCTTTCCGCTTTTGTGGTGTTCTTCTAACCTCCTAGAGACTCCGCGACCCTCTTCCTGGCTGCGCACTTCCTTTCTTCCTCAAACTCCCCCGGAAATGGCGGTGCGCACTGTTCGGATGCTCGCCTATTCCAAATTCTAACCTCGCGTCGCTGTTTCTCACCGGGTGTTCAGTTTCTCTCACTTCCGGACGCTCAGAATCTGCACAAGACGGTCGCTCAATGCCTTCTACTTCCGGTCCCACACTATCAACTCTACTGCTATCCGGAAGCACGAAATTGTGCTGGCGTGGACGACTGGAACTGTAGAGAGTGAATGAACAGTGGGTCGCTCAATTTAGAGCGGCCCACTTCAATGCTCAGATCGTGGCCGGGTCCATCGGGGACCCGTCCTCACCTATCCGGTCTCCCATCCGGTTTCCCACCGGAATCTGCTGTCGATCTAGTCCTGCAGTAATTCCTCTAGGCTGCACCTGGATGCCACTCTCTCTCTAAATAAATGACTCGGCCGTTATGGCCATTACTTCTCTTATTTATGGCGGAAAGACTACTCCTAGTTGCCTTAGAAACCCTAACTAGCTGCTTTTGGTAATACGAGGTTTGATAGCAGTGTTCTACGTTTCAACAACATATGAGCAAGGTGTGATTGAAAAAGTCACAATCGCTGATTGCCAAACTTGGAATGCACATCACCTAGCTACAAACTTGCGCTTTGAAGAGTTATTGCATACTTACTCTTTGTTGCAGCATTTGAGCAATGCCAAGTTTTTAGTTTGCGATGGTAACCACCGACTGTAAGGGTGGACGAATGTTTTCTTCCAATATTCCTTGTTGGCAATGAAGTGGGATTACTCCATTGATACATTTGTCATTGATACTAGGGATCGTATTGGCTCAATAATGCAGGCCATGCACGACATCAAATAGTATATCACGTTATTATCCATTCTCGTTGACTATCGTACAAACACTTGGTTCTATTTTTCAATGTTTTATATACTCAAAAATTTTGGTGCAGATCTATTGAAAACTCTCACGTGAAGAAGAACTTGGTACATGATTTGCACCAAGTTTGCAAGTTCGGATTGATTACGGTTGAGCAGATGAAAGGCATCATTAGTGCTTTCAATTTCAAACTATCTACAATCAATGCGCGTCAATTGTGGTACCATCCCTTGGCAAAGACCTACACAACACTCATATTTATCTAAGTCAATCCGTCTGCTCTTGTGCTTTCAAATCTTTTACATCCAATGAAAGTATCTTGTTGCTTTCTTAGACTTTCTATTTCAGCAAGACATAGCAAAGGCAGAAGATAATGCGGTGAAGGAGTATAGTCAGCTGATGCCCAAAGAAGAGATTACCAAGAACTGCATGAAGATAGCTATATTGAAGGGTATCAAAGACAAGACCACAAAGTTGAAGGTGAAGCTGCTTTTCTATTGCGAATCCAATCTATGGTGACCAAAATTTTCAAGAGGTATGTACTAGCCACCTCTTCAACTGTCATGCTCTGTGTACAAAGCTCAAACCTAAAGAATCCATGTTTTGTAGGTCAAAAAACACTATGTGTTGGCGGTAAAATAGTTACCTACCGATAGTTACTACCAACCTTTTTTACTAGGTTGGTAATTTTCCAAATTACCTTCGAAAGTGGATCTAAAACGACATTTTGTTCGATCTGAGTGTTACAAGTCAGATCGAGTTGTACATGTATAAAAGTAGTAGAGCCAAACCTCTTGGCAAGCATTGTTTTTTCCCATTCTCATTTCCTATCATGTTATTTTGCTTCCTTGTGTGTTTTGCAGGGTTCTTCTCTACTTTGAGCTCTCTTCTATCTTCTTGCTGCTCATTTACAATTAGAAACCCTTCTCCTTTATCTTCTTTTCTCGCCTTAGAGCAATGCTGAGATCTCAGATCTACTACCGAGTAGAGTTTGGAAGTCCTTGGTCTACTATCGAGGTGAGTTCGGAAGTCCCAAATCTACTACCAAGTAGAGTCGGAAGTCCTTGATCTACTACCGAGATGAGTTCGGAAGTCCCAGATCTACTACCAAGTAGAGTCGGAAGTCCTTGATCTACTACCGAGGTGAGCTTGGAAGTCCCAGGTTTAGTACTAAGTAGGGTCGGAAGTCCCCGATCTACTACTGAGGTGAGTTCGGAAGTCCCAGATCTACTACCAACTAGAGCCGGAAGTCCCCGATCTACTACCGAGGTGAGCTTGGAAGTTCCAGATCTACTACCAAGAAGGGTCGGAAGTCCTCGATCTACTACCGAGGTAAGCTCGTAGTCCCCAATCTACTACTGAGGTGAGCTCGGAAGTCCCCGATCTACTACCGAGTAGAGTTTCATTGTCTCTGTTTTCTGTATTCCTTCTAAAATTCCCTCTCCTACAGCTTGGTAGTAAACTACCAATCTCTTTTAAAGAAAGGGGAATTACCACTATGCTTCCAAGTCACTTAAACCAGAGATGCAACTAAACAAGCTGCAAGTCATTACAACGCATAAAGCAAGTCCTGAAAGGAAGATTTCGTGGTTGGTTTGGTGGAACAATTCTTCTGAAACACGGGCCGCACAAAAGTTTCCTACAAATACAAGTTTGCAAATTTTGAATCGTTGGATAGAGAATGTGAATGTGAATGTGAAAATATACTTGAGAAGTGAAGAATGAAACTTTGGAACATTGGCTTCTTGGACATTGGCTTCTCAAACCTCTTTGGGAGATCTGGCTTTAAAAAGAGTGCCATTTTTGGTAAACACGCTGTAACAAACCTCCCACGGTTTGCCACCAACTCCTACAAAAATATCAAAATACGATATAAAAATGATCTAAGGCTTACCACCCAACCATAGAGAGGAGATCACACACAAGAAGTGACTCTACCTTCTTACCCCCGAGCCTTTACATAATAGTTCCTTTCCCAAAGGAACTAGACTCTACTTCTAGTCTTTTTACTTTCTATCCCAATCTTAGATCTAAGTCATAGATCTTTCTATCATTTACTTCCAGATCTAGAGTAGTTTTATCTCTTTACCATCTAAATACGTCAATTCCAATGCACCTCATACAGAGTAGTGTAACTCTAGTGCACCTCATCTTGAGTTGTCTAACTCTTCTGCACATGTTCTCAATCTTGAGTGGTCTAGCTCTAGTGCACCTCATCTTGAGTTGTCTAACTCTTGTGCACATGATCTCAATCTGGAGTGTTCTAACTCTTATGCACATGATCTCAATCTGGAGTGTTCTAACTCCAGTGCACTAAAGATGGAGCTGTCTAACTCCAGTGCACATGTTGTCGACTTGGAGTTGTCTAAAACGGATCAAATATGCAAAGAAGTAAACGTACAATGTAATAGTAAATATATTAATAAAATATAAATATTGCACTTGCAATCCGTATTTTTTTTCAAAATCAAAACACTTAGTCTTTGAAATGGAAATCTTTAACTTCAAAGTCAAACACGCAAATATAAAATGAGAAATAAGTCAGAAGAAATCTACAACGTTCAATGAACTAGTCATAGTAAAGACTCTGTATCGCTTACATCAAAGCGCAAAGTATCACAATAATAGTCAAATACACACTATCACATAGAGCTAGCAAGCAAGCCATACTCTCCATCGTCTCCTATCAACAGCGGCTTAAGTAGAATTATACAAAGCCAAACTTTGGTTGATGACTTCGATCTGAGCTGATGGAATTTTGATCATGCATTTGACAGTACCTCGTTTGATCCTAGACTTCCATGCTGTCATCAAAGCATTTATTTCTTCCCAAAGTGGACGTTTGGTATCATCAACCTTCCAACGCAAACCTCTCGAGGTGTCCCATCTAGTGTAGTAGTCCTGTACAATTTGATCCCTTCGTAAAGGTCTCAACCCACCCTGAATGATGGCAATGGACGACCCTGCATCTGCCCAACGTAAATGTCATCCTCTGCAAACTCTTCCCGAATGTCACCGTCTTCTACGTATTGATCCTCCACAATCGCTTCAACCCGAGATGTGGGCCAGAAGCCGTCTTTCAAAACATTGGACGGTTGCGGAGGCTCTTGAAGCGCTACTTTCACATCCCGTGAATAATGAATCAAGTGCTCATAGCGTCTTCTGAATTCCCCGGTGACGTCCTCGTTGCACAAATTCTCCCAATATTTGATAAATCCAGATATACCTTTCGAGATGTCTTCCACGTTCCTCATCGAACGCTGCTCAACAGGAATTGGCACTCTACGAGGCCACAGCCTCCTACCTTCGGAATCCTCCTCCCACAACTTGATCCCTCCACCTTCTTTGGGCAACTTGTCTACGTTCGTGCAGAAAATCTTGTACTTCATCACCGGACAACCAGTGGAGTCAAGGTAGAACTTGAACTGTTGTGCCTTGCTGTGCCCTACAAGTGCTTCATCTCCCTCCAGAATACTGCCTTTGATGAATCCTTTGAAATCGGGCACTTCTTCGACAAGGTGTGGGATAGTGGGGATAGATTCCACATCCATGAAGGACTTCATGAGCAAAGGAATCGTGGGAAAGTTTTCCTTCCGCAACAACATGCTCCACCTTCCAAACAACGCATCGATGTCATAGTGGGTGTATCCCACCAGCATAAAATTAACATATACTTCACGAAATATTTTTTTTGCAATGAGAAGAGACCAAAAACAAAAAACATATCTATTCTTGTTGTCCCCGGTAGCATTGTCCATTTGCACAAGGAGAACGGGTGGCAAAGGAGTCGCTAGAAGAGAGGTTCCTGCGATGGGACGCAACGATGGTTCACAAGTCTCTGCCACCTTAAGCACAACATCAAACAATGGAGATGACCTTGATCCCACAAACAATTCCCCAGATGCAAACTTAGGAGGCAACTCTGGATCCCGCAACAACCTAGCTATTGAGCCGATAGTGTAATTGGAATGGTGCGAGAATAGATCGAGGCCGTAATGCGCATAGCGCACATCGCCGTGGCCATGTGCAAGCATACCAGTAACGGAAACGGGCAACTTCACAAGGCCATCAATCTCTTTGCTCTTGTAGGAGAAAACCGGAGAAGCCGTTTTTGCGTGGTCCATCTTGTCATGGATGATCGTGAGACACTCGTGGGGCAAGTTGAAAGATGGGGTGCGGTTGGCGTAATAGAACTCTCGGTGCGCACGCGCAAGAGCCAGATGCTTGTCTAATCTCTTAGCCCAGAGCAATGCCTACTGGGATCCTGCTATTGATCCCCTCCAAAGAGAATGATATTTGTCGCACGTTGTGCACCGAGCAAAATTGTCACCTGTTTTCTTTGCGTCAAACTCACTAAAGGTGAATGTCCTAATCGTGCTCGAGTTTGAAGGCAAGACATCCTTCAACCCGAACGCTGCATTCACCGTGTTCAGTTCGGGAATGGTGTCTTTCCACTGAAAGGTTGTAGGCAGAATCATGGAAACAACCTTCTCCCCGGACTTGAGCGTCTTCAAGCGGTGGGGCATGTGGTCTGCGGATTTCTCTGGCGGTTGCTTGAACGGTGTGATTACGAGGCTTCCGGATTCCCGAATTTCCATGAGGATGCGCTTGCCGCCCCTGCACCCCGTATGTTTGATAACGGTAGAATGTTGCTTTGGGGACACCTGCAATATGCATCCATGCTCGCACGCAAACATCAATACCTTCGATAGTCACAACCCTCCCGTTTTGAGAATCATGGTGAATCTGCCTGTGGATATCCATCTTTATGTGGAAGCTGAACTGGAAAGAGGTGCCTTGATACATACGTTCGCGGAAGGCACGAATTTTATCCCTCGGAAAGGGTTGAACGCAATTCTTGTTGCAACAAACTTTGCTAGTGACGGAGTTGATAGAGTCTTGAGTGAAGAGTTGCTGCGATTTGATGGAAGTCTCCCACGGCAGATTCCTCACTGTACTAGTATATCTCGACGACCTAGCGGAAGAGGGCTGCGTGAGACTAGCTTGGTGACGGTTGTAGTTGTCGCGAAGTTCATGATCATGGAGGCCAGCTCCATAGATATGAACAAGCTGAATCGGCCAAGCCCGCAATGAGTACCTCCACTCGCGAGGGATGTCTACCACAGAGTGACTCCGGACTATGTGAACAGCAACGTGAGTGTCTCCAAGTGGTCCGTTCGCACCGAGGACAAGATCTGAGCTGACGCTATGACAAGTGCCGTCCCCAACATGCAAGCCGCCGTCATTGAACAGAGCTACACGCTGAGTATTCCACTGACGTCGCAGAATGCCTTTACAATCCAGATCCTCGACGTCAAGTGTGTGTTGGGCCTTAGCTTCGTCGTCCGAGGAGTCGATTCCAGCAATGGACATGTGAGTAGGGTCCATGGCACCAGTAGAGGACCTGAAGATACTTGAAAGATAGCAAGCCCTTAAGTTAGAGTATAGAACATTATAGATGGCTCCCCATATGCTTGATTAGCTTGACGCAAGCTAAATCACAAGAGGGATTCGGAAGATGTACATACGGAACTGGAGGGATTCGAAAGTAAAAGGGTGGATACACTTGGAGTCCCGAGCGTAAGGCTATGGTCAATCTTCAGATTTCATATAGGTCAACTCGACCAAATCTGTCTTGACCATGTCTCAATGTAGGTCTGCCAGACCTGTCGTAGCACGTGATACCGGATATTCCCCTAGAACGCACTTTTTCGTATTAAGAGCGCTCGTAGAGGTGATTTCCGGGTTATCGTTCCGCGGAGACTCTGTGAAGTGGAAAGCTTCCGGAGATGGTCCCGGGCTGGTGATCTCTTCTCTCTTTGTCACCAACTGAATTCCTCTTTCCTACCAAACCGGGCCTCCTCCTACTGACTGACCCGGTTACAACTGGATCCGGTATCCTTCCGGGGAGGACTTCTACTAATCTTCCTCTCTCCCGGTCTACCGTTATTATCTGATCCGGTTTCGTTTAACCTCTGATTCCCCTCAGAGGGTTCTCCATTCACATTAGTGGTGCTGGATTGAAAGACACACCCCTCCCTACTGATTCAAGTGATGGGAAATTCACTACCTTCCGGTTATCCTAACTCCACTCCTCAATCTGGGTAATTCCCGTACTGCACTTCAGCTGCAGATTCATCCCAAACCCACAGCCGGTCACTTAAGTGCAACCCGGGTTTCCCCCTTCTAAAGATTCCTACAACAACTTGATAACCGGGATGGACCCTTATCCAGATATCCGGAATTGGTTGGACTCCTAATCAGTTCGTTTTACTCTGATTCTTCCGGCTCTACTTATTACTTGGTCTACCCAGGTACTGGCATCTCAACCGGACTACCCGTCCACGAGTTCTGAGAGAACCGGAGTACCCCCTCCTACTCACTCAGCCATTAACCCGGATTATACCTTGTAACCAAGCACGAAACAACCCACCTTCAAACAATCTCTGAGTTTGCCCAATACCCAGACTCTTAACTGGATCTACAACAGAACCCGGTTACTCTAGCTATTCCGTACCTTTCTGTCACATGGTCTATCCAGGTGCTGGTACCTCAACCGGACTACCCGTCCAGGAGTTCGGAGAGGACTGGAGTACCTCCTCCTATCCTCTCAGCCACTAACCCGGATCCCACCTTGCAACCGAGCACGAAACAACTAGATCCACCACAGAATCCTATCAACCCTTCTGGTTACCAAGGAACTAATTGGACCACGATCTCAATCAACAACCACACACACACACACACACAAACACTCCGGTCCGTAGAAGAGTATGCCTATGATCATTTACAAAGAGAAAATGGTACACAAAAAGACCCCAGGAATGAGGAACATCCCTGGATAAAAAGAAAACACAAAGCCGACCAGATCCGGGAAACCCGCAGATCCGGAAAAGCCGGGGGGGAGCAACCCCACGACTTAGTTCTCTTCCTACACCGCAACTAACATTAGAATCCTAAGAAAACAACTCCCAATCAGAGCCCTACCCTACTGCTCAAAAAGTCCCGTTCCAAGCAGCCGGATCCACAAAGACCGGGCCACTGATTCCGAGCCTCCGATGACTCCGGGCAGCCACTGGTCCTCCGGCGGCTACTCTTCCTCATCTTCCAGGCTTCCTACCACGATTGGATCAGCCGGCCTATCTCCCCGAGTTCCGCGCCCCGCCGACTGTCCCTCCTGCTGCTTTTCCGCCCTGTCCGGGTGCACATCCATTGCCTCCATACCTTCGCTCAAATCCCGGACTTCTTCTGGGCTTACTCCCGTGGGTCTGGCCATGTGGATGGGTTCCACATCCACCACGGTCCGGGAGGAAGGTTCCTCCTCATCCGACTCCTCCTCCGAAGAGCTATCCCGAATGCATTCCGCCAGTACCCGGAACTCCACCAAATATGCTTCTACCTTGTCCGCGTATTCCCGGACTACATTCTTCATCCGAGCTGCTCCCTCCAATCCCGGTTGAAGGACCCGCTCGTCGTACAACCGGGCCTTCGTTTGGGCCTCCCCATTCGATTGAAACAACCCGGATAGCTTGGAGACGCACTGCCGGCTTGTCTCTGCTACACTCCGGATGGTATCCTCTTGCTCCCGGATCTGCAAGTCCTTCCGCTGTACGTGAGCCTCCATCTTGTTAATGTAGGCTACCTTTCGTTGCAGCTCCTCCTCAAATCCCTTCAAGAGAGCCGCCGATTCGCTCTCTACCTCCCGGATACCCTGTAGTTGTCCGGTTAGCTCATTCTCCCTTTCCCTGCTCCGGATGAGTTTCCTCTGGAGCTTCCGAATCCGCGCCGGATACTCCAGAACGTCGTTCGTCCGGAGGAGAGTCCCTGTCTCCCGGGGAGCAGCGAACGTGGGGTTGTACTGCTCCGTCACCATGTCCAGTGCCACCCGTGTCTGCAGTAACATGTCCTCCATCCGGAGCGGTTCTCTTCGTTCTGCGGGCACACTCCCGGATCGTCCTGCCTCCTGGACCGGTTCTGCTCCCGCTGGCATTCCCTACTCCTGGTCCCCCTCATCTCCGGTTTCCTCTTCGTCCTCCCCTGCTTCCTTGGGACGTTTGTTGAGTGGGGTCACCTTTCTCCGGGCTGGTCCCTTCTTCTTTCCGGGCGTGGTATCCGGTCCTTCCGGTTCTTCCTCTCCCTCAACCGGGAGGACTAACTTCCTCTTCCGTCCCTGGGATCGCGGCTGAGACAGACATCCCTACTAGTTCATCCGGTTCTCTTCTTCTGTAGGTTCCTGTGGAGCCGCCGGAGTAGAATCCTCCTCCATTGGTCCGGGTCCCTCTACCGGTTGCTCCTGGGGCTGGGGTGGAGAAGGCCTTGTCGCCTCCTCTGGCCTGGACTCCTCGATCGGATCCACCCGAGGTTGTGTCTGGGAAGGACCGCCTACCTCCGGTTGAGGAATTGCCCCTTGTCCTCTCGCCGGCTTCTTCCGGATTAGCTTCGGCTGTGGAGAATCCTCCTCCTCATCTGGATTCCCCTCCCGGATCCTTGTTCTCTGATCCGGCTGAGGTCTCGCCCCACACGGTCGTTCTAGCCCCGGGTCCCTTCTTCCTTCCTGCTGCTCCTCCTGTTGCGGCCTGGTGCCACCCAGTCGGCCTCCCTCCGGGCGGTCTTCTCTCCACTTGGTCCTGGTGTCCGGATTGGGGCTGGAATCGCCCAGTGGCCTTCTTACCGGTTGGTCTTCCTTCTCCTTCCGGCGCTCCTCTCCCCGGACTCTGCTCCTATCCGGTTGGGTTGCAGGTGGAGCCATCCTTCTCACCTCCGGTCAGGACGACGAGCCGGTTCTGCTGGTCCCCGCTCCTCCTCTCGGAAGCGCCGTCTTCTTCTTGGCCGGACTTCTCACTCCCGGAATAGGAACTACCTCCAACTTCTTCTTCTCCCCGGCCGTGAGGCACCCATGTTTCTCGTACAAGTGATAGAGAAATGGGGCTAACGAGCATCCCTTCTTGTTGTCGAGGTTGCCCGCCCACTTCTGCGTGTTCCGGTGGATCAAGATCGCCCAGTTGATCCGTTTCTTCCGGAGAAGGGCGGAGTAGATACCCCGGGCCAGCGTCACAGTGAGGGTGGTGGGCTTCTCCGGACTGAGGATGGGCACTACGTACTGGAGCAGCCGTTGCTCCCGGGGCAGTATGCAATCCGCCACCTAAAATCCGTCCTTGTCCGAGAGATGACTGAACCGCATCTTCACCCAGTCCGTGTCGCCCTTGCCTCCCGGTTCCAGGTCCTCGTTGGTGTCCGGGAAGTCGTACGGTTCCCGCCACATCTCCCGGGTCCAACTGCCATACTTCGCCCGGATGGTTGTCCGGATGGCGTTCACCATCGGCCCGCCCTCGACTTCCTCCAGCATCCGGGAGTCCTGCACATCCCACACTCTCCCAAACAATCCCAAACACCCCATCTTCTGGAGGTCCTGCATTAGCTCGTCGAAGTCTTGCTCGTGCTGTGGAATCTCCGGGTAGATGCGTTTCTCCGGAATCTTGGCCCCAGCTTCCCTGCGTGCCATGGCTGCGGACTCCGGGCGGAATTCTTCTCTCCTCCGGACGTGGCGAAGCTCCTTCTCCGGATGCGTCCTTTCTTTCCTCGGTAAACCTCGCGCCTCCCGCTCCGGACGCTTCCCTTTCCGCTTCCGTGGTGTTCTTCTAACCTCCCGAAGACCCCGCGACCCTCTTCCTGCCTGCGCACTTCCTTTCTTCCTTAAACTCCGCCGGAAATGGCGGTGCGCGCTGTCCGGATGCTCGCTTACTCCAAATTCTAACCTCGCGTCCCTGTTTCTCACCGGGTGTTCAGTTTCCCTTACTCTCGGACGCTCAGAATCTGCACAAGACAGTCGCCCAATGCCCTCTACTTCCGGTTCCGCACTATCAACTCTACTGCTATCCGGAAGCTCAAAGTTCTGCTGGCGCGGACAACTGGAACTGTAGAGAGTGAATGAACAGTGGGTCGCCCAATTTAGAGCAGCCCACTTCAATGCTCGGACCGTGGCCGGGTCCATTGGAGACCCGTCCTCACTTATCCGGTCTCCCATCCGGTTTTCCACCGAAATCTGCTGTGGGTCTAGTCCTGTAGTAATCCCTCTAGGTTGCGCACGGATGCTACTCTCTTTCCAAATAAATAACTGGGCCGTTAAGGCCATCACTTCTCTTATTTATAACAAAAAGATTACTCCTAGCTGCCCTAGAAACCCTAACTAGCCGCTTTTGGGAAAACAAGGTTTGACAAGACCTAAATTGTATCAATCTAGAGCTGTAGAGACATTGATTCGATTATCATCTCTACTTAGGTCAGATCGAGCTAACTTGATGTGAAGGTTTTCCTCCTCCCTCTCGTTACTTGATGAACGTATGAGGAAAGGTACCTCAGTTGAGATCGACATGGGCTGAGTTGAAATATAGGGGTGAGAGATATGACTCACATCTGGGTTTTTAAGAGAAGATAACTATCAGGGGTAGTTTAGGTCAAGTCGACCTCAAATGCGGATACAGTAGACCCATACGGAAGGGTATCGCTCATATGAGATTTAAGTGTCCTCTCAATTTAGGTCGCCTCGAGCTAAATGGAGGAGAACAGATGGCACGGAATACAACATAGAATGTTTACAGAAAGGAAGGGCTCGATATACTTTAGATCGGTTCGACTTGAAATTGGATTATCACATTCTGGCCAATCTACAAAGTTCAGCTCGACCCGAGCTGAATACACCACAATAATCCAAGTGATCAAGTCTAGAATACTCGATTGATTTAGGTCGAGTCAACCTAAACCCGACGATAAATCTCGCTCTAGTACCAGGCTACAATATCGTAACGGAGGTGCAAATTAGGCCGAGTCGACCTAAACTTGAAGATCAGTGTCGCTCCAATAGAAGGCTAGATGAAGGTAACGTGGAATGTAATGAAGGTTGGTGGAAATTAGGTCCAGTCGACCTAAACTTGAGGATCATTCTCGCTCTTGTACAAGGCTAAATGTTGGTAACGTTGGTGCAAATTAGGTCGAGTCGACCTTAACAGGAAGATGAATATTGCTCCAGTACAAGGCGTAATGTAGGTAACGTTGGTGCCAATTAGGTCAACTCGACCTAAACTGGAGGATGACTCTCCCTCTTGTACGAGGCGAGATATTCAGGTCGAGTCGTTCTAATATGTCCCGGAATTTACGGCGACAATATCGGGAAGCAACGCATTTACATTCTGCATTTCGAATCGAAGCAACTGCACTGTGGGTTACAAATGAAAACTACTCCGGATACAATTGTGGGAAAAAGGCGCCGTCCGAATGATTACAATAACATAACAGTATGAGATGCAACAGAAAATGAACCCTATCTAAATCGTGCACGCTAACCCTAGAACTTGAAGTTCTAGATACATAGTGATCCCTTACCAGAATATGTCGCGGACATAGCGCCTCTTGACACGATTCTACAGCCTCAGCCCAAAACTACACGCACTCTCCGTAAAAACCTAACCAAAAGAAAATCCTCCCTTCGACCATACGAGAGTACAAGAACCGTTGTGGTGGGGTGCGCGAACGGAGGAGCATGAGCACGCAATGAAACGAGAAAAGGAATATTTCAGTCGCACTTCAAGATTTATAGACAATAAGGTGGGAACGATGAGGCGGGAAGAGGAAGGGAGAATTTGAACCATCGTTTCTCATCCACTAAAAAATCGCATCGTCCACGAAGTTTGGTGGACTTTACAACTGTGGAGGAAGAAAGCTTACTGAAAATATACGTGGCAATAATAGATTTCTATACAGTACTTGAATACTTCATTCAAATATAGATTCCATCCGTATGTAACAAGAACATTGGAAACGGAAAATTCTTTAAAAGAAATAAATTATTGAAACGGAAAATTCTTCATCAAAAAATATATATATATATATATATATATAAATAAATAAATAAATAAATAAAAACGGAAAATTCTACAGTGAGACATTGCTCTATATTAATTTGTAGATCATAATAATAATATTATTCAAAATGCACTTTGTTGGTTTTGTCGAAAGTACAAACGTAGTTGACAATACAATATCCATCTCGAGGAGGGACCTTCCTGTAAATTTCATGTACGGTTTTAAGGAATTTAATCAAGTGCTCCGAAGTGATTTTGCATATTCTAGTATTCATAATTTAGTTATGGTATATTCTAAAAATATCCCTAGAATATTCTCTAAATTATTTTACAATACTCTATATTACTTCTATAAATTTATAATATTTATCAGAAATGAAAAATAGACACGCAAGATTTGTTCTCATATAGTTATCAAAATTCTCGACATTCAATCCCCCGAGGTAACCATTGAACATATCGATAAACATCATCAGAAACTACTATTTATAACTCAGAGGTATTTCCGTCCCTTGTGTATTTTGCATACACGTGCAATAATAACCTATTTATTTGGGGGGTTATTTACCTTAAAAAAAATATTATAAGGTAATGGTATTTTACATATAATAAGCTTGAAAATATTATATGTGATGGTATTTTACATATAAACATGTTTCACTTTTTGAAAATCCCCTATTTTACATGTACTTTTTTTACAAAATTTATCTACAATGAATATATTGGACCCTATATGCGATATTTAACTAAATATGGACTTTGGCGTCAATTCTGGACTACGCATGGTGCAAGGGATCGGGGGATCTCCCGATTTCCTACAAAAAAATAGGACTAATGATATAATAATACTCGAGATCAAACTGAAAAAACAGTGTATACGAAGAAATACTGTAACAAATTGACTATGTAATGGCTCTTTCCAGAATACGGGGATCCCCCGATGTCCTCTTAGTAATATTTGGACGATTCATAATATAACATGTAGCAATGGTAATTGAAGGACATGAGGGAAACGTGTGTTCGAATTGAAGAAGTACATGCTTTAAAGATAAGGAACTCTGAAATTATTCTACATAGAATTATTATACTCTAAAGTGAATTGAAACAATTTGCTAAATAAATGTGACAAGTACCAGTGCATTATGACTATAGGAGTTAGGAAAGCAAATTATAAACCTCACTCAGTAACAGTATTCAATAAGAAGGCATTAAACTAAGAATTTCAATTGAATATATGACAACATCCCCGCTTGGAATTAAGGGGCAATAAATTGTACAAATTTTGAATGGTCGACATCTCCATCTATGCCATCAACGAACTATCGGGGGATCCCCCGAGAAAGCCATCAAAAGCTATGTAGTCGTTGTAATGACTGCGATGAGCGTCGATTCCATCTATACATATAGACTACAAGTGCGGCCTAGCCTCGCGCAAGAGTCGGCGACGGAATTTCCCATCCATCTCAGAGTTCAAAAAGAATTGACTAACACTTTGATAGGAAAAAAGAGGCATAATAAAGGGCAGCAACGCTGTAGAGATATTTGGAATGACATTCCGAGAATTCGGAAACTCCCGCTCCCCTTTCCTGAACCTCGGAAAATAGCAGCAGAGGTTACCATTCCGCCTATTCCTCCATTGGCACTCATCCACCATCAATATACGATCCGGGCGACAAATTTCCCGAGTCCTGCAATCTTTCGTCAGGCGCTGAATCCGCTTCTCGCAGTAAGGGTACCAGTTTGGGTTATGGCACTTATTTCGTCCAAAAACAAATAACAGTTGTGAGGTAATGTCCTGTGGCAGCAAAAATTGAATAACATGCTGGAGTCGTCCAGCAGGCATCGAAGACCAGATGCCGATATGAAAGTAGTTCAGGAGGTTCCGGAAAAAACCATGCAGTCCGGGACGTCGACGGATTCTCTTAACGTCGAACGCCGCAGGGTTGATGCATCTGCATGCCCAATCAGACTCCCTATAATTGGTTTACGCAATCAACCTATCATCAATAAAATTCATTCCATTAAGCTTTGCACAAAAATGAAAATCAGACAACATTATGCTACGGCGAGACACAAAACAATGTAACCAATATATATACTCCCTCCGACCCAAACATATTGTCAAACTTGTATGCTTGGTATTTCTTTGAGCCAATTTCATTGATCATATTGTAAGAAACATGATTAAAAAGGTTCCAAATTATGTCACTAGAATGATTGATGAACACTGCATATGTTCATTGCAACCTTAACAAAATTTACCACCAGGAAGTATTTTCTTGACCTACTTAAAAGAACACTTCAAACATGACTTCCAAACATGACAATAACTTTGGGACGCAGGGAGTACTATTTAGAATAAAACGAGATACCTATTTGCGAAAATACTTTTCCACGATGGGTACTAGGAAACTTATCGAGCGATAGCCCCATGTACCGGAGCGACCACAAAATTCAGGAGGAGTCACCGAAGTCTAAGAAGAATCAAAAGAGTAAATGACTAGAAGTGACGTCATCGAGGGATCGCCCCATCGACAATCCCGTCCTCTTTCACTCAGCCTTGGAAATTATAGACTCGATCGTAAATTAAGATTAGATAGTGACAAATACCAAAGCATGTAACAAAAACTCTAAGAGGGGGCCATTAGAATTCCCAAACCTAATCACTTAATAACTATAGAGTTCTCAATGCACATAACATTCAAAAAAACTAAAAGATCTCCTTAAATAGTGGTCTTCATGCATCTGCATTCCCTGTTAAGCTCCCGGAAGAAAGGCTTACACATTTATTGGACAGCATTATGAATATGATAGGAGTAAACCTAAGAAGTCTAATTAGGAGTAAAGCTCACACCTAGGTATGAAATTATTGTTCCAGGATAGGTACCACTTAACAAATCGGGGGATCGCCCGATGTAGGGCAGCGACGACATAATCCGGCAGGGGTCAGCGAAACCCAAGGAAATGCAGCTATGAATAAACAACAGTAAAGCAATCGGGGGATCGCCCCATCGACGTCCGAGGCCTTGCTAGCACAGGCTTCTTAGTTCAAAGTACTAAACACACGTAACAAAAACTAAAATTTTCCACAGAAACTGCCCAAGAGCCCAATTACATTTATCAATACACATCACTTCCTACTTACTATTTTCACAATCATCTGAACAACCTCCCATGACGGCAACTGCTGGCCATCTCTATGCGGATACGTCTTCAGAAACTGCACAAGAGCCCAATTACATTCATCAAACCACATCACTTCCTACTTAGTGATTTCAATATCTTCTGAACAACCTCCTCTGACGGGATCTGCTGGCCATCTGTAAGCGGATTGGTCTTCACATAATCTTTAACTGATAATCCTGACTCGAATAGGCCTTGTAGCCAAGGCCTCAAGACGGAATCTAAGAAGGTATCAACTTGGTCATCCTTCCAAGTTGGAGGGTGGATTGCACTATGCTTCACGTTCAAAACAGACTTCATGGGAGTATCGTCCACTAATAGAATATGATCAGTAGTACTTAACGACAGACGCCTCTGCACTACGGTTAGATCCTTGAGATACAGCGGTTCCTTTTCATCGACCACGATTCCCGCGTCCGTGCAATCAGATTCGGTTAGCCGCAGAAGCTCCTGTGGGTTGAAGGAGCAACCCTTGGTGGTCTCATTGACCATGTCCGTAACATTCCTCATGTTGGCGGAACTCCATATGACGATTTTTGCATTGCTATTAACAAAATTCAAGAACTCCGCACAACCAGGTCTAGGATGTATTATCCGCTTCTTACCCATCTCAAAGGGGCTTCTAGAACAGAGGACCCCATTCAGGTCAATCACAACTATGTATCGCGGTGGCGGTACCTGGGTTTTTTCTTCTGGGAGCTTGAGCCCAATAACCGGTTCTGGAAGTTTCCCTGCAATAAATCAAAAAGCTTGAGACAACAACATTGGGATAGGGGAGGATGAATGAGCAAGAAAACAAAAGATGCCGAAATTATGTGCAAAATCATGCAGGTATTCAACATAAACTACGTACCCTTGGGATCATTACACTGTTACGCCTCTTCAACAGGCCTAACTGCACTTGGGGCACCACCTGAGATCGGGCGACCCCTCGATAGGGTGTTTACATTGAGTAAGTGCTCCCCCTGGGAACCAATAATTGTTAATGCCAGATTCACATTTACAAGTCAGCCTTAGGAACATTTACAAGTCAGACTTAGGAATCAAGTTAAAGTTAAAGCATTCATGTTCATCATAAGCAGACAAGCTTTTAGTCTTGTACAGATCTTCAAAAGCCGCCTCAATTGCACAAACCTCAGCCGACTTGTTGCGCAATACCTCGGAAATAATTTTCGAAGTCTCCTTTTGAAGTTTACTCGTGAGGGGATGCCTTAGCTTCGTCCTGGCCTCTTCCTCCTGCCACATTGCAGACCTTTCAGCTCTCATGAAGTCCTTGACGTTTGATTTCCGCATGTTAGAAACCGATGAATCGTGCGGCTTTGCAAAGGATTTCCCGGGAGTTGATGCGTTCAATGCAGGGCCTGCAGGAAGAGCTATGGCGTCCTGCTCCATCTCCGCAGCATGCTGCAACTCGATTAATTTGCCAGAAGAATCCTCCGGTCCACCAACTCCATCTTCCGGTATATTGTCTTTCCCCATAGGACCCATCGGGCCACCGCTCGATACTGTATCTGGACCATCTTCGACGACGTCGTCTTGGATGTGCTGCAAATCCATTGTTTTGATAGAAGATTCCTCCGGTCCACCAACTCCATCTTTCGGTGGATCGTCCTTCCCCATAGGACCCATCGGGCCACCGCCCGATACTATATCTGGACCACCTTCGACGACGTCGTCTTGGATGTGCTGCAAATCCATTGTTTTGCCAGAAGATTCCTGCAGTCCACCAACTCCATCTTCCGCTGGTACGTCCTTCTCCATAGGACCTATCCGGCCACCGCCCGATATTGTATCTGGACCATCTGTGTCTTGGATGACTTCTTCTACAGGCATGCTAGAGTCTATCTTTGACAGGTCATCCCGACTCTTTTGATTTGGAGTATTAGGCGCATCAGGATGCGCAGTGTCAGGATCGTGAGCAGGACTCATTCTGTCGAGGTCACGCATGGAGTCCACCAAGCATGGGTCCAGAGGTTCCGCCTGGCCCACAACATCATCATCTTAGCCTGACGGAGGCGTGTTCCCAGAGAGTATTATGGGGAGATCCCCGGATGACCCCTCCACCGTCTTCACTTTTTTTGGCACTCCACCCTCCATATCCTGTGACTGCCCTTGAACACAAGCTTCAACATTGGCATCCCCTTCATTAAGGAGAGACTCTGCCATCGTTCCGCCCTATGATTGTGAAGCATCCTGTCTACTTGATGATACAATCTGGTTCGAACCGAGCACGGGGGCAGCTCCTGAGCGTAGCGCAGGACCTTCGATGGCACCCGCAACTCCTTGCAATGCACCGACGTCAATTGTTACAAATGATGATTTCCTCTTCTGTACCACTCGCTGCACCTGTATAGAGGTCGGTGTAGTGAGGTTAGCTACCTCGTCACCGACTGCATGAATATGTTGCACTTTATATGCAAGTATGTGCATAGGCGGCTTCGTCCTCCGAACTTGCGTTGCATATTTACTAGCTATAGAGATGGGATCGCTGTAGCCGGATCCAGGCAACTGAGCCCAAGAAATCTCATCCGAGAGATCAGCATCAGACATAGGAAGATTCCAGACATACATATTTGCGTGGAACGACTCTGCCTGCACTGACCAGTACATAGTAACATATAAACTCGGGGAATGCTCATCAAATATTAATTGCGATTTTCACTTTATTCCCATTAAGAAAAGCATAAAAGTCATCATCATACCAGGCTTGCGTCCCTGCCACCGTCGGTTTCACTTTCATCATTGCGAAGTCCAAACAAAGCCTTAGCCGCAAACTTAGTAGTCCCTGCACTTGACTGTTCGTGCGGTACAGGAGAGGGGGATTCAACCCGGATGCGCTTGTTGGCAGCCCCGTCGCCCTCACGTTCGCCTTCGTCCTCGTCTTCGTCCTCGTCCTCGTCCTCACTATCGCTGTCATTCTCGGAGTCCGAATCAACTTTGACATGGGAGGCTGATCTGGTATAAGGTCTCGAAGTTGTGGCTTCATCCGCAGCATGTGGGACAGCTGCACCAGTAGGTTCCGGAGAAAGAGGGGAACGCACGAGATTGTCAATCACAGCCTCTTTGCTGATGACGTCCCACATTCTTTGTGTTCGACTTCTGGCATCGTCGAGCCTACTATCATTCTCCACAAACTCCAAGACACTGGAGTTGTTTCTCTGCGCAAACCAGTCCAAGGGTCATCGGTCGATCCCCCGATCCAGTGACAAATATTCTCAACAGAGATGGGGCGATCCCCCGATCAACTGGCAGTATTTGCAACACAGATAGAGCTAAATAATATAAATCTGAACTATTGAATCGTGAAGGAATTTCAGAACTTACCAATCCTACGTATGTAATATTGGGGCCCCCATGCAAATTGATAAGAAGTATATCCTTCTTCAGAAAACACTTGAACATTGCAGACGCAGTGCTCAAATTCAAGGATGCATTTCCCGGAATTCGCCATTCTCGGTCGACGGTTACATTCGAGGAGTCAGCTGCTGAATACAATGCCAAAATTCTATCCCGATTCCCTCTGTCCCTCTCTCGAAGAAGTCGAATTCTGCACGTCTCCCATGCCCAATCCTCCCGAATATAAAAACAACATACACTACAACTTGAGCGCTGATGTCGCATGGAGGGAATTCATCATCAGGCTGTGGAAGGTAGTGCACGACATGATAATCCCATGCAGTGCAGTGGCGTTCGATCTTCCTTTCCGCACTTCGATCTCCTTTGCAATTTGTGTCATCCCGTGCACGTCCGTGATGAGGATTGCTGGTGAGTGTATATTGATGGTCGCAATCTCCTTCTGCTCGCATGCGTCAAAAATCACTGAAATTCTTCTGTCTTCCAACAGTCTTGCCTTAGTCTTGCCAGTTTCTACGGTTGTAAAGCAGAAACAGACAAAAAGAAACCTAATATCTTCCGACATGTCTTCCAACCAGGGCCAAACGTTGGCATCATCATTCATTGCTGCACTGAGGTTCCCTTTGAACCAGTCATAAGTGACGCATTTGTACTTTTTGGAATACAAATCAACGACTTGAAGTTCAGGACGATCTGAATCTTGTGCACTGTAGGACATATATACGCTCTTGATTGTTTTGGGGAGGTCGCCGGGTTTGGGATTCTTCACTAAATTGTCAAGGCGCTTATTGAAGTATGCCTCTCCCTCAGGTAGTTTCATTATTCGCGAAAGAAGTACCATCATGCTCGCGCGAGTGTAACCCCGTTGCGTCGCCAGGGCATCCCAATCCGCAGCTAAATATGGGACATACTCCGCCTTCCTGCTCAGTAGAGGAGATTTCTTGAAAATATTCATAAGCTCGTCTTTCATGGCCCGGAGCTTCCGTTCTTGGTTACTGAAATCCACCAAAGACATCATGGTCGCAGGTGCGCTCTTGGAGTTTGTGCCCTTCACGCAGATTTTCCTCTCGAGGATCTGAGTTGCAACAAAATTGACGTCCTCATTCCGCATCCCATGCAGAATTTTCAAGTCGTTCTCTACGAAGTTCTTCCTCTCGCTAATTCCTTTACTGTGCGGAGCAACGACTCTTCCCCATTGGTCAGGAAGGCTCCTTACTAACCACTGGCTCTCAATCGAAACCCACTGGTCAAAATGATCGTCCTCTAGATATAGCAATGGAAGTCTTCCATCACCTGCATTCTTGAATTTCACTGATTTACCCGCGAATATAAGCTTCACTTTCGGGAGGAATTCATTCTGAAATCAATAAACAAAACACCATGAGTAAGCTTCCATGAAATGGGGGGATCGCCCCATAAAATTTCCTAATGATCAGTGAATTTCCAGAAGCATGGGGCGATCGCCCCATGAGCTATTCCAATTGAAATGGTCTCTAGGAAAAAAGTTTCAGATTTATGAAATACCATGGATTACAAGAGGGAATCACCTAAACATTGAGCATATGGGGCGATCGCCCCATGATCTATGTAATTAATGAAGCTAGCAATGCACCATCGAAAATGAGATGAATAATGGCTTCATCTCACCTTAAATTTCGAGGAATGCACGCGTCCACATAACGCAGGCATGGGCTGATTCATCTTGTGCCACGCCACTCGAGTGTTTCCGAGCTGTTGCATAAATGTCTGTTCCGTTCGCTCGCCCGCTACATCTTGATTCAAAACTCGGGATAGAAACAGGAGCTTCTGGAAATTACTCTCTTCGCACCAGACTAGGATGATACTAAATTTTGACAGCAAGCCTTTCTTAAAGTCAGAAATCTGGTCCTTCGTGTTGAGGACCTTCTGGTGAGCTGCTACGGTGTGCTGGCCGCCAATGATATAGTAGTGGGTACTTGCGTTAATATCTTTCTTCTCCGGTCTGCAAGTGAAGTAGATCGGCTTCTCGTTAGCAAAACCCTTTAGGGGCAGCACGATCACCTGAGCTCTGACAAGGCTAATGTCTGGAACTATTTCCACCTGCATCGCAATGCGATCTACTCTGTCCTGGACGAGCCCTCGGTACATGATCCCCCCCGGCTCTGCACGGTGAAGATGGTCGAAGTGCACATGCAGCTCCTGGCCGTCTAGATTCTTCCATGATTCCATCCCGATTGTGTTCTCTGAATGATGAATATAAAGTGGGGAGAACTTGGCATCGTAGAGCTTCCTGATTTCTTCCCTCAGTTCAGGAGTCAAGCGTTTTTTGTCGTCAGATCCGAAGTTCAGAGCATCTGCGAGGGTCAATCCCGGTTTCTTCCCAGCGTCATCTTTCTCGATTGTAGTCTTCTTTGGACGCTTCGGCTTCATTGGTGACTTGCGCTTCTTGCTCGAAGTTGTAATATTTGCCGGCGGGTCCTCTCCAACAACAGCAGATTCGTTTTCGGCATCCACCAGAAGCTCCCATGACTTTTCCATATCCACGACTGTGCGCTCCGGATCCTCGTAAATTTCAAACCCCCTCTCCGTCAAAGATGTGCATAGTGCTGAGTCCAATTTGTTTGCGTCTACAAGTAGTCCATATATTCAGGTATCTGTGTCCTTCGCAAGTGGCTGTTCTTGGATGACTAAGAAAATATCATATCTACGATTGTGACGCACATGTATCCCCAATACTTGGACACCAACTGCAGTACTCTTAGATTTCCCCCCTGCTGCAACCATTACTGGGACGATTCTCGCACGCTCGTCTGACTTCTTTTGCCACATCAACCCCCACGCTTGAAGATGTGGATCAGCTCTGAATGAAATTCTCACGGGGTCCCGTCATCCAACTCAATGTTTTCATCTCGCAACCACACATCAACATATTGGGATAACCGTCTAAGTTAAAGATCAGGAGGTGCCTTATCCATGGGGGGGTACTAAGTATCTCTTGGTTATGCGCATTAGTGAACTAAGTATCTCATAGGGCGGTCCCCCGACCGTCTAAGTATCTTTTGGTTTTAGTTCACTAATGCGCACTATACGTCGGGCGACCGCCCCATGCGAATAGAGCAAAATGCTAGACTCTCCAAAGAAGGCAAATAGTAATCTAGACGTTATTGTAAACCGCCATTCCAATTCACTCTCAGCCTAATGAATGCTACCAACTCTTTCCAAAGCCAATCGCACATGGTATCAGATCCATAAATGCATCGGGCGATCCCCCCATGCATAAATACAGAATATCTATATTAACATAGGTCTGGCTAGAATTCTAGAATAATTATCGGGCCACCCCCCCATGCATAACGATTAAACATCTATTGGTTTTAGTTCACTCATGCGTACTGTACATCGGGCGACAGCCCCATGCGCATAGAGCTAAATGCTAACCTCATCAAAGAAGGAATATAGTACTCTAGACGTTATTGTAAACCGCCATTACAATTCACTTCCAGCCTATCGAATGCTAGCAACTCTTACCAAAGCCAATCGCTCATAGTATCAGATCCATAATTGAGTCGGGCGATCCCCCGATGGTCACTGTGTGAATCTCCTATGTTGGAAATCTATTTTAAGCAATTATAAGCATTTTGCATCGGGCGACACCCCCATCGTGAATGACTGATTTTCTAATGTTCTGTGTTTAATAGGATCATCTCATTCACCATGGGGGGGTTGCCCCATCCTTTACAACCATCAAGGGTCTGCCCATCTTCTCATCGGGGGATCGCCCCATCCTCTCATGCAGACTGCACAAATTCTACATTAGAGGGATTGAAATATAGCTCTGGCTAGAATTGAAAATTTAGTATCGGGCGACCCCCCGATGCATAATGACTGAATATCTATGGATTCTAGTTCAGTCATGCGCACTTCACATCGGGCGATCGCCAATGAAGATTGAGCTAAATGCTAGATTCTACATCGGTTTCTACCATTGGGGGATGTCTACCCTAATCCCTAAACCCGAAACCCTAAACCCTCAACCCTAAACCCTAAACCCTAAACCCTAAACCCTAAACCCTAAACCTTTAAACTAGCAGTTTTCCCGAATGAACTGTACGGATCGGTGGATCTCCCGGTGTACTCTAACCTCTGCTTCACAGTGTTTGAGCATCAGAATAGGAGCGCGGATTTGCAACTTACTCCATTTCTGGATGATTCTCACTGTTGGTGGATTCTTCAACTACTAGCTTTCGCCGCTGCTCAAACACCGTTTTGATTTTGTCAGGGCTGCTCCTCGTTATCCGAGCGGTGCTCTTTGTTCGCGCCAGACTTGAAAGCTCGAAGTTGCTGACGTGCTCACTTCATAATCTATATATGAATCCTGCGTGCACACAACAATTCTCTCACTCAATCTTCACATATGTGGACGTCCTAACTCGTAAATTCACCAAACATTAGAGACAGCGTTTTAGCAGTTCCACTTTGAAATTCGAAAGACCTGCAATTCGAAAGACCTCAACCCTAAACCTACGTGTTTTGGCCATTGCTAACTGAAGAATGATCGGCATTGCGCTCTCTTGAATCTTAATGACAGAAATTAGGTTTGATGCATGTGTGAGAGATAAGAAGCGTGCGTGAGAGAGCGCGTGCGTAAGAGAAGAATCCGAACCCAAGAAGAGACCACAGATCAGAATTCCAAAACCCTAGAACTATTGACTTACCTTCTGAGGTGCAAAACAGAGCCTTCAACAGTAGCAGCAGCAAGCGACCATCACCAACAGCAGCGCGACTTCAACCGCAACCAATAACAAGTGAAATTCAAGCGCTAAACAAGCTAAACAAACCCTAAACAAGCTCCCGCTATCACGCAGCAAAAGCTCAAGGCACAAGTTTTGAGGAAATTGGAGGAGGATGGTGAGAGTGAGGGAGCGCGGGAAAGGCTGTACGTACGCCGCCCCTCGTCGCCAGCCCCTCTCGATCCCATGAGTTCGAAATTCAATCATTTAAAGTAATTAAGCTACTTATGAGGTAATTAAGCTACTTATGAAGGAAGTGATAGACCAAGAGTCTATGACTTCAAGTTAGTTAGAACACCAAATGACTAGTCTAGTTAGTCTGTACATAAGGTGGTTACCCCATTCCCAACTGAATAAGAAATACGCATATGAGGCATTGATATTATTTAGTATTATTGTTTTTTAGAGGTAGGCAAGAAGAAATAGATTCCAACACAAGTTCAAACATAATTTTTGAATGAAGAATGAATTAGTTACAAATTTTCAAAGTTGAAGTATGACGCATCCCATTCACGTCATATAGGTACACCTCTTTCTGTCTAAAGGAGAATGTATTGCACACACTAAAGATGCTTGAACCAACAACAACAAACCCATAACCACACTTACATATACTAAAACCAACAAGAGAGATCCCATTACCAACTGTAACTCATGCTACAACCAACACCATTCGAGCATTGATTGCGGATAATGCCCCTAAGTAGTTGTTGGTAAAAGGAGCCAATTGGGAATGGGGTAACCACCTTATTCTTAGAATGTAGACAGACGGTGCGAGGACTATAAGTGTGGCTTGGTGGGTGAAGGATATACGATTGTTTATCGAACAAGATGTCATGGTTGGGTGGCAAGTCACGTAATAAACATTGTTTACCTAAAGTCTAGAACTTATTAATGTAATGATGATAAATGTTGTAAATGTTTAAAATATCATCTAATTATATTGAAATTATTGTCATACCTCCCTAATATTGATGACTATTTATGAAATATTATAAATCATAAAATGTGATAGTTCAAGTATGCAAATATATAAATAATACCTTGGGTTCCTTAATATGCCATTAGGCACACATATGTGCAATTTAAAAAAAAATTAGAGCTTAGAGTCATGACTGCATTCTACATTTTGTCAATTTTAATGCCTAAAATGTATTTGAGGTACTCGAAAGTCATACTTATGAGTAGTTAAGAAATGAAAGATGTAATTTCACTACTAAAAGATCACTTGTGTCAAAAAATAAAAATAAAAAAATAAATCTTTTGCTAAAGGTAATAGTAATGGACATAATAAAAAAAAATTAAAAATATCAAAACCATAGTTCAAAAAATTAGTTTATCCGATTAGAAGATAAGAATTGAGGTCTCAAGAACTACCCATGCTCTACCCATTTCGAGACAAATGAAATATATACTCTTGAATCCTCCTGTTTCCACCCATTTCGGTGGAACTTCCTCCTTTTAAGGACCAGCCACCCACTGTCCTCGTACATGGAAGGAGGCCCTTATAGTCCTCGTACCGTCTGTCTACATTCTAAGAATATGTACAGACTAATCACCACATGAAAAACTTAATTCCAACAAAATGAATATTTCCACTAGGTGCTAAAATTAATGTCAACTACACTTTTAGAAATGGATTCAAGTACAATTTTCAACTAAATCCATATTGCATGTACATTCTTTTTTACTTTAAATGATTCAATTTCATTTATCATTAAGTAAACCCTTTAACACGCCAACATCTATATTCTAGATGTTGGAAGCTTTCTAATGCGCCCCATTACCGTTTGCAATGGTGTTTTGTATCTATCCAAATTTCTATTGGTTCTTAAGTCAGTTGACTACCATATGTACAATATGGATCTTCAAAATAAGATAATGTGATTTTTTTAAATTAACAATAGTAGTTTATGTTAAGTTTCATTCTTAGTTCCAAAAAGCGAGATATTAAAGATGATTTTTTAAAATAAGTGGAATCATGTAATGGAAATTATACCATTTCATAGTGCATATTCATCACAAGAATTGTAGATGTGGGATTTATAATTGATATTTTTTTATACCTTACAAAATAAAATAAATAATATTAATAAAATATCAAATGTTGACTCCGTTTCTTTTATTCATTGAGATTTTTTGAAATTCTCCCCTTCTGAGCCGACTCATCTTCTTGGACCACCCAGAATTCCACATGTCAATTCCACATATATGTTTGACTCATTAGATTTCTGCCCTCATTAAATAAATCTACCTTCCTAATTGAATCCAAAGTGTCAGAGTACTGTAGAGTAGCGCCGCAGGTCTGGTGAGTGAGCTGCTCAAACAGGGTCAGTGTCCCGTTCTGACTTCGTTGAACCCGGTCCGATTCTCTTGATCGTGGCCGTCCATCACAACGAAGGGCTCAGATTGCACGAGCCTTTGCTCGAACTCGAGAGGGGTCAGTCGCTCGGTACGCCGCCATCTTTTTCATCATTTGCACATGTCAAATCACCGCCATGTCAACTTCAGTCGGCCTCGATGCCGCCAGAATCCACCACTGAGGTGCTGCCACGTGGAGGCCGTCAAGTCACCTTTTCGTTTATAATTTTCCAAATTAAACGTATTAAATAATTACGGTAGTACATACGTATTTACTATTCACGTATTTACTATTAACTTATTTACTACAGACCATGGTAAATTAACCTAGTAAAAACGTAACCAAAAACTATTATTTAGTAAGTTTATATCATGATTCACAATCATGTCGAATGATCCCTAAATAACAAATCAACATAATTTGCGTAAGCTAAGAAATATCAATCACGTCCTTCTTGGAAGCCTCATTGCGATGCAAAGCACCTCAAGCTATCAAATTCATCCTTATGCTTCTATAGAGAACTTTGTAGCGACTTGCATAAAACCAAAGGAAATTCAAGCAATTCGCATGTTCATGTGTTATGTTGTAAGTTCTTAGATTAATTTTCAAAGGTCCTAACTTCTCATAAACCCGAAACCCGAAACTCGAAACTCGAAACCCGAAACCCTAAACCCTAAACCCTAAACCCTAAACCCTAAACTCTGAACTCTGAACCCTAAATTCCACTTCAAATACCCCAAATTCAGGAGTCCTGAATTTTGAATTAGATCTAGTACTGTACTTACACCCTGCAAAATGGTCATAGAGTTCATAACATACACTACCGTAGTACCAAAGCAGGTTCGACCGAAAATAATTCTAAAAATTAAAAAACGTAAAAATTAAAAAAATTTGAAGACAGAAAAACGAAAATAGGATAAATTAGTTTTTGAAATATTTTGTTATTTCTAAGCTATGTAAGGTCATTTTTACTCATTTTTTTGCGAGAAACCGGAAATTGAGAAAATCAGTTTTTGAGAGGTGAACATAATTTTATCAAAATAAATAAATATTCGTTCGGCAGGTGGCAAACCTCAAGAAATTAAATACTCTCATACACAATCAAGTATTAGAAAAGGCATACAATGGACTTTACAGAATGTCCCTCGGTCCATTTCAGAATTACCCTCGGTTTCTGAATTATCCTTGCAATGGAGACTACTACCTAGGTGCAATGACTATGAGGCTGGAGTTGAAATATGAGCCATGATACTAGTACTCGTACATGACACTCATGAACTAAACCGAAGTGCGGTTGACGGCGACTCCCATGTCTAGTAAATATGCTTATTTAATTTATCTCCCAATGTCCTAGCCATTAGATACGGCCCCCTCCTTTTTTTAAAAGCGGAAATGAATATAAAAATCACACTCTCTCCCGCTAAATTTCTCATCACTTCTTCAAAACTTTAGGTTGTCTTCTTGATTCACTTCACTTTCAGAGTCAAGTTTCCAGTGATAGTCGCTCCTCCAATTTCGTTCCGTTGCCACCATCGTTGTTTGCTGCTGTTGCTGCTGTTGTTGCTATTGCTGCTGTTGCTGCTGTTACTTCTGGTGCTGCTGTTGGTGGAGTTGCAGCTGTTCCTACTCTAAGTCGCTTGTGTTGTTGTTGTTGCTATTGTTCCTGCTGTTCCTGCTGAGTTTGGAGGAGTTCATTCCACATTCTGATATAACAAGGTAAGAGTCACTCTCTGAATTGCAGTACATCAGTTACATATTCTGGACTTAGTGAAATCTAAGTTGATTCAATCGCACCGGTGAAGAAATGTGATAGCTGTTTACCGTAGCATGTATTGGGCAATTCATGAGTCCAATTGTCTTCACTGACATGTAGAAACATTCAGTTTAATATGCAGTTTCAGTATGGCAGAAATTTATGCAGCACCAGTATAGCAAGAATTTATCCAGCTCCAGGATTAATAGCAGAATTGTCAACCTTGAGCGCTAGTAAAACTCTAATACTGTTCAAGTAATTGTAGCCCTATATATCCAACAACTTGGATTATTATCATAGGATTCATGGAATCATAATACATCCTCGTCAATTTAGAAATAGTAGTCTCTGAACCATTCAATCAACAGTGAATTGTGTCGTTCGTCCAAGCGGTTGTACGAATCAAGAGTTTGCGATGTCAAAATTATAGAGCTGTGATGACGTGAACATGTACGGATGCCATCCTGAGATCATATCATCGGGGGATTGTCCGATGATAACTCTCAGACTAGGAATACTTGTAGTAGTGATACATCGGGCGATCCCCCGATTCACCAAGTTAACGTGGTATTGTTTCCGTACTAAGACATCGGGCGACCGCCCCATACACTATGTGCAGGAAGTGTAGCACGACCAACCTGAACATCGGGCGACCCCCCGATGCAAGTCAGAAGTAAAGCTTGCAGATTAGCATCAGGAGATCCCTCCATCCACGAATCAGTTATTGAGGCAGCTGCAGACCAGGACGTCAGGCTAGAGACAATTATCGGGCGATCCCCCCATACACTTGGGATCCGATTTCTGCGGACCGCCATTGGGCGACCTCCGGATCCTACTCTGGACTACGGGTTGCAAATCTGCATCGGGAGATCCCCTTATACACCTGAGCCCTGCGGGTTACAGAGCAGCATCGGGCGATCCCCTGATACTACTCAGCGCCGCAAGTTACGTAGCAGCATCAAGGATCCCCCCATCCTGCATACGACTACTTCTTGCACACAAGCATCGGGCGATCCCCCGATATACCTCCACGCCGCAGGTAGGAGATCACTATCGGGCGATCCCCCGATAACTTCTGACGCCGAGGCATGGCCTCTGGGAGCGGCTCGAATTCTGAATCGACCAATGCCAGGTCTGCACCCGGAATTCAGCTCCGCAATGGGATGGACGTCACACTCCTATATCTCGATCTCGGTGAGGTCGGTTCCGGATTTATCCTTGAAGCTCAACCAGCTGGGATCTGGCTAGGAGTTTGTTATCCGGACGATATTCAAGAATATGATTTGCTACGGCCGTTTGAGATTTTTCAAGAGTTTAATACTCTGCCATTACATCCTCGACAGCTTGGCATCAATGTGATTGGCCAAGCCTTAGATAAGACTGTTCTCTGGAAAGTTGTGGATTTGATGATACCATCGAGCGATCCCTCGATCGATGAGGATGTCGCCAACGCGGATTGTCCCTTCCTTGCAAGATCGCAATGGGTGGGGCATGAAATCCTGAAGAAGGCGGAGAACGGACGAGTTGTGGCGTCGGGAAGAATCAATTCTTGCTTTCCGACGGATCATTTCCAGGACAATACTTTGGGCGATGGGTTTGTTGGAGTCACTGTCCTTCAAGTAATGGACGGTGATGTAATGACAATCATGACGCATCAGAACTGGCCAATTTCAGAATGCTTTTTCGCTTTCGGTGGTCGCAGTCTGAATGCCACTCTTCTTCACTTTGCTTCACTTCCTGAAGTAGTCGACCCTGACGCATATCTTGGAGGAGTTCAGAAAGCTCCTTATCGATTTCTCAACAAAAAGCGCTGTGAAGATCCCAAGGTATCCCTGTATACCAAGAAGACGGAAGAGGCTGAGATAAGACTGGTCAGCGCTGAGAAGTGTTGCAGTTTACGATGCTGCCAGGTATTCCCTTGGGCTGATACTCGCTCTGTCAGACAGTTGTTCTATCTGAAGAGTTATGAGGATCGTCGTGAGTATGCCATCGCCACTAGAGGACAGATGCACACAAAGGAGGGGATGAGAGTTAAGTATATTACACTCATGGGAAGTGAGGTTTGCGCAACGGCTTGGTATAAAATTCATGGTATTGCCAAGTCCACATTCCATTCGTATATGGAGAAGTACAATGAAGGCGTACTTTCTGGTCAGCATGGAAATAAAGGCTGCATGCGGCCCCGGATTGGGACAGTTCAGGCCATGGGCACAATTGCTGCAATCGTGGCTGAGAACGCTGATCAAATGCCTAACCAGATGCGTGGAACAGGAAAGCATAGGCGAATGGATACCTTGAAGTTCCTTCCGTCTGGAAACAATTGGACTCGAGTCCACGCTGACGCAAATGAGGTGCGTTTCATGAGCTGTTTTCTTCTGTATCGGGGGATCCCCCGATGCTTCCATGGAATTGTATCCCTGATTACGATAATTGCCATTCATTTGTTTTGTAAGCTAACTTATACACTTTGATGACACACAGACAAACGTGTCTTACGGCCTTCCGCTGGTCAGTCAGTCTGCAATTAGCCGGATCAAGAAAGGCATGTTCAACAACGTTGCTATCAAGCCTGTTGGGAGCAGTTTTGCCAAATGTACCGAGTGCGACACACTTCAGCAGTTTCTTCTAAGGTGTCCCAAGGGCAGCCCTGAGTATGTTTTATTTCTGAAACAACGAACTTTGCATTTGAATCATCAGGCATCATGTCGTCGACTCTACGCTACTTGGCGAGAAGAATCAAAGCGAAATCCCCAGGAATTTCTTTGCGTAATTCACGACAAAATGGATACAGCCAAGACAGCTCTTCCAAGGATGCAAACTACAACAAAGGCAACCTTCGGCTTGGGCCAGCTTCCCATGAACGTTACTGGAATGGTTGCTCATGGCCATTGCGACGGCGCGTACGCGTATTACTCACCCGATTGCTGGCCGTGCGATTCCAATGCCACCATCTCTTCTCTTGCAAGATTATTCAGGCAGCTTTTAGAGCCACCTCTCCGAGAATCACGGTCGCTTTTTCCCCATCCCCCAGCTAATTCTCTATTTGAAGCATTGTTACGCGGAAAGTCCAGGTGCATCGATGCTTTGACGGTGATGGATCCAAGCAAATGTACTGGCCGATCCCGGCTTCCTCCGAACTTGTATCTTCGATTAGATAATTCCGCAAAGGACAACAAGAACCAGTTCCTGATGGCCTTCCTATCATTGCTTACGGCAAAGGGGGTGTTCAAGGAAATCCAGGTGGGGTTTCTTTTAGTGGGACATACCCATGAAGATATTGATGCGTACTTCAGCCATCTATCGAAGGCACTCAAGAACACAAATACTTTTGTGCTAGCGGACCTCATGAAGGCATTCATGCAGTCCCAGGAATTGTCATTCGTGCCAGAGTTTGTGCAGGAGATTGCTGATTTCAAGTCCTATATCAAGGGCTACCAATGCGATGGGGCAACTCGATTAATTGGCCTTGGCGACATGCACCTCTTCAAATTCTATGTTGACTCTGACGGCTGGCCGGTCATGAGATGGAAGAAATCTGCGGTGGATACCGAGTGGCAACCGCAGAACAAGCCAGCAATTCGACTTTGGAAAGAGGACGACAACGGGCGCCCATTACTACCGTCTGGTCCGTTAGATCTAGTCCCTTTCAAGCACATGTGGGGCAGCGAAGTTCCATCAGCAACGGGGAATCAGGAGAAGGCAAGAGAGTCTGCAGCAAAAGCGACAGAGAGGCGGACTTTCATGATGCTCGGAATCCGCAAGTACATTGAGTACTGGGAGAGTGGTCGGAGATGGTGCTCGACGTTTGCTGCAGCATTCGAACCATATGTGCAATACTGGTCTCGAGTCTTTGATGAGCTGCAGAAGCCTCTCCCCCAACACCGACGCGCCTTGTGGAGGGCTTTTGGCCCATACACGATTGGAGAGGGCCGTCATTCACCATCCCACACTTGACTCTGTTACCATTCGACGAGACTCCCGAGGACGAAGAACCTCAGGCGTACTGCGGGCCAGCAAACGAACGGCCCGAAGAACGATTTAATCCCTGGCGCCAGATCGCCCCTCTGTGGTGGGTCCTTCTCAGACCTGAAAACCTAGTAGTGTGTCCTGTATGGCTGGGAAGGGCTGTTTCTCCAGTGTATAGGGATGAAGGGGACGATAAATATGGAAAGTTCCTTATCCAGTATTGCGAGCTTGAGAATGCAGCACGAGATATGGCTAAGAAGTATGAGAATTGTTGGTCAGCTAAGTGGGTTGTGGAGGGACGCCGTCCTGAATGGATCGACGTTGCTGCTGTCTTGTACGAGTTTTATTCTAGGATCGCTAATCGGAAGTTACGTACCATACCCAAGAGGGATAAAGCTCGTGCGTTAGACAACTTGACGAGAGCGAACATTGCAGATCCCTGAATGGGATTTCCGTGATTGTGCAAGTGGGTGGTGCATCATCGGGGGATCCCCCGATGAGCATTGTTCATTTTTATGACGACCTACTAGCGTCGTTCACGCCGAGATGTCGTGGACTTGGGTTCACTTTGCGGGGTTTAGTGTGGCTTCATTTTGAATTTTACTATTTGGCGGAAGTTAGTTTTACGGACTCCACTACTTTTGCACCTTCACCGTATTACATATTGTGGAGAATGTAATTTTATCTCGATGATAAATCCATGCGATGTTACATTATTGAACTTTATGTTTTTTTCCTCGTTAGGAGATGTTATGTGCAATGATTTAGACGAATCGCATTTTCTTCGGGTACTGTCAACATGGAGGATACAGTTCTGTGTCTGGATTTGAATTCCGTCAAAGGATAGGGCGATCGCCCGATCGTCTCTGCATGCTGCTCCAAAATGAATTGTTTTCTGAAGCTTTAGGCCGGTGCCAGTGGGTGTTTCAATATCCCCAAAGCGCTAAATGATCGGGCGATCACCCAATGTTTACTGGTTGCTGCTTTTAAATAATGTTTCTAATTCTGTTGTGCATTGCTTTGCTCGCGCGGGATCGATTTCTCAGGGTGCACCTGCATAGAGTTGTCTACTGTGGGTGCTTCTCATCATTGTTCACTACTACAATATTATTCTGTCTTACGAACGAGGGCTTCACCAAGATATATCAGGTAATTTGGCGTCTAGAAGTACCATTTAAATGTAGCATTCAGGTATCCACCTCTTTCAAGTTAGAGTTGTTTTGAACCACTCTTTCAAGAGCGATTTGTTCTGCATTTTTCGATCATTTTAATCATCTAATTTCCTTCATATCTTATGTATTATGTAAACAATTGTCTTCGAAGAACTTTGGGATTTAATCGGGCATTCCCAAAATGTATAATTGGATTTGGAATTGAATATAATAGTGGCCCATTATTGTCCACTAATATTAACTCTGTCTATTAGCCAATCTTATGAGAATCAAAGATAAGTTATGGATGTGTAGACAATTCATGATAGACAATTATGCATAATTATGGATGTGTAGTAATGAGATTTCATATGTATAATTGTCTATCATGAATTTTGGGAATTAGATTTGCAATTGAATTCAGTTGGGGACAATTATTAGCCGCCTTTGTGAATGCATGCAATTGAGAGGGCTACGTACATAGCCTACTGTAGGGTAATCTACGTACTTTGTGTAGAATGGCGGCTCTCATGAGAGTGCAATTCATTTGAAGTGTGAGCTCCCCTCTTCCAACATTTTTATATCTGGATGTGTGAGCTCCTCTTTCACCATTTATTGCATTCCCTTCTTCAGTCACCTCCCTTGCTTCTGTTGTTCATCATCTGGCCTCCACCATATCTTTGCATCATCTGTGTAGCCATCTCCATGGACTCTAGACTCCCTCCCCAAGCTGAGCCACCCCTCCCTCCGCATCTAGGGACTCGGGGTGCATTGACTGGATATCTGTGGTTAGTCTACAATTCTGATGCAGTTGATCGTCTTCCTCCTCATCCATTGTTGCATGGGCTTGTTAGTGGCGAGCTTTGGAACTGGAACTACAACTATACTCTAGAGATGGCACGTTTGGAGGCTCATTCTGACATTGCATGGGATGATGTTTCCGACCTTGTGAATCGTCCATCCTCGGATATGCTTCGGGCCGTGCTGGTGATATACTAGGCTTGCGGGTGCGTGCTCCTTGATTTCTACGATTGTTCTTGGACATCAGCGCCCGAAAGCACGAGGAATAAAGTCATTGAGATATCATCGGATACAGCAAGAGCTTTGGATACCGCATCGATAGGGAGCAACCGCCAAGCTTAGAATTTGCTTTGCCAGCACCTCCCGGATTACTCGTTTGCCGTTTGCTTTTGGGATTCGACCGGTTGCTTTCGGGATTGCTCGTGCAAGACTTTTGCCCTGCTCATACCAGTATTGCGAATTTTGAGGCACCGAGGTATTTTAATTTTGCTGTTGTGAAGTAGTGTATGTTTTCTGTTGCCCAGTTTGGAGGCCTTTGCTCACTGGTCAGGAGCATGTACAGTTGTTTTTTGAATATATATTATACCTTCACAAGCCGTTGGAGGAAATGACCCCACAAGAGCTCATGTGTGTCCGAAAGAACTTACAGCGATCAGTGTTGTGTTTCTTGATGTTCTAGGAATACTCTGTAATTACAGCCATGGCTACCCGCACAATGTTGTATATAGGGGAAAGCCACCGTTTTTATCGTATGATTCATATGTCCCACGTCGTGTCGGGGGATCGCCCGGTGTGTGATGAGAACTCTGTGTTCTTCTTTTTAGGCGTTCTTATTTTCTCCTGCATCTGATGTTCTGAAGAGTATCGGTGGATCGCCCCATGTTGACAAGATAGTTGAGTTTTGCATTTGTAATGGACTAAATTTCCTATTTCGGATTGGGGGATCGATCCATGGGATCTGGCGATCTGGCACTGTAGCAGTTGTTTTTTTATTCATTACTCTTTAAGGAGATCTTCTAGTAAGAAGAAGTCATTTTCTCGTACCCTGTCAACGAAGCTGGTACATGGTGACTGGTGTTTGTGTTTTCGTTCTGAGGAATTCTTTTATTTTCGTGCATCTGATGCTCTGCAGAGGTTCGGTGGATCCCCCCATGTGATCTGGATGCTGGACTTCTGTATTCTTCATGCACTAAGTGTCCTACTTAGGTCCGGGGAATCGACCTATGTGTAATATTTTTATTTGATATTTCGCAGAGTATCGGTGCACCAGATCGAGGAGTCGCCCCATGTTTACAGGGAGCTCAACAGATGTGCTGGGGCGTTTTATTTTTTAATCCTGTTATTGGAATCGATACTTTATATTCTCCATTTTCACACGTAAGATAAGCAAGCGCACTTCATTATTGTCTCGTTGTTGTAGCCTCTCTCAATTTCGAGACACTCTCCTTCAAGTATAATCAACCATCGGGGGATCTCTCCATAATTCTCTGAATGTTATATTATTATCTTTAAGTTAAGCACACATTTACTAAAGTATTTCAGAAATCAATGTATCGGCTAGAAGATCTTGGTGCCCATACTGAATTGAAAAGTTTTAGTAATTTGAAAAATTTTACTCTGAATTTTCAAGGTTTAGTAAGCGCAAACTCTTTCAATCCCAGTGCATCGAGGGATCCATCATTATATTATGGCTGCTTGTTATTCCTGGACTCTGGACTGTCCATATTTAGTTAAATAACGCATCTATTTTTTATCGCACGTTGTTTCTAAAGTTTTTGCCAGTGAACCCCCCGAGATTTCTTTTAAAATTAAATTTAATGTTTTACTTCATTGTGTTAATATTTAGTTTAAAAGCATTAATCACGTTAATTACAAAATACTGAATAATATATTGAATAGATATATGGAAAATTTAAATACATACAAGCATTTTAGAGAATATTAAGCGCAAATAATTCACATGTAATTATACATTAACATGAACGTGTAGGTAGTGCAATACATACTTGGCGGTATTAAAGTACGTGAATTATCAAATAATCGAAACATTAGGAATAGATTTAATACGACTGTCAAAAATCTTGTAAGATCTATAAATATTATTAAAACTATAGGCGTTACGGACACCATGCCTGCAAATATACTTTTGGTAATTACCAAAGGCAAGATGTCTAGCACACATTTTAAAATGACTTTGACATAAGTCACACATTCATTTGCGCGTCTCACGGTTCAAAGTGGTACCCATATCAACCCATAATTTTCCAAATCCTAATTATTGCCACATTCGTATTTTTATTGTCAATAATGCAAATTCTTTAAATGAAAATTAATGAATATTAGTAATCTACGGTGATAGCAGAAGTTTAGGGACTCTAAGTAACTAAAGTCATAAATGTCATATAAGTAGCTTTTAAATGCATGATCATAATTAAACAACAAGTTGTAATAAAACATTTTTAATTTGTGAAATGCATGATTATTACTTTGAAGTCATGCAAGTGTTTAGGCTAACTTACTATTTTTTACGTGTAATTAACAACAGAAATCGCAAATTGCTGTACTTTATGGGGCCTCAATCCTAAATGTCATGTGATTATGATCTAAAAGCATGATAAAAAGAAATGCACAAGTTGTAAATAAATTTCAATATGCCAAAAGCATTAAATTACTCTACCCTAAACTCTAACCGATGATTATTTGGACAAAATAATTATCAGATATGTTAAACTTCATCCGCTTATAACTTCTACAATTCACGTCCAGATATTAAATACAAAATCATTTTAATCTCATCTCCATGCAGTCCACTTCATCAAACCAAAATCGTTAAAAGCATGACTAAATTGTAAATATTTAATATTTCACGACTTTCGAGTGATACAGCTCTATATCACCTAAATAATCTAGAAATTTCGTGAAAATTAAGACATTATAATTAGAATCACAAAGGTCTAAATTGAAGGTTTAGGGTAAAATGATCCACAATTATAATATAAAACGTTTAAGGTAATATATTAAAGTATGTGTCAATGAAATCATCATGATTCTACATTTAAGACATTGATTGAACCTCTATAGGATTATTTTGAAATACTTTCATTTAAATACATTGATTCACGCCATAGTCCCTCTCAATAGCTTTCCAAATATACATGACACTCTTTCAAATGATGAAGTATGTGTATGTTACAGATGGATGAATTATGAGAAATCTTAAACTTCATCCGCTCATACCTGCTACGATTCATGTTTGAATTTAAAATACCAACTGAAGCATATATTTTCATGTAATCTTCATGTAGTGTGAATTATTTTTAATTGAGATTTGTATTCGAAGTTAGCTTCATGTGTGTGTGATCCATTGTTGTTCGGACGTTGGGACGGTGACGTTCGCGTCCGGACGTCCGCTGGACGTAGATGTTCCCATCCCAGCGTCCGGTGACTTTGAAAAATCCACAGCAGACGGCGGTTTTACCACAGCGGACGGGGGTTTTACCTCAACGGACGGCATTTGAACGGCGAACGGCGCGATCGGACGACTGGACAGGTCGAACGACGGTTTAGGGTAGATCGGATGGCGGGCAGGTCGGACGGCGGACAGATCGGACGGCGGACAGGTCGGACGCCCATGTCCGACGGCGAGGTCGACCGCCCCGTTGCAATGTTTCTGCGGACGGCGGACGGTTGTTTAAGGTGTACAACGCAATCTACGAGATCTGTAGTCCCATCGTCGAGCTGGGCTGATTATAATTCACTGAAATTGAAGAAATCTATGAATTTGCTGTCTCCATCTACGGGTCGGACGAGGGATTGGGTGCTCGACCGGACGGGCGAGCGGCTGCCCGATCGGACGATTGAGAATGTGCCCAATCGGACGGGCGAGTGGGATTATAATGACGGACGGCGGGATCGGACGGACGATTGGGTCGGACAGCTGGACGCTGTGATCGGACGGTTGCAAGATCGGACGACATAGAACGTGCCTGATCGGACGGTGCAGTGGACGTCCGATCACAGTTTTCAACATGATTTGAAGATATTTTGAATAATTATAGATTTTTTTATTCAAACAAGGGAAAAATTCAAATAAAATATATTTTTGTCAAAGGGTTTATTAAAACTTATATTTGAGGTTTACGGCAAAGTTATATTTACAAGGAGTAAAAACCTGAAAGTGAAGAAATTAAAAGAGACCTATGATACGAGCATCTTTAGAAATACTTCTGTATTTTGGACACTCAACATTCAAATTTGTCGACGGTGGAAAATCTTCAAATTAAGTCTATTCTCCAATCCCAACGGTGAACACAAATCCACCGATTGCAAATCCTAGTCAAAAACCATAGAGTTAGCAAAATTCCAATAACACATGGAAGAACTATTCTCCAACATATTAAAGAAAATCGAGGGTGTTTCTAAATTCTAATAACGTTAGGTACCCATGTGTGCAAACAAATTCCAAATTCGAGTCCCGGGACTGATGGCTGCAAAACCCACAAATATCAATGAATATAGAGATAGCAAAATCCCAAAAACAATAAAACATATGGAATTATTTTTTCCGTAAATGTCAACAAGGAAAATGTTTTACTGATACTCGGACAGAAGTCCAGGTGTTCTATACATAAGCATACAACAATAGCCATAGAACAATTCAATACCGTTACTACTACTCTAAACCAAGAAGAACTATATCACTATGTTTTGCCTAATACACATGTCTAAAATGCTCTTACGGTACTGGCCAATGGTACGTAATCCTAAAACGTGTCACTAAATGAGTTAAACCTCCAATATTTTCTTGATTCGGGCTGCACAATCGATTCAAATAGCTCTCGAACACATTTGCCAACTCCTGTTGTCTATAAACAACTGAAGTTTCTCTAGGCGTCTGCAACTTCCAGTAATCTTCCGACATGTTGCCCTTGTTGATGCGCAACGCAAGTTTTGCAACTCCATATGCCTCAGTTGCCTTCGTCACTAGTAGGCGTATCTCCACATCTGCATCTGGCTTACGTACATAAGCAATCGTAGGATCCACCCAGTACCGATCTGCAAGATCCTTCTCCATTTCCTCTGTACTGTTGAACCCATATAGTGACTTTATTGGCTCACTCGAAAAGGATAACATGCCCCAGTCACATATCCCGATGTATACACACGTCTCGTCCGCAGGGAAATGAAAAAGGATATTATCGGGAGATAAATCATTGTGCAGGTTGTCGGTCATGTGTACCTCCATCATGATAATCACCAATGCCCACGCCAACTCCGTTCTTTCTTTACGGAACCGCCTCAGATAACTTGCTTTGACGACATCGTCTGCTGACATAGTTGTATGCAACGTACGTGCGTAGATATCGTCTCCGTACGTGTTGTCTAAATTCAGCATCTGTCGCAATGTCCCACCATTCCACCAATATGCATAACCCTCGTATTTCGAAGGATTAATAGCCACATACCGTATAACACCTGGATGGTCAATTCGAACGGCCATCGTTTCATTTTGGTGTTCCAATTTTGCAAGATCCGGTCTTGTCTACCACTGTTTAGAAAGCTTCGCCGCAAACTCCCAATAAGGTTCAAACCCTAGGGCTCCTTCAATTCGAACCCTCTTCACCATAGCATATGCACCTTTGAGTGATCTATGCTCCACTTCAATGACATTGGCCGTAGCAGGCAATGCGTGGACCAACTTATTCTTCATTAACTCCTCGGATCCACCAGCAATGTGTCTCCACCAACCGATATTTTGATTGCGCTAGCGTCCAAAGCTCCATGGTTTCGTCAACTTCACAAAGCTGTCTGCTTTCTTCATCACTTCCTCAATATACGTATTGTCCTGAAGCAGCTCGTGGTCCTTCCCATACTTGGTTAATACTCCCTCGATATTCCACAAAGAATCTTTCACCCTCCACCCCACCCACGTTGAGAAATCACGCTTTTCCATCTCCCGGTACCAAATTCCATCCCGAAGAGCTTGCAACATATTCTTCGTCATGTCGTCTTGAAATTTTTGCACACTCTGCTCTTTGTACCGAACAAACTTACTCTCCAACGCCATAAGCGTGTTGCTTCGGTAAAAATCCACCGTGAACTGCTGGAGAATCTTCTTACACGCTTTCGACGGCATGTAAGGGCTATCTTCAAGAGATTTTTGTTCCGTCGTCTTACCTATCTTATGCTTTTTTCCCTTCGGCATGGTGACGGAGCTCCAGAATTGTTTAAAAAATTGGCATAATATACCCCCCTGCAACGCTGACTTCTTCCTCCCCGAGTGACGAGCCAGAGGATGGGATAACCCTGCCAAGAGCAACCTGTAACTACTCTCACAATAATGTGAGTAGGGAGGAAAAAGTGAGCCGTCCGCTCTGGTCGGACGGCTTTATAGGCAGACTTGCTGTCCGATTAGGTCGGACACCCGATCGGACGGCCCGCGTCGTCCGCCAACCGATCGGACGGCCCACACCGTCCGCCACGCGATCGGACACACGTCGTCCGATCGACCGGCTGTCGGCAATCGGACGGGTCGCGCAGTCCGCCAGATCGGACGGCGTGCAGATCGGACGACGGGACGGACCGCAGATCGGATGGCCCGCAGATCGGACGGCAGACCGGACCCGACAGATTAACCAAATTATCTTTGTTTTAGAATACTATCAAATATCCAATGCGCATGATCATCAAATCCCACGGTCTTGTTGGTTAACCCCTAGAAGTCCTCACCTATGTCCAGTTTACACAGTTTCGCAAAGATGCATTATAAAATGCAACAAACACGAATATTTGGAACTTGATGTATGAATAAAAGTTATACATTTTTATTTGTAGATTCTATGTATACGGTTAGATCTGTGATTGCTATCAATAATCTTTTTCTATAAAATTTGAAACATAAAATACAAAATTATTTTGTATTTTAATTACGAATACGATATTGACAATATGTGGATGAAATTTTTTGTGATGGGTTATAATGTAGTACTTTAGCTGTAGTGATTTTTGGAGTTTTTTCGGATGCTTCATTTTCATAGTTTCTTTTTTCCAATATCACTTTACCCTTAATGCAATTTTGAGGGTTTGAGCTGATCCTATGACTTGGTGGTGCATAGCACAAAGGCCTTTCCAAGAAGGACTCCCACCGCATTCTCATTTCCTCCCCTTCCATAACTACCTTGTACAATGAAAACGTCCATCACGAATAGGGTTATTTCTGAAAAAAAATCTTGCTTCGCTATAGTAAGAAGTTCAATAGGACAATCGAACTACCAAAAGTGCACATTCTTCAACCCCTCTTCATTTTAGTTCCACGTTACATACTCCCCACTTGAGTCATGTGGCTTCCCATACATACCTTTGGCCCAGCACTTTCTTCAAACCCTCTTCATCATCAAACACCCTCACGAGCTTCTCTGCTTAAGAGCTGTTCAGCAATACCAGATCTCACAAAAACACAATCGTGAAGATCGGAACGCACACCTTTGAAGTGCATGCTCTCGTAGCTTGAGATCCACTTTGCCTAACGCCAACTCTAATCTCGATTGAAACGCTAGAGAGGGTATTGCCCAGTTGCCCCTGCTTTGTCGACGCCTTTCCGCCTTTGAAAAGGTCTGTACTCGCTAGAATCGAGCTAGTCCCTCACACACTCACCCAGTCACTTTTCAGAGGCCCAATTACAAAAAGATGAATACTCTCTGGTTTCTAAGCCTTTCGTAGCATGAGGCATCAAGATGAGGTGACAACCTCATTCCAAGTGCCATACCGCAAGATCGACACTTGAATACCTTCCTCGTAGACTTCATCCAAGCCTTAGTGGTTTAGGGTCCTCCCTCATGCACCATGATAGTCCTACAGTACGACACCCTACCATAGTACTACACCCTTTGACTATATAGGGCAATGTTCTCTATATCGTTCCAAATTCTCAATATGATACTAACACTAGTAGGGTTTAGGGTGTCACGGGACACGGTGTCTAAAGTCAAATTAGAATGTAGTACTATGATACAATCATGGCGCATGAGGGAGGACTAGGCACCAGTAAGATTTGGATGAACTCTATGAGGAAGGTATTCAAGTGTCAATCTTGCGGCATGGCTCTTGGAGTTTGGTTGTCACCTCATCTTAACGCCGCATGCTACAAAAGCCTTAGAAACCCTAGAATGCTCATATTTTTCTAGTAGAGCCTTTGGAAGGTGAGTGTGTGGGAGACTAGCTTACCTCTTTGCAAACTACGTGTGTTTATCTTGCTTATGAGTGACTTAATAAATTGCATGCTCATCTTTTTCTAGAAAAAGCAAAGCATGCATCCACAAAGCAGGGGGCGAATAGGCAATATCATCTCAAGTGTTTCAATCGGGACTAAAGTTTAGGATTTAGACTAGCTGGATCTCAAGTTGCAAGAGTATGCACTTCAAAGGTGTTTGTTACGATCTTCACGATTGCGTTTCTGTGAGATCTGATGTTGCCGAACTGCTCTTGAAGCACAGACGCTCATGAGGTTGTTCGATGATGAAGATGGTTCAAAGAAAGTACTCGGCCAAAAGTAAATACGGGAAGCCACTTAATTCAAGTGGAAAGTGTGTAGCAAGGACCTAACCTAAAGAGGGGTTCAATAAAGTGCACTTTTGGTGGTTCGTTTGCCGCCATGGACTTCTCAAGATAGTGAGACAGGATTTTTTTCATGAATAACTTCATTCGTGAAGGAGGTTTTCCTTGCACAAGGTAATTATAAAAGGAGTAGGAAATGAGAATGTGATGGGAGTCCTTCTTGGAAAGTCAACTGTGCTATGCACAACCAAGTTCTAAGATAAGCTTCTAGCCCCTCCATTGCATGTGAACTAAACTCATATTGTTTTCAACCAGGTATGTAACGTCTGCAATAAAAGTCAAGGCGACACCAAACAAATTTATATATCTTTTTGTAAGTCATGAACTCGATCTCTTGTTAATGGAAATAATGGTGGGTTATGTACTCTTGAGCAGTTCACTCTTCGCGATTAGATTATATATTTATATATATAAATACTTATGCCAATAATGTTCACACAATGAGCCATACATACTTTATAAGCCTAGAGCATTAGCGCTAGCAGCCTACAATATATCCAAAGTTTGTAGCATCCAAACAAAATTCAAACTATGGACATGTCTTGGTCTATACAAAGCAAAATTGAAGACATTGGATTCTACGGTCTAGGCTAGGTTTTAACTTCCACTTGAGCATGGACAGGCCTGTTAAATCCGCCTAATATCGCCGATGTTCTCGAAATGTTCCACGTTCCGCGTCCCACTGTTGCTCATAAGAGCATTGCTCTATCAGCCGCCTTTCATTCTCTTCTTCTTCGCTCCGTCTTATTGCTTCTTGAAGATCTCTTTCATACTCATCATCTCGATGGTACTGACTCGATGGCCCAGTAGCATATCCATCAGGGGGGCCATCTGCAGCACTATACATATCCCTACCAAAACTCACGGGTGCACCGCTTCCTGAGCTTTCGCCGGGGCCAGAATAAATAGGAGTATGGCCAAAATCGTTGTGGGTCCTCTCGGGAGAATATGCTCGTGGAGTATTGTATCTGTCCGGTTATGGAACCCGTTCATCATTGTGTACCGCGTTTGCATTATCATCATAGCCATGGCTAGGTCCCCTTTGATATCCCTTGCCTACTGGATCTGAAGTTCCATGATGATTTTCATAGTCATGCTGAGGAGCAATTCCGAACGTCACGGGATAGTTCTCAACGTCGCGTTCCCGATATGTATTGCGTGGACGTACTTCCCATTGCGAGGTGTCGTCATCAGGAACAACAACGTTTCTCGCATGCGCTGTACGATTAGACCATTGCGGTAGACAATCACTCAGTCCAGTCCAATTGGTGGCAATAAAGTTTTGTGAACGATTCAAACGTTCAACGTTTTTTCCATTCACCGTACTCCAATCCACATCCTTGTGCAGTACAATCTCAGCCCAAACCATTGACATTAGGCCATATTTCATAATGGTTGGTTTGGAGTTAGGCAACCCAACGAAATCGTGCACCTCCCAATATCGTTGTCGGAAATGGTTGCTTTGGCACGTCGTAGTTGGGCCTTCCCAACGAGGGCCAGACACTAGCATTTGAGCTCGTGGCCAAATCTTGGCTAAATGCGTCATCTTCACGTACTCTTTGCATATTTTTAAACTCCACGTTCTCGCCGGCTCGATGTCCTATCCCGGCTCCGCAACACAATTGGGGTCAGCGACTTGATCCCAGTTTATAACTTGAGGAGTCCCTTGTGAAGATCTCCTACTACTGCTGCTTCGCTGGAACATCGTGGGAAGTCAAAGCAACGCGAAGAAACCGTGTGGAAGGTAGAAGCGCAACGTGGTGCAGACGTCCTGGAATAAAGTCAAACGTGCGTACAGCGTGACGCAGTGACTCAAAAAACACGTGACAGAGTCGATGCAGGTGCACGCGGACGTTCACCATGCCCACCGCCTCTCTAAGCGGACGAAGAAAGCCGTCCGCCATTTATACTGTCCGCCTAGGGCAAACGAAGCGTACAGCGGACGCCAACCCGATCCGACGGCCTCGATCGGACCGTACCAGATCCATCGGATGGCGTGCGTGCGGACATTCTCATCCGACGGCCGTTGTCCGCGCGTATGTTTCGACCCTCCAATCGGACGGGCAGGGGCGCACGATCGCGTGGCCAAATCGGACGGCTCGCGCCGGGTCCCCATATCGGACGGACCACGCCGGCCCGACGAATTGGTCGGACGGACAGGCGCGCTCGCACGAGGCCGATCCATCGGACGGCAGAGCAGACGCCTCATGGGATGGCAGAGCGGACGCTGGATCGGAAGGCAGTGCGGACGCTGGATCGGATGGCAGTGCGGACGGCAGGCATCGGACGGCGTGCGCGAGCAAGCCTGGGAGTTTCTCCAAAGTATTGAGTTTTGGTGTTTCATTGCTCTCCCTTCCTCCTCCTCCAGCCCAACTCTTTGGGTCTACACGCACTTCAAGAATCCTTGCGGACTTCAAGGACTATTTTGAGTACGGTCAAAGAATGTTCCAACATTTATTGTGCTTCGCATTGAATTCTTGTAGTGCTTCACTTCTAGGAGAGCGGTCCATCCCACCTCTTTCATGATGGCTCTTACCTCTCTATTGTTAGCTAACTCCGCCCCCCCCCCCCACGTTGCCCTTTTCCCTTTCCTCCTTTGTTCATTCTCCCTCCCACTTTTGGTCAATTTCATGACTTGACTTGTAATTACTTACCAATTGAATAAAGAAGCGATATATTCATAATATGAATTCCACTTCGAATTCCATAAGTTATCGTGTATGTGTGTGCGTATGTGTGTGCGTATGTGCATGCAAGTATACATGATGGTAGAACGTCGTGCAAGGCATATTATCATCTCTAGTAAGCTTGGAATAATAATATATGCCAATTGGTAATATAAAACACATGTGGCATGCCATTTTCATGATGGTGCAACATCGTGGAAGACATGTTTGTAGTGCATGTATATTCGTAAGTACTTCCATGTATATGTACATACAAATATCCACCCACATATTTACATATCCACGATATAAATATATTGTGTACACATGTGCGATTGGATGAATAATATTCTATGGACAAAATCACAAAATAGGATCTTATTTGTTATCAAGGAAATTGTAAACGTTAGGCATTGGCGGAGAAATCTTGTGACTGATCAAACTACTTCTATTTATCTTAACCCCTAGTAAAGGTCCTCACCTCTTTTCTAAAAGTCGAAGCACTCTAATTTGTATACTTGAAATATCACATTGTATGATTTATATTTTTTCATAAACAGTCATTAACAATATGAAGGTATGGCAAAATTATCAACGTGATTCGAAAATATTTTGAATATTTACAAATTTTATTATGTAAACAAGGGAAAAATTCAAAATAAATATCTTTTTGTCAAATTTAATATCAAAAATTATATTTAAGGTACATAAAAGTTATATTTACAAGGAGTAAAAGACTGAAAGTGAAGAAATTAAAAGAGACCTATGATAGAAGCATCTTTAGTAATCCCTTTGCATTTTGAACACTCGAAATTCAAATTTCACGACGGTGAAATATCTTCAAATGAAGTCTATTCTCCAATCCCAACGGTCAAAAGATGTATCATAACTTAACTTAAACATCTAATGATAACACCAACTACAATAAAGTTAAAACACTTGATTTTTGGGGCGTTTGACCAAAAAACAAGCATAATATGGTTGATTGGGCATTTCGAGATTAATGTTGGTTTAATGTTGCCTTTGATAACAATCAATATACACTTATATATCAGTTTTACCTTTCGGATTGGTAAATTTTTTTAATTAAAGTTTACACACGCACGAATTTGTATGTATCCAATTAGTCCTATAGTGTTATGTATTTTCTAATAGAAAATGAACTTTTTAAAATTATGAAAGTTAAATATTTGAAGGAATTCATATTTTAATGGACCATGGACAATCACAAATTTTAATTATTGTACGAAGTCGCCGTATGTGATAAATGTACGCATGAGCAACCATCCAATATTTAGAATATGAAGGCGAGCGTCAAAGGGTTAACCCCTAAAGGTCCTTACCTTTTTTGAAAAAGTCAAAGCACTATAATTTGCATACTTGAAATATCAAATTGTATGATTTATGATTTTTTATAGAAAGTCATTAAAATTATGAAGGTATGGCAAAATTTTCAACATGATTCGAATATATTTTGAATATTTACAAATTTTATTATGTAAACAAGGGAAAAACTCAAAATAAATATAGTTTTGTCAAATTTAATATCAAAAATTATATTTAAGGTAGATAAAAGTCATATTTAGAAGGAGTAAAATACTGAAAATGAAAAAATTAAAAGAGACCTATGATATGAGCATGTTTAGAAATCCCTTTGTATTTTGGACATTCAAAATTCAAATTTCTCGACGGTGGAAAATCTTCAAATGAAATCTATTCTCCAATCCCAACGGTCTAAAGATGTATCATAAATTAACTTAAACATCTAATGAAAACACCAACTACAATAACGTTAAAGCATTTGATTTTTGGGGCGTTTGACCAAAAAACAAGCATAATATGGTTGATTGGTCCTTTAGGGGTTAAAGGTCATCTGTAGAAGCACCTCGGACGGCGGTTTTAGACGAGGAGATCGGACGAACTGAATGAAATGGAGCGCGTTGATCGGAGGGGCAAGATCCATCGGGCGAACCCCTGGATCGGACAACAGAGCGGACGCCTGATCGGACGGCAGAGAGGACGGCAGGCATCGAATGGCAGGCATCGGACGGCGTGCGCGAGCAACCCAGGGGGGTTCTCCAAAGTATTGAGTTTTGGTGTTTCATTGCTCTCCCTTCCTCCTCCTCCAGCCCAACTCTTTGGGTCTACACGCACTTCAAGAATCCTCGCGGACTTCGAGGACTATTTTGAGTACGGTCAAAGAATGTTCCAACATTTATTGTGCTTCGCATTGAATTCTTGTAGTGCTTCACTTCTAGGAGAGCGGTCCGTCCCACCTCTTTCATGATGGCTCTTACCTCTCTATTGTTAGCTAACTCCGCCCCCCCCCCCACGTTGCCCTTTTCCCTTTCTTCCTTTGTTCATTCTCCCTCTCACTTTTGGTCAATTTCATGACTTGACTTGTAATTACTTTCCAATTGAATAAATAGGCAAAATATTCAAATGTAAAGGCAATAGAATGAAGCATTGCGTTCCAATTTGAATTCCATAAGAGTTAGCATTTTTGTATGCATACATTACTTCGAACCTACAAGAGTGACTTCATTCAATGGTTTACAATCATAATTTAAGAGGGAAAGACCACGTCAATTTTCATAAACAAATTATCACACACTATATGTAACAATTTATGTTTCACAAACCTAGTTAGAGGGGAAAACTTGAAATTAAATTAGATTTGAACCTATTGTATGCATGTTCATATGAATAGTATATATGAAATTAAATTATAGTTGAACATATTGAATGCACATGTATGTACCTTTATACTTACATACATATAAATAAATCTTATTGTATGCGTATGTGCATGCATGTTTAGGGTTTATATTAATATGTACATCTATAAATGGTCGACACATCTATCTATATATATATATATATATATATATATATAAACACAGACACACACATAACTACCTCCATTCATTCACATACACATACTTGTACCAATATATATATGTACGTATATATGCACATGTATTTTTATGTATACATAAATTTATATGAACAAAATATAAATATATATTGTGTACGCATGTGCGAATGTATGAATCACCTTCTTTGAACAATGGAGCCCGTAATATACTCTGAAATTTGTTATCAGCAAAAATGAAATAGTTTCAGAATGGAACGATCTTGGTGCCATGTTATTGTTTATTGTGTAAAAGGTTGGTGGTTTTACATTTTGGGACTTCTAACAATAAGTCATGCATGTTATATTGTTGTGTGGCATGCATGTTACATAAGTCAGGCATGCTACATTTTGTTAAAATGACTTCACTTAGTCACTATCAATATATGATCTCAACCATTGAAATTCACTTCTTTTTGAATCCCAAGTCATTTTATATTCATACAACTTAATTGGTATTTGTAACCGTTGATCTTAAAGTATGGATTGAATCTAAAATTCATATGTGTAACCAAAGTGCCCAATCAACCATATTATGCTTGATTTTGGTCCAACGTCCTTAAAATCTAGCGTTTTAGCTTTTATGTAGTTGGAGTTTTCGTTAGATGTTTAAGTTAAGTTATGATTCATCTTTTGACCGTTGGGATTGGAAAGTAGAAAATCTATTGAAGTTTTTCCAACGTTGAGAAATTTGAAATTGGAGTGTCCTAAATACAAAGGGCTTTCTAATAATGCTCGAATCATAGGACTCTTTTATATCTTTTGCTTTCATACCTTTACTACATGTAAATGTAACTTTTATCTACGTTAAATAAAAAACTTGATATTAAATTTGACAAAAGTATATTTATTTTGAAATTCTGTCGTGTTTACATAATAAAATTTGTAAATATTCAAAATATCTTCCAATCATGTTGAAACTTTTATTATACCTTCATACTGCTAATGACTAGGAATGCAAAATTATAAATCACCCAATGTGATATTTCAAATATGCAAATCCTGTGATTGATTTCACCATACCAACATGTTGCGTTGTCCTCAAAGGGTTAACCCCTAACGGCCCAATCATGCATATTTTCATGATGTACGGATTTGAACTCCGATTTTTCATCCACCATGCACTTTTTGCAGTGTGGATCTTTTACTTAAACTTTTATGGGAAGTTAGCTTTGTGCATGTGTGATCCGATTAGAGAGGGGATGATTTGTGAAATTTTTATGCCTCACGTCAAGTTGTAGTGTTCCACCCAAAATTTCGAAGATTTTAGTCTAAAAGTGCTCTTGAGAAGGTGAAGTACTAAAATTAAGTAACCAAAAAATCTCCAAAAATCACTACACTTAAAGCATTACATTTCAACCCATCACAAAAGATTTCGTTATTAGATTGCCAATATCTTATTCGTAATCATATTCCAAAAGAGCTCTAAATTTGAAGTTTGAAAATTAATACACAAAAATTCGTGATAGCAATTGCAAATCCAACCGTATGGATGGAATCTAACATTCATGATGTACAACTTTTATTCATTCATCGAGTTGAAAATATCCCTCTTAGCTGCATTTTATAATGCATCTTTGAAAAACGGCCAAATCTAAAAAGGGTGAGAACGTATAGGGGTTAATAGGACTCTTTGGCTCACTTAATCACGATCATTGGATTCCTCATGGCATTTAATCCGTTCTGGGAAGTTGTTGAGTTGAACAACTTCATGGGATCTGACTGTCGGTGGTCCGAACGGATGAATCGGACAGCTGTATCGGACGGCTGTATCGGACGACGGATCGGACACCGTGAAGCGGACGGCATTTCGGGCCCCGGACCGGACGGCGATCAGCGGACGGCAGGCAGCGGACGGCGGTAGTGAAAAAAAAATTTGCTTGGAGGAGGAGTCCTTCCTTCATTACGTCTTCTGATCAGCTACTTTGACTAGGTAAACCTCTAAATGCCTACACTGCTGTCCCAGTTTCTTTTTTAAAATAATAACACGATAAAAAATAAATTGCATTTGTTGGAGTCCTTCAAATTAAAAAAATGTCATGCAAATTCTCTATTATTATGAGTTTTGCAAAAAGTATAAATAGAGAAGTGAAAGAAAACCGAGTGTGGCAAAAGTATTCTACATGGAAGTCAACAAGAATGGAAATGTGAATAGAGTTATATATATTCATATAGTAGCCAAATGGCTAAAAACAGTCATGCAATATCAATATTCATCGAACGAGTACGTCTACGCTGACTGCCATGAGTGATTGTACCGCCTGCCTCAACCTCTGAATCTATCGCAAGCTTTTTTTCAACGTTGTCTTGAGATGGTTCCCAATTGTCATCCTCGTCGGCCTTTCGTTTCCCCTTGCGAGAACGATCCATATCCACCTCTTTTGCCTAAAAAACCTTCATATACTTCTCCACACGACCGACAACAAGAGTTACAGTCTGCTCAGTTTCTCCAAATGTCGTTGACCAGTTCGATGTCAACATATGACGTCGCCACATTTCGATGACGTCATTGATCCTCCTATCAAATGCACCTGCAACATCCGCATAGGAATTCTCCTCATCAATGAACATGTCCCCGGTCGTTGTGGCACGAAGCCTAGCCGCCTCCTCCAACTTTGAAAGGACCAGAGCTCTGCCAATCAACGTACGGTCATACGTTCCGTGTTGTTCTCCTAAGACGGGACCCGATGCCTCGTACCACGTGTTATCATCTCTCTTTTTTACTTCATTCTTTGGGAATCGGAAGAACTTTTTGTGATGTACGCTCCAATGTCCCCCAAAGTTGCGGCAAAACACCTCCCGGTCCACCTCGTTCACAATTGCACGTGCTCGCACTTCGATCTCGTAATCTCGGGTCATCCAGAAAAGTTCGTCCTTGTCCATAAAATCTTCTACCTCAGACCCTTCTGCGTGCAAATGGTACAAGTCATGGCAGTCCAAGTTAACATCCCATACCAATGGTTGACCCCAGTTTTTGTAATTTAGAAACTTCTTCGGTTTTTGGTCCAGAGGAAGGTTCCACTGGTTGTATTCATGACCACATGGCATAAAGGCGCGAAGGCCCATCATTTCGCAGAATCTGACATATATAGGAGCATTGCACAGGGGACACCAAGAGCGTCGTAAGCAATGTTCCGCAACTCACTTAATATGAAAGGTATGCTGACATTGTCCCAGTTGGATCGCTCCTTCTGGACCAAACCCATATTGACACAAGTAACATGTCTCTTTCAGAAAGTCGGGAGCAGGATTACATGTATGAACCACCATCTTCTCCTTCTCCAACAAATGCGAGGAAAACACGTTATATGGCATCCACCCTTCTTCGATCGCCGAAGCCCAATCCATGTTGTTTGTTTCCAGAGAACCACAAATCCCATGTGCCCGTGTCATCATCACGTCAACATCACCCCACATGGTAAACGTAGTCATTGTACGCGCTCCAGGCAGCACGGCTTGTCGATCAAATAATTCTTGCACCCTCCTCAAACTTCCTAGCATACAAGAGAGATTCCCACTTTTTTCTCCTCGTACTGGAACATCAAATACAACTCACGCGCGACCAATTCATCCACATCCTTTAATTGGTGGACAAAACTCAACCAAGGTAGGCTTTGCTCACGAGGTGGTATGGGCATCTCCTTGTCACTTTTCCAGAAAAGTAATTGACACCTCGCTATATCCCTGTCAATCTCTGCTTGATGCAATTGTTGTCTCAACGTCTCGATCTCACGGTTACTGGCTTCACCGGCTTCGGTTGGTGGCCTTCTCCAAGGTTCTTCCTGCATCCTATCAACCGCCACGAATACCTCCGCTACACGTGGCCGCTCTAGCGAATTCGAAGGATCCTGTTCATTGTGGAGGTCACCGTCGGAGGTTTGGGCATCCAAAGGAAGGGGCAACTGCTCCGATGGAGGTACAGTATCTTTAATCACTATTTCGTCTGGAGTTTGGGCATCCAAAGGAAAGGGCAACTGGTGCGATGGAGCGAGAGTATCTTCAACCACTGTCTCGTCCGAAGTATGGGCATCAAATGGAAGAGATAATTGGTCTGATGGAGAAAGAGTTTCTTCAAGTACTACTCCGTCCAAAACCTGCGCATCCAATGGAAGAGACAACTGGTCCGATGGGGCAAGAGTTTCTTCAAGTACTGCTGCGTTCGAAGTGTTGGCATTCAACGGAATAGCGAGCTGCTCCGAAAGGACGAGAGATTCTTGAGGTAATGCTTCTTTCTTTGTAGTTTCTTCTCGCAGCTTCTCTACTTCTTCTATCAACTGCCAATTCATCATCTGGAGATGCATGGTCTTCAAATGGTTCTTTATGATGGTCGACTGCAGTTGCTTTATGGTCTCTCTCGCCAACCGCTCAAATCCCCTTGCACATTCCGTTGTTTCTTTTAGTCTCTTCGTGAGCTCATCAACACGCATCGCCTTTTTGATGACTGGCCCCCAACGGCCCAATTTTTTCTCAACTGATTGGACATCTCTAGCGAGCTGTGGTGCGATTGTACGAAGGAAAGTTGTTACGTCCATGGCTTTTACCAAGTTCACGTACACGTTCTTCGAAAGAAGTTTCAATGAACCTAGATCACTTTCCAAGTCGGGGAACTTGTCGGACAGTTCCCACTGCTCTGCTTCTGTAATTTCACCCACCTTGGGAACTTTCTCCGCCAACTGCCCGTACAAAATCATTAGATCCTCAATAGGCATTCTCTTTGCTTCACAAGTCCCGCAATTTCTCCAACGTCCATTTGGATCCCAAATTAGTGTATCCGTGTCATCCGGACATGCGCGTTTCTCGCTCGGATTGCTTGGACCGCCCTTTCCCACCTCAACCGCCCAGTCCGTTCCAAAGTTATACTTTTCTTGGCGGTCCTCCGTGGTAATTGTATCGGACCTCAACTTCTGTTTCCCCTTTGATTCCGTAGTTGCCTGAATTAGCGTTGATGGGTTATGCGGCAACAGTTCCTCGCCCTTATTGCACGGTACCGATCGAGACAGAGAAGTTGCAATATCTTCGACTTTGTCTTTTAAGTCCCATTCAACTTTGACTTCTATTTCCTCCCATTCAGCATTGACTTCGGTTTCCACACTTGCATCCAAATTGTCCAAAGCGGCCATAGGCAGTACTGGTAATTTAGCGGTCTTTGGTTTGACCTCCACTCGAGTGACTCGACCTGAGCTGCTTGTAGTCGATGTGCCCGGTTTCTTTAAAGAGACCAACATCACTTTTGTACTTGTAGATGCTGGATCATACAAAGTAGGAATATCTCACTGCCCGTCTGTCAACTGAGTTGGAATCAATTTAGTTGCAGGGTATGTACTCCAATCCACCTTGCCCTCCAACTTTAACAGACCATTGCCAGTATATTGTAGTTGAATGTTCCCTTTGACTTCGAACGAGCTCCAAACAATGCCCTCCATACCTCTTCCGCTCGGTGAAGGAAACGATCATCTTTGCACAAGTTTGGTTTGGCAGTAAAGGTTTTTGCCATCAATGGTGATTGTTCCCTCGGCCACAGTTTACCAATGTGGGACAGTTTGATATATACTCTGCAATGCGCGGCAGACCAATATTCTTCCTTAAGTTCTTCCCATCCTGGTGCGGCTAGAATAGTTGGGTTGTCCAATACGGCGTAATCGATCGCATGCGGGGTCTCCTTGGGCTTGATCCTCCTAGGCCCAGCATTAGCATTCGGAACGTGACCCTCACGTTGGTCATTGGCCATTGCTTTGTGATGTGTGAATGAACCGTGTGCAATTACCGAGACGAAATGCCGCGACGAGGTGAATCGATCGTGTACCCTAAACCGTGAGGTAATCCCGCGATAATGTGAATCAACCGTTTGCGTAAAAATCCCGCGAAAATGTGTAAGAACCATTTGTGTAAGAAAACTGCAATAATGTGAATGACCCGTCTGTGTGAAAATACCGCGAAGATATGAATAAAGTGTGTAAGATGCATATTGTGACCAACCGGTGATGGGTCACAATAAGCATATGACCTCTCACCCCTGTAGTAAATAAGGCCAGGAAGTCCACAAAGGGAATTGCCAGCAACTTGATCTAGGAGTGAGAAGTGAGAGGAAATGGGGCCGGAAGGGCCTTCTATACTGCCGTCCGCGTCCCCCTGCCCAAACCAGCCCGTCCGCCCGTCCGAACTGGGCCTGCCGTCCGATCTGTCGTCCGGAGCGTGCTGCCCATTCGATCATCGTCGTCCGATGGAGCAGCGGCGGCCGACCCTAAACCCTTAACCGAAACCCTAAGGCGTCCACTGTTTTGGTGCGTCCGATGCATCGCATCCGATTCTGCCGTCCGATTCTGCCGTTCGATCTAGTCCGCCCGATGGACCTCGTCCGATTCAGACCGTGCGATCCAGCGCATCCGGTCGAGCCCATCTGATGCACCCTGGCCAATCCGGACCGTCCCTCCAGTGCGTCCGATCCAGCCCAAACCGATCGGACGGCAAATCGGACGGCACAGCGGACGGCTTAACGGACCAGCGCAGTCCGCTTGTGAGGGGCCAGGCTGTCCAACGGCTAGTTCGGCATATGGTACTATAAAGCATGAAGGTTTTGTTTTGGTGAGTTCATTCAAACTCACCAGTTGTCAAGGGATGTGGGCAACCTTTTGGTATCCCTTGCTTGACCATTACCGAGTTTGAATGCGCGGTTGTCAAAATCCGTTCGGAATTTGACAACTACTGTATTTTACATACATGATACATTTTTTCGTCGCGCAATCAAAAGGTACTGCACGCCGTCACTTAAAACTATTGGGTAGCAGAACCTAAACCCGCTTGAACCTTTCAAGATGCCAAGCGATTGGAAGATTGGTATGTGGATATAGCCCCCGGAAAAGTGAAGTGCTTACTATGTGCAGCACTTTTTTCATGGAAGGCGGCGAGGATGTTGAGTCACCTTGGATACCGGAACGCATCAGGAAACCGTGACACTGACGTCGGTATATGCAAGAGACTCACACTGCAGATTAAAGGGCTCTTTCTTAATTGCAAAGGAGATCCTCCTAAGCGTCCAAATCTAGATCTATCCGATGAATGTCGCACTCCGAGAGCGGGAAATATGGACATGATGGAGCTTTGCATACCGCAATCGCTGGATCGAGAGTCACGTGATGGACCACAAGAGATTCCAAATCAGAGGTCAGGTTCTAATACAAACGAAACTACCGCGAGCAGACCACCATCCACGGAACGTGACAGTGCAGCTGGCAGGGCCGCCTGTTCATTGCGACAAGCAGGAACACCAAAGGGTTTTCAGGAAGAGAAACGAAAGGAGTTAGACAAGATATGGGCAAGGTTCTTTTACGAGGCGAATATCCCTTTTGCGATAGCACGGAATTCAACTTTCAAAGAGGCCGTACGGAAGACTTCTGCTTTTCGGGGACCATACACACCACCCTCTTACAATGACTTACGGAAGAAACTCTTGATGCAGGCCAAGAATGAGCTAGGGGTGGTATTGGAAGGTAAAATGGCAGATAGCGTTCGCAAGTTTGGAGCCACGTTGACATTTGATGGATGGAGCTCGTGCACAAACCAACCATTATTCAATTGCATGATAGTGTCTGCGGTAGGAGAACACTTTCTTGGATCGGTAGACACTTCGGGACATTTGAAGACAGCAACATACCAAGCGACCATCATAGAGAAGTTCATTGAAGGCATTGGATCGCAGAACGTGGTGCAAATTGCAACGGACAACGCATCTGTCACGAAGGCAGCAGCGGATCTCGTGACGAACAAATATAACCACATATACTTCCAAGGATGTGCTGTTCACGCAATGAACCTGTTATAGGGGGACATCGCGAAGGCAAACTAGATAACTCAGGTGTTGAAGAAAGCCCGAACGATCGTGACGTTTATAAAGAAGAGACACATGCCTCTTGCAGTATTTCGAAAGCACGAGAAGAAGTTCAGCCTTGTATTGGCAGGGAAAACTAGATTTGGATCAAATTTCATGATGGTGGATCGATTACTCGAGGTCAGACAGGCCTTAGAGCAGTCAGTTGTGGACGAACAGTGGACGTCCTATGTCGTCACACTCCAAGACAAGCGGTGGGGGGGATCAAAGCGCGCAGTATCTCTCGAGATGTGAGAAGGTATATACTGGATGATCACTTTGCGCAAAGATGCACTAACTTTCAGGAGGTGGTTGCACCGTTGATGTATGCACTAAGGGATTTTGACAGTGGGGAACCTGGTATGGGCAAAATTCGACACATCTTTCACAATGTGGAGAAACACATTGAAAGGGTGAAGGATGAGTTCTTTCCATTGGACGGTGGAGAAAGCATTGATGTGGAGAAGCACTTCCGCAACTGATGGGCATTGGTCTGAACGGATTTACACGATGCGGGTGCACTTTTCAATCCGTATTTGCTACACGATAAGGAACTCGCAGACGATTTAGATGCCATCACAGCATGCAAGCGTGTGTTTGGGAAATTATGTTCTCTAGAAACATATCCGGATGTGGTGCTAGAGTTTTTGGCATTCCGTCACAAAGAACCGCCATTCCACAATTTGTTGGATCCGAAACAACAGAAGTGTTCGCCTCATGCATGGTGGGATTTTGAAGGGGCATGCGGAAAGCTCATTGCGCCAATAGCACGGAGAATCCTAGCCCAAACCGTGTCATCTCATCATGCGAACGCAATTGGAGTAGTTATTCTTTCGTGCACAACAGGTCTCGGAATCGCCTCCTACAAAAGAGGGCTGAAGATTTATTGTACGTGTACACAAATTCAAAGCTCCTTGCAAAGGCTAAGAGAAACGATGAGAAGAAGTGGTACAACGAAAATGTATCATCAGAGGATTCGGATTCCGCTTCAGAAGAATCGGATGGAGATGATGAAGGCGATTGGGTGGATAATCATGCATCAGACGATGATCGCTGGGCTGATGTGCCTCTTGACGATTGGAGTGATCAACTCTCTCCACAAAGGCCTGATTCCTCTCCAGCAAGATCTGGTCGATCAAGCCACGATGTATACGAGTTTGCTGAGGATGGAGAGGAGGGCAATCACGTGCAAGCATCAAATGCCGACGATACCGGTGTGAATGTCAGAGAAGAGGACAATTCAATTCCGGCGTTGGGTGAAGAAGAGGGGGACAAACGTGGTGAAGATGGTAGTACAAGGATTGACACCGTGCATGAGGGTGTTTCAAAGGACCCCAAAGATTCTGAGTTGGAGCTTTCTCCTAGGCAAAAGGCCACAATGGTGAACAATGGCCACTCCAAATGGAAAGGCATAGAGGAAGATTTTGGTCCAATCAGTAAGAGTCCGTTGAAGTTTAGAGAGAGAGGTTCTCCTCGTGGACCCCGTCTTGAGGACCAAATGCAGAGGACCGCCCTTGCATCTAGAGCCTTACTTGATAATTCTAAAACACCAACACCCCGAGTTCCACTTGCATCTTCAACGGGATTGGTATCCCTTTCCAAAGTGGTGAATAAACATGTGAGAGAATCGGATGCAGATTTGGAAAGCGACGGAAATTTGCCTTTATCAGTAGCTATAATAAAGAAGCCATCAGGTGTGCCCCCAAGGCACAATCAACGCCCAATGCAGAAGATAACGGTGAAGGAGACACTTGTGGGCCCAAAACATATATCATCGAGTGGAGAGAAATATGGCGCAATAGGAAACGGCAACGCTAAACGAAAAAGTCTCATGCAACCATTTGCTGCTTCTCTGCCAAAGCCAGGACAAGTTAAAACACCCCTTGACGCAAGTGTATCCACATGGAAAATGAAGAGTATCCAACCAGTAAAGAAGGAGAGAAAGGAAAACGAGTATTACTCTCACAGTGACGACGAGTCATATGATCCAGAGGACAGTAGCGGAGCAGAGGTGAAAGGAGATTCTGATTACAAGGCAGATTGAAAACTCAATAGCATTTATGTATTTTCGTAGAGTTTTTTTTATAAGATATTCTAGTATTCAGTAATTGTAGTTGTTTGGACAGGAGATAGATTTTATAAGTATATATTTCTGTAGTGATATGTATGACGTACATGAATAGATGGCAATATTTTGGTGACGTTCCCTTTATTGAATGTTTGTTTATTTGCGAAATATAATATATGACACTATCTTTATGTTTTATGTTGTTGGAACGAGAGTGGCTAAAACCCTAAACAAGGTCGCTATATTTTTATTACAATGAGACTCCAGTGACTTAATGAGATTTTAATTTATATTTTCCACCATTACAATCACCCTAGAAGGGCTTGAAGTGTTCAGGGTTTAGTCCTTGAGAACCCCTAAACCGGCCTGGCCGTCCTCTAGTTGTCCGCGTGCCGTCCGCCCGCCAGGTCGTCCGTCCCGCCGTCCGCCAGGCCGTCCGCTCTGCCGTCCGCCATCAAACTCCGTCCGTCGAGCCGTCCGGACGGACGGGCGCCAGGCCGTCCGCTAAGCCGTCCGCAGGGTAAAAACGGCAGCGGATAAAGTAAATCACAATTTACCCAGCGGACGCTAGCGTCTGGCCGCTTAGACGCGAGGTCCGGACGTCCTGATGCTAAACCGGACGCGATTTGCTCCAAAGACGTCCAAAGTGAGAACCCTGGTGTGATCTGATCGAAAAGGAAACAATAATTTTTGAAAATATTATACCTCATTTTGTGTTCCAATGTTTCACCCATAATTATGAAGTTTTTATAGACTCTAAAATTGTTCTTGAATGAAAGAATAAACTCATAAAATCAAGCATCTAAAAAAATTTCAAAAATTAAAACACCTTCTAACAGTACTACATTATAAGCTATGACAACAGATTTCATCTAGTTCTTATATAATTATATCTTAATATTCGTAATCGAATTACTGAATGGTTTTTTATTATATGTTTCTAATTTTTTAGAAAAATTATTAGTGATAGCAATCATAGATTAAATCATATGAATAGAATCCAAAATTCAAAACAGGGTTGTATATTAACTTTTATTTATACATCAAGTTCCGAATATTCATTTTAGTTGCATTTTATAATACATCGTTAGAGAACTACCCAAACCGGACATAGGTGAGGGCATTTAGGGGCTACAGAATTTGGAATTAAGATTGAACTCAAGATTGGTCCAAAAGATACCTTCTATTCTAAAAACTCAATACAATAGCAATGATCATAATAGATTGTACTTCTTCACATTTTGTAAATAGAATGTTTTAAAGCACTATGACCATATTTTGATATTCAAGTTTGTGTATTTGAGAAAACCCTAGTATGACCCTAATAAAAGAAACAAAGTATTTCCAAACAGCAGTAGAACGTGCGTTCTTGTCTTCTTATGAATTATAACTATTAAAAAAAGCTCAGAAAAGTAAATAAATCCCGATAAGGTGTATGAATATATGTATATATGTATATATATATTCATACACCTATTTTTCTACATATATGTATATATTGGATTATATATAGTACGCGGAAGTCTGGGTCAACACTTTCATGTCGAATAATTAATAAAAGTTAAAACATTGAAGGTCGGCACTTTCAAAAGTAAGTATTAAGAAATTGGCTATTGACAAATATCAATAATTATTTTCTGCCCGCTAGTAAACGTTTGATAATTATATTTTTTTCTCTACCATTTTTGCTGAGTGTCATGTTTTCATCCAGTTTATAGTGTTTGTTTTTGACGACTTTTTGTTGACTTCATTTTTGATGATATCGAAAAAATTCTTCCTAATAATTTTTTTAATTTTATAGGCAAATTATTTTCTGCCAACCGTGCATTTAAACGTACAATATATATACATATACATATATTAATATAATAAATATATATGTGTATTTATGTATATAAAAGTATATATGTATATAAATGTATATATATGCGGATATACTTGTATATATACATATATATATATATACATGTTCGTATACAAGTTTTTGCTGAGTGGCCGTAACCCTGGTCGTAGTCCTGACCGTTGCCCGCTGCCTAGTGTGGTCGACTTAATATTTTATTTTTATTTTTTTGGCATTTTTATAGGGTATTATGTTCTACCAACCCTACTTTGCACGTATATATATATACAAGTTTTCGATGCTCGAAGCCCTTGTTGCCCGCTGCCCCACTTTGCCCACTGCCTGATGTACAGTTTTGTGGCCTGCTGCCCGAGGAATTCGTCACTCTCAAGACTAGGGTCTTAATCTTGGTTGGGTTTCTGCCCGTCGGCCTCATTTTCTGTCTCTAGCCTTGATTTTATTGTGATTGGTAGAGAATTTAATTGGCTTTCTAAGGTGACTTGCATAAATATCATCCCAGGTTGTATGAGAAAGTTACAGGGCATGGAATCTGTTTGTATGGTGAGTTGTATAAAGATCATCTGAGGTTGTATGAGACAATTATAGGTCTAGGAATGTGTTCGCAATCCAGTTTTTAAAGGCTAGAACGTTCAAGAAATACTGTAGACATTAGAATAAATATTTCACAAAAATTATGTGAACAATACGAGACTCAACAATTATATATACCTATTGTATATGATTGTATATATATATGTATATTAACATAAATAACTTTATTATATATTTTGTCAAAATCAACAAAAATAAATTCAATAAAAATCTAAACAAAAATAATACAAATTCAAAACCCAACAGTCAACAGTATTGGATGAAAACATAACACTCACTATAAAAATAAAAACAATAACGTTCAGCAAACTGAAAAAATAAAGTGTTAGCTATTAACCCCTAAAAGAGATTGCCCTATTTATACAAGCAGTTTATAAACAAGAAAAAAAATACATTGCGTAACTACGGTCCACCAGTATGTCGTAGAAGGCCAATTTTTTTCTAGACATATATGACCCACAAAAGAGTGCGTTGCAAAATTTCCATAATTTTCCAAAGGTGGCAATGCTTTAAATAGTTTCTTATATAAATAAGGAATACAAAAGCCGTAGACCACATTGTCGTTCCTGCCCGCATATATATACATGTTATATATATTTATACATATACATATACATATATATATATATATGTATATGTACATGTACATATATATACATATATATATACATTTATACTCCCTGCCCGCTGCCCCTCGGGGAGGTCTCGCTTGCAGCGGGTTTAGGGTTTCAGTCCCTCAATTTTTGCGCTCCAGTTTGCTATGGTTGCTAGTAAACGTTTTATATTAATTTTTTGTCTTCAATTTCTGCCGAGTGTCATGTTTTCATCTAGTTTAGTGTGTTTGTTATTCAGTTTTTGAGAGGCGAACCTTATTTTTTCAATAAAATTAAATATTCGTTTGCTAAATGGCGAACCTACTATAGTGTACAGTATTGGAATTCCATCAAGTAGAAACCTTTTTTTTCACAACATATGTAAAATATATGCCAACGTGTCTACAATTCCATGTACCCTATGCCCGTACAATACAGTACCTGTGCCCGTGCTATGAACCCGTGCCCGCGCCTGTTATCGTGCCTGTGCCGTTCCCATACCCGTTCCCGTGCCAAACCCTGTGCCCGGCCGTGTGTTCGTGCCGTGTGCCCGTGCCCTTGCCCTGTGCTCGTGCCTTGTGCCCGTGCCAAACCCTGTGGCCGTGCACGTTCCTGTGCTTGTTCCCGTCCCCTACCCTGTGCCCATGCCCGTTCCCGTGCTCGTTCTCGTGCCGAACCCTGTGCCCGTGCTTTGTCTCTCCCACCGGCTAGGGTTTGAATGCGGAACATATTTTCGATGTGTTTTCTGTGTTCTCGTCTCTCTCTGCGTTTTTGCTAGTTTCTGTGTATTCTCCTCGCCTGTTGCAATGTCGTTTTAGGGTTTTATTCTTGCCGTTGCTTATTGTTGCGAATAATTGGGTTGTGGTGTAAGGTTTCAGTGTCTTGAGTTTGTTGCTCTGTCGTTTTGTTTCTCGTCTTCAGTTTGTTACCCTGTCGTCTTGTTTCTCTCGTTTTTTTTTTCTCTTGTTTTGTTTCGCTTGTTTAGCTTACGTACTGCATACAGTTAGAAGTTGGAGGAACCGCGATTATAGACTTTTTCTAGGTGTTTATAGTCTCAAGTGCACTTCAGCTTTATCGAGTGTGGAGGCTCCGCATTTATAGAGAACCTTGTAGACTCGAATTGCTGGGTTGCAAGCTGATTTGCATTGGAATATGGAAGCACGCCTTGGATCGAGGGAGAACGTTTGTCAAAGCGGACGGAGCGCAACGTAAGAGGTATGTTGATTGATTTCAACCTCTTTTGTCATTTGTACTGAAAAATTTGAATATTGTAGTACGTGATAGCTAGGGTTTGGATTCTTACACTGTATTGCATTGTTTGTAAACTAGCTGCAAATTTGATGCATTTAGTAGATGCAAATTTCATGCCGTGAATGTTTTTTGGCATGCATGGTACAATCAAGCAAGCCTATTTAATAGTAATTGCTGGAGTGATTTGTCTGGTTAATTCCGTGTTCCTCTGTTGCTGGAGTGCTCAGTGTGTTTACTTTGGATTGGTGTTTTTTATAAATGAATTTAGTAGCGTACATTCAGAGATTGAGAGATTGAAAGCTCTTTTTTGATTCTGTGGGTAGTTGTGCATGGATTTTGGTTTGGCTTCAGAATTCTTTGGTAGGGTTTAGGTTTTTAAATCAAGTTTCTAAAGTGAGTTGTCTGGTTAATTTCGCGAACGAATTGGTGGAGTGATCAGTGTGCTTACATTAAAGTGGGGATTTTTATAAGTGAGTGTATTAGCGTACAATCATCAACACATAGAAACTTATTGTCTTGATTCTATGGGTGCTGGTATCGGTTGCTGATTCTATGGGTGCTGTATTGGTTGCAATGTTTCGGATTCGGCAAGTTGGCCATCAGGAGCAATTTTTTTGTAGAGTTTTCAAGTCATATTCCAGGAGGTTAGGTCAGTGCTCTACTGACTAGTATCAATTCTATAATGTATCATTCTGCTGTGCACTAAATGCAATGTCTACCTCCAAATGATATAGAATAGTTTTAGATTTGCTCTGTTGTATTATGTTTAAGGAGAATGGTGTTTGAATAACCTGCTGGTGACAGATGGTAGTTTAGGTCGATGTCAGTTTAGGTCGATGTCAGTTTAGGTCGAATCGATGTAAATGGACACAGAAACTGTCAAGGGAAACATTAATTTAGGTTGACTCGATCTATGTACACATATAAAAGTCTTGCCAAAAACGGAATTTCAGATCGTTTCGACCTAAAATTCACCAATAAATGCCTCAGATCAGCTTGAACCGACCTAAATTGCAGTCCATTCAGGTCGACCCGACCTAAATTACCATATCTTAGAACGAATACAAAGAAAACCTAGAAGAAATGATTCGGAAGAAGGATTCTCCCATCCAGCAGATCAGCTTGAATCGACCTAAATCTCGGGGAGGTCACTCCCTTGTATATTTTGTATACACGTGCGATAATGACCTATTTATTTGGGGGGTTATTTTAGCAAAAAATTTTAGCAAAAAATATTATTAGGTGATGGTATTTTACATGTAAAAAGCCTGAGAATATTATATGTGATGGTATTTTACATGTAAACATGTTTCACTTTTTTAAAATCCCCTATTTTACATGTACATTTTTTACAAAATTTATCTACAATGAATATATTGGACCCTATTTTTTATCGCACGTTGTTTCTAAAATTTTTGCCAGTGAACCCCCGAGACCTAAATCCGCAATTATAGATCATATTTGTCGAATTCTAGAGTAGAAGGACTTGCCTATGTGCTAATTCAGATAGAATCCAACTAAATTACCCCAAACATCAATAGAACTGCAGTCCATTTAGGTTGACCCGACCTAAATTCTATTACTCATGATCAATAGAAAGAAAACCTAGAAGAAGCATAAGCTAGAAGCACTGAACCAGTCCAGAAGATCAGGTCGAATTGACCTAAATCCGTAATTACGTATCAGATTTGCTGAATTCTAGAGTAGAAAGTCTAGCACATAAGAAGGTTCCAACTGTAAATTCAGATTGAGAAGACCTAAGTTACCCCAATTGCAATAAAATTGCAGTCCATTCAGATCGACCGGACCTAAATTACCATATCATATAATCAACTGATAGTAGTAATCAATTAGAAAAAACCATCTTTAGATCGAGTCGACCTAAGTGGCCCCAAATGTACTGCGTCCAAGCCATGACAAAGAGCTCAGAATTCCACAGAATCCCATTCAACCTATATCATAGGCACCACATAATATATCTGTCACTCCTAAATCACCAAAGTCCTTGACTCTAATTTATATTAAAGTCGGATCGACCTAAAGAGTCTTACTTAAAGAACTGTATCATATGATACCTATGAAGTGTACTACAACCGTGCAACATTCAAGCCGGTCTAAACTTAAGCTCGTCCCGAGCTAAACTTTGATGTGGGATTGATCAAAATAGACGTCCAAGTTTCTAGCCACTGGTGATCATGCATGATAAAATTGGTATTTGATATTTGTGTCGCATATTTTAGCTCTTACCGAACTAAATTTTTGTCTGTCCGCGCTGTGAACAAAATGGCAACAGAGAGGAAGACACCAAAGGAACAAGCCATGCCAAACCTTGAGCTCTACTACGAGAGGGTAGCTCATCAGCCACACGCGAATGATGACCAGGCGGGCGACGACCTGACGAACTTTGGGGAGTTCTGGGACATGAAAGCCAGGACTTTGCAACAGTTCTGGAGCCTATACATGATAGGGAATACACGAGACGTTTGCTTGACAACGAAGGCCAAGAATGCGCCGGCCTTCCTGCCTCTTTCATACCACGAGAAGATCAAGGACATCAGCGCAGCTGGAGGATCAAAGATTATGTTTCATTGCGTCATAACGAGAACGGAATGAGATAAGAAGCAGAAGTACAACTTCATGCTCACCTTCGACTCTGTTGTGATCCCATTCAACATCACCCCCCTACTACACTCTCTTGAAACGACCGAGTTCAGTGCGTGCATCAAGGAGCAGGAGGATGATTATGACAATAAATACTTCTAGAGTAGCAACGGTCAGCCGCTGCGTGGGGCAGGGCTCTGCTTAAAAATCCGCAAGCTGATCCAGAACTTCGACGTCTTGAAATCGAAGGTGGAATTGCATCAAAAATCGATGGCACCTGTAAGCGTGTCCCTCGATAACCGGAGCCAGGGAAGGAGTGCGGGATCCATGGGCAACTTCTCGCCAACTGCAAGACCCCAACAGAGCCGAGGCAAACGCAAGCCGAGCACGTCTCTCACACCTTCTGGAGCACTATGCCAAAGCCATCTCGCCTCCTCCTCAAAGAGGAAGTAACTTGCAGAGAAGTCGGCGCCTGAGGCTGTCAACAAGGATAGCTTGGCATCCGCTGTGACGGAGTTACCGGAGCCCGTGGTGGGCAACAACAAACCCGAGTATGCGTGCTCGGCGGAAGCGTATAGGACGTTCTGGTCGTCTTGCACTGACGCGTTCCTGTTCGAGGTCGAGGATAAAAAATCAATCCCCATCAAATAACTAATCGATGCGCCTCGACACAGGAACATCAATAATTACGAGCTGGCATATGCAAGAAAGATCATGACCTTCCTTCTCAGCATGCCAGATAGGAGCACAAAGCAGACTCTGTGCGAAATGCCTGTCGAGCAGGCCACTAAATCGACTAGTTGGGATGCCATCAAAAATGGAATGTTCTGGCTGATCAATGGGCAACACAACGTCAAAGCTAGTTACATGATGCGCGAAGAAGGGATTGACAAGAAAGACTTCAAAGACTTTGCGTCATGGAACTGCTTTGTCGTGTGGACAGAGAATAATGAAAAACTTCGTGAAATATCCGCCTACTACAACCGCGTCAATCACTTCGGCGCTATCAAGCCGTCATAGGCAACAAACATATTGGGAGCGTGGCAAGTATGGATAAATCTCGAGTGCCCTAAGCACCCAAAAGAAGCACTGCAAGTAGGAACAACTTATCAAGCCTCCAGGACGAAGGAGTCTGAAAGAAATAAAACAAAATTCAAGGTAATGTTCAGATCGAGTCGACCTAATACGCTTTGTAGTCCATCCCATAGAGTAGATCCGAGTCGACATCAAGTTAGGTCGACTCGACCTAATACGCTCGTTCTATGCCTTGTCTTGCCTACTACCTTGCAATCCATGTGCTCCACGAACATTTGTTTGTTTAGATCGAGTCAACCTTAAATGACTGAATTATAGCTAACGGTGTACGAACCCCCTGCAGGAGTTTCAAGCTGCTGTGAAGCTGCGGTTCTCGATGCTCGATGTGGCGCAGGCGCAGAGAGACGCAAACAAAAGTAATGCCAAAGCGTTGCTCGACATCCAGAATGAGCTGAAACTGATCACTGCGCCGGACGATGTGTTTGATCTTTGGAGCGGAGTGATCTCAAGCGCAGGTGCCGGCGAGCTTTAAACCCAGATAGTGACGGGAAGTTCAAGGAAAAGCCCAACAGGAATCCCGAGAGTGGGAATCTCACGGGCCAGTTCTTCAAGTGGCTGGGAAATTTAACCTACGACGACCTCGCGAAATTGGCAAAGCATATCCTTCATCGCGAGAAGTCCAAGTGGACCTAGGACTACCCAAAAGTCACGATTAAAGCCATATCCTTGGTTCTAGACAGGTGCTATTCTACCAAGGAATGGGTGGAGAGGAGGAAGCGAAAGCACCTTGTGAAAAGGGAATTGCACAACATTGATCGTTCTCTCGGGCTCTTCAATCCGGCGGGGGAATTAGTGCCCGAGAAATGGAGGCAGTTCAAGAAGGACTACAACATCACGAGGGCGACTATGAAACGAGCGGCAAAGCATATCCTTCATCACGAGCAGCCAAGCAGGTGAGGAGAAAAAATAAGAAGACCGCGGACATCTCACCTCACGTGCATGAATTCTTCAAAGTCTTCCTGGAAAAACGAAAAGAATTCGTCAAACCGTCTGGAGAGGCTCAATACCGGTCATACGACTCCAAGGAAAACATCCATTCCAAGTGGGCGGACGGGGTCTGGACAATCGACGATGTTAAATTCTTGAGATTGGGGGTCATCGACTTCAGGAACCTCCCCGGGGTTGAGCACAAAGAGAAGTCCAGTACGGGGATGCAGTACTTTTACGAGTTCATGACCTCTCTGAAAAGGGGAGGTGAACTAGACTTCCATCAAGTGCCTACGTGGCTCTTTATGTGCGCCGACATGGAGATGATGCACTAGACTGTTCATTTTGCGGAGGGCGACGATGTCCTCCACAAATACAAGAGAAAGTATGCCTCCTACCTTCCGGCCTAGAACGAGCGTCTTTACGACTTGCCGGCAAATTCTAAGAAGGCGCGAGCAAAAGTGGAGCTCCTCTGCTTGCAAAACCCCGAGGTATTCATGTTGCGGATCCCCGACGACTTCAAGGCACCAGACACGACGGTATATACGAAGCCTCGTGCGTACGATAAGCTGCAGTACCGCCTGTTTAGGGCGGAACTCAGAATAGAGTTCTACTTGTCGCTCATGAAGCTGTTCACGATAGCGGGGTCAAATATCTTCTCCGTCTTCGCGGGATCCAAGATCACTTGTGCTGCTTTGGTAAGTAGCGCAAGACTCGATCTTCAGCTTGGGTCGACCTAAACATATGTAGTGTTAGCTGAGGTCGACCTAAACCTACTATCGACAGTCCTTCTCTGTAGGTTCAGATCGGGTCAACCTAATCCTCTGTATTGTTAGCTCAAGTTGACCTAATCCTGTGTACATTCAATTCGCGTTGACCTAAACCTATGTAGTGTTAGCTCGAGTCAACCTAAACCCTTGTAGTGTTAGCTCGAGTCAACCTAACCTTCACAGTTTCCCCTCTCTTCAGCTCGTTTCGACCTGAAACTACCTCCTCTATGGTTGCATGTCTCTCCGTCATAGTTTAAACCTGCATGTCCGTCAAAGTTTAGGTCGAGTCGATCTAAGTCTTTCTTGCTCCTCCATTTCATTGACCTCTAACTCAGTTCATGACTACCGTGTTATTTGTGCAGAGGTTTTGCGTGAACAGCTATGCTGTCGGGCCCAATTCGAGTACAGAATGGTGGACTCTAATCGCACATGACGCCTTGGAGCTGGACAAGGCGGACTTCCTTGAGGACGGATATGTAGTGAAGGTTGGAGGGAATCAGGGTACCCCTGCTGCAAGAGCAGGGCCCTCCTCATCGAAGAGAAAGCTGAGGATGACGATGAATCCTCTTCGTCCTCCTCCGATGACGACGAGGACGAGGAAGATCATGCTCCCCCTCCGGAGACCCCCGGGAATTATTCCGCGTCCTCTGGCCATCAGTGTGGAACTCCTTCCTCCGAGCGGAAGTCGAAGAGGAAGAAACGTGACTCTTCCAACAAAATTTTGAAGTCGTTGGTTGCTACGGTTGGAACTCTAGCTACTCAGACGGTGGAAATGAGATCAAACAAGGTCGAGTTCTAGAAGTACGTCATGGGTTTGCAACAGCACCAAAATAATTTTCAGCAGACATTACAGGCGTTTATGGAGTGACTTCCGCACCTCAACCTGTCGCTCTAATGAACTCGTTGCCGTTGCCTTCTGCACCTCTGCTGCTGACTAATCATCCGTCAGGGTCAATATCCAGCGACAACTCTGCTCCACCGGCGTCGTCGTCTGTCGGTGCGCCTCCTCCGCCTCCACCATCGTACTCGCTTGTTAACAGTAAATTAAGAGTAACGGTAGGTCTACTGATCAGAGTTTTACCTGGGTAATTTTCCAAGTTATCCCAGTAGGTAGATCTAGGAAAACACTTTTTTACCGATCTGACCTTACTGTCAGATCTGGTTGTATTGTGGTACAAAAGCAATAGAGCCAACCTCATTGGCATGCTCCATTTTCCCAGATAATTGCTTTGTGTTAGAAGTATTTTCTTCTAACTTATTCCCTACCGAGTGACTTTCTGTATACCATTGCTTATTCAGATCAGTTTGTCTTCCCTCAGTTTTGTGATAACTGACTTAGCTTTGAGTATTTTGCTGTCCATTCGGTTAACTTCCTTCTCCTCGGTAGCTAGTAATCCCCCGGTACTGATTACCGAGTAGGTTCTTACCAAGGGGTGCTACCATCGCTTGTCGTTGCGCCTCCTCCACCGTCCTCGCCTGTCGCTGCCGCTGCCTCTGCTCTTGCGTTTGCTCCGTCCACTTCGCCGGCTCCCCGGCAAGTGTCATCGAGCGCTACTGGTGTCGACAATGTAGGATTCAGCGGAGCTAGTACAAATGCAGACACTGTCGCATCGTCCGACACTGCTGCAGCAGGTGGTTCCCAATAATCACTCGATGTCATTTGTATAGTTTTAGCTCGACCTGAGTTGATTTGTATCATAGTTTTTTGTAGGCTTTGTGTATAGACGGCTGTAATACTTAGGATCTTCAACTGCTGGTTGAGAAGACAATTTAGGACATTTTTCCATCAACATTTTTTTGTACTTTAAATTTCTAGACCTTATTTTAATTTACATACACCTCACTCGGGAATTTATGTTCATCTATTGTCATTGCAGGCTCCATCTGTGCCCACAGTGTGCCTCATGCTCAATTGCCTCATGCTCTTCAGCCACCCCCACAAACTACTCGGGACAGTGAGTCCTTGGAGCCCAGTCTCGCCTCGCCCAGAGTTCCTTCTTCTCGTGTCGACCCTCCGTCCTCTCAAACACTTGTGTATGCGCGTAGACTGCAAGGGGATGCGCAATTGGGTGAGGGTACACGTACTTCGACCTCCCTTCCTCTTACTGTCGCGAGCGCTGCACCTCCCGTAGCCACGCCTATCGTCAGTGCGAAGTCAATCCAGACCTCCGGCCTTTAGGCGCGATCCATACGTTTCTTAGTGATCGTTTGTTTGTTAGTTTTTTTTTTGGTCTTAGCGCTCGCCTCGATCGTTTACCGTTTTCATTACGATGTCGTCCGAAATGTATCAGTTCAGGATGGTAATTGGTTGCACATTTGTCTGTCCGTTGTCGCCAGGGATCCGGGCCTCCTCTTTCTTGTGGAGGTTCTTCGGAGGCGGTCATTTGGTCGCCCCACCTTAGGCCGCCGAAAAAATGGCTCAATGTCGTCCTGGACCTGAAAGGAATCCTCTGCGTCTGTGAGAATTTGAAATCCCGGACTACGCGTACGCCTTTTAACAACTACTCGGCGCCGCACTCAGCCGAGTAGGCCAAACTACTCATAGGCCGTGGTGGCAGATTCACGTCTGCAAACACCATTGTAGTGGACAACAGCCCCAATAAGCACATTTTGAATGAGCCCCAGAATGTAGTCCTCCCCGACTCTTGGTCCTCCGTCGGGGCCGATGCGCGCGATCATTTTCTCTCTGATGTTCTCCTTCCATGGTTTCGGCATCTACTTTGCAGTCCTGGCCCAAGGTTGTTATCTTTTCGCAGGGACAATAATATTGGGCGGCGTATGCTCTGCGATGAGCTGTACAACTTCCTCATGGAGGTTGTACGCGCATCCCGTAGTCTGCCTTGGTCCTAGTTCATTGTACTGTCGTATAGTTGCACGCCCTTCTCTTAGTGATGTAGCCGTTTTAAACTACTTGGTTCAATCTTTGGTCGCCTTGACTGATCTGTATAATTCCTTGTAATTGTAATATACCCTTGTGTTCACAACATTTTTGCTTGAGTACATTGTGAGATGAATTTTATGAACGCTTGAATGCTATCTTTTAAATTTGTTATGTCTTCGTCGCACCCTTATTCAGTTAGCATCATTTTTCTCCTCTTTTTTCTACTGCTTCGCATATTTTGTTTCGTTGCAATGCGGTGCTAGGATTTGACCTCATTGCTAATTCTCTTCAGGCAAGGTATGCCGCTGCTTATCTATCCCACGGTGCTGGCCTCCAATGCACAGCGTCCACCGATTCTATCATGGACTATGGCCAGTATGCTATACTCAGTAGAGGAAACTTCTTCCGCTCGGCACCTACGGCCCAGTCAACCATGGACGTTTCTACCAAGCCAATTCAACATGGTGTAGTGGACAGCCCTCCTAACGGTGGTACCCGTCTTGTGCCCAAGTCCTCACCTCCTCCTTTGTGGCCACGAGAACCTTCTACTTCTCGTCGCTCGCGTTCTCCGTCTGATAGGGTGCCTCAGAGAAAGCTTTATGAAGACGCCGCTCACCCAATTAATTCTCTTGAGGTACGAATACTTTCTTTCCCCGCACCATTATTTCGCTTAGACGGTCTGGCCTTGCAATTTACTTGATGTAGATTCCCTTGTACTTGCAGGGTTCCGACATGCCCAAACCATGCAAGTCCTCTGCTACTTTAAATAATGTCCGAAAGACCCCTGCGATGCTCTCATCAAACCCGCCTTGTCTAACCCAAGCCCGTGTTGATGTGCCTCCTCATACGCAATTGCGTACTCGTCTCCCTTCAGTGATTGCGGGTCTTCAAAAGACTCAGTCGCATGACAAATTCAAATGGAGATCAGCTCCGGTTCGAGATGAGAGGGAGGAACTGATGTTGGCGCAACAAAGGCGAGAGATTGCGCAACGGCGATTGTCGATGTATCCCTTCGATAGTCGTGGTCATGTGATGTTGAAGGCAGTAGCAGAACTTCAGTTGAAGGCCGAAGCTAAACTAAAGAGTCGATCGCAACCCTAGATCCGCTAGGCATTCTATTTGTGATTACTATAGAGACTTATAAAAGTACGTAGAGCTCATGTTTTTATATAGGATTTTACGCTTCGCTCATTCTTTTTCCTAGCATTATGAGACATTATCAAAATTGGATTACCTACTTGCAATACAAACACCCAAAAAATGTATGTTGAACCTCCTTTAATCCAAAATGGGCAGTTAGGGATTGTAGGGCAGTAAAGATGAGCCTAGCCGCCATAAATGGGAGAAATAGCGTTCATTATGGCCTCTTTAATTATTTGGAGAGAGTGGTGCTCTCGCGCGCATCTTAGGTGTTCACTACGAAGCCTGGGAATGGCGGCGGACCGGGCAGGAGACTAAATGAGATGCCGGAGGTATGGGGACGGGCCTCTGCCGGTCCCGGCCACAATCCAGGATTTGAATTAGGCAACCTTAAATTGGGCGGCCCATTATTCTTTTCTCCCCGGTTCCTCCATTCCTCCGCGCACGCCATTTTTTGTAGTTCCGGAGAGCGATAGAGTTTCCATTTTGCGCCCGGAAGTAGAGAGCAGGAAGCGCCCGGCTTGTGAGGATTCTGAACGCCCGGGAGTGAGGGAAACTGAACACCCAGTGAGAAACAGTGACGCGAGATTAGAATTTGGGATAGGCAAGCATCCGGATAGTGTCCACTGTCAATTCCAGCGGAGTTTGAGTAAGAAAGTGAGTGCGCTGCCAAAATGAGGGTCGCGGGGTCTCCGGGAGGTCAGAAGAACACCACGGAAACGGAAAGGGAAGCGTCTGGAGCGGGAGGCGCGTGCTTTGCCGAGGAAAGAGAGAGCGCATCGGGAGAAGGAGCTGCCCCACTCCCGAAGGAGTGAAGAATTCCGCCCGGGGTCTGCAGCCAGGGCACGCAAGGAAGCCGGGGCCAAGATTCCGGAGAAGCGCATTTGCTCGGACATTCCGCAACACGATGGAGACTTCGACAACCTGATGAAGGACCTCCACAAGATGGGGTGTTTGGGATTGTTTGGGAGAGTGTGGGATGTGCAAGACTCTCGGATACAAGAAGAAATCGGGGGCGGGCCAATAGTAGACGCCTTCCGACGACTATTTGGGCGAGGTATAGAAGCTGTACCCGGGAGATGTGCCGGGCACTATACGACTTCCCGGACACCAACGAGGACCTTGAACCGGGAGGCAAGGGCGACACGGATTGGGTGAAGGCGCGATTCAGTCATCTGTCGGACAAGGACGGGTTCAAGGTGGCGGATTGCAGAAGGCCCCGGGAGCAAAGGCTGCTCCAGTACGTAATTCCCATCCTCAGTCCGGGGAAGCCCACCACCCTCACTGTGACGCTGGCCCGGGGTATCTACTCCGCTCTTCTCCGGGGGAAACGGATCAACTTGGCGATCCTGATTCACTGGAACACGCAGAAGTGGGCGGGTAACCTCGATATCAAGAAGAGATGCCCGTTGGCCCCATTTCTCTACCACTTGTACGAGAAACATGGGTGCCTCACGGTGGAAGGAAAGAAGAGGTTGGAGGTAGTGCCCATTCCGGGATTGAGGAGCCTGGCCAAGACGAAGACAGTTCTTCTGAAAGGAGAAGCGGGGACCAGCAGACCCGGTTCGTCCTCCCAACCGGAAGAGAGATGAATGGCTCCACCTGCACCCCAACCGGATAGGAGCAGCTTCCGGGGAGAGGAGCGCAGGAAGGATAGAGAAGACCACTCGATAAGAGGACAACCGGGCGAGGCCAGCACCAATCTGGAGCATAGGACCAAGTGGAGAGAAGACCGCCCAGAGAGAGGCAAACCAGGTGGCGCCAGGTCACAGCAGGACGAGCGGCAGGAAAAGAGAAAGGACCCGGAGCTAGATCGACCGGGTGGGGCAAGATCTCAGCAGGAGCTGAGAACAAAACGGAGGGAGGACCCGGACAAAGAGGACAAGGAGGAGGATTCTCCACAGCCAAAGCTGACCCGGAAGAAGCCGGTGAGAGGTCCAGAGGCAATTCCTCAACCGGAGGTAGGCGGTCCTTCCGAAACGCGATCTCGGGTGGATCCAGTCAAGGAGTCCAGGCCAAAGGAGGAGACAGGGCGTTCTCCGACACAGCCCTATAAGCAACCGGTGGATGGATCCGGACCAATGGAGGAGGATCCAGCTCCAGCGGCTCCACAGGAACCAGGAACCTATGGCGGAGGAGAACCGGACAATTCGGGAGGGGGGTACGTCTCAGCCGCGACCCCAGGGCCTGAAGATTAAGTTAGTCCTTACAGTTGAGGAAGAGAAAGAGGGGGAAGAACCGGAGACAACACCTCGGAAGAAGGGACCGGCCCGGAGGAAGATGACCCCACTCAACAAGCGTCCCAAGGAAGCAGGGCAGGACGAAGAGGAAACCGGAGACGAGGGGTACCGGGAGCAAGGAGTTCCAGCGGGAGCAAAACCGGTCCAGGAAGCAGGCCCATCCGGATATGTGCCAGCAGAACAAGGAGAACTGCTCCGAGTGGAGGACATGCTTCTGCAAACCCGGATGGCACTGGACATGGTGACGGAGCAGTACAACCCCATGTTCGCTGCGCTCCGGGAGACACGGAATCTTCTCTGGACAACCAACGCTCTGGAGTATCCGGCGCACGTTCGGAAACTTTAGAGGAAACTCATCCAGAGCAGGGAGATTGAGAATGAGCTAACCGGACAACTGCACGGTATCCAAGAGGCAGAAGGCGAATCCGCGGCTCTCTTGAAGGGTTTTGAGGAGGAGCTGCAACGAAAGGTAGCCTACATCAAAAGTATGGAGGCACACGTATAGAGGAACGAGTTGTAGATCCGGGAGTAGGAGGATACCATCCGGAGAGTAGCAGAGACGAGCCGACAGTGCGTCTCCAAGCTGTCGTGATTGTTCCAATCGGATGGGAAGGCACAAACGAAGGCCCAGTTGTACGATGAGCGGGTACTTCAGCCGAGATTGGAGGAAGCAGCCCGGATGAAGAATGTAGTCCGAAAGTACTTGGACAAGGTAGAAGCATATTTGGTGGAGTTCCGGGTACTGGCGGAGTGCATAAGGGAGAGCTCTTGAGAGGAGAAACCAGATCAGGAAGAAGCCACCAACGGTGGCGAGAGGGTAGGTTCCAAAGATGGGTTGCAGAGTGTGTTCAATCTCTCTGCAAATGCTCCTCAAGAAGGGGAGATCGACCGGTTGATGTGGAATGAGAGCTCAACACAGGAACATACCTCCCGGACCGTGCTTGATGTGTAGCCAATCCACATGGTCAGACCCGCGAGAGTAAGCGTTGAGGAAGTCCGGGATTTGAGCGAAGGTATGGAGGCAATGGATGTCCAACCGGACAGGGCGGAAAAGCAACAGGAGGGACCGCAGGTGGGACAGCCGGCAGCGCTCGGAATGCGAGGGGACTGGCCCACGGATCCGATCGTGGTAGGGAGCCCGGAAGATGAGGAGGAGCAGCCGCTGGAGGACCAGTAGCTGCCCGGGATCACCGGGGGTCCGGAATCAGTGGCTCGGACTTAGTGGTACGGCCACTTAGAATAGAACTTTTGAGAAGGTAGGCTAGGAGCTTTTTGTTGTAAATGACTTCTAGGATATTTTTTTGTTGATGGCGGTTTAGAATAGGAATTGAGCCGTGGAGGAGGCTCCCCGGATTTTCGGATCTCGGGAATGTGGGATCTGAGAATCTCCCGGATCTAAGCTTCGGGTTGGCTTTTTATCAAGGGATGTTCTTCATTCCTTGGGTCTTTTGTGTACCTTTGTTCCGTGTAAATGAGTAGAAGCACATTTTTCTTCCACAAACTGTGTGTGTGTGTTTGTGTGTGCATATGTGTATTTGCTTGTATTGCCAGAACAGTGGCGCAACTAGTCCCTTGGTGACTAGATGGATTAGCTAGGCTCGGACGTGAAGTCCGTTAAGAGACCGGATAGGAGATTTGGAGGAATTAGGAGCGTTTGAAGGTGATATTTCATGTGTCCGGTTGTGGGTGAAATCCGGGTTAGTGGCTGGGAGAGTAGGAGGGGGTACTCCGGTTCTCCCAGAACTCCTGGACGAGTAGTTCGGTAGAGGTTCTAGCATCCGGATAGATCTTGCAACTGTAGAAGTGTGGGAAGGATTAGAGTAAAACGAGTCTTGACGTATTCAATCCCTCCCGGCTACTGTCCATTCCGGTCAGCAAGTCGTTGTAGTATTTTGAGGGTTAGGGGGAAACCGGGTTGCGCTTGAGTGACCGGCTGTGGGTTTGGGATGAGTCCATAGCTGAAGAGCAAACCGGAGAGTACCCAGATTAGAGAGTGGAGTTTGGGTGACCAAGTAGCGGTAAATCCCCTGTCACGGAAATCAGTGGGGAAGGGTGTGACTTTAGATCCAGCATCCTTGAAAATATAAATGGAGAACCCTCTGAGGGAAAACTGAGGTTGAGATTAGATTAGGTGGAGTAGGGTTGGTAAATTCTCCAGCCTGGACAGAAACCGGATCTAGCCATAGCCGGGTTAGTCAGTAGAGCAGATCTGGTTTTTGTAAGTAAAGAAGGAGAGATTTGGTGACCGGGAGAGAGCAGTCACCAACCCGGGTCAGTCTCCGGAAACTTCCCACTTGACAAAGTCTCCGCGGAACGATAACCCGGAAATCACCTCTACGAGCATTCTTAATACAAAAAAGTGCGCTAATCTTAATCACCTCTAGGGGAGTATCCGGTACCACGTGCTACCACATGGGATTTTTTTTGTTTTATACTTACTATAAATAGATGTCACTTCTGTAATCTTTTATTGTCCACTTCTATTAAATGTATTCTATTTGATCTTCACTCTGTCCATCTTCTATTGTTTCAACCTATATTTGGAATGGTTAGTGGTTCAATTTGGGTTTATTTTAGACTTTTTGAACTCTCATCATTTCTGAAATCCTCTCATTTTAATGAATATAATGTTTAAACCATGTCTTTTATCGGTACGTTTTCTAGATTTATACACATTTAATTGTATTGTTCGTTCATTCTTTTCTTAGACTTGTGGAGTAATATGTTCAATCCGACCTATTTGTTCAGTTCCTATTAGATGAAGATGTAGACCTTTGTTCATCAAATTGGTGGTTGGTACTTGGAGTGCAGTCTAAAATACGTACGTGAAACTAAGAAACGCTTTATGACTCAGCAAAGAATGCAAAGAACGTGGTCCTCCTTGGCGTGAACAACGGTCAAATGGATGAGGCTACAAGAACGAAAGCTATCGCAAAGATTCATGCCAAGGATTGAATAAAGAAAGAGAACCTAAAAGCGCTTTTTGGAGAGGAACTTGCAAAGGAGGAAGCGCGAAAGGCGAAAGAAGCTAAAAGGACACTATTGAATGTTAGAAAAAGCAAGAGAAGATGGGCAAAGCGGATGTTGTTGTTATCATGAACGACTCTGCGGTGGTCAACAAGGTTCAATGCAATTGTGCATCAAAAGAAGCGACTAAAAAACAAAGATCTCCTCTCATCTTCTTCACGCAAGAGCGACTGACGCAATGTCTCATGATCGTCAAAGTCATGGATGATGATGACTTGTAAAATGACAATCTCTTTTTGAATTTGGTGTTTCAATTGTTCTTGCCGGAGGATAAATTTGGACTTTCCGCCTTCTACAAAATCTTGGCATTTGTTCAAAAGGTATTATTTACATACATCGACTAGCTCTGATCTCAAATCGCTAGTTGAAGCTTCTTGGATTTTTACGACGCACCTTCAACCATTTGTTTATATATATGATGCCGCATCGAGGAGATCAGGATTGCATGTAAAATGGTTATCACAACGCCAAGGACACCGTTGACCTCATGTATGTGGACTACCAAAACGATTTGCGCATCCCAACTATGTTAGACCCTTCCAACGAGGTCCCACGTTAAATTAGGTTTGTGCTTGTCAATTTCATAGCCATTTTGACTTTGCTAATAACCATCTTCTTAAAACAATGGAGCCACCATCATAAACCATACTTACAATGGGGCAGAGAAGTCGGTTGTTTCAAACTCAAAGATTTAAAGCCTTCCTTTTGGTGAAGAAAGAGGGCTCCAACTATAATTTCAATTAAGTTTTGTCAACAAACGAGGTTGGAGTGGACATTAAAACAAGCAAGTCGATGTAGAACTACACCACCAAATTTGACCAAGTAATGAACAAAACCAAACCCTGTGTTAACGGGATATTAGTTAATATTCCCTTAGGCTAAGAGTAGGCTAGTCTATACCCGGCAGGAATAGACCCGGCAGGCGATACCCGGCAGTACAGGCTGGTACAGACTGGTCGACCCGACTTTTCCGGTCGACCAGTCTGACACACAATCAGACCAGTCTCCTATATGTACCTTCACTCTCTTTGAGAGAGGTGTTGCAATACCATTTGTACATCATCTTGGCAGCCTCAGTTGTACTTCGCTCTTGTTTAAAACTCTTCTTGTGCGCACCAGTATGTTAGACTACTGTTGTTAGACTACTGCTGTTTCCTGCTCTTGTATCACTCTTTGTGGTTGTATCTTGGTTAGTTGCAGTAGTCTGTGAGTATGCAGGAGCCGACTTACTAGTATACTGGTGCTTCTTCTTAGCCGACAGTACGTTCTCCCTAGTAAAAACTTCTTACTACTCCTCTCAATCTCTAGAAACTACTCTAGAATAGAATAGTCTTGTGTGGAGTAGTCTCATTCGTTTAAGGTTGGTTCCTAGAAAACCTCCTTAACATTTGGCGACCATGCAAAGTTCAGCTCAGACACCAGTCTTTCTGTTGGTCTAGGCAGATCCAGATCTAGATCTAGATGGAGATCCAGATCCTAGTCCACCCAGATCCAGATCTAGATCCTAGTCGATCCTGTCGACTATCGCTAGGCGCTATACGTCCCTGGGAAACAGCAGCCATCTGCTTCCTACACGAAAATCATAAGTCTTGAGAAAAATCCAGAGCCCGAGTAGCCGGAAACAACCTCGGAGATCATTGAGTGTGAAAGTCGACTAGGGTAGTCAACAGTCAATAATGCTACTGACCAGGAATCTGTAAGAGCAGTCTGTGAACAAGTCTTACGGTGCCAAAGAGCAACCGACTAGGCCAGCACTAAAGACTAGCCAAACAGATCTCAGAGCGCGACCTACCTTTTCAGATTCACATCTAGATCTAGACCCAGATCCAGATCCTAGTTGACCCAGATCCAGATCTAGATCTTAGTCGATCCTGTCGTCTATCGCTAGGCGCTATACGTCCCTGGGAAACAGCAGTCATCTGCTTTCTACACGAAAATCATAAGTCTTGAGAAAAATCCAGAGCCCAAGTAGCCGGAAAGAGCCTCGGAGATCATTGTGTGTGACAGTCGACCAGGGTAGTCAACAGTCGATAATGCTACTGACCAGGAATCTGTAAGAGCAGTCTGTGAACAAGGCTTACGGTGCCAAAAAGCAACCGACTAGGCGAGCACAAAAGACTAGCCAAACAGATCTCAGAGCCCGACCTATCTAGCAGACTCAGATCTAAATCTCAGATTCCAGGATCCCTGACGACCCACTCGACTTACCGGAACAACCTTCCAGTGCGTATCAAAGACTAGTAAGGTACACTACCGACCCTCCCATCATTTCGCATCAACAACAGTTAGAGATAAATCAACAACGTCGTAGTAGGGACGAATTAGACTCCCGCCTTGCCAGTCTCTTATCAAACCTGAACCCGACGTTTAAGAAACTACACTCGGAATCTCCACCAGGTCAACCAGACCAGTTGACTGCATTTCACCAGGAACCCAGTTCTCCTGGTCAAATGAATAGTCGACCCGGGACACCTAGTACCGACAACCAATATCCGACTGGCATAGACGGCTTCGATAATGACCTAGTCGATAGGATCAGACAGATCTATCAATCTAACCAACGAGTCAACCAGGTTGAAACTCAACCCTGTCTCCCGAATATTCACACTCATACTTATGAGCCGAATATTCTATACCTAGATCAGTCGAGGGTAGCTCAAACCACCATTCCCAGAGTGTCGACCCCTCGGACTAGTCTACCACCTAGTTACCAAACTCAGCCCGCAATAGGCATTCCTATGATTCAGCCTATCAACCAACCATCGTTTTCACAGGCACATACCAGGCTCCTACCACAGAACCCGTACAATCGACCAATAGCTTCCCAGCCATCAGTCCTACCGACTGCCAACCAGTACCAACCCACCATATCTATGTGTGCATCTTGTGGTGGCTATGGTCACCTTCTCGAACAATGTGCACTATACAACCCTCGGTCGATAGACTATTCGGTACCTCCAGCCCAGATTCAGCAGCAGCCTTCCTATCCAGCAGCTACACTCCCGACTCGGACGACTGCTCGGAAACCGGTAGCAATGCCCACCTACAAGGAAGGAAAGTGTGTCATTACTCATGTCCATCGATTTCTCAATGCCCTTACTTTGAATGGCGAAACTGATGCCGTTATTACTATAGCCTTATTTGGACATTCGCAAGTCGATGCGGCTAACTATAATTGGTTCTCGACTCATAGAACGTCCTACCCACACCAAGACTTACACGACATTCTCGATGCCTTCAAACACCGCTACTAGGAGATCGACAATGACAACCAAGCTTACCTACGTTTCCGCAGTATGAAACAGGATGCCAAAGAGTCGGTTGACGATTACTACAATTGGATGATGAAACAAGCCAGCCAATTTGAGGGCCTTCCGACTGATAATTTCCTACTAAAAAATTTCCGAGCTGGTTTGTTGAAGTATCTGCAGGTAGCCACAGTCGGACTACCGAGATCGACACTAGCCCAGGCCAAGAAATCGGCTAAGCTAGCAGAAAGCAGACTACCTAAGGAACCAAACTCGACCTCTACCGAGCGAACCGAGACTACCAAGCGAGCCGAGACTACCAAACGAGCATTTTGCAACCGATGCAAAAAGCCAGGCCATTTCGGACGCGATTGCTGGTTCAACTCAGAGAGCGAGATTGGAAAAAGGCGTGCAGCGGCTAATATGACAGTCCCAATAGCAGCAGCCACACAAGTGTCGACTACCTCCGAATCAAGGAGTCGACCGTCCCGAGATAACACACCACGACCGATATTCCCTTGTTCTCTTTGCAAATCTTTGGACCATCCGACACACATGTGTCCCCTACTGAAGGATCCAAAGGTCGTCAAATTCCTTAATCAGCAGATCGAAACCAAGCCCAACATGTGGTCACTAGTCATTGAAGAACTACCGAACACTATGGGTGGTGTCCTGACGGTCGCAGCGATTACCAGAAGCCACTCGACCCCCAACCAGTCGACTCCTGACAAGACCACAGAGACAACCGACTGGACTGCCCAAGAACTACTACGTGATCAAATAATGCAGGAAGTTCGTCAACTCCAAGCCGAGTTGGAAACAACGACTTCCACTAAAGACCCAAAGTCGACTGAGGACTTGTCCTCACTCGACTCGGACGCGAATGCATTACCGCAGCAAACAATCACCCCTCGAGACGACCCAGACCAACCGAGTCAAGCCACAGTCGACCAGGGCAGCATCGCATTTGGCACCATCCAGCAGCAGATCCTCGATCAACTGCAAGACTGCAAATTGCAGGAAGACGGCTACCGTGCGAGCAGTGGATGGGAGAGTGGAGAGCGGAGAGCGGAGAATTGTCTGATTTTTTACTAAAAATAACATAAATTTCGAATATTCTCTGACAGATTCGAATATTTTCTGACAGATTCGAATATTCCATAGGTAAATTCCCGTCGAAAACTGTGTTTTTACCACAGTAAAAATTAAAATGCAGTCGTTTATAATATTTTTACTGTGGTAAATTTGAATATCCTGGTCGAAAACATCATTTACACAGGTGAGAAACAAACTTTTCACATGCATCTCTTTATTAAAAGGGTGGGAAAGTCCAACATTTATAAGAAGCATATTGTATGCAATAGAGTTCGTGTGGAAAAAAAAGAACATCGTGGTATTAACTAAGTCCCTTACAGAGGATATCGCGTCCATGCATCATATCCATCCAGCCTTGGTCCATGGTGAATCCCTGACTGCCCACGGTGTCCTTGGTCCATTGTGAATCCCTGAATCACTAACTGCCCACAGTGTCCAATGTCTATGGTGAATCTCTAACTGCCCACGGTGTCTTTGGTCCATGGTCTTTGCCTGAATCACTAACTGCCCACAGTGTCCAAGGTCTATGGTGAAACAAGCAGGCAATTTACAAGCATGCAATACGTGTATAAGTCTAAGAAGTTTGTATACAACAGAGTTCACATGGAAAATAAGAACATTGAAGTGTTACATGAGTCCCTCAAAGAGAACAACAAATCCATGCATCATATCCATCCAACCTTGGTCCATGGTGAATCCCTGATTGCCCACGGTGTCCATGGTCCATGGTGATTCCAAGGTCCACACTGACAAGACATCCATGCATCATATGTCTGCAGAGAAACAAACTTTTCAAGTGCATCTCTTTATTAAAAGTTGAGGTTTAGGGTGTCCAACCACACAAGGCAAGTTTGAGTTTGCGATCAACCGTATGGTCTACGTGTCACATTTGCATTCCGGTTGTATGAGTCTATCAGCCTAACGGTCGACATTTTCCCAAGCGAAAAATCCCTATTGAACGGTTTCATCACAGCAGGATCAGACTTGTGTCCCAGCAAATCCTTGGAATATGTACCAGAAGGAATGTTTCCAACCTTGGAGTATGCATGATTGACGATGCGTGCATCGTCATCGTGATCTGAATCAAACGCAACCTCTGGTTCATCACACTCAATCAATTTCGCATGTTGTTTCCCGCTGTCAACCACGGTAGAGCGCTGCTCGTATTGCCCATCTATCTCCACTTGAATAGCAGGCTGAAATGGTATTACGTCATCGCAGACACTGGTGATGTCGACGACCTCGTCTAACAAGCTCTCCATGATAACAGCAGACCCACCATAGACACCACGCCCATCCAACAGGACGACTACCAGTATGACAGTCTCCCAAACCGACGTATATGTTTTCTAATCTGTTAAAGGGCTTAGACTATGGAACTGACATCCAGATGTTTGGCTTGAAAAAGGCTCTCGTTTGACAGAAAGGCCGTCGGCTGGTCTATCATATATTTGGGTTTAGAGTATTGCAAGGCGACATTTTTAATATATAGAAAGCGCCGCATTATTGCAACATGGGCAAAGGTTCGATGCATACAGCCAAAAGCGTCGGGTTTAGGAATTATGGTAGCCTTTTGAATTTCAGTTTAAGGTGCACTAAGAATGCTAATCTGAGTGAAAATGTCTAAGATTGCGACTATAATAGTATTTAGGGGTGAACGCTGTAAAATTTGCTATATTCTAGAGATAATGTTGGCAAAGTTCATGTGGCATCATGATGCTATATTAGAAATCAAAGATAACAAAGGCATATAGATATGCCGTCCAAATGGTATGCCTCTCCCTAAACTTGCTGGCGATCTCCATCACGGTCCATTAGCTGCTGCAGCTGTCGTATTTCCGTCTGTCTCCATGGCCCGCATCTACGTTACAGGTCACGAGGTTCCCATGGTAGTAGAGATGGGTTGGGATAAGTACGCTCGAGTTTCGGCCCTAGATCTCGCTGTCCGTTTTGGCTTAGTAGCATCATCAATAATTGTGGAGCTAGAAGTCCGTGGTAGGAACGGGTCCGTGGAATTTGGTGTGCTACAGACGAGGGGGGACGACCCGGAAGGATACTACTGGATGCTTTTTGCCGGTCAGTACAGAGCTTACGGCTTGTTGAACTCATCACATGGAGTTCGACAGATTGACGATTGTTTGTCAAACAATGAATGGGAAGGATTGGGCGGTAGGGACAAATCAGTGTATCCCAAAGTCACTAGGAATGGGTTCACGTTCCAGATGCAGTACCCTATTGCCTCAGTCGAGGGAGCAGTGGAATTGTGGCTGTGGGAATTTCCACATTGCAAAACTCATTGGATAGATCTGGCAGTGATGCTATTAGACAAAGATGTTCTAGATAGATATGGGGTTCCGTGTGATATTTGGGACGACTCTCCGAGGGACCCGATGGTGTGGCGGCTGATGTGGTCACACTACATATGTGAGTTGCTAGGCCTACCTGACCCTTGCAACATCGATGTGAACGAGGTGATTCCGGAGGAGTTATCGATTGCACTGCAGGAACACTTTGATGATGAAGACAAGGCTCCATTTTGGGACTCAATTGAAAATAGCGAGAAATTCTAATACGTGGATGACCTTAGAGTATTGGAAGGTCAGGACGGCAATCATACTACGTAGCGTTTGTTGCAAACATGAATGTAATACAACATACTATAATAAAGTTGGGAAGTCAGACAGTAGTCTGAAAATTTGCGCACCCAAGCTGTGGCACCAACAAGCAGTGAGTATACTCACCTGTGGAATGTGGTCTCGGCCCCGAGATCACTATCTGGCCCTCCGAGTACTCAAACCATGTAAGCCATGCGACCACGGCACAGAGGATGGACTTGAAACAGCATCATGTTTCCTAAACCCTTACCCCTGGAGAGTAGTCTGGACTCCAGACAACAATCAGACCCTCCCGGTTCTCGAACCGCTTAAGCCATGGAACAATTAACCCCAGGGCAACCATGGCACCCAGGATTGACATGGAAACAACAAATTGTTTCTAGAACCCGCACCCCTGGAATGTGGTCTCAAAACCAACCCCTATCCAACCCTCCTGGTTCTCGAACCAAGCAGACCATGGAACCACGGCAAACAAAACACAAGGGCTGTCACGAACCTTGGATTTACCACAGAGGTTTCTTGGATTTACCACAGAGGTTGTGAGTCTGGTGTGTAAATATTTGTGTGTGGGGGGGGTGTTGGTCGTCCTCGGCCACGAGGATGACCCGCTTGCTGCATCCAAGGGCTGTCACGACCCTTAAATTTACCACAAAGGTCCATTATTGTAAGTCAAGTGTTCGAATACTTTTGTGTGTGGGGCTGTTCGTGTTCCTCGGCTACGAGGATGACATGCTTGCTTTGTCCATGGGCTCCCACGATCCACGGATTTATCCTGGAGGTTTATTTTGTATGTCAAGTGTTTAAATAATTTTGGCTGTGCGGGGGCTGCTGGTCGTCCTCGGCTACGAAGACGACATTCTGGCTGCATCCGTGGGACCGTGGGATCTTTGGATGCTCAACGGATGAGTCGATTCTGTTCATCCTGTGTTTGAATCAAATTGACTTTGGTGCTTTTTGGGACGTCCTCGGCTACAAGGACGACATTCTGGCTGCATCCATGGGTCCATGGAAACCTTGGATGTTCCATGGATGAGTCGTTTCTATTCATCCTGTGTTTGAATCAAATTGACTTTGGTGCTTTTTTGGACGTCCTCGGCCACGAGGACGACATAACTTATTGGCTGCATCCATGGGCTGTCACTAACCTTGGAGTTACCAAGGAGGTTTATAATCTACCGAGTGTTTTTACCGCGAGGGGTTTTTTTTTTCTGTAAGTCAAGCGTTTGAATATTTTCAAGCTTGGGGGGCTGCTGGTCGTCCTCGGCAGTTTTGAGTCGGTTTTATATGAAGTATCTATTGTTCAAATTTATTTATCTATTAAGTCAACACATGCAATGTTCTCTTCTAATTGTAGTGATATAAAATTTCGTCCTATCTAGATAAAGCTTTTCATAGTATGAATGCTTGAATTTGTCGTTTTAAAACCATAAATTCTTGGTCATGAAAGGGTTAAAAAACTGACCCGACATGGGAGGAAAGCACGCATAGATCACTTGAAATTCTGGCAGCTAATTGACCGTTTGATCCGAAAGAGATAAGAAACTATGTTGTTCTAATTGGCTACTGGACTTATCCTCTCATCAGATGGTGAAATTGAATGATTGTGCGGAGGGAGGTCCGAGCCAGGACGAGGTGACTGCGTGTGATTTGCAGGGCAACCTTGGTCATTTCAAATGTGCAGATGCAGCATCTGCGAAATCGGAGGCAGTGTCGGACAGTGCAAGTGATGAACGCGAAGACGAGCCTGAGCAAGGAGACATGGAGGCTGAGGACGAAGAATTAGAGCTGGGATCAGTATTATCACTTCTCCAAATGAGTTGTGGCACTCAAAATGGAGACCTTTTAGAGTCTCCCTTGAGACATTTAGAAGTAGATTCAAGTGTATGTATATAAAACTTTGACATGTAGATTTTGAGTTTGGATTGGGATACAAAAGACTCACAATGAAAGTAAAACATGTAATGACAATGAAGGCCAAGAATATCACTGTATTAGCTAGGAACAGAATTCTAAAAAATTATGTGACACTAAAGGTACTGCCCTGGATTGGTGTGTATCGATTTGACTTAAGAATGATGCCTTAAAATTAAAAAAAATGGCCTCAAAATTCTGTCCTGGATGCAAGAGATATCAATTGGCAAATGGTGGCAGAAATCACGATCCTTTCTTTTAAATAAAATAAATTGAACACTACATTGAAGTCCTCAATTGTTTTGAATTAGGTAGGGTGGCACTAGTCTTCAGAGCATAATCCACATTGAGAAAACTGGACTGAAGAATGCTACCATGGATTGGTGTGCACAAGGCAGGGTGGCACTCATGCACGAGCCCTCCACCAAATTCACTATCATTGATTGGTGTGACAAAGTGCTTTTTTAATTTAAAAAACATTACTCCAAAATGGTGCCTTAGATTGGTTTGATAGAGGCAAAGAGGCAATCGTATACGAGCCCCTCTACAAGTGTAACTTGTTTGAATCATTAAGTATTTTTTTAATTTAAAAAACATGACTTCAAAAGGTGCTTTGCATTGGTTTGATTGAGGCAAAGTGACACTCGTATACGAGCCCCTCTACAAGTGTAACTTGTTTGAATCATTAAATGTTTTTTTAATTTAGAAAACATGACTCCAAAAGGTGCTTTGGATTGGTTTGATTGAGGCAAAGTGGCACTCGTATACGAGCCCCTCTACAAGTGTAACTTGTTTGAATCATTAAGTGCTTTTTTTAATTTAAAAAACATGACTCCAAAAGGTGCTTTGGATTGGTTTGATTGAGGTAAAGTGGCACTCGTATACGAGGCCCTCTACAAGTGTAACTTGTTTGAATCATTAAGTGTTTTTTTCATTTAAAAAACATGACTCCAAAAGGTGCTTTGGATTGGTTTCATTGAGGCAAAGTGGCACTCGTATACAGCCCCTCTACAAGTGTAACTTGTTTGAATCATTAAGTGTTTTTTTAATTTAAAAAACATGACTCCAAAAGGTGCTTTGGATTGGTTTCATTGAGGCAAAGTGGCACTCGTATACGAGCCCCTCTACAAGTGTAACTTGTTTGAATCATTAAGTGTTTTTTTAATTTAAAAAACATGACTCCAAAAGGTGCTTTGGATTGGTTTGATTGAGGCAAAGAGGCACTCGTATACGAGTCCCACTACAAATGTGACTTGTTTCAATCATTAAGTGTTTTTTTAATTTAAAAAACATCATTCCAAAATGGTGCCTTGGATTGGTTTGATAAAGGCAAAGAGGCACTCGTATACGAGTCCCTCTACAAGTGTAACTTGTTTGAATCATTAAGTATTTTTTTAATTTAAAAAACATGACTTCAAAAGGTGCTTTGCATTGGTTTCATTGAGGCAAAGTGACACTCGTATACGAGCCCCTCTAGAAGTGTGACTTGTCTTAATCATTAAGTATTTTTTTAATTTAAAAAACATGACTCCAAAAGGTGCTTTGGATTGGATTGATTGAGGCAAAGTGGCACTTGTATACGAGCCCCTCTACAAGTGTAACTTGTTTGAATCATTAAGTGCTTTTTTAATTCAAAAAACATCATTTCAAAATGGTGCCTTGGATTGGTTTGATAGAGGCAAAGTGGCACTCGTATACGAGTCCCTCTACAAGTGTAACTTGTTTGAATCATTAAGTGTTTTTTTAATTTAAAAAACATGACTCCAAAAGGTGCTTTGGATTGGTTTGATTGAGGCAAAGAGGCACTCATATAAGAGCACCTCTACAAGTGTGACTTGTTTGAATGACAAATTGATTTTTTAATTTAAACAAATTGACTGCAATCATACTTGGGAGATAGAATATTAGACATTCATCTTATTTGTCTAAATATCGGATCTAGATAAGTACTTTCTATTTCAAATATTGAATTTTCGACTAGGTAAGGAATAAATCAAATAGAATTTGATCATTTTGATAATCTTTGGACATTTGTAGGCAATTGTGTGCTATATTTGAGAGTCTTTGGGAGGCACTCGTGAACGAGCCCCCTTTGGAAGTGCACCAACTATGTTCATGGGGCCTCACTCGATGAGTAAAACGCTGTCAGTTGAATTTTGTTTTTGGATCTTGGATTTCTTGCATTGGCAGTTTTTTGTTGTGTTTGTGCGGCCTTGTGAGGCACTCGTGAACGAGCTTCTTTTAGGAGTGTTCCAATTGTGTTCATGGGGCTTCACTCGATGAGCCAAACGCTGCTTGTTGAATTTCGTTCTTGGCTTCTAGTTTTCTTGCATTGGCAGTTATGTGTTGTGTCCGTGCGGCCATGTGAGGAAAAAGTGCTGTGGTGTTTGTGCGGCCTTATAGATTTTTTTACCATAACTATGAATTCATTTTTTTTAATGATGGTCATATGTGATTATTTTTCTTTTCAGGGTGATGACTCTATACCTGTAGCTACATCCACTCAGGTAATTGACCTTAGTGATGTGGAGAGTGTCGAGGAAAAGTTCTGCACATGCTATCAGATTGATCCATTTGCGTTCTCGTCCTTGAGAATACAACAGCCTAGTAGTCAGATTGCAATTTCTCCTCCTTCAGTTACTATGCCTGAGTCGCCTCCGTTCGTGCCAACTGCCCCTGAGGGGTTTCCTCCTACGGTTGACGACATTCCTACCTCTCCTCCGGATATGCCTTTGGCCGAGGACTACGTACCAACGTCACCTCCACCTCCGCTCCTATCTCCGGTGTTGATGATTGTCCGTGCATTGCCGGCGATTCATGGGCGCCTTAGTTCCCCACGACTTCGCCGTCGTAGTCGTAGTAGAGAGCATTCAGAGATGATACGTAGATCCCGCATGCGTAAGCAGCGTAGTCACTAAATGTAGATCTGTTATCTATGCTACTTTCCTACGTGTGTCATGCGATTGTGCAATGAATAAGGCTGTATTCAAGGCTGTATTCAAAGAGTTGTATTCAAAGAGTTCCCTGGATGTGCCGAAGTCGTGAAGCGTGTTGTTTACAAGTTCTTGTTCTATTTTGATGCTTTTCATTGTTATGTTCAATTTATGCAAGTTTATAAAAATGCATTATAAGTGCGTCATGGAAATTGCTGCTGACTCGAGTGCTCTGAATTGTAGGTACTTTGTATGAATGCTTCTTGCAAAGGAGACAATCCATAAGGATTGCTTTCCTCCGTACTTCCATTCGTGGATTCAGAAGGAATCTGACCTTGTGATGTACACCGCACAGCAGCTCAAGAAATACAAGCACGCACACCTCGAGTTAGGATGCTGGTATTTAGACTATAGAGGAAACTTTCACCCTCCGTGGAACAAGCGGAGAGAACCAAGCACGATGGTGGAGTGCCTGTGGAAGTTGATGTTGAAGAAGAGGAGACAGAGGAAGCAACGCCTCCATTGAAGAAGAAGCGCGAGACGAGGAAGGAGAAGGCGGCCAGGGAGAAGCTAGAGAAAGAGCAACTGGCATTGGCTGAGAAAGAGACAACAGAGAAGGAGAAGGCTGCAAAGGAGGCAACTGAGAAGGAGAGGGTTGAGAAGGAGAGAGCTGAGACAGAAATTGTGGCCAGGCAAGAGGAGGCGACTAGACAAGAGGCGGCCACAGAGGAGTCGGACGAGGATGACGACGATCTCGAACCACCGTTAGAGCAAGGCTAAGGTGATTGCGTTACTCCCCAAGCTCTAGATTCTTCCATCTCTAATGCCTATCATGCAACGGCTCGACAATTGCGAAAGAAGCGCGATCAATTTCCCTCTGCTACCTCTTCCATCTTTGATCAGCAATCCATACGGTGTATGTTGAGTGCACTTCATTGTCTGCACTAGTGGACGACGCTCAAGGAACTCAAGGCACTGATCCACGGTGGTTGAGGCTACACGAAACGATTGCCAAGGTATTCTTATTCTCCCCGCAACTCAAGCTTGTTTGCATGTGAATCAATTCTCGCATTGCTCAATTGTCTCACTTGTGAGTTTGACTCAATCTTTGCAGGCTCAAGCTGGATAACATCGTATTGTTGTCTCCGAACATTGTATCAAATACAAGCACACCAGTATTGATTTGATCATCGCAGATATCCCAGAGAATCTGCCAGTCCCGGGAATCTCCACTTCTGTTCCTGAGTGGAACAAGCGTGCCAAGAACTACATCGAGGATGTGTTCGAGATGGCGGACGCTTATCTTCACGACGACGGAGCTCTTGTCTTCATCCACTGTGACGACCATGATTTGATGAAGGAGGTTGATGAGGCGGCTCTACAGTACGACATGAAGCTATTGAAGGACTGGTGGGGAATCAATGAAATGCACCTTGCATTGCCCCGTGATCCTTCGATGACGATATCTACTAATTCAACTCAATTCTATGTTTCCTCGTACTATCAGTTATTGCAATATTTGGAATGTCGTAGTGTTGTTGAATCTTGGTTGCATCGTAAACTAATATTTGAAATACATCTCTCGCTCACATTGTTCACTATTTTGTGTGTACTTCGTTTGATCTTGCAATCTGTAAGGTTTTGGATCCAACTGTTTGTACGGCGAGAGGTTCAATCAAAATTCTCTTTCATCGCTAACCGTGGTAAGAACTACATGGTTGATCATGTTGAAAAGAGTGACGCTCTCTTCAACGTCACAGACGATGACATGACTATGAACGGGAGTGTTCCTTGGAGAGGTGCTCGTGAGAAGAATCAGCCTTTCTTCCATCTGCTAATTCAGCAGTTTTGCAAGGCTGGGGATGTTGTTCTCGATTGCAAGGCCGCTACAAGTATGCTCCAATGACTTGAATCACAGTTTGAGCTACATTTTTGTAACGTATCTCATCATCTTAGTCTAAGATTTTGCATTTTGTCCCATTGACAGGTACATCCATCAAGGCATGCTTAGCTCTCGGTCGTCATATTCTGGCATTGGAGGATGATCGACAGATTTTTGAAGAACTCATTGCACCACTGCGACTACTTAAAGAAAACGACCTTGTAAAAAAGGGCAGGGTCAGCACTCCTCCATCAAATCCGGCGCCTGCTAAGAAACCGAAGAGGCAGAGACTAACAGCCAATTGTGCATAAGTTGTATCGCTCAAGCATGTTTCCAAATTTGATATTGTACAATCATTTGCACTTTAAAATATTTCCAATCCGAATTCTAATTCGTTTCAATTTTGTTCTCTTGAACAGTGGGGTGAGAATTATTGCGTCAAATCGTGATCGGTATTTGAGTCCTCCTCCAACTTTCAGGTTGCCTGAGTCGGGATTGCCTTAGCGTACGCCACAGTCTCTCTTCCTCCATATCGTCGCAAGCGACGATATCTTCGAGGAATGCGTGCATTTGTGGATGACGAGGCAGTCCAAGGAGAGGATGATTCTAACTCCTCTAGCGAGGGTAGCTCTGGTAATAGATATTAAGCTTTATATTCAATACATACGCATTTGTTGAATTATAATTATTATGTTTCCACTTTTGATTTTTATTTATGCAATGTTTATGCATTGGAACCGAAAGGTTCTAATCCTTATACATATATGCACAGGCTCGTGACCGCCTTTGGATGCAGTTTATATCAATTGGATCTACAAACACGTCACTACTACTATCTCTTTTAGAGCCTATATCCAATGCTCATCAAGGTCATTGCTTGTTCTCGAAGATTGTCTTTCAAATAGGTCTCGTACTCAACTGAATGCTTTACCGAGCGCATCATGTCGTCTATTGTAGCAACATACAAACACGTCCCTCTACTCTGTGACATCCGCTGCCAGTAGCTGTGTACAGTCTCGCCTAGGTTGCATGAAGGAGTGTCCGCAATTTGTTCTGCCGTTAGATCCTGGAAGCCACATACCAAATGTTGAATGAGTAAGACGACAAAGTAGTCATTCGGATTCGTAAGATAACATATTTATGAATAGGCAGTCAACTCTCACAAGCTCATAGAATCCACCCCATTGGTGGAATCTAAAGTGCCAAAATCCAAGCCAATCATCCAGTTCTCGCAGTCCATCTTCAGTGGCAGCTCCTGACGACAGCCACCAGTCTCTGGTACAATGGTAGAACTCTTCAGCCTCCCACGGGGTCTTCGCTTCTTTGAAATTCGTACACAGTCCCTTATGCATTTCTCGGAGGTCTGGCCGGATGTGCTCCACTGCGTATCGCTCCAAAGAGCCGGTCCAGTCAACTTCATTGTACCTTTCTCTACCAACCATCTTCCTATTGGGATTTCCATTCCCGTACACAATCCTCACCGCCATCCAGTTCGCATCATCTCCGTCTGCTACAAATCCCTTGAAGTAAGGGTTCGGAACTCCGTTCCGTTCCATCACGTTGTTGAGAGCGAACCACATGAGCTTCTGTGAATCGACATCATCGCTCAAGATCTCGCATGTGGCTATTGTCATCAAGCGACACATTTTTGAATCATAAACGTAGCAAGACATAGTTGTCCAACCTCTTACTCGGTTGAGGTGGTCAAACATGATCCAACGTTTGTCTAGGTCCCCACCCGGTTGCATGCGCCTCACAAGATCAACGCCACTACCACGTCCATCTTCTGACATCTTGAATATGTAATACCGTCGAGTTCCAAATCTGAATCTGTCACTCAATTGAATGAAGGCGTATAGACACTCAATCCTCAATTGTTCGACCATGTCAAGTGATCCTCTCTCTTCACTAACAGTTGATTCAAATCTAGTTGCGTCCCATTTGTATCGAGAATGGAACATACTGAAGTGCTCAATCATAGCCAGGTACATCCGTGATCGGGATGGTACTATTGATCCTTCACTACCTATTCCATGTGCCGTATCAACCTCAATGGAGGACTTGCCCGTGAAGCATGTATCCATTTCTCTACAACAACAAACTAGACACTCAATACACAAAATTGTGGGCGACGCTACCACGAGAGATAAGCGGACACACAATGCAGATGAGCGTTGTAAATGGCTACATAAATATTACGCATCATCATCTGTCCGTAGTAGTCAAACAAAAAAGCCTTCTAAGTCAATTTTAATGCACAACTTTTTCAGCCATGTCCATCATTACTACACTTCCATGAGCCAGAATGAGTCTATTTTTATATTGGTATCACTGATTTCGGCTGGATTCAAACTCAGTGACAATACGATCTAATTAAAAAATGCGGAGGGAATAAGTGCAAGCCGTCAATTCATTTCTATTCTTGGTCACAAGACTCCCTGGGAATGTCTCTGTGCTAGGTCCCGGGACCGCCCGGGAGAGCCTAAGGGCTGTCCCGGTGCTTGGTCCCAGGACTGCCCGAAACAGCCTAGGAGCTGTCCTGGTGCTTGGTCCTGAGACTGCCCGGGTCAGCCCAGGGACTGTCTCATTGATTGGTCCCGGGACTGCCCGGGACAACCCATGGCCAATCCCAGTGCTTCGTATAGAGACTCGCCGGCGCTAACACTAAGACATTTTTACCACAGTAACTTTTCTGAAATGTGATAAAAATAGACATTTATCGTGCATAAACTATTATTGGAAAGTTACCATGTGGTAAAACTATTTTTAGGAGAGTAAAAACCTAAATTTAGATGAATTTTTTCCTAATTTTACTAAACCAAGTAAATAAATTGTTCGAAATTTCCTCTGTAAAAGTGAAATTTCTGCTCTACGCTCTCCGCTCTCATATCTAAGGCTCGCGTACGAGCTTTCCCCCAAATTTCAGGTGTCCATCCGCGACTTACTACAGTTATGACCGACCCTCACCACACTTGTTCGGGATCGACTGACTCATCCAGACCTAGGGTTGACTCTAGAGTCATCCTACTGGACTACGGCAGAGGTGACGATTGCCGCTGTAGCAATCATCGACAAACACATGTCGGTCATCACAGTCTCAGTCGGCAAAAACATGGTAGACGACGTTCTGATCGATGGCGGATCCAGCGTCAATGTGATCACCGAAGACAAACGCAGACGCCTGGGACTGTCCAAGCCCTCACCCGCACCATTCAACCTCAAGATGGCCAACGGCACCATAGCCCGGCCCAAAGGATTGATCAGGGATGTCAAAATTCATATTCATGGCATCCCCTACATAGTCACGCTTATAGTCTTCGACTGCTCGACAGTCAAGTCAGACTACCGGTTATTACTTGGTCGACCCTGGCTTCGACATGCCAAAGTCATATACAACTGGGGCAACAACGAGGTGCAGATCATGGGCAACGGCACCGTCAAGACCGTCAAGATCAATCGACAGTTAGGATACGAGGCGGTAACACCACATTCTCTAGTATGTTACAACTTCGCGAAAGGTATCACCGATGAGGAGGAGGAAATCTTGATGGCCTTCGAACCGACCCTTCATACATTTGGCACAATCGACTGGAACCTCCTAGCTACCGAGTCGACACTCGACCAAACTAGGAAAGAATCGACTACGATGGCTAGTACCACTAGACACCAGGGTATTCAACATAGACCAGGAACAATGTTGGTAGACGAGACACCAATACAAGAGAAGCTACGATTCATGGACATTGCCCATTGGAATCACAATGAGGAGGATCGACTCGACCATATCAACGTGGGTACCTCTACCGACCCTAAGATGTTGAAGCTGATCGGAAATCCGAGCTCTAGTCTCAGAGCCAGTGCCGAATCCCTATTCAAGGAGTTCTTAGACATCTTTGCCTTAGTCCGAATGCTACAGAAGCTAGTCAATGAGAATCGGACCGACCGGGACTTACAACTCCACACGGTCCTCTTCGCTTACCGAACGGCATACAAGGGTCTTCTCACACCATTAATGCCACCCAAATACATAATCCCGACCCAACAGTCGACATCGGCTACCGACTTCGCTCCTTGGGGAGTGCTAGCAGCCCGTGTCGCCGACCTCAAGAAATTAGACAAGACCCGACCAGCAGCAGCCACCCACCATGGCGCGAAACAGTGGAACCGACCACAATGGACCCAGACCCTAGGCCAGTCGACTCCATACAACGTAGGCGACTACGTCCTCTGGCACCCAAAAGGTACAAATGTCCATGTCGGTAAACTTCATAGTAAATGGTTCGGCCCGTATCACGTCCAGTATGCCGTCCCCAACAACACACTCCTCCTAGTCAGCCTTCAGCACTTTGACCCCGACCCGGTAGTAGTCCACAACAACAAACTCAAACCCTATCGAGTCCTAGGCGATAAAACCCCTACCGAATTGACTAGTCGACTCACTAGCAAATCAGAGATTAGGTCTACACTAGAACATAACGAAGACAAGCCAAGCCGACAGCAGCCGACCCAACCCGACCTAGTCACAGTCGGTCGACTCGACTGGTCGACCCGACTAGTCAACTCGACCAGTCAAACCCTAGAAAAGCCGCCGTATTTATGGCCGCCGATCGACCCGACTGTCGTCCACGAAGTCCTGAAACTCCCATTTGGCATTACAATATAGCCGATTGACCCTACCGAGTACCCACCGGGTCGGTTCGAAGAGTATTCTGATGCCTGCAAAACTGTTGAAGGCTACAGCATCTGCCACTACAAAGCCGAACACCACAGGCGATTGACGGCGTTCATTCAAGGCCTCGGCTTCAAACGCAAAACAACCTACATCAGCAAGGAAATGCTCGACGTCCAGTGCACAGTCGAGTTCCTAATCGACCGCGCCATGCAATGGGACTGGGCGACATGGATGTTCAGCTTGATAGCCATCGACATCAAGACGATGTAGACCACGAAGACCACGATCTGCCCTTTAGCCGAGGTATTGGACTCACTCCTTGAATCGTATTTTTCTAGCACTGACCAGGAGTATACGCACCAAACGGTCGCCGAGCAGAACACCAACGACCGACGTCGACAGTCAGAGAACTCGGAAAACAACTCCTGAGGACCCGACTACATAGTTTTCAAAGGCAGATTTGGAGCCGACCGGACATCGAAGGCACACGATCGACCTCCCCGACCAGTCGACCCGGGCCAAACATCGCCTGCCTACCCCCCTAGTCAACAAACCACGCCCGACCCAGCGGCACCGACCGCCACTACCGGGAGTCAACCGACCGCCGATCGTAGGGAGACACGCTCCTCATTTGCATGCAAGCGGGACCAGGAGCAACTAGAGAAGCGTGCCAACCAAGGTAAACTCACCCCCTTAAGCGACATTCCACCTCGAGAGGTCGACTTGACCTCATCCGATAGCGAGGCTCAGTCGACTCTACCACCAATACCAGGCGGAACCCTCCTCCCGGACACACCTCCGTCCTCATTATCCGATCTAGCGCCACTCAACCTCGAAACGACCTACGATCCGGCACCACCCGGCGAGTTTCACCAGCCACCGCCCGTCTTACCAACGCCTCGACCCCCGAAGTCACCCGGAGTCAATCGACCAGCACCCGACTCACCAACATCACAAGCCACGACATTACCGATGCACTGGCGCTAGCGCCTGGACGACGTCCAAGGATCGGTGGGTCGACTCGAAGATATCAGCTCCCGAGCGAACCTCCTTTGTTAGAGGCGGTTCAGGCCAAGACCACCCTTCAAGCCGAGCTCGACCGCACCCGATTGGAGGGCAGTCGACTGGCCAAGGATTCCACCACAGCACCAGCAGGACCACCAGCTCCCAGCACCCGACCAGACGATGGGAGCAAACATACCAGCAGTATTCGACATCCCAGTCGACTCACCCGCACTTTCTTCACCACACTCTCTTGGGTTCGACTTTTCAAGGCTGCCCTTAGATATCTGCTCGCCCGTCACGACCCGGCACTCCAGCGACGTCAACCAGTGATAAGTCCACCATAGTCCGGGTCGCCTAGTCGCAGAAGTCTCGGCCGTGGGTAATTTGGTCATTCCTCGTGACCATTTTCTTAGTCGCCTACCGAGGTAGTCTAAAGTCCACAGGAGTGTACTTAGCTCAGAGGGAGGGCAATGTTAACGGAATATTAGTTGATATTTCCTTAGGCTAAGAGTAGGCTAGTCTATACCCGGCAGGAATAGACCCGGCAGGCGATACCCGGCAGTACAAGCTGGTACAGACTGGTCGACCCGACTTTTTCGGTCAACCAGTCTGACACAATGTCAGACCAGTCTCCTATACGTACCTTCACTCTCTTTGAGAGAGGTGTTGCTATACCATTTGTACATCATCTTGGCAGCCTCAGTTGTACTTCGCTCTTGTTTTAAACTCTTCTTGTGCGCACTAGTATGTTAGACTACTGCTGTTAGACTACTGCTATTTCTTGCTCTTGTATCACTCTTTGTGGTTGTATCTTGGTTAGTTGCAGTAGTCTGTGAGTATGCAGGAGCCGACTTACTAGTATACTGGTGCTTTTTCTTAGCCGACAGTACGTTCTCCCTAGTAGAAACTTCTTACTACTCCTCTCAATCTCTAGAAACTACTCTAGAATAGAATAGTCTTGTGCGGAGTAGTCTCATTCGTTTAAGGTTGGTTCCTAGAAAACCTCCTTAACACCCTAGCATGGACCTTGTAAAAAGAGCAAAGGCTTTTGGCAATTTCTCATTGAGGCTTGCTTTAAATAGGGAGACATTATTGTTGACTCCAATGCCATGACTGGTAATTTGTAGTCCTTTCATTTGCATTGAATTTATTGCATTGTGTTGACATCATTCTTTACATGCATACTTAGACGTTATTCTTATAAACTTTGTATGTTTGTTCGAATCGCTTCAATTTATGCATGCAAGAATGTCAACCGCCGCATTGTGACTTTGGAGGAGGACAAAGCTATATATAATGCACTAACACATATTTCGTTATAATGGGGATATTCAAATTATCAAAAACTCTATCGAGCTTAATTTCAACATCCAAAGTTATCAAAAAGTTGGTGTGCGCGAGCTAAAGTGAATATCAAAACTATATTTGCAATCATCAGAACACTTTCAGAGATCCTAAATTTGCACAAACAACTCAATAAAACAAGAAAGTCGATTAAAATGGGAGTCAATAAAAACTCCAGAAAACCAATTAGCTCAATATTTAGTGTTTTAAGGCACAACGATCCAAGTAATTGCTAAAATTAGCCGCTACTAATAAATGGAAAAGAGGGCTTCTACATGCAATTCTGAGAGGATATCATCGGTTTAGGGTGTAACCAAATGAAGATTGATGATAATGAAGATTTGCTTATTCAGCTCGACCAGGGCTAAATTTCTCATTTAGCTCGACCAGAGCTAAATTGCTGATTTAGCTTGACCGGAGCTAAATTGCTGATTTAGCTCGACCGGAGCTAATTTGCTCATTTAGCTTGACTAGAGCTAAATTGCAAAACCAGATAAGATAAACTAGTAACTGTCATTCTACTCGTCTTCCCTATTAAATCGCTCAATGCTCTCTTTGATGATGACGATCTGCCGGTCTGATATTAAGATAACCGGACGACGAGAGCCAGGTTTTGCACTGGATTTCCATGACGAAAAAATAGCACCACCATGAAGCCATTCCGGGATGTGGCTATCATCAACTTTCCATTTGAAAGTGTTCTTCGTATCCCAACCAACATAGGTCTCTTGTACAACATTGTTCGTGTTTGTAGGTTTAAAATATTGGATTTGAATACACCCTGGATGATTGTGATCGACATCAAAATCGGACAAAGCCCTAGCAATCCAGAAAGGTCGAATATCTCCATCGGCAGGGCGTACGGCTAAAAAATACCCGGCATAAACATCCCGACCAACACGGAACGACTCCCGTGGTCTGTCGCACAAGCGGCCAATGAAATGCGGATCACGCGCAAATTCCTCGCGTAATTGGCCTGTGTTTAGGAATTCTCGTGTCACAGGTACTCGAGTCAAAGGCCAACACCCGTTCTTTAATGAAGAAGACACTTCCATAGGCTCCACCAACGCAAGCTTCACAGCCCGCCAATAGCGTATAACCGCATCATGTTGCCGTCGATACTCTCCCGATATGTCTTCCGAACATGAAGTCTCCCACATCTTAATGAAACCCCCAATTCCTTTTACAATCTCATCGCGGTATTTCATAGGAATTGGAAGCAAAGGTTTCATCTCACCCGTAGGCAACAATGGCTTTCCAGTACTTGCATCTTCCTTCCACAATTTTATACCTCCATTGGTAGAGGAAAGCCACTCATTGTCAGTACATAACAACTTGTACTGCATCATGGGCCATCCATTATCATGCTTGTAAAATTTAAATTGTTGGCCTTCCGAACGTCCAACAAGAATTTCCTCTCTTGAGGCAATGTAGTCTTTGATGTAACCTTTGAAGTCTGGAATTTCCTCTACCAAATGGGGAATGACTGGCAGTGCCTCCGCGTCCATGAATGACTTCATCAGCAATGGAATCGTCAGAAAGTCATTTTCTTTCAAAATCATGCTCCAATGTCCGAAAAGAGCGTCAATATCTTCATGCGTGTGTCCCACCAACAAGAAATTGACATATATCTCACGAAACACACCAATGTGCACTAGAAGAGACCAGAAACAAAACATGAACCGGTTCTTGTTGTCAGAAGCCGCATTGTCAAGTTGCACATGGAGGACAGGAGGTAAAGGCTCCGCCACCCCTGAGATTTCACCTTCTGGAAGAAGAGAGTTCAAACAGGCTTCTTTTCCTAATAGCACAGCTTCAAATAGAGGGTGCGTCCCAGAACCAGCGAATAGTGATGTTGAAGACGATATGGGAACGCCTTCAAGGTCTCGAAGAAGCTTCAATATTGAACCAACCGTGTGATTGCAATCACTTGGATAAATATCCAGCCCGTTGTGAGCATACCAAACATCACTATGTCCATGCGCAATCATGCCCGTGACAGCAATTGGAAGTTTCATCAACGCATCGTACGCTTTTGTCTTATGCGAAAACAAAGGGCACGCGGTCTTCGCATGGTCCATCTTGTCGTGGATTATGCAAAGAACTTCCCTCGGTCTCTAGATTGACATGGAACGATTTACGTAATAGTACTCGCGATGAGCCTGCTGTTGATCTAGATGGTGTATGAGCTTCTTTATCCACATATTCTCTTCAGATGATTCGGGCACCATTGACTTGATCATTGACTCATTCCTGTCACATGTAGAGCAACGATCGAAATTATCACCAGGTACCTTCTTTGAGTACTCCGAGAATTTAGCCATCCTGATCTTGCTAAGGGTGCTGTGCGCGATGCATTTCAAACCCAAACTCTCATTGATGACATTAATCGCAGGAATTACATCCTTCCATTTGAAGGAAGAGAGCAAGGACCGCGACACCACTTTCACACCGGTCGTAAGCATCTTCGCTTTGTGAGGCATATGATCAGCAGCATTGTCTATCAATGTCATTAGAGTGGCAGCAGCTTGTTTCACGTGCAGACGAGGTTTCTTTTTACCAACGTTGCCATGATGTTGAGCACGCAGTCCTGCTGCAGCTTCGGACTTTTTCCTGTAGAAGGTAGCAGTGGGGACTCGTGTTATATATTGCCATGCCCGCGTGCAAACATCGATGCCTTCTGTGGTCACCATCATCTTCCCGTCCGCTGACTGGTGAAACCGATGGTGGACATCCATCTTAAAGTGAGCCTTGAATTTAAAATCTGAGGACTCGTACATCTGCTTCCGAAGAGCAATAATTTTCTCCCGAGGGAAAGGCTGGCAACAGTTTTTACTGCAGCATATCTTACTTGCAACCAAGTTGACGGACTCCAAAGTGAGCAGCTCCTCCTCTCTCTTGGTCTTCACAACGCGAGCATTTCTTTGCCCCGACTGATACGGCCGAACCTCCTTTCTCTTCGGATGATCACGGGCATAAACCGCAGCATTGTATTGGTCCCGACGTAAATGATCATGAAGTGACCATCCCTCACATATAGCACGGGTAAGTTGCCATTTTCTAGTTCCGAAAATGGTATCCGCAGGAATGACGTCTACATTCACACACTTCACGATCTGCACGGCTACTTGGTCTTCACCTAACGGCTCATCATTTTCAAGTACAAAGTCGGAGTCCATGCTTTGACAAATACCTTCTGCTACAATATCCAATCCATCGTTGAGTAGCGTTACAAATTTGGTAATCCACCTGTTCCTCGGAAGACCGGGGCAATCCTTCAACTCGTCCGGCAGAACCAGCTCAGGTGGGACATCCAACTCCTGTTACACCAAACAATGATGTCTCAGACACTTAGGCAGACGAACTGTGGATTATTACATAAGATGAATGAAATAAAAGGTTTAGGACAGATGAAATACCTCCGATGAAACATAGTTAAAATCCAATTCGCCATCAGATGCACTCGACTCCATAAGAGAATGTTCGCAAGTACTGCAGGACCAACATGTAGACCGAGAAAAATATCTACAAGGCAACGACAAAACGAAGTAAGAAATCACATGTCAAACAAGTTGATGCACCACTTCAGTTATCATAGAAACTGATTAAATCAATGCTTGCAATACAACGCTTCGCTCTATAATTTCAAATAAACCGTGAACAACCTTAACTTAAATTAGCTCGACTCGAGCTAAAGAGATTATCACTGAGATTACAGTACTAAATAAGATGGAACGTATTCAAAATACATTCCGGACACGAGATTTCCACTCGGATAAGTTTATGTGAGAGTAGACATGAGATTTAAAATAATTAGTAGACGGGCATAACTCACAGATAGTTTATAATGTCGAATTAGCTCGAATCGAGCTAAACAATAGTCAGGAGGCTACAGGCCTAAACCTGCCTGTATTAAAACTTCTGACAAAACTCAAGAGAACTATCATCAATCATCGACAATGAAATGATATCGGGTATACTGAGCGAATTAGCTCGATTCGAGCTAATTGTAAAAGTCTTGTCGTCGACAGGAAACTATCGCCTAATTCTAAGTTCAGGGGCAACCTCAATCACCGCATCATATGTAAAAACTGTATCAAGAGTAGTTCGTAGCTTTACTGCTGAACTCTCTACGATACTCGTACCTGTAGTACCATTTAGCTCGACTTGAGCTAAATTGAGTTACCACAAGAACGGTATTATGTAACCGTAGTTGGTCAACTCCTGTAATTCAGGATTACTACGGTTTGGTTGAAATAGCCCATTTTGACATCCACGGATTAGCTCGACTCGAGCTAAACAGACAGCTTTCTCGAGTGAGGAATCACCACGTCATGGTAAACATTATAGCTAGCTGATGATCTTAGTTATACAGTTCTCTGTTGATGAAACTCGGGGCTGAAGTACCATTTAGCTCGACTCGAGCTAAATAAATGGACCAAGATAAGGGTATTCAGAAACCCTATAGATTGGAAGTTGGTCAAACTAATGAAATGCAAGCTAATGACGTTAAGAAACAGATACCCTATCGTTGTCATATACGGATTAGCTCGACTCGAGCTAAATTGACATCTGTCTGGTATCAGTATCTGCCTCGAATTTTGTACAGTGCACCGTGGAGTCCTCACAGGCTCCTCGGGAATCGTGCACGCTTAATATCTAGCCGTTGCCTCGATTTTCGTGCGAACCTAGTCCGACGTGCCGTATGTTACTCTCGGTTATACAATTCAACAAATACCACAAGCAACCACTCAAGTACAAACGAACCACGCAACAAATGCCAGAGCGGTTTCAAAATTGCATTCAATGATACCACTGCTAAAAATGTAGGAGTCCGGATCTCAGCAAGAATGGGGGCCGGCCGTCAAGTCGAGCCTCACAACTGCAATATTAACAGCAACAAAGCGAGAGCAGCATCGACGGGGAGTGCTAATAACATAATCAAGCTATTAGATTCGGCCGAAATAAGTTCGACTAAGCTAATCAAAATTTGATAACAGCAGAATCCCACTACAGTAGAATCAGCAGGACGAGAACAGTCGCCCGCGTGTTAGGGTAAAGGCAGATGTGAAGGTCAGAGGCTAGAGGTGCAAGACGGAGGTCTGAGGTCGAAGGGGAAAGGACGAAGCTGAAGACCCTAGACAGTACGCGCGGCCGGAAGTGAAGGTCGGAAGCCAAAGGGGAAAGGCAAATGGCAGAGGACCGTAGTGAAGGCAGCAGAACAGTAAGGACGGAGGCCGGAGGCCAAGCAGACAGGACCGCAGTGAAGGACAGAGGCCGGAGGCCAAGCAGACAGGACCGCAGTGAAGGACGGAGGCCGGAGGCCAAGCAGACAGGACCGCAGTGAAGGACGGAGGCCGGAGGCCAAACACACAGGACCGAAGTGAAGGACGGAGGCCGGAGGCTAAGCGCAGAGGACGGGGGTGAGCAAAAAGAAATGGCGCCAACGAAGGAGCAAATGGCGCCAACAGAGAAATCCGCGGGAAAAGGTGTTATTAACACCAATGACTGACATAAGGTGCCCGCAGTATAGGAAGATCCGTTAACTTAGTGAGATTAATGCTTAGTGACCAGGGTTTTAGGGTCTAGGGTTTTAGGGTTTAGGGTTTTCGGGTTTTAGAGTTTAGGGTTTAGGGTCTACGCTGTAGGGTCTAGGGTTTAGAGTCTAGAATATTATGTCGATGGTTTTTAGACTAGGTTTAGAGTTTAGGGTCTAGGGTTTAGGGTCTAGGTTTTAGAATTTAGAGTTTACGGTACATTGAAATAGAATAAATATTTATCAAAATTCAATTGTTCCTAACCATTCACGTGAAAGCCTATCACATATATATATATATATATAGTTAGGTATATATAAACATATACATATTTTATTTTTGTAATGTAATAATTTTGAAGATAATGTTGAATACCCAATGCTAACTAGTTTATAAAATAAAAGTTTGATTCACTTTTGTGCACATCTAGAAACATATGTATATGAATTTCTTATCACATTGCGATTTCGAACAATATATATAGAGTATTATTGAGACACTGTACTTAGGAAAAAATAGGGGGGGGCTAATCGACTCTGCAACTGCAATCACCATAACCATTGTGACAGGGAGGTTGAGCTACCATTGATTTATGCAAGACCTCATTAGGGGGCTAAAACCTCTCATCCACTTGAGTCTTATTTTCCAATTTCTTTTTAACTATCTCTTATTCTCTAAAATGACCTGAGGTTCCGCAATTGTCCTAGTATGTATATATATATATATTTATATATATATATATATTTATACATATCTATATATATATATATTTATACATATCTATATATGTATATATGTATCTCTATATATATGTATATAAATATATACATAAATTCTTTTTATTTATGTATTTATTTTGAAGATAATGTAGAATAGCTTATGAGTAGTTCATAAAATTAAAGTTTGATCGACTTCTGTGCACATCTAAAAACAAATGTAAACTAATTTCTTATAACACTACGATTTTGAACAATATATACAATATTATTTTGACATTTCGGAACATAGTTATTCTATTGTTATTCTATAGTTCCATAGTACTAATAAGAGGGTACTACATTTCATATTAAATGGTCTAGTGTTCGGTCTTGTAATTGGATGATGGAATCGAGGGACTTGTATTTATTTCTTCCATTTGCAAATCCTAGTCAAAAAACATAGTTCCAGAAAAATGCGTGTACCTACTAAAAATTTACTTTTCATAACTTCTTGTTCAGTACTGTACGAATAAGTTATCTTTGTACCCTAAACCCTAAACCAGTACTTTGCTAATATAACTAGCAGAACTAATAATAATTAGACAATAAAAATTTAGGTTTGGGGTATAAACTAACAACCTCAATGGAGCACTGTACTGAACATGTATGTGTATAGATTTTTTTTTAATTTATGGTAATTTCTTAGTATTCAAAGTTTGACGTTCATAATATAGAATTTCCCCATATATATTGCTGCTATGAATATCTAATCGAGCTACTAATATAACAAGTATAATTGATGTTACTAATAATATTATAATTAGCACAAAGTAGTAATATGAGACATGGTGGTTTAGGGTGCAGTACAACCCTAAACCTTGGGGAAGTCAATTCGTATAAATGTTAGATGATTTTATAGTTATGAGAGTACAATGGGTATTTAATGGGGGCCAATGAAATAATTAATTGAGTATTATACTTTTCATTCCTCTACCTTATATGGTTTAAGGAAATGCTCACTGAATGTACTAGCTGAATACTTGACAATCATAGTGGGAAAAAGAGACAATGTGGTACATTAGAATAAAAGCGGTATATATCACATTGAGTGAAAACGGTCTTGTTATAAGAAGTATTACAGGAGTACTGCAATTTCAACCCATTGTCAGATTTGCAAAATGTGTAGGTCACAATCAACTATAGTAAAGAGAAATGTTTGTTCCAAAATCTCTTTTGTGACTAGAAAAGAATGCCAAAAAAACTCCGTGGTTCAAAGTAAACGTTTTAGACACGGTCCAAGACATCTACCCTAAACATATTCGGGTTGATTAAAGTAAACTCGAGGATGTCTCCCGCACACAACTGATTGGTGATAAGGAAGGTCTCCCACCCTGATGCCAACCGCGCTGTGACCTTCAGTTCAGTGCTGTCTTCTAATATCTGAGCTGTGCGCTCCAATTTAACCGCCATCACGGCCATGTTCTTTGGGCCAAGGAGGTAGACCTCGTCTCCATGAATCATGCGGCTATTCGAGTCCCAAAATCGTCCAGGAATCCTCTGCGCATACGTAGGTGACCAAATTGTGAACACTCTGAAATAAAACTGAAATAAAATAATAATAAAGGAATTTTTTTTTTAAATCTCAAAGTTTAGGAAATATAATTATATTATTTCCTTTACAAATGTTTGACTAAAAGTTATATAATTTGCAAAAACAAATTCATAGGGGGCCTTACCAATGTCATCATATCATCTAGGTTGGCGTGTCCGGGGTCAAGGGATAAGTGCCATTGAACGACGTTGACTACGAATTGAGGGTAGTGGGGTGAAAACCCGCACGTTTTGCATATTGGGCTTTCCACGATACTCGGGTTCCGCAAAATGCGCACGTGGAACTCCGAGTGTGCCCTCAAAGAAAACAACAAGTGATCGCCCACTCGGATGTTGGTGTCCAGTATGAATGTTTTCAGGCCACCGTGACCATAGGCAAACACTCGGCAGCGTCTCAGATGTTTAAAAAACTTGGTTACTGTCAATCGAATTGGCCAAAATTTTGCAGGATCTCCTTCCAATCTAAAGGTGACGTCCTCACGGAATTTTGACCCATAGTCTTCGACAAATTTGAAAGGAATCTCCTACAAGAGAACCAATGACAGACATTTAGCTCAATTGCTCGACTAAAACAACATTTACAAAAGTCCAGCATTAATGGTCTCAGTTAGCTCGAATCGAGCTAAATACTCACGCAGTTTGCGTTTTAGCTCGAGTCGAGCTAAATCAACCTGCAACCAACATTGAAAATGGACTACAATCAAATATCGCGCAGTTTGGGCTTTAGCTCGAATCGAGCTAAATGGGCAGAGCTTAGGGTTACCATGCTGAACCCCCACGGCCCGCTCACAAGCGCCATGACCATCGACCGGGTGACAGTCTTGTGGAAGAACGGGAGACTGGACTCTTTGTAGAACTCCGTGGCGACTTGGAGTAGACATTCAAATCTGGTCGCGGACGGATTTTCCTCCCCGTTTGGCATGCTAAACGGTGTTGTCATGATTATTCACAATCAATGGTAATTATACACAATATTTGGAAATGAGTGCACACTCGATGATACTTAGTACCTGCATATTCAATGCCGGCGATTTTATAATTATCAAACATTCTAATGATTAAGATTTGCCCTCAGACTGAAAAGACTACAATTTTCCTTTTTGAAATACTTTACAAGTGTTACTATAACACCACTTATACGGTTTTCAACTGTATCGCATCAAGTTAATAAGAACTTACCAAATTGAAACGAAAACTTCAGAAACTTAAGCAACTGACATAAATTAATTGAATCAAGTCAAAAAACAGACACAAACTTCAAAATTAGATTAGAAAACAAGCTAATAAACGACATCGAGCTAAACAACCATATCGAGCTAAAAGAACACCGTCAGTCCTAGACGTGAACAGACCACAATCCCTCAAACTGAATTATTGAAAACATAAAAGGAAGCAGGAATTGGAAGTCTTACAGACTCACCTTTGTGCACAATGATCCACTAATAGACTCACTGACGTGCAAAGGTGAGACAGTGTTTAGTTCTGTCTTGACAAACTTACCTTCAAGATGTGTACTAACTATTGAGGGACCTGCAACTACAGCTTCATACAGCAATTAGTGGTACCATGATGAATCAGCAAAAGAAAACAAGCGTCTAGTACCTATAAAAGTAGTGACGGTCAACAATTTGCAAAAATAATGCTCACTCAAACAGTCTTACTAATATAATTATTAAGAACTCACTGACAGAGTGACAATGAATCACAGTCACGAATTGAAGCGATTACAGAACTGCTAGAGAAAAACAGAACGTCTATAATACTATTAACTAGTTGATGAGGAGTTTTTGAAAATCACTCACCTGATATGGGAGAGACAAACAGAAGTTGCAGAAACTGCAAGTGAGCCTGTCTGTCGCATTCGCTCCGTGCCACCACAATGAAACTAACGTGCAAACAAGAAAACAAACTCGACGGAAGAGTAGCACTCCAATAGCGCGCACAATCGAAGTAGAAACCCAGTAACAAGTTGCAGCAGAGGAAGAGCGAGGAGACTAAGCGCGCACTGAGAAATGGTGCAACTGGCATGACAAACAACACAAGAAGTTCAAAAGAGGGAGGGGTCCCCATGCACGCTGGCTGCGGGCAGAATGAGATGACTGCGGGCAGATGTACGACGGGCAGGGGTGCTCGGGCGACAGCGAGTCGCGCCCCGCCACGTGTACACCTGGGCAGCTCGTGCCCGCCCGTCCAAGCGGGCAGTTGCCTGAACGGGCATCGTCACTCTCGTGGCCACACAACAGCCCATTTGCTGGCTCGCTCGCTCCTGCTCGCTCGCTCCTGCTCGCTCGCTCCTGCTCGCTCGCTCCTGCTTGCTCGCATTCGCTCGGTGTTCCTTCTCGCTCATTCTGCTTGGTCGTATTCGCTCGCTCCTGTTTCTTCTTGCTTTGTTGCGGCTGATCTGGGTTTAGGGTTGTAGACCAAGATTCTGAATTGCTGCTGCTACTTAAGGGTATTGCTGCACCCTGATTACGGTATTGCTCCATGCTTGTGAGGGTATTGCTGCACGCTAGTTAGGGTTTTAGGTGCACGCTGCTGAGGTCTGCTAGAGCTGGAGATTACCAAGCTTTGCTAGTACTATCAGTTTCAATTTGTTCAGCAAGTTATCAGGTATGATACTCTTCCCTATGTTTTGTGAATTGGCAATGTTCTACGCACAATGTTCGCAAGTGTGACGTTTGATTCTGTAATTTTCTGCATTGCTGCCTGCACAATTTTAGCTCGATAGACATTTAGCTCGATGCTGTTTTAGCTCGATGCTCATTTAGCTCGATGCCGTATTAGCTCAATCTCCCCCATTTTTCCCATTTTAGCTCGACTCGAGCTAATTCTGCGCTCTCATCATTCAATGCACATAATTCCTCAGCAATTTAGCTCGATTCGAGCTAAATATTATCAGATTCATAGACTTAAATGCCATTAATTTCAGTAACTCGGCCCTGACTGTGTCAATTTAGCTCGAGTTGAGCTAAAATTTGTGCATTTCATTCAAAGTTTTGTTCAATTACTGCGATTATTCCGAGGCGAGAATGGATATTTAGCTCGACTCGAGCTAATTCTGCTACAATGTCGCATATTATCATTGAATTTTCCAGGATCCCAATCCAAATCAACTAAGAATCTAGCTCGACTCGAGCTTATTCTGCGCTTCCATCCTGCAATGCACTTGATTATTCCTGTATATTCCGATTATGAAAGCTAAGATTTCTTTACAAACAACTTACACATTATTTATTCATCGACAATTTAGCTCGATTCGAGCTAAATATTGTCAAATTCGTAGTACCAGATGCTTTAATATTGATAAAGGCCGAACGGAATCTCCTACAAGATTTTCCTGAGGGTATAATGCGCTGCGCTTATACAATATTCAACCATGCCAATAATCAATTTAGCTCGATTCGAGCTAAATGTCTTCACCATAATCGTTCGAATTGCAGCATCATAAGCTGATTATCCTTTGTCATAGTTTTTGAAGCCCGTCTGTGCTCTGGACGGTGGATTTAGCCTTGAGTTTTTCTTTTTAGCTCGAGTCGAGCTAAATGTGATATATCCCGTGAACATGGTTTTCTAATTGGTCACATGTCTTGAAATCGCTCGTTAAGCTAACGTACCTGATATTGTGCTGATTTAGATTTATGGCACGGACAGCAACTTGTGCAAGAATCGTTCGGGATGACCCCAATCCTCCTGCTGGAGAGCTTGACTCTGAAGTCGACATGGCAGTGCAGGAGGAACCAGCTGTTCCTAATGTAAGTCCTACTCGGTGCCATGTTCAGGATTTCTGTTTTAATACCATCTGTTGGTCTCAGTTTAGCTCGAGTCGAGCTAATTTGACAGATGCTTAATAAGTTATTACCTTGATATCGTAGCAGATTACTTTGAACCGATAATTGAGCTCGTGGTTTGAATTTAGCTCGAGTCGAGCTAATTTGTTCAATGTCTATAATTTGTTTTGCAGGTGACGGAGTCATTTGACAGGAGAACTCTGGAGGGCTTTCTCGATATCTTCCGGGTGGAGACCTCCCACCCGCTTGGACCGATTGCCTTGGACTTCGAGACATGAGGGAACTTGTGGATACCCAAGCAGAATTCTATCCTGTCGTGGTCAATTAGACCCAAGGATAATACCCACTTTCTCTTCTATCAATAGTCTGGGGCGCATGGGGGGGCGTTCCTTCCCCTCTGTCTGGATGCTTATATTTCTCTCGTGACGTCTGAGGATGCCTACCTCCTTGTTAAGTTCGAGACGTCCGAGGTGTCGACTTATGTATTCACCATCGTGTTCCCGCCCAATGAAGTCAGATTCTCCCACAATTTCGTCCATGAATATTTGGTTGGGAAGGCGGAGCCGTCTCAAATTCATCATCTTGAGACCAAGTTACTCCCCGTCGTCACCTCTCCAAAAGCCTTTGTCAGGTCCTACAGTCCGTATACTGCTCAGATTTGGAAGTCACTGTCCGAATTCAAAGCACGCCGAAAGGGAAAGGCATCATCCAGGAGGCCAGGCTCGCTTGCATTGCAGGCGAGGTCTACATCAGGGACCGCTCGATCGGGTTTGGGGACACCTGGAGCAATTCCTGGCGGTCCGAGTAACAAGCGCCCGAACCCAGATGCGTGCAGTTCTGGCTCCAAACGACTAGGGGAAGCATGGGTGACAGCGCACTGACTTCCGTGAATCCTACTATGAAGGCGGCGGTGACAGAGAAAGAAATTGATTACGAGGAAGCCCGCAAGTCACTCCAAAAGTATTGGGAGAAGTGCGCCGACTGTTATATCTTTGGGAGGGACAAGCCGGTGGATGTTGACATCGACCGCCTGGATCGTGCGGAAGAGAGATACATTATCCGATCGCTGCAGGCGTCTGGAGTAGCGCACTACAAGAATATCCTTACCCATGCAGTGGACGTCAGTGGTAGGCAGACAATTTGCATTATGCCTATTCTTGACGAGGCGCCGGAGGAATGGGATTGGAATGAGCTAGTGCGCTCGTCTTGTAGGTTTCGGATCATCGACGGGCAGCATCATGTTGAAGCTGCAAAAGAGTTGATCCGTGATCAGAAAGTTGACGATGCAAAAATCAAAGCGCTGAAGACGTGGAGGGCTCACGTTGTTTGGCATAAGAAGGCGGCCAAGATTATGGAAGTTTCCGCAATGGCAAACATTTCAAACAACGCTGGCATTTTCACTCCTTCATGGGCAACGAATATCATGGGGGCCAGGAGTGTTTGGGTGGACTATGGGCGTCCTTTGAAGGTGAAGAAGCCCCATGGTCGTGAATCGGCCGATGAAATAGTAAACCGGAAAAACTATGAGGTACGTATTGATCCGGCGTAGCCACACTTCATCCCTCGCTCCCTTATATTTGGTTTCTAATTAAGGCTGGAGGGTCGTGGATGGTTTAGCTCGACTCGAGCTAAAGTTTGCATTTGAAGCCCCGCTTTTATGGCCATGTCGTTCTGCACTCTCTCACAGCAGTTTCATTGGTACAGGAATTTGCGGCTGCAATGGTGAAGCGGTTCGTGAGCATCAACACGAACAACGCGAAGGACAAAATTATCAGACCTTCGGACCTCCGGAACGAGCTGCTCATTATTACCTCTTATGAGGAGGTCTACCAGTTGTGGGCAAGGTTCATCGTCAATTACGGAATGGGAGAGTTGATCGACCCCGATACTGAAGTGAAATTCAATCAGGCCAAGGATTGGGAGTCAGCTTCGAAGAAATTTACTTTGAACCGGGAGTTCTTTTAGGCGATGGGGTAGCTGGCCGAGCGGGATTTGAAGATAATGGCATTGCATCTTCTGAACGAGACTCCCGGTCGAACATTGAAGTATCCGAAGGTGACTGTGAAAAAGCCCACGAAGAACTATTTCCACTGCATGTCTGCAAAGCAGTGATTTGACAACCGGAAGAGGACACCGTCGCCAGGGAGTTGCTGAATCTGCAGCCGTCGCTTGGGTTGTTCGACTTCGAGTGGAATTTTGACGCAGAAAAGTGGAAGCAGTTCAAGGTGGATTACAATTTGTCGCGTCAGACGATGGCGATGCTACTCTCTGTTCCGGGTAATTCCTTCTTCTCCGCGTATCGGCAGAAGAAGGCGAAGAATAAGAGGGTGGAAGAGATTTCCGAGTACGCAGCGGAATTCTTCAAGATATTTCTGGATGTCGAGGGGACATTCGAGCCGCGAACTCCGATTCTTCACACTCGGCTTTTCGACTCATCCGAGTTTAAATTCGGCGCGTGGGACGGAGATTATGCATGGGGCGACTCCAGGTGTGCCATTGGCATCATCGATCTCCGTTGTGTTCCTGGCAGTGGAAGTAAATCGGATGATACAGAGAATCCCTACTTCAAGGAGTTCCTTGATACGTACATGGACTCGGTGTCGGACCCGTCTCTGAAGAACCCCCACGTTTGGCTTTGGATAACCGAGAACGTTGATCGACAGTGCCAAGCCATTGTATACGCGAACAAGATAAAGGATGAGTATGCACACAAGGCTTCGTATTATATGCCATGCAGTAACAAGCGCGTGAATGGTATCCCGGAGGGTAAGGTGTTAGAGAAGCATATGGTTCCGTTGCTCTTTCTTGTAAATAAGGGAAGCAATATGGGCGATATCCTGGACCGAATTCCGCCCACTTTCTATGCTCCCGATTTGCCGCTCTACTCGAAGGCCGGTATGTACAGGGAACACGACTTTGGCGTGAGGATGACGGAGCTGCGCTTGGAATTCTAGTGTCGTGTTTTGAAGATGTTCTCTTTTCCCAACGATAAATTTTTGTCGATGATGGCGGGATCCAAGCCCATGCTGGCGGGAATTGTACGTTCCTCTGCACCTTTCTTTGCAATCATTTGTTTAGCTCGAGTCGAGCTAAAACTGCATCCCAAAGTGAATGTGCATTCCTCTCACATATGTGTGCCTGAATCTTGCTCTGTTCCTTTGACTCATAATTAGCTCGATTCGAGCTAAACTTTGGTTTGGTGCTTTAAATCGCTTGTTGATCGTGTTTTACGTTAGTATTACCATTCTTCTACTTACATTTCTGATATCCAGGTTCCGCAGATGTGTCAGCTCGAGACGCACGTTGTTCTCAATGCCTCTGAGGCTGATGTTTACGTGAAAACGGCTACGGACTATCGGGACTTGGATTACAATGACTTCAGCGTGGCCGCTTATGTCAATCCCGCTGCCAATCTCGGGCCCAAACCTGGTTCGGGCAATGCAGCGGGTGGGAAGGGCAAGTCCAGCAAGGGAACGAAGAAGAGCGCGCGTGGAGCATCGCGGAAATCATCGGCTAGACGACCCGTTGACGATGGTAATAGTTCATCGTCGTTCTCGGAGGACGATATCGAGTCGCATGCTGGCCCCTTGACCCCGACGGCAAAGTTGGTCTCTCCGGAGGCCTCTGAGTCCGTTTGGCACGTCTCCCATCGTCTTGATGCCCCGGTCATCGACTGGTCGAACGTGCCCGTTCCAGCCGATAGTCGGCGCGCTCCCTCTCGTGGTCGTGCTGCGTCCGGGTCTTATGGTCGTGGTGCGGGTCGGTCTTCTTCTGCCCCTCGCGGTAGCCGCGGTCGCGGTCGCGTTCCCGCTCGGCAGGGTGCAGCGACTGGGCGGGCGTCTTCCCTGCCGCCAAGTGATGACGGTCGTCGGTCCAGAGCCGTTGCCGTGCCTGGTGCGCCATCGGTTCAAAGATCTCTATTGGCAAATTATGCCGAATGTGATCGCGAGGGGGACGTGGAGGGTCGTGAACCGCGCCTGCAACGCAAGCCCCGTAAGCAATCGAGCGGTGCTGATTTAGCTCGAGTCGAACTAAACGCTGCTCATACGACGGCTCACACCCCGCTGCTTGTCAGCGAATCGTCTGAGGACAGCGATAGTACTGATGAGGACGTAGCCCGTCAGGAGAAGCGCACAAAGCATGTCAACGATCAAGCCAGGCCAGCGGATCATGAATCGGATGGCGACTACGATGTTCAGCTGGGGCAGGAGCGCATACCACGTGAATCCGGGACATCTGATAGTGAGGAGGGCGACAGTGATGGCTGCAATGACGAGGAGGGCCACGGTGATGGCGGCAATGACGAGGAGTGCGACGGTGATGGCGGCAATGACTACCACGATCCCGAGCCTATGAATTTGGGGATGGAGGTCGCGAATGCCCCATTGGCCCCTGAGGAGAATTTGAGTAGTCCAGCGGTCCCGACGCTTGTCGAATCGGCTACAGTCGGTCGTCCCTTGAATCGGACCTCTGGTCACGTGTTCAAGAGCAAGTATGTCGCCTGGTGGAAGAAGGGAGTATGGAGACCGGAGGACACGCCGGAGGACAATGTTGAGATCAAGTTCTACGACTTCTCTGAGGAGCCGGAATCTCTAGTGCCTGACGATGTTGATCTTCTCGCGGGTCCAATGGGGCCTGAAGAGGTCGGTGAGCCATCACAGCCCAGAGTGAAGGTTGAGTGCCTCAGCGCTACTTTCAGCAAAGAAGAGAAGCGGGCGCAGAAGCTGAAGGAGAAGGAAGAGAAGCGGGCCGTCAAAGAATTCAACAGGAAGAATGAGCTCGAAATTGAGCGCCAGGTGAGGGAGAGGCAGGAGGCAGCGCGCGAGAGACAGAGGCTCGATGATATTGCTGCTCAGAATGCACGAGCTGATAAAATTGAGTCGATAGTCATGAACAGTCAGTCTGAAACTCGGGAGAAGTTTGGCCAACTGGAAACACCTTTATTCCGCCTTGGCAATTATCTACAGTCAGTTGTCCCAATGATTCAGCCAATTGCCTCATATAACCCTGATCAGCCTTACTTGAGCATCTGTGGGACAGCGACAAATGATGTCGCGGCCACAACTCCTGCTTTCCCCATCCCACCTGATGGATGCTCCGTCGATGTCCCACCAGTCACGAATGCGCCCGCACCTCTTCTGCGTGACGAGCATTCTCTTTTGGATGGACCGACCTTGCGGGATGAAGTTCGCGAGCATGTGACGCCCCCACTCCCGGTCGAGCCCGCAGCAGTCATTGAGGAGGAGGATTTTCTTCAGTTTGATGACGTCGGACGTAGCGCGTGTGAGGTGGGGGTGGTGGGGACTTCAGATGGTCAATGCACTCCGGAATCAGGAATGCTGATCGCACTTTTCCCAGCGCGAGAGGGCAAGTATCTGCTTGACACGCCGGACGAGCGGAACGACGAGGTCGACTACGAAGTCAGTGGTCAACCGCCGGCGCATGAGGATGTCGACGACGGTGTTGCATCTGCCACCCCGATTCCCGTGCCAGAGGAGGGGGAGTGTGCACATGAGACGGCTGTGGAGGCGACTGATGGGCAAGAGGAGAAAGGGGATGATCCTGCCAGAGGCAGCCCTCAGGAGTCCACTGTTTATGTGACTGCATCGGAGCGCTTCAGGTCTTTTGAGACTGCACCGACGAACTTTGAGGTTAGCTCCTTTGTTCTCTACATATTTCACTTCGCGCTGATGGCTGGTGACGGCAGTTGCTCTGCTGTTCCGGTTTCCTTTTTTTTCTTCCCGTGTAGTTTTTTTAATGCCGGCGCTCCTTGTTTTTCAGGAGTCCGGCCGGGGTGGAGGCGATTAGGTCGTGGAGTTGTCTCCCTTATTGGATGTTGTGGCTCATTTTGTAGTTTGTACTTAGAGACACATTATTCAATAAATGGAGACCTTTTGTCTTAAACACTTGTCGTAAACACTTGTCGTGTCGCGTGCGTCCGTGTCCTTCTCATCACTGGGCCCTAAACTCCCTTGTATTCTATCAGGCCACCCCTTTGAAAACCATATTCCGTCCGGTTGCTTCGAAGTCCCCCGTCGACCACCTCATGTTGCAAGGGGGTGTCGCGGTCCAGTCCTTCTCAATCACTGCTGGCAGTCAATTGCATGCTTCAGCATTTTGCAAGGTAACACTCCCCTTGTTTTAATACCATTTGCTATTGTCACTTGTTGTCTCGTTGCAGGCAAGACAATCCGAACATCCTCTAGCGCATATTTTGCCTGAACAACCTATAACGCGTATTTTGCCCAGTCAAATGCGAGCCCGGCCCAAGTGGTTGAATGTGGTGTTGGAGTTGAATGGGGTCCTGTGTCACACTGTCCCAATGCCTGAGGCACCCGCACAGATCCTTCGTTTTCTGGATTCGAAACACCCTCCCGTTATTTCCTCCACGGTCCCGACGTTAGTTGCTGGCACAGCCGTCTACTGTCGTCCTGGGCTTAGCGTGTTCCTTTGTTTTTTATCTCTCTTTGCTCACATCCACGTCTGGAGTACAGCGGATTAGAAGGTTGTGTCCGGTCTATGCTCGTTCTTGTTCTCTAAGTCCAAGACTGCCCCTGAAGTTGTCTTGGCTTCCAACCAGTGCGATTTTGTGCTCCTTAAGGATTGCAAGAAAGCCATGCACCCGGGCACAAAAGATCCCATCCTCCTAAAGTACCCGCGACGCCGTCTGTACCCTAGGAAGGATGCCAATTTCAATGACCGTAACTTGCTCATTGTCGGCAGCAATCCTAAGAGTTGCTTAGTGGTTCCTACTCAAAACCCTATTTTTCCTGATCCCTAGATTCATTCAGATCTGGAGGCATCTAATTCGGAGAATACGTACTTATGCAAGACGTTAGGCGAGTTGATTCTGACCTTGCATTTGAATGGTCCGGAGAAGTTCCATGACACAATGCGTTGTCGTAGACCCTCGCAGAATGACCTTTCTAAGGACTCGGACTTCTATAAATACTTGAGTCGTCAGCTTCAGTCTTTTTTGAATCAGGATCTCATCAACGGAATAAAATTGCCGTGATTACTTTGATTTTTGGTACTTTTTGAAATTTCTCCAAGTGTTTAATATTGAAAATCTGTCATTCTTGAATATGAAGACGGTCTTTGGAATGTTTGGTGAATTTGCCCTCGATTGATAGGAGTAAATGTGTGCTTTTATAGGGCATAACTTCCATTTCTCCGTCATGGACTCAACGTGTGGATATGGTGTCTATATCATTCAGGTTGCTTCTTCAGGACGTCAGCTGCGTTCCGCTCCCTCGTCTGCTCGGGATGCCAATCCTCAAATTGGTCCCTCTACGGTGTCCAATCCCTCTTTCACAAGTGGGGACTCGAGGACTTTCTCGGAGAGGAGGCGGGGCATTTTGATCTACCCTGCTCCGGACGGCGCGTCGGCTGTGGATTACACCAAGGAGGACATGGAAGATGACGAGGATGGTGTGGTGGATAGTCCTCTGATTCAGCATTTGCCGGGGACGAAATCCCATCCACCTCCAATTGGTGGTGGACTCGCAAATCTCAAAGCTGATCCGTCCGCTATAACTGTATGGCACTCCCTTCCGGATGATCAGATGCCCCGGATGTTGTTGGACCCTCGGGCAGTGGAAGTTGACAGTCTGGTGCGGAACCCAGTGGTCGAAGTCAGCGCGGATTTAGCTCGAGTTGAGCTAAATGGAACTCTGCCAATGGCAGCGGTTGGTGTTACTATGTCTTTTGGGGCAGACGCTCGCCTTGTATCACGGTCATTGGCTGGGACTCATCGTCTGCTTCGGCGGTGTGCTGTGAAGCGGTATAGATATGATGCGTTTCTGGAGGGGGTCCGAGGCTAGATCTTCTAAATACTGTCGTAGTGAGGAAGTCCTACACACCCACAAGGATCATGGTGGGGATTCCACTGCTCGTCCCCGTAGTGCTGTGTAGATAGTACTAGGCTGATGCCCCTGAGGTCTACATTTACACCAGTACTTTGTTTTTGGACTTATATATCAATAAAATTCTCTCTTTGAGGATCACACACCTTGGCTTGGTCATCGTTCAATTGGTCATTTTGTCTTTTTATTTTGAGAATATTCTTCCATTTTGATAATAGTCTGTTTATTTGATAATAAATCTCGTTAGATGGCTTCTAAATGGGGGCCTACCAAATTACCAAATTCTCTATATATTCCCATTATAACGAAATAAGTGTTCACTCATCGCTCCTCTCGTTCGTGCAAAGGCTTCTTCCTCTTCACCATGGCCTTCGGCATTGAAGTGTCTCAAGATCTAGACATTATAACATGATATTCATTCAAATGGGAGTTTTCCACTGAAATGAGAGGTTTTAGAAGCACTGCAAACTCTTATCTGAAGAGAATATGTCATCAATAAATACAAAGTAAGCAACTTAATGACATTAAAAGTACATACTTTTGTTGTGTAATTTTTAAATACCATGAACTAAATCACAATTTATAAAAAGCAACCATCAAATGTACATGTATTGAATCTACATATTTTGAAACAAGAAGCACTAGGCAACATAAATTTTTACATTCCAAGAAGCCGACTACCTCATGTTCAGTATCCTAGAGACATTTCAACAATTGCAATTTTATTGCTTGAAAGGACACAATGGTGTTCAAAGAATGAAGTCAATGGTGGTGGTGCCTTCAACATAGCCTCCGAATATGCGGTAATTGGCTACCACAAATGCAACAATTTATAGTTGCTTCATCATTCTATCTCTAAAAAATGTTTTTGCTAGAGAATAGTATAGCATCGCAAATCCAAAGTTTGTAATGGTCAAATACATTGTAGTATTTCCATTCCTCTCAAGAGGGCTATCTTATTCTAAATAGAACTATTACAAGTGCGACTTGCTCTTCAACTTCTCCCTTGTTTTGAATATCTCTAGTTCTTAACTATATTCAAAATCTTTTGAGGATCTTTGACTCGCAATATATCACAAATGCTTCCTCAAGGATCACAATTGCCAAGTGTCTCATAGATGTCAACGCAAATGAAGCTACAGATGTCTCTCATATGTCTTGCATTGGCAATTAACAATCCCTAGTAAATTGCATCGGCATTTAACAACCTGTAATGAATTGCATCGAGGTACAAGAGGTCATAAGACCTTACATATTGTGGCCTGCTTTTTATAATTGGAATTATTTAGCAAGCGCCAAATCCTACAAACAATTTGAACTAACAACAATAAATTTAGCAAATACATCATTATCATGTTCAAACAAATGAAATTTGAAGATAGGACAGACTTTCCAAAACATTAGACAAATGTTTATGAAAAAAAAAAATTTGATTGCTAAATGTATGAATCAGAACTCTTTTACTTTGAGGGCAAATAACCACATTCATTTTTTTAACTTTGAGATTTCTTTGTACAAAAGAATTCATGCTAGAGCAATCCTAAGGTGAGATTAATTGAGAATGGCGTTTTAATGCAAAGAAAGGAGCTCACAAGGTGAAGACAGTCAAGACACTTTCTTCCATTTGGACGACAATTGACAATCTTGCCGTCAATGAGCATCACCGAGAAATCCATCGTCAATTGCGTGATGGTTGGCCAATACAATCGAGAATACAATATGTGCCCCGATTTGCTTTGGGATATGAAAAATTATCCATAGTTAAAAATAAAATGTAGAAGCAACACACTTGTCACAATTTAATTCAAGGGTCACTAAAATAGCATGCAAAGACTAGAAACAAATACAAATTGTAAATTCATCAAAACATTGGTTGGCCAGTTATACAATTACAAATAGGCAATGTGATATATAATCATGAATTCTTTTATTTAGCAAAACAAATATGCACGTAGCATCGCCTACATAGTATACAAGTAAATTGTAGTAGAATTCAAATACTACAACCAATACTTACAAGTCTTTGTCATAGTGATTCCTAAACGTGACAAAAATAAACATACAAGAGTCCTCTACATTGACCTCTCTGTATTGGGATCTATCCGATTTCTCAAAAAAGAATGTACCATTAGGATTTATCTCTTTCCACTCAAAGAGAATAGTATTAAAGTACTTGATTTTTGTCTTGAGCTCTCTAAACTTGGTTCAGTCTTCCTCCTAAACTAGTTGAAATAATTCCATATTATTGTCTCTACATAAGAGCGACAATTTTTAGGATATAGCTTAGTGCAAGCGTTGAATATAAGAAGATGATTGATCCATATCTCATTTGTCGCTCCATAGCCATCAATGACCACGTATCAAAGAAAATCACATTCTTTGGATGCATAATTATGTGCTTTATAGGTTAGTTGTTCACAATCAAAGTATTTTCAGTTAAGAATATGGAATCCCTCATCTAAATTAACCTCTCCAATGGTTTAAGAAGAAGTCTTTGTTTGTTCCCTTCACTCTATAGTTGCCTATCCTTCTAAGCCTGATTTTGCAAATCAATATGCCTTATTCCTCTTGTCCAAAGATATGCAATGCGGACTATAAGCTTTGGAATAGATACTATGCAAATCTACATCGCTATGAACCTCTTTATAGTCATTCAAACTAAGACGCTGAAGATTAAAGTTAGCTCCCAAAGAACCATTAATCAACGGAGGAGAATTGTGACTTTGTTGACAACATCATCCCAATGGTGTTGTTTCTAAATCAAAAAACATTATAATAAAAAAACGCATCATTCCTATTTTGTATGACATTTCATATCTTCACAACTGCGGATTATTCATTTCAAACCCAAAACAACATTCAACCATTTCTAAGTCACCCCAAAAGTCAATAATAGGAAAAACCTAGTTTATCACCTCACATCCTGCTAGCCAGTATTCTAAAGAAGAAATGTGCATTCACAGAAGTATACCGTCAAGAATTATATTGTCACATGCCTCTTTTTTTACTTTTCCGAGAACATCATCCTTGATCTTGTGTAGGATAGTTAATAAGTGCATACATGGTCAAGACTTCATGCAAAAGGAATTTCAACAATAGTACACAACATAATTGGCATTAAAATTGTAATGACAAGTGGGCCTACAAGTTTGACAATTGAATAGAGAGAGTGTTTTGTAATAAAAACATTTATTTAAAAGTCTTTCAAAAGAGAAGAATTATAACAAATTGTACATACCTCAAGATGTAGCCAACCCGTTTACATCTAATTGCAAATTGAAGTGAAGGAAGTGAACAAAAGGAGTTTCAACTTGAATCGAGTTCAAACAGAGGTAGAAAATCATTGAAAACTACCTAGAGGATTAATAGCCATTGCGGCTTAGGTTTACTTGGTCCGCTTCAACTCCTTCCGCATCACAATCTTCATTCATCTGGTGCTATGTGCCATGAACTTCTAACCTTTGTGTCTGCTTCCCTAACCGTTGTGGGATTCATGCCCACATAATTTTTTACACCTGTCCATTGCATATGGTACACACACACTTGTCCTCGTTCAAAGAAGAGGTGGATAGTTGGTGACTCTACATTCTTATGAAACTTGCAAACCCTACCTTGCAATGTCCTAGTGTTCAGTGTTGCATTCGTTTAACTCGAATCGAGTTAAACCGTAGGGATCAAACCGTCTTCTTTTACGATTGACTTTCCGTGGGTGCGTCCGTTAAGCTCGAATCGAGCTAAATGGCAAGATTCAAAATGTCTTTTACTACGATTGACTTAAGCGCTCGTTCAAATCAAATCCAGCTAAATGGCACTACGATTGACTTATGGTGGGTGTGTCCGTTCAGCTTGAATCGAGTTAAATGGCAACTGGAGTGTGTATTTTTAGTAGGATTGACTTATGGTGGGTACGTCCGTTGAGCTCGAATCGAGCTAAATGGCAAGATTCAAAATGTCTTTTACTACGATTGACTTAAGGACCCGTTCAACTCGAATCGAGCTAAATGGGACTACAATTGACTTATGGTGGGTGCGTACATTCAGCTTGAATCGAGTTAAATGGCAAGACTCACATTATGCAATGGACTTTCGGTACGTTCAGCTCGAACCGAGTTAAATGTCTTTTACTACGATTGCCTTTTCGTAAAAGCGCCCGTTCAACTCAGCTCGAATCGAGTTAAATGGCAAGATTCAAACCGTCTTTTAACACGATTGACTCATCATGGATGCGTTTGTTCAGCTCGAATCAAGTTAAAAGGAAAGACTCAAACTTCAACTGACTTTTCATAGTAGAGCAGCATTGCTATTTAACTATCCCGAAATTTGCGGCGATAAAATCGGAAACTCTTCCATATGCACTACCGATTTCAGAAATGAAACAACAACAGGATTGCAAAATTGAAAATTAACTTCATCAATCATCAATGCATCTCAAAATGAAATTTTATGAGTAGATAAAACCAAAACTTGCATCTTATTCACAAAATCAAAACTTGCATCTCATTCACAAGTCAAAACTTGCACCTCGTGGCGATTCCAAAAATGTCATGCGTCTTAAGCTTGAAACTCTATACTGAAATCTAAGAAATAAACTTTGACCTTTCAATGCATACTTAGGAAGTTAGCAGTGTCTTACCAAAATGAGTTGAGGGTTTGGCACCTTCCAAAACCCTGACCTTGAGCAACAAAAGCGTAAACAGCCTAGTCGCATAGTCGCATAAACACGGACGCACAGAAGAAATAGAGTAGCGCAAAAACAGAAGGAGATGCGCACATGGTTGCACAAACACAAGAAGCAATTAAAAAAGAATCTTTTCAACCGCACATCAAGACTTATAGACGATTAGGCGGGAAGGATATGGCGCCAATTGCAATGAAGAATTTAAAATTCTCAACTTTCATCCATGAAATTATAATAGGATCCACAAAGTCCGGTAGATCTCCTTTACAACTGTAGAGGTAAAATAAGACTGAAAATTATTGAGACAGTAATTTATTCCCATACCAAATTTGGATTTGACATTATTGTGAAGTTCAGGATTTTTTTGCTGTACAAACTTGCAAATGGTAAATATGAAAAAAAAAAAAAAAAAAAAAACCTATTATATTCCACATTATATAAATTAATAAAAATGTACAAACAATGCACTTTTGTTTGTACATTTCCAAAAGTGCATAGTCATCAACATTTGAAGGAAAAAAACTCCTATTTTTGAGGATGTATTGTGTTTTTGATTTAGTGTTTTTTAGATTACATTAACCCAGTTCAACAAATTAATGACTTATGAAATTAAAAAACATGGCATACATGTGCACAAATAGACTAAATATAGATTATTAAAATAATTCTAAAATTTCTATATAACAATACAAAGTCATTACATTATTTTAATTGATTTAAATTAAGACTTTGAATGAGATTATATTTCTATGACATGAATGAAAGCCATGTGGACAAATTTTTCTTAACTTAGCATTTTAAAACTTATAATTACAACCAATTCAAATTATGAGTGTCGAATTTTTTTTTTTGATATGATGATGCATGTGCACATTCATGCCTGGGTTCTTAAAATAGTTGTAAGACCTATACATCATACACAATTTCATTATATTCAACTCACATATTTGGTTTTGTTTATATTTTATGGCATAAACAAATGCTAGTTGGCTATGATATTTTAATTTTGACATTTTGTAAATTGAAATTAGACCTAATGCCAACTTATGAATACTAGTGAACCGTCGAAACGGTTCACGTTAGTGATAAACTCTTAATTCTAGAGTTTTGATTTGTTTAGCAATTTATATTTGTCTAACCGGGACATTTTAGCCGGTTAGACAAATTTCCGGATTTTGTTGCATTTAGTGTTCGGTTTTATTGGCAATATTAGATTCCTTTTTATCTAGATAATTTTGTATGTTTATTAGCTTTTAACAATTTGATTGATTGATTATGTGCAATTGGGCCGTTTGCCCTTTTATTTTACTCGATGATTTTAACCTATTTCTATTGCTTGTCATTCTAATTCATTAGTTAGTCTAATTGATTAGTCTATTTTATTAGTTGATTGAGTTATTCTTTGTGGGGTGTTATTTTAGCCTTTTAATTTCCTATTGTTTAGTCTTATTTTACTAATTTATTGTTGAGTTTATTCTTTAGCCTATTAGAGTGAGTTTAGTTTATGTTAGTGGAGTAGTGTAGTGTGGGACTTCCGGTTAAGTAGTAGTTAAGTGGTAGTTTAGGGTTTTGATGGAGTTGGATGAATATTTTTAGGTGGATGGATGTAGTTTTGGTAGGATTCAAAATCCCACCCTGCTGCTTTCGCGGAGCCAGTTCATTGTCTGCGCCGTAGGAGCTTAGAGAGAGAGAGAGACGTTAGTTTTTAGATCTAGATCTGTGTTTTGGTTTTCTGGGTGAAGTTCTTGGAGATTAGCAAGGAGTTGAGGAATTTGGTTTGATTGGATTGATTTTGAGGTGAAGGGAATTAGCAAAGAAAACTTGGCTTGAATGAGATTCTGTGAGAATCTGCAGCAGTCAAGGAGAAATTAGAGAAAAACTACATTGTTGTTTTGATTGGAGAAAGTGTGAGGATTAGAGAAGTGAAGGAGGATTTTCTAGTTGTGTGTTTAGGAGAATTGTAGGGAAAAATTAGTGAGAAATACATTGTTGCTTTGGTTGGAAAGATTGTGAGGTTGAGATAGGGTTTTCTTTGTCTGTTTTTTATTAGAAGTAGAAAAAAAGAACAAAAAAGAAGGATTTTGTTTTCTTGTGGAATCACTACGGAGGAAGACTACGAGCTGTGGGATTCAAAAGAACAAGGCGACGAGCACAAGGTGATTGGGTGACGCAAGGGCGCCGGATTTCACGGCGGAGTAGCGTCGGGAACAAAGACATCGAAGCACAAAGAAAACACGGCGATCGACGGGGAGCAACAACAAGGAGACGGCGATTGACAAGGCGGCGACGAAAACCAGAAGACGAAGACACGAAGACCAGGAGACGAATCCGGAAGGCGACGGGCTGTGAAGACCGAGCGCAAGACGGCAAGGCGTTGGTAGTAAAGAGAAACGAAGGCAACTCCCCGTGTGATAATACGGAGGGACAGAGCGATATTATAGAGGGAGACATCTCCTCTTCTTCTCATTTTCAATTCTAGGTTTTGTGTGAATTATCTTCTATCTTTGTGATCATTAGGAGAATAGATAAAACGTTATAATTGAAATTGGTGACTTTAGTCACCTACGAAAATATTGTTTGCATCCTTTCAATTTTTGTTCAATTGTTTTGAGTTTTATATTTTGTAATTGCTTTGAACTAGTTGTCCCTTTTGGTGTTGTTTGTGGGTGAATTGGGTCCGGTGAGGGTTCTAGCCCGGAAGCGCTGCCCGAGTTTTCACCGGGTCAATTCATTATTAGAAGTTTAGGCAAATTAGGGTTTTAAAACTAGGGTTCTTGGGCACGATTTAAGCTTAGACCAATTTTCCTATTTTTCACCGTTTTAGTTAGAAGAATCTCACACACAAATGCCTAGGTTAATAGGAGTCCATTGCTTGCGTCTATAATTCACCCACTTTCCGGCCGGACATATGGACTTTTGATCGTTGACGGTCGAAACGCTCATAATACTATAAAAAGAAATTGAAAATGTCATGCATGTGCGCAAATAGGCCAAATATGGGTTATTAAATTAATTATAAAATCTATATATAACAATGAAAAATCATTTGTATATTCTAGATTGGATTTTGGTCTTGTTTATATATTTATGGCATGAATGAACTATGAAGGAAATTTGGACACAATACTCCAAATTTAGCATTTATATATTAGAATTAGACTCATTTCAATATATAAGTATTGTAAAATTAATTAATTTTTTGCAATGCATGCGCACAAATAGGCTTTGCCTTGGGTTATTAAAAATAATTCTAATATTCAATTTCTATTTTTGATTTTCTTATAAATCAATGTGATGAATAATAGATGATTAGGAAAAAAAATTAAATTCTGGAAATGACATAAGAGAGGAGGTGTTTACATAAATCTCCACTTTTATGACGTAGTTATAATTCAAATTTTGCATATGTCCAATTATCACAATAATTGTGCAATGTTTCTATTACAATGCATCCTTTATTCTTAACAGTAAATAATAGGAATTCCTTTTTATAATTTTCTACTTGATGTTTTATACGTAAGAAAAAGATTGTTGTACCTATATGATTTTATTAATTCAAAAAAGTAAATGGAAGTTTATATGATTGTAAGTTCATTAAGTTTATGGTTCAATTTTAGCCATTGTGACTGTAATAAGAAATTATTATTTTGCAAGTAATGCTAAAATTCTATTTTCGGCTAATGAAATTGATTAAGAAGTTATTTTTCCAATTTGAGTTTGCATCCAATTCTAGAAGTAAATTCAAAAAAGGTTGAACTTGGGCTATCTTATTGATATTTTGAATTGAATTAGTGAGTTAAATTGGGAATTAGTGTTTTAAGGATTGAAGGAAAGAATTATTGACTTGCACGGAAACATTTATATATGATAATTGACAAACTGCAGAAACATTAGAAGTTTGAGAAGTTATAAGAAAAAATTACAATGCTTTGGAATGAAAGGTCTTACTTTGGGATGAATTTTGTTTTTCTGTTGAAGTAGCCTTTTTTTTTTTATAGAATTGATTCATATGTAGTGAATAATATTCAATATATGATAAATAGACATTGTTTTGTATATCAAGGATTTATGAAATGGAAATTTTGTAAACTCTATTGATTAACCAATGGAGCTAGATTTTTCACATCTAGATGCTCATTGCCTCATTCTAGAGTTTTGCCTAGTCTTGTGGGGGCCACTATAGTCTTATCGGGTATAGCACAGTAAAAAAAAATTCAAAGAAGAGATTCGTGTTTTCATATTAGTGATTGTAAAGTTGTTAGGAGTGACATGAAGAAGACAATGATGATCAAAATGAGTTGCACAAGGTAATGCTTCTAGTCTTATGCAAAGAATTGTAACCATAGTAGTGATTTCACTGAATGAAAATGACAAACTTATGAATACCATTCATTTTTTCATCCATATCAAAAGGTCTATTCATCTCTTTAAGTTGTTATCACAAATAATTTTGAATGTCTTATTAGTAAAAGTGCTTGGATTTGACAATCACCAACTTCTAATGATTATGGCATTTTATAACTTAGATCAATGCTATTGGTAGATATAAAATGAAAGCTGTAAATGTTATTTTTATTCTTTTAATTCTTAGTTTTAAATTGATTTTCTTCATTGAAAGACATCATAATCTTTTAAAAGAATGTTCAGTCTAGCATAATAAAAGGGATAGTACCAATTGTTTCTTGTGTTAAACTACCCCATTAAAACTTATGCAACCTTTATTCGATTTTATTAACTCGATTCGAGCTGAATGTACGCACCCACCATTAGTCAATTGTAGTCCCATTTAGCTCGATTCGAGTTGAACGGGTCCTTAAGTCAATCGTAGTAAAAGACATTTTGAATCTTGCCATTTAGCTCGATTCGAGCTCAACGGACGTACCCACCATAAGTCAATCCTACTAAAAAAACACACTCCAGTTGCCATTTAACTCGATTCGAGCTGAACGGACACACCCACCATAAGTCAATCGTAGTGCCATTTAGCTGAATTTGATTTGAACGGGCGCTTAAGTCAATCGTAGTAAAAGACATTTTGAATCTTGCCATTTAGCTCGATTCGAGCTTAACGGACGCACCCACGGAAAGTCAATCGTAAAAGAAGACGGTTTGATCCCTACGGTTTAACTCGATTCGAGTTAAACGAATGCAACACTGAACACTAGGACATTGCAAGGTAGGGTTTGCAAGTTTCATAAGAATGTAGAGTCACCAACTATCCACCTCTTCTTTGAACGAGGACAAGTGTGTGTGTACCATATGCAATGGACAGGTGTAAAAAATTATGTGGGCATGAATCCCACAACGGTTAGGGAAGCAGACACAAAGGTTAGAAGTTCATGGCACATAGCACCAGATGAATGAAGATTGTGATGCGGAAGGAGTTGAAGCGGACCAAGTAAACCTAAGCCGCAATGGCTATTAATCCTCTAGGTAGTTTTCAATGATTTTCTACCTGTGTTTGAACTCGATTCAAATTGAAACTCCTTTTGTTCACTTCCTTCACTTCAATTTGCAATTAGATGTAAACGGGTTGGCTACATCTTGAGGTATGTACAATTTGTTATAATTCTTCTCTTTTGAAAGACTTTTAAATAAATGTTTTTATTACAAAACACTCTCTCTATTCAATTGTCAAACTTGTAGGCCCACTTGTCATTACAATTTTAATGCCAATTATGTTGTGTACTATTGTTGAAATTCCTCTTGCATGAAGTCTTGACCATGTATGCACTTATTCACTATCCTACACAAGAGCAAAGATGATGTTCTCGGAAAAGTCAAAAAAGAGGCCTGTGACAATATAAATCTTGACTGCATACTTCTGTGTAACGTTGAATATATGGATTTATCTAATACGATTCGATGTAACGTTGTATATATGGATTTATCTAATACTGGTAGAACTTGTGCAATGATGACTTCACTGGGGAATTTTGAAGATGCTATGAGGACTGGATTCATTATTGGCGGGCTGTGAAGGTAGCGCTTCAAGAGCTATCACAATCGTCCAATGTTTTGAAAGACGGCTTTTGTCTGACAACTCGGCTTGAAGCGGTTGTGGAGGATCAATACGCAGAGGATGGTGACATCCGAGAAGAATTTGTAGAGGATGACGTTTACGTTGGGAAAATGCGGGGTCGTCCGTTGCCATCATTCAAGGTGGGTTGTGACCTTTACGAAGGCTACCTCGTTACAATTCGACCAACAAATGGTAACTTGGCCAGTTTCGATTGCGAGGGCGTTGTCTGATCCTAACTCTAACTCTGAAAGACCAAACTGTGTTCTCCTTCACTACTTTCGTTCGACATCAAGGGATCAAAATGTCCGGGACTACTACACCGGATGGAATACTACTAGAGGTTGATGAAACCAAACCTCTACTTTGGGAAGAAACAAATGTTTTCATGACAACATAGAAGTCTAGGATTAAACGTGGTACTGTCGAGTGCATGATCTTAATTCCATCAGCTCAGATTGAAGTCATTAACCAAAGTTTGGCTTTGTATAATTCTACTTAAGCCGTTGGTGATTGGAGGCAATGGAGAATATGGCTTTCTTGCTAGCTCTATATGATAGTTTGTATTTGACTATTATTGTGATACTTTGCGCTTTGATGTAAGCGATATAGAGCCTATAGTATGACTAATAAATTAGACGTTGTTGATTTCTGTTGACCTATTTCTCATTTTATATTTGCGTGTTTTAGTTTGAAGTTGTAGATTTCTATTTCGAAGACTTAGAGTGTTGGTTTTGAAAAAAAAATCCGCCCGTAAGTGCAATATATATACCTATTTATTATATTTACTATTACATTCTACGTTTACTCCTTTGTATGTTTGATTCGTTTTCCTTCAAAGATTAACTATGTGTATTTTCTTTAAAAATTGAGGGCATTTATAAAGTTTAGTGGTTAAGACCACTGTTTTCTTGTTAGTGCGTTAAGCACTTGTTGCAGTTTAGGGTACGGGGCTGGTTGGTTGTTACAAATTTCCTGCCTGCCGAAGCTCACTTAGCAGCACCAAGTCATGTATATCTCATAGCCGCTCAAACGAATTCAACGGGAATCAAACCCAGACCATCTACATGAAATAATCATCCATTCACAACCAACCATTGAGCTCATGACTTGGTGTCCACGAGAAGAGAAACCAGTCCCTTATACATGAGCATGATTTTGATGTCATATGAAACTATATTAGTTTGGGGACGACTGTTCTTTTCATGACTCATTTTAATGGAAACTCCTCCTTTCAATTCGGAGCGATCATTCTTTCCATAACTCTCATTTTAATGGAAATTCCTACTTCCATATGATATATGTACTAACTATCCACCTAAATTGACAACCCATTTAATTCAATCCCCCCTTGAAAATGAGATATATGATTTTGAGAGGTCCCTATTCTCTCATTTTAATGAATATTGTGTTAGGTAGAGATACCTTCATCAAAGAAGCGTCGACACTCTTAGTTTTTGAGAGGATTTATGAATCTACAGTTTTGGTTAGAGTGTGAGTCGGCTAGGTAGTGTACATACATAGGTAAAGCCTTGTATATTGCCTTCACTGGTGCTTTGCCTACCTTGGTGCTCTGATGAAGATTTGTCTCGGGGCTTGGAGGCGATTCCGGTCCCTCTAGCTCCGCATGGTGCTCCTATGAGTGCTCGGGGAGATCACACCCCTTTACGTTTCATAACCACGTGCGATCAAAATTTGCTACCCTATATTATATGCCTCAGATAGTTTTAATAATTATGATATTTTTTCTACATATACATAATCATTGATAATATCTTAAGTACAATCTTTTGAAATTTTTCGTCATTTTCATTTTTTGTAGTAATTGTTTTAGTTCAATTCGGCGTCAATCTAGTTAAAAACGGTATGTTTTATGAAAAAAGCAAATCATCAAATTTGGTAACCATTTTTTACTATGTAATAGATTGTGATTTTATCTACTCATGAAAAAAATTTGATAAAATTTTGAATCATTTTGGTGGTCCTTTATGTAAAAAGTAGATTTTGTTTTATCGCACGTGGTGTTCAACTTGACAATGGAGTGCACTCCCCGAGTATGAGTGCTTTCAAGTACATGGCTACTAGTATGGTCCATAATAAGGCTTGTCTAGATACTTCCATTGCAGGGTTAGGGAAGGGCGAGTTTTGTGCCTGTGGCAGGGAAGATTGTTTGACGGCAGGGATTCTTTGTGAATGCACGAAGGCAACCGGTGGGTAGTTTGCATACAACCCAGGTGGGCTACTGAAGGACTGTTTTTTGCAACGTAGTCGTCAGTAACATCGGACTTTCATTAGGGAGTGTAACGTTAAGTGTGGGTGCCACAGTAAATGTGGTAATCGAGTGAATCAGCAGGGTATGAAGTATTTGATAGAAGTTTTCCGTACGATGCGTATTGGTTGGGGGATTCGAGCCATTGAATCTATTCCCAAAGGTGCGTATGTATTTGAGATGACAGGAGAGATATTAACAAATGCTGAGATGGCGATTAGAAACCTTGTGGTTGATGATGGTCAGTCTTACGCATTACAACTTGATGCTGGTTGGGCCATTGAACGGAAATTGGATGACAACACGGCTCTATATTTGGATTCCACTCACTATGGAAATGTGGCAAGATTTCTGAATCACAGGTTTGACCTCAAACATCCCACCCTAAATGTTCATTGAATTTTTATTGTACGTGATTTGCCTAATTGGTATTGCATTTACTTTGTGCAGATGCGAAGATGCAAACCTCCAAGACATGCCCGTCAAGATTGAGAATGCTAATAAGAGCATCTACCATGTTGCTTTCTTCACCAAACGACTCGTTGAAGCCAGGGAAGAGTTGACATGGGATTATGGCACCGACTTCAGTCTTTAAGACCCTGATTTGCCATCCTTTGCTTGTAAATGTGGGAGTAGCATGTGTAGATATAGAGTTTCACCACTTTTGGAGAGAATTATGTAGGGAGTTGAGTTGGTGAATCTTCAAGACCTTGATTTTTTGTCTTTTGCTTGTAAATGTGGGAGCAACGTCTGTAGAGATAGAGTTTCACCACTTTTGGACAGAATTCAGTAGGGAGTTGAGTTGGTGGAGTAGGAGTTAGACAAAACGAAAGCAGACATTTTGTACTCTAACATAGTATGGTAAACATACATGTTGTAATTTGTACTATAAAATTGTACATTTTGTATTTTAATATGTTTTGTAGTTTTTAAACTTTGATACATTTTTAACTATCATAGATTGTCTCATGATTCTTAGTTAACTTCTCAAACATTTCTCTAAGTTATCTATACACGTTCACCCTGAACCCATACATCTATAAACTTAATCCAATAAGGACTGAATCTGATGAAGGATCCTACTATGTACTACTTTCTTCATGTTAGTGTGTAAGAAATAAACCCACATGCAAACCCTCGTTAAAAAATTAAACCATGTGCCAATCTGCAACTGATAAGAGAGGCCCAAGGCACTCCAAAGAAAAGCTGCAGTAGACACCCAAAAGCAAAATCCGACTCACCTACGTTTTACACTAATTCCATATAACCAACCATATCTTAAGAATTTAGGAGAAAAGAACTAAAGAGCACATTTGTGAGAAAAACAACGTACAAGTGAGAGAACAAGAGACTAGTTCAGATCCATACAGTGCTATTATTTTGGCGAAAAGGGCTGAAACATCAAGAAAAATAATCACCACTTAGTTTAACTAGAAGTATCTAAAAATACTATAAATATGATACAAATGAAGTACTTCTAGTATCCAGAGATACTAGAAAGAACACAGAAGATCTAAAAGAATAAAGTCCCGAGTACTACTCAGCATTGAATGCCCACCATTCTCGTAATGCATCTTCACACACATGTTGAAATTCAGCAGACAACTTATACACAGGGGTCCCCTTCACCCTGTGTGACGCAAGAATCATCAGAAATTTGCAAGCCCGAACAAGATGTGCATCGACATGTGCATCTACTGCCTTGTCACAGAACACATACGTCTTGTCTCCATATCCATACTTCTTATAATATTTGCCCCGGATAACTGCATCACCTACGTTGAACGTTCCACCCCATGGACAAGAAAGAGGCTCTTGCAGAACAAACTTCGTCTTTTGGCACTGGAGAATGTAGAATTGCACACCGTCCTCGTTCTCCTCTTCTGTTGGGATCATGAAATTGTCTATAACTTCAACCAAGTCTCCAATCTCTATAGACACTCCATCGTGCAGCATATTCTCCGCTTCGTCCATCTCCTCGACTTGTTCTGCAATTGCCCGAATGCTAACAGGTACCAGCCTTTGCACCTGCCACTCCTGCACATGTGAAGTTCTCTCACAATCAGCCCAATCACCATCAACACAGGGTATGCAGAAACAAGATAATGCACGGGTTTTGAGAAGAGTAGGATCGGTCATGGAAAAGCCCATTATAGAGTATAAACTCTTTGAACCAGGAATAGTGTTGCACTTCACACTATTATCTTCATGATTAACCTCCTTCTCTCCTATGTGCCAAAACACTCTGGAAAGAGGAGTTGTCTTCGACTGAGCATATGAACTCACGACACGCTCTGTGTACTTTTCCTCCAAGAATTGCACCACTTGTGCAGCGTTTTGCAACGGACGTAAGGGATTTTGAATCTGCTCAGCTCCAAGCGCCCTCTTCACAACTGCCCCTGCACCATCCCACTCCCCTTTGCCATGAGCTGATTCAAAAAAATTCCAACGCATCATACAACCCCCAGTGAGCAAGGGGTACCGGGCCACAAAGTACATTGCAGTAGCACACTTAAACTGCGCACTGCAACCATCACTAAAAACCCAGTGTTCCCCCGGAGAGAACCCTGAATCCACTAGCCAATGCCAATGTAAAAGTAGGCAATGTTGGACGAATGCAGAGTCATGGTCCTTATCATCGGAAATGTAAAAGTGAGTCTGCTTAATAATTTCATCTCCCTCCCTCCACATGGTGATGTGAACCAATATGGTGACAGAAGTCCTAAAGTAGTACAAACTTTGTACTTCGTTCTGAATAGCAAACGAATAGTTCTCTGCATAGTCAATATGAGAAACAACAACTCCCTCTGGAACGTTCTTCATCATCAGTTGGCATTGCTCATCTGGCCACCTAGCTTTAAAGTTGTGTGTGATAAACGTAGTCACTATCTTCTCCATGTACGACAAAAAAACATGAGCAGCAGTCTCCTTAAACGCCTCCTTCAAGCGTTTTTTTGGCTTGACCGTCCTTGCATCCACCCCTACCTAGTAGTACTCAAAACACTTCCATTTCAAAGTAAATGAATTAGAACTAGATAGCTCAAGTGGACAGAACGTTAGTAAATGGAATCCACAGTGAGGACAGTCTCCCATGAGACATTCTAACTTATGCCAGATATCAAACTCCCCCTTTGGACAAAGACATGCTTCCCACATCAATGTTATTCGCTTGAATATGTGCTCGTGTGCATAGCAGCCTCCCTCTGCAGCGCCAACACAGACCACACACTCACAAGCACAATTCATGTTTGCACGCAACCCCTTGAGTTTGTCTCTCAGGTTACTCAAGCCAACCTTCATCATATCCATCTCCACATGGTAGATACAACAACACGTATTCCTCTCCTTTAGCTTTCTAACCCACCGCGGTTTCAACCTTTCAAAAGATCTTTGGCGCACGGTACATTCTGGATGTGCCTCCTTGAAACACAAGAAGAAACAAGTCTGTCAATTACAACACACATCCAAGCACAAAGTACTATTAGATATCTTGCATAGTTTTTTACTCTAATCATACTCTTAGAAGTGTACTGATTGTATTATACTTTCACCGTGTAATACTAAGCGTACTTTGATCAACAAGATGTACCAAATTCTAAAATATATTAAGTACAATATCGGAAGGAGTATAGTTCAATAAGTATTAAAAATATAAAATTAGTACAGAAGTATGTTTCATTTCCACAATAGGTACTACATCAAAGTAGACCATGTGCAACTAGTAGCAAGATTAGTATTTTGTTGTAGTTATGATATTTCAGTTGTACTAGTCGCACAACATATGTACAATGTGTTTTGATCACTGGTACTATACTAGGGAGCTATTAGTGCACAAGCTAGAATTATGGGTACACAACTTGTACATGAAGTACTCGTTCTATACCATGCAATCACTTGATATGTAAATTGTACAAAGTAATCAATCTAAAAAATCACCTATACATGTAGTACAAGGTCCAATTTAGGGCAGTAGTGTTTAGTACTTCAGAAGTTTGCATTTACATACTAAGCATACAAACAAAACATTTGAAGTACACTTCTTTTGCACTACACTTAGTTTGCACTTAGTACAAGTAAACAAGTACACAAACTAACGACACAACTACAAAAGGATACTTTCATGCGGAAACTTACCTGAGTCTCACAGAGGTAATGAGTAGAATGAGGCTCTACCCATTCATTCCGCCCCACTCTGTGCCTCACAATGTCCTTCTTGTTTGGCGACACCTTTGTCTGACTATTCCACCATACATAGACACATTGTTTGGTGTAGTCGGATAAGCCCCCTCTCTTCTGTCTCTGTAGTCGCAACCTTGGCACTGTATCTTGAACATCAGATGCATAGACCCTTCTTGTCAAAGCAAGGTTTATGCTCTCCGTTGTCGTACCCAAAATCCGTGACAAACCTCTCACCCCGCCATTCCCCAAACTAATTGCAGCATCCAATAGAGCACTCTTCCTTGCTAATAGCTCATTGGAGTTGGCTACCTTCACTAACTGCAGTTCATGCTTAAAGTTTTCAACAAATGAATGAATCACCTTAGCTTCCTGTGGCCTAGGATAGTACACAGGTAACAAAGGCCAAACAATGTGATGGCGCATAACCCTCTCCATAACATCCCTCCTACTAGATGGACCGGGACAACTTCTCAATTCCTCAACTATATACTGTGCTAAGCGTAGGGATCTCCGATTCAACTCCCTCAGTGTTAGATGATCCTCTCCTTCAGGATCTGGGGACAAATCCACTAAACGTTGGGTCTCCTCAACTCTCTGTCTATCACGTGCTCTTTGACGAGCCTTCCTCTCTCTTGCGTTCTCTGCAACCACAGCTTAGAGCTCTTCTTGCAAACGAGCCTGAGCAAGCCTAGCAGCTGGACCCGGGCGACTAATGCCATGCCTTGTACATTGTCTCTTAGTAGCGTAGCCCAAAAAGACAAAACCTAGCAGATAGAACACATTTGGAACCAAAATACACTCATCAGTCATCTACACGGTCACATAGTACATAGTTGAGGAGTTGTGAGGCTAACACGATTCAAGAGTGCTAAATCAAGCATGCACGAATATTTTTAAAAGGGCCCAAGAAAACTCACCCTATTCAGACAAATTTCGACACTTCCTAAACGCAATGGATTCACAACTACCAGTAGGAGAACCTACTGAAGTCCTCACCTCAGAAAGAGAAGGTGTGTACTCAAAGCTAGTAGTGGGATAAGTATAGGAATCTGTAGAAAGTGCAGTCATGAATAGTGCACGCCTAGGAGACTCTTCGATGGTGTTACACTGGTCTAAATAAAATTCCCTCTTGCCTTACTTGGACACTGGAGTCTCTGACACGTATCCCGAATCACTAGTCCAGTTAGAACAAAAAGAGCCCATCCGCGTTGTTGAAACAGAGAGCAGCTCAGAGTACGCTTCTCTCGGAGGGAAATAAGAGGTAATTAGTTTCTGGACAAACAAGGGGCGCTGATTCGACTTAGACATGATTCACAAGCATCAGTAGAGAGCACACATGTCAATCTTAAAACAAAAGCTATAGAAGGCTACTTTTCCCTCATGAATCTCTTGTGCACAAGTCCTGCATATCACACTCAAACAACATGAAAAAAAGGAAACAAGTTCGATGACAAAGTTAATCAAACTGAGGCAGCATACAGCCGGGTCCAAGGGAGAGACGACCTCGGCTGAGTATGAACTCGGTGAGAGATACGACTTCGACGATGGCGGCGAGAAATCCGGCTTTATCCGGCTCGGCGACCCCTGATAATAGGATCTTCCTAATTCCATGGCGGCCGCAATAATGAAAGCATATTCATAAGATACATGAATATGTACTTAAAATACATCAAGTAGTACATTCACGAGTACACAAAGTACTAAACATGTGAACGAACATGACATTGGATGTTGTTATTTAAAATTTAAAACATACTTCAAAAGGGTTTTTTTTTGTTTTTTTTTTCTTTGGAACGAAATGTTGTGTACTTTTCTTTGCAATGGAATTTTGCTACTTTTGTGTCAAAAAAAAATAAAAAATGTTGTGTACTTGGTCGGTTCTGTGCGTGCTTTTTTTTCTTCTGTGATTTTCATTGGTAATAAAAGTACCATTTGTCCAGAAACAAACAATGATCACACCGATGCACTAACCATCATAGTAGAGATAATTGAACATTTCAAGAAGTATCAAGTTTTTGTTAAAAATCAAGGAGCAGTTAATGAATTTTATCCCGATTATGAGTGCTCCACTTGTTCTCAATGTGAATGGCCAGAATGGAACTTCTTTTGGGTATACAAGTGAATCCAGTGATTTATTGCACTCTTGAAGTGATGTTCCATCAAAAAAAGCCATTTTGAATTTTGGATGGGATTCAATGCCCATTTCATAGCAGTTGTTACGAAGTCATCTATAGTAGACTACTACAATAATTTCAGTTGCTAATCTACGAACTAAGAAATTGAGCACAGACCTTGCACTATGAACAGTTGAGGTCGAACTCTTCCTACTACAACTAAGTAAAAGAAACAAAACTAAATGTAGCTCAGCTTCAAGCAAAACTCAGTTAGATTTGGAGAATAGTGGAAGCCTCTATTTCCTATGAGATAACCGACACGAGGAATGAGAAACTCAGAAGAAAAATGAGCTGGAGGAGGTACAAAGACCTCTTGTATTGCATCTTTCAAATGATTCCGCCAGCTGTGCCTAGCCCTCCTCAACACGAGAACCAATTGCTCCGATTGAACATAAGTTAGCTGCGCTGGTCCTGCAAGCAAGGTAGGATCAGGAGCAATAACAAGGGCCCAATGTTGGCTTAACAAATGGGCTGTGGAGAGAACTGTCCTTCGGAAGTACAGCTTCCACACCTCCGCTTCTCCACAATACGTCTTGGCGAAGAAGAACGTGCTCTTCAATACAAACCCCTCTAAGCTCGAGTCCACCATAAACCTCCACCTTCTTGATTGCGCACGAAGTCCGTACACAGCAAATACTAGTTCTCGAATTTTAGACGATGGGGTGAATTCGTCAATGGGGTGAATTCGTCAATGGTGTGAATTCGTCTAGTGCAAGGAGAGGCCAAACAAGCGATTCTACTAGAGCATCAGGAAGCCCTTCAATGAGGATGGATACAGTTGCATCTTCAAGAGCAAGATTCATCTTGCTCTAGTTCTTTACACATAGAAGAAAACCTTTGTTCAACAAAACAAAGGTAACGATGAAGTAACCTAAACCACAGAAGAGAGGATCGACAGTGCCTTGCAAACTATGCGGAGGCCGGAGTGGAGTCTAAGTTAGATCCCTGTGAAGTGCGGTGCCAAATGTGCGAGGCGGCGAGGTGGGTCAGGCACCTTGGCTTGGCGACCGCGAATATAGGATCACGAAGATCTACAATGCGTAGGTAGACGGTCCAGATGCGTTGTTCCAGTATACATCTTGTACTCAAAGTATTTATGTACTAAAATGACGTAGGGAGAGGCACAGAAAAAAAAAGTGGAAAAACGTTTTTTTTGAAATTCCGTCATTTTGCCATTATAGAACTAGAAGCCAACATCTAAAATCTGAAAGGCGATTAAAAAAAACGTACTTTTCCACCAAATCATCCGTTGCCAACTGAACCAGCATTATTTCCTAGATATCTGCAAATCAAATGATGTAGTCCCAAATTCCCGAGTAGATTCCGATAGATAAGCCTTTGTTTTCTTCTTTCAAGTAAATGGAGAAGAATCAGAGCTTTCTAAATCCAACAATTTTGTACTTTCCAGTGATTTGTAGTACTGTGACATTTTACTAGTAATGCACTAAAGTACAAATTTAACACACAAAAATAAGTTTCACAACGAATTCAATAATGCACCTAGGGACTACACGTATATAGAGATCCTAAAAACAAATCGGGAGGAGCCAATACCACTTCTAAGTCTGAGTATTACCAAGTACAAAATCATACCCTCAAGCAAAATTTTACAGTGACATGAAAAGTACAAGGGTCTAGCGTACACACACCCCAGCCCCGGGTACTCCAACACGTTATCGCTCTGGAGGAGGTTTCCCACCTCCCTCACTGCAGCAAACAAAGGAGCGTACCTTTCATTCACCAAGTCGAGGGCTACCCGGGTCGTCAGGAGAATGTCCTCTACTGCGAGTGGAGCCTCCTCATGTGCTTCTCCGGATGGTCGTGCTTCCCGGGCTGGCTCCTCTCTCACGGCTGGTCCCTGCTCCCGGTCTTCCTCGTCCCCGGACTCCTCCTCGTCGTCCTCTCCATCGTCTGCCTTCCTGGGACGAGCTCTCCGGTTATTCAACGGAGTGGTCTTCCTCCGGGCCTGACCCTTCTTCTTGAGCGAAGTAACCTCCTGGATGTTTGGATCTTCCTCCCCGTTGGGCTCGAGGATCAACTTCCTTTTCCGCTCCGGCAGCTCCCGGGGATGCACTTGGGAAGGGCCTCCCTCATCAGGTTAGGCACCCGCTGTCGGATCATGCCTCTTCTTCCTGGTCAGCTTCGGCTGCGGTGATTCCTTCCCTGATTGATCTTTGTCCGGGTCCTGCCTCTGCTTTGACCTCACCTCCTGTCGAGGCCCTGCCCTACCCGGTCGGCCTTCCTCTAGGTCCTCTCTCCGTTTTGTCCTAATCTCCTGTCGAGGTCCTGCCTCACCCGGTCGGCCTTCCTCTGGGTCTTTTCTCTTTTCCTGCCGCTCCTCTCGTTGCGGCCCGACAGCACCTAGTTGGCCTCCCTCCGGGCGGTCCTCCTTCTTCTTCTTCTCCTTCTCCGGAATGGCGCTGGCGCCACCCGGCTGCTTCCGCGCCGGATCTTCTCTCTCCTTCCGGCGTTCCTTCCAGATGCTTCCCCTGACCAATTGAGGCGTCTTAGGCAGATCCCTTTCCTCCAGTTGCAACGCAGGCCCTAGCCGGCTGGTCCCCGCTTCTGCTCCCGGATGTGCTGCCTTCCGCTTGGCCGGGCTCCTCTCCCCCGGAATAGGAGGAATCTCCAACCTCTTCTTCTCCTGCTCCGTGATGCATCCGTTCTTCTCGTACAAGTGATAGAGGAACAGAGCAAGCGCACAATCCTTCTTGTTCCCGAGATTCCTTGCCATCTTCTGGGTGTTCTGGAGCACCGAATACGCTTAGTTGATCTGCTTCCGACGGTGCAGTGCGGATAGGATGCCCTTCGCCAGTGTGACCGTGAGGGTGGTGGGCTTTTCCGGGTTCAGGATGGGCACCACGTACTCGAGCAGACGCTGCTCCCGGGGATTCATGCAATCCGCCACCTTCAATCCGTCGTGATCCGAGAGGTAGCTGAAGCGCTCCTTCACTCAATCTGTGTCTTCCTTGCTGCCCGGTTCCAAGTCCTCATTCGTATCCAGGAAGTTGTATGTGGAGCGCCAATGCTCCCCGGTCCAATTCCCGTACTTCGCCCGGATGCTCGACCGGAAGGCAGACTCCATAGCTCCGCCCTCAATTTCTGCCAACATCTTGGCGTCCTATACATCCCACACCTTGCCAAACAGTCCCAAGCACCCAATGGTCTTGAGATCCTTCAACAAGTCCCCGAAGTCTCCCGAGTGTGGCGAAATCTCCAAAAGCACCCTCTTATCCGGGATCTTGGACCGGACCTCTGTGCGCGCCATAGCTGCTGCCTGCGGGTGCGCTTCTTTATTCCTTCGTGAGTGGCGCTCTCCCTCTCTCTCGTAAGTCGTGCGTTTCTCTCTCCGAAAATGCTCTCTCTCCCTTCCGTGTTGTGCACCTATCTTCCCGGAGTCCTCGCGTCTCACTCCTTGGGCGCGCACTCACTCCCTTCCGTAAACTCCGCCTATTTTCCAGGCGCTCACACTCCGGGTGCTCCGCCTTCTCCAACTCCAACCGCACACCGTTTTCTCTTCCCAGGCGCTCACTGCTCTCTCCCGCCGGACGCGCAATGGAAACCCTAACAGTATCCAGAAACACAAAAGAATGTGCGCGAGGAGGGCTGGAGGAACCGGGGAGAAATGAATAGTGAGCCGCCCAATTTAAGGCGGTCCAATTCAAATCCCGGATCGTGGCCGGGTCCGTTAGGGGCCCGTCCTCCGATGTCTGGTTTCCCATCCGGGTTCCTGCCCGGTCGGCCGCCATTCCTGGTTCCGTAGAGAACACTTAAGCCCACATGAGAGCACTACTCTCTCCAAATTAATAAAGAGGCCATCATGAACGCTACTTCTCCTATTTATGGCGGCTGGGGCTACCCCTTACTGCCCTAAAAACCCTCACTGCCCATTTTGGAATAAAACGAGGTTCGACATTACCCCTTTTTCAAATGTGAGCGTCCCCGCAAACACGGGTCCTATAAGAATTACCCCGGGGAGGAATCTCTTCCTGGTCATTCGCTTACAAGTCCGGAATCCACGTCAGACACGGACTCCACGTCGGATCGGAGATCCAAGTCAGATTCGGATTCTGGATGGTACTTCTTGACTCGGGAACCATTTACTCGGGTGTCCATCCATTTTCCCTCTAAATCCTCTAATTGTAGTGACCCATTAGGGAAAATTTCCGTGACTTTGTAAGGCCCTAACCAACAAGTATGCAACTTACCCGGAAATTCTTTATGGCGACTGTCATAGAGTAACACCAGTCCTCCGTTCCGGATTCCATGGTCTTCCGGTAGCTTCCCATCAAAGGTCCCTTTCTGGTTGGCTTGAATCCAACGATTTCTCTCGAGTGCTTCGGCCCGTCCTTCTTCCAAATCCTCAAGGGCGAGCAACCGGAGCGCATGATCTTCTACCCGGGTTCCCACCCGGGTTCCCAACCGGGCTGCCATAATCCGGTTGGTCTCCACAATGAGCTCGATCCCGTGCACTGCTTCTTGCCCAAAGACTAAAAAGTATGGCGTGTTTCCGGTTGTCGTCTTCTTGGAAGTGTTGTAGGCATGAATGGCCGACATTAGTTTCCGGTCCCAGTCCGTTTTGTGCGCGGAAACCATCTTGTTCAAAATCTTCCCCACAATTCCGTTTGATCTTTCCATAAGACCATTTGCTTTCGGGTTGTAGGGGGTGGTCTTCCGGTGCTTAATGGCGTACTTGGCAGTGATGTCCACTATGATATCATTCAAAAAGTGCTTTCCCCGGTCGCTCACCAGCTCCAAAGGATATCCGAAACGCATCATAATTTCTTCAAATAGAAATCCGATTGCAGTCCGGGCGTCATTCTTCCGGGTCGCCCGGGCCTCCACCCACTAAGTCGCATAATCTGTGGCCAAGATGATGTACCTCTTCCTTCCGGAACTGATTGGCGTGATCGGTCCTACAAAATCAATGCCCCACTTAACAAAAGGGGCCAATGGTACAATGGGGGTTAGTGGCCAATGATTCCGGAATCTGGGCGATCCGGTCCACTGGCACTGATCACAACTCCGGATGAACTTCCGCACATCCCGGATGATAAATGGCCACCAGTACCCGACACTTTTAATCTAGTTTATTGTAGCCATGGTGGCCAAGTCTCCTCCGGAATCGCCAACGTGAAGGGCTTGCATCACTCCCTTTCGTTCACCTGCTTTGAGACAGCGCCTGATCTTATCATTCGTACTCATCCAGAACAAGACTCCGGAAAACCATTGTAAAAGGGCCACCAGGTGCTGAAACACACTCTTCTTCTCCCGGGTCATTCCCTCCGGATACTTCCTCGTTGTCAGGTAGTCAATGACATCCTTGAATTCGAAAGGAAGCTGGTTTCCTACTTGAAACATCCCAACTTCCGGAAGTATCCTCTCTTCTGGGAACTCGTCCGGGAAGTTAGAGGAAATGTCCTCCACTGCCGCTAATCCCCGCATCCGGGAATGGTAATCCGCATTTGAATTAGACTATCCCGATTTCACCACCACCTCGTAGTTAAACTCTTGCAGAAATAGTATCCACCGGGCAATTCTCCCGGAAAGATCCGGTTTATTTACAAGGTATTTCAAGGAATCATGATCCGTATGAAAAATTACCTTATACCCGAGCAAATATTACCAGAACTTCTTGCAGAAATATACCACTGCTAAAGCCTCCCTCTCCGTGGTGGTGTAGGCTCGCATAGTAAACCGGATTCCCCCTCTGCTGGTCGTCAAACTGCCATAGGATAGCTCCCAAGCACCATCCGGATGCATCGATGGTCACGTGGAACTCCTTTGCCCAAACCGGAGGAGACAGAATTGGTGCACACACCAACTGTTTCTTCAAGTCCTCAAATGCCGCTTGTCTCCCGGCTGTCGACAAGAATTCCTCTGCCTTCTTCAACAACTCGGTTAGCAGCATTGCTCTGTGGGCGTAACCATCAATGAACCTCCGGTAGTACCCTACACATCCTAGGAATCCTCTAACCTCCCGGACATTCCGGGGAGCCAGTAGAGCAAGAATCACAATTACCTTATCAATATCGACCTGTAGCCCCTTCCCACTAACTACATGGCCCAAGAGTAATCCGGATTCCATTCCAAAGAAGCACTTTTCGGGATGCAATTTTAAGTTAGTCTCCCGGCATCTTTGGAATGTCTTCCGGAGATGCTCCAGATGCTCTTTCCGGTTTCCAAATACGGCGAAGTCATCAATAAAGACTTCTAGAAAATGACGTAGGAAATCTTTAAAGATGTCCATCATTAACCGTTGGAAAGTCCCCGGGGCATTACATAGCCCAAAGGGATCCGGTTGAAGGCGAATGTTCCCCACTAAGTCGTGAACGTCGTCTTCAATTGGTCGTTCTCCCGGATGGCCACTTGATTGTATCCGAAAAACTTGTCCAAGAAAGTGTACGATTCCTGTCATGCCACGTGATCCAAGATGATGTCCGTGAAGGGCAGCGGAAAATAGTCCTTCTTCGTGGCTGCGTTGAGTTTCCGGAAGTCCTGGCAAACCCGGATCTTCACCTTCCTATCTACTACGGTTATCTTGGGCACCACCACTATTGGCGAAACCCATTCCGAATTGTTAACCGAGTAGATGAATCCGGCCTCTAGCAACCGGTCAATCTCCACTTTCACCATCAATGAATACCTCAAGTTGACCCGGTATTGCCTTTGCCTAACCGGGGTGGCTCCTTCCACCAAATCTATGTGGTGTTCACCCAATTCAGCTAGGATCCCCCTCAGATCAGTGGGGGCCCAAGCGAACACATCCGCGTAACTGGCTAGCAGCAATCCGTACTCCTTCTCCTTCGGACTCATGGTTTTCCCTATGAAAAACTTCTTTACGGTCTCCACTTCGAACTCCTCAAAGTCCTTAAGGGAGACCACTCCCTTCACCTTTTCCGGCTCTTGCTCTTCCGGGTACATACGTGCCTGGCTCCACGACACCAGATCTGACCCCGTCATCCGGGCTGGCTGCCCAACCGGATCAGAAATCTGTTGTCTCACCCACTTCTCAGAGAGAGATACGCAAGATTGTCCCAAGGAGCATTCCTTCACCTCCGGAATGCCCGTTTGGATGGTTTGCGGAGAGACAGCAACACCCTCTTCCTCGACCCTTACCAAAAACTCGAAATCCTTCTCCACCAGACTAGCAATTTCTTCCACGAGGTAGCTTGTCTGCACGTCTGAGTCTTCCGGATCTGACCAGTCTGTGGTGTAGCCATCTGTCTCACTAGTCTCTCTCTCATATGTGAGATGGCGCCAAGGAATCCGGAACGAGGGTTTGCCCACCCGGAACTCCTTCTCTTTCCAGTCCACCACGACTTTAGCCAGATACAACCATGGCCGTTTGAGTAGCATCCGGAAAGGTCTCCTGGCTTCCACTCAGATGATCACATAGTTATGCAGGTAGGTGTGGACACCAATCCGGGAAGGTATTTGGGTAAGTAATCCCACTGGTACTACCTGGGACTGGTCTGCCATCCGGAGAACCAATTTGGTATCCTTTAGGGAGGTGTATTCCAAATCAAAAGCCGTATCCTCCAACATGACGTTGACTCCGGATCCTCTACCCACCGGAACATGATGGACACTACACCCGTCTACTTCCAATGTGATCTCCGGGGCACCAAAATCTTCCACTTTGGCAAAATTCACAGCTACTCCCAGAAGCTTGTCTCTCTTCTTCCGTCGCTGAATCCAAGCCTCCCGGATCACCTTCTGGTAGTTGACATTATCATGCAAAAGCTGCCCAATGGTCACGTTAGCCTTCTGGTCCTTAATGTCCTGTAAAATATTGTATTCATCCACCCGGATTCTAGAATCCGGTTGGAGACTAACCACTTGATCATCAAATCGGACCTTCCGGGGGGTTTGGACTTCACCCGGATTCACCAATTGTTCTCTAACCTCTTCACTAATATCTCTATGTAACCTACTCGGTTCTACTCCTTTTTCTAGTTCTGCTAGGGGTACGGATTCCACAGGGATCCAAACGGTCGGTTGCGGGTCACTTTCCGTATCCGGTTTCTTACGGATTCTCCTACTACCTTTATTACCTTCCTTCCTACACCTAGAGCTAGTACTAAGCTTTTCCTTGGTGGAACTACGGGTCGCAATTTTGTTCACCGTAATCTCCTCCTCCGATAGCTCCACCTCACATCGTCATTTCTCTGGATTCTCCACTCCGGCCGTATGGCCATAATTGAGTCCGGTTTGCTCCCTAGATGGTACATCTACCGTCTTGAACAACACTCGTGGCTGAGGTGGTTCCGGGCATTGAGTTGCCGGATGTCCGTACTTCCCACAATTTTGGCAAGGAAACTGCAACATTCCACCCTGTTGTGAGGGTAGCATGCAATTGTTGGCGTAATGTACGGGTCCTCGACACTTTTAGCAGTAGATGACCCTTTCCGTATACCGAATTGGCTGACCTCCCGGATTCCTGCTGGATCCTACTCCCGGAAAACTCCTAGGAGGTACGTTTGGGGGTCTAATGGCTGACCGCGTCCCCTTCCGTACCCAGGTTGAATATGATAAATCGGTTGCATATCATCCTCATCTTCCTCGTCCGCATAAATGGTGTACTTCACCCCGGTTTCCGGATCCACGAACTCGACCGACCACCTGGAAACCGGTTGCATACACTAGCTAGCAAAATGACCATGATCTTTGCAACGAGAACACCAAAAGTTAGCCCGGCTCGTTGGAACGATTTTCCTCGGCATACGGTTTTCCGCCAAGTTTACTCGGATGGCTTCCAGCAAATCCTTGATGTTCTTCATCACGTCCTCGTGTTCCACCTTAATCCTCACAGTGCCCTTGTCTCGTCCGGATCTAACCACCTTGGAGTTGTGAGCCCTGCCATACTTCGGCTCCGGTTGGCTTTTTGAGCTCGTGGATTCCTCCGTGTCGCTATTCGAGTTGCCGGATTTCTCCGAACTCTTCGACTCGAAATACTTCTTCTTTTTCTTCCGGCCTCCGTAGCGGTGCTTCTTCCCTTTCTCCTCCTTCTAGTCATTCCTCTTGAGCGACTTCCGGAGTAACTTGGTTGAATTCTCATAGTTTTGAGCAGCCTCCATAGCTTCCTGGAGACTAGCCGGTCTGCTCTGCCGGATGTGGAATCCCATCTCTTTGGGAAATCCGGCCACGTACTACTCTACTTGTACATTGGGGGCGATCTCCGTGGTGAGTTTCTGAATGAGTCCCTTCACCCGTTGGCCATGGTTCCGGACAGACTCTGTCTTCTTCATGGTTATAGTACTTAGACGTCCCAGGGCCCTGACCTCTCCTCTCGTTTCCCGGAAAGTCCGGACAAAGGCGTTGGTCAGCCTTTCCCAATCTTCCTTGACGTCTACCGGAACGTCCAAATACGATTTGAGGGCTTCCCCCTTAAGTAATCCGGCAAACACCTCGAGTCTGGATTCCGGATCTTCTTGGTTCGCCCGGGCAGTGGCCACGAACTCATCCAACCAATTCATTCACATCCGTCTTTCCATCTCCCTCAAACCGGTTATACTTCAGCCGTGTCAGTGGGCCTCTCCGTACCACGTCCATGGGAGTTTCCTCTTCTTCTTCTAAATCTAGCTAGGCATCCCCTTCTGGTTAAAAATCCCTACCGTGATGCTCCACAACCGGGACAACAACGTCCTCCGGTTGAGTGCCGTAGTAAGTCTCTTCTCCCGGAGAATTAAACTCTCTTGCCAACGCTGATGGCCCACCACTGGCGTTCGCTTTCTTCCGTACGGATCTTATAACTCTCCTACGTACGCGTAAGTTTCACTAGATTGTATTTGAGCCATGAAACGAATCTGGTAACCCTCGGATACTTTTCCTCTTTCCTCCGGATTGGCACTTGCAACATCCACAGGTAGGGTTTCCACCAGCGAATCCGGTCACAGTTCGGTCTCCAAATCTTCCGTACTCCGAATTCCGGGCAACTCCTCCGCTTCCCAGCTTTAGAATCCCCGGCAGTGGCGCCAAAATTCGTCCGTGTCGTAGCACGTGGTACCGGATACTCCCCTAGAGCGCACTTTTTCGTATTAAGACTGCTCGTAAAGGTGATTTCCGGGTTATCGTTCCGCGGAGACTCTGTGAAGTCGGAAGTTTCCGGAAACGGACCCGGATTGGTGACAGCTCTCTTCCGGTCACCAATTAACTCCCTTTTTCCGTACTAAAACCGGATCTTCCCTACTGACTGATCCAGCTATGGCTAGATCTGGTTTATGTCCGGGTTAGAAGTTTAGCCAACCCTAATCTACCTGGTCTAACCTAGCCACTTAATCCGGTTTTCTCTTAACCTCTGTTTTCCCTCAGAGGGTTCTCCATTTGCCTTTTTAAGGATGCTGGATTTAAAGTCACACCCTCTCCTACTGATTTCCGTGACAGGGGATTCACCACTTCCCGGTAATCCAAACTCAACTCCCTAATCCGGGTACTTCCCGGATTGCTCTTCAACTATGGATTTATCCCAAACCCACAGCCGGTCACATAATTGCAACCCGGTTTCCCCCTCCACTCCAAAATACTACAATGACTTGTTAACCGGAATGGACAGTATCCGAGGTGTCCGGAAGAGATTGAATTCCTTACAACTTGTTTTACTCTAGCTTCCACGTACCCTGCAGTTACAAGATCTACCTGGATGGTGACACCTCTACCGAACTTCCCGTCCAGGAGTTTTGACAGAACCGGAGTACCCCCTCCTGCTCACTCAGCCACTTATCCGGATTATCCTCTGCAACCGGGCACGGAAAACCCTACATTCAAACGATCCTAACTCTTCCAAATTTTCTACCCGGTCTCTTAAGTGATTCTACACCAGAGCCCGGTTAATCCATCCGGTTACCAAGGGACTAATGGATCCACTGTTCCGGGCAATAATACAAGCAAAACACACACATATGCACCCCCCATCCAATTGTGTGAAAAGAACATGCGCTTGTACTCATGTGCACGGAACAGTGATACACAAGAAGACCCAAGGAATGAAGAACATTCCTTGATAAGAAGCCAACCCCAAACACCTCGATCCAAGAAATCCTCAGATCCTACATTCCCGGGATCTGGAAATCCGGGGAGCTCTCTCCACGGTTCGGTTTCTATCCTAAACTGGCACTTAATATTAGAATCCTAAAAAGTCTATACACAAAAAGTCTTCTAATCTACCCACTCAAAAAGCCTACCCTAAGCAGCCGGATCCACTAAATCCGGATAAATAATCCCGGACCCCCAGTGGTCCCGGGCAGCGGCTCATCTTCCGTTGGCTGCCCCTCCTGATCTTCCGGGTTCTCCACCACGACTGGAGCAGCCGGTCCGTCCTCTTGCGCTCCATGCTCCGCTTGCTGCTCCTCGGTTGGTTTGCCCACTTGCGCACCTCCCGGTTGGCCATCTGGGTGGCCTCCTGGCCCAACCTCTGGTCGTTCCTCCCTGCCCGGTTAAGTTGGGCACCCATCTTTCCCATGTCTTCCTTCGGATTTAGAATGTCAGCTGGGCTTCCTCCTCCGGGTGTGACCATATGGATCGGCTCTATATCCACCACCGGCCAGGAAATATGCTCCTGTGTTGAGCTCCCCGTCCTCATCAGCCTATGAAATGTAGCCCAAAATTACACTTGAAGAGACATAAAAGATACACATTTCTAAGTTGAAGCTTACTCCATACTGTCGACATCGATTGAAGACTAGTTTAAGCTTCGGTAGGTGGGAGTCAATGTCGCTGTAGACAGTGAAATCGTCTAGGAATAGCTTCATGAAGTCGCCCAAATTTACTTTGAAGATTCGGTTGACGATGCGCTGGTAGGTGGGCGGGGCGTTCTTCGATCCGAACGGCATAACGACCCATATATACGCACCCCATTCGGTAATGAAAGTTGTTTTGGGGCGGTCGGTCGAGTGGATGAGTACCTAGTGGTAGCCTAAGAAACAGTCGATAAAGGAATAGGCTTCATAGTCGATGACTGCGTCGAGTACCTCTTCCGTGAACGGAGGTAAGGGTCTTTCTTGGTTGCCGCATTAAGTCGACTGAAATCAACACATATCCGGAGTTTCCCATTCTTTTTAGGAACCACGACTATTGGTGATAGCCATGTGGTCTGGTTGACTGGCGTTATGAACCCTGCCTTTAAGAGCCGTTCGAAGTCGTCTTTCAGGGCTTGTGCATAGTTCGGGTTCATACGATAGCGTGCTGGGCGGCTGGGGAAAATGGTCACGTCGAGCTCAATCCGATGAGTCACTTTGTGTTCCAGTATGCCTCGCAAATCTTCATAAGAGAAGGCAAAGATATCTATGAACTCCTTGAAAAGGGATTCAGCGCTGGTTCTGAGACTAGGGCTCAGATTAGCGTTCAGCTTCAACATTGGACGAGGATAGTATGCGCGCGGGGAGCAGGGAGCGGTGAGTGATGAGCGGAGAAATGAGGGGTTCAGAGCAGTAATTTAATGTCAACCATGGTCAATGGTACTATAATTAGTATATATTCGAATATTCAGATATTTTTAGTAAACTTTTTATTCTATAACCGTGGAATATTTAAAACCTATAACCGTGGAATTGGGTCATTGGAAAATGTTCAAGGCACATGCAAAGGCAAATTCAATATACCTATAACCGTGAATCAAAGACTTGAAACTATTTCAAACAAGATGAAATCATTATTTGGCCATTGTTATACACCATTCAAGCATTAAAAGATAGATTTCCTACATCGATTTTTGTGAAATGAGTGTTAGGTTATTGATATAGACCATTTACGGTTTCGGGTGCAAAATAGAACAAATTCCATGGATTAGGGTTTGGTATAGAACCCGAGTTTAAGAACTGCAGTAGTGGCCCTTTTAGTCTCACTACTGTTTCATTGACCTAAAGAGTATGCGATTGCAAACAATGGAACTAGGAATAGTGAACTACCCTAAGATGTTGGGTGAGTCAACAATCCACTCTCAAGAACTAGCTTAAATTCATTGAAGCTAAGAGTAGGTGCATGTATAAAGGCAACGACTTTACCATCAAATCCACATATGACGGTGAAGATAAAATACTAATGCTTGCAATAAGTCCATTGACTACGGCCTCCCTTAGTCCTAGTCAACATCTCCTTGAAATAAGGGCAAGAGCATTTTGGAAATTGCAAAATTGTGAGATGATATTGCTGAATCGTCGGATGTGTGCCAAAATCCAATGTGACAATGCAACAAAGGGCGGAGATAGGAACCATGTTCACCTTCACTTACCAGCTACATGAAACCTCCTCACTAGCAATATCGTAAGTGCTAGAAGGCAATCCAGAGGTCAAGACGTCGCAAACCATCTTCAGTTGTAGCTCCGGATGACAGTCACCAGGCTCGAATAGCGAGATACCGGGTATCAGCATCTGATTGCGTTGAGGAGTTCTTGTATTGCTTGCATAGGAGGCGATGTTGGTCCTGGAGGTCAGCTCGAATGTCAGCCTTGGTTTGCTTCTCCACGGACTGCATCCAATAGAATAAACAAGTTCGTTCCTTATTCGGCATCGGAATTGATGCATCTCCACTTCCATATACAATGCGTATAGCATTCTAGTTTGTTTGTGCACTGTCGGCCATGAAGCCTTTGAATTTGGATTCTCAACTCCGTGGCGACCGACGACGGCGTTGAGATTCTTCCAGACGACCATTTAGGCAGCGACGTCCTTTGATTACATATTGCAAAGTGCGATGGTGATGACACAACAATAAGTGGGGTTGTAGATGTGGCAGCCTATGGTGGTCCACTGTTTGACCCTTTTAACATGGTCAAACATAAGCTATGCGTTTTGGAGGTCTCCACTCAGCTACATGCGCTCAACGAGGTGAACTCCGCTACCCGCCCAACTTCAGACATTTTGAACACAAAGACTTTGTCTAACTCCAATCCTTGATTGGGGAACTTGTTCTCTTGGACAAAGGACCACTTACTCGAGCCGCGAAGCTTTGTGATGCTGTCCATAGCTCCTAACTTGCGAAAGTATTTGAAGCCGGTCACTTTATTGCGAATACAAGGCAAAGTGAGGTCCTTACATATATTGAAGAGTGAAAAGAGCTAATTGAGCTCTAGTGTCCTTGATTGCACACCTTCAGCAACAACGAGCATGTCCCCGACTATCTCCTTTGTAGCCTCCAAAACAATGGCACAGTTGGTTGCAGTAGAAGTTCACTGCACTTGCTCCTCGACTAAGTTCTCACCTCTTGCAATATCGTCACAATAAACACCGATCTTGACGGGGTGGTTCTGATTGCCAAAATGAACATAAGCTCTGGTCATGTTGTCTTTAGCTAGAACATGATAGATTTTGGCATTGCAGGTTGCAAGACACGAAGGAGGAACCTTACAACATTTGCAAACCAAAGTGGATCCTTTAGGAGGATTATATCCTATGTCAAAAACGAAAGAGGAGACTCCATCCCACTCAATTTCATTAATAGCGGCCGTCCGATGCACGCAGGTCAGAAAATCACATTTGACATTCTCAAATTGTAGATGACCACAGTAAGACAAGGTACGGAAGATCAAACCTAAATTGTTCACAATGTTTGACGTGTGGATACGAGTCCAAGCCTGCGTGTCATAGTATTTGTCCATTCCATAGAGTTGCTTTGCTTTGCAGTTGGAAAATCATTATGGGATTTACGAGTCCATAATTGCCAGTGCAAATTCAAACGTTGTCAACTGTTGTTTAGTAGTGTCAAATCATTGAGTTCTGAATTATTGAGCGAGAAGGATATCTGGAGTATGCGTCAATTCTGAATTTTACTTTTAACTTTGAATATGGTAGCCAAAGAACGCCAAGCTGTTGATTGACAGTCTAGAATGAAGTTCTGTAATATATATTTATAGAAGTGTTTACCTAAGAGTAGTGTATATTGCTTATGTCTGGAGTATTAGAATAGCATTAGACCTTGCAAGCGCATGGAGATGAGGGAGAGAAGGTAGAGGAGGATGAGAAGGAAGAGAAAGGAACTATATTTTAGTAGCTCAAAAACTCAAAGGAGAACTAGAATGTTAAGAAAGGAAAAAATAGATGCTGTGGGTGTGGGCCGAGATGAGCAAACATGAAGTTCACCCACAGCTTAGCATGGATTTCAATTGTAGAGAGCTACGGATTAGGGGAGCAACTAAGTCTCGGTAAAAGCGAAGAAGACAACATGGAATCCTGCAACTTGGAGAACACAGTAAGTACTAACAAATAATATCAATTGTGAATCTTTCAGGGATTTGAGTAAGGAACTTAGTGGACATATTAGAATTAACTCTACATGAAGCCTGCGACAACTTGTTGTACCCAACGCGATAGTAGTGAAGACAACGCAATAGTAACTGTATGGACTCCAATAGAGGGTAGGTTGCACCAATGCGATGTAGCACCAATGCAAAATTCCTATGGGGGAACCGTGTCTTATGTAGAATCTTTAAGACTCATTTGTCGAGCACTTTAAATACCTATTCTTGTCGTGCAAGTGGCGGACTTGGAGGTCGAGGCTTCACTGTTTGGAATGGCTTCAAAGCAGCAGATAGAGGTGGAGAGCATTGGTCAGGGGATCGAAGATGACTAGATGGAGACAAAGTGCACTGAGGATGAAGGTGAGCCTTTGGGTCTTGTTTCACCTTCCTCAATAGCTAGAGTTTTGAGTATTTCGAGCATTCAGATTCTGAGGTTTCAAGCTCTGGGGTTTCAAGTTCTGAGTGCTAGCTCTGACCTCATAGGTCAAGCTCGTGAGCGACTGAAGGTTTCAAGTTCTGAGTAGTGACCATGTTTTGCTCGCCTTATTGGTGTGCTGGTACCAGCATTGCGCTTAGGGTTTCCTCCGTTGTTCAAGTTTTGCTCGCGCTTTTGGTCTGCCGGTACCAGCAATGCAATTTTCGATTCCTCACGTGTTCAAGTTTTGCTCGTGCTTTAGGTTTGCCGGTACCAGCACTACGATTTTGGTTTCCTCCAATGTTCAAAATTTGCTCGCGCTTTTGGTTTGCCGGTAGTGGCACTGCAGTTTTGGTTTCCTCAAGTGTTCAAGTTTTGCTGGCGCTTTTGGTCTGCCGGTACTGGCACTACGATTTTGGCTTCTTCCTTTCCACAATGTCTTTAAAATTAGCGTGGCCAACATAAATTGAACAAAAAAGTATAAATACACATACATATGTAACCTCCAGCAGAATCAAACTTGAGGATTCTCAATCTTGTCACGGCCACTTCAAGAGCCCAACTGGACTGCCAGCACCAGCAGTCCTTTGTCCACAATTTCAAGGGCGCAAAATATACCATTGGAAAGGTATTCTCAAGCCCTTTCCAATGTTATATTAGACGCATCTAGATTCAAAAAATTGCAGTCGCTAAACCAAAAAGAAACTCTAGTAGAATCAAACTTGAGAATTTTCAATCTTGTCACGGCCGCTTGGGGACCCCTACCGGACATTCGGTACCGGCAGTCCTCTTTTCACAATTTCAAGGGCGCATAATATACCATTGGAAAGGTTTTCTCAAGACCTTTCTAACGGTATATTACACGCCCCAAGATTCAAAAAATTGCAGTCGCTACAGGGAAAAGAAACAGAATCAAACTAGATAATCAGACTAGCAGAATCAAACTACAGAATTTTCAATTTTATCATGGCCGATTCGGGACCCCAATTGGACTGCCGGTACTGGCAGTCCTTTATCCACAATTTCAACGGTCATAATATACCATTGGAAAGGTATTCTTAAGACCTTTTCAACAGTATATTACACGTTTAAAGATTTAAAAATTGTAGTCCGTTCATCGCTAAGAAACTCTAGCAGCATTAAACTTGAAAATTCTCAATCCCGTTATGGCAGCTTCGGGACCCCATTCGGTTGTGACTGACCTTTTTGATTTTTGTAGAGAATAGTTTCTATTTTTTTAGATTAATTTTAAGAACCCTGTGATAAAGATCAGGTGTCTACGTTGTGCTTGACAACGACCCCTGCTCACCTCATTCGGTGCCGGCTACCCTCCAAATAGGGTGTTTAAGTCTGTAGAACAAAATTTCAAGATTTTAGAATAAATTTTAAGAACCGAGTGGTAGAGAACAGGGTGTCTAGTTTGTGCTTGACATGGCCCCGCCCCCACCCTGGCGGATGCCAGCCACTTTCCAAATATAGTGGTTGAGTTTGTAGAAAAGAAATTTAAATTTTCAGAATCAATTTTTAGAACCATGTGTTAATGATCAGGGTATCTAGTTTGTGTTTGACAAGGGCCCCTGCCACCCCCACCGGTGCTAGCTACCCTCCAAACAGTGTTTTTGAGTTTGTAGAGAAACAATTTCAAATTTTTTGAATCAATTCTAAGAACCATGCGTTAAAGATCAATGGATCTAGTTTGTGTATGACATGGCCCCCCCACACGCCAGTGAATGAGAACTCGGTGTCTTGTTTGTGATGGCTACCCTCCAAACAATTTGTTTCAATTTATGAAAAAAAATCTCAAATTTTTATAATCAATTTTTTGAAACCAATGTGAAAGATCAGGGTGTCTAGTTTGTGCATCACATGGGCCCCTCCTACTCAAGCCGGTGTCGGCTACCATCCAAGTAGTGTGTTTGAGTTTGTAGAAAAAAATTCGAATTTTTAGATTTAAGTTTATAAACAGAGTATTTGTGAACAGTGTCTAGTTTGTGCTTGACAAGGGCAGCCCCACCCCAGCCAGTGCTGGCTACTCTCTATTTATAGTGTTTGAGTTTCCATCATATATTTTTATAATCATGCTTTAGATATCATAACAACTCACATCAAGTGATTTTGTAAATACTTCAAGAATGGATGCGGATGGTGATTCTCAAGAAAATGAAGATGACATTGAAGGTGCTCATTCATTCGTCATAATTTTGCTCTTTACATGTCGTGATTTGACCATTGAAACACTAAATTTTGTGACTATATTTTGTTGATGTTGACTTTGTTGACCTAAAAGAAAGTACTCAAAGAGGACGGCTAAGCGAGCGAGATGCTCATTCCTAGCTCAATTCCATTTTGTTGAGCGAGACTCCAAACATAAGATCTCAAATTGACTGTCTTTGATTCCAACCCTGTCACAAATCTAGGTTGCTCATTCACCTTTGTAGAATAGTATGCCTTCTTGTTGTGAGATCATTTCTCATGAATGACATTATGAAACTGACGTCACATTTTATAAAGACTGGATAGTTGGAAGGCAATGGTGTTTTCTATGTGGCCATTGAAGATAACAAAGGTATTTAAGACTAAACTTGTTACTCCAAAGCTTACATTTATGAAGAGTTCACTCTCCACGAAATCAATTGGTACAATTTCTATGACTCAAAGTTTGATATCGTCATGTTGCATTTCATCCTCTCAAACCGATACATGTTCTAATTTAATTGTTTCTGCAGGAGAAACAAGAAGTCCCATGTCACTTCAAACCTTGTGCACCGACCCTATCGAGTTCCTAACATTGGTTCCCAACCTCTCTCATATTTCCAGTCTTTGGTGTCACCAGAAGAGCTTTGACTATTTGAGATACTGCAGAAAGGTTCCAAGACTAATACTTGGTTCACACTAGCCGTTGACTCTCTCAATGCTCTTTTCAATCAGGTATACCACTCTTTCTACAATACAACTTTTTTTTATCCTATTTTGGTTTCATTATCTTAGCAAATCTCCATGAGTTTTGTTGTATTTTAAATGCAACAAGAGATTAAAGAAGCCGTTGCTATTGCTCAGAGGAAGTTCTATAAGAAGTATCCCAATCCAGAAGATTGGACCGCCAAAAGACTTGATGAGTTTGTAAACAAAGTTGTGAAGAAAACCAAGGTTCACTATAAGAGTGAGTTGAAGAAGATGCTTCTTGTTGTTGATCCATTCAACACTTCATCCTTCCTTGATGAAGTGAAATCTCACTATGAATGTCACGATGAAGAACCAAAGATGAAAATTGAGAAGTTGTGGATGCTTGAAACATGCGCCATAGATCTTTCAAAGGAGGTTCTCTGGCTTGAACGCTGAAATCAACCTCTTGTTCTTTGAGTTCAACTCAGATTTCCCAAGGTTGGATTCAGTGATGACATGTTCTTAGTCTGGCTTCATGAAGCTACTTGGTGGTCTTATGTATGTACCTTAATTTCTTTGCAATCTGATTTGATTCAATGATTGTAGAATTGTGCATTGAATAACTTATCACACATTGTTATAACATCATACTCATTAAAATGAGAGTATACTCTGAAAATGAGAGTTTAGATGTGTCACAATATCCATGAATTTGATTTGAACATGCAACACAAATGGAGTGAAATCGTTACTTTGCAAGAGAATTGAGACACTGGCCATTGAAATGTAACGTAATATATGTTTATTTATAGAAATTGCATTGAGCAATAGACAATTGGTGAAGAATTGTTGCTTATCATTACCAGAAGGAGCTACACTCTAATAGCATTTAGGTACAAGATACACAACTAAACTACGGTTCTGTACATCACTACAGTATACTACTTCTGTATAGTAATCGCAAATACAATGCCAAATGGTATCATGAATGCGATCGCGTCTTAAGTTCAGCTAATTCCTTCAACCTAAGTTCAGCTGCTGCCTTCAACATCTGAGGATCACGAGTATAGCCAGTATATATCGAACATCGTTGTATCGAGATCTATCGCCTTTATTGCGCCAACATCCGTTCCTCCCACACATCTCGAACAGGAGGGGATCTCCTTCTGAAAAATTCGTCGTGTGACTGAGTCTCTCAAAGACCCTCATTCAATGAAGGGTGTCAAGTACGCAAGGGAGCACGAGGAGGCACAAAAACACGGGATAGGGTAGGTGGAGGCGCGACAATTGATTGCCCGATAGGTTTCGTAGATTGCCGGTTAGGTTTCGAAGATGCCCGAGGGCGTGGCAACGGCAGAACCTTCAAAGGGGAAGATGCGGAATAGGGTGTAGGATTCACAACCCGAGATTCGTATCCATTCGTTTTCAACTTGGATTCTCCACCTGCAGACTACATCCAAGTAACAGACGTATGAGTATATGTGAATGTCTCATGACAATAAAAGCATGAGATGCAAGAAATGGATGAGTATTTAACTTCACGTGCACCTCTACGATAATAAGATCCTCCTTCTCAGAATCATCGTAAAGCTTCCTCTGAGGCGGTCCAACAGCACTTGATCGGTTATTCGGGGAAGGAGGCTTGGCTCGTGCTTTCAGAGGCGAAGGTGAACTCACAGGTCGTGGTCTTTTACCACCGCAGGGTGGGCTGTCTTCAACACCATGATTGATTGGCTTGACAGAAAAGTCCATTGTCGATTGCGTAGTAGCTGCCGAGTACATGATATGCCCCAGCCCACTCTGCGAAATTGTGTATTGTCTGTAGTCCAAAATCGAATCAGCAGAAGTAGCGCAACGGCAATCAAAATCATTGTCCATATCCGAAAAAGAACGCAACACCTGAATACGAAAAGATTTCAGAGGAGATCTCAACAAGAATAGAGTGATTGTGCTACTGTCGATTCAACTCGACTCGAGTTAAAGGCAGCCAGCTATGACTAGGCAACAAGGATTACGAACAATGTCAAATCAACTTGACTCGAGTTGAATGGAGGCAGCAACGAACATGAATCATACAGATCTAAACCATGAACGTGGTAAATGAGAGAATACTCGCGTGTGATTCTATGATTAACACTGCGCTGCAACAATAGAGTCACACGCAACACCTGAATACGAAAAGATTTCAGAGGAGATCTCAACAAGAATAGAGTAACAATGTACTAAATCCATCATCAACGAATTGACTGATCTGACATTAGAGTCTTAGAATTCTCTATGGCTGTCATGAGTTCATCATATTCTTGCATATCGGGCTCCACAATGAGCATCCGACACCCAATGTTATCTTCCCGGCGGAAAGACAGCAAGCCCTGACCCCAGCACTGATGCAGCCGTTGGATCCAAGGGAGGAGCTCGTCAACCAAGAATCTATCAACAGCATGATGCTGCCACCATGACATGGGCAGAACAACATTCTTTGGTTCATTAAGGACGTGCTTCTCACGGCTATCGTCTACGATGATGGTGTTTGAAGAGCTAAACTTGGAATTCTGGGGTTCAAACAGTTTGTCCAAGGGTTTGAGGAATAAGTCCTTGTTAGTCCCCTTCACTTTCAGAATGGACAACTTATTCCGCAGTCTACAATACTTGATAACATCGCAGGAATCTTGCCCCATTATATGCAACGGGGGCTGTAGACCCCTGAATAAGTATTCGCAAATCAATTTAGTTGTGGTAGTCGCCATGGAACTCCATACGGAGACATATGCGACAAGCGATAACTCACGAAGGAACTCAAGACAGTGCAGACGAACATAGACGGCCTTGGGACCAACCACCGCGGGTAGAACAGAAGAATGGGGTTGCGAGATGTCATTATACACTTGGTCCTTGGCCATGTGTCTTCGTTCCAGACAGACACAAAGAATACCATTGAGATCCAGAATGACATTGAGCCATCTGCCTACCGCGCTGGATAGAAACGCATGATCGACAGTCTCCACTGCTGCACCTACCCCACTGTGCGATAGACTGGTCCCCTATTCAGAAGGAGGAGAGACAAATGTGCAGACAATTAAGGACTGCACTAACACATTTTTGACTGACCCAAGTCATTGCAAAACGAATATGAAATCCCAACAAAGATCCAAAATCAAACGCAGAATCGCCGAATGAAATAGAACCGTTTGCCATGAACATGATGACTTACAGGATTGTCTGATGGATTGGTCATCGGTGCAGGATCGGGGACGACGACGGAGGATGGAAGCGAAATGTGGACCTCGAGCAAAATAGCGTCAGGAATGTCGGAGTCACTCTTGTTGTCCACACGCATGGCGTCACAATTAGAAGTGGATGCTAGGCGATCACGTTCTACCCCGTTGAAGGACTCTGAAGCTACGACTTGCTCCATAGTAAGCAGACGCTGAGGACTACTCAAATGCCTCGGGGACGCAGCAGGGGATGGATTTTCGCATGGTATATTCAGGACATTGGCAGAGCCTGCGCGATGCGAAAGTGCAATAGAATAATATGTAAGAAGCAGCATTATATTTCATTCTCGGTAAAAATGAGCAGCATTTACAAAAAAGGAGTAGCATTTACAAAAATGTCCAGCATAATTGTTTTAATAGTATTGTCATGTCCTAGTTCAGATATGAACTAACAAAACTCCTATATCCTGATGCTAGGGATCCCCGTGAAACTGAAAGCGAAATTCAACTCAAGTCGAGTTAAATGAAAAAAAAGATCACAAAGATGAACCTTGGGGGCACATCTGACGCCTCAAGTTCCATCGCATCACAAGTAATGTCGACCTCCGGTTCTAGACCTGTATCTGGACTGGGGTCATTCTGAGATCGATCTTCCTCTTGATCCGTCTGCCCGGTATTAGATGCTGGTGTAGGTGATGCACTTGAAGTCTCGCGGGTGACGGGGGCAGAAGGAGACTGACGAGTGGCAGCTCCACTATCGGAGGAGTTCGCCGGCCGATTTGACAGTAGGAGTTGTCCGCCATGACCATGCGCTGGATCGAGCATCATCATCGGCCTCGGTCCACATTCTGCAACCAACGTCTTTACCATTGAAAGGATCTTCTCCGTCATTAATAAGGTCCACTTGTCATCATGGGCCTTTCGCTGTCGCTCCATCATATCAAACATGAGCTGGTTCGTACGCTCCTCCATCTTCATCATCTTGTCTGAAAGGCGGTCGAATAGTGCCTCAGCTACATCAACACCTCCACCTTCCTTTCGTTTCTTCTTTCCTGACTTGGAAATGGGAGAAGGATCTGGCATCCACGAATCAGATGAGTGAGTCTCGCCATCTTCATTTGGCTGCGAACATGATCCGAGACCGGTATGGGGCGTCACAGGAACCTGCAATCCCGGCAGTCCGATGTCTTCATCCTCACTTGAAGAATGTAGTATGAATGGTTTAGTGATGTCCTTGCCACGGTTGGCTTGGCTAGACTCTCGTGGCCTCTTGCCCTTGCCGGATGAGGAGGCTTCTTTGTCGCCTCTCTTAGGATGTTGAGACTCATCAACGTTGTATCCGAGCTCAAAATCCCTCCTGTCTAAGTTGACGACCTTCTTAGACAGGTCAAGAAACGCAGCGGTCTCGCTGCTTGGCCCGATGATGTAATTTTCCAACGAATTCATCTGGATTATGAAACAAAATAGCATAAGAGGTTGGTGATTGAACGACACAAATCATGAAGAGTCAATACCAAGACATTTCAACTCGAATCGAGTTGAAAGTATCATATAGAGTTACTCCCGAGACAGTTCAACTCGATTCGAGTTGAAAGTTCAACTCTACACTATTGAAGCCACGGTAAGCAGATCCTAAGACAGAATTGATTTAACTCGACTCGAGTTGAATCTCTCTAACAGTCAAATGTTGAGCAGAAAGTGTTTAACTCGACTCGAGTTGAATCCAACATAGAGATAATTATAGGACTATTCAACTCGACTCGAGTTGAATGAGTTGGTTCGGTGAGTACCCAGGCAGCACACGACAGTTTCCCACCACCAAACACGATCAGCACTGCGTCCCCTTCCTTGCAGAAAAGGTCTAATAACTTCAAGTAGAATTCCATTCGCAGCTCCGTGTTGTAAATCCGGTACTCCAATTCGTTGTAACCACTTGGAGTTGTGAATACCGTCGTTAATGGAGCCTCAAACAAATTGGGCAGGTTCTTGCGCCTAATCCTCAGTCCCTTCTTGAACATGTAGATAATCTGCACATTAGTGTGTGCACGCTTGCTGGTTGCGGGATGATCTTCTAACCGCTCATATTTCGCCGAAACATAATCAGCAAACTCCAGAGTGTAGTTATCTCCATATTCGGAAGCATGAAGGTGATGCAAAATTTTTGCCTGTGCCACTTTGTCACCACAGATCCATACCCATACGGGAAGTTTAAAAACGTCGGGATCGTCGATCCCTGAGAACACGGAGAGCACGCTGTAAAAGTACGGTGAGTCATTTGAAGACCCCGCCTGTTCAAGCGCACCAGAGAGATTTCTGAAGTCCATAATCGCCACCTTAATCCTCTTGGCGGTCGTCTCATCCCATGCGTCTGAAGTCCATTCCGTCAGGACATCCTCATCCAAATTATAGGGCCTGTAGTATGCATTGCCCTTGGGAATCTGAAACTTCCCCTTGTTGGCGAGGAACACCTTGAAGAATTCATTAGCATAGGGAGACATATCCTCAATGCTCTTTTTCTTATTGTGCGGAAGTTTGGCGGCTGTGAAGTAGTCCTCTCCAGAAGCAGTCAGCAGGACATTGAGAGCAGCTTTTGTAATTCTGAATTCCGCCTTAAAACGCTTCCAGCTGTCCTTCTTGAACTCGCCGCTGGAGCTGTAAAGGGCGAACTCTGACCGCATGCTCTGAATCTGCCTCTTCACAATGGTCTTCCTCTTGCATCTCTCCAGCCAATCCTTGTAGATGTAGCAGTTGGGATGCACACCCTTGATCTGCTTCATCGTGACTTTGGGGTAGTACTCTTTCCTTTTGGAGTCTGGCCTGTTGAGTAGGTGCTCGGCAAACCTCTTTACTTGCGCTTCGTTCAGGTTCCCCAACCACTTGAAGAACTCTCGGGTCATGACTCCATCCTTCTTCGGATTCCAACTGTTGAGTTCCTTAAACTTCTTCCCCGTATCAGGATCCATGAGTTCCCCCTGAGAGCATGCGGAAATGAGCTCGCCCCACAGGCTGTACACCTCCTCAGACGCAGTGATGATCTTCAGCTCGTTGTGAAGAGCCAGCTCCTGCTCTCTGGGCTTCTTCCCGCTCAATGCTTTCTGGGTCTTCTTTACGTCTATCAGTGCAAAGCGAAGTTTCACCGCGTCCTGGAATTCCTGTGGCATTCAATACTCGAGTACATGGATCAGTAAAACAACTCGAATCGAGTTAAACAATTTTGTCTGTCTATCCCGTGCTTAACATTAATTGAGCGTATGACCTACTCGGAATGAACGCATTCAACTCGAATCAAGTTGAACTGCATGATTACCTTGTACTTCTCTGCATCTTCCAGTTGCTTCTTTGTTCTCTTAGTAGGTAAGGCCCTGCCAACTTCTGTAGTCGCCTTCAAAGGTGTTGGACATTTTAGGCTTTTCCACACCGCACGAGCGCCTATGATGTTTGTGGCCCACATCGCGTTGAAGTCCTGAAAATGGTTCACCCGGTTGTAGTAGGCAGAAATTTTTTTAGGATCGACTTGTCGTCATTCCACACGATGAAGCACTCCCACTTCTTGAACTTGTCCTTGATCTTTTTACTGATCTCAGGCCTTGTCCTCATAAGCTTTGATGCTTCGACGCTGTGCTGGCCGTTGATCATATAAAATTGTCCATCCTTGATGTCCTCCGAGGTGCGCTGTTTAACCTTAAAGTCCTTGGGGATCGCGCACAATGTGAGTTTTTTATCCTTGTCCGGCATCTCGACAAGGAAATACATTACTTGCTCCACCTTTCTCTGCTCCAGGCTACGAACATTGAGCTCTGCAGGGGGAGTCAGCAGCTCATCGATGGAAATCTCAAACGACTTTTCAATCCCCCATATGTACGAGTCGGTGCATTGCGACCAGTAGTTCTCGTACACCTCCATGGAGGTTTTGTAGTCAATCTTCTTCTTGTCGTAATCGGTTGGAATGTTTGTCAGTGCTGATTCCATGCTGAATTCTCCCTGGTGAGATGGCTAACCTTCGTCTGCTAAAAGGGACTTCCGAGTTTGGATAGCCCTCAAGTTTCTAGGAGTCACCGGTGTCCTCGGGGTCTGCGATGCAGAGGGTTTTCGTTTCTTGTTCCCACTCGTCCCAGTGTTAGGGGTTTCAAACAGCAAGGATTCCTGACTTCCACCCTGGCTACTTAATTCCCTGCTCAAATGTAATGGCTTCATCTGCTTCCTGGTGACGTCGAGCTTCATCTTGTACATCTCAAGAGCTGTCAGCAACTCCTCAAGCGCGGTGTAAGGATATGCGCAAGGTGCTGGTCCCCGATTGCAGTTTTATATCGATAAGTATCAGCGTGAGCCTCCACATCCTTTACGAGGCTCTCAAAACCTGTGTCCTTGAGGCTGGCAATGTGTGGAGTTATGTTGCAGGGAGTCTTTTGTGGCTCCATCATGTACGTGAAGCGGTAGTGGTGGTCAGTCCCTTCATCCCGGACCACGCTTGTGACGCAAACGTAGCCTTTCGGACCAGGGGCTATTTCCACGACCGCCTCGTATAGGGAGACTGGTAGAGTAGGATCGCTATTTTTGTATTTGTTGATAAGTGCCAGCTTCTCAGAGTTGGGCACCAGAGTAAGGCTCCACCACTCGACGTTCTCCGGATCGTGAAACTCCCAGCACTCGCCATGGGTAACCTCGTCGCCGAATGGTACTCCATCATCGCCGGATTGTTCAAACTGCTTGAAGAAGGCAGCAAGCCGAGCTTGTTGGTTGTGTGCGTCTGAACCAACATAAACTAAGTATTAGTTTGTTATTCCTTCAGTTTGTCATTATTGATTCCTAGAATTCAACTTGAATCGAGTTGAATATGCTTGCAACAATATTTCATCCAAGGTTATTCACTGATATTTAACTTGACTCGAGTTGAATGATTGTTCAACTACATCTTGAATTTCTTTAATTATGATGTCATATTGTTAGAACTAACCAAACCATTTAACTCGAATCGAGTTGAATGACTTTTCAACTATATCTTGCATGTCTCTCTGATATCAGATTTGTTAGAACTAATCTGAACATTTAACCTGAATCGAGTTGAATTTTATTTATCTATTGGCTTACTATGTGAATGTCATTCACGGCTCGTGTAGAATTGTTTGAGTAGACAAAGACTATTCTGGTATAGCAATCAATTCAACTCGATTGGAGTTGAATTAGTTGATGATTTGTATGTCTATAGGAAATTTTCACTAGTATTCAACTCGATGCGAGTTGAATGTTTTTCAACTTTGTCTGTTATCATCTTATTAGTGCTTGATTATCTCCATCTTTTATTATATTGTTTGATCGATGATGTAAATTTAACTCGATTCGAGTTGAATTGTCTGGTGCAAATGTCTGTGCTCGATCAATTCAACTCGAATCGAGTTGAATATTGTTAATATGTCTTCATTTTATGTGCAAATGCTTATTTAAAGTAGGAAATTCAACTCGAATCGAGTTGAATTGATTTATTTACCTCTTGTTCCATCGTAATTATAGTCATGTATGCTATTCCACTTTCATTTATTTTTGAGGTCTCTGTCACAGGTTCTTGAAATCTATTCAACTCGTATCGAGTTGAATGTACCAGGTATGTTGTTTGATTATTCAGGTAGACATTCAGCTCGAGTCGAGTTGAATTTGAGATGCTCATACACCTTTTTCTGGCGACTTTGAGTTGAATTGATGTCGAGTTGAATTGCTCTCGACTTGAATCTACTGTTTGGTGTATTTGTTTCTGGTTTTCTATTAATTTACAAATTTTTAGATTTCAGTACCAAAAACAGTAGCAGTCATTCTGGAATGCTGCAACTTCATGCACATCGCAAATGTATACATTTTACGTAATGAAACTTATAATGTCAAAAAAAATTGTCATACATTCCACGGTACACGATAATGCAAACACAGTGTCATACACCAAATTATAGTGCATGATAGAACTCACCCATTATAAACTGCGGTGTTCTTCGCGAATAATCACGCGTCGTGCACGTTGACAGATTTGCTTCCTAGTACCTGTACATGTTGAATTGCACAACTATCAACATAAAACTGCATTACTAATATTTAGAAACCCTAAATTGAATTGCTTGTTTTATATTGGACAAAGGATTCAAAAGAACTCGGACTAGTGGTCAGCTCTTTGTGACAAGCTTTGCTTTCCATTCCTTATTGTAATACTGCCATTCAGCTCTTTCAACTTGGTTACCAAGTGTTTGAACAGACAAACACAAGTACATGCCAGCCTCCAAAAATAAAATAGCATGACTCAGATGTATATGACAGGACTATTACAGGCTTATCCCCAAACCCAACAAATTTGACATACTTGCATGTGGAGGCCTGTCTAATATCATTAACATCTCCCCAAATGAAAATCAACTGCAAAATGCGGTTATGGAATTACTTTAGACAATTGGACCCCTCCACCTTCTATTTGCGGCTACAAACTACTGCGTCAAACAACAGCTCCATTTCATCAAATTTCAGTTCCAAATCGTCAAATTGCAGCTCTTTGACTTCACTTTTGCCTTAGGGTGTATAGAACCCTATGCACAATGACTGAAACCCTAAGCAGATCAAACCCTAAGAAAACCCACAATGACTCAAACTCTAAGCAAACCCTAAGCAATGACTGAAACAATGATTGAAACCCTAAGTTTAATGCAACCTGCCTGTTCCCATTTCAAGTTTTCAACTGAAGCTGCATGATTTTGTTAAAAATATTCTTACTGCCACTTACATACTCAACCCTAAGCATATCTTCTGAATCTTAAGCACATCGAGCTACTTGGTCTCATTTCATTTGAAGCCTCTCTTTATTTCAAATTTCAAAAACTGCCAAGCACAAAGATTTTGAACTCTAAGCACAATTATTGGGATTCAACTGCTGTTAGACTCTAAACCCTAGACAGTGCCCGACTTTTGAGTGAGTAACATGTACCTGCTTTAAGGCAGCAGTGTTGGCTCGCAGAAGAGGAGAGCTCCGTGAAAACCGCCTTCCCAGCAACGACTACAGCCACGACCACAAATGGAGTAGCTTGGACACTCAGAAGAGAAAGTAGAGCAAGAGCAAGAAGCAGATAGCAATAGGGAAGAGATAGCAGCAGAGCAGAGCAGGAAGCATGCGCAAACAACACAGCGAGAGAGAGCAGCAAGCATGCGCAACGACACAGCGACAGGAGGCAAGAGGTCGAGCGCCGCAGGAAAAAAATGAAACCCTAAGTTGGAGTCGGGGGAGACAACCTCCTGTTGCCGCAACCCAGGGCATCCGGGCTGCTCGATCTGCCCGTGTATACACATGCAAGTGTACATACACGTGTATATACATGTGTATATACATGTGCATATACACGTGTATATAGACGTGTATATAAATGTGTACATACACATGTACACATATACACGCATGTATGTATGTACTCTCACCGTTCTAAAGTTATTGAATGTCCAACTTCTTTTGTTGGTATTTCTTTGAGTCAATTTCATTGATCATATTGTAAGAAACTAGATTTAGAAAAGGTTCCAAATTATATCACCAGAATGATTGAAGAACATTGCATGTGTTAATTGCAATCGAAATAATTTTAGCCAGAAGGAATTATTCTTGTTGCCTACTTAACCCATTAGTGACCAGTGCAGTTTTGGAGAAACCACGCTTTTTTGGGTGATGTTTTCTTAAAACTCTTGCTGTTGCAATTATTGATATCATTAACAATATCCAACCATATGAATGTAAGCATAGCTTAATGAAATACGCGTCGGTTAAATCTTGATACGATCGGGCCGTTGGATTGGAAGATTATAGTATGTCTTTGAACCGTATAATGCACACTCAAAAATGAGATTTTGGGGGGTGTGCAACTTCAAGGTTAAATAGAATTTGGCTTAAATTTTCAAATAAAAAAGTGAAGACATTCAGCAATAACTTGTGGCAACACCTCTCCATTGCAATCTTTCATGTCAAGAACGGATTCATACATAATTATTGTAGATTTTATAAGTGAGAGTGACTTATCCATGTACAATTTAGGACAAAGTTTATACATTCAATTAAGAAAGGAGTTGGTACATTGATTCAAATCGGACTACATACACTAATAGAGCATGAACAAGAGAACATAATCCAAAAAAAAAATACAACAAAACAAACTTCCAGACACATTAAATACCACATAGTACATGTGTTGTATTTGTAACTATTTGCTACATTTTGAGGTATTTGCGGTATTTAGGTGTTTTGTGCATAGGTATTTGGATAGTTAAGAAAGTCAGATCCCAAAATGTCTTTTTGCATCATCTGCAGAATCAAATGTTACACATCCGAACTTCAGACACCGGATTGAGATAATTTACAGATTTTCCAGGATTTCATTTTTTAATGATCCAGTGACCACTTAGTGGTTACCTGGGCATTAAAGGGTTAAAAAAGCACTTTCAAACATGACTTTCAAACATGACAATAACTTTAGGACGGATGGACTATATTAATAGAAGTATATGTAAGTACATATGTCTGCATATAAATGTATTTGCATATACATACAATACGTGGAAGGCAAGGTTGGCAGAAAATACTTTTCCAGTAAATCCGCCAGTAAATGATGAAACAATAAAAAAGTTGTATAAAGTATATTGTTGACATCTAAAGAAATGAAGTTAACAAAATGCAAAAAATAAACAAAACCTTGTTTGAACAGAATTGGATTAAAAGTTAAATACAATATGGATCAAGCACTAACCTATATCGACAACTCTTAGTTACAATCTTTCATGATTGTCAAGAATGGACTCACTCAAAAAACATTCGATTTTTATAAGTGATAGTGACTTATCCATTAACGGTTCAGAACAAAAATATACGTTAACCCATTAATGTCCCAATTCAACACTGTTTTCAAAGATTTGTTATAAAATGGTTGATGAAAAATGAAAATGGAGTTGATGTAGAAAACAAAGTTGTAAATGTCAATGTGTAGATAACATCCGTACGGTTGGATTCATCATATTTATTATTAATATTTTTAAATTAATTTTGCAAGGTTTTCTCTTGAAATTCAATTAAAAATCTAAAATTCACACAAATTTTTTTTTAAATATTGTAATGAAATTAGAATGAGATGCACTACGAGATGGTATAGTTTCCATTATTTGAGTCTACTTACTATGGAAAATCATATTTAAGGTCTTCCTTTTTGAACTAAGATTGAAACTTGACACAATCCACTTTTGTAATTTTTCAAAAATTCACATTATCTTATTTGGAAGATCTATACCGTTTAAATGGTATTCAACTAGCACATATTGAAGGTAGAGAAGATTGCACAAGGCACACACACAAACACAAGGAATGCGTAGAAAGAGATGATCTTTACTCAAAGGCCTTCCACCTTAAGTAGTGTACACTAGGAGGTCACCATGGACAAACCATATGGGATAACTCATCACAAGGACACTCTAGAGATCAGCCCATGCCTAACCCCTCCTCCCACACACCATTATTTAGCACCCGTACGTCTTTGGCTTCTAGCAATACTACGTTGCATCAATTACCTCAATACTCCCACTTTGCGTAGAGCCAAAGCCTCTAAGTCCAAATGCTATTACTAATCGTTGGTGTCGGTCTCTACAAAGACCCTTTGTGAGCACATCCGCCACCATGTGCTCCGTTGGGCAATACTCCAAATGTATAACTCCCAATTCCAACTTCTCCCGAATGAAGTGGTATTGCACATCAATGTGCTTCGTGCGTGAATGATGTGTAGGGTTCTTTGCAAGTGAAATGCACCCTTGGTTGTCACACATAATCGTTGTAGCCTCACCTTGTGTGCAACCCACATCCACCATTAGTTGCCTCAACCAAATGGCCTCCTTCGTGGCATGGCTCGTAGCCATGTACTCGGCCTCCACCGTTGATGTCGCCGTCGTTTGTTGCCGCTTGCTATTCCACGACACCGCTCCCGATCCGACCTTGAACATGTAGTTCGTTGTCGATCTTCGATCGCTCGTGTCTCCCGCGTAGTCCGCGTCACAATAGCCGCTCAACACAATGTCTTTGCCTCCAAGACACAACTTCACATCGCTTGTGCCCCTCAAATAACGCATGATCCTCTTGACCGTCATCCAATGCATCGAGCCCGGTCTCGCCATGTGTTGACTCACCACGCTAATTGGATACGCGAGGTCGGGCCGTGTCGCAATCATCGCATACATCAACGACCCCACCGCTTGCTTGTATGGCACCTCCGCCATCGATTTAGCCTCCATCGCATACTCCTCCTCCGAAAGCTTGACGAGCTTGGAGTTTGCATCCAATGGTGTTGCCACGGGCTTACAATCCTCCATCCCGAATCTCTTGAGCACGTCCATCACATACTTGCCTTGACTCATGGTGATAGTGCGTGTAGCCCTATCACGCACAAACTCAACACCAAGACAAAAGTGCAATTCCCCAAGATCACTCATCTCGTACTCTCTCTCAAGCATGCCTTTTAATGCATTCATTAAACTCATGAGGCTTGCAAGAATGATCAAATCATCAACATATATGATCACAATCACCACATGTTGCCCCTCTTGCATGAAGTAGAGACTATGATCCGCAATGCTCCTAGTAAACCCGTGTGCAAGCAAGAACGTGTCAATCTTTTGGTACCACGCTCTTGGAGATTGTTTCAACCCATACAATGATTTTTGCAACTTACAAACAAGGTGCTCTTTACCTTGTTGCACAAACCCCTCAGGTTGCACCATGTAGATGTCCTCCTCCAAATCGCCATTCAAAAATGCGGTCTTCACATCCATTTGATGCATCTCCAAGTCCAAGGCCGCTCCAATGGCAAGAATGCATCGAATGGTGGTGAACTTGGCCACGGGAGCAAATGTCTCGTGAAAGTCCACCCCATGCACTTGCGCGAACCCCTTGGTTACTAATCTTGCCTTGTGACGCACAACAATACCCGAAACATCCCTCTTTGTCCGAAACACCCATTTGCAACCAATGGGGTTGCGATCCTTTGGAATGGGAGTTAATTGCCACGTACCGTTAGCAATTAGAGAGTCGTACTCCTCTTGCATGGCGCGCTCCCACTTGACCGCATCCTCACCTTGCATGGCTTCTCGAATGGTCAATGGACCATCCGATAATGCCACATTCGCATGCTCGTCCTCCACTTGAGGGAAGATGTGGTTCTTCCACCATTCTCCAGGTGGCTTGCGCGATCTCTCGGGGTACCGCCGCTCGCTTGAAGAAACTTGCTCCTCTTGCGTGCCCTTTGCGCCATTCTTGGCCTTTGAGCTCGATGGCGCTTCAACAACCTCCGTGTCGCCAGCTTCGTCATCACCGTCATCATCACCTACATCAACAACACTAGGAGACTTGGAGGGTGTGTCCACCAAAACGTCTCCACTACTCCCACTTGGACCAACCTCCAAAGGAGCCTCCATCGTAGACTCCTCACAAAATGTCACATCACGTGACCGAATGATCTTCCTCGTGTCCACCGACATGAGTCTATACGCCTTGGTACCTTCACAATACCCAAGAAACACACATTTCAAGGCCTTAGCCTCGAGTTTCGTCCTCCGTTCGTCGGGAACCTTCGCATATGCAATGCATCCGAAGATGCGCATGTGTGCAACACATGGTTGCCTCCCACTCCACGCTTGCTCCGGCGTCATGCCTTCAACCGCGCTTGTTGGACACCGATTGCGTGTGTATACCGCATTCACCACCGCTTCCGCCCAAAGGTCCAACTTCAAGTTTTGAGCGTGCAACATGCTCCTCGCCATCTCTACAATGGTGCGATTTGCGCGCTCCGCAACTCCATTTTGTTGAGGCGTGTACGGGGCCGAAGTTTGGCGTGCGATGCCTTCATTCTTCAAAAGCTCGTCAAATTTCTTGGACATGTACTCGCCGCCATTGTCCGACCGAAACACCTTGATCTTCAACTCGGATTGGTTCTCCACCAATGTCTTGAACTCCTTGAACTTCTCAAAGCACTCACTCTTGGCTTTGATAGGGTAGAGCCATATCTTCCTTGAAAAATCATCGATGAAGGTCACAAAGTACTTGCAACCTCCCATCGATGTGGTCTTCATGGGGCCACACACATCCGAATGCACGATCTCCAAAACTTTTGTGGCCCGTGTCGCCCCTTCACCCGCAAATGGCAACCGTTGTTGCTTGCCTTCAATGCAACCTTCACACGTGAATGTAGAAGCATCCACTTTCAATTGATGAAGATCCATACCGCTTACCATGCCGCGTAGTGTCTTCACACTCTTGATGTTCAAATGGCCAAGTCGACGATGCCACAACGCCAACTTGTCGTCCTTCAAGTTTGAATGCGCCAACGCCGCCGATTCCTTCGAATGCACCTTGGAGAACTTGATGTGGTACAAGCCCTCGTGTTCTTCAATGATGGCCACCTCATCTCGACTCGGTGACAACACATAACACCCCTTATCACTAAACTCAACCCTCAAGTGCTTTGCCACTAATTGCCTCACCGATAGTAAATTTGCCGTTAATTTGGGAACGTGGAGGACATCTTGGATAGTGATTGTCTTCACACTACCCCTCACCTCGGTGTCTACAACAATTTGGCCCTTGCCAACGGCCTCAAGCACCGTATCATCTCCCAAAATCACTCTCCTTGGATTAATGAGAGCATACGAATGAAAACAAGTTTTATGTGGTGACATGTGGCTTGTAGCCCCCGAATCAACAATCCAATCACTCGTACTACCATTGCACGATACATTGCTTGCCATGTTTGCATACTCATCACCAACCTCAATCCAATCACTCATGCTTGCATCACCCTCGATACCATCACTCATGCTTGCATCACCCTCGATGCCATCGCTCATGCTTGCCTCATATCTAGCCGTAAATGCGTACTCATCATCGTCACGAGTTTTAGTGTTGTTTGCACTCTCCCCTTTCTCATCCCTCTTGCGTTTGAAGCAAAATTTGGCAATGTGGCCCTTCTTACCACAATAGAAGCACACCTTGTCGCTTGAGCTCCCACCGCCTCCATTCTTGGATTGCTTCGCCACGAGTGCCGCTCCATCTTCTCGAGACTCGTTCTCCTTTCGCCGCGAAAGCTCGTGCAACAACCGTGAGGTCACATAGTCCAATGTGAGCTCCGTAATGGGTCTTGACTCCATCGCCACGATGAGGTACTCGTATGATGATGGAAGGCTCTCCAAAAGTGTCATCACGATGTCACCATCCGTAACCGACACGTCGCAACCGTTGAGTTGATCCGCGAGAGCTTTGACCTTGTTGATGTGCGCCAACATGTCATCTTCTTCGCCCATCTTGATGGTGAAGAACTTGCGCCTCAAAAACAAAATGTTGGCCAATGTTTTCGCTTCGTGAATGTTGCAAAGCTTGGACCATGCTTCCGCGGGTGTCTTGCACGAACGAATGTGCGCAAGTTGCGAATCCGCGAGGTTGAGTGCCAAAATGGCAAATGCTTTCTTCTCCCTCCTCGTGTACGCTTGCATGATCCTAGGATCCGTAGAAGAGAAAGGAGGTTCCTCACTACCCTCGACAATCTCCCACAACTCCTTCTCGGCCATCACCATCTCCATTTTGAACTTCCACAAGTGGAAATTCACCCCATCGAACTTGTCCACGACCTTGGGACCCTCACCCTCAAAAGATGCCATGATCCTCACTTACGTATGCCTCCCCACACAAATGAAACCTCAAACTCAAACACACAACTTTGTTTTTGTGATTTTTTTGCTTTGATATTGCACCTTTGTGCACCCAATGGGTTTAAAACAACCCCAAACACTAGATCAGCACTTTTGTGCTCCACACACGCCTCCCAACACTCAAATGTGAGAACCCTCACCCAAAAATGCAAAGAGGCTCACCAAAACCCCTCAAATCACTCAATGGAGCTCAAAACAACTCCAAATGCTTCAATACGACGCCTTAGTGTCTCCAAACACTCAATGCACGTCAATGACACCTTTGTGTCCTTCAAGAGCACTCACTCAATGCACATGAACTCACACAAGTCCCTCAAAACCCCAATCGCATTGAAATTGCTCAAAACCGCACCTTTGTGCACAAACTAGCTCCAAATGAAAATTTGAGCACCCCAAGAGCATGAAACACATGCAACACCTCAAAGCAAGTGCCTAATCACTAGGATCAGATGGTAGACCCTCCACGAGAGCCTTCACACCTCACAAATCACTTGCATTTACTCAAATGCTCACAATTGAACCAAACGAAGTTCCACTCGCAACGAAGAGATAGAAGAAAGAAAAGAAGGAGATCAAGGGAAGAAATTGACCAAAGAGAGTGCTCCAACATGTAACTTCAGCCCATGCACACCTCCAAGAAACACCAACGCTTCAACAAGCTCCAAAACCTCCAACAATGCTCCAAAACCGCCCGTTGCGCACCGACCTCAAAATACTTGCACAAATGCAATCTAATACTCATGAAACACACATGAGTGGGCCCATAACCTATTGAAGGTAGAGAAGATTGCACAAGGCACACACACAAACACAAGGAATGCGTAGAAAGAGATGATCTTTACTCAAAGGCCTTCCACCTTAAGTAGTGTACACTAGGAGGTCACCATGGACAAACCATATGGGATAACTCATCACAAGGACACTCTAGAGATCAGCCCATGCCTAACCCCTCCTCCCACACACCATTATTTAGCACCCGTACGTCTTTGGCTTCTAGCAATACTACGTTGCATCAATTACCTCAATAGCACAAGAATGAAAAAAACAAAAATGGATGAAAACCATCCGGTACCTACAGAAGTCGAGCTGCTTAAATTCATCCGGCGTCCAAAATGTGGATGCCGGCGCGCTATAGGGTTAAAGTATAAAAGATGTTCGTACATTGATTTAGATCGAAATACATACACCTATGAAATTTGAACAAGAGAATACATTCCTCAAAAATATAACAAAATAACAAACTGTCTTCCGAACTAACCCTAGAACTACCGCATAATACATGTGATGCATATATATTAAGTATGTATTGTATTTTGATTCGCGTATTTGCAGTAATATGACGCTTCCTTAAGTAATATTTTGATAGTAAGTTACACAACTCCAATGGAAATTGCATAAATTTGTGCGAAAGATGTATATTATAAGTGTCCAACTCTGAACATTACAATTCCAAACCATTTTTATTGATCTGCCAAAAATTGAAATATCGTTTTATGAAAAATAAAAAATTATTAAATACGTTATCAACTTTATTTTTATACAAAATCTGAATTATGTCTATCATTCAAAGAAAAATCATTTTCTAAAGATACATATTATAACACATTTATGTTTTGTCCAATAGTACACAAGATTTTATTTGTTAAAAAATATTTCAATATTCATCCTTAAATAAATATATCATCTTTATATATTAATATTTTATAATATATACACTACGTTGAATGCATGTGAACTTTGAAATATTTCATACTTTTTTAAGATGTACAATGAGTACTAAAACTCAAGTTTAGAGCTACCTCAGTCTTTTTGAATAAGCTCAATTATTATATTTTCGAGAGCAAGAAAAGCGCTTTTATAGGAGTGTGAAAATATAGTATGAAATCGTATAAGTTGCAAATAATGTCTACGTTTAAAATTCATGGACCTTTATGTAATCCACTGTTTATATTATTAATAATGTTGAGGAAAACTTAAAGTACAGTGTTTGCTGTAGTTTAATTAATGCATATAAAAATTAGAATGTTTTAATGAGGCAAATTATATCTTCAAAATCATGGAGGATCGTACAAGTTGTAAACACATTGAATAAGTAAAATGCATGAGAAAATATAAGGATTGGAAAAAAAAATTACAAGGAATAATTTGTTTAAAAATTTAAATGTCAGCAGTAGCGAAATATTTAAGGACCAAATTATATTTTATTACAACTCTAAGTACAAAAATTCAAAATAACGAACCCTACAAGTTGCAAATAATGTCGACTACTAGAATCCATGAGAATTTTAAATTCATGCAAGTGTTTGTATGCTGAATAATGCTTTAAATAAATCATTAAATTAATTAAAATGACGGTTCTTGTTGTAGTGAACTTCATTAATGCATTCATTAAATAGTCGTATTAGAAAAAATTAAATCTTACAAATGAGAAAATCGTCGAGTAGTAAATACTATGAATATGTTATCGGCATTATTAACAACATTATTGAAAATTATGGAAGGATTTTAATGGATGATGTGTAGTGCTAAAAAAATTAAATTTTAATGATGTTGTAACATTTGATACTTGTCATTTCACGTTTAACATTAAACATTACATATTAAACATTAATAGAATTTGACATTGTGGATGCATTTGCATAATTAATTTGTGATTTTGAGCGATTTACAAAAGAAAAGTCATTTAGATCTTACTTTAAAAAATGACTATAAATTTTGTCACCATTGTCAAAAGAAAATATGCAATGTATATGTAAAAATACATATCATATTCCTAATTTGAACAACATTTGAGGAAGTAATGACGTTTTGAAAATTATGACGATTGGTTGTTTCGTTCATTGAACTTTTAATGAAGTACTTGATGAGTGCATGCAATTTAGGTGAACTAGACATAACCAGTGTTTTCACAAATACATTAATTTTGCCAGTATAATGTATATGGTGTTACATAAGTAAAGCGATCGAATTGTTGTATATTATTGCAAATCTTCAATTAAAATGTTATACGAAATGAAATTGAAGTAATTATCCTAAACAAAGCTCATGACAGTCACGTGTATAGTAATTTTGAAATTGTGGGTCCATAAAATTTAAATTTTAACTCATTTGCAATAATGTTAATCAATCATTACTTAACAATATATCATTAAAAGACATGACAAAACATTTCCCATTGTGAAGTTTAATTTTGACCATAACTATCTCAATACTATACAAATACAATCGCAACTGAAGAAAATATGAACAAAGTTCATTTACTGTCGAAGAAGATAATACATGCAATTCTTGTACAATTGAAACACTCTCAAATTTAGGGAGAGCTATGGATTTATAGAAAGTGTTGGAGAAGAGGGTCTTACCAATACAAACCATCTTGTAGATTTGAATGACTGTAAGTTTCTTGAGAAAGCAAAGAAGTTAAGAAATTTTTAAAGTTTTATTCTCATGTGCTAATGTCTAATGTCTACTTAATGTCTTATGTTTAATGTTACCAAATCTACATTAGGTATTCCCCGTTGTCCTTGGGATTTGCGGTTAGAGCTAGTGACAAGTTTCAGCATAGATACATTTGATTTTCTGGTCTGCATGCATGGATACTGTGTCTACTAGGCAAAAGTGGTTAATGGCAAGGTCATCTGAATATATATTTGTAAAAGGTCATGTTCATGCATGATGGAACCGCTCGGCCTATGCATGCATGTACGTGAAAAGCAGTGCCATCCGTATTTCTTGATGTACATACTCCTATGATATATCTCCACGCATATTCAATTGAGACTGTAAACACTGATTGACAACAAGGATTAATTGCTAGGCCAAACAGACATATAAAGACATTATACATTAGAATATTCCTTGCATGATTTCACTGTTATCATGCATTTTACTTAACTATTCAAAATATTTTGAACTTCTCTATTCATTGTTTCGTTCCATAGATCTAATGTCCTCGTAAGGCATAGAATCTTGGCCCTAATTTCATAATTGTCCTAAATGTTTAATGTTGAAATTATTTACAACTTGAATTTTTTTTTACCATACTTGTCTTCATAGATTTAATTGCCCTCGCTATAACCTTTTAATTAATCTAACACATAAAATTATTGCTAGAACTGTACTTTATTTTTTTTTAAACGTTAGAAATCATACATACTTAAGTTTTGCATCGAGGTTTAATGTTTAAATAATGTCTAATGTCTAATTATGTCTAAATAATGTTTAATGTTTAATGTCTAATGTCAAATGTCTAATGTGAAATGTATGAAGTCTAAATATTTTCAATTTTTCCGAATGTTTAATGTTAGTACTGTTAGTACTTTAATGTGACTACTATCACTATTGTAATGTCACTAATGTCATTTTTGTAATGAACAGCGATAGGCTGTGGGCGATGGAAATGATTGGCTTCTGAAGGAACAATTCAATTAGTGTTATGAATCAAGAGATAATGCACAACCGCTTATCGTAGTAGCCGCATTTGTGTAACTTAATGCAAATAGTGGGACATTATTTGTTTAGTAAAAGTAGCATGGCTTCATTTCAATCTTAATTTTTTACTCTAAAAAATTTAAATTTAAATTATTACTTTTACACACGAATCGCATTGTTTAGCAATTGGGAATTAAAAGAGCTGGACTACTACTGCTGGTGTAGTTACCATATAAGTATCGATGATTGACATCATGGTATAAGAAAGAACAACAATGTATCGCCTTTCTAGAACAAATGCGAAGTTACAAAGTCTCTTTAACCACTACCAAATCGAAATAATACATATTTTGAACGTCCGGTATGAATGATGACCTTCACACTCCATAAGTATCGATGATTGATATCGAAGTATTAATAGCACAATCTCCAGGTTTTTGTCCATGCATACTCATAAAACTTGATAGCAAAATCCGCAAAATATAAAAACCCTAAAGTGCAGTATAAAACGATCTATCTTGCTATGCAATCATAAAACATTAAAATAATATGAAATTGACGATTTGAACACTTATCATGCAAGTAAAGGTTTTAAGTATTTTCAAAGCAATTACAACATAATTATACTATACTCGTTAAATTTAAAGGATTTCCAATTCATGAATTTATTGACAATTTATCTCGAATCGAGCTACAATGCACCCATTGAATGGGTACTTCACTTAAACTGAACAAAACAACCAATCGTTTAACTTTTCAAGTAGCCATGAATTACCAGCGGCGCAATCTTGTGAGCAGCGAGCAGGAAATCTATTTTTAGGATAATTTTTTGAGAATATTCAAGAAATTTTCTACTTTTATGAGAGAATTGATGTTTTCGACTAGGTTTTTTGAGACTTGGAGAAAATAGTCTAAATAAAGTAAAGATTCTAATTCCGTGGAATAGTAAAAACATGAAGAATTTGTGCCAAATTTCTTGAAATATCCTATGGTTTCCAAAAATGGGATGACAACGTCATTTTGAACAACTAAACTCCGTTGTCGTCCAATTATAGTTCAAATTGAGCATTTTTTTGGTCACATTTTTGTAATTTTTTAAAGAAAAATATTGGCGTTCCAGAGGGTCCTTCGGATCCGAAAGACCCCTGGGTTGGCCACTGCCAAATAGTCATTTAGATCCGAAGGACACTTTACAACCACAGAAAACCCTATTTATTTTTGCGATTACCTCTCTTGATTCAGTGCAAAGTTGATAAAAAAACTCATGAAGGCTCTTTATTTCATCCAGTTCAAATCAATTACAAATCAAATCCACTTCAAATAACTGGTACAGTTATGCAATACGAGCCTATTTCTAAGACATACACTCAGGGAAGGCAGCTATAGTAACGCGATAGACACTATCCCGCCCACAGTCGATTGTTGCAACACAACCATATCCAGGATATGGAATTGCAGTAAGGTTTGTTAAACGGCAGCTCGGTATCACGGCTGCACTCTCCCACTTGTTGCGATGATCCACAGTTGGAACATCCGGGTTCCTCCTGATATGCTGATTGTTATGAATCGTTGGATGAGCGTCTGGATCTACAGGCGCCTTGAATTGCGATCGTGGCAAAGGCATGTTCGATTGAAATTGAACTTGACGACGTGGAGATAGAGCTCCACGTTGCTCTAATTGAAACCCGGCCTCTTCGAGAGAAAGAACTTCTTGGCGAGTTAAGTTTGTGCCAATCTTCATAGGCCAAACCAGGGGAATCATTGGCCAATCCACAACCCAAGACTTTGGTCCCCCTTTAACACAGCGATTGATGTCATCAGGGCAGAACCAAAATTCACTAGCGATTAAGCGTCTAGTGTGAAAGTCCTTTTTCTGATCTGAATATGTGGGCGCTGGTGTGCCACGCGCTCCCCTCGAAACTTTTGCATCACACTTTCTTCTTGTTTGGGCTTGGAGATCTTGACATTTTCGTGCTGATCGATTTGGGAGACGTGCAATATGCCACTTCGAAGGGTCACACTCCAATTCTTGAACAGATGTCGTACGCTGGACGCCGTGTGTCGGATCCGAGAGTGCCTCTTCGATTCGCGCTTTGGTTGACCTCGTGTTCATTGCTGGAATTGAATAGTTTACCTTATCTGAGCGGTGGGAGTCGTGCGTGGATCGTGGAGGAAGATCAATCTTCCTCTTTGTTGAACCAAATATCTCTGCTCCTTCAAGACCTTTCTCCTTTGTGAGCACATCTGCAGCCCCTGGGTACGCCTTCATTGCTTCAGCGATCATCATAGGATCCAGACTTCGTTGTGCTTGACGGAGACGAAGCTCAGCCCGGACAAAGCTCCCACCTTTGAGATATTTTTTGTATTGCGTGATCTGCATGAATGCACGCATCATGTCGTCGACCGTGGCAGCGTACAGACAATCGCCGGTGTTGCCAGATTGTTGTAGCCATCTATTGTGGATAGTCTCCGCAAGGTTGCAAGAAGGCATGTCCGCCATCTCATCTAGAGAGAGGTTCTGTTATTCACAAGAGTAGACGTTTAGTACTCGTACACCGTGATACATAAAACTGCACAACAAGTTTATACTGATTTATTGCTTACCAGTTGCATCGAGCCACCCCACTGTCTATAGCGGTAGTGCCAAAATATCATCCAGTCATTAAGAGCACGTTTGGCAGCCTCAGATGAGACACACCCCCCCGACTGCCACCATCCTCGGATTACATTATACATGTCCTCTGCCTCCTCTTGAGTCTTCGCATCCTTCCATTGCTTGCATAGAGACCGCATTTGCTGCTGAAATTCAGGCTTTATGTGAGCAATAGTGACCCTTTCTAGGCACTTTGCCCAGTGGAAAAGACATGTATGTTCTCGACCTTCCATCTTCTCGTTCACATCTATATTGCTATACACCTTCCAAACGACATGCCAATTTGCTCCGGCGCTGTCTGCCATGAAACCTTTAAAATTCGGTTTCCCGTGTCCATTCTCCTCCATCACAGTGTTCAAGTTTTCCCTAAACAAAGTTTGTGCAGTTGCATCCTCAGATTGCATATCACAAAGAGCTATCGTCATAACCTTGCAGTATTTACTATCATAGACATGACAGGCCATAGTTGTCCACCCTTTCACTCGTTTAACGTGATCAAACATTATCCACGAATCTTGGAGGTCTCTTCCTGGCTGCATACGCTTCACCAAGTCCGTCCCGGAACCCGGCATGTCCACTGACATCTTGAAGACGAAGACCTTCCCCTTTGTCTGTCCAGGGAAACGATTTTCGTGAACGAATTTGAAGGCGTTGTAGTCTTTGAGACGCATGATGTTATCAATGAGGCCGTTGTCTTGGCGGAGGAATTTCTTTGTACCTGCAACAAAGTGCCGAATGTTTGAATTTGACATAGTTTCGAACTTGTCCATCACCTCAGCCATGGGGATGCCACAATGATGACCTTGACCAGGAGTAGCTCGAATGAGGTAGTCCGCTAGAAAGATCTTGCTTGCCCCCAACATGATCGCAGAGTTCTTCGCATTTGGAGTACGGAGGACTTGCTCGCCGATACATTCATACATGTGGTCAAGGGACTCTTGGCAGGTACAGTCAAAAACAGGATGTTTATGACTACCAAGATGGATGGCGGCACGAGTGACATCAGGATCTCTACAAGTGACATGGAAGATCTTTGCAGGACACAACTCTACACAAACTGGAGGCGTATGGCACACCTTGCAAACAAGAGTAGAATTGGGCGGATGTTCTCCTCCTACTGGAATCTGGCTTAGAGTAAGTCCCGTCCATTCAGTTGAATTGACTTTTCCTGAATTTCTATCAATGAAATCACAAGTTGGATTAGGACATTGAAGGTGACCTGTGCAAGCTGACTTCCGAAACTTCAAACCATAGTCATTCTGAACGTTGGTGGTCATAGTCTTACACCAAGTGTGGCCATCGTATTGCTTTCCCATTCCATCCATATCTCCACTGAATGTAGTCGGGGTCTTTTCAGGAAGAGGAGGTAACTCAAAGATCTTGTCTCCATCATATGAAGCAGGAAGGTACTTCACCTCTACGTGCTCAAGACTACCAAGATTAATAGACAGAACTTTGGATCGAGAACCCTTTCCACCTGCAGTCTTCTTGATTAACTCCATGATACTACGAGGCCTCCGTGAAGCTGGATGGACTGGAGGGCGACCAATAGAAACGGAGGGAGACCGAACTAGACCCCTGACAGGTAGTGAATGTGTGGATCCCACAGAGGATCGATGAACAAAAACATTCACCGATGTATTAGCAAGGTTAATACCTCGGGGAGGTCACTCCCTTGTATATTTTGTATACACGTGCAATAATGACCTATTTATTTGGGGGGTTATTTTAGCAGAAAATTTTAGCAAAAAATATTATTAGGTGATGGTATTTTACAGATAAAAAGCCTGAGAATATTATATGTGATGGTATTTTACATGTAAACATGTTTCACTTTTTTAAAATCCCCTATTTTACATGTACATTTTTTACAAAATTTATCTACAATGAATATATTGGACCCTATTTTTTATCGCACGTTGTTTCTAAAATTTTCGCCAATTAACCCCCCGAGGTTAATCCCAGGAACAATATCATCATCAGAATCACTAATGACGTGAACATCTGTACGACTTCCTTCAATCTTGACCTTGGCTAATGCAGGAACCTGAACAGTGGAAGTTGAAGTAGGGGGAGTCAAAATCACGGTAGACATTGACATCTGAGAATCGGAAAGACCAAAAACTTTGTATGTCCCACTAGATAAAGTCCAAGCAAATCCCTCACTGTCCATGGACTTTAATTGCAGTATTGTCTCCGTCAACACTCCACTGTCATCAAAAATCTCCTTCTCCACATACATAGATCCCATCCGAAAATGAAATCTAAGACTGAGAAGCTGCTCAGAGATAGTGACATTTCCATCCTCTCCTACAGGCGCTGTAAATGGAGTTTCATGACCGTGGGCACGAAGAGAGGCCATCCTAAGGACCTGGTAGAAAATGGGGGACTTTGAGTCATGCATAGGAAGGAACTAAGACAAGAGAGGACCAAGAACGATGAGGGCAAAAGAGTAGAATGGACATTGATATAGTGGAAGAGATATGCAGTGTTGGTGCACTCTCGTACCCAATATAAGTAAAACTTTTGAGTACAACAAATATAAGGATGTTCGTTAGGCATCGGTGTTATGCTGATTGTATGGTGAAGACAAATTTTGTTCTTCTAATAGTTCGTTCTTCAAGTAAAGCTACATGTGAATAAGATTTCCTGAAATGGCAGTGGAAAGGTGGCCGTGCCAAATGTGTCTTGGATACGAGACATGATCATGAGTCCTATTAGCGTCAGTAGAAGACGGCCTCTATCAGAGAAACTGTGACTGTAAAGGCACACATATGTAAAATTAAAGGTATGACACCACATCATTGTAATGTATTTAATATATAATAGCATTCAGCAAATATAGAATGACGGCAAGAAACCTAAAGTAACAATCCAACCATTCGATGTTGTAATAAGACGGGCATCTTACTTTTCTTTCATAGCCTCCACTGCATGTCCAAATACCACCTCACTAATATTGTCAAGGAAGTCGTGAGTGCTCCAATGGTCTTGGTCATCCATTCATCTAAAATTTAAAATTTATTTGAATTTGAAATACTGCATGATGGCCCATTATTTCTGCCATGTCGACAAATCTTACATGCTGCACCAATTATTTAGTCTGTCAGAAATCAGATTGTGTGACGCCTTACAACAAAGCCGGCCTATAAGTATTAAGAACTTTGAATGTCATGGCATTATCAGTGATAGGAAAGACAGAGCGGAGAGTTAATGGTTGGAGGTTGGTTGTAGACACATGAAGGCGAAAAGGGACAACCTCCCAGTAGGACTAGTCACACCTAAACCAAATAGTGGGAAGAAGAGAAAAGCTAGATATGTCTACACAAGCTCAAAGGGTAAGCGAGCTGCATTAGCCAGGAAGAAGCAGAAAGTTATAGTCCAGGATTTAGAGGGCACAACGAGGAGCTTGACGTTTGAAGACGTTAGTGATAATGAGAATCACTCATCAAGACTTGACAGGATAGAAGAAGTGGTCATTGTGTCCGACTCATCAGGAGGGTGTGCAGAGGCGGCGCCAAGTGAACAGGGCATTTCATTGGAGGAGGCACTCGAGTTAGAGCAAGTGAAAGAGGCGTACGAGGAGCTAGGGTTTGAAGAGGGGGTGCAAGTTGTTTCAAGAGGAAGCACTTGGCCATTCAAGGGAGGAGGTCCCGCGCGAGGCAAGTGGAGTTAATGCATCCTCTCTACTTTCTCTACCACTTTGTCGGCCTTAAATGCTATCATTAACGTTTCTTCCTCTCTACAAGAGCGCGCAAGGTTCTGTGAGTTTGCATTGAGCTTGTCGTTTTGGTGTAAATTTCCTTACGTTGTTGAGAGTTGTGGCTAGGGTTCACAGCGTTATTAGAAATCCAGAATGGCGGAGGAAGAGATTACAAGAGGTGTCGCGGAGATGGTAACACTAAGTGGATCCGGTAGAAGTGACGATAACCCTTCCTCTAATCCAATCGGGTCTGTTGGTGGGTTTCAGGAAAACGCGATTGAGCGAAGCACGTCAAGACGGAAGGGGAAAGAGCCCGTAAGGGGTGGAAGAAAGATGGCGTCTTCACGTATTCGTGAGTCTCCGTCAACAGCCGGCGCCACATCGGCCATGGACGAAGACCAGTGTGAAGAAGTAAGCATCGTCTACATTCACCTTCATTGCTGTCTTGGGTCTGTGTGTGTTTAGGGTTTGCGGTCATGCGCCTGTGCGCGTTGCTTAGTTAGCGGACTTGTGCCTGTGCGCGTTGCTTTGTTTGTTGTCTTGTAAGATCTAGTGCTTTGTTGATCGTCTTCTGTCAGTGCTGGTAAGGTAGTTAGGGTTGAAAGTAAAATCAGTGTCCGGGGTAGTGCGTCCCGCGGATCCGAGACATGGGTTGAGGTCAGAGTTTCTTTAGCGGAGAGTTGTAGGTTAAGCAGCAGAGCAGGCGGAAATGTTGAGGAAGCTAAAGTACTGTTCGCGTTTTTTGACATTGCATGTATGTTGAATGTATTGTTAATAAAAATAGGCAGAAGAATATGAATCAATGGAACTAGAGGTACCTGCCGCCGTAGGAGCTGGAGGCGTGGATCCGGGGATACAAGCGACGGAGCAGCATTTACGGCGCCTGATACATGGAGACACCTTTTCTGTAATTGAGAATAACTTGGAGAGCCCTGTATCAGAGCTTGACATTCCCCTTTGCCGAATGATTCCGATGACAGACGTCAGAACCCCCCTCCAACATGATATTGAGAAGCTGAAAGCGGAGTTTGTGAATGGGTATAAGCGAGGTGGGGCGTGCTTCTATGTGGCCCTCAAGAGTTACAAGCTACAGACACAAGAGGTCACTGATGAAGAACGCAGTAACTGGTCACCTATTTGGAAGAATGTGGACAAGGCATTTGAGGAAGGTCTGAAACTCTCCCACGGACTTCAGAAGTTTTCCAACAAGAAGTTCTATGTCTGGGACGGAAACCATCGGCACTTGGCTTGGATGGCATTGATCGATGAGTTCCATTCTAATAAACCGGACTTCCATGTAGCTGCCAGGTCTACTCTACTCAACGTGACTGAGAAGAACAGTCAGCAACTTCTGAACGCAATGACACAATGGAACAAGTATGCTTCTAAACCCTAAAAAAGACGTGTTGTATTATGCATGGTAGTTATTGTTTTTATTTATAAATGAAGTATATGCAGGAAGAACGAAGTGGACCACGTCGCTCAGCACTGGACTCATGAGCTTCGTCTCATCATCCAGTTTGGCAATATGCCATTTGAGCAGCTAAAGCCTCTCATAAGCGAGCGTGACTACAACGCTAGTTTGGCTGAGTGGAATCGCCAAACGAAGAAGAAGAAGTGGTACCATTTGACTTCGGATGCCTTTTGCAATTTCTTGTATCAGGTAACCATGACTGTTCATTCGTTCACCTGTAGTTTTACTTGGGGACATTATAGAACTAGTGGTTGATAATAGAATGTGATGGCTAAACATGTGTTTATAATACTTTGTAGAGGGAGATCTCGAACGCTCAAGAGACAGCGATTCGCGAGTACCGGGACTCGCTACTGAAATACACGGGAGAAAGAGACACTGGGAGTTCCGATGAGCTCGTAAAGAGAGTAACTCAAGCAGTGAAAGCGTGCAAGACGAGTCTCAAGTCTGATATGGAACGCATGCTTGCAATTGCAGACCCCCGTAATGGGGAAGGATTCATTTCAGAGGTATGTTAGAAATTCACATCTCTAGATCATTCAGCCCTGTGTTCGTATTTTTCTAGTATCTTATCTCTGAATTCTAAGCTCATAGAGGCACATATTTCTACTTCATGGGCTCTTAAAACTTGTGAAATGCAAAACTAATTTGTTTGTGCTCCAAGAGTTAATGGCTATGAGGTCCCCAATATCTGTATTTTGGATGCGAGAGACATAATTGCAGGCGCAAAAAGCCACACAGTTTTTTGAGGTTTCATCATCTGCAATTCCATTTGTTTGTTTGTGAGAGGAAATTTGAGCCTGGAAATCTATCTCTCGGATCCGAGAGATATATCATCAAGCCCTCACAACCACTCAGAAACGGCAGATGGACCGGAATATAGTGAATTTGTTGCATTTTCTGTATGCATTCTCGCTTGAGTTGCGTTAACATAGTACTTGCTCTATTAATTTCTTTTTCGGAGCAATGAGGACATAAATCTGATCACTTATGTTGCTATTTCATCTAGATTCTTCACCACTATAACATCTTCCAGACCAAGCCAGAAATGCATATCGAGAAGCTTCAGCTACTTGCCACTGCTCAAGTTGATGGAAAGTACAAGCAGCGGTGGCTGAAATGGTGGAACATGAGCAAAGACGGGCGTCAAGCATACAACTTCCCGGACAGTCCTTGCTCAACATTATCATTAAGGCCTTGGGTTGAAATAGCAGCCTTCTGGGCGGGGGTAAGATTTTGTAATTTCTGAATCGTCTTAATTGTCTCTCGGATCCAAAAGACTGTCTGTTGTAAGATATGTTGTCCATTGTTGTCACTTACGACTTATATGAATTCTCTGGTGAACTGATGTTGTGACTAAATGCTGCAATCAAACTATGTATCTCGGATCCCAGATACAATGTTTGTTGATGGTTTGCCTTGTATATTTTCGTTAGTAGGGAATAATTATTTTGTCTGCAGCTTTTACTAACGCATATACTTGCTACTCGGATCCGAGAACAAGTATTAGAGTGCAGAATGTGTTATGCAAATTCCCAGTAGTTTATACGTTTTAATGGCTAATTAGAGTTGTTATGTCATGCAGTTGGAAGAGGAGTCTGGAATCCAGTATTCCAAAATCCTTGAAGACGACAGTATTGTGATTCCCACTCGAGCTCCCGGTGGTCCTATTGTCGAAATTCAAACCTTCGTGATGAATGGTGGGCTTAAAATCTGGAGAAGAGGGTTCCCGGAGATCATTGGGAAGCATGGGACTTTTTCCAAATTGAAGAAATTTACGGAGCAAGCCGAAACCAAGACGGCGGTTTCTCGGATGATTGTGAGGTACTTCTATGTTGAGCTTGTGAAGAAGGAAGCAATCACTGAGGATTTACTTCCCCCACGGTTTGCAAAGTGGTTGGATACATCCAGCAGTGATTGTATCTTCACCAACTACCAGAGAAAATCTTTTAGTCGCCCTCACCTTCGCCGCTGCCCATGGTACCTGGAGCTTCGACCAGGTGAACAGTGTCCCGACAGTGAGAAGGACTTGAAGTCTCAGTGTGATCGAGAGACGCAGGAGTTGGAAGCAACAGGATTGCAGACACAGAACCCCACTGCTGAGGAGGGGATGACGGAGAAGGGGAAGAGGAAGGCCGCCAACAGACAAGCGAAAGTGGAAACTCGTAAGGCAGAGAGGCTTGAGAAGGCTAAACAAAAGGAGTTGGCCAAGAAGCAGGAGAAAGAAGAGAGGGAGCAGAATCAGAGGCTTGTGAAGCTTGTCAGGAAGAAGGGTCTCAAAGGAGCTCTACAAGAAGAGGGCATATCTCCTTCTGAAGAAGGAATTCCAAATGTGGCCACCATGTTGATTGATATGTACAGCGGTGAGGAAGAGGGTTTTCAAGAGAATGATTGGGCGGAGGACTGGTTTGGAAGAGAGACTGATAGCGGTGAAGCAGATTATATGTGCCCTTTCTGTCCCGGACCCTAAACCAACATTGAGGTGATAAACCTTAGTGATGATGAGTAAATGTTTTAGGGTTTTTAACTCTAGTATGTTTACACCTAGGTTATGATATTTTGAATAGTTTTATTCTATTATCTATATTGGGTTTCCTGCAATTTATCTTACCTTACCCCTTACCCTCAACCCTATTGAAATTTTAGGATGAGTTTGGAATTAAAATGGTGGTGTATTTTATGTCGACATTCTAAGAAACATGTTTGAATTAAAACTTTGCGTGACATCAAATCCATATTGAAAATTTGTAAATATATTACAACTATAAGCCTTTGTATTTGAGCGTACAAGCATATAAGGACTGGCTTTCCTAAACGTTCTGTACTCTCTCCATCTGTGTGAAGAACCCTAAACCTAAACTCTAAACCCGAAAAATCAGGGTACCACTATCATGGCCTTCAAAGGTTTTCTTTTTCGAATTTGTCTACAATATTCTTTTAAGATTCCTGTAAGATTCCATAGTAATATGTACAACTACTTTTTTTATACAAAAAAACAAAAAAATCGAAAAAAAAACTGGTTTTTTTGCTCGCCGCTCGCTGCTCGCTGCTCCCTGCTCACAAGATTGCATTCCTCATGAACCACTCACATGTTGTTCAAATTGGGCATATAAGGTGTATTTTGATATGTTCTTTAAGATGTTTCTGTTGACAAGGTGACCAAGTTCTTGCAAATCCTTGCATAGCTTTAATATTTTCAATAAACCATTTAACGTATTCATAGTACTTACTACTTCACTGTTCTCTCATTTTCAGCATTTAATTTCTTTTCATACGACTATTGAATGAATGCATTAATTAACTACAACAAACACCGTACTTTAATTTTCTTAAACATTATATCGTGCAAAAAAGCGTGCATCAATTTTAAATTCTCATCAATTTTAAATTCTCATGAATTATAGTGGTTTACTTTATTTGCAACTTGTAAGGTCTGTTATTATAAGTCGTTGTACATAGAGTTCTAATTAAATATAACTTGGTAGTAAAAAATTACGCTAGTGCTGAAATTTAAATTTTTGACCAAATTATTCATTGTTAATTCATTTGATGACTTCAATTTTCTCATGCATTCTACATATTTAATGTAATTACAACTTGTACGTTACTCTATTTTCAACATATAATTTGCTTCATTAAAACATTCTAATTTTTTAATTGCATTAACTACAGCAAGCCCCGTACTTTATTTTAATTAAAGCTTATGAATTATATAAACAGTGGCGTAAATTTAAAAGTTCCCATGAATTTTAAACGTATACATTATTTGCATATTCTCAAATTCTTGAAATTTTCCCATTACAATGAATATGCTGGTTAACTCCATGAACCATGAATTCTTACAAGTAACTTATTCATGCAATATCTTCTAAGAGTAGAGTCAAGATTTGACCAGAAGTAGTTTATTGTTTATTAGCTCGGATTTAACAAACCCCTTGCGCACCACCGTTGTCGCTAGGACCGAGGGTCTTTTCAAAATATAAAGCTTTTTTTGCAATTAGGGAAGCACTTCGGCACTCAATGACGTAAGCTACTTGCGTTTCGCCATGAATTTCTGTCGTAGTCATGATCAAACAGTTAATGCAGCCTTCTTGTTAATTCTCAAGACTATTTCATCTTAGTGTTTCTATGTTGTTCAAAACTATCAGATCAAATCAAATGAATCAAGTAAACATTAATCACTTATCAAAATCCTATAATTGTTAAAAGTGCTAGCATTGTACAATTGCTTCAATTTGTTTTTGAATAAGAAATAGTGCACAATTTATTTGCTAATCTCATTGTTCATTGTTGTCCCTATTATTGGTCATATTCGGTTATCAATTCTTTAAGAAGTGTTAATTTTAAATGTTGAAGACATTGTGCATCATAACGAACTTTGCATGGCTTTATGTTATTTAAGTTTTAACGTATTCAAAATATTTTTAAGTTATACGATATCAGTCTTTACATCGTTAATTGTATTTGCTGTAATTTTTTAAATGATGCGTTGCAAATAAATACTACAAGCACTTTGATTTTTGTTTTAAACGTTATAATTTTTACATACGGTTTGAATTACTTACAACTTGATTGTGCGGTGATTTCTCTCATACATTTAACTGCCCTCATTATAAGTTAATCTTAAGATTAATCGAATGTATAAGATTATCACAAACATTGTATTTTATCTTTTGTAAACGTAATAAATCATACACACGTTTGCAAAAATATAATATTCTCATGAATTCTACATATTGAAACTATTTTCAACTTGTGAAGTTTCTTGATTACTTTAGAACTACTAAATCGCTTAATGAATTAGTTAAATGTGTTCAATAAGTTGCAGCTAGCGCTAAATTTTAATTGTTGCGCTAAATTTTAATTGTTATCGCGAACACTGTATTTTATCTTTTGTAAACAAAAGAAATCATGCGCAATGTTTGCAAAAACCTAAAATTCTCATGAATTCCACACATTGAAATTATTTACAACTTCTAGGGGTTTTTGGTTACTTTGGAACTAATAAATTGCCTTAATGAATGATTTACTTCTGTTCAATAAAATACATGTAGCGCTAAATTTTAAGTCTTTGTAAAATTTATTACTAAAAGTATTTCAAAAAATTGAAGTTTTCTTATGAAGATGTACTTTATAAGGTGAAGCGATTATTATAATTATTATGTAGTGAGCACTTCAACGTATAGCTAAAAATAAACTAGTTTGATAACAAAGTTTGAATGTATAAGTTGAATTAAACCTGAAAGGCTCACACTACAGAGCCACGGCCCTTCACCTAAAAAATTGGATGGAAAACATCTAGGTCTCAGTCAGAATTGACAAATTCTTTCCATGGACGAATGATATTTTGCATGTCCAAGATTAAACATGAACATGGGACATCGTGTCGTAAATAAATGTATTGAAAAATAATGACGCATACGCTTCATAGGAATATGTCGTATATATAAAAATTTGGAATAGAACGTTTCATTACTTTTTCAGCAGTACAAGGGCACTTAATATCACCTACCTCGACGTTGTAAAAATAGCAGGCTAAAGTTTCCTGCCCTTGTCACATATTAGCCCCCAATAAAGTCACATACTGTAAAGGGTCCCGGAGCCCTCGTCACCGGCTGTGAACAGTGAATTTGAAATCGACCGTTTGAACTTGTCGATTCCATTCCCGCTGAAATTCTCCCGCCATTTCGCCTGTAAGTGCCTTTGCGGAGCCGGGGCCAACCTTTCTTCCATTCGGTCTCACGCTCACGCGCTTGCGCTATTTGAACTTCGTTTCTCTTGCATCGCTTTACAAGTAGGTCTTTCTTTGCGAAAGCGTAGTATTTGGTTATTATCAGTAGACAGTAGTTGTTGAAGGTGTTTTGGACTGCGCACTAGCAGTGGTCACCGCTTTGAGAGTTCAAGGTACAACAACTCATTCCGGGTGGCTTTGCGCCGAATTTCGGTATGGTTTCGTGGCCAAGGGTTTCAGTTTCTTCGTTTGATGCATGCTGTTGTCTTACGTTCGATCAACTCTAGCAAGGAAATAAACTATGAGGTTAGGGTTTGTGTGATTCATGTATTCTGCTGTAGACACGTTTCTTGAATTGTAGAATTCAGAATTGCGGTACAATGTAGCGTGGAATGCGACTGGATTCATTGTACCCGATTTTTTCGCCGTAAATTCCGGGAGTTGTTATTCAAGTCTCTTTTACTATGGCTGACAATAGTTCAACTCTACTCGAGTTGAATTGCTTGATTTAGGAACATTTCACAGAAAACTAGGAGGACGCCTATGCATTGTCGGCAGGATTCAACTCGACTCGAGTTAAAGTTGCGGAATAGAGTCTGGACAACCTTATTCATAAATTGCTAAATTCAACTCGACTCGAGTTGAATTATAAGTAAATCATATAAATTGGCAGATCTCTGCGTAACAAGACAATGAAGATAACTCCCAACATTCAACTCGACTCGAGTTGAATTGTACCAAATCTGTCAACCCAGTGCCAGTTAAATGATCTGATCCCATTTAACTCGAATCGAGTTGAATGTGCTGGACCCAATCAACTAGACTCATGTTATATGAGATTGACAAATTCAACTTGATGAGAGTTGAACGGCCCATTCAACTCGATTCAAGTTGAATGAGCTGGTCCCGTTCAACTCGAATCGAGTTGAATGAGATGTTCTTGTTGAACTCCACTGGAGTTCAGTGGTCTGGACCATTCAACTCGATTCGAGATGAATGGGTCCAGCCCATTTAACTCGAGTCGAGTTGAATGGGCTGGACCTATTCATCTCGAATCAAGTTTAATGGGTCCAGCCCATTCAACTCGATTTGAGTTGAATGGGCTAGGCTTGTATTATTTTTAATTTGTTCAAAGGAATCTTGGAGAGAATGCGATACAGTTTTTTGATCCCAGCATTTAGGGTATTTAACTCGAGTCGAGTTGAATTGTTTGTTCAGTTACCTGGTGATTAATACTATTGATGTCTTTGAGTACGCAGGGTTATTATGGATGCGGTGAACGTTCCAATGGTTACTCATGAGTTCTCTTCCGATGTAGAGGTTGACGCCAGACCGGAAGAGTCACACGACATTCCGAACTGCGAAGGTATTCCACGGAGGCTATAGGTTTCCAAGTTCATAACACTATACAGCGATGGAGGCTCTCCTGTAGGTGAAGGCTTATATCATAGTGTAAGCTCCGACCTTGTGATCGGGTGCAACGGGGCACTTGGGGACACTCATGTGGCCGTTCAGATCTCGAAGAGCCTCTCCACTGCTGATGTGCCAGATGATTGGAGATACTCCGTTCGGGCTTGGCCGATTGAGTTTGTCTACTGTAATGGTGCTAGCCTAAGAGACCACGATCTGCGGTACAATTACAATTGCCGTTTAGCAAGTCTTACCCAGCCGGGATCGTCGCGTAGCACACGTTACACCAGTACTGTGAGGAACCCGCCACGTGAGACATCCGTCAAAGCAAAAGGTTTGCTAACACAGGAGTCGATAAACGCTGTTTCCAGCAAAGTCTGTTGTTCCAAGAACTGTGTTCAGCCATTCCCTAGGTATAAGATTCGCGCATTCCGAGAGCGTATGTAACGTGATACTTCCTTTCAGTTCAGATTCCATATAAAGCTAGATGTCCACAGGCAGATTCATCGTGACGCCCAGGGAAGGAGGGTCGCCACTGTCGAGGGCATTGACGTCTGCATGCTTGCATGGAGGCACATTGCTGGAGTGTCTGAAGCGACTTTCCATCGCTTCCAAGGGTTTGCTGTTGAAGGTCTTCAAGCACAGCCTCATGGGAACACGAGTTTACTGAAGCCTCGAAAGCATACGTCTCAGGCCACTCCTACTTTGAGGTGCATTTTAGAAAACTGTGCAGATCATATGCCACACAGAACTCGCACTCTTAAATCGGGAGAGAAGGTTGTGTCCATGATTCTTCCGGCCACATGGAAATGGAAGAATACCATCCTGGAGATCAACGCTGCAATTGCGTCATTCGGTTTGCAGAAAGTGTCGCCCTCTAGTTTGAGCAGGATTCGGAGGTTAAACTTTCCTCAGTACGACGCAAAGAAACCGGGAGATAATTTCGCCCGGTGCTCCAAATGTGATAGATTGCACGCTCTTAGGCGGGGCGCCACAGCAGGGTCGCAGCAGGCTCTGCTGTGGGCAAAGAAGCTCGAGGTGCATTTGTCTACAGCCCGAGCTCATAGAGAGTTATATTACGCAAACCGGTACAGATCCAGTTCTTTCCCGCACGAATGCTTGACCATTATGCACGACAAAATGGATCATGCCAAAACCGCTTCTTCCGTCTTCTCTCACAAGAGTAAGGAGCTTGATGGTTTGATTAAGTTGCCAGTGTTTGTCACGGGTATGGTCGCCCATGGTCATAAGGATGTCCGCTTCGCGCATTACGGGCTTGATAATTTTGCTCACGATTCGAACTACACAGTGGGTTCTTTCGCAAAGCTATTGCGAGATCTCGAATTACCTCAAAATACTCGTCTAGGGAATTGTTCGTTGGGTCAGAGTCCGCTCCAATCTTCAATGTTGTCCTTCAAGGAGCTGACATGTGCAAGTCCTCTCTTCGACCTGCTCTAGAAACTATCGTTCCAGCAACTCCACTTCCTCTCATTATGAATGTGCAGATGGACAATGCCACTGGTGACAATAAGAACAGATATGTGTTCTGTTTTTGGTCACTTCTTGTAGCCAAGAAAATCTTTCGTGAGATGTATGTTAATTTTATGTTGGTGGGTCACACCCACGACGACATCGACGCTCTGTTCGGAAGGTGGAGCATGTTGTTGATGAAAGATAACTTCCCTACAATTCCTTTGCTCATGAAGTCTTTCATAGATGTGGAATCAGTACCCACTATTCCCCATCTTGTCCAGGAGGTGCCCGATTTTAAGGGTTTCATTGAAGGTTTTATCAGAGATGGAGATGAGGCTCTTGTCGGTCACACAAAGGCTCAACAATTCAAGTTCTTTCTGGACTCCACTGGTTGCCCCGTCATGAAGTACAAGATATCTTGCACTGATGTCGATTGGTTGCCAAAGGATTGCACTGGGATTAAATTGTGGAGGGAGGATTCGGAAGGTCGTAGTTTATGGCCTTGTAGGGAACCGGTTCCCATCACGCACCGTGCAATGAGAGGTGTGGAGGACATTGTGAAGGGCCTCTCGGGATTTTTCAAGTACTAGGAGACAATGTCCGCTGAAGACAGATCTGGAGAGTATAGAAGACGCTATAAACATTTGCTGTTCTACTGTCGAGCTGTGAAGGCAGCGTTGGAGGAGCCTATTGAACCATCCATTGCACTCAAAGACGGATTTTGGCCATCCACTCGTGTTGCTGTGAGGGTCGAGGATCAATTTGCTGAAGATGGTGGGCTTCCTGAGGAGTTTCCGGAGGATGATGCGTACGTTGGAGAGTTGCGTGATCGTCCATTGCAATCCTTTCAAGTTGGACGTGATGTCTTTGAAGGCTATTTTGTTGCTATACGGCCCGCGGATGGTTATTCTAGACCCGTATGGATTGCAAGAGCCTTGTTAGATCCAAACACAAACCCGGATCATCCGAATTGGGTACTCATTCAGTATTTCCGGCCCACATCCAGAGATGAAACTGTTCAAGAAAGCTACACTGGGTGGGATTTCTCCAGAGGATTGTGTTGGAAGATTGATGAAAGTCAACCTCCGGTGTGGGAGCATACGGATTCTCTGATGACAGCGTGGAAGTCAAGAATCAAGAAGGACACAACGGAATGTATGTTGAAAATCCCAGTGGCCCAATTGCTTGTGTAGATAATCCTTTGGCCCAATTGCAAAGGATTTTATGTATCTACTCTAAGAGTAGACGTATTAGTATTGTGTGTTGCGAAATTTAGTAGTATAGAAGTTACGTGTAATAGTTTGATGTTATTTGTTGAACTGTGTTTTTCTATTCTATTGTATTTGGTTTGTTTTAAATATGCAAGTGCATTCTACGTATCACATTAATATATTCATTGTTTCATTGTACACGTGCATTTGTTTTTGGTAACTTCTTTACATGATTTATTTGTGGTGTATGTTTGATTGTATAATACTTTTGATTTATAAAAAAAAATTGGTAGTGGTTAGGACCACTATTTATTGTTTTTTGTTAGCGCATGAAGCACTTGTCACAGTTTATGGTACGGGGCTGGTTGGTTGTTACAACTTTCCTGCCTGCCAAAGCTCACTTAGCAGTACCAAGTCATGTATATCTCATAGCCGCTCAAATGAGTCCAGCGGGAATCGAACCCAGACCACCTATATGAGATAAACACCCCCTTACAACCAACCACTGAGCTCATGACTTGGTGTCCGGTACACGAATAATTTAGACATTGTACACGAGATTCGCAATCAAAAATCAAAAGTTTGACGGTCAGAATGTCTTCTTCTATATAAAACTCTCAATTTAATGAAAACTGCAAGTTTCTTTTACTATTTATATTATCCATTAATTCCCATACATCCACTTGAAATTTCATAATACTATTTTGAGAGGTTCCCATTCTCTCATTTTAATGAATATGATGTTTTATCATTACATTTTATCCTCACAGTTTAGTTTTCTCTTCTGCAGTTGATCGTCGAAGTTGGGGTCATTTTTAAGGGCCTTATTTGTGATCAAAAAGCCACCAGACGGTGGTGATCCGATTCCCACTATCTTTGACTACATCAAACAGGTACAAATTTCCCTTTGGAACACTGCCTTTACAGAGAATTTGTTGTTGATAAAGACATCAACAAGAACTATCAAATTGAGAAGCAGTACCTTTTCAAGCCTACTTTGCACCGTGTTTTATATCGATATTTCAAACACATTGTATTCCCCGCAAAAGCCATTTCTAGATCCCCTCCTGTCTTTGTGAATTACCTTAAGCAGGAAAAGAAGGACTTTGTGCTCACTGAGGAGATCATGAAAGCTTGGGATGAATGGGAATTATTTTTGTTGAATGGGATGAAAATTTCAAATGCTTTGAATGTTTTCATTGTTTTGAAGCTTTTGAATGTTTTTACTACGCGGCAATAAGTCCTTTAAGGCGCGGCAATAGATCCTTTTATTAAACGCATTAACTTAAAATTTTCTTTTATTACACTCTAAAACCACGGTAATAGGAGGTGGTTCATAAAAAAATTGCGGATTTTTTTTCCAAAATCTCTGCTCACCGCTCACCGCTCACTGCTCACTGCTCACAAAATAGCATTTCCCGCTGTCCAGTTGTAGTAGTCGGAGTAGTTGGGTCTGTCCTTGTCTGATCAGCTGTCAACTTTGTAGCTAGGAAGTTCCTGTCGATTGTGCCCACTGTGTGAAAGGTCGTGTCGGAGGACAACAAGATTTCCTCTCCCGTTCGGTGATGCCTTCCACAAAGTTGTAACTGACGAGCGCATGCGGTGTAACTGCCTCGTACTCCAATTTTTGACTGATCTTGACGGTCTTGACGGTGTCGTTGCTCATAATTTGCACCTCGTTGTTGCCCTAGTCGTGTATGACTTTGGCGTGTCGAAGCCAGGGTCGACTGAGTAACAACCGGTAGTCCGATTTGACTGTCGAGCAGTCGATTACTATAAGAGTGATTATGTAGGAGATGCCATGAATATGAATTTTGACATCCCTTATCAATCCTTTGGGCCGTGCTATGGTGTCGTTAGCCATCTTGAAGTTGAACGGTGCGGGCGAGGGTTTGGAAAGTCCTAGGCGTCGGCGTTCGGGTTCGGTGATCACATTGACGCCAGATCTGCCATCTTTCAAAACGTCGTCTACCATGTTTTTGCCGACTAAGACCAAGATTACCGGCATGTGCTTGTCCATAACTACAGCAGCGGCAATCGTCACCTCCTCCGTGGTCGAGTAGAGTGACTCTGAAGTCGACTTTGGGTCGGAATGAGTTAGCTGGTCCCGAACAAGTGTGTTGAGGTCAGCGATAACTTTAGTAAGTCGCGGATGGACACCCGCAATTTGCAGTCTTGTAGTTGATCGAGGATGTGTTGCTGGACGATGCCAAATGCGATGCTCCCTAGTCAACCGAGGCCAAAGTCAATTGCGTTGGATTGTCTCGAGGGGTGATTGTTTGCTGCGGTAATGCATCCGCGGCCCAGTGGACTGCGGGTGAGTTTTCTGTCGACTTTGGGTCTTTAGTGGAAGTCGTTTTTTCCAACTCAGTTGGAGTTGATGAACTTCCTGCATCATTTGATCACGTAGTAATTCCTGGGTAGTCCAGTCGGTCGTCTATGTGGTTTTGTCAGGAGTCGACTGCTCTGGAATCGACTGGCTTCTGGTAATCGCTGCGACCGTCGAGACACCAAGTGTAGAGTTCGGTAGTTCTTCGATGACATCGGAAGACGTGTTGGGCTTGTTCTCCATCTGTTGACAAAGGAATTTGGCAACCTTCGGATCGTTCAGCATACGACACATGTGTGTCGGGTGGTCAAGGATCTTTCAAAGAGAACAGGGGAATATCCGTCGTGGTGTGCCATCCTGGGACGGTCGACCCCTCGATTCGGATGTAGTCGACACTGGAGTAGCTGCCGCTACCACGACTGTCGCATTTGCCACTCAATCTCGCTCTCTGGATTGAGCAAGCAATCGCGTTCGGGATGGCCTGTCTTCTTGCATTGGTTGTAGAATACTCGTTGGGTGTTCTCGGCTCGCTCGGTAGTAGAGGTTGAGTCGGGTTCCTTGGGGAGTCCACTTTTTGCTAGCTTGGCCGACTTCTTGGCCTGAGCTAGTGTCAATCAGGGTAGTCCGATTGTGGCTACCTGCAAATTCTTCAACAAACTAGCTCGGAAATTGCTTATAAGGAAATCATCAGCCGAAAGGACCTCAAATTGGCTGGAGAGTTTCATCATCCGCTCATAGTAACCGTCAACGGACTCGTTGGCATCTTGTTTCATACTTTGGAAACGTAGATATGCTTGGTCGGCATTGTCGATATCCTGGTAGCGGTGTTTGAAGGCATCAAGAATGCCATGTAAGTCTCGGTGTGGGTAAGACGTTTGTTGAGTCGAGAACCAGTTGTAGTTTGCTGCGTCGACTAGCGAGTTTCCAAATAATGCTATAGTAATAGCAGCGACTCTTTCTCCATTCAAAGTAAGGGCATTGAGAAATCGATGGATATGAGTAATGGCACACATACCTACCTTGTAGGTAGGCATAGCTACCAGTTTCTGAGCAGTCGTTTGTGTTGGGAGTGTTGCTGCTGGGTAGGAAGGCTGCGGCTGGATCTGGGCTGCAGGTACCGAATAGGCTATCGATCGGGGGTTGTATATCGCGCAGTGTTCAGTGAAGTGTACGTAAGAACCAGAAGATGTATACATGGGTATTGTGGGTTGACAATCGGTAGAACCAAAGGCTCGGAAGCTATTGGTCGACTGTAAGTGTTCTGTGGTAGAGGCTTGGTGGAGGCCTGTAAGAACGATGGTTGGATATTGCACTGAGTAATGAGAATGCCTATTGTGGGCTGGTTTTCGTAACTAGGTGGTAAGCTAGTCTTGGGTGTCGGCACTCAGGGGGTTGTAGTTTGGGCTACCCCCGACTCTTCTAAGTTTAGAATATTTGGCTCATGAGTATGAGTACGAATAATCGGCAGAGTGGATCGAGCTGCTACCTGGTGACTTCATTGGTTAGATTGAAAGATCTCTCTGATCCTTTTGACTAGGTCAGTCTCGATGTCTTGTAAGCCAATAGGGTACTGGTTTTCGTTTCTAGGTGACCCTGGTCGACTATTCATTTGACTAGGAGAACTAGATTCCTGATGAAATGGAGCCTACTGGTCTAGTCAAGCTGGTTGGGATTCGGACTGGAGTTGCTGAGACGCCGGGTTCTGGTTTCATTAGAGATATGGAAGACTGGAGTCTAATTCTTCCTTACTACGTCGTAGTTGATTTATATTTATCTGGCGTTGATGAAAAATGATGAGAGGTTCGATAGTGTACCTTACTAGTCTTTGATACACACTGGACGGTGTTCCAGTAGTTGAGTATGTCATCTGGAATCCTTCGCGGAGAAGACGGCTTGGACATCGTCTGGAACGCCACACTCTGGCGCGTGTACTGATGAGCCGTGGTACACATAGTCGGCAGTATAGCCAAGGGTCGGGTCGGGAGAGTCGGGATGCCTCGTCCCATATGTACAGAAGTTTTGTGAAAAATGGTACCCTCCGGGGTATCCATCATTCCTTGTGTGAATTCCATGTAATGTTGTAAGAATGGTGTCAAACCTCGTTTTCTCAAAAACGAGCAGTTACGGTATTTTAGGGCAGCTAGGAGTAGCCCAGCTGCCATAATTAGGAGAAGTAGTGGCCTTAATGGCCTAATTATTTATTTGGAGAGAGACTGGCGCTCGCATGCACCCTAGAGGGATTACTGCAGGACCGGATTGGCAGCGCGTTCCGGTAGGAAACCGGATGGGCGACCGGATAGAGGGGAACGGGTCTCTGACAAACCCGGCCACGATCTGCGCCTTAAAATGGGCCGCCCTAAACTGGGCGACTCACTGTTCATTTGCTCCCAGCGCTTCCAGTCCCCTTCGTCAACAAAATTTTGTGTTTCCGGATAGCATTAGGGTTGATAGTGCGCGACCGGAGTTAGAGAAGAGAGAGCGGCAGAAACTTAGGCGTAGTTCGCAGAGAAGAAGAAGTGTGCGCCTGGAGTCTATAGAAATGGTGCGGAGAGAAGAGAGTTCTGCAGGGTTCAAAATCGCCGAGAAGAAAGTAGATCCGGTTGTTCCGCAGCACCTGGGCAATTTTGAAATGTTGCGTGCATATCTCGCAACCATGGGGTGCGAGGAACTCTTCTACCAGACCTAGGAAATCCAGGACACGGGAATGCTGGCTTTCCAAGCGCGGTTGCAAGAGATAATCCGGGTTAGTGGGTGAGTGGATAAGAGGAGGAACTCCGGTTCTCTCAAAACTCTTGGACGGGTAGTCCGGTAGAGGTGCCAGCATCTGGGTAGATTGTGTAATAGCAGGGTACGGAAAAGCCAAAGTATAATAGACCATTAGGAACCCAATCGATTCCGGACACCCAGGATATTGTCCACCCTAGTTAGCAAGTCGTTGTAGTATTTTAGAAGAAGGGAAACCGGAATGCGCTTGTGTGACCGGCTCTAGGTTTCGGATAAATCTGCAGTTGAAGTGCAGTACGAAAAGTACTCACTACAAGAAAACCAGCCCAATGTGACTAGGTTTTATGACTACAATAGGGCATAAACCAAAATGTGACTAGCACTGTTTGTAGTCATTTCGACTTAGTCGCTTCGAACAATCTGACTGGGGGTCATATTGGACACTTCTTGTTCCCAATGCTGCGTTCCCACAGCGTTTTGGGACCTCAAAACAAGACCTGCAGTGGGACTTGGGACCATATGACTCTAAATAGTCATACATTTATGACTACACGTAGTCATCTATATGCAAATAGCGACTGATTGGCATGACTATTTTTAGTGAGGTATGAGTCAATACATGACAGGTTTTATCACTACGCATAGTTGTGAGATGGTGACTGAATTGAGTCATACATTGAGTTGGGAGAATACGACTCTTTGGAGTCACATTTATTTGACACCCCATAGTCACAAATAGTGAAATAGCTTCTGAATGATATGATGAATTGTAGTGAGATATTAGTGACAGCATCAACGGTGCATCGAAGTGACTATACATAGTCTCCAATGCTGAAATCATGAGATGGACATGACTAATTATAGTGAGGTATCAGAGAATATAGCAATGGTTTGATCACTACGTATAGTGATGTGGTTGTGACTGTATTGCATCATACACACACGTGGGATAATACGACGCTGTAAAGTCAAATATGCTTCACTACACATAGTCACCCATATCATCTGATGATTGCATGGAGTCCTTGTATACTCGTTTCTTTCACTACTGGGAGTCAAATTTCAATATTAAATTGGAAGCATCTGACTAGGACTTGACTGTCCGTAGTCTAATGCAAACGTATGCCATGCAGTCGAATCTGCCATTCTTACGGTGCGTAGTCATAGATTTTAGTTTCAGATTAGGGTGATAATGAGATCTGTTGACTATTACAAGTCAACCGTGCGGTTGTGAGCACTGCGTCAGGTCGTGCAAATGATTTTCACACATTTCATTGAAATAGAAAATTCGGTGCTGAAATAGGATGTACTGCAACTGGAACTCGATCAGTCTAAACTGCTTGGGAGAAGGACAGATCAATGTCCATGAACTCTGTAGGCCACAGTACAAAGTGCCCTACTTCTTGTCCTACCAAGGTCACGGGTGGATCATCTAGATCTACGGGTGCAAACAAACTGTAGTCGTCATCTAGGCTTTTCTGCACTTCTACAGACACGGTTCCTGCAATTATGGTTTTCCCGTGTAGAGAAGCCCCAGCTACATTCTGCACTTTCCCGAGTGCCACAACTTTATCCTCCTCCCCTTCTTTAATTCCCTTGAGTCTCACAGGGTCACCCTTCTTGAACTCCGGGTCCTTACCTTCTTGTACAACCTATAATAATAAAAAAAACACAAAACAAGGATCAGTAGGGACTAAATTGCTGCTTTGATACAAAGATGTACTTCTCCAAGGCTTATAGCACTTATTCAAATTCTATGACTGTGAGAAGTCACATATTCTAACGTCATTACTAATATCAGTCACGTATTCTAACTTCGTGACTGAATCTAGTCAAGCCTGGTCACTCGTTCCATATGAATGACTACAAACAGTCACGAACTTGGCATAATGAATTTCTAAAGAACTAAGGTACAACATTCCAGGAAGTGGCTCATGGCACTTACATGTTCACTTATTGGTGCGTTCATGTTTTTCTTTGAAACTTTGATCTGCAACAAATTATAGCCTAAACAGTCCCTAGAAACACAAATATATCACTATAATCTTTGCCATTACAATTTTGTAACCTCATCCGCCTAATACATAGATCAAACAAATCCATAGAATTATGCAGTCCAAAATCCACGCATGATGTGATTTCACCCTTAGTAGGGGCTGAAAACCTTTACTAACACACACAAATGTATACAATCCTACACTAAGACTCCTTCCACAGCACCTCTGCCCCTCTCTAACTTTCCTAACCAAGTTACAAGTGGACAAAATGAGAGAGAAGGTTCAAAAGCCCCTTAAGAAGGAGCCGCCACCCTAATCTCCTCTGAAACCCTAGCCGCCACCCTATTCCATAGCCCTAATTAGCTGCAACCCTAATCTACAGTCAATGAAATAGTCATGATAACTAACCAGAGTAAATGAAATAGTCATGATGACTAGAATCTCTTCACTTGATAAAAAATAAAGTGAGTTTATTTTAGATTTGGTAAATTCAGTTTCAACATAAAAGAAGGTTTTTTTGAGCTAAGGAGGGGGGCGGGGGATCAGCCTTCAAACAATGTGTTGTATAATGCAGTCATGTTTTTTAAAATGTAGTAAAAAAATGATGTGAAGTTTCGTGTGGACTACAATGACGAGTCCGCACAGTGAGGAAAGACCAGTGTTGCACTGCCTAAGTTTGCGTAACAATGGTGAACATCAGGGGTTGATGGCACAGATCATCACAGATGATAATGCAGCAGTGGCGCCTTTGTTATCGGATTCCAAGGAACTTTCTAGCAACGAAATGTAATTTTGCAATCATTACCAATATAAGTAAAGAAAACTATGCACATGACTACAGTATTTTGCAATCACTTTGACATCTCAAAAAAGTACGGAAAGGTGATCAGTAATAGCTCATTTGTCAACATGGGAAACCAATTTTTGGACTCTCTTGCAATTAGTTACTAATTTTTGAGGTTGTATTTATAGGTGTTACTAAAATGCAATTCATTACCAATATTAGTAAAGGAAACTGTGTCAATGACTATGTTATATCGCAGTCATTACTAATTCCAGTAAAGAAAACTGTCCACATGACTACGTTATTTTGCAATCACTTTGACATCTCAAAAAAGTATGGGAAGGTGATCAATAACGGCTTCTTTGTGAGCATGGGAAATTTGTAGCAAAGTTAAGCATACAAGGCAATTTCGTGCATCTGGATTGCAAGTGGAAAGATAGAGCAAGTGGAATCATGATTTTTGGACGCCCAACCCAATTACTTACTAATTTTTGAAAACTATGCACATGACTACAGTATTTTGCAATCACTTTGATATCTCAAAAAAGTACGGAAAGGTGATCAGTAATAGCTCATTTGTCAACATGGGAAACCAATTTTTGGACTCTCTTGCAATTAGTTAGTAATTGTTTGAAGTTGTATTTATAGGTGTTGCTAAAATGCAATTCATTACCAATTTAAGTAAAGGAAACTGTCTAGATGACTATGTTATTTTGCATTCATTACTAATTTAAGTAAAGAAAACTGTCCACATGACTACGTTATTTTGCAATCACTTTGACGTCTCCAAAAAATATGGGAAGGTGATCAATTATAGCCCAATGTCTCAGCCTGGGAAATCTAAAGCAAAGTTAAGCATACAAGGCATTTTCGTGCATCTGGAAAGTATGTGGACAGATAGAGCAAGTGCTAATCATGATTTTTGGACTCTCGTGCAATTAGTTACTAATTTTTGAGGTTGTATTTATACGTGTTACTAAAATGCAATTCATTACCAATATAAGTAAAAGAAACTGTGTAGATGACTATGTTATATCGCAGTCATTACTAATTCCAGTAAAGAAAACTGTCCACATGACTACGTTATTTTGCAATCACTTTGACATCTCCAAAAAGTATGGGAAGGTGATCAATAACGGCTTTTTTGTGGGCATGGGAAATCTGTAGCAAAGTTAAGCATACAAGGCAATTTCGTGCATCTGGATCGCAAGTGGAAAGATAGAGCAAGTGGAATCATGATTTTTGGACGCCCAACCCAATTACTTACTAATTTTTGATGGTGTATTTAGTAGTGTTTCTAGAATGGTGCCCTAAAATGACATCCTATAATGTTTGCGCGCAGACATGGTAGTGTTGAATAGACAAGCTATTATGTAAGTGAAGATTATGGACCTACTCCTATTTTACAGCACTCACCCATTGAGCCAACGAGTAGAGGACTTCAAAATCATCTGATTGAAATATATGACTACTATTAGTCAGGTTATTTACTACATGACTTCATGTAGTCACCCAAACCAACTCTATTACTACACTAAGACATGCATAAACCATATACCCATACAATCCGACTACATTAGTATGACTACACATAGTAAGCACTCAGAGCATGACTCTGGGAACCGGGCAGGAGAACATATGTCCCGTTCCCGTAGACGTTCCCACCCAGGTCCTCAAAAATATGACTACTTATATGACTAGTCCATGACTGGACCCTCTTAGGACTGATTTTAGACTAAACCAATGACTGAGGTGACAACATAGTCTTATGCGCTTAGTCACATCCGGTCACATTGGGCTGGTTTTCTTGTAGTGACTCGGATCAAGGAGTTGAGATAGGATAACCAGAAAGTAGTGAAGTTCCCATCACTGAAATCAGTAGGGAAGGGTGTGTCTTCAAATCCAGCACCACTAAATGCAAATGGAAAATCCTCTGAGGGAAAACAGAGGCTAAAACAAACCGGATTAAGTTGTTAGAATAGACTGGGCAAAGTAGGGTTGGATAAACTTTCAATCCGGAAGGAACCAAATCTAGTCATCACCGGATCAGTCAACAGTAAAAGATCCGGTTTAGTATGGAAAGAGGAAGTTAGTTGGTGATATAAGGAGAGAAACCACCAACACGGACTAATCTCCGGATACCACCCACTTCACAAAGTCTCCACGGAATGATAACCCGGAATTCACCTCTACGAGCATTTTTAATACGAAAAAGTGCGCTATAGGGGAGTATTTGGTATCACGTGCTATGACAGATGGGTCGGTAGAAGTCGATGCTGGGACTTGCCGCCGAATCTCGTAGGGCGGTCCGGGATCCATTTCCGTGGTGGTATCACGTACTACTGCAAGTGGAATGGCCTTTGAGTGCAAGTTTCGCCTCTCAATGGAAACGGGGGTTCGAGAGCTGGTCGGAAGTTAGCTCTAGTGGTAAGGGAGAACCGGTAGCTTGTGTACGCGGTCCTTCCATACTAGTGACGTGGCAGATTTCCGATCTGGATCTAAGATTTAGATCTGGATCAGGTAGGTAGGGGTCAGGCTCTAAGATCTGTTTGGCTAGTCTTTTGTGGTGATTTAGTCAGTTGCTCTTTGGCACTGTGAACCTTTTCCACACATTGCTCTTACAGATTCCTGGTCAGCAGTATTATGGACTGTTTACTACCCTGGCCGACTATCACACACAATGATCTCCGAGGCGTTTTACGGCTACTCGGGCTCTGTATTTTCCTCAACACTATGATGTTTGTGTAGGAAGCAGATGACTGCTGTTTCCCAGGGACGTATAGCGCCTAGCGATAGTCGACACGATCGACTACTGAGTAGCCTAATAGAAAGACTGGTTTTTGAGCTGAACTTTGCATGGTCGCCATATGGTAAGGGGGTTTTCTAGGAACCGACTTTAAACTAATGAGACTACTTCTCGCAATAACACCCGACTTTAGACTAGTAGGTGGAGATTGGGAGGAGTAATTAGAGAGTTTCAATGAAGAATAATATCCTGTCGACTAGGATTAACACCAGTATGCCTTCAAGTCTACTCCTGCATAACTCACAAACGATTGCAACTAGCCAAGATTCAAATACAATAAGCAATACAAGAGTTAGCCTAAGGGAATATCCAACGAGTATTTGGTTAATAGGGTTCACAAACCTCTTTTTGACCCACCTAACATCTTGTTACGCCTCATCGTAGCCGATAGGGCTATCCGCGAATTTATAAGTCGCACGCCAGTGCACCACCTTCCAATTCTTCGGCCATCCCCGGATTCCTGATTTCGGATATCCGCTACCACCTTCCCTCCGGCTAACCCGTGCAGCACACTCTCGATAAGGATGTCCCACGGTAAGCTAAGAATCTCCTCGCATCCTATCTTCCGCAAATCCTTCCGTAGCTGCTCCTTATGCTCCGTGTTCTTTGAGATGACCGGCCGCACTCCCCCTTCCTCTCCATAGCTACCAGCTCCGAACTCTCCCTCTCGTGCTTGCGCGTGCTTTGCCTAAGCTCCCAAAAGACTCACTCGCCGCCCGGTCGATCATCCCCAACGCTCGCAAAGTCCGGAAACACAATTTTCGTTGTTGGCGAGGGCTAGAAACGCTGCGCTGGAATGAAAAGTGATTCGCCCTATTCAAAGCCGCTTATTTCAAGGCGCGAAATGCGGACGGGTCCAGCATAGACCCGTCGATCTCCACCCAGTTCCAGTTCGGATTCCACACCCAGTCCGGACCCTAGCAATAACTCTTCAGCACGTGCGAGCGCCCCTTTCGCCCAAATAACTAAATGCGCCATTATGGCCACTTCCACGCTCATTTATGGAGATTTTGACTATTCCTAGCTACCCTAAATTCCTTATTGGCTAATTTTAGGCAAAACGAGGTTCGACAAGAGCAGCGCGTGACAAGGAATCTGCTATCGGGATCAGACGCCTCGTTCCCCGGAGGGTTAGACTCTGCCGGAGGAAGTTGCAACTCCTCAAGGTTTTAAAGCCTCTACGTCCTCTAATCGGCCACAAACGCTGCATCTACCGCAATCGACTTCTCCAACGAGAGTGTGGACGATTGTGTTGTCAACATCCTTCCCAGTTGAGGCCTTGTCAGAAAATCTGTCTGCTCCCCTTTGCCGCTGAAGTATTTGGACGTCCACTTCTCTTATCTATTAACAACTATCTTTGAGGTGGTTTGATGTATAGAGGTTTCATAATATGAAATTTGTCTCAATTTAATGAGCATAAAATTTATTTGTTTATCTTTGATTTTTGTAAGGTCAAAGTAACTACAACTTCTTTTATATCATCAGTCAATTTTATTCAACCTTTAGAATACTGTAGATTCACAGCTTTGGTATGCGGCTGTGAGTAAATCAGTATCGTCTATTTGCTGTCATCGTGTTGGTTGTTATTTGGCTCAATCTTCCTAATCTCTAAATTGGTTTATTTCAATTCATCGATGCCGCCATTGTGTTGTTCAACTCAATTGCAGAGAAGGATGGCTTACACATCGATTGTTCTCTTGCTGATTCTATTGCTTCTTATTCTGAGAAGAGGAGGATGAAGTAAAATTGGCAAATGGAAAATTGGCTTTGTCGTAGCACGTGGTACTGGATACTCCCCTAGAGCGCACTTTTTTGTATTAAGAATGCTCGTAAAGGTGATTTCCGGGTTATCGTTCCGCGGAGAGTCAATGAAGTCGGAAGTTTCCGGAAATTGGTCCAGATTGGTGACTCCTCTCTTCCTATCACCAATTAACTCCCTCTTTCCGCACTAAAACCGGATCTTTTCTACTGACAAATCCGGTTATGGCTAAATCCAGATTCTGTCCAGGTTAGAAGATTATCCAACCCTACTCTACCCGGTCTATCCTAACCATTTAACCCGGTTTTACTCAACCTCTGTTTTCCGTCAGAGGGTTTTCCATTTGCATTTTTAAGGATGCTAGATTTAAAGTCACACCCTCCCGTACTGATTTCAGTGACGGGGGCTTCATCACCTCCCGGTTATCCTAACTCAACTCCCCAATCCAGGTACTTTCCGTATTGCTCTTCAACTATAGATAAATCCCAAACCCACAGCCGGTCACACAAGTGCAACCCGATTTCCCCCTTCTTCCCAAAATACTACAACGACTTGTTAACTGGAATGGACAATATCCGGGGTGTCCAGAAGAGATTGGTTTCCTCACGACCTGCTTTACTCTAGCTTCCCCGTATCCTGCAATTACAAGATCTACCCGGATGCTGGCACCTCAACCTAACTACCCGTCCAGGAGTTCTGAGAGAACCGGAGTACCCCCTCCTGTATACTCAGCCACTAACCTGGATTATCCCCTGCAAAAGGTTTGCTCGGAAAACCGTACGTTCAAACAATCCTAATTTCCCCAAATCTTCTACCCGGTCTCTTAAGTGATTCTACACCAGAACCGGTTGGTCCATCCGGTTACCAAGGGACTAAATGGACCACTGTTTCAAGCAACAATACAAGCACACACTCACACACACACACAACTTTGTGGAAAAGAACATGCGCATGTACTCATTAACACGGAACAGTGGTAGACAAAAAGACCCAAGGAATGAAGAACATTCCTTGATAAGAAGCGACCCCAAACGCCCGGATCTAGGAAATCCTCAGATCCTACAATCCCGGGATCCGGAAATCCAGGGAGCTCTCTCGACGGTTCAGTTTCTATTCTAAACCGCCACTAACATTTAAATCCTAAGAAGTCTATTCACGAAAAGTCTTCTAATCTACCTACTCAAAAAACCTATCCTAACCGGCCGGATCCACTAATCCCGCATCCAGCTCACCCCCGGAGTTCTTAGGCAGCGACTCTTCCGTTCTCCGTTCTTCCACTTGCTGCCCCTCCTGATTCTCCGGGTTCTCCACCACATTTGGAACGGCTCGTTTGCTCCCATGCGCACCGTGCTCCTCCTGCCACTCCACGTCCGGTTCGCTCCCTCGCGCACCCTCCGGTTCACCGTCCGGGTTACCTTTAGGCCCACCCTCTAGTCCTCCTTGCCCGGTTGGACACCCATCTCCCTCATCTCTTCCTCCGGGTTCAGGAAATCCGCCAGGCTTGCTCCTCCGGGGTTGACCACCTGAATCGGCTACACTTCTTCTACCGGCCGGGAAGTATGCTCCTAAGTCGAACTTCCGGTCCTCAACAGCCTGTCCAAATCCCCTGCCTGAGATGCATCCGCAGACAACCAGAAAGTCCCGTGCATCTCATCCCCGGATCTTACTCTCTCGCCCCGGTTGTTGGTCTCCACCACATCCGGTTCACAGACGGAGGGGCCCTCCGTGATCACCTGTTCCGCCAGCGCTCGGAACTCCACCAATGCCTCCTCTACCTTGGCAGCGTAATCCCTCATAATGTTCTTCACCCGGGCTGCCCAATGTTCTTCACCCCTTCCATTCCCGGTTGGGTGATCTTCGAGTCGTACAGCCGGGCCTTGGTCTGCACCTCCCCTTCCGGTTGGAATAACCCGACAACCTTCGTGATGCAGGTCCGGTCGGTCTCCTCCGCCCGTTGAATGAGCTACTCCTGCTTTTAGATTGGTTGCTTCTGTTTCCGGATATGGTCCTCCATCTTCCAGATATATTCCTTCTTGTTGCGCAGCTCCTCCTTCTGCTCTAGCGCAAGAAGGATCGCCTGGTTCGCCTGTTCCCGGTCCCGGTTGGCCTTCTTCTTGAGCTTCTTGACCAGCCCCAGGTACTCCAGCACATCCTTGCTCCAGAGGAGGTTTCCCACTTCCCTCAACGAAGTGTATAGAGGGGTGTACCTCTCCTCTACGACGTCGAGGAGGCTACCCGTGCGGTCAAGAGGATGTCTTTTACCGCGAGGATGAGGACCTCCTCCAATGCCTCCTCGGGTGGTCCTGCTTCTCGGACTAGCTCCGTTCCCGTGGTTAGCCCCTACTCCCAGTCACCTTTGTCTCCGGATTCCTCTTCATCGGAGCCCTCGTCCTTCCCATCCTCTTCGTTGTCCTCCTCCGTAGAACGGGCTCTTTAGCTGTTCACCATAGTTGTCTTCTTCCGGCTCTGACTCCTCTTCCGGAGCGGAGTAACCTCCTAGATGTCTGGGTCTTCCTTCCTGTCGCTCCCGAGGATCAACTTCCTCTTCCGCACTTGCTGCTCCCGGGGGCACACTCGGGAGGGGACTCCCTCATCCGATTTGGCCCCCGCTGCCGGATCGTCCTTCTTCTTCTTCCTCAGCTCCGTTTGCGGCCCTTCCTCCCCCGGTCGGACTCCTTCCGGGTCCTCCCTTCGATTCGACCTCTCCTCTTGTCGAGGCCTTGCTCCACCCGGTCGGCCTTCCTCCGGGTCTTCCCTTTTTTTCTACCGCTCCTCCCGTTGCGGCCTGGCACCACCGGTTGTCCTTCTTCCGGGCGGTCCTCCTTCTTCTTCCTTCTCTCCTCCGGAATGGCCCTGGTGCCACCCGGTTGCTCCCGCGCCGGATCCTCCCTTTCCTTCCGGCGTTCCTCCCGGATGAATCCCCTATCTGGTTCGGGCGTCCTCGGCCGTTCTCTTCCCACCGGGAGGGCCATTTCCCTCTTTTCCGATTGCAGTGCATGCCTTGGCCGATTCCGTGCTTCTCCGGGATGCGCTGCCTTCCTCTTGGCCGGACTTCTCTCTCCCAGAATGGGTGGAACCTCCAACCTCTTCTTCTCATGTTCCGTGATGCATCCGTGCTTCTCGTACAGGTGATAAAGGAAAGGGGCAAGAGGACAGCCCTTCTTACCTCCGAGACTGGTTGCCATCCGTTTGGCGTTCCGGTGCACCAAGAAGCCCCACTTGATCTTCTTCCGGTAATGCAGCGCGGAGAGGATGCCCTTCGCCAACGTGACCGTGACGGTCGTGGGCTTCTCCGGGTTGAGGATGGGCACCACGAATTTGAGAAGACGCTGCTCCCGGGGATTCAGGCAATCCCCCACCTTGAATCCGTCGTGATCCGAGAGGAAGCTGAAACGTTTCTTCACCCACTCCGAGTCTCCCTTGTTGCCCGGTTCCAAGTCTTGGTCCGTCTCCGAGAAGCCATACGTGTAACGCCAGTGCTCCCGGGTCCAATTCCCGTACTTCGCCTAGATGTAGCTCGACCAGAAGGCTAGCGCCATAGCTCCGTTCTCAATCTCCGCCAACATCTTCGCGTCCTGCAAATTCCACACCCTGCGAAAGAGTCCTATGCATCCTATGGTCGTGAGATCCGTGATCAAGTCCTCAAAATCCTCCGACTGCTGTGGAATGGCCGGAAGCACTCTCTTCTCCGAGATTTTTGGACCCTAACTCCCTGCGCGCCATAGCCGCTGCCTCTGGATGCACCTCTCTCCTCCACCGTAAGTTGCGTGTCTCTCTCTCCGGGTGCGCACTCTCTTTCTTCCGTGAGTTGCGCGTCCCTCTCTCTCTCTGGGTGTGCACTCTTTCTTCCATGATTTGTGCCTAACTTCCTAGAGCCCTCGCGCCTCACTCCCCGGGTGTGTACTCTCTCCCTTCCGTGAACTCCGCCTAAGTTTCTGGCGCTCAATCTCCGGACGCTCACCCTTCTCTATCTCCGAGTGCACACTGTTCTCTCTCCCCGGGCGTTCACGTTCCTCAATCTCCGGGCGCTCACATTCCTCTATTTCCAAGCGCACATTGTTCTCTCTATCCGGGCGCACACTGCGAACCCTAACACTATCCGAAAACACAAATTAGGGTGCGCAAGGACGGTTGGAGGAACCGGGGGAGAATGAATAGTGAGCTGCCCAATTTAACGCGGCCCAATTCAAATTTTGGATTGTGGCTGGGTCTGTCAGGGGCCCGTCCCTTGATGCCCGGTTTCCTATCCGGTTTCCTGACGGGTCCGCCGCCATTCCCGGTTCCGTATCACTTAAGCGCGCGTGAGAGCGCCACTCTCTCCAAATAAATAAAAAGGCCATCATTGACACTACTTCTCCTATTTATAGCGGCCGGGGCTATCCCTTACTGCCTTAAAAACCCTAACTGTCCGTTTTTGAATAAAACGAGGTTCGACAGGCTTTACTGACATGTTCCAAAAATCCAACTTTAAGAAGATAGAAGAATTTGCCAAACACGTCGATGCATTGCTGTTGGTCAATCGTATTATTTATTGGTTTGTATTCCAAATTCAAAAATTCTCTTCCTTCACAATTATTTTTAATTTTTTCGTGACGTTTCATATTTTGATAATGTTGATTCTACACAGGTACTTCATGTTGGAGTTGATTCCAAAGAAGGCTATTATCAAGGATGATCTACCTCCTTTCTTGTTCTCATGAAGTGATATGTTCAGCCCAACTTGCATGTTCAATTCGTATTAGATGAAGACGTAGACGTCTGCTCACCTTCGCAGCGCTGGCAGGTACCTCGAGTATGGTCCTAAACACATACCAGAGGCTCAGCAAGCTCCCTACAAAGCAGCAGAAAATGCGGAAGACATCATTCACCTTGATGAAAACTACGGCTCTCTACACGGGGCTGCGAAAACTAAAGCAATTACTTGAAGGCACTTTTTGAAAAAGAGGTTGCCAAGGAGGAAGCACGGATTACAAAGTAGGCCAAGAAGAATCAGATGAAGGACGAGAAGGGCAAGGGGAAGAAAGTCAAGGCGGATGTTGTTGCCAACACAAACAGCTCTACGGTGGTGGGCAAGGCCTAGAGCAACTGTGCTTTAGAGGAAGTGGGCAATAAGCGAGGGTCTCCTGTGATTTCTATCACCCACGAGTGATTGACTCAAGGTTTAATCATCGCAAAGGTCGCCGATGACGCTGATTTTCCAAACAACTAGCTCTTCATGAACTTCTCGCTTGGAGCACTCTTACCAGAGGGTAAACCTACACTTCCTGCCTTGCAAGAAATCTCTACATTCCTCGAAAAGGAATTACTAATCCTGTAACAATTTTTCTGACCCATTTCTAAATTCATAACATTCAAATTACTTGTAATAAATCTCTAATGTTTTCCACTATTTTGTATTGTTAGTCTGGGTAATTGTATAGAGATGACTCAGACCAAAAACAAGCCAGCAAAGCTGCCTAATCAGAGAAGACAAGGGTAAGTAAGGGGTTATATGGTCAAGTTAGCCTTTATCAGTGAGTAGTCTTGGAGAGGTGAGTATCCCAGTCCCAAGACGTGCTTTGGTTCCCCAGGATAATATATATTTATGTATATATACGCTTGGGTCACTTTAACATACGGTCTTGAACTACCTTGGCGTACTTGGACTCCTTGGAAGTTAAACAAGGTAAGAGAAGAGTATACTATTGCTGAGGTAGTTAGTTTACTAAGTATGAGTACTGGCTCAAGTAAAAGTCCAGTTCCTAGATGTCCTTGGTGCCATTGAATGATGAGTGTTTTGAAGACAGAATGACAGGGGTTAAGTGAGTTTGACTTATGCACATGGAGGAGGAGATCAGAGTAAGGACAACTCGGCACGAGGAGTAGTTAGAGAGCAGAAATACTCGTCCTAAGTACCTACATTAGTGTTAGCGAGAAAGACAGGAGACATTGTATTCTAGTCTTCCAAGTTAGATAGCAACAGAGTAAGATCAATAATTGAGACAGAGATTGCAAGAAACAAACGTTTATTCAAAGAATGTAATAGTAGACTTGTACAGTAAAGAGGCTAAATCCGAGGAACTATGTTAAACAAAGGATTTGAACCCATGTATTACATAAAGGCACAACCATGGAGTCCATGTTTAATAAGGAGTATACAAGGAGTGACATGCTGGTGTAAGACCCGAGCATAATAGCAAAATACTCATAAGTCTCAAAAACCAAGAAGTGTTTCTTCCCAATCGTACAACTACTCTTATACTTAAGCTTGGTCCGCTATCTAAGCTAATCACTGCCAGTGCCAGTGTCCACCTATCCCTTGTCCTTCATGGCGGCCGTGTGTCTTGGTCCGGAAATAGTTATATACCTTATGTAGCATCGAGGAGATAAAGATCGCATGATCAATGGCCGCCGCAATGCAAAGGCATTACTGACCTCATGTTGGTGGACTACTAAGAGGATTTGCGCGTCTTGACTGTATCTAATTTTTCCGACAAGAAATTGCTTCGGAATAAATTCTCACAATATAATTTGGATGCCATTTTCGACTGTGCTGATAATCACATTCAGGAAAATGGAGCCATAGTCGTCATCCACCCTTACGACGTCGAAGCGAAGTCGGCCGTTCTCTGATACGCAGAGACTTATAGATTCATGGAACGAAAAAATTGGGTGTGCAAGAATCGTTTGCATTTGTGTTATCCGGCTAATCCACAGTTGACGGTACGTTTGACTTGGTTCTTTATCAAAGTCTATAAATTCTCATTAATGACCTTCTAATAGCATTTACTTCATTCGTTTGTGGTTTTCATTGTCTCGTGATGTTTCAAACACAGAGATTTGGAGCCTACTTGTTGGTGAGGAAGGAAGGCTCCAACTTCCAATTCAATCCAGTTTCATCTATGCACAAGGTCAGAGTGGACATTGGATTAGATGAGTGGCTATATAACTACACCACTAAATCTAACTAGGCAATGAACAAGACCAATCCGTGGCGCGGACCCTGAGAAAAGAACAGAGGCCTTTGACAAATTCTCATTGAGGCTTGTTCTAAACCGGGAGATATCGTTCTTGACTGCAACGCCATGACCGAGAATCTTCAGTCATCCAGTTTTTTCCATTCATTTGCAACTTGTTTAATGAATTCCTTTTGTGCACGGAAAATCTGCTTATGGTCTTTGTGTCTGTGTGTATTCTAGGCGCTTCCATTCATGCTTGCAGGAATGTCAACCGCCACATTGTGGCTTTGGAGGTAGACATAGCTATCTATAATGCACTTATCGCTCTTTTAGTGCTTGCTATAGCTACGTCTATTACAGCGCGCCCTTCAGCATCGTAGCGCTCCCACAATCCACATACCATGGAGATTGTACCGACACAGATCAAGAGAAGACATCAGTGTAGATAAGTTTAAGGCCTTATTCGTTAAATTGAGACAAAATGGTCATTTTGAGACTTCAACCCTAAAACAATTATTGTCATTTATCGTCGAGTCGAAGATAAGATGAGACTGTAACCTTTGGGCAATCAAAGGTTTTCATATTTATTAATATATTAAAGTCTCAAATTACCAAATAGTCGCAAACCTGAACAGGTATAATGGTTTATCCTCGAGTCGAAGATAAAATTGAGTCTACACTTTGTCTCTTTTTAACGAATAAGGCCTTGTTTGATTGAATCGAATTTGCTTGCTACATGATGATTTCAATTTTAAGCAGCCCAAAGTACTAATTTTATTTATTTGTTTTATATTGGACTTTTGATCAGATCGAGCCTTCTTGGACAGAAGCCTTTTTTTGCTGCCCACGGTTTCTTCCTAGGTCTGTTGAACTCGTTTAAGCTGCTTGTGTACGTGGAGCCACTTACTAAGCCATTTATTGAGCACAGTCTTGATGACGTGGAAATGACAGAGGGAGCTGCTAATATCGAGATTTCACGGTTCATGGATGTACAAGCTGCGGAGTTTTCTCGCACCTATAGTTCTAGCTCTTTTTCTAGGACATCATCTTCTACACATAAAGACTCATTTGATGATTCCTCATAGTGAAGTGTATTTTTCATTTTTATGTTTTTTATAATTGGTAGTGAGACTAAAAGAACCACTAGACTTATATTTTCATAGCAGCTTTCTTTTTCACGTCAATGTCTTTTGTGATCTTTGATGCCTTCATGAATTGCTGCATTTTCTACAATATTCATTCGAAATCACGGTCAATCTCACCCTAAATCCTAAACCCTAAACCGAATATTGAATTTATTCTACATGGATCCAATATCTAAAACCCTAAATTGGTAAATCATCATCTCTAAAAGTTCTTGAATCCTACACCCTAGTCCAATGGTCATAGGTATTTTAAAAATAAATAAAAATCTCAAAAAACCCCAAGCTCTCAGATTCTCCTGCTCTTATGCGCTCCGCTCTTGGACTCACATACTAGCACCTTCGACACACTATCCTCTAATCACAACATGTCATATGCATTATTTATTGTTTATACTTAGTAAATCATATAACATCATAGTGTTTTACAATCATCATGTACACTTTGAAATATAAATTCCACCCTTTTGCCCAAAATTAATTAAAAATTTTCTATTGAATCCAATATTTGGAAATTAATACTATAATATGAATGTCTCTAATCATAATCCTATCAAGATTTGAAATACATTAGAAAGAATATTATTATTGAAAACTCTAAATGACTCTATTTTTAAAATCTTTTACATATATATTTTATCAACATTGGGAACTATAATACTGAACATATGTTCTCTTTTATAACATTTGAAACATCAAAATTATAATTCTTTTATATAAAAGAATTTTCATCAATAAAAGAATGATCTTTGGACACCAAAAACTAGTGAGAGTTTGGAGCCTATGGACCCCTTTTCTACTATTTTTTTTACACAAAAAATACTTATTTTGCACCAAAGCTTTCTATTATTTCCTTACAACTATTTGATTTGATCCACGATCTACTCCATTACTATTTATATCTACATGATTTCCAAAATTGAAATTCACCTTAATATAAAAATGTTGTAACCAATATAACTGACAAAATTATGATTCCCTTTAAAATATGAATGTTGTGACTTATAACTTAAGTCATAAAATTTGAATTCCCTTATGATAAGAACCAAAATTATAATTTCCAAAATTATTATTCCCTCAAGAATGAAAATAAGAACACAATGATGATTAATAACAATTTAGCATGAGTGATTATGAAAAACAATTTAACATGAGTGAAAGTTAGAATGCACGGGACCTGGGGCATTTTAAGTTTTCTTAATCGCTATAAGTCAACTATGATTGCTTATGAAGCATTTTTGGGATACCCATAGCCCCACCATAGGCATTCGACTTTAAAATTTTCAATAACACATTTAATCGGAATTTTTCTTGTTTCACTTGGATTTGGCTTTACTAATGAAACACTTCGTATTTGCTCAGATTCCACCTTCACTTATTCTTGCAAATATACTTTTCTACGCAAGTATGTTAGCAAGACCAAGATCTGCTTGTCTACAAAGTCTATATGCGTTGCCACCACTTGCAAATAAAACCAACTTGTGTAGCATGCAGAAAATGCTTGGACCTAAGTAGCACCACCTTCAATGACTAACCATGCAGAATGGCATACAGAAAGGCATGCATGTCGGCAGCAACACCAGAAGACGTCTGTGTCATGGGTTGCAACAACTTTGATATGCAGAGGGTGCAATTGTGTGTTATAGAAGACAACCGTGCACGCATGCACGCCACTAGAACTGTCGTGCTAGACTCAGGCACGTCCAGCACGGGACGACCTAGATTAATATAATGGCCTGAATCATTGCAACGAAAATGCAACGAAAATGCAACAGATTCAGAAGTTAGCATCTTCCTTGTAGGTAATGGCAAGAAAATTGAGTTCCTCTGTATTGCGTTCCTCTATCAGCCTGCTTGCAGATGGATGCACGATTATGCATCAACCAGTGGATTACATAACGCGAAGCAACTGAGAACTACGATACCCCGCCAATTTCTTGGACAGCAGTTAGATATAACTCCTCTGTACGATTTTTTGAGTGATAAATTTGGCAAGAAACCCATAACCATGAGAGTATAGTGCCTCAATTTCAGTTTTCTGTCCGAATGCAAGCATTTCCAGTATCTCCTGCTTGTATGGCTTGTTGTTCTGTATACAATGCATTACAGCTAGTCAAGACCATATTCTGACTCGCCCAATACTCTTGGACCTGACACTATCATACCTGTGAGCAATGCAGTCAACTTCTAATGCGCTCACTCTTCGGCATAGGAAGATGATTTTGAATCATGACCAAACAAAAAATAGGAAATTCTTATCTGTACACTGAATTTAGAGCTCTGGTAAGTGGTTACAGGCCCAGAGATTCCTTCATATGCGGCGATTACCACCCTTATTCGAAAACTAGAATCGACTCTTCAGTACCATACCTTCAACAAACTTAGCCATACCTGGAGCATCTTTGAAGTCAACAAGCTTCTAGCCTGTCTCACATCTCTGTCAGTAAGGATTGAAAGAGCATTATCTGGTACGTAGGTACGAACGTCTTTGCAACGCAATCCGAGCCACTTGACATCGCAAACTGCGGACACCAACCGGCACTGATAAGGTTGTCTCAGCTCGCGGCCTTGGATTAGACTGAGCACTGTACTGAGCAATTTCCCGCTTTACGCATCAGGGATTTATATTCGTGACCACGAACAAGATCAATGTGCATGACACGACATAATGACATTTTTATGGCGAACTGCTTGCAAATTGCTGACTTCTACCCTAAGAGAATCAGAAAATCTGACTTCTACCCTAAAAATATGAGCTTACCGTAACGGGGAGCCTCCAATCCCATCCTGATGCTACCAAACTTGTATGTACAGATAATAGCCAAACCGGCTGGATTCCTGCAGCAAGTCCAAATTTTCTCACACACCCACTCCATAAAAACTGTAAGGAATAGTATTCAAGACGTACATAAAATTTTAATAAGCAGTGGAATTGAGTATCTAGAAGTGAAGTAAGCCTCGCCAGTCCACAAGAGCGAAAATAAGCAAGCTTGGAAATTTTTGGTGCAGCCGATGCAGCAGTGCTCTGCACGCAATAGAATTTATTGTAAGTACATAAATGACCAAAATGAGCTGATAAACCGGCAGACTAAGGTACTTAACTAAGCCATTGATAATGGTACAACATTTACAAGACAAACTATTACTGCATGCAGAAGTGGTCCACAGACCTGGATGCCAAATCTGGAAAGCCCTTTGCCGTCAAAATTATGCATGGAACTTTAAGAAAGAAGCGGTCTTCCACCAACCTTTGAAATATTGCATCCTACACGATGTTTTTGCCACAGAATTCATCAATAAGTAGAAAAGCAGCTTTACGTATTTGAATTGTTCCTTTGCAAGCATTCGCAGGAGGCGTGTTGAGTCTGGTCACCTTGAAATTTCGTTAATATCAAATTACCACACCTTTTCAATTAGAAGTATATATCTGGCATCCGAGTAAAAGTGCTGCTGCATATTTATCTCCGCGCTAATAGGATAGGCGCTTGATCCTAGGTTGCTGCAGTCGATCATGTCTCCACCATGCTCCTTCGAAAAATCATGAGTTAATGTAGTACAGCATCGATATCTACAACACCAAGTAAATCCTGACTACGGGTCGAAACAGTCGACGAATCGATAGACTTCATCTTCTTACCTCGATTACAAGGCGGCCAGCGACGAGCCCTTTACTTGAAGCAAGTATGCCAAGGCTCCGGCGAGTACACAGCAGTGCTGCCACAACATCTGCATGAAGCCCGGCGTTAGTACTAAATATGCGTCGTAAGGTCATGCAAATTTTCTTTTAAAGAAGCATTGAAGGTTACCTTGAATAGCATTGTTCACTTGATTCTGACCAACAACATAGGAATTTCGATTTGATAGAATCTTGTAAAAGATTTCTCGCTGAGTTGCTTGTTTTCCAATTCCAAGCAAGTGATAGCAGATTTCCATCACTTTCCAAACTGCAAATCATGAAACACGATACAAATGATGTCCAGTTTACAACCAAATTCGCCAGTCAGGTGAAATGAGTGTGCTTCTAGCCGTAGCAGTAACATAAACACCAACTATTGTTTGAATCCGAGGCTACAATTTCTTGTAGATCAAGACAATTCAACCATTGATAAAGCATTTAAGCATACGAGATGCTTCCTCTAAGAGGACTGTGTTCACCTCGAAAGAAGCCGATCCCGCTATTCGTCGTAGTGAAGTCTTTCTCATAAGTTGCATCCATCAAATGAATACCTTCTCCGTCCACTTCAGTGTTACGTTCCGTTCTTGATACCTGCAAAACAAGTCGAGCTCATAGTTACAGCTCCTATAACATAAATTTGAGGCGTTTCTAGACATCAGCCCGTAGTGCCACGATTCGTTCATTTATACTCCCTCCGTCCCAAAGTTATTGTCCAACTTGTTTGCTTGGTATTTCTTTGAGCCAATTTCATTGATCATATTGTAAGAAACATGATTAAAAAAGGTTCCAAATTATGTCACTAGAATGATTGAAGAACATTGCATGTGTTCATTGCAACCTAAATAAAGTTAGCCACAAGGAAGTATTTTTTGGACCTACTTAGAAAAGAACTTTCAAACATGACTTTCAAACATGACAATAACTTTGGGACGGAGGGAGTATCAATTTCGGTTCATACTGGTTGATTCGACGACCGTCTTCCATGTGATTCTACCATTGTCGTCTCTCATGAAGACTCTGCATAAGTTCAACTAAAATTACCCTAGAAAAAGGCAGAGCGCAGAGAGGTTTCGAAGATGTACTTATGTACCACATTACCAGTGATAAGGGCGTAATCGCTATATCTTTCTCTGTCGCTATGCTTTTAAGAAAAAGCTTAACTAAGCACTCGATTCTGCTACGGACCTGCAAACACTCAACCAAGTGTTCAATTCCACAATTCCACCTACCTTGCACCCAAATCGCTGTCATCGATAGCGCTATCAAAGCGATGGCCACTCTGCCTTGCCATTCTCTCATTAAATAAAATGGATGAAATATTTCGTTCCAACAAACTAGAAGAAAATACGCTATACAAAAAAAAAAATTGATTTTATAGAAAATCAATTCAAATGAAAACTATGACGAGACCATCATAGACCATCTAGTCCTAGCTTCCATCTATGACATCAACTACCCTTCGTTTGAACAAATAAACCACAGCAGGTCAGCTTCCTCGGCTCTCTCTAGACTCACGAACACCGGGATACTGCCATGAGATCAACTAGTACACCTTGGAAGGATCGGCATCTTTCGCCAAGCAAATTGATCGTCCCTGCTCCATCGCCATAGTCGAATCAGCGCAACTGTAATGCAGCCATGCTGACCATCGACGATGCAATTGCTCATTTTCATAAAACCGCTTTACACTAGGAATAGAGGACGTTTCAAGTTAGAGCCATTTTGTATTAGGTCATGGTTTATGTGGAGCCGGTGATGCCGTGGCCGTCATAATAGCCTAAGCCATCATGATGGCCTAAGCCGTCATGACATCATCAGGCTGAGGTCAGCTTGATAACGACAGTTCGCAGGCCCCTGTCACTCAGGCGCGGTGTATGGCCTCAGACCAGTCGCCAGCACATAAGATCCTAGCCCTCCATTATTTGCTGGCCATCGGACGGCCTACACAATCCGAGGTGGCGGGATGCTTGTGTGAAAAGTTCACACCAAAAAAATTCAAGTTTGCTGAAGGCATTCAAGTGCATTGCAGTTACTGCTAACTCTCTTCAACTCTAGAAATTTGGACATTAACCCCTGAACGCCTGAATGACCAATTTTGGTTGGTCATTTTTTCTGCAGGTGAAATGCGATTTTGGCCATTGAGATGATATTTTTTGAATTTGAGCTTCACTAATGAAATGTAGCTTACGAAGTCTAGTTTTCTCTCCATTTTGAAAAATTCCTAAAATTGAATGATTTATAGCAATTACAAGTTCAGGGTCTATTATCGTGGCTCCTCCACAATGTTCCACGGTTTTAGGTTTCTCACTGTATTTTTAAATTTAAAAATATTTTTTGAGCACGGTAAAAAAACTAATGTCTTTCTTTGTGATTTACACATTTGGTAAGCTTTTTGAAATTTTCAAATATATTTTATAATTGATGTGAATTTTCTTTGCTTTAAGCACTTCGAAAAATCATGATAATTTAAAATTTGCATTAATAATTTTGAAAAAAATCATATATAGTAGTTGACATTTGGTCTCATGTAGGAAAAATATGAAATTAAATTTTTTACTCAATAATAAAGGTGAAAGATGGCCTACAATCTAAAGTTTTCCCACCACGGTGATAGGGTCAGGCATTTAAGGGTTAACCCCTAAACGTACCAGGGTGTCTCTGGAAATGACAATTTGAGAAAAAGCATTATAAACTACCATTTAGAAGATTATTTTGGAATTGATATACAAATGGAAGTTCTAGATTTTGAATTTTAGATTCCATCCGTACGGTTTGATTCACTAATACAATGACCAATATTTAATTATGAAATTTGTAAGTTAAAATTAAAAATTCCTTCTAAATTCGATTACAAACTAAATTTCAATATTTTTTGAGTAAAATTTGTTGGAATGAGTTTGAAATGAAATACTCTTAAATGTGGTGATACTTTGAAATTTTTTTGTTTCTTAAATTTATGACCTCATTTTTCACGATTCCACTTTGAACTAGAGTCAATTCAATTTTGGCTTAGTCAACGACTTGACATACTTCTACATTTGTAATTTTAGAAAAATATGTACTCTAGTATGACTAAATCCAGCCATTAGTTAGGACAACAACTTGTTGAAGAATCTCCAAAAAATTGGATGAGTTTCATCCAAGCATTGATGAGAACGTGAGAATGCTTTGAATCCGTTCGTGATCTAGTTTTTGGACTTTGGGACGTTTAGGGGTTAAAGCTTTCCCAAATCCTTAAATTCGAGAGTTGGAGTATTTTCTTTCACGCAAAATTAATATCTTAAAAGTTTTCTTAAAATGATCAAGAACTCATGGTTTTAAAATGACAAACTCAATGATTTATATTATAAAATACATAATTTAGATGGGACCAAATTTTATAACACAAAAATCATTGAAGAACATTGCATGTGTTGATCAAAAACTGAAATAAATTTGAACAGAAGAAACTCCACATTAAACCTACTCAAAAGTAATGAAAAAAATTAGCATCCATTATAACATTCAGTAGCCTTGGTTACTGCTGCCTTTCTCTGACAAATTGATGTGGAATATCCCACATCATTTCATCCCCCGAATGAAATGATGTGGGATATTCCTCATCACATCAGTAGCTACGAGGACATGTGGCATTAAGCAAGAGCAATCAACCATGGTGCACAGGAACTCAAAGCACTTCTCAATCACATTCAATAGTGTTCTATAATTATTTATTTGATTCAATAGTCCATTCAAATACAAATCACTGCTCACTCTATAAATTAAGGTGGATGAAACAAAAAGGCACCCCTCTTGAAGACTACTAAATGTTATGATACTGGGCGTTTTTGTCTTTCAAGGATTAAAGGCCATCATTTACACCCAAAATCCTTTTTAAACTCCATCTTAATAATGAATGTCTTTTTAAATAACTTTGCCTCTGTTCTAAAAAATTATGGATGTTTTAAATTATGTTTGTTTTGGAATTTTGAAATTCCCATTTGATTCAATAGATATGAACTCCGGTCCTCTTTCGAGGCCGGTGTAAATAGAGTGTCTGTTCGTCTTGACAATGAGCCAATGCCCACGAGACAAAGGTCCATTGGTCTTTTGAGAATAGACACTTTAGTAACCAGAGATAAATACTAGTAACACTAGTAAAATATGTTAGATTAGAACTTACGCGAGTATAAATTAGTGTTTGTTTTGTTGGAGGTCGCCAAGTCATGGTTCCAAGGTTGGTTGGAGAAGGGCGTTTATGTTACAATTGTACGGTCCGGGTTTGATTCCCGTGGAGTCCGTCTGAGCATTTATTGTGATATACATGATTTGGTGTTGCTAGTGAATTATTCCTAGGCAGAAAAGTTTGTACCAACCAACCGGCCCCGTCCCATCTACCTAAGACAAGTGTGTACTGTGAGCTAAACAAAAAATACAAAAGAAATAAGTAGTGGTCTTCACCATTACCCTCCTTTTGTTTGATTGTTTTGTTTTATTTTAGTAATCTATTGATAGTGGTTGGTTATTTTCTATTTTTCTTTTATGTAGAATAATTGATTCGTCATGATGTATAGCAATGGTGTTTATTTCTTTGAATGTGTGTTTAATGGCGGTTTCTGGTAATTTAAATTTTGTTTCGAGGAGTTTCATTGAGGGGATATGTGTTGTGCCTCTAGCTCCTACCGCGATGACTATGAGTGGGTCAACTTTCCATCATAAATTAATAATGTTGTTAATAAGTGGTTGGTATTTCTGATTTTTGATATCTATTGTTGTTTGTGGGAATCTGTCATTACAGTATGTAAATTCAATAAATTGAATTGTGAGGTTGCATTGTCTGATGGATGTGATGGTGAGTCATTTTTGTATGGGAGTCCTTTTCTGCAGAGGATGTCTCGTTTGAATCTAGCGTTGCAATGACATCTTTGTTGTTCACATGAGCATGGTAGTAGCCATGGGGGTACTGTGTTTTCTTGGGGGTTGTTGTTGAATGTTCCTGCGTTCCTGAGGGCATAACATCTAGATTTTTGTGATGAAAGGATTAATTTCCTTAGTTCCCAAACTGCTTTGTTGTGTCTTTTGACTCTAATGGCATGAATATGGTGATGACTGCATTTTAGAAGTACGTGTAGCAATGTGTCCACATCTGCACAGTTACAGATAGAACATGTTATTGAGGGGAATCTTTCTCTACCAAATAATAGTTGTTTTCTAGCATTACCCATGTATTGGCCGGTACGAAGTTTTAATATAATTGTTTTTTGTGAGTCGGTGATTGTTGGATTGGACCAAAATGCATTGGATAGTTCGTTATCGATGTTTGGGTTCATGGTCCATTTGCTAATGTTGGGAAATTCGATTGCCATTTCATCAAGGTTATTTTCTTGGTCGTATTTGGTTAGATATGTTTGGAGACATCTGACGGGGCTTTTAAATATCTGGTCGTTTTGTAGGTCCTGGCCAAATATCTTTTTGAAAATAGAATGGTGTTGTATGTGCAAATTCATATGAGCTTGTGGCTCTGAAGTATTCTTTTCAGGCCTCCATTTTTGCAAGTTTATCCGCTTGTTCGCTGCCTTCAATGTTGATATGTGCTTTGACTTTGTGGAATGTGGTGGGTTGAGTACGAGCTTTTAACATTTCTACCATGTCTGTTAGTATGGTTTTATCCGCGTAGTTGTTGTGTGTGGTTGGATGTTTAATGTGTGTGTTTAGATTGTATAAGCAGTTGAGGCAATCTGTAAATATATGTGCCGGTTCGTCTGGGTATTTAGTAGTGATTAAACTAAGTGTTCTATGGATAGCCATTAGTTCTACTCTAAAACATGTTTGTAGGCCTGGTAGTCTTGCTAATATTTGCATGTCAGCCTTTGTAGAGTTGTATATTCCAAATCCGGCTTTTTCTTTTTTCGAGTGTCCGTTTGGGGCTTGTTCAAGGGGTATGAAGGATCCATCGGTATAGTAGCTATGTTGCGGTTGGAATTTAGGTGTAGTGTTTGTCACAAAGTTTGGTAGAGGTGGCGTGTTTAAAGTGGTTGGGTTGATGGAAGGCGAGTATATGAGTTTGTTCCATTTTTATTTTTATTGACCGGTGTGTTGTGAAGGGTACGTGGAGCATTCTTTAGGTGGTATTGTGGAATTTGTAGGTTTTCAATTGCTGCTTTAATTGTATTTATTTGGTATGGTGTACCGATGTTGTGATCTTGGTGATGAATGCATAGGACGTGGAATGCTAGGGATTCTGTCTTTGATTTATGGAGTTCTTGTGGGATTGTTGGTTCTTCATATGTGATGGAATCTGCGGTGAAGTGGGAAATTATATGGGTGTTTGAAAAAGGCCCCATGTGTGGGGAGAAATTTTGGTACCAATTTGTATCTGGTATTACCAGTATAGTGATGGTATTTGGGTCGGTTTTGGCTGCCAATTGTGCCCAGTGAATTGCTTGTTGGGCTGTTTCTTCGTTATGTGGGTGGGCGTAGCCTATGCCTTTCCATTTGTTTTGGAAGGCGGTACCGAGTGATCCAAAGACTTTATCTCTTGCAAAGGGAGAGTAAAATTCTGAAATTTGTGTGGAACATGTTATTGGTGAAGAGAAGTATGAGTGGGAGATATTAAGAGAAGTAGTAATGGAGTCCAAAATACTTGTTGGTAGAGTATGTTGTGCTGCTTTTAGTGGATCTTTTCTGGGGATTTTATGGTTGTATCTTTGATAGAGCCATATTACTTCTTTTTCAAATGATTGTGTTTGTGGTACTAGGCCGTGAGAGCTATAAATTGCTTTGTTATATTGTTGCCATAGCCATTTTAGTCTAGTGGTTGGTATAGTGATAAGGTGTCTACCGGTATCTTCATATAGGTGGGTTTTTTCGTTGTTTATATTTATGGTATCATAATTGGAAATAATGTCCTTTTCTGGGTTACATTCTTGTATGTGTATGTGTGTGAGTGGAGTGGATGTGGGTGGGGGGATGGATCTTGTATCTCTGCTTTGTTCAGGGGTGAAGTGTGTGTTTATGATTTCTTTATACTGTTTGTGTTGTAGTTTTGTGTAGTATTCTGTTAGTAGTTTAGTGTTGTGTGCGATGGTTGTTGGGTGGTTGAAGGAGAAGAGTTCTCTTTGTAGTAACCATTTGTTGTATGTAATGTTGTATTGGAGAGTCCATTGACATAGGTATGTGTTATATTTTTTTGTTATTTTGTATTTATCTTTTGTGGTTTTGTTTTGTGGTATAGTTTTATGTTGATGGATAATCTTAGTGGGTTGTTTTTGACGTTGGGGGGTGGGTTTGGGTGGAGGTGTTGTTGTGGGGCTAGGAGTTGAGGTGGGTTATCTGGTGCTCTTTGTAATAAATTTTGATTGTGTGAGATGTATCTCGATTTAAGCGTTCGGGCAGGTGGGTGTCGTCCACATGGGTTTGGGCAATTTGGTGTGCAACTTGGGTAGCAAAACAATTGTTTAGCTATTTGAAGTGCACTTCTTTCTAGTTTGGTTGGTGTTGTGTAGTATGTTTTGAAGTTTTTTGGCGTCATAAAGGTTGTTCCGTTGGGAAGGGTGATGTGTTTTATTTCGTATATATTATGGATTAGTAATTTGTGTAAAGTTTGAGTGATAGTTCGGTGTTGAGATATGGAAGTTCGTTTGTAGATTGTGTTCGCCATTCTTGTTCCAATTCTGTCATATGTAGTTGGAAATTTTCATTTGTACTTTTGAAGTGCATTCCTCCAGCATTTTTTAGTAGAAATAATGTACGTATGGTTGGTGAATTGATGCAATCATATTTTGTGATTCTTGGAATTTCTTCCGCGCCTCTATATTTGGCTAATATATGGTGTATAAGTCCTTTGCATATTATACCTAGTCTCCCTTGGTCGTTAAGTGCGTCACGAAGTTGTTCACCGATGCATCGTAAATATGCGTTTTTTAGTGAGAAGGCTTCAAGACTAAAAAGTTCGTGAGGTAATTGGGTTATTACGTATGCTGAGCATTTTGGTAGTCCGCATATTATTTTTTGGATTCCTATAATTTTTTTATCTAGTTTTTTGATGGTCGGTAGTGAGTATGGAATTGCATAAAAACTGTATGCAATACCTGCTCTAATGACGGTGTCAACCATGCTGATTTTTTGTTTAATTGTCGCAGGGCATTTGGCTAGTTGTTTGCATTGGTCTATTATTTTGTTTGTGGTGATGTGCGTTTGGAGTTTCCATTTTAGTAAGGGTACTAGTTGAATGCCTAAGTATACATATGGTTCGTTTTGATGCAGAACGGGTATTAGTTGATTTCTATAAGATATGTTGTGGTTTTGTATTTGGGTTTTAAATTTTTTAGGATTTAGTTTGGATTTGTTGGGACATCCAGTGATGGCACATTTTTGTACACCTAAGTCCATTGTAGCCCATTCACAAAATTTATCTAGTTTGTTTAATTGCGTTTGTAGTGATTAGAGATTATTTGTTATAGCTGCTAGGTCGTCTCCGTATGCTGCAGAGCTAATGGTTAATTTCGATGTACCAAATGCTCGACCAAATGTGTACCCGTTTCTGCCTCTTTGTAGCCATCTAAGTAGTGGTTCAAGGAATATTAGAAATAAATATGGGCTTAGTGTATCTCCTTGGATGGTGCCTCTTTGAATGGATATAGGTTTTGTTTTGCCGAAGTGTTCACTAGTATATACGGTGGTAAAGTGTGAGTAAATATTTCCATTTATTATTACTGCACCTAATGGGTATCCAAGGTCTTTCATTATAGCTAATAGTCTAGCGTGGTCAAGACAGCTGAATGCATTTTTTAAATCTATGTATAGAAGGTATATGTTTTGGTTTGCAAATCTAGCGTCTTCCAGGGCTGCTATGAGTAGTTGTAGTTGTCTGGATGTACTTCTTTATGCTCTAAATCCTTCTTGACTGTCGTGTAGTATTTGATATTTTTCACCATATGCTTATAGTATTAGTGTTAGTGTGCTAGTGAATAGTTTGTAAATTGTGTTTGCAAGTGCTATGGGTCTATGGTTTGGTAATAGTGATGGGTCCCCTTTTTTGTACAAAAGTATAGTTAAACTTATTTTCCATGATTCCGGGATTTTTTTCTGTTTGTAGCAATGGGTGAAAAATAGGAATAATAGTTTATGAAAGCTATTGGGCATATTTTTTAAAATTGAGTTTGGAATTTTATCTGAGCCTGGTGTTTTATTATGGGATAAGTGTTTTAGACATAAGTCGTATGTTTCTTGGTCGAAGTATTTATGCAGTGGTGTTTGAGGGTCTCTTTGATCTATTATAAATCCATCTAGATCGTGCCATGGGTATTGTTTAACTCCACATGTGCAATTAGTTGGGTGTTCTGGTTGGTAGACTTAACATGTTGGGATTGTAGGTCTATTACTAATTGATTGTTGGATAAAGATTTCATTTGCTTTGTCTTTTGGGCTAGTTAGTATGCTGTTGTTTCTATCCATAATGCAATCTAACGGTAGTGTTTCTTGGTTCTTGAAAACTTTTTATTTATTTTCTTGGGGCTTTTGTCATATAGTTGTCTATATTTTGAGATGGCTTTTTTAACACAATCTTAGGTGTATTTAGTGGTGATTTTACGTGCTTGTTTGTTTGCGGTTTTAGCTTGTTCTGCTAAAGTTTTAATCCATTCTTGTGGATTTAATTCTGGATTAGGCGGTAGTGGGATGGTAATGTGGTTATGGTTTTTTAGTTCTTCTATTATCGGGTGGTTTTGCCAATCTGGTGTGGTTTTTGTTATGTATATTGCTTTTCTGATTAAATGGTAGGTAGATAGGCGTTCTTTCCATCGTTTTTGGAGTTTTCTTGGCACAAAACCTCCTTGTTGAGCTGTGCGGTGTGTTAGTGAAGGTAGAGGTGGAGCACTACAAGTTTCTTGAATTTTTTCTGATATTTGTTGTATTAAGTGGTCTATTTTTGTACAAGATGTTTGCCATTGGTTGCTTGTTAATTGTTCATTCATTAATATTGTAGTGAGTTCATTTATTTGGAGTGAATTTTCTTCAAAAAATAGTGTTTTGAATTTTTCAATGTTATCTTGTGGGATGAGGTTTAGAATCCTGGATGGTTTATTTGTTTTTGGTTGTGTGGGGCGAGCTAATAGTGTGTTCGGTGGTATTTGTAGGGTGACTGGTGAATGGTCTGAGTTTAGATTATAGTCGTGGTTTGTGATTGAAGTATACAATGTATTATTGGGGGATTTGATGTAGTATCCATTTATTAAACTGGTTTGAGTGTAGTTTTGGCCACCTTGTCTGGTGAATTTGCTATTTCTTGGTATGTAAGTTAAATTTAGAATGTCTGTGAATGCACGCCATTCTATATCTTCTGTTTGCGGAGGTGTTATGTAAGATTCGTTTTGTCTTTCTATAAGGGCTATATCTTTGTTGAAATCACCACATAATATGTATGTGTGGTTTGAATGTGCTATGATTTGTTGTGTTATTTGATGTTGTATTATTGTAATGTATTGAATATCTTCTAAGTGGGAAGGCATGTACATGTGTAGAATTAGCCAAGGTTGTAATGGTGCAATTTTTATTTGTATAATTTGTAAATATGGTGAGATTTTGGCTGGAGTAGGTATTTTGGTGATATTTCCTGGGTATGCATATTTGTTATTTATTAGAGTGAGTAGTCCGCCTCTTGCAGGGGCATACGGCATTCTTTGTTGCATACATCTTGTTAGGGCGTGTGTGTTGTTGAAAATTAATTTGTATTATGGGAATAGGTTTTGTATATATTTTGTTGATTTTGTTGCAGTTAGTTTGGTTTCCTATATTGTGATGATTGCTGGATTTGTTGTGGTGTTTGAGATTAAGTTTTGTAGGCTTGGTAAGGCTGTGTTTAAAGATGAGGCATTCCATGTAATATAGTGTGTGTTGGGGTTTGTTCTTTGTGTCTTTTGGGTTTGTGGTAATGGTATATTGGGTAGTGGGGGTGGGTGTGAATATTCATTTATAGGTTCATTGCATTAGAGAGATTCTATTAGTAAGTTTTTGGGTAGGAATGGAAATTTGTTTGTTAGTATTTGTAGGCTTGGTGGATTATTGTTTTGTTTGATAAAATCATACAGTTATATATGAATGGTATTGGGGGGTTAATTAGATTTTGCTTGGTGTTTTTAATTACGGTGTATGGGTGTGGGTTTGTGATGTGTCTCTCAGGGGGTTTTTGAAGAAGTGCCATTTTTTCAAGGAGTATTGTTGTCCAGTCTGGATCGGGTGTTTGTATTAATTGATGGTCACATGTTTCTAGTAATGGACTTATCGTGGTAATGAGTGCGTATAGTATGCGCGGAGGTGAGTGGTGTTGGTTTTCATGTATGAATTTTGAGAGGTGTGGGTAATCTGTAGATGCTTCTGGATGGTTTGGGTGTGTTGTTTTTAAACAAGGGGTAAACTTTTTTGCTAAATGTTGATATTCTGGGTGTAGTTTTATTGTGCATGGGATAAAATATGTTTTATTTCTGCTTTTATGTGATGGTGGATGTGTTTTAAGTAAGTTTGACATTGGTCCCGGGTTGGTTTCGATGTCACCACAAAAAAGTAGTAGAAGTTTTGAAATGTTGTTTGTATAGTTTGATATGGTGGTAATTTTGTTTTAGTTAGAAAGGTGTTTTTTGTTGTTTTTTCAAAGAGGTTTTAAAGGCTTTTTATTTATTTTGTTAATAGTGTGTCTTTTATAATTTGAAGGGTTATTGTATTTTAGGATATTATATAGATAGGTTCTAGATGGGGTGTTTTTGTTTATTTTTTTGGGGAATACATATTTGTTAGATTTGTATGGTAGTATTATTTTATGTGTTTTTTGGACGAGGCCGGTAGGCCAAGCCCACTTAGGGTTTATTATGGTGGTGAATGTTTGATGTTGGTAATTTTTATAAATGTTAATTAATTTTTTTAGAGTTTTTTTATTTGGTTTGGTGGTTTTTATTTGATTTTTGTAATAAAGTTTAAATGTGTGTTTTTTTGTTCTCTTTTTTTGGTTTTTTGAGAAAGTATAGATATATTTTATTTTTGTTATGTTTTTTGTTGGTTTTTAGGGAGATAATATTATAATTTTTTGGTGTATTTAATTTTATTATATTTTGTTTGATTTTTTGGTATATATTTTTTGATTTTTTGGACTTTTACTAGGTTTTATAGTATATATGTATACTCTTGGTGGTGCGTTGTTTGACCAAGCTAGTTTGACGTGTCCATTTCTGCTTCATCGGATCCCCAGGGTGGGGATTATCAAGGGCTTGCATGGTTGAGGCTAGTTGCCTCTTGAGGAGTGGCATCTGCTTGTTGAGGCTAGATGATGCTTTTTCCACTGTTTTTTCAGCAATTAGCTTTTGCTTACCCCTTAAGTCTTCTTGTAGGATTGACATTTCTTCTCTAATTACTGCCAATTCTTTAGAGAAATCTTTTCGAGGTTTTTCCTTTAGAGAAATGTTCGTTAAAGCCTTAATGGTGTTGGCAAGGGTAGTGTTAACATCACTAAACCCTAGCCTAGTGAGTTGCAAAGCGCTTGATGCATTGGCACCATCAAGACTTCTTGGGAGAGGGGTGAATTCTACGTGTTTACCAAGAAGTTTTGTTGACTTCTTGACGAACTGCTTGTACACGGTCGCATTCAAACATTGAATGTTGCACGATTCGAGGTGCTTGCCATTCTTCTTATCAAGCTTGAAGAAGAAGTTGACAACGTTATTCGGTCCCATATGCTCTCCAATGCTCGTCTTAATCTCCTCAATGCTCTTGACCTTGTTGAGGTTTTTGGCAATGAGGATGAGGGCGTTCTTCGCTATGTCATCCGCCGTTGCCCGCGTGCGATCAACTAGTTTTCCCTCTAAGACTTCGTTGTCAAACGTGATTTTATGCTCTCTCATCCTCTTAGCTTGTTCGGGTGAAGCTGCTACTACCCATGCAAAGGTGTTTTCTTTTTTCTTTTGTATGTTTGTTATTTCATACTCAACCCCTCTTTGAAAGCTCTTTTTTACTATGGTCTCATACATGACATACCATTCCTTCATCTCGAGTTGCATACTTGTAATTTTGACGGAAAGAAGATTGTTGAGAGCTAAAGAATCGTAAGTTTTGCACACTTTTCCTCTCTTGAGCTTGCCTTCATCAAGCTTGAGGATGTATGGGCGGACCCCTTGGAGAAGCCCAATGCCATCAATCTTGGGGGTTTTCAAGTGCAACTTGATCACCCCACTCCAATTGGTGCTCTTATGGTAGCACATAAGGGCTATGGGTTCACCAATTTCATTCCCAAGCTTAATTGACATCTCTTTCAATCTACGGGTTACTAGTGTCATGATGGTTTCTTTCTCCCACAAGATCTCACCCATCTCAAAGTGGATGGCAAAAGAAAAACCGTACTTGTCTACTTCGACATCTCATGGGATTTGGGTGAGATTAAAATGTTGACTATCTTTTAAATCTTTTCTAGAGTTTGGCCACTCTTCTTGCACAATAAAGAGGAAGCAAGAGGTGCTTAGTGTGCATTCAAAAGCTTCTTCTTCCTTCATACCGTCTTTTACTAAGACAGCTAATGGATCTTTTGTGTCCCTAGGCAAACCCTTTCCTCTATTGGTCCAGTTTAGAGCTTGGAAGCCAAGCCAAAAGGGAGGGCGTTTCAAAGCTTCCGCTTATGATTTGCCCTTAGCCTTCTTTTGGCTTGTAGCTTCTTGTATGAAATTAGAGGAACGTTTCTGTGTGACGGACATTTCTACATCTGCATCGTTCGTTAAGGTTAAGAACTTATCCTTGTATCTTTGGCAGACGTAGCGCAGGAGGGCTTTTGAGACATTCTGAAATTACAAGTATTTTTTGTCAAAAAAGTACACCACTTAGGAGAAGGTTTTCTTCTTGTAACTCTAGGTCTGCTCCTCCCCACAACTTAATTTGTGGGGCAGTACGGAGTATGACTTTTGAGAAGAAGATTTTTAGAATATCATTTTTAACAAAACTATTGTGGTTTTTGATGTTGTGCACTACGGATTGGAATGTACAACAAAGTGTACCTTTCACATAAACAAGATTGGAACAATAGACTTTCTTAAAAGTTTCATAGTAGAGTTTTAAAGTTAAGGGCAAATGGTCTATTTTGTTACAACTAGAATTATACAAGCAATTGAACCAAGCATTCATAGTTACAAAGTGGTTATTGGTTGGGTTGCTAGTACTACAGCAATGATTTCTAGCTAAAATTTCACAAATAGGCATTTCAATTGAATACATACAACAAGCATTGTCGACATTCCTATGGGCCATTCCCCCATTTATAGTTTTGTTCGTACAATAGATATTGCTTTCATAATAAGCAATAAAGTTGGGAGTATGAATGCTAGAATGGCGAGAAAATCTTGACGGATGGCGGACTTTGAGTGTGGCCGTAATGTCACTTTCAAATGCGCTGAGGCAGCAGATGCCGTGGACGCAGTTGTGGGCATGTTGAGGCCGCTCAGCAGCTGCTCCTCCACGAATTCCACTTGCTCCGCTTGGTTTTGTGCAAAAGTTGTTGAAGCTGCTCCACTGTCGACGTTGTTGGCTCCTCTTCGCGCAGGCCCTCCTTGGCTGAATACCAAAGGCAAAGCTCCTACTCCAGTCTGCTGCGTTGTTTGCTCCAAAGTTGGGACAAAATGCCTGGTGAGGTACTTAGATACTACAAAGCTAGAGATTTGGGTGCAGGGAGAACTATTTTGAATCAGGAAGAGTTTCAGGGTAGGAAGGGGATGGGAGAGCAGGTAAGAGAGGTAACAATTCAACGAGACAACAGATGGAAATTGCAGGGTGCATAGAGGTGAAGTGAAGAATACACAGTTCACGAGGAGGAGAGGGGAGAAGTTCGGCAGGGAAGAAAAATATGAAATGTTCAGAGCAGCTTGGGCTGCCTATAAGCTTTGTCGCAGGACTGGGCTCAGTAGTCGCTTGACGTTTTTAGAGTGCTTCTGATAATTGGTGACGCATTAGCAGCAGGCTCCACGTTGTTCTCTGGGGCGCTGCGCATTTTGGGGTGGTGCACGTCGTGGGATGGCGCTGGGATTTCCCATATTTGGAGCTTCATTGAAGGGCTTGTCAGAGTGTCATAGCACGTGACACCGGATACTCCCCTAGAGTGCACTTTTTCGTATTTAAGAATGCTCATAGAGGTGATTTCCGGGTTATTGTTCCACGGAGACTCTGTGAAGTGGGAGGTTTCCGAAGACTAGCCTGGTTTGGTGATTTCTCTCTCCTATCACCAATTAACTTCCTCTTTCCGTACTAAACCGGATCTTTCCCTACTGAGTAATTTGGCTCTAGAGGGCTAGATCCGGTTTCTCTCTGGGTTGGAGATTTATCCAACCCTACTCTGCCCAGTCTATCCTAAATACTTAACCCGGTTTGTGTTAGCCTCTGTTTAACCTCACAGGGTTCTCCATTTGCATTTAGTGGTGCAAGATTTAAAGACACACCCTTCCCTACTGATTTCAGTAATGGGAACTTCACTACCTCCCCGTTATCCTAACTCAACTCCTTGATCCGGGTACTTTCTATATTGCTCTTCAACTATAGATTTATGCCAAACCCACAGCCAGTCACACAAGCGCAACCCAGTTTTCTCCTTCTCCCCAAAATACTACAAGGATTTGTTAACCGGAATGGACAGTATCCGGGGTGTCCAGAAGTGATTGGCTTCCTAACGACCTAATTTACGCTGGCTTCTTTGTACCTTGCAGTTACATGATCTACCCGGATGCTAGCACCTCTACTAAACTACTCGTCCAAGAGTTCTAAGAAAACCAGAGTACCCCCTCCTGTTCACTTAGCCACTAACCCGGATTATCCCTTGCAACTGGGCGCGAAAAACCCCACATTCAAACGACCCCAACTCCCCTAAATCTACTACTCAGTCTCATAACTGAATCTACACCAGAACCTGGTTAGCCCATCCGGTTACCAAGGGACTAATTGACCACTGTTTCAAGCAACAACACAAGCACACACACACACACGCACACGCACACACAACTTTGTGGAAAAGAACGTGCGCCTATAATCATTTATACAGAACAGTGGTACACAAAAAGACTCAAGGAATGAAGAACATTCCTTGATAAGAAGCCACCCCAAACGCCCGGATCCGGGAAATCCTCAGATCCTAAAAACCCGGGATCCGGAAATCCAGGGAGCTCTTCCCACGGTTCAGTTCCTATCCTAAACTGCCGCTAACACTTGAGTCCTAAAAAGTCTATTCAGAAAAGCATTCTAATCTACCTATACGAGTGACACTTTGCCTCAATCAAACCAATCCAAAGCACCTTTTGAAGTCATGTTTTTTAAATTAAAAAAACACTTAATGATTCAAACAAGTTACACTTGTAGAGGGCTCGTATACGAGTGCATCTTTGCCTCTATAAAACCAATCCAAGGCACCATTTTGGAATGATGTTTTTTAAATTAAAAAAGCACTAAATGATTGAAACAAGTCACACTTGTGGAGGGACTCGTATACAAGTGCCACTTTGCCTCAATCAAACCAATCCAAAGCACCTTTTGAAGTCATGTTTTTTAAATTAAAAAAACACTTAATGATTCAAACAAGTTACACTTGTAGAGGGGCTCGTATACAAGAGCCACTTTGCCTCAATCACACCAATCCAAACCACCTCTTGGATTCATGGTTTTTAAATTAAAAAAACACTTAATGATTCAAACAAGTTACACTTGTAGAGGGACTCGTATACGAGTGCCACTTTGCCTCAATCAAACCAATTGAAAGCACCTTTTGGAGTCATGTTTTTTTTAATTAAAAAAACACTTAATGATTGAAACAAGTTACACTTGTAGAGGGGCTCCTGTACGAGTGCCACTTTGCCTCAATTAAACCAATCCAAAGTACCTTTTGGAGTCATGTTTTTTAAATTAAAAAAACACTTCATGATTGAAACAAGTTACACTTGTAGAGGGGCTCGTATACGAGAGCCACTTTGCCTCAATCAAACCAATCCAAAGCACCTTTTGGAGTCATGTTTTTTAAATTAAAAAAAGCACTTAATGATTCAAACAAGTTACAGTTGTAGAGGGGCTCGTTTACGAGTGCCACTTTACCTCAATCAAACCAATCCAAAGCATCTTTTGGAGTCATGTTTTTTAAATTAAAAAAAGCACTTAATGATTCAAACAAGTTACACTTGTAGAGGGGCTCGTATGTGAGTGTCACTTTGCCTCAATCAAACCAATCCAAAGCACCTTTTGCAGTCATATTTTTTAAATTAAAAAAACACTTAATGATTCAAACAAGTTACACTTGTAGAGGGGCTCCTATACGAGTGCCACTTTGCCTGAATCAAACCAATCCAAATCACCTTTTGGAGTCATGGTTTGTAAATTAAAAAAACACTTAATGATTCAAACAAGTTACACTTGTAGAGGGGCTCCTATACGAGTGCCACTTTGCCTCAATCAAACCAATCCAAATCACCTTTTGCAGTCATGTTTTTTAAATTAAAAAAACACTTGATGATTGAAACAAGTTACACTTGTAGAGGGGCTCCTATACGAGTGCCACTTTGCCTCAATCAAACCAATCCAAAGCACCTTTTGCAGTCATGTTTTTTAAATTAAAAAAACACTTAATGATTCAAACAAGTTACACTTGTAAAAGTGCTCGTATACGAGTGCCACTTTGCCTCAATCAAACCAATTCAAAGCACCTTTTCGAGTCATGATTTTTTCATTTAAAAAACACTTAATGATTCAAACAAGTTACACTTGTAGAGGGCTCGTATACGAGTGCATCTTTGCCTCTATAAAACTAATCCAAGGCACCATTTTGGAATGATGTTTTTTAAATTAAAAAAGCACTTAATGATTGAAACAAGTCACAATTGTAGAGGGACTCGTATACGAGTGCCACTTTGCCTCAATCAAACCAATCGAAAGTTCCTTTTGAAATCATGTTTTTTAAAATTAAAAAAACACTTGATGATCGAAACAAGTTACACTTGTAGAGGGGCTCCTATACGAGTGCCACTTTGCCTCAATCAAACCAATCCAAAGCATCTTTTGGATTCATGTTTTCTAAATTAAAAAAACACTTAATGATTCAAACAAGTTACACTTGTAAAGGGGCTCGTATACGAGTGCCACTTTGCCTCAATCAAACCAATCCAAACCACCTTTTGGAATCATGGTTTTTAAAATAAAAAAACACTTAATGATTCAAAAAAGTTACACTTGTAGAGGGCTCGTATACGAGTGCATCTTTGCCTTTATCAAACCAATCCAAGGCACCATTTTGGAATGATGTTTTTTAAATTAAAAAACAACCTAATGATTGAAATAAGTCACACTTGTAGAGGGACTCGTATACAAGTGCCACTTTGCCTCAATTAAACCAATCCAAAGCACCTTTTGGAGTGATGTTTTTTAAATTAAAAAAACACTTAATGATTCAAACAAGTTACACTTGTAGAGGGGCTCGTATACGAGAGCCACTTTGCCTCAATCAAACCAAAGCAAACCACCTTTTGGAATCATGGTTTTTAAATTAAAAAACACTTAATGATTCAAACAAGTTACACTTGTAGAGGGACTCGTATACGAGTGCCACTTTGCCTCAATCAAACCAATTGAAAGCACCTTTTGGAGTCATGTTTTTTTTAATTAAAAAAACACTTAATGATTGAAACAAGTTACACTTGTAGAGGGGCTCCTGTACGAGTGCCACTTTGCCTCAATTAAACCAATCCAAAGCACCTTTTGGAGTCGTGTTTTTTAAATTAAAAAAATACTTAATGATTGAAACAAGTTACACTTGTAGAGGGGCTCGTATACGAGAGCCACTTTGCCTCAATCAAACCAATGCAAACCACCTTTTGGAATCATGGTTTTTAAATTGAAAAAACACTTAATGATTCAAACAAGTTACAGTTGTAGAGGAGCTCGTATACGAGTGTCACTTTGCCTCAATCAAACCAATCCAAAGCACCTTCTGGAGTCATGGTTTTTAAATTAAAAAAACACTTAATGATTCAAACAAGTTACACTTGTAGAGGGGCTCGTATACGAGTGCCACTTTGCCTCAATGAAACCAATCCAAAGCACCTTCTGGAGTCATGGTTTTTAAATGAAAAAAACACTTAATGATTGAAACAAGTTACACTTGTAGAGGGGCTCGTATACGAGTTCCACTTTGCCTCAATCAAACCAATCCAAAGCACCTTTTGAAGTCATGTTTTTTAAATTAGAAAAACACTTAATGATTCAAACAAGTTACAGTTGTAGAGGGGCTCGTATACGAGTGCCATTTTGCCTCAATCAAACCAATCCAAATCACGTTTTGGAGTCATGTTTTTTAAATTAAAAAAAACACTTAATGATTCAAACAAGTTACACTCGTAGAGGGCTCGTATACGAGTGCCACTTTGCCTCAATCATACGAATCGAAAGCGCCTTTTGAAGTCATGTTTTTAAAATTAAAAAAACACTTAATGATTGAAACAAGTTATACTTGTAGAGGGGCTCGTATACGAGAGCCACTTTGCCTCAATCAAACCAATCCAAAGCACCTTTTGGAGTCATGGTTTGTAAATTAAAAAAACACTTAATGATTCAAACAAGTTACACTTGTAGAGGGGCTCGTATATGAGTGCCACTTTGCATCAATCAAACTAATCCAAAGCACCTTTTGGAGTCATGTTTTTTAAATTAAAGAAACACTTTATGATTGAAACAAGTTACACTTGTAGAGGGGCTCGTATACGAGTGCCTCTTTGCCTCTATCAAACCAATCCAAGGCACCATTTTGGAGTAATGTTTTTTAAATTAAAAAAGCACTTTGTCACACCAATCAATGATAGTGAATTTGGTGGAGGGCTCGTGCATGAGTGCCACCCTGCCTTGTGCACACCAATCCATGGCAGCATTCTCAAGTCCAGTTTTCTCAATGTGGATCATGATGTCAAGACTAGTGCCGCCCTACCTAATTCAATTTAATTGTTCAATTTTTTTTCATTTAAAAGAAAGGATCGTGATTTCTGCCACTTTTTGCCAGTTGATATCTCTTGCATCCAGGGACAGAATTTTGAGGCCAATTTTTTAAAATTTTAAGGCATCATTCTTAAGTCAAATCGATACACACCAATCCAGGGCAGTACCTTTAGTGTCACATAATTTTTTAGAATTCTGTTCCTAGCTAATACAGTGATATTCTTGGCCTTCGTTGTCATTACATGTTTTACTTTCATTGTGAGTCTTTTGTATCCCAATCCAAACTCAAAATCTACATGTTAAAGTTTTATATACATACACTTGAATCTACTTCTAAATGTCTTAAGGGAGACTCTAAAGGGTCTCGATATCGAGTGCCACAACTCATTTGGAGAAGTCATAATACTGATCCCAGCTCCAATTCTTCGTCCTCAGCCTCCATGTCTCCTTGCTCAGGCTCGTCTTCGCGTTCATCACTTGCTCTGTCCGACACTGCTTCCGATTCCGCAGATGCTGCATCTGCACATTCGAAATGACCAAGGTTGCTCTGCAAATCACACGCAGTCACCTCGTCCTAGCTGGGACCTCCCTCCGCACAATCATTCAATTTCACCATCTGATGAGAGGATAAGTCCAGTAGCCAATTAGAACAACATAGTTTCTTATCTCTTTCGGATCAAACGGTGAATTAGCTGCCAGAATTTCAAGTGATCTATGCGTGATTTCCTCCCATGTCGGGTCTGTTTTTTAACCCTTTCATGACCAAGAATTTATGGTTTGAAAACGACAAATTAAAGCATTCATACTATGAAAAGTTTTATCTAGATAGGACGAAATTTTATATCACCAGAATTAGTAAAGAACATTGCATGTGTTGACCAAATAGATAAATAAATTTGAACAATAGAAACTTCATATAAAACCGACTCAAAACTGCCGAGGATGACCAGCAGCCCCCCAAACTCAAAAATATTCAAACGCTTGACTTACAGAAAAAAGAAACCCCCCGCAGTAAAAACACTCGGTAGATTATAAACCTCCTTGGTAACTCCAAGGTTAGTGACAGCCCATGGATGCAGCCAGTAAGTTATGTCGTCCTCGTGGCCGAGGTCGTCTAAAAAAGCACCAAAGTCAATTTGATTCAAACACAGGATGAATAAAAACGACTCATCCATGGAACATCCAAGGTTTCCATGGGCCCATGGATGCAGCCAGAATGTCGTCCTTGTAGCCGAGGACGTCCCAAAAAGCACCAAAGTCAATTTGATTCAAACACAGGATGAACAGAATCGACTCATCCGTTGAGCATCCAAGGATCCCACAGTCTCACGGATGCAGCCAGAATGTCGTCCTCATAGCCGAGGACGACCAGCAGCCCCCACAAAGCCAAAATTATTTAAACACTTGACATACAAAATAAACCTCCAGGATAAATCCGTGGATCGTGGGAGCCCATGGACAAAGCAAGCATGTCATCCTCGTGGCCGAGGAACACGATCAGCCCCACACACAAAAGTATTCGAACACTTGACTTACAATAATGGACCTTCGTGGTAAATTTAAGGGTCGTGACAGCCCTTGGATGCATCGAGCGGGTCATCCTTGTGGCCGAGGACGAGCAGCACCGCCTCCACACACAAATATTTACACACGAGACTCACAACCTCTGTGGTAAATCCAAAAATCCTCTATGGTAAATCCAAGGTTCGTGACAGCCCTTGTGTTTTGTTTGCCGTGGTTCCATGGTCTGCTTGGTTCGAGAACCAGGAGGGTTGGATAGGGGTTGGTTTTGAGACCACATTCCAGGGGTGCGGGTTCTAGAAACAATTTGTTGTTTCCATGTCAATCCTCGGTGCCATGGTTGCCCTGGGGTTGATTGTTCCATGGCTTAAGTCGTTCGAGAACCGGGAGGGTCTGATTGTTGTCTGGAGTCCAGACCACTCTCAAGGGTAAGGGTTTAGGAAACATGATGCTGTTTCAAGTCCATCCTCTGTGCCGTGGTCGCATGGCTTACATGGTCTGAGAACTCGGAGGGCCAGAGAGTGGTCTCGGGGCCGAGACCACATTCTAGAGGTGAGGGTACTCACTGCTTGTTGGTGCCACAGCTTGGGTGCGCAAATTTTCAGACTATTGTCTGACTTCCCAAACTTTATTATAGTATGTTGTATTACATTCATGTATGCAACAAACGCTACGTAGTATGATTGCCGTCCTGACCTTCCAATACTCTAAGGTCATCCACGTATTAGAATTTCTCGCTATTTTGAATTGAGTCCCAAAACGGAGCCTTGTCTGCATCATCAAAGTGTTCCTGCAGTGCAATCGATAACTCCTCCGGAATCACCTCGTTCACATCGATGTTGCAAGGGTCAGGTAGGCCTAGCAACTCACATATGTAGTGTGACCACATCAGCCGCCACACCATCGGGTCCCTCGGAGAGTCGTCCCAAATATCACACAGAACCCCATATCTATCTAGAACATCTTTGTCTAATAGCATCACTGCCAGATCTATCCAATGAGTTTTGCAATGTGGAAATTCCCACAGCCACAATTCCACTGCTCCCTCGACTGAGGCAATAGGGTACTGCATCTGGAACGTGAACCCATTCCTAGTGACTTTGGGATACACTGATTTGTCCCTACCGCCCAATCCTTCCTATTCATTGTTTGACAAACAATCGTCAATCTGTCGAACTCCATGTGATGAGTTCAACAAGCCGTAAGCTCTGTACTGACCGGCAGAAAGCATCCAGTAGTATCCTTCCGGGTCGTCCCCCCTCGTCTGTAGCACACCAAATTCCACGGACCCGTTCCTACCACGGACTTCTAGCTCCACAATTATTGATGATGCTACTAAGCCAAAACGGACAGCGAGATCTAGGGCCAAAACTCGAGCGTACTTATCCCAACCCATCTCTACTACCATGGGAACCTCGTGACCTGTAACGTAGATGCGGGCCATGGAGACAGACGGAAATACGACAGCTGCAGCAACTAATGGACCGTGATGGAGATCGCCAGCAGGTTTAGGGAGAGGCATACCATTTAGACGGCATATCTATATGCCTTTGCTATCTTTGGTTTCTAAAATAGCATCATCATGCCACATGAACTTTGCCAACAGTAACTCTAGAATATAGCAAATTTTGCAGCGTTCACCCCTAAATACTATTGTAGCCGCAATCTTATACATTGTCACTCAAATTAGCATTCTTAGTGCACCTTAAACTCAAATTCAAAAGGCTACCATAATTCCTAAACCCGGCGCTTTTGGCTGTATGCATCGAACCTTTGCCCATGTTGCAGTAATGCGGCGCTTTCTATATAAAAATGTTGCCTTGCAATACTCTAAACCCAAATATATGATAGACCAGCCGACGGCCTTTCTGTCAAACGAGAGCCTTTTTCTGGCCAAACATCTGGATGTCAGTTCCATAGTCTAAGCCCTTTAGCAGATTAGAAAACATATACGTCGGTTTGGGAGACTGTCATACTGGTAGTCGTCCTGTTGGATGGGCGTGGTGTCTATGGTGGGTTTGCTGTTATCATGGAGAGCTTGTTAGACGAGGTCGTCGACATCACCAGTGTCTGCGATGACGTAATACCATTTCAGCCTGCTATTCAAGTGGAGATAGATGGGCAATACGAGCAGCGCTCTACCGTGGTTGACCGCGGGAAACAACGTGCGAAATTGATTGAGTGTGATGAACCAGAGGTTGCGTTTGATTCAGATCACAATGACGATGCACGCATCGTCAATCATGCATACTCCAAGGTTGGAAACATTCCTTCTGGTACATATTCCAAGGATTTGCTGGGACACAAGTCTGATCCTGCTGTGATGAAACCGTTCAGTAGCGATTTTTCGCTTGGGAAAATGTCGACCGTTAGGTTGATAGACTCATACAACCGGAATGCAAATGTGACACGTAGACCATACGGTTGATCGCAAACTCAAACTTGCCTTGTGTGGTTGGACGCCCTAAACCTCAACTTTTAATAAAGAGATGCACTTGAAAAGTTTGTTTCTCTGCACACATATGATGCATAGATGTCTTGTCAGTGTGGACCTTGGAATCACCATGGACCATGGACACCGTGGGCAATCAAGGATTCACCATGGACCAAGGTTGGATGGATATGATGCATGGATTTGTTGTTCTCTTTGAGGGACTCATGTAATACTTCGATGTTCTTTTTTTCCATGTGAACTCTGTTGTATACAAACTGCTTAGACTTATACACGTATTGCATGCTTGTAAATTGCTTGCTTGTTTCACCATAGACCTTGGACACTGTGGGCAGTTAGTGATTCAGGCAAAGACCATGGACCAAAGACACCGTGGGCAGTTAGTGATTCACCATAGACATTAGACACTGTGGGCAGTTAGTGATTCAGGGATTCACAATGGACCAAGGACACCGTGGGCAGTCAGGGATTCACCATGGACCAAGGCTGGATGGATATGATGCATGGACGCGATATCCTCTGTAAGGGGCTTAGTTAACACCACGATGTTCTTTTTTTTCCACACGAACTCTATTGCATACAATCTGCTTCTTATAAATGTTGGACTTTCCCACCCTTTTAATAAAGAGATGCATGTGAAAAGTTTGTTTCTCACCTGTGTAAATGATGTTTTCGACCAGGATATTCAAATTTACCACAATAAAAATATCATAAATGACTGCATTTTAATTTTTACTGTGGTAAAAACACAGTTTTCGACGGGAATTTACCTATGGAATATTCGAATCTGTCAGTGAATATTCGAATCTGTCAGAGAATATTCAAATATTATGTTCGTTTTAGTAAAAAATCTGACAATTCTCCGCTCTCCACTCTCCATTTTCCGCTCTCCGCTCTCCACTCTCCCATCCACCGCTCGCACGGTAGCCGCCCTCATTGGATCACAGTGCATTCCAATTTGCATAGCCAACGCAAGCTTCGGATATAAGCAATGGTATACACAATTAAAAAGAAAGCATACACTCAATGAACAAGAAAACAATCCCTGCAATGTGCACTCTCCTAGTTTGCACCCCAACACCTGAACTAATCAAGCACTGAATGCAGAAATCCATTGACCTACAAATTCAACCACAGAATTGAACTGCTAAATCAACCACAAAAGCATTAAACTACACATTTGAACGTAATGCTAAACAATCCATAACCAAGATCCTGTCGCAGCCTACACCGTCTTCAAAACACACAGCAAATTAATATGGCGCATAATGACATCATAACTTACATTTGGAGCGCTTCTGCCACGCGATAGTGCACACAACAGTTCTACAATATATTGAAGGTTAGATTAGAATGCCAAAGCCTCACACAAACACTTGGAATGCATAGGAAAGAGATAATCTTTACTCATGGGCTGCCCCTCTTAAGTAGCACACCCAAGGGAGTCCCCTTGGCAAACCATATGGGACATCAGCCCATATTCCACTCCTAGTACACTAGGATCAGCCCATATCACTTGGGAGACCCAATTCTCATTACTTCTAACTAGTACCACTTCTCTAGTGGCAAGTCTAGTTCATTCGCATCATCTACTCTAGCTAATGCGCATGGCTATGAGCAACTTCAGCCCACGCAATCATCCTACTTCAACACTCCCACTTTGCGAATAGCCAAAGCCTTGGAGCCCAAATGCTACCACTAGTCTTTGATGTCGATCTCTCGCAAGAGCCTTTGTCAGCACGTCCGCCACCATGTGCTCCGTTGGACAATACTTCAACTCTATCACCTTCATCTCTAACTTCTCTCGAATGAAGTGATATTGCACATCAATGTGCTTTGTACGTGAGTGATGCGTTGGATTCTTCGCCAATGACATACTCCCTTGGTTGTCACACATGATTGTTGTAGCCTCCTCTTGAGTGCATCTCACATCCGCCATTAGTTGCCTCAACCAAATGGCCTCCTTCGTACCGTGGCTCGTCGCCATGTACTCTGCCTCAACCGTTGACGTGGCCGTGGTTTGTTGGCGCTTGCTATTCCATGAAACGGCCCCCGATCCAACTTTGAACATGTACCCCGTGGTGGATCTACGATCATTGGTATCACCCGCATAATCCGCATCACAATACCCACTCAACACAATGTTGTCACCTCCAAGACACAACCTCACATCACTTGTGCCTTTCAAGTACCGCATGATCCTCTTGACCGCAACCCAATGACTTGAACCCGGTCTTGCCATGTGTTGACTCACAACGCTGATTGGATACGCAAGGTCCGGCCTTGTTGCAATCATAGCATACATCAATGACCCTACAGCTTGCTTGTATGGCACATCCACCATAGATTGAGCCTCTAATGCATACTCCTCATCGGTGAGTTTCACGAGTTTGGATTTCACATCCAATGGAGTGCCAACCGGTTTGCAATCCTCCATGCCAAAGCGTTTGAGAACATCCATAACATACTTGCTTTGATTCATTGTTATGGTGCGTGTTGCTCTATCTCGCACAAACTCAACTCCTAGACAAAAGTGCAACTCACCGAGATCACTCATCTCGTACTCGTTCTCAAGCATTGCCTTCAATGCCTTCAAAGAGCTCATACAACTTGCAAGGATGATCAAATCATCCACATATATGATCACGATGACCACATGTTGCCCCTTTTGCATGAAATACAAGCTGTGATCAGCGATGCTCCTTGTGAATCCGATATGAACAAGAAACGTGTCAATCTTTTGATACCATGCGCGTGGAGATTGCTTCAACCCATACAATGACTTGTTCAACTTGCAAACAAGGTTCTCATTACCTCTTTGCACAAATCCTTCCGGTTGTACCATGTAGATGTCCTCGTCCAACTCGCCGTTCAAGAACGCCGTCTTCACATCCATTTGATGCATTTCCAAATCCATGGCAGCCCCGATGGCCAAAATGCATCGAATAGTGGTGAATTTCGCCACCGGTGCAAAGGTCTCATGAAAATCAACACCTTCGATTTGTGAAATACCCACTTACAACCGATAGCATTGCGATTCTTGGGGAGGGGAGTCAATTCCCAAGTGCCATTGTCCATCAACGATTTGTACTCCTCTTGCATGGCTTGCTCCCACTTGTTTGCATCATCACAACTCAACGCTTCACGAATCGTCAATGGAGCATCTAAAAGTGCAACGTTTGCATGCTCCTCCTCACCTTGAGGGAGAATATGATTCTTCCACCACTCGCCAAGTGGTCTACGATTTCTCTCTGGATAACGACGATCGCTCGAGGATGCATTGTCTTCAACCGCAGTTGCTTGTGCCTTTTTCTCGCCATTCTTCGTCTTCAAAGGTCGCTCCTCCATATGCTCCTCGTCCCCAAAATCTTCGTCATCCTCGTCTTGATCAACAATATCAATAACGGGAGATTTGGAGGATTGGTCCAGAATGGCCGGTTTATCGCCACTTCTCCCACTTGGACCATCGTCCAAATTGTCTTCAACCTTGGAATTCTCGCAAAATGTCACATCACGAGCTCGAATGATCTTCTTGGTCTCGAGGGACATGAGCCTGTACGCCTTGGTACCTTCACAATATCCAAGAAACACACATTTTGTTGCCTTGGCCTCAAGTTTGGTTCTTTGAGAATCGGGTACCTTTGCAAATGCGATGCATCCAAATGTGCGCATGTGCTCCACGCGGGGTGGCCTCCCACTCCACGCTTGCTCTGGTGTCATGTTTTGAACCGCACTCGTCGGGCATCGGTTGCGTGTGTACACCGCAGTCACCACCGCTTCCGCCCAAAGGTCCAAACCCAAATTTTGTGCATGCAACATACTCCTTGCCATTTCCACAATTGTTCGATTTGCACGCTCTGCAACTCCGTTTTGTTGTGGTGTATATGGCGTTGTGGTTTGTCTAGCAATGCCTTCTTTCTTCAATAACTCTCCAAATTGATTGGACAAGAACTCGCCGCCATTATCCGATCGAAACACCTTGATCTTGTGCTCGGATTGCTTCTCAACCAACGCCTTGAACTCTTTGAACTTCTCAAAACACTCGCTCTTTGCTTTGATCGGATACAACCATATCTTCCTCGAAAAATCATCAATGAACGTCACAAAATACTTGCAACCCCCCATAGACGTGGTCTTCATTGGACCACACACGTCGGAATGCACAATCTCAAGAACCTTGGTTGCACGAGTTGCCCCATCAACTGGAAACGGTGAGCGTTGTTGCTTGCCTTCAATACAACCCTCACATGTGAATGAACTAGGCGCGACGTGTGATTGTGCAAGATCCATGCCACTTACCATTCCACGCAGTGCTTTCACACTCTTGACATTCAAATGCCCGAGACGACGATGCCACAACGCCAACTTGTCTTCGTTTGAACTCGATTGCACCAACGTTGCGGATTCCGCCGCGTGCATCTTGGAAAACTTGATTTGGTACAAGCCGTTGACTTCGTGTATAATGGCCACCTCCTCACGACTTGGGGACAACACAAAACACCCTTGGTCGCTAAATTCCACTCGCAAATGCTTCATCACCAAATGTCGCACCGATAAAAGATTTGCCTTCAATTTGGGAACGTGGAGGACATCATGGATGGTAATTGTCTTCACACGACCCTTCACCTCGGTGTCTACGACGATGGATCCTTTACCCACGGCTTGAAGAACCGTATCATCACCCAAAATGACATTCTTTGGAGATATGACGTGATATGATTGGAAACAACTCCTAATGGGCGCCATGTGACTCGAGGCTCCCGAATCAACAATCCAATCGATCACACTACCATTGCATGACACGTCACTTGCCATCATTGCATACTCGTCCCCGTCATCACTACAAGAAGAGACGCTAGTCATAAATGCGTACTCATCACCTGCATCGTTGACCTTTGTATTGTTGGCACTTTCCTCTCTCTTGCGTTTGTAGCAAAATTTTGCCAAGTGGCCCTTCTTACCGCAATAGTAGCATACCTTGTCTGTAGAGCTCCCACTGGCACCGCTCTTGGATTGCTTCGCCATAAGCGCCGCGCTATCGCCACGAGTCTCGTTCTCTTTGCGCCGCGAGAGTTCATGCAACAACCGTGATGTCACATAATCAAGAGTGAGCTCGCTAATGGGCCTACTCTCCATAGCAACGATAAGATACTCGTACGACGGCGGCAAACTCTCGAGGAGCGTCATAACGATATCACCGTCGGTAATGTTGACGTCTGCGCCGTTGAGCTGATCCGCAAGAGCCTTGACTTTGTTGATGTGCGCCAACATGTCGTCGTTTTCTTCCATCTTGATGGTGAAAAACTTGCGCCTCAAAAACAAGATATTGACCAAGCTCTTTGCCTCATGAATATTGCAAAGCTTGGCCCATGCCTCGGCGGGAGTCTTGCACGACCGAATATGAGAAAGCTGGGAATCAGAAAGATTAAGAGCCAAAATCGCAAAGGCCTTTTTCTCTCGCCGAGTGTACGCAGTTCGTACCCTAGCCTCGGCGTCGGACGAAGGCGGTTCCTCACTACCCTCAACTATCTCCCACAATTCTTTTTCGGCCATGACCATTTCCATCTTGAATTTCCACAAGTCGAAGTTGACGCCATCGAACTTGTCTACAACCTTAGCACCTTCACCCTCAAATGTAGCCATATCCTTGATTGAAGGACGTACGCTCACAAAATTCAGCCCCTAGAAAGCTAAGAAAAATTGTTTTTATGATTTTTGACAATTTTGTGATTTGTGAAGCAAATTGCACACGTATGTGCTTCTAATGCCTCCAAACTAATTCCAAACACTAAATCAGCACCTTTGTGCTACACATCAACCTCACAACACTCAATCGTGATGGTTCTTAGTGAATTTGCACAAGATCATACCACAACACCCTAACTAGGAGAATTGCGCACTCGTTGGCTCAAATCCACTCAAATCAGCACCCTTGTGCTTCACAACATGTAATGCACCCTATGCACACCCTTGTGCCTTCCAAGGACTCTAAATCAATGCAAATTCAGCCCCTTCAAGTCCTAATTGCATTGAAATTCATCAAATCAGCCCCGTTGTGCATTCACTAACCCAAACTCTAATTTTGAGCACTCCAAGGGCATAACTCACATTCCAAACCCTTGTGCAAGAATTGCAATACCAAAATCAGATTGTAGACTCACCCCAAGAGCCTCAAAGCATAAAAGTGCCTTGCAACAACACAAGTGCACAAATTGAGCACAAATTGAGCCAATAAGCTCCAATAAGCTCCAATAAGCTCCAATAAGCTCCAATCAGCTCCAATATACTCCAACAAGCACCAATAAGCTCCAAAGCTCCAATTCAGCCCTTGTAGACGTGTATAAACTCCAAAAGTGCTCCAAAGTGCTCCAAAAGCTCCAAATCAACAAATGATAGCTCCAAAGTGCGAATTCAGCCCTCCAACACGTAGATCAAAGGTAGGAAGATTGTAATACCTCCCAATGTCGAAATCAGCCCACCAAAGCTCGAATTCAGCCCTCCAAAGTTCCAAATCAGCGCTCCAATACTCCAAAATCAGTGCTCCAACGCACGACCTCCACACAATGAGCAATCTAATCTTTGACTCACGCAAAACACATGAGTGGGCCCATAACCTATTGAAGGTTAGATTAGAATGCCAAAGCTTCACACAAACACTTGGAATGCATAGGAAAGAGATAATCTTTACTCATGGGCTGCCCCTCTTAAGTAGCACACCCAAGGGAGTCCCCTTGGCAAACCATATGGGACATCAGCCCATATTCCACTCCTAGTACACTAGGATCAGCCCATATCACTTGGGAGACCCAATTCTCATTACTTCTAACTAGTACCACTTCTCTAGTGGCAAGTCTAGTTCATTCGCATCATCTACTCTAGCTAATGCGCATGGCTATGAGCAACTTCAGCCCACGCAATCATCCTACTTCAACACAATACACAAGCGACAAGAAGAGGGAGAGTCCGCAAGCACAATAGACAAGAGCGGCGAGTGGGCGGAGGAGACTACAAAATGAGAGACGCAATACAAAATGAGAACGCGCGGGAGAGATGAGAATGAAGAAGCGCCCAAAGTTTCTTCCGTCTTGGATGCCTTTCCAAAATGGCATCCTAGGCTACAGGGAACTCGCAACGGCTTTTGCACATAAATGCAAAGCACCCCGCCACTATGCAACTCGCAGGTTACTATATTTTTAAAACGATTACAAGCCACTGACATTCTCTGTGGTCAGAGGAGCAAGCTGGCCAACTACATTTTTACAGTCATCAATTATGAACTTTCTAAGTCTAAAAATTTGGTCCCTTGAAATTCACAATGCCGCTATGTCAAACAAACTATTAGTGCCAGTGCAGAGCAAAACCAAAACCGCTTTAAACTCAAAATCCGCTTCCAAAAACAAGTAACCAAGCGGTGCTGCAAAAGCCAAAATTAAAATTGGCGATTGCTCCCCACCGATGCCGCATCCGACTCTCCACCTTCCGCCGTAACATAGAAAGATGTGTCTGCTGATATCTCGATCACTTCTTTGGTCCCACCACCATTCGAATTTGTGCGAGCACAATCACAAAAGTCAAGTTGCACGCACCCGCAATCCTTTCTTATCACCGCCACTCCACGAAGTAAATCTGTGGAAGGACGGTTCACAATTCCTGCCACTTCAGCATATGAAACGCCAGAAAAAGCTTCCAATCGTGCCATCTCTTCGCCACAATGGTAGTTCCAAACAAAATCATCTGCGCCACTAACAATCCCTCGCAACAATGGATGAGGAGGAAAATTTCTCTTCCATCGATATGCATCGGAACTGTAAACAAACCACAAAAACCCTGTTAACTCCCTTAAAGAATGAGGTCAAGAAAGGAGAGACAAAACTCCATGGGTTGGGTGCCTTGAACCCATGGTCAAAAAAGAAAAACAAGGAGGAGATGAATGAGGAAGGGGAAGGAGTGAATGAGGAATGAGAAAAAGTTCACACATTCAAATATTGAAATGTAGAAGAAGGAGAGTACTTGAAATGAATTGCACTCTCATGTGAGCCGCCATTCATCCAATGTACATACAATACCCTTGAGAGCACTTGGTACTCTAGTGCATGTACCTTGCACTCTCATTTGAATGCATTTACATCGATGGGTATTATTTCTCCATCATTCTATTCAATTCCAAATCTAATTTTGGATTTTGGATTGAATATGATACACACACATCCATATAGTTGTACGGAAATAGGTATAAAGAAGTATTACATTTAATGTAAGTCAATGACAAATCGCATGAGAAAGTATCTTTTTCTCATGCACTTACGTAGATACATTATATTATAGTATGATTTTTCAATCAAATCTATACTACTAAATTCATAACATTCATCATATACGGAAAAATATATAGTACGTCACTAATACTCATATATAATTTGTATAAAAATAAAAACTTATTTATTTACGTAGATTTTCGTAAATTTGGTCATAAGCACATGGTTAAAAAAATGCTAAATTACCTAGTTCAATGGGTTGCATTTAACCCCTAACCGCCCAACCATGCATTTTTTGCATGATGAACGAATTTGAATTCCAATTTCTCATCTACCATGCACTTCTTGCAGTGTGACATTTTTATTTCAAACTTATCTTGGAAGTTGGATTATGCATGTGTGGTCCCATTAGAAACGGGATGATTTGTGAAAGTTGAATGCCTCATTTCACGTTGTAGTGCTCCACTACTCATTTTGAAGATTTTATTCCAGAAGTGCTCTTGAAAAAGTAAACTACCTAATATATGCTACGTAAAAAACGCCAAATATTACTACACTTAGACTATTACATTTGAACCCATCCGAACCCCGAAAATTCATTACTAGATTGTCAATATTTGATTTGTACTAATCGTATCTGTTACAAACGATAGTTACATTTTAAGTTCGTAATATAATACACAAATATTGGTGATAGCCATTGCCAAAGTAATTGTATGCATAGAATCCATAATTAATTATATAAAACTTTTATTCATTCATCAAAGACAAAATATCCCTCTTACTTGCTTTTTGTTATGTATCTTTTTAAATCTGCCAAGTTTGAAAAGAGTGAGAACATGAAGGGGTTTAACTATAATTATTTTAGACTATACTAATCGCGATGAACATATTTGGTTTTAAGGGATAAAAATTTAATTCGACATACAATTATTCAAGTCCAACATACTTTGAGTTGCATGTGACATGTGATAGATTGGTGATGTCGGTTGCAATGTGTTCTTAGCTGCTACAAAGTTAACATATAATAACTCATAATACAAATTTTATAAAGTACAAATAATATGCTACTTATTCAATAAATATGACCAAAAATGTAATAATTTCATAATTGTCATACTGTTAATTATTGGAACCTTTGCTGATAGGGTCTCGCGTTCGGAATCTATACATTTCATCTATATATAATTTCTAGGTTATTTATATATAGTAAAATAGTTTACTATTTTTAGGTTCATTAAGGTGTATTACACCTATATCCTATGAATATATCTAGAATTCTAGAAAATTGGTTTAAAGAAACCGTACATTATTCATATCAAATTACTTTGTAGGTCCTTTGTATAAAAGACACCCCACATTTTTTGGGTGAACGTGGTGATCTATTATGTTGATAATTATTTTCCTAGAAGAAATCAAAATTTAAATTTCTTTCATATAAATTTGTAAATTTGAACAACAAATATGTTAATTGCCCCTTTTGCGGAATGTGCAATTGCATATCCCGGGGTTTGTCACTTAATTTACTTAGGATTCGAATCAATAATTTGTCATCGTTGTCTTCAATTTAATTTGTAAAAATTAGTAAGACACCTAAATGTTTATATTGTAAGAAATTTCCCATAATTAGTGATAATTTATAAATAGCACTACATGATGGTAAAGTTCATAAGCACTATCGTAGCTACTTAATTACCCTAAATCATGTCCTTACTTCAATCTTCCATATGATAATTCATTATTCATAAGATAAGAGTACAGTCACGACGTACATAAGATATACTTCATGCATATGCTATGATTGAGCTCGATGTACTTGTAGGAGGGGGATGCACATGAATGCAAATCATTAATGCTTGGATGAAAATCATCAAATGAATTTTTGGATGAGAATTATCTAATTTTTTGGCGGTTTGTCACTACGTTGTTGTCCTCTCTAAATAATGATCCTATTTAACTATACTTCATTATGTGTTTTGCTAATAAAAAATGAATAGAAGTATGCGATCGCAGAACGAAAGGCACACCGCGTGCAGTCACAAATCAGGACTGAATAAGATGTCCAGCGTCTAGGGTAGTTTCAAAGTGCTTGGCTGATCAAGTTAAGGGAGAAGAACAAAATAAAGGAATAATTTCATCGTTTGCATATGTATATCACGTTTCTAGAATAAACAAGAAGAACCTTCTGTACTTGAATGAAATACCATTTGAGATTTTGTACTTATTCTATAATACTCAAATGAATTTTTTTTAATGAATATTTTTGGTTATGGTCAAAACAATATAGAATTATTGTCTTCCTCAAAAAATTCATAGTATGGATTTTTCTAAGAGTTATATTTCAGCTGAATTGATTTTAGAGTAATATTTAAGCTGTAAACGAGAAGTTGTTCTTCACCTAATAGATTTTCAATTTATTTTGTAATCAACACTTTCATAGTTTTTTGTCAACAAGACGAAAAGTTATTTCTTTAACCCATATAAATGCCTATAGTAAACCCTTCTAAACAAGGCTTATATGTATTAATAGATGATTCTAGATTTTGAACTTCGAAAAGCAACTTTAACGCCTGCGGGTCCTAGGGTGTCCATGGAATTGACGGTGCGAGAAAAATGATCCTAAATGACTATTTAAAAGATTATTTTTTTTATATTCCAACGTGTTTTAGAAAAATATGAGTAATAGCAATTATAGATCTAACTGTATAAATAGACTCTAAAATTCAAATTGTATAACTTTTATGCTTCTTTGCAAACCTCCCTAAATTGGACATCGGTGAGGACGTTTAGAGGTTAAGCATCCTATGTTATTAATAATATCACTTCACCATTCCACTCAGACACCTACTTGCTTCACTTAATATTATAGTTATTACACACTCTAAATTGAAACAGAAGTTTAACATGAATTATTAAATCATAAAATAGTTAAAATGAGAATTGGTAATTTAATGATTAAATTAGTATCCTAGTAGATTGCTCAAAAAATTAACCATTATGTAATGACTATGTGTCTAGAATGGGATTAATTAAGTCATCAATATACATAGTATATACATTAGGCATACTAAAATTATATCAGAAATGAATACACATATAGGCATTTAGGAATGTTGGAAAACCGTACTTCTTAGAAAAGGGTTAGAGATACATATATAGAATCTCCGGCCTCTTTTGGGGGCAACGTGAATAAATTGTCTATTTGTAATGTCAATCTACTAGTGTCCACCCGACAAACAGTACCACAAAATACTTTGATCATAATTATCAACAAGCAAATGTTGAAAGATCGTGGCACGCATTTCTTTGTATTTTATTAGAAGTTTGAAGTAATTGCATTTGGAGGCCCCTCCAAAATTATCAATAGCTCTACTTCGTAAGAAATTTATTGCAATCACTACAGAATTTCATACGCTTAGAAAAGGACTTGCATAATGGTGATACGAGGTTGTATGAGAAAGTTCAAAGGCTTAGAATCTATAATTCTTCGTGAAAAATGGTTGGACGTGTCGAATAATTCCAAATAGAATTTAAGATTTTATTTTTAACCTTGTTTTTGATAGAATTACCTTTATTAGTATTGATGCACCCTTTGACGCGCGAGCCTTCATTTTCTAAACGTTGTATAAATTCTGACGTGTCCCTTCACCTTATACGATGATATTTTTCATCTATCCAAAAGTCTCTGGATTCTTGTGCTAGTTTTATCCTCTATTTGTACGGTATGGATCTTCAAAATAAGATGATGTGAATTTAAAAAAAAATACAAAATAAGTTCTTGGAGTGGTTTCTGTGAAGTTTCACTCTTAGTTAAGGAAGTGAGACCTTACACATGATTTTCCAATATAATTATAGTCAAACAATGGAGACCTTACCATCTTGTATTGCGTGTTATTCCAATTTTATTACAATAATTCTCAATGTTTGTTTATTTTTTTGGGATTTTTAATTAAGTTTCAAGCATAAACCGTGCAGAATTAATTGTAAAATATTGAGAATAATTCTGATGAATCCAACTGCACAGACAATTCTCTTTATGTTGACAATTACAACTTTGCTTTGTACATCAACTCCATTTTTGTTTTTCATCAAACATTTTAAAACAAATCTTTCATAATAGTAATCAATCAATACGCTGAAGGGTAAAACAGAGAAGGAAAAAATATAAAAATAAATAAATTCAAATTTAGAGTACATATTTTATTTAAACTTTGAAGATATATAATACAGTATTCTTGATAGTATTTTTGAATCGAATCGTACGGGTTAAATCCACGATGCGTAATCTGTAACTTATTATTGTATACTAATTCTATAGGATTATACCTAGGCAACTAGTTTGACGTTATTGCATTTAGAGGCCTCTCGAATATTATCAAGAGCTCTCCATTGCAAGAGATTTATTGCAATTGGTACAAAATTTAATAGGCTTAGAAATATGGATTAATAGAAAGACACTACTAGGAAAACATACGAAATATGACTGGGGTTTATGACTAAAAACGGGCATAAAGTGATCTGATGACTAATACCATTTTCAGTCAGCAATCCAGTCGTAGCGGACAACAAAAATTACTAAAAATACTCTAGTCATATCTGCAGTCATACGTTCCCTGTGGCGCGTTCCCAAATTTTTTTTTGGGACCTCGATTATGGGCAGTCCGACAAATATGACTATGTTTAGTCATTTATGTGACTAGGAATAGTCAGAAACATCTGACTATATTTAGTCATTGACGTCAATCTAATGACTAAAATGCATAATTTTATGACGTCATTATATGACTATCATTGTGGTCCAAATTTGGTAGTGATGACTAGATTTAGTCATCATTTTGGTTTAAATATTCGTGAAGGCTCGTCAGTCATTCACATCTGTATGACTAGTTGTAGTCAGAACTTTAGATACATTCAAGTTTACGCCCAACCATATGACTGAATAAAAGCTTTATTTTTGAACAAAATTGCTCAGAAACTGACTATGCATAGTCATTGCTTTCAAACACGTGACTACAGCTAATGACTACATATAGTCATTTTGGTTCACATATCATAGTCATGAGATCCAAAAAGTTAAGGAGACTAAGTGACTAAATATAGTCCGCTGATAGAAATCAATGACTACAATCAGCGTCAATGTCTAATATCCATACTGTTCTAACCGCATTGAACAGTGCCCTATTTTAGCCAACGCAATTGCTCATGGATGCCTTAAGAATTGGGTGGGCCACAATATAAAGCTATCTACTACTTGTCTCATCTTCGAGATAGAAGGGTCGTCCAATTCTACACTGGAGTAGAAAAGGTAGTGGTCGTTGTTGCTCTTCTGCACCTCCACGGAGACACACCCTTCTGAAATTGTGACCCCATGCAATCTGGCTCCTTCCAAGTCAATGACCTTCCCAATTCCAACCACCTGTTCTTCTTCCCCGTCTGCAACACCCATGATTTCGACAACATCGCCTTTGCTAAATTCCAAAGGCGATGAGGCTTTGTCCTTTTGTCTACTTGTCTGCAATTCCACAAACACTCGTAAATAATGGAATGAGGACTGCCACAAAAACTAAGCATGTAGTTTAAGAAAGAACCAAGTAGGTAGTGCTTTGGCTTTCCTTACCTTTGATGTGCTCTTGTCCTGAAGAGCCCCCACTTTATCTTCCTTACTATCTTTTGCCACGACAACAAGATTCCTTGATTTCTTTTGTTTCCCACCCTTTCCCAGTGTCTTTCTCTCCTGAGTAACGGGGGATCCCTTCTCCGTCTTCACCTGCTCCCGCTCATTAAGGACCCCTTCTCTCTCCTCTTGTAAATGTTGGCGGTACCCTTCTCTGTCCGGGGTATCTTCTGCTCACCCCCATTGATTTCAAGCTTCAGTACCTCAGTAATCCTCTTCCTCTTTTCACCAGATGGACAATGCTTCGACGGCAGTAGCAAGGCAGTGTCCGCCTCGACTTCCTTCCCTTCACTGACTTCTTCCATCTACACATCGTCTCTTCTTTCAGACTCATGTTTATTCCAATATAAACAACCACAGCCAGTCATGAAAACATGTAGAGTTAAAGGGGACTTCTTCACTAATTCTAGTCAGCAATGTAAAGAACGTGACTAACTTTAGTCATAAATTCCATAAGCATGACTAGCACAAGGCATTTCGACCCTAAACCCTAAGCTCTAAAACCGCCCTCGCAGCTGCTGTCGACAAGGCCACTGTCTTCGCAGCTATCGATTTCTCCACGACCTTCGCCTTCACGTCGCTTTCTCCGCTGTCACTGACTGCTTCCTCCTTGTTGTCTTCCTCTGCATCAGGCTCCTCCGCCGTAGACGACAATGCGCTATTGAGATCTAACTTCGGTGAGGACTTCGCCACCTCTGCCTCCGCTTCGGATTCCTCGCTACTGCTGTTTTCTTGGTCCTCATCAGCAGCTATCGATTTCTCCGCGACCTCCGCCTCCACGTCGCTTTCTCCGCTGTCTCTCACTGCTTCCTCCTTGTTGTCTTTCTCTGCATCAGGCTCCTCCGCCGTAGACGACAATGCGCTTTTGAGATCTAACTTCGGTGAGGACTTCGCCGCCTCTGCCTCCGCTTCGGATTCCTCGCTGCTGCTGCTTTCTTGCTCCTCATCAGACACTTCCTCCTTCGACTCTTCCTCCTGAGACTCTTCTTCATTCGATTCTTCCTCCTTCGATGACTCGCTTTCCAGCACCGTGGGCTTCTTCGATTTTGCCATGGCGACAGAGCTTCCAAGTGCGACGACGAGATGCAAGTGAATTTTGAGGAGTGGTCTCTATTTTTCAAATTCCAGCAAGGATAAGGTCAATCTAAGTACAACAATCCTATGCAATGATGATTGAAGAGGTTGGCTGAGGGAGTGGGGAAGTGGAGCTGTGGAGTGAAAGTGAAATTCAAACCACTTAGGGTTTCGTAATCAATGGGTGGCGGCTGCGTTTAGGTGGCGGCTGCGTTTAGGGTGCGGCTGCGTTTAGAGTGCAGAATTATCGCCGCCGCCGCCACGTGTTAGTAGCCAGTGAAGTGCTATTAATAGTTCACCGTTATCCATCGATGACTAGGTTTAGTCACCAGTTTGCTTCGTTGACTATTCGTAGTCAGGAGTTCTATATCCATGACTAGATGTACGCACGTCATTGGTGATTTTGAAATAGTGCTAGAGTGAGTATACTTAGCTCTTCCTCAAACGATGCCCTATAAAGCAGTGTGTCAAGGCGCTCAAACACATTAGGAATCTGAAGTATTTCTAGAATGAAGAGATCTGCTCGACCGAACAAAGCTGAATCGCCCTTATACTCTAACTTGAAACTTGGACACTTCTTCCTCTGTCGGTGACATCTTTACTAAAAGCTGTAAGGTCTCTTGGCTCAGACCCTCGGCTGCAAATTAAGAACGAGTGCAGTATTTCTCACTCTTCGTGAATTTGCCATCTTCAACTCACAAAGAGTTCATGTCCATTGTATCGATCGTATTGTACAAAATCTAATTTAGATGAGGGCATCACCAAAACAAGAGAGGAACATTGCATGAAATCCTTCAAGATTATAGAGAGTATGCACCCAAGCAATATAATTCTTAGTACATAGTAATATAAGATAAACTAAGCACTATCCCGAGAGGATCTTCGAGACTCTTAATCCTACATCCCGAGTGGATCTTCTACATTTGCAACTGTGGGAAATCGAAGAGAAAGAAGCAGACAGACAAGGTCTAAAAAGTTACCCTTGCCCATGTAAGAAATGCATGGGTGCAAAACTAGTATCAAGGACAACCATCCGCAAAAATCTACGGAAGTACAAGCAAGATCCTGAATTCAAGACATCCATCCTGGTATGTTATCCACCAATTTAGTCTGATATCTTCGTTATGAAATATGTGGGTGCCAATGCGCTTGCCTTACTTTGTTGCGATGATACATGTAGGAAACACAGAGATATATTGTTCTGGCCGCAGCAGCTACTGCATTAAATTCAGTAATTTCAGCTCTTCTACCGCTTCAAAGGAGCACAGAGAGTAGTTTGTATCCCAACCATGAAGCATCTGTGGATACTGTTCAGACAGATATCGATTATGGGAAATGGCGCATAGGCACCATCCCCAAGCTCAAAATTTTCACATTTTGGGAAAGAAAGTGGGAGGTTAGGGTGTCAACACATCCGCACATGGGATGGGGCCTATATGCTATGGAAGCAGCCAAATCTGGTGATGAGTTATTGCCATTTGTTGGGAAGAGATTCTCAAAGGCTGAGTTCCACCGTTAGTGTGAGGCAGACAAGCGTTTTTTGAAGTATGCAATATGTGTGAAGAAAAATGTGTACCAAAATGGAGATGTGTTGAATGGAAATGTTGCAGGGTTTATTAACAGTTCTATTGGAAGAGAGCATATAGGGAATGCTATTTGGGAATACGTGTCATTGCCTGCCCCATGGAACTCAAAAACTTGGGGGTATATTATGACTGTAGCAACACGTGACATTGAAGTGGGAGAGGAACTTTTCACATATTACCCTCTTAATTGACAGGTCGCTTAGATTGCATCTAGGAAATGGGTAACAATACAAGAAACTGTTGTAATACTTTAGTGATTGCTGGATGGAAGATTGTGTTACGACGACAGCTGCGTGACGCAAAAGTCGAGTCTAGTGATGGCGGAAGAGATGATCTGCAGAGTGTGCAGTTAGGTAGAGATGAGGAGCATGTAGACCTACGGCATGAATACACTACCGTGGAAAGGGAACTAGACACTCCTGATTTGAGAAGCTGTAGGAGACTAACCACAGAAGATGTAAACCAAGCTTTGGTCGCTGCAGAGGAAGATCTAGAGGTTGGACATGATGTGCCATCACAGTAGGAAATGAGGTCAAATGCATGGCATAGCCCATTGTATTAGCAAACCAAGTACGAAACATAATATGTAGTAGCTGTGGTATCGGTAATCTTGATGACTACACTTAGTCAGTGATTCTACATGCACAACTAATATGAGTCATTCGCTCGACATTACCGTCTACAGTGCGTAAGAGTATTTTTTTGACTACAGCAAATGGCCAATTCCACATTGCTAATTCTACATTACCATGGTATACAAAGGGATATGCCATATAAATATCTTCAACATCACTGATGGACGCTAGAACATACATGCGCACTACCCTCGTGGGGTGCACTGTACTAAACATGTACGAGTATACGTGAGTGCACTAAAGGGGTATTAATTTGAACATTGCCGTATAACGTACACAAACAATAAACACATTAAGAACTAAAAATATTCACGTATACTTACACTAAACATATATTTAGAACAAAATACATCTGTATATAAAGGTATTTAGACATATAACCTCTCATGTGCGATGGGGTTTTAGAAAGGGTCATGAACGCACTTGATTCTCAAACATAATGTAGAGTGCACTTTCCAAGGCCCCGGGGAAGACACTTAGGAAATTTATTAAACATGGTGCGTTAAAATATAGGGTGTGTTTTATTCATGAGCAATAAAATTTTGAAATATTTAGATGTAATATAGGATGTTTAAAATTCAAGTAAGGAATAATTACAGAATATACCTAGAATATACCTAGAATATTCGAGAATATACCTAGAATATTCGAGAATATACCTTGAATATTCCAATTATGTGATAGCCTCATTTAATTACCCCTTTAACGCACGTGTTCTAACAAAGTATAGTGAAGTGTCCTCCCCGAGTCCAAGGCACTACCTCAAATTATAATTCACGATGAATAGTAAAGCAACACTAAACCGATGATTGAGAAAAAAGTCAGCATGGATGTGAAACGGGCACTAATTGAAAGAAAAAGCTGATAAAAAAGAGGGAGAGGTAGAGTAAACAAAAGTGGAAAGAATACGTGAGGGGAAGAAGCGCTGTAGTCAAAATAAAACTATCCTAGTCAAAAAGAGAAAAACAATACATCAATGCAAAATCGATAAATGACAAGAATTTGAACAAGGTGCAAAGAGAACTCATAAGACTGTAGACAGTAAGAAGGGTATCTGGAATAAATATCCATGATAGATGAATTGCAAAAGTGATATAAATATGTATGACTTCGAAAAAAAGTATGGAACGAAAAAATATGAAAAACAAAAGCAAATAATGCCAACTTGTTTTTGAATAAAAAGTTAAAAAATACAATGTATAAAATGTTAAAACCTCGAAGGAACAAAAGAAATTCAAAAGAAAACCCTAATCAAAAGGAAGGAAAGTGAAATTGAAATAATTTATAGATCATTAAACAAAGGATATAAATTTGAATTAAAACCATGAAGGCCACACTCAAAAACCCATTTACAAATGGCTGCCCAAAACTGTAGTCACATAACTACTAAATCTAGTCATATCGCTGCCCATGCAAAAAGTCATATGGCTGCCCACGGAAGAATACGTTCCCCAACTACGTTCCCATCGAGGTCCCATGTAAATATGACTAGAATCATAGTCATGTGATGACTATGGACTGTTCTAGTCACCAAAGTAGTTACTGGTGAGTCATATCCTCCCGATAGTCATATCTAGTCATATGGCCGTAGTCATATTTCGTATGCTCTCCTAGTAGTGAGAGATGCGAGGTTGTCTGAGAAAGTTGCAAAGTTTTGAATCAGTTCGTCATCCCGTTTCTAGATGTTGGGACATTTAGGAGTTGAAAATGATAGAATTGCCTTTATAGGCTTGGCTTGCCCATGCCGGGGAGCCAAACATCAGTGCTGAGCCTAATACCTCAGCTTCGGTGCCCTGCCTATCACCCGAGCTTCGGTGCCAAGCTAGACAAACGAGGCGGTGCTGAGCCTAGTGCCGAAGCCGAGCGTCCTGGTTCGGCCTACGATTGGGAGGTCGTCCCTCTTCCCAGGTCGTCTCTTTCTCCAGGTTGTCTCTCTCCCTTAGGGTTTTCGTTTCTCTCCCCAGGTCGTCTCTGCTCCAGCTCTTACGTTTCTCCGACGTTAAGCTTCTACGTTTAGCTTCTCTCGTTGCTCCCCCGTCACCTGCTTACTTTCCGCGTCCCTCTGTAAATTTTGAACTCTTGTGTGCATTTCTCTTGATTCACTTGTATGTCTCCATAGCTGCTTCTTGTATATGCGATAGGTCAGTGCGTTTAGGGCAGATTGCGCGATTGGCGGTACAGGGCCTGGAGAATGCATTACACGCTCCCTTGCATTTGTTCAGTTGTTGGGGTTGTGTGTGCTTCAAACTGGAGCTGCTCCAGCTTTCCTCAGGTAATTCTAACCTCTTTGTTATGCTTGATTTGCTTGATTGATTCCCATTGTTTTATGTTTGCTTGTTTCCTTGCCTGCTAGTTTGTTTCTTTAGGGTTTAGGGTGCTACTGATCAGAGGTGTTAGTATTGTTACATTAAGAACAATTAAACTTGTTAGAATTCTGTAAGAATTGTATAGGGTTCAAGGTGCTTATTTTCAGAATTGCTACAATTATTACAGACTTGCTACAGCTTGCTTGTTTGTATTGTTATAGGATTGCGCTACGATTGCTAGAATTGCTACAGAATTAGTAGTTTCCTTGTTTGCTGGTCTGCTTGGTTGAAATTCTGGCCATAAGGCAAGCATATTGTTCCTAATTTGTAATAAAATAGGGTTGGGAGATTTAGCATAGCACAAGGATTTGTCCAAGTGGAGGTGGGGTTCGAGTTATTGCTCAGGAGGGAGCTAGAATTTCAAGGAGAAGCACCCACGTTTTTAGAGGTACTCCTCACACTTTAGAATGTTACATTTCTTGTAAAAGCTACAAATTTCCATATCAATACACTGAATAGATCATGAACTCTAGAAAGATAATTATCTTCGAAATTAGTGAAAGTGCCCTGAAGTCGAAGATAATTATCTTCGATTCGAGGATGATTATCTTCGATTCAAGGATGATTATCTTCGACTCGAGGACGCATTATGTTTGACTAGAGGGGACTTATCTTCGACTCGAGGCTAGTTATCTAAGATTGGAGGATAGTTCTCATCGACTCCAAGAAATTTATCTTTGATACGAGGATAATGCTATTGCAATCGAGCACAATTATCTTCGACTCGAAGATATATCCTAATACCACTAGCGCATATGAGAACAAAACCATAACAAATACAAATCACAAACATAGAATTATCCTCGACTCGAAGATAACAATCAACCAACCCAATCAAGAATTGAAAATTTGAAATGTATGACACTTGGAACAGGAAAGTATCATCCCAAACCATACCATTATCCTCGACCCGAAGATAAATATCGATCGCTAACACAACGCGCAAGCAGAAACCATAGTACAAAAGTAACTCCCCGCACAAAAAACCTCAAAGATATCCTCGAGTCGAGGATAATTCTCAATGACAGATAACCAACATCTGTCTTAAATAGAATCTACTTCACACATATTAAAAATCAGCAAGCTTATCCTCGAATCGAGAATATAAAGTGTACCAAGTACATTGACAAAATTCACAATATCAATAAATTTCCACACCAGTATGATGCGCCGGCCTCTGCAAACCCATTACCGAGTCACAGCAGTCGTAAAATATTATCCTCGACTCGAGGATAACAGCGTCATATCCTCGACTTGAAAATATCAACCATCAACTGCACAAAAGATATCCCGGAGATACAATAGTAAACCTGATTGCCTTCGCGATTCTAGACAACGCAAGATTTATTTTTGACCCGAAGATACTCATAACTGAGTCCGCAATGCTAACAATGATTTCAGCTGAATTATAGTGAACCCAGACAAGTTTATCCTCGAGTCGAAGATAAAGTCCGCATACCTTACTACACCTAATGCATCCCAAACACAAAACCGATCCTCGGGTCGAAGATACTATAGTACTACACGATCGCTAACAAACCGTATTCCCAATGTCAGTGCACGACTATTCCAATGGCTCAAGCGGACACTTATGACTATTCCTCAACACTTCCATACATGGAGCCATTTGAGAATCCATTTGAGTCGGAGCCTTTTATCCCACCAGAGATGGAGTCGACCCACGGATCTCTGTGGAAATTCAAGGACTGCGTGGAAGCTTGGACATTCGGGGTGAGCTAGTTCAAGAAATATGTCTACCTGAAGCACGTTGAGAAAGGAGGTCCCGGATTCCTAGTGTGGAACAACAATGAGAAGGTCACAATCGTCGACTCCTACCACAGCGATTACCTTGTCATCACCCTCAACGAAATGGATGACAACGGCAAGAGTAAATCTCACCTCCACTCCCTGGTCATCAAAGTGCACGAGCATGGGCCGATGTTTGACATGGACGACCCAAGCTTCCATGAGCCAATCCGCGCCAAAGTTGAAGCAAGCTTTCGAGAAATTCAGCGACTGGAAAAACGCTAAAGCAACAATCGTGTCGCGAAAGCTCTACCAGATATGGATGTCGCTGGACAAACACGCGGGTAGACAATCAACGAGAACGCCCGCCTCAGCAATCCGAGAAAGGCGCCCTCGCAACCCAGAAACTCGCGATGAAAACAGATCCCAGTCGGGAACACCACGTGGAGGTAGTCGTGCCAGTGGGGGTAAGAGAGCCCGCTCAAACCCCCGAGTGTCAACAGCTGAAGATGCTCCGGCAATTGAAGTGAGGAAGAAGAGGAGGAATTCAACAAATGCCGCACGACCCTCAACCGCTGGTAGCTCAAGTTCCGCATTGACGGAGGTGCAGAGAAGACCTACCGAATAGCCAATGCCAGCAGCAGAGTACCTAAAGTTCGCGCAACAACGCAAAGAGTTCTGGGAGCAACACGGTGACTGCTACATCTTTGGCAAGGACGCAAAATTCTCGATATCCATCAACCAGTGCTTTCCAGCACATGAAGAGTACATCATCCGAAAGCTGGAGAAGCATATGCTGGAGACGTGCAAGACTAAGCTCCTTCAACTTGCAGACATCAAGCAGCAGCACGTCGTGTGCCTCACTCTCGTCGACAATGACCTGAAGTTGCTAAAGAAACCGCCTGCCAAATGGGAGGACATCCAGCTTGGTAAATTCATGATTATTGACGGCCAGCACAGCATTACAGCTTCAAAGGAGCTTCAACAAGGGCATTGTGACGAGAAGCGGCGTGAAGAGCTCAAAACGTGGGATGCCTACATCGTCTGGACATTGGACCCGCTGAAGCTGCACAACATCTCAAAATTCTATAACACCACCAATCACCTCGAACACGCCCAATCAACATGGGGAAACCAGATCATTAGCGGCCGTCTAATGTAGATACACTTCGAACGGCCAACCATGATTGGGGCAAAGGCACGGGTCGGGGGAACAAGGCGATCCAAACACCATATAAGTGGCAGGTATATACTATCACATTGTATGAGTAATTATCCTCGAGTCGAGGATAAGGCCTCACGCTCTTCGTTGAATAGCTCAAATTCCCAAACATTCATATCATTACCCCATCATTTCCTAACTGTATGTAATCTCGTAATGTGCTCCTGAGACTAGCGGTTTGCACATCAAACTTAGAGCCAATATCCTCGACTTGAGGATAATCACATCAATGTCTGCGTCTTACATCAGATATAATCTTGACTGTTTTGCAGACCTTCGTGACCATGATCCTCAGTCGATTTCAGAGTATCAACCTTAACAAAGAAGGAAACAACGTCAAGGGGATCGCTGATATCAAACATGAGGTCACGATCATGACGCTCGAAGACGACCACTACGCCATATGGGAGAGTTTTCTGACCAGATACACCGACGGGGATATCGTCAATCTGGATACGTCCTTGCCTTACAAACAGAACAAGGGCGGAGAGAAAAGGTATGAATTGAAGTGCGAGTTCTTCAAGCGTATGGGGCACTTCACAGACGACGACCTCAAGACTTACGTGCAACATCTGCTTGGGAGGACCCCAATAGAACGCTGCCATACCCCAAAGTCTCCGTTCTGAAATCGAAAAAGCCGGTACTGGACAACTACTATGCAAGTGAGTGGATTGAGCGTCGGAAGCGCAAGAAGGTCATTCTGGAGGAGTTGGTGAATGCTGACAAGTCCCTCACATTTGTGAAGGACGACGGAAATATCGATAGGCAGAAATGGAGAGACTGGAAGAAGACGTGCTCTTTGTCCTCTGCGACATGGGACTTTCTTCTTGCCACTCCCAGAAAAACTTACTTTGCGATGCGCCGGACAAACAAGGCGGTCAACCAGCGGGCGGACGAGATGAGGGACAAATTCATAGAGTTGAGAGACATGTTCAGTCGCTTTGTTTCGCTCAAGACAAACGTACCAAAGCAGACTGGCAAGATTCAACTTCGTGCCCATGACGGACCGTCCATGGCGTTTGTCATGAATCCAGCGTTGTGGGACTATGCTCCCAATACCAGGCCTTTGAGCTTTGGGATTGCGGATCTCCGGGTCGTTTCAAAGCACAAAAACTCCGACAACCCGGTCGCTCCGGCTCCGGTTTAACCATTCCTCGAGAAGCTCCACCAGCTGAATGACCCGTCAATAGAAGAGCCCAAAGTATGGCTCTGGATTACGGCGGACACATGGGATGACGGAGCGGCAATTGCGTTCATCGGTGTTCATTTCAAGGACTGGGAATACAAGCAGTCCGTCTACAAGGCATGCAAAGCTGAGCGGCTGTATGACATTCCGATTCGGCAAGCTGCGCTGCCCTCCGTTAATCTCCACTTCTTTTATCAGCGAGATGTTCCGTTATACATTCTTGGGCTCATTAAGCCAGAGTACATTGCAGCCAATATTGCCTACTTCAATGATTCCCGCGAGAACCACAAGTCCAAGTTTCGATCGAAATCAAGCGAGCTGTCAAACCTTGTTCGACCTAGAAGTAGAGAGTTAGGGTTTTAGAGTAGCTAGGAGTAGCCTGAATCTCCATAAATGAGTGGGAGTGACCATAATGGCACATTTAGTTATTTATGTAGAGGAGGTACTTGCGCGCGCTGTAGAGTTATTGCTAGGGTCCGGTTTTGACGAGCACCGGAGTCGAGCTGACGTCAGAAGATCGTCAAGGTGAAAACCAAGAGGGCGCGAGACTCGAAAATGGTGCGGGACGGAGAGGAGCACGTGGAGGAGATCCGGACTTATGAGCAGGCTCTCCGGAATGCAGGACCAGAACTGGAAGACATCCCCTTACGAGAATCGGAGGAGGACTTCCTCAAACCGGTCAGGGAGGCATTAGAGACGATGGAAGGTAAGTACCGTCCCATCTGTACTTCGATGAAGGAAGTTGGGCGTGTCATCCGGAGTACACAGGTGGAGAGGTACCCGGAGATCGTCCAGAAAATGAGGGAGGAAGTAGACCAGCTCCGGAGGAAAGCATTGGAAAGGAGCCTGGTACTGATAAGGCAACAGGATGAGATCCGGGCTCTGGAGGAGCAGAAGTTGCCCACTTACCGGCAACTCGCGTCGCTGTTCAAACCGGATGGGGAGGCCCAGACGGAGGCCCGGTTGTACCGGGAGAAGGTGGTCGAGGCCGGATTGGACGGTGCTGCCCGAGTGACGAATGTGGTAAAGAAGTACGCCGCAAGGGTCAAAGCAGGGTTGGTGGAATTCCGGAAACTACTGACGGAGCATCAAGCAAGATTCCCATCCGGGTCCGAACCGGATGAGAGGGTAGCAAATCAGAGAGGTATGAATGCACCCTTAGCCAGTAGTGAATTGTTGGCCACATTCCATGTATCGCAGGATGCACCCAGAATGGGGGAGATGGATAGGATGATGGCCGGAGGCCAATCCACTCCCGAACAGACTTCAAGACCGGCTGCGAGTCCGGTGGTGAGTATGCCGCGGAGAAATCCGGATGCCAGTATCGGAGGGGACCAATCGGAGGCCAGCCTGACTAATTTGGCAGACCAAGCTGCTGATTTGGCGGAAATCGGAACCACCCCGGGTAGGAAGTTAGGACCCGGGGAAGACCAGGAGGTAGACGGCCAACCTGATGTAGGTGGCCAGGAAGACCGGACGGATGCCGGTGAGCCAAAGGAGTGCGAAGTGGATGCGGGCGAACCGGAGGAACACGAGACCCAGGAGGACGAGCCGGATGGGAGTCAACCGGTGTCCGAGGGGGAAAGTGACCAGGGGGAAGGCCGAGAGCGCCGGTCCAAGAAGAAGGAGGATACTTCTCCGAAATCCAACCAGGAAGAGGACGGGGGCTCTGAGGGCGACAAGGTCAGTGGCCCGGAGGGGCAGGAAGATCAGTAGGATCCGGGTTGCAGTGTGAACCGGATCAGGCTAGGGAGTAGGCATTAGGGTAGGTAGACTAGCCCGCGTGTGAATGGGACTTTTTCGTGGTAGGTTAGGCGCTTTTGCCAGTAGGATAGGATTGGGATCTTTTGGATGTGATTTCCCTTGATTTCCGGATCACGGGATGTAGGATCTGGGCGGGAAATCCGGTCCAATGGTTGAGGACCACTACTTGCCCAGGAATGCTTGGCATTCTTGGGGTCTTCTTGTATTACTGTTTCCCTAAAAGCAAACTGCTGTAGAGCATTATCCAAAAATTAGGTATGTGTTGTGGAGTTGTTTGTGGAAAGGTACAGTTGTCAAGAGTCCCTTCGTAACCAGGTAGACAGTCCGGGTCCTCGAGTGATTCGGGCAGTACGGTAAGTACCCGGGATTAGGAGTTTTGTGAGTATAGCCGGAAGGTAGTGAAGTTCCCATCACTTGAATCAGTAGGGAGGGGTGTGTCTTTCTATCAAGCACCACTAATGTGAATGGAGAACCCTCTGAGGGGAATCAGAGGTTAAACGAAACCGGATCAGGTCATAACGGTGGATCGGGGGAGAGGATGATTAGTAAGAAGTCCTCCCCGGAAAGATACCGGATCTAGTCGTAACCGGGTCAGTCAGTAGGTGAAGGCCCGGTTCAGTAGAAAAGAGGGATTCAGCTAGTGACAGAGAGAGAGAGATCACCAGTCCGGGACCATCTCCGGAAACTTCCCACTTCACAGAGTCTCTGCGGAACGATAACCCAGAAATCACCTCTACGAGCGTTCTTAATACGAAAAAGTGCGTTCTAGGGGAATATCCGGTATCACGTGCTTTGACACGAGCTGCGGATGGAGTTCTACTTGGACATCATTCAGAACTTCACTTCTCCGGGGGAAAACTTCTTCGGCATCTACACGGGTGCCAAGTGCATGCTGGCAGCATAGGTAGTGCCTTTCACAATTGGTAGACTGTTATCTTCGACTCGAAGATAATTCCAATCGATTTAATGCCTGCACTGCATGTTTGTTGGTTCACATCTGTACATTTGAAGTGCTATTTCCCAAAGATTTTTGCTCTCACTCCTCCCCTATCTTTGGGTCGAGGATAAGTCTCGAAGCTCAACCACCTATAGCGTGCCCGCTCTTCATACAGATCACTAACCACTCGCTTGCTGATTCTGCAGATGTATGGCTTGCACTACTACGGGATCGCCAGCAATGTGGGATTACACAAACTCAAATCCCTGACGCAGAAGGACAAGAGCCTGGACATGAAGGACTTCATGTTCGGTAATTCCCCGTACATGGGGAATTACATCAAGCCCGTTACAGCGGCAATCCTGCGCTCCAGCGACGAGCAGTCATCACCCCCTCCTGCACAGTCTAGTGATGCAGGACGCCAGCAGGTGGAGGACGCCAATGCGGAGCTGGACCGTGACAAGGAGGACCGTGACCGGGCGGATCTTGAGCGCAACTAGGAAGAGGAGGACGTCTATGAGGAGTTCGACCAGTACGGGACTTTCTGGCGGGCATAGCGAGGAGGAAGATGATGGAGAAGATGAGGACGGCTCGTCCAGGGATGGAGCTTCCGACAAGGATGTCAATCCCGACTTCACGACGAAGAAGCCTCGGGCGGCAAAGAATCAGACTCCCTAGAGACCTAGGGCCGTAGCAAGTCAATCGGCCTATAGTTCTCCTGCCCCGGATCCTCGAATCGAGGATACTTGCGCCATGGCTTCTCCTCCTGCTCCCCCTACTCCTCACCAATCCGAAGAAGCAGCGGCGCCAAGTTGTTCTGGTCCTCCTCTCCCAAAGCGGAGTCGGGACAAGGGAAAGGCGATCGCTGACAAATTTGCTTCCGCTGCTTATATAGAGCTCAGCGACTCCGACGACGATCAGCCAGCACCATCTGCTTTAGTTGCAAGAGTTGTCTCAGAACCGAGCGCTTGCCCTGCGCCGTCGTTCACCAGTGAGATAGAACGCATTGAAGAGCAAATTGCGAAGCTGAAAGTACTTAAAGGCAACTCGACCGTTGTCGATGGCAAAGAGAACGACTGCGTTGCTTACGAGCTTTCCTGGTGGGAAGAGAAACTAGCAAGGAAGAAGCTGAAGAGGGAGAATGAGGAAGCCTTGATGAGAAAACTTCAAGAGTTGGAGGCACCTGAGGCAAAGTGTAAACTGCAGTACGATGAGGTGCTTGCCAAAGCCAAGCAGGATGTAGAGGCCGAAGCCAAAGCGGAATTTATGGCAGAGTTGAGGGCCAAGTACTTGAACGACCTTAGGAGCTTCCAAACCGCGGGTTCTTCTACTCCATCTGCTGGACCCTTCAATTTGGCGGTGAGCACGACCTCTGCTACCCAGGACTCGGCCCTCCACCTTCCCGCTTACGATGCTCCTCGTGATCCTCGACCCGAGAATATGTCTTGCTCCTTGCCTGCTCCAGCTGCGGCTGCATCTACTCCAGGGTTTCCTGCTTTTCGGGATCCTGTTGGCAACGCTCCTCCTCAGGCTCAACTAAACGATCATCATGAAGAGATCCTCGCGCGTACCTCTCCGGCACACCACCAACCTCAAGTCGAGGATTACTCTAGAGATCCTCGAGTCGAGGATAATGTGGACATCCTCGAGTCGGGGATACTGCTGTGCCTCCTCTAAGTCCCGAGGATGCCTCCTTCGCCTTGCCTCCTGCGGCCGAGACTCAATTCAATGTTGTGCGCTCGACTCCCCCGCCTGCCAATGCAGAAGTCAACGGCTGTCCTCCAGCTGCCTTAGATGAGGAGCTGGTGGACTATGAAGATGACGCTCTGCTGCTGCAGCCCGAGCCGGCACTGATCGTACGCGCCGTGGAGTTCATTGACAGCGACTCACACACTCTCCTAGATCAGGTACACTTCCATGACCTTTCAAACCCTTATGAATATTGATGAGTCGCCGGGATGCCACTTGACGGAAGTAATTTACAACCTCCATCAATCTGTCATTGCCCGTATGTAGACTCTTATTTCTATTCATTCTGGTTGACAGGAGGGAGTGCCTCGTCTGTGAATGTGTGGCGCTGTCGACCCGCCCCGTTGCGACAGCCTTCTGTAGGATAGTGTAGATTCACGGCTTCCGGATGTAGTTTTGTGATGTGTGCATAGCTGCCCCTTTGGCGACATTTTTTTACCGGATGATTGTATAATATATTCACTATGTAAATTTAATATATGAGACGCTCATTTTTTGTATATCCTTGCCTAATGTCTTCTTATTTTCCAAATTTTTGTCCAGCCGACATTGCTTAAAAGTGTGCTCCGTCCGCTGCCCCTGAAACCATCACATGTGGAGGGTGTCCTGCCCTCACTTAGTGGGATGAAATGCTTTGCCCCACTCTCTGGCTACCCTGTCTCTGCTTCTGCGTTCAATCAGGTAACTCCACTTGTTCTGTGTTTGCCTTGATCAGGGTGTTCTCCATTTCCAATGGGGCTGTTATCGACAAGGACAACACCCTCCTCATAGACGATTCCCCCGAGAAGAGTGTCTGCAATGAGGCCGGAAACGCAATTTTCTTAGAATCTTGGTCCCGTTCTAAAACTAGAGACAACTTTTTCATGGGGTCTCTGGCTCCGTGGCTTCGCACTCCTCCTGTGATCCGGGTCGGCTGCGTGCGTACATGGAGGATAATCGGATCGGGCGTGGTCCGCTTGAATCGTCTGATCCTCTCTACGCCCACATCCGTCGTGGGCTCAATCAATCGTTAGCCTTTTTCCGGCCAATTTTACGACTTCCCGGGGATTCGTTAGTTCAGGGTCGCCTTGTTTTGTAGGAGTGACGTTGTCTGGGTCTTCGAACTGTAATTACATTTTGTATCATTAATTTTGTACGCCACCTTGTATAAATATAATGTGTAAATCGGAATCATGTAGATGCTCATTGTGTTTTCAGGACTTATTGCATGTGTTTGTCTTCTCTCGTGTTTGTCTCGATCTGGGACATAGATCCTTCATTCTAGGATGATGTGTTGGGCCACCGGCCGTTGCATTTCATGCCTTCACCCCCCTGATCATGTTCTTTCTTCAGGCGACCGGTTTCACGGTGTACCGTCCCCCCCCTAAGCAGCTCCTCACGAGTAGTCTGCAGTCGGGATCGAGCGCATCGTTCCCCAGAGGATCCGAGTCTGCGGGAGGTAGCTGCTGCCCCTCCCAGTATTCAAGGCCCTACGTCCTCTGCTCGGCCACGGACGCTGCATCAGCTGCAATGGACTACTCCGAGAAGAAGAATGAGGAGGATGGCGTCGTCAACAACCCTCCCGATCGAGGCCCTGTCAGAACCCCGTGAGCTCCCCATCGCCGCTGAAGCGCTCTTCGCCAGTCCGATGTCGCTCTCATTCGCCAACTCCGCGTTCCGAGTCCACCCCTCACAGGAAGTTGTCCGGAGGCCCTGATGGTGGCGCTGGGGATCCTCGCCTCGACGATGACGAAGCTCCGCCGGTGCGTCCTCCTTCACCTGGACCAACTATAAGCGGGCCGGCCCGCTGGGACGGGAGTCACAAGCGTCCGGCCCCTTTGCCTTCTTCAAAACATGGTCAGTGTCCTCGGATCGAGGATAATTTGCGCCCGGCCCCTTTGCGTTCCCCGAATCCTGCTCAGTGTCCTCGGATCGACGATAATTTGCCCCTGGCCCCTTTGCGTCCACCGCGGAGTGGTGCATCTTCTGGCTCAGCCGGTCCGGTCCCCGGTCGTCTAGTGCTGCGTGATGCTCGTTGGCCCGAGGACTCAAGATCCATGGGTGTCGGCTATCCAAACCTACGCTCCACAAACCGAGTGAAGGCTCCTCGGTCTACCCGATCATTGGAGGACTACGACATTCCGCCGCGCCGTGAAGGAGATTCTCGCCTGAAGGCTATCCTTCGAGGCCTGGCAGAGGTGAAAGCGTTGGAGGAAGCGTTGGAGGCTAAGAAGAATCGTCGTAGTGGAGGCAAGGATGGCTAGCTTAGAAGGTCATGTGTTCCCCGTAGTAGTTGTACGTCACTTACTGTTGTGTCACTAGCTCACTATAAATATTAGCTGTCCCCACAAAACCCCATAAACATTTGATACCTTGATAGCGTACGGTTGTTCTTGTGTACCACCGTATGTTGTTCTTGAAAACCTATATCGCCAAGGGCATATTCAAATATCTCATGTCTATAACTGTATCATGATCTACTAGTACTAGTCATATTTGTATACTCTAGGACGCATTATCTTCTAAACCTGTGTACATGAGCACGGTTCTGGAAATTCCCACGCTCCCATACATCAAATAATACGTGCGAACTTCCACAAAGTAGATGGCATTAGTGTGCTCTTCATACTTTTCACTTCAAATGTGCTTAATTGAATGGGTTGGTGTATGGAAGTCTCAAAATGTGCAAATTGTCTCATTTTAATGAGCATTAAAGTCCTTTGTTTATCGTTGATTGGAATGAGCTCAAAGTAACTACTAACTACTCAAAGTAACTACTACTTTCTTTTATTTCATCAATGAATCTAATTCGACCTTTCTTTATCTTTGGCTTCAACAACTATCCTTGAAAGGACGCCCGCAATAGAGGGTTGGGAGTCTCAAAATGACCATTTTGTGTCATTTTAATGAATATTGCCTTTCATCTATATATAATTTCGACACTATTTTTATATATATAAGGTAAAATAATTTACTATTTTTAGGTTCATTAAGGTGTATTACACCTATATCCTATGAATATATCTAGAATTCCAGAAAATTGGTTTAAAAAAACCATACATTACTCATATCAAATTAAAATTACTTTGTAGGTCCCATGTATAAAAGACACCCCACATATTTTGGGTGAACGTGGTGATCTATTATGTTGATAATTATTTTCCTAGAAGAAATCAAAATTTAAGTTTCCTTAATATAAATTTGTAAATTTGAACAACAAATATGTTAATTACCCCTTTAGCGGAATGTGCATTTGCATATCGCGGGGTTTGTTACTTAATTTAATTAGGATTCAATAATTTGTCATCGTTGTCTTCAATTTAATTTGTACAAATAAGTAAGACATCTAAATGTTTATATTGTAAGAAATTTTCCATAATCGGTGATAATTGATAAATAGACTACATGATGGTGAAATTCTTAAGTACTATCCTAGGTACTTAATTACCCTAAATCATGTCCTTGCCTTAACCTTTCATATGATAATTCATTATTCATATGATAAGAGTACAGTCATGACGTACATAAGATATACTTCATGCATATGCTATGATTGAGCTCGATGTACTTGTAGGAGGGGGATGCATCATGAATGCAAATCATTAATGCTTGGATGAAAATCAGTAATGCTTCGATGAAAATCATCAAATGAATGTTTAGGTGAGAAGTATCTAATTTTTTGGCGGTTTGTCACTACGTTGTTGTCCTCTCTAAATAATGATCCTATTTAACTATACTTCATTATGTGTTTTGCTAATAAAAAATGAATAGAAGTATGCGATCGCAGAACGAAAGGCACACCGCGTGCAGTCACAAATCAGGACTGAATAAGATGTCCAGCGTCTAGGGTAGTTTCAAAGTGCTTGGCTGATCAAGTTAAGGGAGAAGAACAAAATAAAGGAATAATTTCATCGTTTGCATATGTATATCACGTTTCTAGAATAAACAGGAAGAACCTTATGTACTTGAATGAAATACCATTTGAGATTTTGTACTTATTCTATAATACTCAAATGAATTTTTTTTAATGAATATTTTTGGTTATGGTCAAAACGATATAGAATTATTGTCTTCCTCAAAAAATTCATAGTATGGATTTTTCTAAGAGTTATATTTCAGCTGAATTGATTTTAGAGTAATATTTAAGCTGTAAATGGGAAGTTGTTCTTCACCTAATAGATTTTCAATTTATTTTGTAATTCAACACTATTATAGTTTAGGGTCAACAAGACGAAAAGTTATTTCTTTAACCCATATAAATGCCTATAGTAAACCCTTCTAAACAAGGCTTATATGTATTAATAGATGATTCTAGATTTTGAACTTCGAAAAGCAACTTTAACGACTGAGGGTACTAGGGTGTCCATGGAATTGACGGTGCGAGAAAAATGATTCTCAATGACTATTTAGAAGATTATTTTGGAATTGATATACAAATGAAAGTTCTAGATTTTGAATCTTAAATTCTAATCCATCCATACGGTTTGATTCACTAATATTACCATCAATATTTTATACTTAAATCTAGAAGTTAAAATTTGTTTAGCGAACATGATAACGATTTGAATCTGTTAATTGATTAAAGTGTTGACGTTTAGGAGTTAATCTATGGTGCTTTAGTCGATGCACTATAATGATGTTATATTTGTGGTTTGTTGCATCACATGCATTCAAAGGTTCATTTATGGGGTATGAAGCCAAATGCGATTATTCTATGATATAAAATAATACCCATAGTATATTCTATGAATATTATTTGAAATTATTTTGAACTCCTAATCCTAAAAGTATGCATATTTTGCATGATGTACAGATTTCATCTATAGTTTCACATCCATCATGCACTTTTAGCAGTGTGATTTTTTAACTGAATTTTTAAATGGGAAGTTCACATCATGTATGCGTGCTCCGATCAGAAAGGAAATATTTTAAAAAAAAAAATTGCCTCATTTTGTGCTGCACTGTTTCATGCAAAATTTGGAAGGTTTTGGTTTGAAAGTGTTGTTGAAATATAAAACTCTTAAAATCAAGCATCGAAAATGTCTCAAAAAATCAGTACACCTAGAGTACTACATTATAACCCATCACAACAAATTTCATCTACATACTCTCATTCAATATATTATTCATAATTGAATTCAATTTTATTTTTTATTTTTTTTATGTTCCAACGTGTTTTAGAAAAATATGAGTAATAGCAATTATAGATCTAACTGTATAAATAGACTCTAAAATTCAAATTGTATAACTTTTATGCTTCTTTGCAAACCTCCCTAAATTGGACATAGGTGAGGACGTTTAGGGGTTAAGCATCCTATATTATTAATAATATCACTTGACCATTCCACTCAGACACCCACTTGCTTCACTTAATATTATAGTTATTACACACTCTAAATTGGAACAGAAGTTTAACATGAATTATTAAATCATAAAATAGTTAAAATAAGAATTGGTAATTTAATGATTAAATTAGTATCCTAGTAGATTGCTCAAAAAATTAACCATTATGTAATGACTATGTGTCTAGAATGGGATTAATTAAGTCATCAATATACATAGTATATACATTAGGCATACTAAAATTATATCAGAAATGAATACACATATAGGCATTTAGGAATGTTGGAAAACCGTACTTCTTAGAAAAGGGTTAGAGATACATATATAGAATCTCCGGCCTATTTTGGGGGCAACGTGAATAAATTGTCTATTTGTAATGTCAATCTACTAGTGTCCACCAGACAAACAATACTACAAAATACTTTGATCATAATTATCAACAGGAAAATGTTGAAAGATCGTGGCACGCATTTCTTTGTATTTTATTAGAAGTTTGACGTAATTGCATTTGGAGGCCCCTCCAAAATTGTCAACAGCTCTCCGTCGCACGAAATTTATGGCAATTACTACAGAATTTAATAGGCTTAGAAAAGGACTTGCATGATAGTAATACGAGGTTGTATGAGAAAGTTCAAAGGCTTAGAATCTATAATTCTTCGTGAAAAATGGTTGGACGTGTCGAATAATTCCAAATAGAATTTAAGATTTTATTTTTAACCTTGTTTTTGATAGAATTACCTTTATTAGTATTGATGCACCCTTTGACGCGCGAGCCTTCATTTTCTAAACGTTGTATAAATTCTGACGTGTCCCTTCACCTTATACGATGATATTTTTCATCTATCCAAAAGTCTCTGGATTCTTGTACTTGTTTTATCCTCCATTTGTACGGTATGGATCTTCAAAATAAGATGATGTGAATTTAAAAAAAAATACAAAATAAGTTCTTGGAGTGGTTTCTGTGAAGTTTCACTCTTAGTTAAGGAAGTGAGACCTTACACATGATTTTCCAATATAATTATAGTCAAACAATGGAGACCTTACCATCATGTATTGCGTGTTATTCCAATTTCATTACAATATTTTTCAATGTTTGTTTATTTTTCTGGGACTTTTAATTAAGTTTCAAGCAAAAACCATACAAAATTAATTGAAAAATATCGAGAATAATTTTGATGAAACCAACTGTACAGACAGTTCTCTTTATGTTGACAATTACAACTTTGCTTTGTACATCAACTCCATTTTTGTTTTTCATCAAACATTTTAAAACAAATCTTTGAAATTAGTGCAAGTGCCCTAAAGTCAAAGAGAACTATCTTCGACTCGAGGATAATTATCTTCGACTCGAAAAGAATTATCTTCGACTTGAGGATGATTATCTTTGACGCGAGGATTCTTATCTTCGAGTCGAGGATAATACTATTCCACTTGAGCACATTTATCTTCGACTCGAAGATATATCCTAAAACTGCCAGAGAATATTATAACATAAACCATCACAAATACCAAGAACAGACATAGGTTTATCCTCGACTCGAAGATAAAAATCAACCAACCCAATCAAGAAATGCTAATCTCAAATGTACGATATTGGCACACGAAATTATCATACCGAACCATACCATTATCCTCGACCCGAAGATAAATATCCGCCGCAAACAATTGGCGGAGCCCAAATCCTTAGTACAAAAAGTGACTCTACGCACAAAAACCCACGTAGATATCCTCGAGTCGAGGATAATTTTCAATAACAAATAACCAATACCTATCCTACATGGAACTTTAAATTAAATTTGTTGAAAACCACCAAGTTTATCCTCGACTCGAAAATATAAAAGGGTCCTGAGTAGATAAACGCAATTCTGAATGAGAATAATTTGCCCTACTACGGCCTGGCGCCGGCATGTAGAAAACCATCTCCAAGTCAGAGGAGTAGTACACTATAAGAAACCAGTGTTTTTGATCATGTCTTAAAAACAACGTGTAGACATGGTGTACCATGTGGTTTAGCATAGCAAATATCAGAACCATCCTGTCATGTCTTTAACAACGCGTAGACATCCATGGATGTCTATCGTATTTCGGAGGCTAAAAGGTGTGACACGTGAGCACCACGTCAACACTACATCAGCGGCAAAAGGACGGGCAGTGCCACGTCGGGATGGAGTTCATCCTCCCCCTGGGTGACGTGGAAGAAAACGTGGTCCCGCCACATTCCGACGTGGCAGCGGGAAATTCCGACGTGGACCCGAGAAATTCCGACTTGTCACCCGGGAAATTCTGACATGGCATGCCACGTCAGCAGTGGCATGGGCTTTTTTCATTTCCGCCGCATGTTTCCCTGGACGTCTCCTGGGACATCACTGTGTTTCAAGAGACATTCGCGCATAGACGCAGACGTGTCCTGCGAGAGCTCTGCGACAACATGTACTGTGTGGTGGTGTTGGTTTATGCGGACATCCCTATGTCTCGCACAACATAATGAACTTGGCATGGCTATGTATGTCTGCACGTTCGCGTGCCCTACGCCTGGGCATTGCGGATGTCCTGGCTTATGTGTACATGAATGTCTTAGCGCGTTTTTCGAGACATCTCTTCGGACGTCGTGTTGCTCACGTTCAGTCTTTGAGGACGATCAAGATGACGTGCGCCTTGTTATCCAAGACGTGGCAATTTTTTTTTAGCTTGTCGTAGCAGAGGTCTAGCGAACGTCACTATGCAATCGTGCTCATGTTGTCTAGGTCGTCTTGCAGAAAATCCATTGCGGTGACGTGGATGTTTTTGGTAGACATCATCATGATAAGAGAGTCGTCCCACAGAACATCCGGAGGTCGTCTCACACGTGTCACGGAAGACATCATCGTCATCGCAAAGACGTTGTCTATAACATGTCGCGTCATTTATGAACATGTTACAAAAGACACGATCATAGACATCCTTGAGTCGACCCTGAAAACATCCTCACGTCCTGTACCGTGTGTTGTGAGATACAACCGCGCTAAACGTAGAATTCTCACGAGCATAGTCACGTCATTCGGCAATCGTGCCTATGTTCTCAGGGACGGCTTACGAAACATGAACTGCGTCACGAATATTGTTTGTGGAAGCCATCATCATGATAAGAGATTTGTCCCAGCTAACATCCCCAGGTCTCGTAACACGTGTCACGGAAGACATCATCCTCATCGCAAAGACGTGGTCTAGAATATGTAAGATCTTTCAGTCCGAAACCGCTCCAAGATTGAAGAAGCCGTCACGCCGAGCACCTCCCGTTCAAATCAAGTCATCTAAGCACATGGCTTGCTTCACTAAGTATCGACCGTATGGATAAGTTCATTACGGACTTCCAACATCGTTATGTCAATTTGCACATTTGGAATGGATGCGCTGATCAGGTCCAGAATTAGGCGAGACAAAACCGAGGACGGCATTAGCACAAAAGGAGCAAACTACTAGTTTGGGACGAGGAAAACGCGAGGACGAATTGGAAAGGCGAGGATGAAATGAGCAGACGATGAGCGGATGACACTGCGTCAATGAATGAATAACGTCGTGGCCGACGCGCGCCCCAATGTAGCTTGTCGGCGCCGACGGGCTGCGACCGGCGACCGGCGACCAAGTCGTCATGAATGCTGCTAGGCTGGTAGTGGACTACATCCACGGCTCATAGAGCTGACTGCTTCTCGGGTCATAGAGTATAGAGGTAAAACTTTAAGTATAAAATAATATATATTTATATATATTTCAAACAAACACACTTGTTATTCAATGTTTTTGGGACAAACTAATAAATGAACACCACCACTTGCATTTCGTAGATAACACTAAAGTGTACCCTGGCTTGGTCTAGTCCTATTCTTTTGAATGGGTCAAGATACCACTTTCGTAGAGAAGCTTGATTTCATTGAAGCTAAGTGTTGGTGCATGCATGAAGAGGTCAAATTTGGGATCTCTATTGCAGACCTTGATAAGTACATAATAAACATGTTTGCAGTAGCTGAACGATCCGCCTTTCTTCCCAAACTGTGCCATAGTCCCTTTGAATGCCGGACAATTGCATTCCGGGTGAGAGCTTAGCGTTATCTAATATTGGGTGACCTTGGGTGGTGCTCTAGAGTCAAGAGAAATGATACACCCATATCCGTGATGGGGTATCATCGTTACCTTGACGATCTTAGCCTTTAGAATCAGTGCTGAGTCAATGCTCAGACGTTGCTTGTTGAATGGAACATTGGTTTGACGTCGAATATTTTTGGACTTCCGTATGCGAGGATAGTCATCGGCATTCTCTGGAACTGGGACAGCAGATAGATCGTGTGGAAGAGCTATGGTTGAGAAGAGCCTCCTTGGCGATACTTGCTCTTTCTGGGGTAGCTGGAAGCCGGCTACCTCCAGGTCTCGAATCTCGCTCCGCTTGAGGTTCGTGCCTAGTTTTACAGACTAGACATCAATGATTGGCGGCCTTGGCTCTGTTTTGGAATATTGAGTCACCCACTTCCGTCGCGTACCCTTCACACACCACTCAATATCATCACAGCAGAAGAAGAATTGGACGGTCACTTCCCTGCCCAACTTCAAGTTGAGCCATTTACTGGTGTATGTTGGAGCAGGGGTACTCTTGGCATTCCGTACAATCTTCGCCGTACATTTCTTCTTTGTCACAGCTCTCTGCGCCCAGCATGCCCTGGAAGATTCTTTGCGGACCTTTGCAATGTGCCAAATTCTCTCATTCACCTTGGTCTCCTGGACAGATGTAACCCAATTAATCCCACCTTCCAAAGCTGGTGATGCGCCGTCAAAACTAGGCGTTGCATCCACCTCTTCCACATTCGCATCGCTTTCTTTGGATATGACAGGGAGAGGCGCCCGTGGAGCCAACGCGGCCCTTTTGGATGCTCAAGGCCGAGAGTAGTTCACAGTATCTGGCTTGTGAGACTCACCATCAGCTCCAAATGGCACGTCGGGCTTCCGCTTGAGTGAGCCAATCACCTCTTCTCCTTCAAGATAAGGATCGCGGGTGCAGAATTCATCGGCACCTGGCATCTCTAGCATGACGTCCTTTAGCACCTTTGGGTCACCGGTGACTCTGGCACGGTGATGGGCATTTCTAAGCTTGAGCTCTTCTTTGCTCGGTCCTGTGCCTCCATTGTCTCCCTTTAGGAATTGATAGTAAGCCTCAACTTGCATGAACGCTTGAATGTAGTCGTCTACCGTAGCCGTATAAAGGTCGTTGCATCTGTTGCCGGACGCTTGGAGCCACTTGTTAAATGAACACTTTCATCGAGGTTGCATGAGGGCATCTCCGCAAGTTCGTCTTCATCAAGGTCCTGTGGAAAGCACGTTTCAGTTGTGTCAGATGCTAATATTTCGTATTTATAAATCCATATAATTTACAAATGTGGAATACTTACCAATTGCATGAAGCCGCACCACTGCCGGTATCGAAAGTGCTAAAAATTAAGCAAGCTACAAGTCAAGGCTCCTCAAAGACGTCTCCGACGCAGCTCTAGATGACAGCCACCAAGCAGGGATAGCTAAGTATCTCGTCTCCGCCTTGGCCATGGTTGTGGAGTCCCGGTACTGCATGCACAAACGCTTGTGATGTTCTCGAAATTCTTCCGCAATGTACTGTTTGTTATGCTTTTCAAAGGATTGTGACCAATGAAAGAAGCAGATGTGCATAGTCATAAGTCTTCTTCTGATGGTAAGAGAAAATGTAATTCTGGTTGGTGGAGTCACACCAAGCAGTCGCCCAGGGCGGCATAGCTCTTAATGCCCCCGTCCGTAGAAGCTCGTGTCTCAGATATCTGCAGAGTTTTGTACACATGGTGAAGACTCCGTACGGGACACATTGAACAAGATGCCAACAATGATCAGTAGGAAGGTTTTATATCGATGCCGCATGGCAAATCGTCTGTGCGCTGGCCATTCGTCCCATTTTGTTGACCGACTGAAATGAGACGTGCCTGTGAAGCTTTCCATGTATGCTTTCTCCTAGACCTTGCAACGCCACTTGAGCAAGTAGGTCGGAAGCGAGTCGTAATTCACCGGCTGGAGATCCAATAACAGTAAGAGGTCGTTGAGTATCTTAAGAGCCTCATCCTCTAGCTGCAAAATTGAACGAGTGGAACAAACTGAGTCCAGACCTGAACTTTTGCAACACCAATGTCCACATATATGTCTGGGAAATAAGTTGTAAAGGAACTTACACCCGCATAGAAGGATGTTAAGGGGGTTTTCTAGGAACCAAGCTTAAACGAATGAGACTACTCCGCACAAGACTATTCTACTCTAGACTAGTTTCTAGAGATTGAGAGGAGTAGTAAGAGGTGTCTACTAAGGAGAACGTACTGTCGGCTAAGGAAAAGCACCAGTATACTAATAAGTCGGCTCCTGCATACCCACAGACTACTGCAACTAACCAAGATACAACCACAAAGAGTGATACAAGAGCAGGAAACAGTAGTAGTCTAACAGCAGTAGTCTAACAGCAGTAGTCTAACATACTAGTGCGCACAAGAAGAGTTTAAGACAAGAGCGAAGTACAACTGAGGCTGCCTAGAAGATGTATAAATGGTATAGCAACACCTCTCTCAAAGACAGTGAAGGTACATATAGGAGACTGGTCTGACACTGTGTCAGACTGGTCGACCGGAAAAGTCGGGTCGACCAGTCTGTACCAGCTTGTACTCCCACGTGTCGCCTGCCGGGTCTATTCCTGCAGGGTACAGACTAGCCTACTCTTAGCCTAAGGGAATATCAACTAATATTCGGTTAACAATTCCCTCCCTCTGAGCTAAGTTCACTCCTATGGACTTTAGACGACCACGGTAGACGACTAGGGAAAAATGGTCACGAGGAATGACAAAATTACCTGTGGTCGAGTAGTCGACCTAGACTATGGTTGACTCGTCACTCGTGGACGTCGCTAGAGTCCTGGGTCATGCCTAGTGAGCGTATATCTGGAGGCATTGCGGAGAAGTGGAACCCTAGAGAGTGTGGTGAAGAGATTACTGGTAAGTCGACTGGGCTGTTGTCTACCGATGGTATAGGTGCTGTCGTCATCTGGTCGGGTGCTAGGGGCTGCTGATCCTGCTGCTGCTGTGGAGAAGGAGGGTATGGAGCTGCTGGCTGTTGTTGCACCGTGTCTTGAAGGTTGACTGGCAGTAGCTGCTGGTCTTCTTGTTGCTGATCGCGATCCTCGTCTTCATTGGTCGACTCGCTGTCGTCTTCGTCGTCGTCCTCACTCAACTTGACGTCGGTAGTCAAGACCTCGTCGTCGTCAGTCGACTAGTTCTCCTTGAGCAAATGGTCGGGTTCGAGGTGGCTCGTATCCTTCTCTTCGTCTTCGTCGACTTCTGGAATCTCCAAGTCCGGGTGGTCGAGCTGCAGTTGGTCTAGTTGCCTGCAGTACATGTTGAGCTGGTGGCGGTCGATGCTGAGGGTGTGCTTGAGAACCTTGATGCGATTTCTTGCCTTGAGTCGGAGTCGGTACTTGCGCGCTCGAAGTTTGTCGAATTGCAGCTCCTGACTTGCAAATTGGCGGGACTTCTCCTCATTGTCTTGGAACAGTAGGTCGAGTCCGTTGTTGTAGTCGACTATGTCCCTCCGAGCTTGCTAAAGACTGAGCTGGGTTGCTGCTACCTCGGCTCGTGCCGCTCCGAGTTCGTTTCGTACTACCATGAGCTCGCTCTGGTGTGTCTGTTCCTGCTGTCGACTGGTGTGGAGGTCGGCTTCTAGCTGGGCAAGTGTGTTGTCGGTCTGACTCTTCTCCTCCGTGACGGTGGTGAGAGTAGTACGCATTCTTGCGAGCTCGGTAGTGAGGTTATCGACCTGTTGCTTGTAGGTTGTGGAGTCCTTGGTCAGTCGACTACTCTCCAATCGGTGGCGGTCGAGCTCGGCTTGAAGGGTGGTTTTTGCTTGAACCGCCTCAAACAAGAAGATGTTCACTCGGGAGCCGACATCCTCGAGTCGACTTACTGCTCCTTGGACGTCATCCAGGCGCTGGCGCCAATGCATCGCTAATGTCATGGCTCGTGATGTTGGTGAGTCGGGTGCTGGTCGATAAACCCCCCGGGTGATGGCGGAGGTTGAGTCGTTAGGGAGACGGGCGGTGGCTGGCGAAATTCGCCGGTTGGTGCCGTTCCATATGCCTCTTCGAGGTTGAGTGGCGCAAAATCGGATAGAGAGGGCGGACGTGTGTCAGGGATGGGGGTCTCACTTGGCGTTGGTGGTGGAGTCGACTGGGCCTCGCTGTCGGATGAGGTCAGGTCGACCTGGCGAGGTAGAAATTGACTCAATGGGGTGAGTCGGCCTCGCTTGGCACGCTTCTCTTGTCGCTCCTGGTCCCGCTTGCGTGCGTGTGAGGAGCGTGTCTCCCTTCGCTCTGCGGTCGGTTGACTCCCGGTAGTGGCTGTCGGTGCCACTAGGTCGGGTGTGGTTTGTCGACTAGGGGGCCGGGCAGTCGATGTTTGGCCTTGCTCGACTGGTTGGTGAGGCGGAACATGGTCCTTCGATGTGCGGTCGGCTCCAAGCCCGCCTTGGAAAACGATGTAGTCGGGTCCTCGGGAGAAGTTCTCCGAGTTCTCTAACTGTCGACGTCGGTCTTTGGTGTTCTGGTGGGCGACTGTTTGATGTGCATACTCCCTCGTCAATGCTAGGAAAATAAGACTCAAAGAGGGAGTCCAATACCTCGGCTGAAGGGCAGATCGTGGTCTTTGTGGTCTGCATCGTCTTGATGTCGATGGCGATAGAGTTGAACATCCATGTCGCCCAGTCCCATTGCATGGCGCGGTTGATCAGGGCCTCGACTGTGCACACTACGTCGAGCATTTCCTTGGTGATGTAGGTCGTCTTGCGTTTTGACCCGAGACCTTGAATGAATACCGTCAAACGCCTGTGGTGTTCGGGTTTGCAGTGGCAGATGCTGTAGCCCTCAACAGTCTTGCCGGCAGCAGAATACTCTACGAACCGACCCGGTGGGTACTCCGCAGGGTCGATTGGCTGTATAGTAATTCCAAATGGCAGTTTGAGGACCTCGTGAATTACAGTCAGGTCGACTGTGACTCTCTGTGTGCGGACGCGGGCGGTGATCGACTTGTTGGGGAGGTCGACTATTGCGGCGTTGACGAACTCCTCGATCAGCTCCATGCGTGGCGCGCGTTGAAGGTTGTCCCAGTCGACTACTACGAACTCTGAGACGCCGATCGCCTTGATGAAATCTACCTCGGTCGTGTGTTCAGTAGTGTACTCACGCCATTCCCGAATCGGCCGCATCGACTGAAAGGCGAGGGTTTTGTAGAGTCCCTCCCTAGTAGGGATCGGAATTTCGTAAGTCGGTGGTGCGGAGGACGAGAGGCGTCAGGGGCCGCGATCAGTCGACTTGCCTTTCGCCATCGATCGGTCGGCTGCAAATCTGCGCACAAAGAGACAAAACAAATGCCGGCGTAGCCCTGAAGTCGGCTCGCGCACAGTCGGCTGCAGTGGCAATGGGCGCGGCTGGTAGCTCCCCTTGGTAAGAACCTTCTCGGTAATCAGTACTGGGGGATTACTAGCTATCGAGGAGAAGGAAATTAACCGAATGGACAGCAAAATACTCAAGGCTAAGTCAGTTATCACAAAACTGAGGGATGACAAACTGATCTGAATAACCAATGGTATACAGAAAGTCACTCGGTAGGGGATAAACCAGAAGACAACACTTCTAGCACAAAGCAATTATCTGGGAAAATGGAGCATGCCAATGAGGTTGGCTCTATTGCTTTTATACCCACAGTACAACCAGATCTGACAATTTGGTCAGATCGGTAAAAAAGTGTTTCCTAGATCTACCTACTGGGGTAACTTGGAAAATTACCCAGGTAAAACTCAGATCGGTAGACCTACCGATACTCCTATTTTACGGTTAACACTATCCCCCCTCTAAACCAACTTCACACCTGGAACTTGTTTTTCAACTTCGATATATCGGAGGGATTTCTACTCTGTGGGACCGGTTTGCCTACTGACGGTTACGAAAAGCCCGAAACCCTTCTTCCTCAGATTTGGAACGCTCCTCGGTATTCGGTGTGTTGTGCCGAGGGTGGTGGGGGGTCCTGGTTTCCGGTGCGCTATTATTACCTTGTGTCTGGGGGCTAAGTAATTCTCGGCCATCAAATGAACCCCCGAACATGGAGTCAAAACCCTCTGTCGGTAAGGGAGGAGCTAGGATGGGACCGTGCTCTGTCGTGGCCGGGTTCACAATTTGGGTGTCGGTAGAGTCTCGTGATGGAGGGTCCGAAACGTAATTCGGATGTGCTCTTCGGTACTGGTTGAGCATCCGGTAGGTGTTGTTGAGTGCCGTCTCGATCTCCTGGCTGCGAATGTTCAGCGCGTTGTACTCGGTAAGTAGGTGCTCCATTTTGGTAGTCATGGTTGTGCGGAGCTCTGTCTCGGTCCGGAAGGTCTGTCGGAGTGTGTGGATGATGATCTGATCTTCTGCTCGATCGGCTCTGAGCTGCTCCCGTTTTGTTTCCATAGCGGTCAAGAGAATCGCCTGGGCTTGTACCTGCTGGGTTAAGTCCGCGACTTTGGTGCGGGCACGTTCACGTTCCTCTTGAACTCGAGCAAGGTTGGTAGCATGCTGTTGGGTTTCGGTTTGGGAGGTGTCGAGTTGGCCCTTCAGCTCGGTAACACGCTTTTGGGCGTTCTCCAGTTGGCGCTGATGTGCTTCCGGGTCAGAGATGGTAAGTCGTTGGACTTGCGTCTGGACCTCGGTAAGTACGTGAGACAGTTTGGCTGTCATGCTTCGAAGGAAGCATACATTCTGCAACAAGTTCCGAGGTCCATGGAGCAGAATATTCGGAGGTTCGAGACGCTCGGTGGGAGAAGTTACCGAGGTCAGGGGCGGTGCCATCTGCACGAATACTTGGATACCGGTAGTACGAGTGACCTCGGCATACCTGAAGTCTGGAGTGGCTGTGGTGGTGGATTTGCGCCAGTGATCTCGGGTGGTGTCGAGGATTCGCCGCCCTGTGGTGACAGGACCGGTGGTGGAGACGGAGTGCGTTGAGATGATCGGTGCGTTGAGATGATTGGTGCGTTGAGGAGGATCCGCCGCCATGCTCGGTTCGGCGTCGAGAATTCCTGCCAAATTCGTTTAAGGCGTCGGTAAGGTCGAATCGGTTCTTACGTTTGGAAGTCGTGGGCGCTGGTGTGATGCGGCTGCGAAGTCGAGACGAGATCCCTGAGTCGGGCACCGTAGAGAAGAGGGGCAGTGATGATCGCCGCTTCGGTAGTTCGTACCGATGGATGCGACCTGGTGCCGGAGCAGGCGGAGTATGGGTGCCGGTGCTCGGTACTGGTCCCGGTGCGGTAGTTGTAGTTGTGCCCGGTACGGTTATCGGTGCTGCTGGTTCGGTCGTGGTGGATTCTTGTCGTCAGATCAGCATGTCCCAGATTTCCGCTGAGTGGCACAGCGGAGAATGGCCTCCCTTGATGATGCCTAGTTCCTTCTGAAGCTGTCCGAGAATGAAGGAAGCGCTGTTCCAAGATTCTCCGGTATCAGTAAGGGACAGTTCATCTGCCGTGAGTATCTCTCGGAGGTATAGCTTGGATGTGTAGGACTGCTTCTTCTTGAAGTAGAATGCTTGCAGTATGCCGTACTTCCGAGGTCTTAACTCCTCGACTCCCAGGGAAACACTGTAGCCGTCGGTATCGGGTCGGTGAAGGGCTTCATGGCCGTTGGGACCGATGCTCTTGTACTTGAACTCCTCTGGATCCGGGTTGTTGTTGACCTCGGTAGTTGTGCCAATCGGTAGTCGAAGGATGTTGGTGATGTCTACCGAGGTGATAACGTAGGTCCGCCCCATGACTTCTCCGATGATCAAGTGTTGTTTGGTGCTTTGGGCGGTGTTGATGAAGTTCTGCACGACATCCTTGCGGATCGGTTGTCCCCACGGTAAGTTAACAAAACCCTCGAGGCCGACACGTTGAATCCACGCGCGTTCATCCGGATGGGCGGCGACGTAAGATTTCCAGGCCACCATGTGTTTGAGCGGTAAGCGTGTGAATTCCCGCTAGTCCGGTCCTACCGGGTTGCCTCGGGAAGAGCTTGCAGGGCGACTGTCGACGGCGGTTTTCTTCTGGCCTATCATCGTGCAAAAACGAACACGGAGAGTTCCTCGCTTTTTCTCTCGCGAAGTGGAAGAAGGACTAGCTACCAAGCTAGAAGGAGGAAGAACTCTAATGTGCGCTATTCGCCTCGGTCGATTGTGTCGGTGGCGGTGAACGGTAGCTACCGGCCGTGGCGGCCGGGGAAGAAGAGAGGGAGTCGGAGAAGGAGGGCGGAGGCGGAGAGCTAACCGGGACGGGGAGAGAACCGTGTTGGCAGAAGAAGGCATGGTGAGGAAAGAATAAATAGGGGAGGAGGCGGACAACGGAGTGAATGAAGAGGGCGGTGTAATGAAGAGAGATGGAGTGGGTGGGTGCGAACTAGGTTGGGAGAGTGGCGGCGCGTTAGGGTTGGGTACTGCCGAACCTGTCACTCGGTACGGTTTTTGCCTCGGTGCTACCGAGGTGGTTGGTTTAGTATGCCGGAGCGACAGCCTTGGTGGCGGCTGTGATGCTGTGGTGGCGGCTGTGCTGTTGTTTTTGGTTACCGAGGTTGGTGGACGTACTGGTTCGGTAGGTTGGGTCGACAAATCCATCGGTTTGGTATCCAGGTAGGACTCGGTATCCCGAGCTGACCGAGGAACAATTTCCACGGTGATGCAGTTGGTGGAGATGGATTTGTTGGTATCTTCTGCTTCGTCTTCCTCATCGTCTTCGGCTGCGTCTTGGGTGTCTGGTTGGTGAAGGATGGTACTTTTATCAGGGGCGGTTTGAGCGGCATTGTGTAGCTGATCGTCATTGAGAAATCAGTACGGTTTTAGTTTGTTGATGTTGACTATAATCGGGTCGGGGTCAAATTTGTCAACGGCCACGAGTAACACCGTTTTGTTAGGTAGTCGGTATTGAACTCGGTAAGGCCCAAACCATTTGTTCTTCAGTTTACCGGGGTGGGTGTTAGCACCTTTGGGGTACCAGAGTACCGGGTCGCCCAGTCGGAACTGATGGGTCGGCCCCGTGATGTTGGCCCATTGAGCGCGGTTCCATTGGGATATCCCTTGCGTCTCGAGGGCTCGATGGCGAGATTCGTCCAAACGCTCCAGATCCGCGGTGTGTGCTGCCAAGACCGGACTGGGTGAAGGGTCGGTAGTGGTGGGCTTGGTCGGTACCAAGTATTCGGAAGGCATGAGGGGGATGATGCCATATAGAAGTTGAAATGGTGTATGACCGGTACCAATCTTAAAAATCGTGCGGTAAGCGAATAGGACGGTCGGTAACTGCCGATCCCAGTCAGTTCGGTTGTGATTGACCAACTTCTGAAGGAGTTGGACAATCACCTTGTTGGTAGATTCCGCTTGACCATTTCCTTGAGGGTAATAGGTGGTGGATTTCCTGTGGCGCAGTAAGAAGTGCTCCATGAGGGCGTAAATAACTTTGTTGTTGAAATGTACTCCTTGGTCGCTCACGAAATGAAGTGGACAGCCAAAGCGGGTGAGGATATTGTCATATAGGAACTTCGCCGTGTCTTTGGCGGTGTTGTCACAGACTGCAACTGCTTCCACCCATTTGGTGGCGTAGTCTGTGGCTACCAAGATGTATCGGTTGCCGGTGACGGTGCGTTTGAGGGGACCTACAAAATCCAATCCCCATTTCATAAAAGGTTCCGTGGGTAGAGTGGTAAGTAATTTACCGGTTACCGCTTTCTTGAGTCCTCCTACACGTTGACATTCGTCGCAGCTCCGACAGTATTCAAAATACTCTTTATGGAGGGACGGCTACCAGTACCCGGCGTCGAGGATTTTCCGAGTGGTGATTTCGGTAGAAAAATGTCCTCCCGAGTTACCATGGTGGAGCTCCCTGATAATCAATGTGGTCTGGTCGTCGGTAATGACCTTCTGTAAAGAGAAATTTTTGCTTTGTCGATACTAGGTGCCATCGACTAACTGAAATGGGAGGGCGCGGTATGCTAACCTTTTCTTGCGCTCGGTACTCCAGTCGGCGGGGAAGGTACCGGTTTTGAGGTAGTCGTGTACTGTCGTCAGCCACTCCGGTAGTATGATGAATAGCTGGGCATCGGACGTGGTATCGGTAATCCCTGTGGCCGGTTCGGCTACCGTGTTCCGAGAAAGGGCGTCGGCAATACCGTGTGTCTTGCCTAGTTTGTAAACGACTTTGAAGTCAAATTCCAGAAACAAGAGTAACCATCGAGCAATCCGTCCGGAAACTTGAGTCTTGTTGACCAAATAGATCAATGCCATGTGGTCGACGTAAAACACGAACCGGTTACCGAGGAGGTAGTGTCGAAATTTGTTGATGGCGTAGACCATGGCTAAAGCTTCACGCTCGGTAGTTGTATAATTCTTCTCTGCGCGGCTCAGTAGTCGAGAGGCGTAGACGATGGGCTGGTCGATTTTCCCGGTAGGGTTCTGTGCCAGCATAGCTCCTACTGCAATATCCGAGGCATCCGTATGAATGTGAAATTCTAGCTTCCAATGGACTGCGATAAGGATCGGGGTGATAACATAACGCTTTTTTATCTCTGTAAATGCTTGGTTGCACTTGGTAGTCCAGGTAAATGGTTCGTCTTTTCTTGAAAGTAAAGTGATGGGCGCCAAAATCTGGGTGTAATCGCGGATGAAACATCGGTTGAATTGGGCCAGGCCATTGAAATCCTGGATGTCCTTGATGTTCCGAGGGTGTGGCATTGTGACGAGAGCTTCGATTTTCTTTGGATCGGGGAATTTTCCCTCTGCGGAGACGACATACCCAAGAATCATACCGGAGCGAACTAGAAAACAGCATTTTTCGGGGTTTAGACTGATACCGAACTCACGGCATTTGGTGAAGCACTTTCGGAGTTTGTCGAGGTGTGTCTCAGTAGTACTATACACAGTGAAGTCGTCGAGAAAAAGCTTCATGAAGTCACCGAGGTATTCCTTGAAGGCTTGGTTGACTGCTCGTTGGTACGTTGGCGGAGCGTTCTTCAGATCGAACGACATGACTACCCAGACGAAGTCGGTAATGAACGCCGTCTTGTGTCGGTTCTCGGGTGCAATCTTGATCTGGTGATAACCAGAGAAGCCATTGAGAAATGAGTACATTTCGTTGCCTGCTACCGAGTCGAGAACCTCATTGGTAAACGGTAGGGGATACGGATCCTTCTTTGTTGCCTTGTTGAGACGCCTGAAATCAATGCAAATGCGTAGTTTGCCGTTCTTCTTTGGTACCACGACGATTGGTGATAACCAGGTAGCATGGTCCACAGGTTTAATAAATCCTGCCTGCAAAAGTTTATCAAGATCGGTTTTCATCGTTGCCGCATAATTTGGATTCATTCGGTAGCGTACCTGATGAGTTGGGGGAATGCAGGTATCCAGTTCAATCTTGTGTTGAGCGATGTGTTCCGGAATGCCACGTAGGTCATGGTATGACTATGCAAACACATCTTTGAAAGTGCGGAAGAGATCTTCAGCCTCCGGTAGTAGGGAGTCCGGAACGGAAGTACAGATACGGATAATATTGGGGTTGGTATCGGTTCCGAGGTTGAGGTCTCGTAATTGCTCTTCCTCCGTCTGCAACCATTTTGCTACCGAGATTGTTTTTACCTTTCCCCAAATCGGTATATCATCAACTCGCATGGTACCTTCCGTATGGGTTATGGTTGGTAAGGTGAGTTCGGTAGTGCTTACTTGGCACAAGCCGTCAATAGCTAATGTTCCAATAGGGACGAGAAACTCTTCTGCCTCGGGTAGAATGAGTTCTTCTTCGTCGGTAAGGCCGTCCACGTAGTTGTAGCAGACGAGAGTGTGGGGAGTTGTGGATTTAAAACCTAACTCCCGGTTAATCCGTACCGTTCGGATGGTACCATTACCCATGATCTGGATGTGGTCGTCAGCCCAATTGTAAATGATTCGGGCGTCCCTGAGCCATGGTCTACCGAGCAACAACGTATAAGCTGAATTGACATCCTTACAAGAAATAACGGTGAGAATAATGATATAGGGGATACCATGAATGAAGATCTTGATGTTCCTAAGCAAGCCCAGCGGTTGGACGAGGGAACTAATTGCCATTCTTAATTTAAAAGGTGCCGGTGTTGGGGTCGGTAGTCCAAGCCTACGTCGCTCGATTTCGGTGATGACATTTACTCCCGATCCTCCATCCAACAGGACATCATGTAATTGATGACTCCCAATTTTGACTGAGATAATTGGCATGTGACGGTCGACCGCTACTACCGAATGCACTGCCACTGTCGGCGGCTCGGTAACCGGGATGGTTGTCGGGGTTGTCTGACCGAGTCGGCGGTGTATATGTTCTGTAATACTAGGTGCAATGGCCATAAGGTTTTTGAGACTGACCTGGATTGTTTGTGATTCGATTTGCTAAAGAATGGTCTCGCAGATATCCATGGTACTGTCCGGAGCGGTTGGAGTGACACGGGGTGATGGTGGCTGCAATGGCGAGAGGTCTTGTAATTCACGGACCGTCTTTATCATTTCGTCGCTCAGCTGCTCTTCGGCTTGCCAATCGAACGCCTCGGTTTGGCGGGATGCTTCGGTAGTTGGCGTGGGACTGTTCAGGACTACCGAGTCTGGATGCTGTGTCTGACTCCGAGTGCGAAGACCGATGTGAGAGACATCTACGGTATGTACATCGGTGATGACTACCGAGGATCCTGAGTGGGCAGGTAGTTTGTTTTGGATGGCTTTTTTAACATCCTCATCTAATAAAAGTGGACAACGATGTCCCGGATGTTCAAGAGATCCACATACATTGCATGGGATTCGTTGAACTGGGGTCATACTACGAGAAGTACGGCGGTTTTCGGTACTTACTGGAGTTGGTGCTTGCTGAGTTTGAATCTGATGGACGGAAGCCGTATCGGTTTTCTTCCCATAGTCACTGGCCGGGTTGGGGTAGCATGTCCCCCATTCATGACCCATACGACCGCATCCGGTACGCTTCAGGTTACGTCGGGGGTTGTCTCCGGTACTGGTCGAGGGAAGGGTCGGTTGCCGTGATTTGGGTAGACATTTCTCTGCGGAGCGTGCCGAGACCACTGCTTCGGAAAATGTTTGACGTTGAAGGCCTACCGTGGCTACCTGTAGATACTCCAATAAGCCAGCGCGAAAATTGCTCAACATGAACATATCATCCGGAGGTATGGTTAGATTTTCCGCGAGTTGTTGGAGACGTTCGGCGTAATCATCGACAGATTCCTTCGGTTGCTGATTGATGGTACGGATTTGGATGTACGTTTGGTCGTCCGTCTTGATGGTTTGGTAGCGTCGTTTGAATGCGGAAAATACTTCCTGCAATGTATTAGTAGGATGAATGCGTCTATGGTATGCAAACCAATTCGACTCTTTTTCGGTGAGAGTGTTACCGAAAAATTCTAATTGTACCGTGGTTTGTGTTTCGCCATTTAATCTAATAGCAGATTCGAACTTGCGACAATGTGTCTCAGGGCACTTACCGGTTTTGTACTCCGGATACGGTACCGCTTTCCGAGCGGTTGAGGTAGGGCGTCGACCCGTGGGTTGAATGCTTGGGTCGCCAGCAGGTCGGTAGGTTGGAGTTGGTACTCCGGTAGCCATAATGCGGCGTGGTTGGGGAAATTTATAAGGATAGGAGGTAGAAGGTTGGTCGGTATAGCCACAGAACGTGCAAAACCGAAGAGGAGGTCTAGGACGAACCTGGTGGAGGTGATTTGGAGAAGGATATCCGAAAAACTGCTGCTGTACCGGGTATTGGTGTCCCAGGATCGGTTGTGGGCGCACCGTGTGATGCATGGATGGAGCACGTCTTTGATTTTGTCGAAACTGTCGTAAACGTAAATTGGGCAGTTGTAAACGGGATGCAGCTAAGTCGAGGTCCAATTGGGGAGTCGGTTCCAGAGCTGCGAGAAGATCTTGGTCTGTTGCGTCTTCTGCCGGAAGTTGGATAGTTGAGGACTGCAGAAATGCTTGGCTACGAAACCTGTCGCGTTCTTCGTCGGTGAGTTGTAAGTCATCTGCGGTAGCTGCCGGGATGTGGAGTACCGAGTCGGAGGATGGCCTCTGCCAAGTGGATGAATGTAGGTGTCGTGCAGTTTGGAGTTCTCGCGGGGTCGGTAATTCGTCCTGCGTGAGTAAAGGTAGAGGCCGCCGTGTTGGATGAGTAGCTGTTGAGGGAGCTCGGAACATCGATGACGGTAGCAAATCCTGTACGCTCCGGTGCATGCGAGTGTTGGAAATCGTGAGAGCCTCGAGGTCAAACTCAGGCAGTGGTCCTGCGGATCGACTCTGGCGCCGGGCCATGGGAAATTCTGGTCACTTGAAGTTTGTTTGACAACCTGACTGAACGATTCCAGTAGAACAGAACGAGGGTGCGGTGTCACACTAACGAAGTGATACTAGAGTACGGGGATCGGTGACTCTGTGGTTTTAAGCAATGGAGTTCAAGAATTCGAACACTAGATGGTCGCCAAATGGTAGCTCCCCTTGGTAAGAACCTACTCGGTAATCAGTACTGGGGGAATACTAGCTACCGAGGAGAAGGAAATGAACCGAATGGACAGCAAAATACTCACGGCTAAGTCAGTTACCACAAAACTGAGGGAAGACAAACTGATCTGAATAACCAATGGTATGCAGAAAGTCACTCGGTAGGGGATAAATCAGAAGACAATGCTTCTAGCACAAAGCAATTATCTGGGAAAAATGGAGCATGCCAATGAGTTTGGCTCTATTGCTTTTATACCCACAGTACAATCAGATCTGACAGTTTGGTCAGATCGGTAAAAAAATGTTTCCTAGATCTACCTACAGGGGTAACTTGGAAAATTACCCAGGTATAACTTAGACCTACCGATACTCCTATTTTACGGTTGACAGCGGCCGTTTCCTACTCTGTCTACTCTCGATTATCTCTCGCACAGTTGGGCTACAGGGTTGCTTGACTACTCTGGATTGAGGCTTACCCCGTACTGTCGACATCGGTCAAAGACTAGTCTGAGCTTCGGTAGGTGGGAGTCGATGTCGCTGTAGACACTGAAATCGTCTAGGAATAACTTCATGAAGTCGCCCAGGTACTCTTTGAAGATCTGGTTGACGATGCGCTGGTAGGTAGGCGGGGCGTTCTTCAATCCGAACGGCATCACGACCCATACATACGCGCCCCACTCTGTGATGAACGCTGTATTAGGGCGGTCGGTCGGGTCGATCCGTAGCTGGTGATAGCCTGAGAAGCAGTCGATGAAGGAGTAGGCTTCATAGCCTATGACTGCGTCGAGTACCTCGTCCGTGAAGGGAAGGGGGTACGGGTCTTTCTTGGTTGCTGCATTAAGTCGACGGAAATCTACGCATATCCGTAGTTTCCCATTCTTTTTGGGGACCACAACTATTGGGGATAACCATGTCGCCTGGTCGACTGGTGCGATGAACCCTGCTTTTAGAAGCCGTTCCAAGTCGTCCTTCACGGCTTGTGCATAGTTCGGGTTCATCCGGTATCGTGCCTGGTGACTAGGCGAGATGGTCGGGTTGAGCTCGATCCGATGAGTCTCTATGTGTTCCGGTATACCTCGCAGATATTCGTAAGAAAAGGCGAAAATGTCGATGTATTCCTTAAACAGGGATTCTGCGCTAGCTCTGAGACTAGGGCTCAGATTCGCGTTCAGCTGCAACAGCTTGGGGTCGGTAGAGGTACCGACGTTGACATGGTCGAGTCGATCCTCGTCATTGTGATTCCAATGGGCAATGTCCATGAATCGCAGCTTGTCTCGTATTGGTGTCTCATCTACCAACATTGTTCCTGGTGTATGTTGAATACCTTGGTGCCTAGGGGTACTGGCCGTCGTAGTCGGTTCTGTCCCAGGCTGGTCAACTGTCGACTCGGTAGCTAGGAGGTTCCAGTTGATTGTGCCCATTATGTGGAGGGTCGGATCAGAGGCCATCAACATTTCCTCCTCATCATCGGTGATGCCTACAGCGAAGTTGTAACAGACTAGAGCATGTGGTGTAACCGCCTTGTATTCTAAATGTCGATTTATCTGGACAGCCTTGACAGTGCCATTGCCGATGATCTGTACTTCATTGTTGCCCAAGTCGTGTATGACTTTGGCATGTCGAAGCCAGGGTCGACCGAGTAATAACCGGTAGTCTGTCTTGACTGTCGAGCAGTCGATGACTGTAAGCGTGACTATGTAGGAGATGCCATGAATGTGAATTTTGACATCCCTGATCAATCCTTTGGGAAGTGCGATGGTGCCATTAGCCATCTTCAGGTTGAATGGTGCGCGTGAGGGTCTGGCTAGTCCCAACCGTCGGCGTTCATCTTCGGTGATCACATTGACGCCGGAACCGACATCGATCAGAACGTCGTTGACCAAGATTTTTCCGACTGAGACTGTGATGACTGGCATGTGTTTGTCGATGACTGCTGCAGCGGCGATTGTCACCTCCTCTGTAGTCGAGGAGGGTAACTCTGGGGTCGACCTTGGGTCTCGATGAGTCAGTGGATCCTGAACCAGTTTGGTGAGGGTCGGTGATAACTGTAGTAAGTCACGGATGGAAACCTGCAATTTGCAGTCTTGGAGTTGATCGAGGATCTGCTGCTGGACGACGCCGAATGCCATGCTGCCTTGGTCCACTGTGGCCCGAGTCGATTGGTCTTGGTTGTCTCGAGGGGTGATCGTTTGTTGCGGTAATGCATCCGCGTCCCATTCGAGTGAGGGCGAGTCCTCAGTCGATTTTGGGTCTTTAGTGGAAGTTGTTGTTTCCAACTCGGCTTGGAGTTGACGAACTTCCTGCATCATTTGATCGCGTAGTAGTTTTTGGGCAGTCCAGTCGATCTTCTCCGTGGTTTCGTCAGGAGTCGGCTGGTCGGTAGTCGACTGGCTTCTGGTAATCGCTGCGACCGTTAGGACACCAACCGTAGTGTTCGGTAGTTCTTCAATGACTACTGACGACGTGTTGGGCTTGGTCTCGATCTGCTGATTAAGGAATTTGACGACCTTCGGATCCTTCAGTAGGGGACACAAGTGTGTCGGGTGGTCCAAGGTTTTGCACAGAGAGCAAGGGAATATCCGTCGTGGTGTGCCATCGCGAGGTGGTCGACTCCTTGATTCGGCGGTAGTCGACACTAGTGTGGCTGCTGCTACTGGGGCTGTCCTATTAGCCGCCGCACGCCTTTTTCCGATCTCGCTCTCCGGATTGAGCCAGCAATCGCGTTCGAAATGGCCTGGCTTCTTGCATCGGTTGCAAAATGCTCGTTTGGTAGTCTCGGTTTGCTCGGTAGTGGTCGAGTCGGGTTCCTTAGGTAGTCCGCTTTCTGCAAGCTTAGCCGATTTTTTGGCCTGGGCTAGTGTCGATCTTGGTAGTCCGACTGTGGCTACCTGCAGATACTTCAACAAGCCGGCTCGGAAATTGCTTAGTAGGAAATTATCAGCCGGAAGGACCTCAAACTGGCTGGCTAGTTTCATCATCCGTTCATAGTAATCGTCAACCAACTCTTTGGCATCTTGTTTCATACTGCGGAAACGTAGGTAAGCCTGGTCGTCATTATCGATATCCTGGTAGCGGTGTTTGAAGGCATCGAGGATTCCGTGTAAGTCTTGGTGTGGGTATGACATTCGTTGAGTCGAGAATCAATTATAGTTAGCAGCATCGACTAGTGAATTTCCAAATAATGCTATAGTAATAGCCGAATCGGTTTCGCCATTCAAAGTAAGGGCATTGAGAAATCGATGGACCTGCGTAATGGCACACTTACCTTCCTTGTAGGTGGGCATCGCTACCACTTTCCGAGCAGTCGTCCGAGTCGGGAGTGTAGCTGCTGGGTACGAAGGCTGCTGCTGCATCTGAGCTGTAGGTACCGAATAGCCTATCGACCGAGGGTTGTATAGTGTGCATTGGTCGAGAAGGTGACCTTAGCCGTCACAAGATGCACACATAGGTAAGGTAGGCTGGTATTGGGTCACAGTCGGTAGGACTGGTGGCTGGGAAGCTACCGGTCAATTGTATGGGTTTTGTGGCATGGGTCTATTATGCGTCTGTGAAAACGATGGTTGATTGATAGGTTGAATCATAGGAATGCCTATCGCTGGTTAAGTTTGGTAACCAGGTGGTAGACTAGTCCGAGGGGTCGACACTCTGGGGGTTGTAGTGTGGGCTACCCTCGGCTGATCTATGTATAGAATATTCGGCTCATGAATATATGTGCGGATATTCTGGAGAGTGGGTCGAGTAACAACCTGGTCGACTGGTTGGTTAGATTGAAAGATCTGTCTGATCCTATCGACTAGGTCATTATCAAAGCCGTCTATGCCAGTCGGGTATGGGTTTAGGTACTCGGTGATCCGGGTCGACTATTCATTTGACCAGGAGAACTGGGTTCCTGGTGAAATGTAAGCGACTGGTTCGGTCGACCTGGTTGAGATTCCGAGTGTAGTTGCTCAGATGTTGGGTTCTGGCTGGATAAAAGATCGGTCAGTTGGGAGTCCAATTCATCCTTATTACGACGTAGTTGTTCTATTTCTAACTGTCGTTGATACGAAATGATGGGAGGTTCGGTAACGTACCTTACTAGTCGTTGATGCGCACTAAAAGGTTGTTCCGGTAAGTCGAGCAGGTCGTCCAGGACCCTTCGTGGAGAAGTCGGGTTCGACCTTGTCAGGAACGCCATAGTCGGGCGGGTTTGATGATTCGTGGTATACATGGTCGGTAGAATCGCCAAGGGTCGGGTTGGCATATTTGGGATGCGTCGTCTCATTGGTACCGAAGTTTCGTGAAAAATGGTACCTTCCGGGGTATTCATCCTTCCCTGTGTGAACTCCATGTAGTGTTGTAAAGACGGGTCGGTAGAGGTCGATGCTGCGACTTGCCAGCGAATCTCGTATGTTGCTCGGGGATCTATTCCCGTGGTAGTCTTATGGACTACTGTCGGTGGAACGGTCTCCGATTGTAAATTTCGCCATTTTCTGTGAAAACGTGGGTTAGAGAGCTAGTCGGCAGTTACTTCGACTGCTAAGGGTGAACCGGTAGCTCGTGTACGCGGTCGTTCTATACTAGGGACGCGGCAGTTATCTGATCTAGATCCGGATCTCAGATTTAGATCTGACTCTGCTAGGTAGGTCGGGCTCTGAGATCTGTTGGGCTAGTCTTTTGTGCAGGCCTAGTCGGTTGCTCTTTGGCACCGTAAGCCTTGTTTACAAACTCCTGTTACAGATTCCTGGTCAGTAGCATTATCGACTGTTGACGACCCTGGTTGAGTGTTACACAGAATGATCTCCGAGGCTCTTTTCGGCTACTCGGGCTCTGGATTCTTCTCAAGACATATGATTTTTGTGTAGGAAGGAGATGGCTGCTGTTTCCCAGGGACGTATAGCGCCTTAGCGATAGTCGACAGGATCGACTAGGATCTAGATCTGGATCGACCAGGATCTGGATCTGGATCTAGATCTAGATCTGGATCTGACTAGCCCAACAGAAAGACTAGTGTCTGAGCTGAACTTTGCATGGTCGCCAAATGTTAAGGGGGTTTTTTCTAGGAACCGACCTTAAACGAGTGAAGCTACTCCGCCCAAGACTATTCCACTCTAGACTAGTTTCTAGAGATTGAGAGGAGTAGTAAGAGGTTTCTACTAAGAAGAATGGACTGTCAGCTAAGGAAAAGCATCAGTATGCTAGTAAGTCGACTCCTGCATACCCACAGACTACTACAACTAACCAAGATACAATCACAAGGAATGATTCAAGAGCAGGAAACAGCAATAGTCTAACAGCAGTAGTCTAACATACTAGTGCGCACAAGAAGAGTTTAAGACAAGAACGAAGTACAACTGAGGCTGCCAAAAGGATGTACAAATGGTATAGCAACAACTCTCCCGAAGAGACTGAAGGTACATATAGGAGATTGGTCTGACAGTGTATCAGACTAGTCGACCGGAAAAGTCGGGTCGACCAGTCTGTACTAGCCTGTACTGCCACGTGTCGCCTGCTGGGTCTATTCCTGCCGGGTATAGACTAGCGTACTCTTAGCCTAAGGGAATATCAACTAATATTTGGTTAACAAAGGACGCACGGTTCAACCAAGGAAGCAACTGACTCTCTGGACACAGAGCATCAGGAATTTCAGACCCCACAGATTCTGCACGATTTCAGTGCGTTTATCGTTTAACACTGATTCCGCACGTCATACGTGTATTTAGAAGTGTCGTTATTGTATGGATGTGATATGCATTACTAAGATGTCGATGCAGTGTCTTTTCAATGATTATGACAAAAGTGTTGTTTCCGCACGAATGTCGTGCTTGACGGAATCCGTGCGTTAATCGTGTATCTACATTACATAGCTAATAAGACACGGATATCATGCGGTTTTAGTTCATGCGGATTCGGTATCGTATACGTATCATATTAATGCCATTTTCTATATTCGTGCGATTTCAGTATCTATTATAATGCAAATTATTTTCGTACGACATCCGTGTACAATATTTTAATACATATTTTGGAATCTTTGGGAATCTTTCAAAATATTTTATATTATTTTGGAATATGTTGGAATATTCCAAGATTCTTCTTTAAATTATACTTACGGTTTAATTTCCCAAAACATTTTTAGATCTACATTTATAGAGTTTAGAAGCAATACACATTAAAATTTCAAAGAAATAATATTTTACATTCTTAGAATTTAAACTTGGTATTATTGTTTATCATTGTACTTTTCATCATAGGAGCAAAACAAAAATTAGCTCACAACCACCACAATTTCGGCAAAAAATAAAAAAATACAAAATATAATGAAAAAAATCCTAGATGTAGAAAAAGTCCTCCATAATCTAGTGCAAAAAAAAATTGGAAATTTTTTTTTTTTCACATAGTTAAAAACATTCAAAGTTTGCTGAAAAAAAAAAAAACAGCTCACAGCCATGATCTGCGATCACGATTTTGGCAAAGAATTAAAAAATTCAAAATATTATGAAAAAAATCGTAGATAGAGAAAAATTTCTGCACAATCTAGTGCAAAAAAATATTTGGAAATTTTTCTTTTTTCACATAGTTAAAAACATTAAAAGTCCGCTGAAAAAAAAAAACAGCTCACAGCCATGATCTGCTATCACGATTTTGGCAAAAAAATTAAAAATTTCAAAATATTATGAAAAAAATCCTTTATATAGAAAAAGTCTTGCATAATCTAGTGCAAAATAAAAATTTGAAAAAAGAATTATATACACATGGCAAAAAATTGCCAATGGTTTCAATCTTTTATAATTACCAAAAAAGTTCCATTCTATGCATCGAGGGTTTGTGGTGATTTGGTGGTTTGGAGCTTGGTTGATAATTGGTACGTCGTGAGTTCAAATCCCACCGTCGGCGATAGAGCTTGGGAAGCCATGGTGGGCCCCACCGTGGGTTCTAGCAATTTCCGTGTAGTTAAAGTGGGTGGCAGGAAAAATATTTTTTTAATATTTTATTTAATATTTTTTAATAATATTATTTTGATCAAATTTATTTATAGAAAGAAAATAAAATCTAGATATGGAAAAGATGATGTCGCACGAAAAACGCACTGAATTAGTGTAGTTTTAAAGACGATTAAAACACGACATTTGACGACTATAAAGAGTGCTGAATTCAGACGTTTTCAATAGATGTATCAATCGTGTCGAATCAGTACTATATCCGCTTGTACAAACATCGTGTCATATCAGTGTAGTTGCGATGAATGAGGCAACGATGCGGAATCAGTGCGAAAACTGTACAAACCCTTGAAATATCGGAAATCGTGCGGAATCAGTGGGGTCCGAAATTCCTGATGAGGTTGCGGGAAGAAGTATGTGTCACGAATGGTCTGCCCGCTGGTCCACCACTTGAGCCACATGGTCTTATGCGTTGCAGCGACAGGAGTAGTCGCTATTGTTTGAAGTTTGTCGAGGTGCATCTCGATCCTCTCAGAGGGAGTTGACCCGTAATGCTTGCGTATCTGCCAAACTCACAATTTTTTGAATCATGAATACGAATTATTACTTTTATGAATGCCACTAGTGTGCTCGTCTTGCATCTCCCGCGTAACTAGAGCAAGCTCGAGCTACAACTTGAGCGCAGCTAGAGCGAGGCCAGAGGGACAAAGGAGTAACTCATGGTCATGCGAAGGGCAGCACTTGCGACCTCGATCTCCACCTCGAGCGCAGCAAGAGCGAGGCCAGAGGGACAATGGAGTAACTCATGGTCATGCTAAGGGCAGCACTTGCGAGCTCGAGCTCCACCTTCAGCGCAGCAAGAGCAAGGCCAGAGAGACAAAGGAGTAACTCATGGACATGCGAAGGGCAGCACTTGCAACCTCCAGCTCCACCTTGAGCGCAGCTAGAGCGAGGCCAGAGCGACTAAGGAGTAACTCATGGTCATGCCAAGGACAGCATCTGCGAGCTCGAGCTGCATCCCGTACGCGGCCATTGCGAGCCTATCGGCATTGATGGGTCATTTAGAGCCACGCCATGGGCACCAACCACGAGCTTGAGCTGCATCTCGTGCGCAGCCATTGTCAACAGCCCCGGCACCAAGGGCTCACTTAAAGCCACTCAAAGGCTTGGGTTAGTCACGGTTTAGAGATAGTCACGGTCATGCGAGGGTCACACTTGCGAGCTCGTGCTGCATTTTGAGCGCAGCTGGTACGAGGCTAGTGGGACCCAGGAGTTACCCTATGTGGTGCCATGCAATCTATTCATGTTGCAAAGTGGCCCTGAGTGGCGTGCTCGTTATATCAATTCTGTCACTAGAGTGTTCGTAAGCCTACCTCATTCATGAATTCTGGGTCCATCGCTGGATTTGCAATCGACTGGAGTTTACTAAATCCTACAACAAGGTCCCTTTTCAGCTTTGTGATCGCCTCGTCAACAGCATTGCGATGACCCTTTACTGTCTGATTTTCCAAAGCAATGTCTAATTTGTACAACATCGACGCCTCCTCCACTATAGCTACAATTTTGTCCTGTTCACCTCTCAATGATGTACAATTTGCCTCTCAATGATTATCTGCTCTTCCAATTCAACAACATGCACATAAAATGAATCAGGTGATGTGACCAGTGACCGTGTATTTAGTACCGCATATAGAAAACAGATCATAATGTCGCCGATGAGCGGGTACCACGTATTACTCTTTGCCTTCGTGATAAGACAATCATTATACTTTGCTTCGCTGATCAATGGCTTGTAGTACTCTACACTTTGGCTCCCAAAGCAGTTAACACGCTCTAACTCGTGCCACAAGTTTGACTTCATGTGTGCGACTTTGTTGTCCCTGCATTCATGAAGCTTAGTAATAGGATTCTAGAATAGGGTTCATAGAATTCTAGAACAACAAGTAATGTGAACTTACGAGTTGATGTCATGCATCGCTGTCTGAATGTGCGAAACGCCGTGAGGAGGTATATCTAGAACCATGCAATCCGGGTTTCCACTCTCGCTATACCACTTGTTCAGATCCTCGTGCTGGGCTGCTATCACTTGCTTCCGGGATTCAAGTCTATGATTTCCATCCCACACGAAAAACATGAGACCACTCACCTGCTGTAAATCATAGTCTTGAATGAGAATCGCCTCAAACTTCCTCTTCTCCTCCTTCCATTCATCGTTCCAGGTTTCCTCAATCTCGGAACTTACAGTTATCTTGCTTCCGTCACTGCTGGTTGCTGCTACGTAGAAGCAAGCGGATCCGGGCTGGTATCCATACTGAAACTCCCGCATCAACCTCTGCACCTCCCTCTCCAACGTCACCCTCACCTCGGGCATTCCGACCATTCGATACAGCGGAATCTTTAACTTGCTAAACTTCTCGAACGGTAGATGGCGCTTCAGATTCACACAAACAAACGAGTCCCGGCCGTAGTCTTTCTTCATCTGCTCCTCGGCTGCGGTAATGCTAACTAGAAGTTCTGACTCCTCCTTTTCTTCGCTTAGCTCTTCTGCGCGCGCAGTTGCCATTGGAACCTGATTTGCAACTCTGATCTCAAGAATAGAGTCGGCCTCAGTCCCGGCCTCCTCGCCTGACTCGCTCGATTCCCTTCTAGTATCCGATGTTTTGCTACTGCGTCGTCCCTGAACGTTCTCGGGTTCCGAGCGTCCGCTCACTTTGGGGGATGAAGTGCATGCCGACATCTTCAACCGCAAACTACGCCGCACGGCGCCCTCTTCCACACTGGGCCTGCTATTCCTGTCATCTTCGGAGTCACTGGTGTTCCTTGTGAATCGTCAATTGTCTTCCGGCTTCCACGCCCCCCTCTTTCGCCACAACTAGTTTGTGCCACAGATGCTGCCCGTTTGCCGTGTTCCACTATGGAACTAGGGCTCTGCTCCCCAATCATGGTGCTGCTCTCCGCCACCATCTCGAGTGACCCCTAGACCTCCGTTGGTTCCATCTTCTAGCAAACGAAACAAATGAAATCGGGCTCCTTAATCCCTAATCATGAACGGCGGCGCCGCAATGACACAATAGCTGCTGCGAACTCCACACTCTCACTCTTGTCGCTCATAACTCTGCTCTGTTGATCACAAACTCTGCTCTACACACTCAGACGCCGCTATCGTGATCGCATTGAGCACTCAACGCACACTCTGACCAGATTGGCTGACACACACAAAGCGCACGATAGATCTCGCACTGGCACTGCGCTCGCAAACCCTAGCTCACAGTCCGCTTTGCAATTCAAACTACGCAAACTCGCACTTCATTCCGCTTGACAAGACACAAACGTAGAGTTCACGAAACTTACATTGTCCACGGCCCATGACCCGATATGATGATGGAGGCGGACAAACTATCATTCAATACAAAAGCCCTAAGTTCTTAGGGCACAAGATCGTACGGTGCAAAGGTCGTAACGACACTAGGGAAAAGAATCGTGCGGGCAAAATATCGTGCGGTAGCAAAATCAATCGAAGTGCACTGCGAAGCCCATTAATTGCGGCTACAATGTTTCTTAGTTGTGTCTCCTGGATTCTACTGAGTTGAATCTCGTCAAAGTCGAGGTTTGTGCTTGAGGTTGTGGCTCCCCTTCTTCCGATTTGCTTCCCCTGTCGAGATCCCCTACGTTTTGTCTGTACCGGGAGTTTTGCAAACTCTGCCCCAAGTGACTTGCTAGTCTCTCTCAACCCTGCATGTCGGCGTTTCAAGTTCTCAATTCTCATTCTAGATCGCTTGATCTCTTTGGCAGAACTATACACTGGCTTCCTTCTCCTCTTCCTCTTAGATGAGTCGGTTTGATCCCCACCTTTAGACAAAGATCCGTGAAGCATTTGGATCACCACCTGTGCTGCTTCGCTCACATACAATCATGTAATACGACTCTATTTTTCAGCTTGTTAATCGAATATTGATGTGGCTTTTCAAACAGATTTGAGAATTTTATAGTATTGGAATATTATGTAAGTCTACGGACCTTCGCAAAGTATGTAATGTTTTGATGTAAATACATTTGGCATCACGCCAATATTTTGACGGTCAATAAATTCCCGATGATGCTCTCTGTAAGCCCTTGCGAAAGTCGTGGGTCGATCTTGACCCGATGTAGTTTGTAGATGCCGAGAGGTTAATTTTTGCTACATAGCCAAACCCGTCAATGTAGCCTGTCGATGCTGGTAGCTGGGCGTAATTTGTCGGTGCCAAATGGTCACACGTGTTGTATCAATGATAATTGTATGTGCGTGCCTAAATGCGATGGTGTTAACCGAATATTAGTTGATATTCCTTTAGGCTAAGAGTACGCTAGTCTATACCCGGCAGGAATAGACCCGGTAGGCGACACGTGGCAGTACAGGCTGGTACAGACTGGTCGACCCGACTTTTCCGGTCGACTAGTCTGATACACTGTCAGACCAGTCTCCTTTATGTACCTTCAGTCTCTTCGGGAGAGTTGTTGCTATACCATTTGTACATCTTTTTGGCAGCCTCAGTTGTACTTCGTTCTTGTCTTAAACTCTTCTTGTGCGCACTAGTATGTTAGACTACTGCTGTTAGACTACTGTTGTTTCCTACTCTTGAATCATTCCTTGTGATTGTATCTTGGTTAGTTGCAGTAGTCTGTGGGTATGCAGGAGTCGACTTACTAGCATACTGGTGCTTTTCCTTAGCCGACAGTCAATTCTTCTTAGTAGAAACCTTTTACTACTCCTCTCAATCTCTAGAAACTAGTCTAGAGTGGAATAGTCTTGGGCGGAGTAGATTCATTCATTTAAGGTCGGTTCCTAGAAAACCCCCTTAACATTTGGCGACCATGCAAAGTTCAGCTCAGACACCAGTCTTTCTGTTGGGCTAGTCAGATCCAGATCTAGATCTAGATCCAGATCCAGATCCTGGTCGATCCAGATCTAGATCCTAGTCGACCCTGTCGACTATCGCTAAGGCGCTATACGTCCTTGGAAAACAGCAGCCATCTCATTCCTACATAAAAATCATATGTCTTGAGAAAAATCCAGAGCCCGAGTAGCCGAAAAGAGCCTCGGAGATCATTCTGTGTAACACTCAACCACGGTAGTCAACAGTCGATAAATGCTACTGACCAGGAATCTGTAAGAGCAGTTTGTGAACAAGGCTTACGGTGCCAAAGAGCAACCGACTAGGCCAGCACAAAAGACTAGTCCAACAGATCTCAGAGCCCGACCTACCTAGCAGAGTCAGATCTAAATCCCAGATCCAGATCTAGATCTAGATCCGATAACTGCCGCGTCGCTAGTATGGAACGATCGCGTACACGAGCTACCGGTTCACCCTTAGCAGTCGAAGTAACTGCCGACCAGCTCTCTAACCCACGTTTTCACAGAAAATGGCGAAATTTACAATCGGAGACCGTTCCATCGACAGTAGTCCATGAGACTACCACGGGAATAGATCCCCGACCAACATACGAGATTCGGCGGCAAGTCGCAGCATCGACCTCTACCGACCCGTCTTTACAACACTACATGGAGTTCACACAGGGAAGGATGAATACCCCGGAAGGTACCATTTTTCACGAAACTTCGGTACCAATGGGACGCGGCATCCCAAATATGCCAACCCGACTCCTGGCAATTCTACCGACCATGTATACCACGAATCATCAAACCCGCCTGACTGTGGCGTTCCAGACAAGGTCAAACCCGACTTCTCCACGAAGGGCCCGGGACGACCCGCTTGACTTGCCGGAACGACCTTCCAGTGCGCATCAACGACTAGTAAGGTACGCTACCGAACCTTCCATCATTTCATATCAACGACAGTTAGAAATAGAACAATTACGTTGTAATAGGGATGAATTAGACTCCCAACTGGCCGATCTCTTGTCCAACCAGAACCCGACATCCGAGCAACTTCATTCGGAATCCCAACCAGGTCGACCGGACCAGTCGCTTACATTTCACCAGGAACCCAGTTCTCCTGGTCAAATGAATAGTCGACCCGGATCACCGAGTACCTAAACCCATACCCGACTGGCATAGACGGCTTTGATAATGACCTAGTCAATAGGATCAGACAGATCTTTCAATCTAACCAACCAGTCGACCAGGTTGTTACTCGACCCAGTCTCCCGAATATCGGCACTCATATTCATGAGCCGAATATTCTTTACATAGATCAGCCGAGGGTAGCCCACACTACAACCCCCAGGGTGTCGACCCCTTGGATTAGTCTACCACCTGGTTACTAATCTCAACTAGCGATAGGCATTCCTATGATTCAACCTATCAATCAACCATCGTTTTCACAGACGCATAATAGGCCCATGCCACAAAACCCATACAATCGACCGGTAGCTTCCCAGCCACCAGTCTTACCGACTGTGACCCAGTACCAGCCCACCGTACCTATGTGTGCATCTTGTGGTGGCTATGGTCACCTTCTCGAACAATGCGCTCTATTCAACCCTTGGTCGATAGACTATTCGGTACCTACAACTCAGATGCAGCAGCAGCCTTCCTACCCAGCAGCCACACTCCCGACTCGGACGACTGCTCGGAAACCGGTAGCGATGCCCACCTACAAGGAAGGTAAGTGTGCCATTACGCATGTCCATCGATTTCTCAATGCCCTTACTTTGAATGGCGAAACTGATGCGGCTATTACTATAGCGTTATTTGGAAATTCGCTAGTCGATGCGGCTAACTATAATTGGTTCTCGACTCAACGAACGTCCTACCCACACCAAGACTTACACGGAATTCTCGATGCCTTCAAACACCGCTACCAAGCTATCGACAATGACGACCAGGCTTACCTACGTTTCCGCAGTATGAAACAGGATGCCAAAGAGTCAGTTGACGATTGCTACGAACGGATGATGAAACTAGCCAGCCAGTTTGAGGTCCTTCCGGCTGATAATTTCCTACTACGAAATTTCCGAGCTGGTTTGTTGCAGTATCTGCAGGTAGCCACAGTCGGACTACCAAGATCGACACTAGCCCAGGCCAAAAAATCGGCTAAGCTTGCAGAAAGCGGACTACCTAAGGAACCCGACTCGACCACTACCGAGCAAACCGAGACTACCAAACGAGCATTTTGCAACCGATGCAAGAAGCCAGGCCATTTCGAACGCGATTGCTGGCTCAATCCGGAGAGCAAGATCGGAAAAAGGCGTGCGGCGGCTAATAGGACAGCCCCAGTAGCAGCAGCCATACTAGTGTCGACTACCGCCGAATCAAGGAGTCGACCACCTCGCGATGGCACACCACGACGGATATTCCCTTGCTCTCTGTGCAAAACCTTGGACCACCCGACACACTTGTGTCCCCTACTGAAGGATCCGAAGGTCGTCAAATTCCTTAATCAGCAGATCGAGACCAAGCCCAACACGTCGTCAGTAGTCATTGGAGAACTACTGAACACTACAGTTGGTGTCCTAACGGTCGCAGCGATTACCAGAAGCCAGTCGACTACCGACCAGCCGACTCCTGACGAAACCACGGAGAAGACCGACTGGACTGCCCAAGAACTACTACGTGATCAAATGATGCAGGAAGTTCGTCAACTCCAAGCTGAGTTGGAAACAACAACTTCCACTAAAGACCCAAAGTCGACTGAGGACTCACCCTCACTCGTCTGGGACGCGGATGCATGACCGCAACAAACGATCACCCTTCAAGACAACCCAGACCAGCCGACTCCGGCTACAGTCGACCAAGGCAGTATCGCATTCGGCGCCGTCCAGCAGCAGATCCTCGATCAACTCCAAGACTGCAAATTGCAGGTTTCCATCCGTGACTTACTACAGTTATCACCGACCCTCACCAAACTGGTTCGGGATCGACTGACTCATCCAGACCTAGAGTCGACTCCAGAGTCACCCTACTCAACTACAGAGGAGGTGACGATTGCCGCTACAGCAGTCATCGACAAACACATGCCAGTCATCATAGTATCAATCGGTAAAAACATAGTCGACGACGTTCTGATCGATGGCGGTTCCGGCGTCAATGTGATCACCGAAGATGAACGCCGGGAAATGCTATTACGTGAGCAGTGAGCTGTGAGCAGTGAGCTGTGAGCAGTGAGCAGTGTGCTGAAATTTTTGGAAAAATTTCGGGCTGTTGGATTTTAAAGGACCTCCTATTACCGCGGATTTAGGTTGTAATTAGTGAGTATTTATGAAATATTGTTTTATAAAAAGTACCTATAGCCGTGGAATGTAATGTGTATGTTTAGAGTTATTAATAGAATTTATTAGCTTCAAATTGCTGTAGCTCGTTCCTGAATCTAACAGAAATGCATTCAAATTCGTTATAGAATCAAAAAATGATGTAGAAATAAATAAATATTCAAACCGTACAATCAAAGTGAATTTATATCAGATTCGATAGCACTCACATCGACATATGCCAACACACATATAACTGCTGGACCAACTGATTTAGATTCGACATGGTAACTCTGCTCTGGTCCTCTGGAGCCACTTGTTCTGGCCCTTCTGACTCCCGTCTTGTCCAGGGCCTCCTCAACCTACCCGTCCTGTTGCTCCATCGGGCCCTGCTCCAGCTAATTATCCACTGGGATCCGTTCATGTTGTCGATCCGCCAAGACTGCATTTTCCAAATAGTGGACACTGCTGGATCCTGCGGCTCACTGGGAGGCTAATATGGTCTTTTCCCCATTTTTATCTGCCCATGACCAATTCTCTTGCTGGTCGTACTAGTGTCACATTTGACGGTCCCTCACTGCCATCTTGCTCCTCACCTTACCTTGCCTACTCTGGGTTCGGATCTACGTATTCCTCCTTATCTGGAAACCTGTTCCTCAACAAGGCTTCTATCAGTTCTACCCCCTTGATTACCCTGGTCAGGTTGGTATGCACCCGGATGAGCATCCTCCTGAGGCTAAACAAAATAAGAGGTGATTAGTTGTGGGCCCCCTTCCTCACCGCCTGATACATGTTCTCCAGCAGCTCAGTGCATGCAAGGAGGGACTTCTTTTTCACACATGATCTCCACCAACGCCCTCACTCTGTCCTATTACTCTTCCATAAACCCCTTGATCCTGGTCTTGCAAGTGATGTGGTCCGCCTTGCTCAAGCCAGACAATGTCATATACTTCTGGTCCAAGTCCTTACTGGCTTTAGAAACAGTAGGTGTTCACGTCCCCTTTATACCCAAAGCTTGTTGGATGGTCTAGGCTGTAATTTTTACCGGCATACCTTGCATTGTGGACCAAATTGGCATGGGATACTCTATCTTTCTCTCCCTTGGTGTATTGAAACCACTCCACCAAGTTTGACACTAGCTCTGAGAGTGGCACTTGCCAAGTATACTCATAAAATGCCCCTAGACTCACCCTTTCTACCCATGCATTATCCTTGAGATCCCTCGATGTCTGCCAATGCTCTAAGAGAAAGAATGCCAGTGTCTTCTACTTTGCTCGCGCACCTGCTTGGCCTATTCTCCCTACATCTCCAAAAAGTGAAGCCGAGATCTTGGGTTTGGCTGAGTATGTGAGCTCGGGATGCAATCATCACCCTTGTCGTTGTGTTCGCCCTGTTCCTTGTCATGGCCTTAGCCCTTAGTACCATGACCGGTACCGGCCACCCTCTCCATGGCCCTGGTGTTCATCCTTGTCTTCATGTTCACCATGGTCCTCGTGATGGCCTTAGCACTAGTCGTGGTGATCACCCTCATTGTCGTGATAGCCCTAGCCTTTCGCACCATGGCTGGTGTCGGCCACCCTTTCTTTGACTCAAGTGTTCACCGTCATCATCGTAGCCGTGCCCCTTGTCGTAGAGATCACCCTCGACCTCGTGTTTGCCCACGTCCTTGTTATATCTCTGGCCCTCGACGTGGTGATCACCGTCGTTGTCGTGAGTGCCGTGGCCCTAACCATAGCCCTGGCCCTTAGCACCATGACCGGTGCCGGTCACCCTCTCCATGGCTCTAGTGTTCACCCTCCTCATCGTGGCCGTAGCCCTCATCCTCGTAATCACCCTCGTTTTCATATGCGCCCTAGCGCTCGCGATGGTCCTGGTCCTGGTCGTGATGATCTCCCTCGTCGTTGTGGTGTTCCTGGCCCTCGTGTAGTGATCACCTTCAACAACGTGATGGCCGTGGCTATCGTCGTCGCCCTAGCACTTGTCGCCATTGCCGGTGCCGACCACCTCCTTCCTGGCATAGTGTTCACCCTCGTCATCGTGCCTGTGGCCCTTCCCTCTAGAGTGAATACCCTCGTCATCGTGCTCGCCCTGGCCCTCCTGATGGCCCTGGTCCTGGTCGTAGTGATCTCCCTCGTCATCGTGGTCTTCCTGGTCTTCATATGGTAATCACCCTCGAGGTCGTGATGGTTGTAGCTGTCGTCGTGGTCCTAGCACTAGTCACCATGGCCAATGCCGGCCACCCACTTCTTGGCATCGGGTTCACCCTCATCACTGTGCCCGTGGCCCTTTACACCATGGTGATCACCCTTGTCATCGTGTTCGCCCTGGTGCTACTGATGGCCTTGGCACTTGGCACCATCGCGGGCCCCAGCCACCGAATTCTTGGAGAGGGTGACCACCGGTGCCATGGAGAGGATGGCCGGCGCCGGCAGGGTTCCAAAGGAGCCATGATAAGTTTGAGAATTTTCAACTTTGATATGGGAGTTTCATAGTGGTGTAGCAACTTCAATTTCTAGAATCTCGGAGCGTGTAATATACCGTTGGAAAGGTCTCAAAATTACCTTTCCAATGGTATATTATGAGCCCTTAAAAATGTTGTAGGGTCGGCCGGCACCGGCTGGGGTCCAGAAGCTGCCATGACAAGTTTGAGAATTTTCAAATTTGACGCTGCTGGAGTTTCATCGAGGTGTAACAACTGCAATTTTTGGAATCTCGGAGCGTGTAACATACCGTTGGAAAGGTCTCAAAATTTCCTTTCCAATGGTATATTATGAGCCCTTAAAATTGTTCAAGGGTCGGCCGGCACCGGCTGGGGTCCTGAAGCTGCCGTGACAAGTTTGAGAATTTTCAAGTTTGACGCTGCTGGAGTTTCATCGAGGTGTAACATTTGCAATTTTTGGAATCTCGAAGCGTGTAATATACCGTTGGAAAGGTCTCAAAATTACCTTTCCAATGGTATATTATGAGCCCTTAAAAATGTTCTAGGGGTTGGCCGGCTCTGGCTGGTGTCCTTATGAGCCCTTAAATTTGTTGTAAAGGGGGTCGGCCGGCACCGGCTGGGGTCTTTAGGAGCCCTTAAAAATATTGTATGGGGTCGGCCAGCACCGGTTGGGGTCTTTATGAGTCTTGAAAATTATTGTTAGAGGGTCGGCCAACACCGGTTGGAGTCCTTATGAGCCCTTGAAATTGTTGTAAAGAGGTCAGTCGGCACCGGCTGGGGTATTTATGAGTCCTTAAATTTGTTGGAGGGGGTCGGTCGGCACCGGCTGGGGTTTGAAAGGTACCTTGACAAGTTTGAGAATTTTCAAGTTTGACACTGTTGGAGTTTCATTGTGGAGTAGCAACTCTGATTTTTAGAATCTTGGAGAGTGTAATATACCGTTGGAACGGTCTCAAATTACCTTTCCAATGGTACATTATGAGCCCTTAAAATTAATATAGGGTCGGCCGGCACCGGCTGGGGTCCTGAAGCTGCGATGACAAATTTGAGAATTTTCAAGTTTGACGTTGCTGAAGTTTCATCCAGGTGTAACATCTGCAATTTTAAGGATCTTGGAGCGTGTAATATACCGTTGAAAAGGTCTCGAAATTACCTTTCCAATGGTATATTATGAGCCCTTAAAATTGTTGCAAGGTCGGCCAGCACCGGCTGGGGTCCTGAAGCTACTATGACAAGTTTGAGAATTTTCAAGTTTGACGCTGCTGAAGTTTCATCGAGGTGTAACAACCGCAATTTTTGAAATCTCGGATTGTGTAATATACCGTTGGAAAGGTCTCAAAATTTCCTTTCCAATGGTTTGTTATGAGCTCTTAAAATTGTTGTAGGGTCGGCGGGCACCGGCTCGGGTCTGAAGCTGCCATGACAAGTTTGAGAATTTTCAAGTTTGACGCTGCTGGAGTTTCATCGAGGTGTAACAACTGCAATTTTTGGAATCTCGGATTGTGTAATATACCGTTGGAAAGGTCTCAAAATTTCCTTTCCAATGGTTTGTTATGAGCTCTTAAAATTGTTGTAGGGTCGGCGGGCACCGGCTCGGGTCTGAAGCTGCCATGACAAGTTTGAGAATTTTCAAGTTTGACGCTGCTGGAGTTTCATCGAGGTGTAACAACTGCAATTTTTGGAATCTCGGATTGTGTAATATACCGTTGGAAAGGTCTCAAAATTACCTTTCCAATGGTTTATTATGAGCCCTAAAATTGTTGCGGGGGGTCGGCCGGCACCGGCTGGGGTCCTGAAGCTGCCATGACAAGTTTGAGAATTCTCAAGTTGGGCGCTGCTGAAGTTTCATCGAGGTGTAACAACTGCAATTTTTGGAATCTCGGAGCGTGTAATATACCGTTGGAAAGGTCTCGAAATTACCTTTCCAATGGTATATTATGAGCCCTTAAAAATGCCAGTGCCATGGTCAAGGTGGCCGGTGCAAGGGAGAGGATGACCGGTACCGGTCAGGGCCGTGACGAGAGCCACGACCATCAGGACGTCGAGGATAATCACCACAAAGACATAGAGTGGGTGGTTGGCACTGGCCGTAGTACGAAGGACCTCGGCTATGATAAGGGCCACGACCATCACGTCAACGAGGATGATCATCAGAAGGGGCATGGAGAGGGTGGTTTGTGCCGACCATGTAGCCAAATGCTAGGGTGACGACGACAGCCACGGCCATCATGACCTTCAGGGTGATCACTACACAAGGACTAGGAACACCACGACGACGAGGTAGATCACCACGACCAGGGCCAGGGCCATCAGGAGGGCCAAGGCGAACACGATGACGAGGATGATTACGATGGTGTCAAGGGCCATGGGCACGATGACGAGGGTGAACACTATGCCAAGAAGGAAGTGGCCGGCACCGGCCATGGTGAGTATTGCTAAGGCTACGACGATAGCCACAGCCATCACGACCTCGAGGATTATCACCACACGAGGACCAGGAACACTACATCGACGAGGAAGATCATCACGACCAGGGCCAGGGCTATCGCGAGGGCCGGGGCAAACACGATGACGAGGGTGATGACAATGGTATAAAGAGTCATGGGCACGCTGACGAAGGTGAACACCATGCCTGGAAGTGGGTGGCCGGCACCGGCCATGGTGCAAAGTGCCAAGGCCAAGACGAGGGCCAAGGCCAAGACGAGGGCCACGGCCATCACAACGTCGAGGGTGATTACCACACGAGTGCCATGAACACCACAACAACAAGGGAGATCATTACGACCAGGGCTAGGGCCATCACGAGGGCCAAGGCAAACAAGATGACGAGGGTGATGACGATGGTGTCAAGGACCAGGGGCACAATGACGAGGGAGATTTCCAAGACCACGAATTAGGTGGCCGTCACAACAAATATTTCAAAATTTCTTGCGCATGAGTTAGTGTGCAAGAAATTTAGGATTGTACCTTGTTGCACATTGTCCTCTACCTACACCACGACGTTGAGCACCACCACAGAATCCAACGTCGTCTCATTTTCTACTTGCACGCTTTGTGCCTCCTTCATTCTTCCCTCCTTATTTGCCTCAACGTCCTGTACCTCTTTGTCTGATAAAATCTCCATTTGGGACATTCAAGGCACAACCGTCCTCTACAACACGTTGACCATTTCGGATTCTATTTAATCATTCTACAGCATTCAAGAGATCTATTTAACATCCATATGGACGTCATGACGTTGTAAACAACATCACCAAAAACACGTGGACGTCTAAAGCAGCTGCAGAGGACGTTTAGAGAGACATATGTGCGCTGTCATTTGCGACAGCCCATGCTCTAGAGCCCAACGACAACGCACACACGAAAAAATTGAAGCAAATATAGAGACCAGATGAGGCTGATGAACTACAAAGATGATCATGTAACCCTTAACAAAAACAATAGGCAGTTACTACAACAATAGAACGTGTAATTGCAAGCACAAGAGGGACGGTGATCATGAAACCCAGAGCTCAGTCATCTGGCCGCAAATCCTGTCTCCCAAGCAAGCGCACCCTTACACGGCATCCTGCACACCCATGACCGCTTCCCAAACAGCAATTGCACCAATTTCTCAAGCAGATCAATACTCACAGAACACGAGGGCACGGCAATTGCACAGCAACTCCTCCTCGGCGATGTCCCAACATGCTTCTTACGCCCCTCTCCAACAGCCGCAAACACAACAATGTCCCGGCTTGCACAGGAGCGTCGGCAATTACACCCCCCTCAACCGCGGACATACTCTACAGCCGCGCACAGGCGGGACCTATGACTGTGATGGCGCGCGGAACCTTCATCCGCGGTAGTAAGTGGCACAGCAATAGCAGGTGTGGAGTCTCACCTTCGTTGCTTTCGCGATCGCAGCAGGCGGTGGAGTGGTGATGGGGTTTGGAGCAGGCGCTTGAGGCGTACCAACAAAATCTGCTTGAATGGGTTTGATGAAGCGCTGGCTCCGCCGCACCTGCGTCGGAATTGGCGTGTGTTCTTCATTGTGTGAGTTGTAGGCGTGACCCTCACAATTTGTTCAACAAAGTTGTTGAACACGTGGAGCGCGGCCTCCGTGACGTCGAAGTCTCACACCTGTGGCAGTATACACTCTCTCCCTACTACAATCCTATGATGCAGTGGGATTGTGTACGTACTGCCATGTTTGAATGATCTCCCTTGTGTAAAATGCCCTACATTAGGGTTTCGAACGACCCCCGACATAATGTGCTACAGGTACCTGCGTCGGCTCCTTCTCTATTAACTTTGTTTATCACACTAGGTTAGACACGTGGACTATTTATGGTAGACAGTGCTTGAGACGAATTAGCTCGTAGAGACATCCTCCAAGACGTCCTTACGTTCACATGGATGTCTGTCAAGACATCTCCGATGACATCCATGTAGACATCACAGGAGACATCGACAATTATAATGCCAATGTCTGAAAAGACATCACCGGTGACGTCATTCATGACGCAGTCATGTCCACGTAGACATCCATGTCCACAAATCCCAATAACTGTACATGACCCTGTACATATATATAGTATCTGCTGAGATATATTTATTAATAATCATATGTTACCTATTTGCAGTGACAGGAATACATTTCAATCCGCGTACGCCTAGACCAGAAGTGCAGTATAAGAGCATCAGGCGAACAAACAAAGCAAATCAACATGGAGGGCATGAGGGACATGGATCACAAAGGTAGCGAGTGTCATGCTAGTGTGTTTGCTGAGCCAGTAGAGAATCTTGCCCAAATGAAAGCCGATCTAAGTCGTGAAGTTCGTCAATTTTTGAAACAATATGATACAGAGGGGTCACAGAAAAAGCAATTAAAGAGAGAGAAAAATAGGAAGGTCATGGAAGAAATGTTGCGACGGTTGAAAGAAATGTTGCGACGGACAGAAGAAATGTTTCGAGTGTCAGAAGCAATCCGCTTGAAGGCATTAAGACTACGGGAACAGTCCCGAATACTCCTACAACAAATCGAAGATGACCTCCGTGAATACCCTTCGTAGCGCCATACCCTTCGTAGACTATGTGTCCAAAATCCGAAGTACATGCGCCGCATGGGGAGATTCAACCAAAGCATGCTATAGAAAAAATGCAGCAGTCACTTCTAGGCATGCTGGTTGACAATGAACGCATACTACAGAAAGCATTACGGATACAATTGCAGTGTAAATCTCTCTTAGACAGTTTGGATGAGGACACGCATGAAGCACCTCCGTAGAATACTGTACGGAATTTTCATGGACGCATATGTGTAACGTGGCAAATATATTTGAACTTGTTATAATTGTTACACTGGTTCCTGTGCATGAGTACGTAATGCATATGGGTTTATGTGTACATGGATGATATTGGTCATCTGGCCTTACTCACAGTATGGTGATTTCTAACGATGTAATGTCCTTTTCAGAATCATCATTGGGCAAAGACAACATGCGTGGAGAACCCATACATGCGTGTGCAATATTTGAGGTATGTTATAAAATCAGTATATTTTGTTGTCAACCAGTGCTCTCGAGACTTGTGTTATTTCTACATGACAACTGTGCATAACGTGTGGACGTTTCTGAGGATGTCCTCGTAGACGTCACTGTAGACATATGTCGTGATATCCGTGGACATTCTCGGAAACGTCATTGGTGGTATTCCTATACAGTCCAGCACTCTGACATTGACGTGTACATGCACGGAACGTTCAATGTACTACAATCACAGGGCCTATAGATCGTGCCTTTGCTGTCCGCATGGCGTTGCATGCCGATGCATGTTCAGATGTGGAATCCGTGGGGGAGTGCGATCCTCCATATGAACACTATCCATTCGAAGATTACGATGCCCAGCATGCTGCGTACTTGCAGCGACTAGCACTTCTACATAGCAAACACATGTTTTCTACGAGCGTGGTTTGTTATGCAACGAGGATTGCATGCCTGAGTTCGTGGACGATGTCTACCACAAGAACATATATAGCATGTCATGGTTCTATGAGGGTTGCTATCCTTTTGACACTTGGGAGGACAACTACGAGCACTCGCTCTATGACCAAGTTCAGCTTGCCATGATAGATGGAGAGCAGGTAGTGTCACCTTAATTACAGGCATTGTATGCAGATGTCATTACAGAAAATAAACATAAGCTTTTTTTGAAACTTGATTCCTGATGCTCTCACTACAATGTGCATGATGGATGAAGGGTTAGACTGGCCCGATAGTGTATGTGCCATGGCTATGGAAACGTCTGGCCTCAACAACTTCTATCCATTATTGTTTATGTTATGATATTTCACTGACACATATAGGTGTTGGAACGTATGAACAATGCGTGTGCCGTGAAGCATCGCCACTGCCTAAAACACGGTGATATCATTGATGTTTATGTACAGAGCGCACTCCATGTTCAGGTGGGGTTTACCTCACCGTGCACGGTTGGAATTATCGACAGAGATTTGTTCCCTACAGTGCTACTGAAGGAGTAACCACAAAAATCCATTGCTATCAACGTTCACGGCTGTCGAAAATAGGCACAGTAAATACGTAGTGGTGACTTACCAGCACATGGTCCAGGCAACGGATCATGTCCGTCGGGACATCATTAGCTTGTCTGAGACGTGGTCACAGACGTGCTGTAGGACATGATGACGTTGCACAGCAGTTTGGAGTACTGCAGTTCATATCCCATTTCTGTTATCGGTTAGTGCTGAATTAATGACGTTCTCTCATTCAGTTTGGATTCCTTCGCAGAAACGTTGGTGCAATGAGTACGAACATGCGTCATTGCGGCGCAAGAATCCGAATAGATCCCTATTGTCGCAACACTCGGTTTAATGGCAATAGTGAGAACTGGACGGCGCCTCCAACCATGTCAGGGCAAGACGTCATTCGGTACACTGCGTGGCGGCAGTCATACCTGGATCTCGGTGGCAGGGAAGACGGCAAATATGACCCTGTGCACTGTACGGGCGTGAAACGTCTCAGCGCATTCTTCGAACTTCCATACTGGCACGTAAACATATCCTCCCTGTGTTGTTTGGTCAGATAAACTCGGCATTGTATGACAGTAGAGGACATTTCAGACGTTACATCAGTGCTTTTCAATGTTTTTGGACGTCTATGTAGACATCCAGCAGACGTCTCCGTAGACATCTACGAGGCGACTTAATAGACATCTAGCAGACGTCTTTGTAGACATGTAGTAGTCGTTTATGTAGACATCTAGTAGACGTCTATGTAGCTAGACATGTTGCAGACGTCTCGGACAACATGTAGCAAATATGTACATAGACATCCACGCGAAGAGACAGGCGTCGCCGGCAGCACACTTCTGCATTTTGTCAAACTGCGCATACAGAGTATCGCTCTAATCATTCGACGTGGTACATTTTGGCAGCATCTGAAGGGTCGACATGTATTGGACGTCATGCACTGCGAGAAGAATCTCTGCGAGAACATTTTGAAGATTTTGGAATGAACGAGAGCCCAGGAAGTCGTCAAGATGTGCAGGACCTGAATTTACGGGAGGAGCTTTGGTTGCAGCCCCCACGTCGCCGAGGTGACGAATACTACATGCCGCACGCCCCGTACATCCTGAAGCCGAATGATAAGGAACAATTTGTCAACATAGTTTCGAACATCCGCACTCCCACAAACTACATGGGGGCAATTCACAAGCGGCTGAAGGACGGAAAATTGCAATACATGAAGACTCACGACTACCACGTCCTCATGCAACAGGTATGCCTGTAGATGTTTAAGACTGCGTGCATTAGACGTTGGCCGAAACAAGAGGACGCTCAGTTCAAGACATCTTCTGAAACATACAATTCTCTTGCACAATAGTCAGGTGTCCAAGGACATCTTACTATTCGCGCAGACAGTGGTCATGTTATCCAAGACATCGCCTGAGTTGTGAGCCGAATAAGATCTTGTTATTGCAAGCATGATTCGTAGCGCGTACGAGCATTTCTGAGTTTGACATGGGAACCTGATGGTTGTACTTGTGGTTGTAGATCCTCCCGGTGGCCGTTCGGAACTTGCTGGACGAAGAGGTGCGCGTCACTATCATCAAAATGTGTAGAGTTTTCTAGCGTATTTGCGAGGACAGCAGCAATGATCTCATGCAAGACGTGATAATGGCCACGTGCGTGCTCGAGAAGGAGTTCTCGCCAACGGTTTTGAACGTCATGGCGCACCTTTGGGTACATCTTGTGCAACAACTGTTCATATGTGGACGAGTCCATTGCAGGTGGATGTATCCGATTGAGAGATACATGAAAACGCTGAAAGATTACGTATGGACGTACGCTCATCCAGAAGGGAGTATCGCGGAAGGGTATCGACTGGAAGACACCCTCGGGTTTTGCACAGAGTATATGCAACGACATAGAGCATCAACCTACCTTGTGCGGGACCCCAACGAAGATGCACGCATGAACGACAAGATTTTGCGGCTCAATGAACACACGAAGCGACGAATGTCCGATGTAGTACGCGGCTACGCACATGCATTCGTCATCGACAACGCACCATGCTTGGAACCATGGCGAGAGTGAGTTCTTGTACCAACGTCAGGCCCCTCCTATGAGCACCTTAAAATTAGCTCAAGTGCACATGGCCCTGTTCATATCTATGATTGAGTCACAATACGAGACGCCTCCGCGTCACGGGTGATGTCTATCAGGACATCGTGCCCAACATGAAGGCGTTGTCATGTATGTTTCGGCATGCAGAGCACATGTCTTTGGTGGCGTCAGCACGGACGTGCGACTGTCAGTACCGACATCTCAGAGGAGAAGTGCGCAGTCTCAGCTGCTGCACGCATTTACCATGCATGTCCATAGTCTAATAACAAAGGTCGGTGTGGTGTCCAGGGAATACATAACCGCAAAGGGACGCCGATGGGAAGAGCGAGAGGCGTATCAAGTGCGGTCCCGATGTCATCGACCTGGTAGAGCAGTGTTGTACCCCCCCAAACTCAGGGATTTACCATGCTTTGCTGATTGGCTAAAGGAACGTGTGCTGGAAGCGAACGAGGCCGGTGTACAGTACTCATGTCTTCTTAAGCGTTATGCAACCTCCTATTGGCAAATGCACGCATTCGGTATGCATTTGCGTGTTTGGACTGCCGAGGGGGGCCTCGTCACTCGAGACTCGTGTGTAGTGGCCGCCTATGCACAGCAACTGCGTTGGGGGATTCGCAATGGGAGGTCCATTCATCATACTGCTGAGCATGTGAGGTACATTGAGGAAATACTCAAGTTGGATTACCGTAATCACTGCACCACGGTGTTGCTATGCGACAGGGTGAAACACTCACGAGATGTGCGAGTTCCCAGCATAGAACGTGACAAGTACAGATTCAGCGTGGCAAATTTCAACCACATGGATAAAAGAGTACATCAACATTCGTTTGCATTCCAAATGCATGGTCATCAGGTTTTTTTCTCCGATGACCCCACGAGACGCGGGTGGAAGATCATCTGCCGTCAGAGGTAGTTGTACATCACTTCTTGGTCAGAATCCGGTGCCCGACGGAATCATTGTCGGTAACGACGATGACTTCGAAGGCTTGCAACCACAGATTCGGGAAACGGACTCAATTCGAACAGCAGCTCCAACGGGAAGGAGCTTTGTTACAACCGCAACAGAAATAAACAATTGGTGTTAACCGAATATTAGTTGATATTCCCTTAGGCTAAGAGTACGCTAGTCTATACCCGGCAGGAATAGACCCGGCAGGCGACACGTGGCAGTACAGGCTAGTACAGACTGGTCGACCCGACTTTTCCGGTCGACTAGTCTGACACACTGTCAGACCAATCTCCTATATGTACCTTCAGTCTCTTCGGGAGAGTTGTTGCTATACCATTTGTACATCTTTTTGGCAGCCTCAGTTGTACTTCGTTCTTGTCTTAAACTCTTCTTGTGCGCACTAGTATGTTAGACTACTGCTGTTAGACTACTGCTGTTTCCTGCTTTTGAATCATTCCTTGTGATTGTATCTTGGTTAGTTGCAGTAGTCTGTGGGTATGCAGGAGTTGACTTACTAGCATACAGGTGCTTTTCCTTAGCCAACAGTCCATTCTTCTTAGTAGAAACCTCTTACTACTCCTCTCAATCTCTAGAAACTAGTCTAAATTGGAATAGTCTTGGAAGGAGTAGCTTCACTCGTTTAAGGTCGGTTCCTAGAAAAAACCCCCTTAACATTTGGCGACCATGCAAAGTTCAGCTCAGACACCAGTCTTTTTGTTGGGCTAGTCAGATCCAGATCTAGATCTAGATCCAGATCCAGATCCTGGTCGATCCAGATCTAGATCCTAGTCGACCCTGTCGACTATCGCTAAGGCGCTATACGTCCTTGGAAAACAGCAGCCATCTCATTCCTACATAAAAATCATATGTCTTGAGAAAAATCCAGAGCCCGAGTAGCCGAAAAGAGCCTCGGAGATCATTCTGTGTAACACTCAACCACGGTAGTCAACAGTCGATAAATGCTACTGACCAGGAATCTGTAAGAGCAGTTTGTGAACAAGGCTTACGGTGCCAAAGAGCAACCGACTAGGCCAGCACAAAAGACTAGCCCAACAGATCTCAGAGCCCGATCTACCTAGCAGAGTCAGATCTAAATCCCAGATCCAGATCTAGATCCGATAACTGCCGCGTCGCTAGTATGGAACGACCGCGTACACGAGCTACCGGTTCTCCCTTAGCAGTCGAAGTTTCTGCCAACCAGCTCTCTAACCCACGTTTTCACAGAGAATGGCGAAATTTACAATCGGAGACCGTTCCACCGACAGTAGTCTATGAGACTACCACGGGAATAGATCCCCGACCAACATACGAGATTCGCTGGCAAGTCGCAGCATCGACCTCTACCGACCCGTCTTTACAACACTACATGGAGTTCACACAGGGAAGGATGAATACCCCGGAAGGTACCATTTTTCACGAAACTTCGGTACCAATGGGACGCGACATCCCAAATATGCCAACCCGACTCCTGGCAATTCTACCGACCATGTATACCACGAATCATCAAACCCGCCTGACTGTGGCGTTCCAGACAAGGTCAAACCCGACTTCTCCACGAAGGGCCCGGGACGACCCGCTTGACTTGCCGGAACGACCTTCCAGTGCGCATCAACGACTAGTAAGGTACGCTACCGAACCTTCCATCATTTCATATCAACGACAGTTAGAAATAGAACAATTACGTTGTAATAGGGATGAATTAGACTCCCAACTGGCCGATCTCTTGTCCAACCAGAACCCGACATCCGAGCAACTTCATTCGGAATCCCAACCAGGTCGACCGGACCAGTCGCTTACATTTCACCAGGAACCCAGTTCTCCTGGTCAAATGAATAGTCGACCCGGATCACCGAGTACCTAAACCCATACCCGACTGGCATAGACGGCTTTGATAATGACCTAGTCGATAGGATCAGACAGATCTTTCAATCTAACCAACCAGTCGACCAGGTTATTACTCGACCCACTCTCCAGAATATCCGCACATATATTCATGAGCCGAATATTCTATACATAGATCAGCCGAGGGTAGCCCACACTACAACCCCCAGAGTGTCGACCCCTCGGACTAGTCTACCACCTGGTTACCAAACTCAACCAGCGATAGGCATTCCTATGATTCAACCTATCAATCAACCATCGTTTTCACAGACGCATAATAGACCCATGCCACAAAACCCATACAATCGACCGGTAGCTTCCCAGCCACCAGTCTTATCGACTGTGACCCAGTACCAGCCCACCATACCTATGTGTGCATCTTGTGGCGGCTATGGTCACCTTCTCGACCAATGCGCACTATACAATCCTCGGTCGATAGGCTATTCGGTACCTACAGCTCAGATGCAGCAGCAGCCTTCGTACCCAGCAGCTACACTCCCGACTCGGACGACTGCTCGGAAACCGGTAGCGATGCCTACCTACAAGGAAGTTAAGTGTGCCATTACGCATGTCCATCGATTTCTCAATGCCCTTACGTTGAATGGCGAAACCGATTCGGCTATTACTATAGCGTTATTTGGAAATTCCCTAGTCGATGCTGCGAACTATAATTGGTTCTCGACTCAACGAACGTCATACCCACAACAAGACTTACATGGAATCCTCGATGCCTTCAAACACCGCTACCAGGATATGGACAATGATGACCAGGCTTACCTACGTTTCCGCAGTATGAAACAGGATGCCAAAGAGTCGGTTGACGATTACTACGAACGGATGATGAAACTAGCCAGCCAATTTGAGGTCCTTCCGGCTGATAATTTCCTACTAAGCAATTTTGGAGCAAGTTTGTTGAAGTATCTGTAGGTAGCTACAGTCGGACTACCAAGATCGACACTAGCCCAGGCCAAGAAATCGGCTAAGCTTGCAAAAAGCGGACTACCTAAGGAACCCGACTCGACCACTACCGAGAAAACCGAGACTACCAAACGAGCATTTTGCAACCGATGCAAGAAGCCAAGCCATTTCGAACGCGATTGCTGGCTCAATCCGGAGAGCGAGATTGGAAAAAGGCGTGCGGCGGCTAATAGGACAGCCCCAGTAGCAGCAGCCACACTAGTGTCGACTACCGCCGAATCAAGGAGTCGACCACCTCGCGATGGCACACCACGACGGATATTCCCTTGCTCTCTGTGCAAAACCTTGGACCACCCGACACACTTGTGTCCCCTATTGAAGGATCCGAAGGTCGTCAAATTCCTTAATCAGCAGATCGAGACCAAGCCCAACACGTCGTCAGTAGTCATTGAAGAACTACCGAACATTACGGTTGGTGTCCTAACGGTCGCAGCGATTACCAGAAGCCAGTCGACTACCGACCAGCCGACTCCTGACGAAACCACGGAGAAGACCGACTGGACTGCCCAAGAACTACTACGCGATCAAATGATGCAGGAAGTTCGTCAACTCCAAGCTGAGTTGGAAACAACAACTTCCACTAAAGACCCAAAGTCGACTGAGGACTCGCCGTCACTCTACTAGGACGCGGATGCATTACCGCAACAAACGATCACCTTTCAAGACAACCCAGACCAACCGACTCGGGCCACAGTCGACCAAGGCAGCATCGCATTTGGCGCCGTCCAGCAGCAGATCCTTGATCAACTTTAAGACTGCAAATTGCAGGTTTCCATCCGTGACTTACTAAAGTTATCACCGACCCTCACCAAACTGGTTCGGGATCGACTCACTCATCCAGACCCAGAGTCCACTGCAAATTTACCCTACTCGACTACAGAGGAGGTCACGATCGCCGCTGCAGCAGTCATCGACAAACACATGCCAGTCATCACAGTCTCAGTCGGTAAAAACATGGTTGACGACGTTCTAATCGATGGCGGTTCCGGCGTCAATGTGATCACCGAAGATGAACGCGGAGGGTTGGGACTAGCCAAACCGTCACCCGCGCCATTCAACCTCAAGATGGCTAATGGCACAATAGCACGATCCAAAGGATTGATCAGGGATGTCAAAATTCACATTCATGGCATCCCCTACATAGTCACGCTTGTAGTCATCGACTGCTCGACAGTCAAGTCAGACTACCGGTTATTACTCGGTCGACCCTGGCTTCGACATGCCAAAGTCATACACGACTGGGGCAACAATGAAGTGCTAATCATGGGCAATGGCATCGTCAAGACTGTCAAGATAAATCGACAGTTAGGATACGAGGCGGTTCCACCACATGCTCTAGTCTGTTACAACTTCGCGGAAGGTATCACCGATGAAGAGGAGGAAATCTTGATGGCATCCAACCCGACCCTCCACACAATGGGCACAATCGACTGGAACCTCCTAGCTACCGAGTCGACAGTCGACCAGCCTGGAACGGAACCGACTACGACGGCCAGTACCCCTAGGCACCAAGGTATTCAACATACACCAGGAACAATGTTAGTAGACGAGACACCAATACGAGACAAACTGCGATTCATGGACATTGCCATTGGAATCACAATGACGAGGATCGACTCGACCATGTCAACGTCGGTACCTCTACCGACCCCAAGCTGTTGCAGCTGAACGCGAATCTGAGCCCTAGTCTCAAAGCTAGCGCAGAATCCATGTTTAAGGAATACATCGACATTTTCGCCTTTTCTTACGAAGATCTGCAAGGTGTACCGGAACACATAGAGACTTATCGGATCGAGCTCAACCCGACCATCTCGCCTAGTCACCAGGCAAGATACCGGATGAACCCGAACTATGCACAAGCTGTGAAGGACGACTTGGAACGGCTTCTAAAAGCAGGGTTCATCGACCAGGCAACATGGCTATCTCCAATAGTCGTGGTCCCCAAAAAGAATGGGAAACTACGGATATGCGTAGATTTCCGTCGACTTGATGCAGGAACCAAGAAAGACCCGTACCCCCTTCCGTTCACGGACGAGGTACTCGACGCAGTCATAGGCTATGAAGCCTACTCCTTCATTGACTGCTTCTCAGGCTACCACCAGGTATGGATCGACCCAATTGACCGCCCCAAAACAGCATTCATCACCGAGTGGGGCGCGTATGTATGGGTCGTGATGCCGTTCGGATTGAAGAACGCCCCGCCTACCTACCAGCGCATCGTCAACCAGATCTTCAAAGAGTACCTGGGCGAGTTCATGGAGCTATTCCTAGACGATTTCAGTGTCTACAGCGACATCGACTCCCACCTACCGAAGCTCAGACTAGTCTTCGACCGATGTCGACACTACGGGGTAAGCGTCAATCCTGAAAAGTGTATCTTCTATGTTCCTTCTCGTGTAATTTTGGGCTACATTGTAGGACGGGAAGGCAAGTTTCCGGATCCAAAGAAAATTCAGGCCCTAGTCGACATGCCATCACCGAAGGACGTCAAAGCCATTCAGACGTTCAACGGACTAGCCCTCTTCAACCGATGCTTCATTAAAAATTATGCTGCCATCATGGAACCCATTACTGGCAAAACTCGGCAAGGACCACCAGCTCCGACTAGTCCTAACTGGCAGTTAGCCGACAACAATCTTCCAAGAATTACACAAAGGCAACGCGGGAGGACATTTTTCTCATGACATCACTGTCCGGAAAATACTAGACGCAGGCTACTGGTGGCCGACTCTACACCAAGACGCTGTCCAGTACTGCCAGTCGTGTCATGAATGCCAGATGACAGGCCGACTACCCAAGACATTCTCCTCGAAGCTCGTCACCCAACTACCCGCAGAATCGTTTATGAAATGGGGACTCGACTTTATAGGCCCCGTCAAGAAGACCCGACATACAGCCTGTCGATACATTTTGGTGGCTACCGACTATGCCACCAAATGAGTCGAGGCTAGAGCTCTCCGAGGAAACACCGCCAGGGAGACCGCACAGTTCCTGTACGAGGCAATCCTTACCCGGTTTGGATGTCCGCTCCACCTAGTGAGCGACCAAGGTACCCATTTTATCAACAGCACGGTACACACTCTCACCGAGCATGTTTTACTCCGACACACGACTTCAACAACATACTATCCGCAAGGTAACGGCCAAGCCGAGTCGACCAACAAGGTCATAGTCCGAATGCTCTAGAAGCTAGTCAACGAGAATCGAACCGACTGGGACTTACAGCTCCACACGGTCCTATTTGCTTACCGAACGGCATTCAAAGTTGACACAGGCCACACACCTTTCCAATTGGTGTATGGTCTGACACCATTGATGCCAACCGAATACATCATCCCGACCCAACGGTTGACATCGACTACCGACTTCACTCCCAGGCGAGTACTAGCACCCCGAGTCGCCGAACTCAAGAAGTTAGACGAGACCCAACTGACAGCAGCCACCCACCACGGCGCACAGCTGTGGAACCGAGCACAATGGGCCCAGACCCAAGGCCAGTCGACTCTATACAACGTAGGCGACTACGTCCTCTGGCACCCAAAAGCAACAAATGTCCATACCGGTAAACTTCGTAGCAAATGGTTCGGCCCGTATCGTGTCCAGTATACCCTTTCCAACAACACTGTCCTCTTAGTCAGCATTCAGCACTTTGACCCCGACCCGGTAGTGGTCAACGTCAACAAACTCAAACCCTACCAACTCCTAGGCGATCACCCTCAAAACGAACTGACTAGCCTACTCACTAGGAAATCAGAGATTAGGTCAACACTAGAACAGAACGAAGATGAGCCCAACCGACAGCAACGGACCCGACCCGACCCAGATACCGTTGGTCGACTCGACTGGTCGACCCGACAGGTCAACCCGACCGGTCAAATCCTAGAAGAGCCGCCATATTTATGGCCGCCGCCCTCACCTATCCTCTCAGTTTTGAATGCAAGGCCCATAGGGCAAGTATTTAGCACTATGGCCGCACCCCTTCCTCCTCCTCTTGCTTCCTCGCCATTAGTTTCCTCTCCAGCCGACCCACAAGCCGCGCACCTCCTATCTCCCATTGCTCACTCTCCTCCCTCCTTCCCTTCTCCTCCGGCTGACCGCTGCTCCGCGGCTCTTGCATTATGCATTCTTAGCAAGCGATTTAGACAAGCGAGTAGAACGGCGAAGAGTAGTCAAATGACCCCGTAGCCCGACTGTGCAAGAGATAATCGAGAGTAGACTGAGTAGGAAACGACCGCGCCCATCGCCACTGCAGCCGACTGTGTGCGAGCCGACTTCGGGACTACGCCGGCCTTTCTCTTGTCTCCTTGTGCGCAGATTTGCAGCCGACCGATCGATGGCGAAAGGCAAGTCGACTAATCGCGGCCCCCGACGCCTCTCGTCCTCCGCACCACCGACTTACGAAATTCCGATCCGCACTAGGGAGGGACTCTACAAAACCCTCGCCTTTCAGTCGATGCGGCCGATCCGGGAATGGCGCGAGTACACCGCTGAACACACGACGGAGGCCGATTTCATGAAGGCGATCGGCGTTTCAGACTTTGTAGCACTCGACTGGGACAACCCTCAACGCGCGCCACGCATGGAGCTGATCGAGGAGTTCGTCAACGCTGCGATAGTCGACTTCCCCAACAAGTCGATCACCGCGCGAGTCCGCACACATACAGTCACAGTCAACCCGACTGTGATTCACGAGGTTCTCAAACTACCATTTGGCATTACTATCCAGCCAATCGACCTGCGGAATACCCACCGGGTCGGTTAGAAGAATATTCTGCAGCCGGCAAGACTGCTGAGGGCTACAGCATCTGCCACTGCAAACCCGAACACCACAGGCAACAAACGGCATTCATTCAAGGCCTCGGGTTCAAACGCAAGACGACCTACATCAGCAAGGAAATGCTCAACGTAGTGTGCACAGTCGAGGCCCTAATCGACCGCGCCATGCAATGGATTGGGCGACATGGATGTTCAACTCGATCGCCATCGACATCAAGGCGATGTAGACCACGAAGACCACGATGTGCCCTTCAGCCGAGGTATTGGACTTCCTCCTTGAATCCTATTTTCCTAGCACTGACGAGGAGTATGCACATCAAACAGTTGCCCAGCAGAACACCAAAGACCGACGTCGACAGTCGGAGAACTCGGAAAACAGCTCCCGAGGACCCGACTACATCGTTTTCCAAGGCGGGCTGGGAGCCGAACGCACCTCGAAGGACCATGTTCGGCCGCCCCGACCAGTCGACCTAGGCCAAACATCGACTGCTCAACCCCCTAGTCGACAAACCACACCCGACCCAGTAGCACCGACAGCCACTACCGGGAGTCAACCGACCACAGAGCGAAGGGAGACACGCTCCTCACTCGCACGCAAGCGGGACCTGGAGCGACAAGAGAAGCGTGCCAAGCGAGGCCGACTCACCCCATTGAGTCAATTTGTACCTCGACAGGTCGACTTGACTTCATCCGACAGCGAGGCCCAGTCGACTCCACCACCAACGCCAAGTGAGACACCCATCCGGGACACACCTCCGCCTTCTCTATCCGACTTCGCGCCGCTCAACCTCGAAGCGGCATATGGAGCGGCACCAACCGGCGAATTTCGCTAGCCACCACCCGTCTCCGCCACGACTCGACCTCCGCCATCACCTGGGGTCAATCGACCCGCACCCGACTCACCAACATCACGAGCCACTACACTAGCGGTGCATTGGCGCCAGCGCCTGGAGGACGTCCAAGGAGCAGTAGGTCGACTCGAGGATGTCGGCTCCCGAGTGAACATCCTCTTGTTTGAGGCGGTTCAAGCAAAAACCACCCTTCAAGCTGAGCTCGACCGCCAAAGATTGTAGAGTAGTCGACTGACCAAGGACTCCACAACATACAAGCAACAGATCGACAACCTCTCTAACGAACTAGCAAGAATGCGTACTACTCTCACCACCGTCACGGAGGAGAAGAGTCAGACCGACAACAGACTGGCCCAGCTAGAAGCCGACCTCCACAGCAGTCGACAGCAGGAACAGAAACACCAGAGCGAGCTCGTGGTAGCACGAAATGAACTCGGAGCGGCACGAGCCGAGGTAGCAGCAACCCAGCTCAGTCTTTAGCAAGCTCGGAGGGACATAGTCGACTCCAACAACCGTCTCGACCTACTACTCCAAGACAACGAGGAGAAGTCCCGCCAATTCGCGGGAAATGCTAGTACGTGAGCAGTGAGCAATGACCAGTGAGCAGTGAGCAGAAATTTTTGGAAAAATTTCGAGCTGTTGGATTTTAAAGGACCTCCTATTACCGCGGATTTAGGTTGTAATTAGTGAGTATTTATGAAATATTGTTTTATGAAAAGTTCCTATAGCCGTGGAATTTAGTGTGTATGTTTAGAGTTATAAGTGGAATTTATTAGCTTCAAACAGCAGTAGCTCGTTCCTGAATCTAACAGAAATGCATTCAAACTCATTATAGAATCAAGAAATGATGTGGAAATAAATAAATACTCGAACCGTACAATCAAAGGGAATCTGTATCAGATTTGATAGCACTCACATCGACATATGCCAGCACACATGTAAATGCTGGACCAACTGATTTAGATTCGAATTGGTGACTGTGCTCAGGTCTCCTGGAGCCACTTGTTCTGGCCTTCTTGACTCCCGTGTTGTCGTTGCCTCTATATTTGATCTGATATTTCCAAAACCAGCTCCTCCAGCGCCTCCTTAACCTGCCCGTCCTGTTGCTCCATCGGGCCTTGCTCTTGCTAATTATCCACTGGAATTCGTTCATGTTGTCGATTTGCCAAGACTGCATTTTCTAAATGGTGGGCACCTCCAAGGCTGAACATTGCTTAATCCTGCGGCTCAATGGGAAGGCAAGATTGTCTTGTCCTTGTTCTTACATACCTCTGGGTAGGCCGAACCATACGCTTCACGTTCAATAGTAATGCGTCTTGCTGGTGCGCTCAAAAACGCTAGAGTAGCCCCGAGATTAACCCCCTGGCCATACCTACCAACTTGCCCCCTGATTGGTCATCCTTCCCCTGGACCTCCCCCCTCCATATCACACCCAATACATGAAGTAGGTTGAGAAGCCGTGCAAGAAACTCTAACTACGTCCAAAGACTATCAGACGTCTGGCATCACCTGATCCTCTTCCCCCTATGCTCATTATCCGACCAATAGACAAAAGACAGATAGGCTTTAGCAAACCGTATCAGGTACTTGGAGTACTTTGCCTGGTCTTCAGCACAGGCCCAATTCTCCTCCGCAACTTGGTTTTTGGAGGTGGTCTAAAGGTGCCTAGTTAGTCCCCGAGATGCTGGAGTGGAACTAGCCTCAGCTAACTCCACCCGCTCTCGAAGCAGTCAAGCTGCTCGTTCTCCACAGCTAGCTTGTCAAAATCTTTGAATTTGGTGCTCATCCTGGCCTCCAACTCCATCTGCCGTGTCCAAACTTCCTCAGTATGTACCCCCTTCTGAGCCCATTCCTTTCACTCCTACTGCGACTCTTCTTTCCGTGCTGCCAGCTACTGCTTCATCTCGGACCAAGACCCCTCCAGCGTGGCGTACTCTTGCCGGCCGTGCTAGAGTTGAGTAGTCAACTCTCTGATCTTCTCCTCCAGATCCAACTTGGTGCTGATCAACTCCCCATAGCTCGGTCCAAATCTGTCCTCCTGCTCTTGTAGCTCCTTCATCCGCGAAGCGTCCCCCAGTACGACCTGTAACTGCTAAACCAAGTGATATAGCCCCTTGATGACTCTACCATGGTCCCCTGGAGCCACTTAGCCTGCCCCTCCCAACTCCCGTGGAGTCTTTGCGTCTACATGGTATGAGGGTAATTCCATAACCGACTTCTCCAGCGCCTCCGCAACCTGCTCCTCCTATTGCTCCATCAAGCCCTGTCTTGCAGATGATCCACTAGGATCCGCTCATGTTGACGATCCACTAAGACTGGAGCTTCCAAATGGTGGGCACTTCCAGGGCTGGACATTGCTGGATCCTGCGGCTCACTGGGAGACTGATATGGTCTTGTCCCCGTTTTAACCTGCCCATGACCAATTCTCTTGCTGGTCGTACTAGTCTCACATTTGACGGTCCCTCACTGCCATCTTGCTCCTCACCTTACCTTGCATGCTCTGGCTTTGGATCTACGTATTCCTCCTCATCTGGAAACCTGTTCTTCAACAAGGCATCTATCAGCTCTGCCCACTTGATTACTCCGGTCTGGCTGGTATGCACCCGGATGAGCATCCTCTTGAGGCTAAACAAAATAAGAGGTGCCTAGTTGTGGCCCCCCTTCCTCACCGCCTGATACATGTTCTCCAGCAGCTCAGTGCTTGCAAGGAGGGACTTCTTCTTCACACACATGATCTCCACCAACGTCCTTACTCTATCCTATTACTCTTCCATAAAGCCCTTGATCCTGTTCTTGTCAGTGATGTGGTCTGCCTTGCTCAAGCGAGACAATGTCATATACTTCTGGTCCAAGTCCTTGCTGGCTTTAGAAACAGTAGGTGTCCAGGTCTCCTTTATACCCAAAGCCTACTGGATGGTCTAAGCTGTAATTTTTACTGGTATACCTCGCATTGTGGACCAAATTGGCATGGGATACTCTATCTTTCTTTCCCTTGGTGTATTGAAACTACTCCACCAAGTTTGACACCAGCTCTCAGCGAGGCACTGGCCAAGTATACTCATAAAATGCCCCTAGACTCACCCTTTCTACCCATGCATTATCCTTGAGATCCCTCGATGTCTGCCAATGCTCTAAGGGAAAGAAGGCCAGTGTCTTCTACTTTGCTCGCGCACATGCTTGGCCTATTCTCCCTGCATCTCCAGAAAGTGAAGCCGAGGTCTTGGATTTGGCTGAGTATGTGAGCCTGGGATGCAATCATCACCCTTGTCGTCGTGTTCGCCCTGTTCCTTGTCATGGCCCTAGTTTTTGGCACCATGACCGGTACCGGCCACCCTCTCCATGGCCTTGGTGTTCACCCTTGTTTTTATGTTCGTCTTGGTCCTCATGATGGCCTTAGCCCTGGTCGTGGTGATCACCCTCATTGTCGTCATAGCCCTAGCCTTTGGCATCATGGCTGGTGTCGCCCACCCTTTCTTTGACTCATGTGTTCACCCTCGTCATCGTAGCCATGCCCATTGTCGTAGAGATCACCCTTGACCTCGTGTTTGCCCACGCCCTTGTCATAAACTCATAGCCCTGGCCCTCGACCTGGTGATTACCGTCGTTGTCGTGATGGCCGTGGCTCGAACCATGGCCCTGGCCCTTGGCACCATGATCGGTGTCGGTCACCCTCTCCATGGCTCTAGTGTTCACCCTCGTCACGTGGCCGTAGCCCTCATCTTCGTGATCACCCTCGTTTTCATGTTCGCCCTGGCGCTCGTGATGGCCCTGGCCCTGGTCGTGATGATCTCCCTCTTCGTTGTGGTGTTCCTAACACTCATGTAGTGATCACCTTCGACATCGTGATGGCCGTGGTTGTTGTTGTCGCCCTAGGACTTCTCACCATTGCCGGTGTCGGCCACCCCCTTCCTGGCATGGTGCTCACCCTCGTCATCGTACCTGTGGCCCTTCACACCATGGTGAATACCCTCGTCATCGTGCTCGCCCTGGCCCTCCTGATGGCCCTAGCCCTGGTCATAGTGATCTCCCTTGTCATCGTGGTCTTCCAGGTCTTCCAGGTCTTCATATGGTAATTACCCTCGAGGTCGTGATGGTTGTAGCAGTCGTCGTGGTCCTAGCACTTGTCACCATGGCTAGTGCCGGCCACCCACTTCTTGGCATGGGGTTCACGCTCATCACCGTGCCCGTGGCCCTTTACACTATAGTGATCACCCACGTCAGCGTACCCGTGGCCCTTTACACCATGGTGATCACCCTCGTCATCGTGTTTGCCCTAGTCCTCCCGATGGCCTTGGCACTTAGCACCATCGCCGACCCCGGCCACCGAATTTTTGGAGAGGGTGACCACCGGTGCAATGGAAAGCGTGGCCAGCGCCGGCTGGGGTTCCAAAGGTGCCATGACAAGTTTGAGAATTTTCAACTTTGACCCTACTAGAGTTTCAGTGTGGTGTGGTAACTTCAATTTTTGGAATCTCGGAGCATGTAATATACCGTTGGAAAGGTCTCGAAATTACCTTTCCAATGGTATATTATGAGCCCTAAAATTGTTGCGGGGGGTCGGCCGGCACCGGCTGGGGTCCTGAAACTGCCATGACAAGTTTGACAATTTTCAAGTTTGACGCTGCTGGAGTTTCATCGAGGTGTAACAACTGCAATTTTTGAAATCTCGGAGTGCGTAATATACCGTTGGAAAGGTCTCGAAATTACCTTTCCAATGGTATATTATGAGCCCTAAAATTGTTGCGGGGGGTCGGCCGGCACCGGCTGGGGTCCTGAAACTGCCATGACAAGTTTGACAATTTTCAAGTTTGACGCTGCTGGAGTTTCATCGAGGTGTAACAATTACAATTTTTGGAATTTTGGAGTGCGTAATATACCGTTGGAAAGGTCTCGAAATTACCTTTCCAATGGTATATTTTGAGCCCTTAAAAGTGTTGTAGGGGGTCGACCGGCACCGGCTGGTGTCCTTTTGAACCCTTAAAATTCTTGTAGGGGGTCGGCCAACACCGGCTGGGGTCCATATGAGCCTTTAAAAGTGTTGTACGGGGTCGGGTGGCACTGCCTGGGTCCTTGTGAGCCCTTAAAAGTGTTGTAGGGGGTCGGCCGGCACCGGCTGGGGTCCTTATGAGCGTTTAAATTTGTTATAAGGGGGTGGGCCGGCGCCGGCTGGGGTCTTTATGAGCCCTTAGAATTATTATAAGGAGGTCGGCCGGCATCGGCTGGGGTCCTTAAGAGCCCTTAAAATTATTGTAAAGGAGTCGGCCGGCACCGGCTGGGGTTTGGAAGGTGCCTTAAAGTTATTGTAAGGGGGTCGGCCCGCACCGGCTGGGGTCTGGAAGGTGCCCTTAAAATTATTGTAAGGGGGTCGGCCAGCACCGGCTGGGGTCCTTATGAGCCCTTCAAATTATTGTAAGGGGTTGGCCGGCACGGACTGGGGTCTGGAAGGAGCCCTTAAAATTATTGTAAGGGGTTCAGCCGGCACCGACTAGGGTCTGGAAGGTGCCCTTAAAATCATTATAAGGGGGTCAGCCGGCACCGGCTGGGGTCCTTATGAGCCCTTAAAATTATTGTAAGGGGATCGACCGGCACCGGTTGGGGTCCTTATGAGCCCTTACAATTATTGTAAAGGGGTCGGCCGGCACCGACTGGGGTCTGGAAGGTGCCCTTAATTTTATTGTAAGAGGGTCGGCCAGCACCGGCCGGCACCGGTCAAGAAAATTTATGTGTTTCTTTGCAGCCGCCACGAAATGTTGCCCATTGATAATGTAAAACTCTCCGTTTTTTATATATTCAAAGTAGAATGGCTTCTTGTCTATCTTGGGCAGGAGAGTCAAGGTCTGCTTGGGCGGGTGTATCCCAGTCAAATAAACCTCTGGCAGACTCTTGGCAAGTGATTCGTGGAATGGGCGGTACTTAAATTCTATTGGTGCATTGATCATCTGATCTACATCAATCTCTATCGTGAAGTCTTGCCCCCAGATGTACATTGGCGCACTTCTGTCCTTAAATTGCCTGAGCTCTTCTCGACAGTCGTCGTAGTCTATGTCCTTCCCCTCAGCCGTCTTCACCGGATGCTGATATCGACGTTCCTTCTTTCGTCTCTTCAGTGGGCTGGGTGCATCAGGTGTGGCCGATGCGTTTCCTTCCTTCTCCGTGTTCTCGATTGGTATCGGTCCTGCATCGTTCGGATCTAGGGTACTAGAGAACCTCACTATGGACGTCTGCTTTCGCCGGCGTTTTGCTGGTCGAGGTGATCCTGCATCTACGTCTCCCACGACGTTGCCAGTAGTCAGCTGACTACCGGCAACGTGGGGAGTAAGTGAGGCGACGGGAGTAGTAAGTGAGGCGACGGGGGAAGGTTGTTCAGGGCTTCGGTCGCCGTCGCCGACGTTGAAAAATTCGTCATCCTCCGAACTGAACTCCTTCGGCTGCTCGGGTGACAAGTTCACTACCTCGGCCTCTGCCTCTTGCACTTCCTTGTTTGTCACTGGTTGTTTACCCTTCTTTGATTTGGCATGGCTAGGAGCAGGACTACATGACACAGGAGCGGGCGGTGGCCGTTTTTTAGAGCGGGTTTTCTCTTGTACTCCTTCAGCAGGGATTTGCGCACGGTTCCACATATTCAGAGTTCGCACTACGGCCAGCAACGCTCTACTCAACTGGTGGTTGTCTTCCGAGTTCAAGTATGCAATGGCCTTAGGAGTTAGAAGGCATTCATCTCCTTCCGCCCTAAGGTCTGACTCATGCGCCATAAGGCTATCAGTGAATGGTCTGGCTTGGAACAAATCATCTCTTTCCGTGAAATACAGATTGGCCACCATCCCGGAGTTGTTTGCAACCCATAGAATCACGTACGAGTGGAAGTGCTTGACGTTGGTGACTACAATGTTGGTCACGCACGTAAACGCAGTGTCCGCTGCTAGAGGGGTTGCAGCATTCACAACTACCCTGAGGCCAAACTTGACGGGGTGTGCCTGCTTCTGCACTTCCAGGTACCACTGGCGAGGTGCGGTGAGGTCTCGCTTTGCCCAATATCTCTTTCCTCCATTCGTCTCTCCTCGCATGTTGACATCAGCGATGGGATCGAACAATCTCTTAAACATGTAGGCATACGGGAGATGAGCCACAGAGTCTGTTGTATCTTTCCCCATGACCTGCAGATCCAAATGTGCGGGGCTCGTGAGACAGGCTACTGCATTTGACGAGTGGTTGTCAAACTACATTCTGAATGCTAAGGCTTCACAGCGCGAGGCTTCCTACTGTATTTCAATCACCATTCCAGTGGTCAATTGACCACTGGCCACCAGAATTTTAGCCCTCATGTACGTACATTTCTAATGAATGTTATACTCGAGCTATACGGTTTTGTGTACATGCTCTCGTATTAAATGCAAAATTAAATTGGAAAGAAATACTGCCATACGTAAAAGATTAACGCATTCAAACTGAACGACCACAGACGCTGCTGATCCCCTCACACCGCAAGTTCACTACACGCAATTTCCAGATGGCTTCTATTTTTCAGTAAAGCAAATTATTACAAGTTCTTTCTATCTTTCAGTGAAGCGCTTGTATCCGTTACTGGAGAAAAAACATACCTCTTGATTTCAGAGCAAAGAAAAGCCCTAACGTGATTGGTATTCGGACCACGTCCACAAGTGCGCAAACCCTTGCTGTACCTCGTCCAAGACTTTGCAGCTGTGGAGCCGTTATTAAAGATTAAACAACAGAGCTCGCGACTACTCTACTTGTACCATGTCCAACAGTGCATAAACCCTAGCTCGACCAAGTCCAAAAATTGCACCAGAAAAGCATAGTTACCTCTACTGGCGACAAAAATTAGTGTGAGCTAAACCCCAAACCTCCTCATCCAACAAATAGCAGGGCCGTAGGCACCAATCTTCTGAGGAACGGATGTCAATCACACAGCCTAAAACACGTGCTCTACCAAAAGTTTTGGGTTCAGGTGGCTTATTATACCTAAAATGTCCGCTGCTGGGGGTCTTCTGCTCCTTCTTGCGGCTTCAGCGCAAAAAATCGGACGCTCCACAGCAAGCACACACTCGCAGAATGACCAACATCCATACAAAACCCTAACCCCCGGAACACTGCGCCTTCTACATTGGAAGTTGCTTCAACGGAAGCTTCAACAATCCGCTCACACTAGATCAATAGATGCTGAAACTGAAGCTTCACAGAATGCGCTCATAATCCGCTCACAATCCGCTCACAATCCGCTGAAGCTGCACACTCTCGCGACGCGCGAGAGAGGAGCGGGGAACGAGTGAATGACGCCGCCAGCAAGCACACGACGGGGAGAGGGACGGGGGGCTACGGGCATGTCAGGGAGACCACGCGCAGGACAACGGGCAGGGAGAAGACGGGGGACGACGGGCAGGGAGACGACGGGCAAGACGGGGGACGATGGGCTGCCCGGGTATGCAATAACCACGACGGGCAGGGCCAAAATTTTGGCTACTCTGCCCGACGTCGTCATGGTCACTAATGTCATCCTCTCACATCCATTAATGTCATGATTACTAGGATGATTATTGTCACTATATTTTTCCATCATCATGATATCATGATACGTTTACGTGGATGTGATACTATCATCGTGATATATACAATCCTTTGTCATCATCATGATACGATCATCCATTCACACATGGACCCCCTCACATTTGGAAGTTTCGCATTCTAAAAATTAATTTAGTATGTTGTAATAGTATTTGAGAATCTTGGAAACTTTATGAGGGTTTAGAGTTTATCATTTGTGTACTTGAACTGACAAACGTATGTGGATGAAATTGATACGTAATGTCGGACGATGTACAAATTTCATCCACGTTTTCTCATCCGACCATGATATTGAGAAGATACTGAGAAGGGTAGCATTTTTCAATTCCATAAGGTCGGCGTGAATAAACTGTCAGTTCGTAATGTCAAACACCCCGTGCCCACTAGAGAAGGGGACATTGGGACAATACTACTCTCTTCTTTTGGGGATAAAATGTAATCTCTTTATGTAGTCTCAAAAACACAACCTTGAAAAGAGAAAATAATAAAAAAGCATTGAGTGCTTCACTTATGTAATCTCAAGAACTCACCATTGAATATAAAATATTCAAAAAAAAATTAATAGTGAAATTCTTTGTGATGGGTTGATATGTAATACTGTAACTGTGTTTATCTATTTATGATATATTTATGTCACAAATCATCCCTTTTCTAATCGGATCACACATGCATGAAGCCAACGTCCCATAAAAGTTTCAATAAAAAATCCACGCTCCAAAAAGTGCATGATGGGTGAAAAAATGAACTTCAAATCTGTACATCATGCAAAATGTGAATGGTTGGGCAATTAGGAATGAATGGTTTCAAACTTTATTCTAATTCAGAAGATTTCAATTGTATAGGTTGTCATTTTATTTATTCAAATGTAGTCATGAGATCTATACATAAGGAGTTCTGAACAAACTTCTCGGCGTGAATTCTATAGAGTAGATGGAAAATTACCAGAACTAAACACTCTTAGCTTGTATATAGCCAAGTCACTTTTAATTATAAAACTCACAATATTTACGGTTGCAATAGTCCTCTGTTGATAGAAAAGATTGCAATGGAGATATGGTGATACAGGGCATTGGTGAACCTCTTTACTTATTACCTAGAAAATGTAACCAAAATCCTTTCATGTTTCAAGTCCCACACCCTCTAATTGATTTGCACGTTTCAATGTGCATTATACAATTCAAACGTGGACCCCCTCACAATCGGAAATTTCGCCTTCTACAAATTATTCTAGCATGTTATAAAAGTACATCTCCATCTTGGAAACTTTATCAGGGTTTGCTCATCCGACTCTAATATGTACGTTTCATTCTATACTTACATAATCTGAAGAACACACCCTTCAATAGAAAAAAAATAATGGTTCTATATTTACGTAATCTAAAAAACACACCCTGGAATAGAAAAAAATGGATTGGTTTTATACTTATGTAATCCACCAAACACACCCTAGAATAGAAAAATAAAAAAAGAATGACCAGTCTATATTACGCAATTTCAAAAACACACTAGTGAGTAGAAAAAAAAAGGTTTAGTGTATTGTATATTACGCAATCTCAAAAACACAGCATTGAATAGAAAAAAAACAAGGATTGGTTCTATACTTACGTAATTTCAAGAACACACCCGTCAATGAAAATTAATAGAATAACGATTAATTCTATACTCACGTAATCTCACTAAGACACTTTTTAAAAAATAATATAAATATGTTTATATACTCATGAAACATCATGAGTCACCGTGAATTACAAAACATCATGAAATAAGCCGTCATGGAAGAAGACATCATGAAATAAGCGCCCTTATGATTTAGGAGACAAGAGTCATAATGAATTGGCAAATCATGAATCCAACATGTTCAATCATTAGATTTTCAAATCCGGTGGAAATGAGTGTTCACCTTCATTACCTAAAACCCTAAATCTACAACTTGCCTTCGTCATCTTTTTTCCAAAATATTATTTTGAGTACTAGTTCATGATTCTTTTATGAAATCCCTCAATGAATTTCCTAAACCCTCAAATACTGCGGGTGCGTGAGTGGAGTGTTTTGCTACATGCATCCATGTCATCATTTTTCAAAAAAGTCCATCCAAAGAACATTCCCTCATTGAAATTCCCTCAATATGGTCTGATAAAAATTACCCATGCTGTTGTTGGCTCTGATGCAGTAAACCCTGGTGGCGTGGTTCAAGTATTGCAAGATTGTGGATGAAAATGATATAGAATTTTGTACAACGTACAATTTCTGGACTCTATAAAAATTTCATCCACGTTTTCTCATCCAACACTCATATTGTGACTTAGAGCATATATGGACTTAGGCGTACGTAGATCCTTTCATTTAGGAAACGATATCTATCATGCGGTCTATCATGCCACTTTTTGCAGTGTGAATTTTTTACTAAAACTTTTATGGGAAGTTAGCTTCGTGCATGTGTGATCCAATTAGAAAGGAGATGATTTGTGAAATTTTTATGCCTCATTTCATGTTGTAGTGTTCCACCCCCGATTTGAAAGATTTTAGTTTAAAAGTGCTATTGAAAAAGTCAAGTACTAGAAATAAGCAACCAAGAAATCTCCAAAAATCACTACACTTAGAGTATCACATTTCGACCCATCTCAAAAAAAATTCAATATTAGATTGTCAATATCTTATTCGTAATCATATTACAAAAGAGCTCTAAATTTTAAGTTTGAAAATTTATACACAAATATTGGTGATAGCAATCGCAAATCCAACCGTATGGATAGAATCTTAAATGCATCATGTACAATTTTTATCTGTTCATCAAGTTGAAAATACCCCTCTTAGTTGCATTGTATAATGCGTTCTTGAAATACTGCCAAATCTGAAAAGGGTGAGGACGTTTAGGGGTTAACGGCCAAATACATTTTTTATAAGTTTAAAGTTTTTACATGCTTAATAATGATGATCAACCTAGCTTTTTCATGCTCTTTAAACTATTTGAGGTGCACAAATAAAAGTACAGTATAGCAAAATTCACAGTATCTTATTAAAAGAGAAGGTGACTTTCAAATAAATTCTTTTATTTAGGCATTTTACAAAGGCAATGTCTAAGCATTTTACTGTATAGTAAACATCACGTGTAACTAATGCCACTAGCTCTAGAAATAGTTAATGGTATTCTTCACACGTGAGATTGAATTTAAAATCAAGTGTCACTGACGTCACTAACCTTCGTTTTAGGGGTCGGCGACAGTAGTCACACGTGATGGGTTCTCCATTTGATCATTCGTTTTCATCACGTTTTTATGTAGTTCCTTCTACGATAGTTATATATGTGTGCTGTTATTTTGTTGTCAATTAGTGGGCATGATAAAATTTATGAATGTTTAAAATATCTTCCAATCATATTGAAAGTTTTGTATAAATATATTTTTGACAATTGGAATATTAGGAAAAATTATATTTAATGTACATAACTGTTATGGTTACACGTAGATTAAAAGCTGAAAGGGAAGAAATTATTAAACGCATGTCAAATGACCACCCTTCAGAAACCCTTCATATTTAGAGCACTCAATTTTTCAAATTTCTTCATGGTGTGAAATCTTCATACAACGTGTAATATGCTCTAATTTCAACGGTCAAACAATTCACCCACAACTGAACTATAACACCGAATTAATCCTTTGACGCGCTAAACCCTAAAAAAACGATTTATGTGACGTTTCAAACTTAGTTCAAAAAGTCAGGCCTTAAACATGATTTTCCATAATATTTAGAATCAAATAATGGACACCATACCATCTTGTAGTGCATGTTATTCTAATTTCATTACAAAATTAAAAAAAATCGTGTTAATTTGGATTTTCAATTGAATTTCAAAAGAAACCCTTGCAAAACTTATTTAAAAATATTAGTATGGCGATAGTAAACTATAATGTAAATAAATAAAATTGCAACGGAGTGGAAGCAAAATTGTGGAATTTCCAAATGTGCCCCCCCCACCCAAGCCATGAGGTTGATAAACCCTAGTAACTTCACTTACCTGACCCCACCCATCAAGGAAAAGTGGCCATAACTTCACTTTCAGTTTCAGCACGACCCCCCAAAAGCGAATTAATTGTTTCACAGTTTCATCCAGCCGCCATTTCTTCCGCCCGCATGCGTTCATCCAGTGCATAGGGCTGAGGCTCTGTCCACGGAGGGTGTTTCACATTCTCTTTGCTCCTTGTCTGCGGCGCACGGAGGTGCTGCGTTGCCGTCTATGCTATCTGCCATCGCGTCGCCCTCAGGTCGTCTATTCTGCGCACGCCCCTCGTTCTCGTCGCTGATTGCGACCCTAAACCCAATAGGGATTTGCGCACGGAGAGTGTACAGAGGCGCACGCGCGGAGCTGGTTTTCGGATGGGCGCGATCCGGTCGGCTATTGCGGCGCAGAAAGGTTGTCGAAACCCTAATATGTACACTCAGGTTTCTACGCAATGCCGTAGTTTGTAACGTCTTCCCCGTTCAGTCGTTCTTCCACGCTCGTCCGGATTTCGATGCGCTGGAGCATCGCATGGCTGCTTCTATTGTATTTGCTTCTTGGGATAGTATCGACTAGTTGTTGTCCTAGTCCAGATCCATTGCGTATTATAGAATAATTGCACGCACAGACTGAGGTTCCTGGTTTGTGTTGCCATCGGAAGCTCGAGTTTGTTTTTTGGCGGAGTTGCGGTTGGTGCATTTCATGGAAACGTCCATTGATTGTGCAGTGAGATGGAGAAGGATAAGCTGCTGACCATCGCCTTCAACGTATTTTTTGTCAATCGTACATTTCTTTACGCTTGATACTCAATCTTTATACTGCTGAAAGAAATTGGAATTTGTTGTGATATTTTAATTACCGTATATAGTTGAAATAAATACGGTGGTGAGTAAATACACTAAATAGAAATTGTACGAGTACATGGTAATTCGTAGTGTACGGGTATCCCGAGGGCAGTGCAGCCAGTGGTCAGTTGACTACTGGCAGTGCAAAAATTGGTATGATCAACGAAGCCGGACGGCACTGCATAGAATTCCGATGGCAACTCTGAGTGTCTTCTTAGTTCGGGTATGGTAGCTTCATAATCTCACAATGGGTATGTATTGTTGGGCCGAGGATAAGAATACCACGGGGCACATGAGTGGTTGGAAGTAGCCCAGAATGTTATGAGTTGTCCGGTTGCATTTTTTGAGTATGTGGACCATAGCGCTGGACACCACGTTGGCTGTTTATAAGAACCACTTCAATGAAATCCTTTCAGTGGTAACTGGCATCAAACATTTTATTGGCATTAATCTGTAGATAGTTGTTGTCTATGGTGATGATGCACACTAATGCATATCAATGTTCCAGTGGGCAATTGACTACAGGTCGAACGCCTCCTACTGATTTTGGTAGCATCTGACGTTGAGGAATCAGAATTGGTAGCGTCTCACGCAGGAATCAGAATTGGTAGCGTCCCGCGCATGAACGAGAATTGGTAACGTCTCACGTAGGATTCTGTCCAAGGAAACTGATCATAATGTTGATAGTGCAGAACAGGCGCCCGACAAAATGCAATCTCCAATCTCCCGGTGGACATGTCAGGGGTTTCTAAAACCAAGCATCAAAGGCCATTCATATTATTAGTGAACTAATCAGTGTGTCAGTAATTAGACAGTGGTCAATTGACTACTGGATAGTGTTTCTAGGCAATCCTCATATCTAATGTGGAGATTACTACCTTCTTCACTAATCAAGTATGTTGGCTCTAATGTGTGATCAACGGTTTCTTTGGCCGTGTTGTGCAGGCACGTCAGCGAAGTTGAGCAATGATGGATAGTGATTCTGATTACAATGATGTGGTAAGACTGTTGAAGTGTGGATCTTCAATCTGCATTTAGCTCTGACTTCTTCAATGTGGCAGCAGAATTGCTATTGGGCTTGAGTCCCATTAGATGGACACTGTCTATCCTTGTATAGCATCTGCACTGAAGTATCTTCTACTGTGCATACAGAACGTATATGAATGCAGCTATGATCAATACACGTTGTGCTTTACAGGGAGTTGCCTTTGACTTAGAAGATGCAGATGAGGTGTACCACATTCCGGATGAAGATATGCCAATCCCCAGCTGCAAAGGTATTTGCAGAGATGATTGGTGTAAGAAGGAAGTACTGCTAGTCCACTCAACTGGAGCGTGTGTGGCTACAGCGTATGTGGAGTTTGCAAAACCGTGGCAGTCTATTGATGGTAGATCACCTTTAGGAGAGGAGTTTGTAGGGGTGGTGGTTTGTGAAGTATTACAAGCGGGTGCCTCATTGGAAACTCGCACCCTTCGCAGGTGGTCTACAAAGTTCACATTATTCGAAGGAGTCAATCTTTACAACCATGAACGCAAATTCAACGAAGATATTAAAATGAAAGCAGCCAAATTGGGTGATTGCAGGGGAAGTCGTCAATATTCATCATTGCGACATGCACAACCCCGTGAAATGTCGCGAAAAGACAGTCTCGTACAGAAACAATCAATTCGTCAGACATTACAAACTGCTTGTGGCAAGCGGCAATGCTTGAATCAATTCAACCACGCAATGGTGGAGACACTGCGTTATGAAATGCTTCACTCCGACTCGAAGTCAAAAGATAGTATGAAACTTTCCGTGCATAGAAACTTTCACTGCATACCAAACACATCTAAAAGAGTGTGTGTTGTGGAAGAGAAGACGGTATGTATGCATGCATGGCGTTTGATTTATCGGTATCGTGACTATGCCGCCACTGGTCGACGACCTCAACAGCATGGAACCCTCGGGAAGAAGAAGATTTCAAGTAGCACTGCACAGGCCACACAGACAATGTCCATGATATTGTCGTCAACGGCAGATGCAATGCCGCACCGAACTCACACAAAAACAAGCGGCATAATGAAAGGAAAAAAGGTGGTCGAGAAAGTACTTCCAAATGGTACAAAGTGGAAGCATATTCTCGAGGAAGTTAACAAGGTAGAAACAGTTAACAAATTTTGCGCTAAATTTGGAAGCTGAATGTGTGTTTGGTCGGTTGATGTACATAGTAGGTGTATTGAAGTATTGAACACTACCATGTATTGTGCAGGTACAAATAGAATGTGGAAAGAGATTTATATCACAGTCATTATGCAGTAAGTTGAGGAAAGAACACTTCTTCAGAGTACCAAATCAAGCGCAGAGGAGATAGTTTCGCTCGGTGCTCTTGTTGTGATCAACTAACAAAAATGCGGAATGTTCATGCATATGGATCCCCAGGATATAACCAGACAACCCAAATGCTTGAAGCACACCTACGTGAGCAAGAGGCCTAACGCGCGCACTATTACTAGAGTAGAGCGTTAGCATGCTATCGACCATCGCAAGTACTTTGTATTATGCATGACAAAGTTGATCATTCGAAAAGAGCTTCCCCTTGCTTCGCAGCAAAGAACAAGGCTGTGGATGGACTTATGAAGCTTCCAGTGTCAGTTACAGGGATGTTGGCTCATGGACATGGGGATAGAAAGTATGCGCACTATTCGTTAGACTTATATGCTGCTGACAGCAATCACACCATTGGTTCCATTGCAAGGTTGCTTAGAGACCTTGAAAACCCTTCGAAGTGCATAAATCCAAGCAATTTGTTTTTGGGAGCAGGGACAACGGAACTATATAAAGCTATTCTTGTAGGATCGGAGCAATGCATCAGCTCCATACCTTGCAAACTCGGCGAAGAAGGGACCACGTTTACAAAATTGCCTCCAATATTGCATGTCCAATTAGATAAGTGTTGGAAGGACAATAAAAGCCGGCACATAAAATGTTTTTGGTCGCTTCTAGTTGCGAAGGGCATTTTTGAAGAAATTCAGGTATCGTTTATGGTTGTTGGCCACACCCATGACGACGTTGATGCGTCGTTTGGCCGTTGGAGCATGAGGTTGCGAGAAAAGGATTATCCAACAATTCCATTGTTGATGAAATCGTACATGGATTTGGATGACGAACCGTTCATTCCTGGATTGATTGAAGAGGTGCCTGATTTCAAGTCTTTTATCATTGGATTTATTAGCGACGACGACTTTATTGGCCATTCGAAAGGGCGCCAATTTCGATTTTACAGGGATGCTACAGGATGGCCTCTGATGCAGTTTAAATTGCGATGCACTGATCCGCAATGGCGTCCAGAGCAAGGCATTAAGTTATGGAAGGAGGATGAAGCAGGGAAGCCGAAATTGCCTAGTGGTACTCCACGTGCTTTGTTGCCGCGCCCAATGAAAGGGCAAGCTGAAATAGTGAAAGGCATCAAAGGCTTTATACAACATTGGAAGGTTGTGGGTGAAGCAGATGCCACGGGGGAATTTTCCCGCCACAATTCTTCCCTTGTGCAATATTGGAGTGGATTAAAGGAGGCGCTGGAGCAAAGCGAGATGGAAGCAGTGGACGTCTTGTGCATGGGATTTTGGCCTCAAATGAGACAGTCGTTTGATGTTCAGACACTGTATGATGTTGACGGTGCACTACGTGACGAATTCGCCGAGGACGAGCATTACATAGGACCACGTAGTTTGCGTCCTAGACAGTCGTTTTGGGTAGGTCGAGATTGTCATGCAGGGTATTTTATGTTAGTACGTCCTGCAACCGATAGCAATGCACCCATTTGGCTCGGTGAAGCACGTTCAGATCCAATACTAACGTCTGGCGATATCAACCAAAAGAAAATTAAAGTACAATGGTATAAACCTTGTGTACGACGAAGGAAAGAACGCACACCATATGAGAATTGGGACACATTGCCAAACTTTAAATGGGAGGAAGACGTAGAGTATGAAGAGCAAATGACCAGCACAACTTGTATAACATTGTGGAAGCCAAGAGGAGGAAATCGTGCTGTTGCCATTACTATTCCAAAACGGTATATACTAGAAGCGTTGGCTAGAATAGCATATAGCATTCAAGCAACTCCAAATGCCCCGGAAGAAGCGAGCTCTTTCGACAGTGAGTAACATCTAAAATACAATCTGATATGGGATGTACAGGCGATGCAATCTTAGTGCATTCCAACATTGGGATTAGTGTGTATAAGACATGAAGTTCTGAAATATATACTCTTGCTTGATTCCGACTCTTGATGACATTATTTTCCTCTCTACGTTGCGCACTTAATATGATGTTTTTTGGCCTTGAAATTGTGCAAGAATGTCTGATAGGGCAATCCATTGTTCTTAGTGATGACAATGGTGTATCGTCTTGAGGGGTGTATTGTACATTATGTTCCTGAATCCCCTTCTATACGAGAGGTTATATGTCTAAACATCCACATTTGTATGCAAACCCTTTACCTGTTTAAATGTCATTGGTGTATAAATTCGTGAATAGTTTCAGTTCTGAATTATGTGTTTATTTTATGTATAGAAACTTTGCAAAGTTCAAACTAATACCACTATTGTGTGCACTCACATGTACTCATACATGTTTAGTACCACCCAACCCCTGAGTATAAGAAAAAGCAAGTTGTAACTATTGCGCAACAAGTGTTGTAGAACAAAAAAGTACAACGTCATATGCGAGTTGTTTTTAACTCTTTTGAAATACTTCATGCCACGGTAGTTAGGTATAGTAAACCATGTACACATGAAGAGGATGTATGCTTTATTCTGTCTTGTACGGTGCTGTGGAGTTGGGATGATTCGCATAGTAGGATCTCCTGAACCGGATAAAAATGTAATCAAGAGGGGATGCACGGAATACATTTTCTGGCGGGACGACTTGTAGTAGAAAGGCTACAATGGAATTTCAAAGTGTTCATAATATCATCTAGAAGCCTCTAAATTGTATGAGGTGTTGTGCTCAAATCACATTTATATGCTAGGTTTAAACACCGAATAGGTTTGAATGATTTGTGACTAGCCAATAGAAGGCAGAGACAAATGTATCACGGAAGGTAGACAATATAATTATACAATGATTGTATATGAAGTGAAAACGGGGATGCGGAATACAAGAATCAGCACTTAACTTTCCCAAAAATGGTGGATTTGATTTGGAGCAGATATGCAACCGAAAGTAGACATTAGCGGTGTATAGTGTACCCTAAACCACTTTGTAGGTTATTATTATACATGAAGCAAAGTCGTAATCACGTATACCCTAATCCACAACGTAGGTGACCGTGAACGGCGTTACATATTGCAATCAAAGATTGTCGTGCCACGAGTATTAAGTGTTACTAAACATAGTGCGAATAAGAATAAATCATTCAATGAAGGTGCACGATATGATTGAGCGACCAAAGACATCATGCAGCGTCATTGAACATCCTTAGCAGGATTGTTGGATTATGCCCACTTGACAAAAAGCCCGGACGTAATCGAAATGTGTAGTTGATATCTCGGGGGACAATTAAGGGATCCAAGCCCTTGGTACTGAATGTGCAACTGTAGTTAGCGACATCGTAGTGAAAAATTCTCCAAGTTATCACAATTCACAATGTTGGATATGGCAACTACGAGGGGTTAAAAAAGTCCCAAGTCTCCGGAATAGTCCCAATTTAACGAATATGCCCTTCTGCTCTTCCTTCACTCTTGCAGCTTTGATCTTCTCGGTTGAGGCTTAAATTAATTTCCGAAGATGCTCCATAGCTGTCGACAATACAATATGCACAAATTCATGGAGAACAATGAGATAAAGTCGCTCTCCGAATCATAAGAGAGCATTTGGTCACTTTCACCTTTGATGCAAAGAATGAGCTCCACAGATTTGCTAAGTTCGCCAACTTGAAAAGTTAAATAAAAGTCAGAATAAGTGCTTGCTTTCTTAGGTCTAGCTGTGAGCTTGACTTCCAAGGCTAATGAAGAGAGCTCTTTTTCCACATTCTGAATCTTAGAATATTTGTCTTGTACATATACCTGCCAAAAAAAAAGATATCACATATCAGAACTCTTGTGAAGAACCCCAGCTAGTTTGTAGATTAATAAGCACTTGCTAAGACTCAGCACATGATAAAAGACAACGGCAAGTCTAATTCTGCAGCCCATTTTTTAAAAGCTCGCAACAATGAGAAGTATGCAAATCACATCACTATCGAGCATCTGAGCTGGATCTATAGTCTGCACTATATTGATGGTTCTATTTGTGTTTTTCCATCTGGAGTATAATTATTCCATCTCTTTAACTATCTGTCCCTGCCACAACTTGTTGACACATATAGTTGACAATTTCCAGTCGCTATCAACCCTCTAGAGATTTTGTATGATTCCACTGAACCCAAAAGGACAGACACCAATATCCACGCCTTTACAAAATTGAGAACGTACCTGGGATGGGTACAACACCGTCACCTTGCTGCAAAACCCACTCAAGAGCTAGTTGTCCGGGCTTGCACTTGAACTATTTTACATGCATAGGCAACTCCCTCCTACAGGTCCTCGCTCTTCAATCTCCAAGTTACCTCCCTTGAATCTCGCTGTCCTCGTTCGGTAAAGTTTCTGAATGTAGTCCCAGATTCGAAAAAAAGGCAGTGTTTCAGTATTTTGGCACTTCTATTGAGGCATTCAATATCTAATAGTAGTAGGTCTGGTTTAAAATGAGAAGTGAGATATTGCCGACCTAAAATATGGCACTTGGCTGAGTATCACCACCCTACAGTTTTTTGTCTACCTTTTACTACTTCAAGCGGGGAATTGCACAGTTTTTGAAATTACAACTGCAAAAATGATGCGGGCATAAGATAAGTACCTCACCCGCAGCGAAGGTACAAGTCAGATGCCAGACTCAGCTTGTAACATCGCTTCCAATGACTTCTTGTACAACCACTCTTCAAGTTCCTCCTCGTATCTGTCGAATGGGTACTCTCTGTTGTAGAAGATTGACAGCGTGTACAAGTTGCTGGCATGCACGTCATCAACCCCCGCAATATCAATGCTGACTTTGGTGACAAGTCCTTGTTGGTATAATCTCAGGTTCTCCGCGTGAGAAATTGCCAGTTTAGCCGTGTACTCGCTCTCTGCACGTTCATAGTCTAAAAACGGACATGTGTTGTCTGCATAATGTTCATATTGCATAATCAAGTCGTCATCACCACCGCCAAACTCATTGTCGCAGATGGACTCAGTCTGGGTCCAGGGGTTGCTTCCGTATCCCTCCTCTTGAGTGTCGCTCCAGTACCTAATGGACAGACGTGACGCCGGCGTGGAATTATCCAAGTCTACAGTTTCGCTCTTGGAACTAATGGACAGATCTGATGGCGGAGGAGAATTATCCAAGTCTATAGTTTCGCTCTCGGAACTAATGGGCGGATCTGATGGCGGCGGAGAATTATCCAAGTCTACAGTTTCGCTCCCGGAACTACTGGGCGCACCTGATGGCTGAGGAGAATTTTCCAAGTGTACAGTTTCGCTCCCGGAACTAATGGACAGCTCTGATAGTGGCTTTAGATTTTCCAAGAGTATACTTTCGCTCTCGGAACTAATGGGCAGATCTGATGGCGGCTTTAGATTTTCCTCATCTTCAGTGTCGCTCCCGGAACTAATGGACATGTGTGATGGCGGCTTTGCGGAATCCAAGTCTCTAGTGCCGCTCCCGGAACTAACGGGCATACGTGATGTCGGCTTTGCATTTTCCAACTCTTTAGCGACGCTCCTGGAACTAACGGACATATGTGGTGGCGGCGCAAAATATGGCGTCACATCAGTGTCGCCACCGGAACTAATCGACAGGTGTGGTGCATTAGGAATTTCCGACCCCACTGATTCTGCACTGATTCAGTGCGTTTATCGTAAAACACTGATTCCGCACGTCATACGTGCATTTAGAAGTGTCGTTACAGTACGGAAGTGACATACATTACTAAGATGTCGATGCAGTGTCTTTTCCATGATTATCAAAAAAGTGTTGTTTCCGCACGGAAGTCGTGCTTGACGGAATCCGTGCGTTAATCGTGTATCTACATCACATGGCTGATAAGACACGGATAACGTGCGGTTTTAGTTAATGCGAATTCAGTATCGTATACATATCATATTAATGCCTTTTGTTATATTTGTGCGATTTCAGTATCTATTATAATGCAAATCATTGTCGTACAACATCCGTGTAATTATCGTACAACATCCGTGTCGATTTCTATGCAATCCATTGCCATTTCACAATATGTTTGCGGAGCTAAAACACAAACTAAAAAACTAAGATGAAGTAGTTATAAGCTTCCACACTTTTGTCTTAGTATGTAATTTATGTTTTGGGTCAAGGTGTTTTACGGTACCCTATATTACTTAGAATAAGTAGCTAGAAATTTTTTTTCCCCGATTTCCTCGCAGTGTACACAAACAACAACGATAGTATCATATGGTCACTAAAACACAACAATAATGATCTAAAACAACAATCACTGCCTTAAGCAACATACATTAGGGCTAGACAACACATGTGTATTTGCAACCATAAAGCGTCAGCATAAAAAAGAGCTGGCCATGAATGCAGTGGCGTGAGATATATCACACACAAATATATTACTTTATAAATTACAAAGGAATATCACCAAGAAATATTTGTAACCATCCACATGAAATTTCACCTAGAAACTTGCTCCCGACTGAATGAATGACCAACTATATCACACTCAAGATGCAAAAATCGATGCTACTGATCACCTCTGAAATAGACCATCAGCAGATCATGAAATAATCCATACTAATAAACATGTTGAAGCCACATATAATTAGCTATTATACTTCACACAGGAGTCCAATACAGAAAATGGTGTCGTAGTACAATTTTGATACGTAGCGCTTCAACTAACCTAGCCCTACAGTATTTGTTGAAACTGAAACCAGTCTGCGCAGGATGAAAGACGACTTACTCTTTGTCACAAGAAGCACAAACTTCACGAAAGCAGTTACCGTAGAGCTCTGCTAGTTGTGACTTTGCAATCCCAGATTGTAAATGCAGTCCATCTATAATCTACACCAATTAAAAGAGACACAACACGTCCACTTCAGACATTGAATAGCATTTGCACAACACATGAAGCTCTCACCATTTCACAAATTTGCAATAAATTTTTGGGAATGGAAGTATCATTTTCAAAGAGAAAATGGTCCCTTGCAAGGATGACAGCTAGGACAGTGCATTGACAATAGACAAACGACCTTCACAAGCATTCTGAACATAAACACTTTCATTGCTAAACAAACAAGAAGAAATCAAGGAACTCAGCATCAGTTCACTGAATGTGGTGTCAACAATATTCGACAAAGCATTGATTGGAACCCTTTTACCTGACTAACGATGAACTTCAGTATTCCAGCTTGCTGTAACTTAGCTCAAACAGCGCCATATGTGTAATACCCGGTCGAGCCTGATCGAAGGGAACATCTATTTTTGGCATGGGCTTTTCTTCGTGTTGCAAAAAAAACATTAAAGGAAAAATGAATTAAATTTAAAAGCATCACCTTGCAATATACACCCTTTAAAAGCAACAGATGTGCCCTAAAACAGAATGCCCTAAAGCTGTTGCCCTAATTACCAGTCGTACTCAATGGCCTACCCTCTTGACACAGATGCATCTGCAAATGAAGAGATGAATGCATGAAGAAAACGAAAATGGAACCTGCAAAGTCCAGATGCCTTTAGGACCCCGGAAGTGAGGGATGCCACAAGAGGTCGAAATTCCGGCTCCAGTGAAGACCACCAAATGTCAGCTCTGCGCATTGCAAACTTGAGAGACCGACCACACATTCAACATCTGAAGCACAAATGAAACGCGGCACCCACAATCCCACAAAACGATACAAAAATTGACGAGATGTTTGTGACAGGGAACCAACCGCAGATATCAGCTGCGCCAGCTCCTGGATCTCCGTGTTCCAACATCACCACAAAGCAAACCATTAGAAAACATGCGTTACTTCTATGCTGGAGTGCCAAACAAACCCCATTTTTCACTCCCACCATAGAAACAAAGCCATGTGCATTGAAGTCTACATACACTCTGATTGTGAAAGGCACATGGAAACAAAAAAACCAAAAAAAAAAAAAAACATATCCTGGGACCTTCTGTTGCACACAAGAAGATCCAGCCATACCTTACATTGAAGATCTTCGGTGGAGTTGAAAAGCTCCGGCATTCCTACTGTGCCCACATCCGCCCTATACGACAACTTCTCGGCATATCCAAGGGAAGACATATCGTCATTCCTTTAGAGCTGTTAGCAATCCATCACCACAACAACATCAACACCAACAACATCAACATCGGAAAGCGCTTGTTCCTCTTCATACTCGTCGTTTGCCACATCCTGGCAATCAACTTCAACAGAATGAGAAAATCAGAAGAAATCATTCTGACATCACTAAACGAATAAATCGTTGTGGGAGTCACCTGTATTCCATACAATGAACATGTCACAAAATACACGAGAAAAAACCTAGTCAGAGCGAGTCTAACAATACGGGAAGACAAAACCTTACTTCCTTAAAAGCGTCCTGACACCAAAACTCTTCGTCGGCTTCAATCTCCACATCCACAAACTTCGATAATTTGTTCACTCATAAATGTATCTCAGTGATGGACCCAACGCTGGAACAATAAATGAAACGAAGAATTCACAACGTCGCCGACTGATTGCATATTTAAATCAAAAAAAGCCTTTCCTCACAATGGGAATAGCTGCAAACACATTATCGGTATTATTGAACAGTGATTGACTCAACATTTCCAAGCCCAGGAGCCAGGCAACTCCACACTCTATCGAGTCTTCCATTTTGTCTTGCCTGATGACAAACGTGCCATCGTCAAGTATTTTACACTCGGGGCCGTTGCTTTGAGTCAAATTGACAGCCATGGGGCTTAACACACAGTGTGGGGCTAAAGGTAGCCTCTGCTTGGCCCAATAAGCTGCCATGTCATTCGATAACCCTTCCATGCCAGTTTTCTCTTCAGCTAGTTTTGCACTCTCTTCACTCAAATTCGATAACTTGGTCGCTATCAGACTATTCTTCAGCTTCTTACAGTTGCCCCCATGTGAACATTTTACTGGCCTAGGACAGATCCACACCTTCTTATAATGCTCCAACAAGACCTTGGAAATCTCCTCATAAACATGGTTGGAGCCGTTTTGTTTCACGTCCACGCCCTGGAGCACTAGCGTCAACAATCAGGGTGCAACAGTACATTGGCAAAAAGTTTATGCACCATATCACCATCGCCAGGTCCAAAAACGCTAGCAGCACACAGACAGCAGTTGATTCTCCACACAAGCTCGGCAGTTTTATTGTCCTTGACCTCATTTCGGAAGGGGAGCATTTCAAGCAAATCAGTTACCAGTCTAGCAACACCGTTCATAAGGAGGCCGTGTTTGGACCACACCCCACCTCCTACTTGACCCCACCCGAGGTCTAACCCAGTAGCAGGTCCAGAGACCTCCTCACCATCTGCTTCATGACCTGCAGGTTTGATGTCCTTGGCGTTAATAATCTCATTCCCAACAAGGGTGAGAAGGGCTCTCAACTCGCATGAGAAGGGCTCTCAACCAGCATGGAATTTGTAGTTCCACCCTTTATGAAAGTGAGCAAATTGTTGGACGCCAATGCTAATGCTATCTGATGCACAACTGGGTGCACGGATCCATTCTTCTGATCTTTTGAACCAAACATCTCACAAATGGTAGCAAGAAAATGAAACACTGCAGCCACTGTAGCCTCCAACTTGAAGTGGAAAACGCGTTTCTGAGGATTTGATGATACAGTGGTGAGCTCTTTGTTGATAGCAGCAACACGGTCCTTGCTTAACCAGCCAGACGCTGTTTCCACCAAGGGTAAAGCCACGTTCCACGTCCAGTTCACATGAATGTACCCTTGGGTGTGTAGACCGGGAAGAGTCCAAGCCAGACGCTCAAGGAGAGTACTGTAAGACTCCTGTGCTAAGAATAAGTTAACGTGTCTTCCGAGCTTGGAGACAAGATTTCTTTGCAGGAAAGAGGGTCCAGCCAGTAACACAGAGCTGGGTAAATGTCAAGGAAAAGCGCAATCCCAATTTGGTGGTTAATGCAAACACGCCAGAGATGAAGACACTCCACCACTGTTGCACAGACGCCTTTGAAAGACTCCTCGCCTAGCCTTGGATCTGAGGGTAAAGGAAAGCCTTGCTTGTAAAGCTCGCACTGTGCCACTTGCAGTGCTCCTATTTCTGCAAACCGTATGCAGTTGGCTGCACTGGCTTGCGATAGAATCTGCATCCATCATACATCAAGTGGAAGTAATTAAACAAAGCATTATTTGGAAAAAATTCTGTCAATAGACAGAAAAATGTTACATTCTGCACCCAACTCTAACCCCTTGCTGTACAAGGTACATGTACAACAACAGTGATGTAGTGCAGCGATCTGACATAAAATTCTTCAGTTTGTAGTTGGGACTTCAGCATACTGTAGTTGGGGGCACTTTTTTCAAGGTAGACTGTTATCGTAGTTGAAAATGATGAATTTTTCCCAAACAAAATAAAGAATTTGTGAATATGTCATGTACTTGCTATGAATTTTCAAAGTTGAAGTTGTCTAGACCGCTTAAAACATTCCATATACCTACCTGTCAGAAAGCCAATCCCTAAAATCTAAACTCTATTAATGAGTTCTGTTTGGAGACTTTAAGGGATGGTTTCAGAGCCAAAAATGGGCACATGGACAAAACCGGGTGTTTCTACCTTACATCCATGATGAGTGATTTGCTTGGAACTCAACATATTAGTGGTAGTGTCTTAAAAAAATGAAATGCCAGAGGATTACTGAACAGGAGATGGGCCCAGACCGAATTCAAGAATGTTGTGAAGGGAGAAAGGAAAACATACTTTGAGGAGTTGAATGGCTTTCGTATGAGCAGAACGCAGCCCATCGTTCAAATCCTCGTCTGTGAGAAGAAATCGTTGTATGACCGAGTCCAGCAGCCTGGAACATTTCATGACAGCTTTCGCAGCAACCGGAGAGTGGCGAGACAGGGCTATCACCACACACAATAAGTGCTCGTCCGCAACTCTCACCTGCTCTATCTGAAAACATCCGAATCAAAAAACCAGTAAGAACCTAAACCGTGAAGACAATAATATCCCTGACTGCATCAATAATATACCCCAAGTGCAGCACAAGCTGAAAAGAAAAATTCCACTTTAGAAGCTAATAGCAGATTAAGGTACCTAGGATGTCCTAAAACCACCACCTCCCCCAATTATGACATGTAGAGCTTTCTATAGTTGAGACTCTAAACCACCAATTTCACTATTCAATTAGACTAATGGCATACCAAGCATTGCGAAGAAATAGTTGGTGGTTTTGGGTTAGCTCATGAGCGGATCTAGGAACAACAAAGTACGAACTTAGGAAATTGGTATGCGATGTATGGGTCACATGTTACTTTCCACTTTGGAATTTTGTATAAAATTGACAAATGTGAATAAGATGTTGCAAATTTTTGCAATCCTCATCAAAACCTATTTCAAATGCGGTCATATTTTTTTTACCAATTTAGCACAGCCAAAAATAGGCCAGATTGCTTAAGTTGGTGGTTTTAGGACAATGAAGGATATAGTAACTTTCAAAACATCCAAAAATAGGGGGTGTTAGAAGTGCAAGCTTATGAGGGGAGACTGTACAACACAGTTTCTACGTGTGTAATCCATGCTCACAACCGCGAGACTCTCACCAAAACAATTGCCTACTAAACGCAAATTAAAACTGCAGGGTTTTGCAACCGCAATTGAAAGAGAGAATGGCCACGTTGTTGCAGATACTCGCACTCTAACACCCACTAATGTAAGGTATGATTTCTTCTTTCTATTGGTATATTTTGTTATCTTACTTGAATTTTCCCTACACAACCACTAAGGTAGAGGGCTCCAAAACCAATAGGATTCTAATTCCAACAAAATTTAGGCATGATAATCATCCTAGAACCTAAATCTACGTAAATCATAGATAGCTTATCATTTTGGTCAACATTCAATAAGAGCTCTATGACATGCCTAAGTAGATTTGTGTTCTAAAATAAATGCATGGTCTAGATTCTGTTGAAATTAGAACCCTGTTGGTTTTGGAGCCCTCTACGTTATTGGCTTTTTGGGCACTTACAATACCCAAGGAGAGAGCTCACATCTCATCATCTCCGATGCAATTTCTACATGTTCTGGTCGAGAAGTAGACATTGTAAGGGAAGATGGTTTCAGATTATCAAAGAATTACAGTTCTTCCTCTCTATTATGAGATGTTTGGGAAGCCCTAACTTCAAGGTGGCAGACATGGATTAGTCACAAAAATGATAAAAATATACATTGTCATATTATGGAGGGTAGACTGTACCTCAAATATGTACTGGATCCTGGTGAGAATATCCATACGCAGGAGACCAGCAGCAACATCTTTGCTTAAGACGGCGGCTTCGTCTCCAATGGAGTCCTTCTCCTCCTCAGTATCACTCAAAGGATTGACTATTAATTTTGCGTTTCAGGATACAAGTCACTTGCATGGACATGGTACTTCCATCGTCCACCTCCTATATACCCTTCGTCCAATCCTGTTTTCCTTCGAAACACAGGTGCTGTGAATGATGTCTTGTTGCCCGGCTATATGCTCTGTCATCATGCATCCCAGTCAATACCATATTTCACACATCATTTGGACCAAGGACTCATGGCAAATTCATTGTGAAAAATCAATAATTTAGATGGGACCAAATTTTCTTCCACCAGAATCAGTGAAGAACATTGCATTTGTTAATAAATAAACAAATAAATGGAAGCCTACATAGGACCTCCCAAATCGGTTGGTTCTTTAGGGGTTATAACCCTAAAAGTATCAGTGATCAGTAATACCTCTTGAAGACCAAGAATGGTCTCGTTGGCAGAGCAGCTTAGCAATGCATGCAAAGCTTTGGCACACGCTGTTATAACAGATAAATTCGTGTCATCCAATCCTAATCTGCACACAAAAAATGCAAAGACTTAAGAAATATATATATATTGAAGCTCCATCAGAAAAAAAAGGTGAATATCCTTCTGTCTATTGTGGCCAGAAAACGTTTTTGAGCGTGCTCACGTACAAGAAACGTGAATAAGCTCGTTTTTTTTTTTTTACCTCAGTGATGAGGCCAGCTCTAACCCTGGACCAACTGCACACGTCCACACAGGTTGCCAATCCACATTAGTATCCTTTTCCGTGACGCAGCTTTGCTGTAGTCCCTCGGTCGCTTTGAAAAGCACTGCTGCAATTAGCAACAACGCTGCCTCCTGTTGAATTGGATCCTGCACATAAATCAGCACAACGTAACACTCTAAGCATAAGTGCAGGCAGATTCACTACTCCATGAATGTTATGTGACGATCTCCTTTAACCCCTAACGGACCAAGGATTCATAGTATTGAAATGACAAATTCAATCACGGTGAATCGGTTCTACAATTCTTTATGTACAACTCTTTATGTAGTAGAAAATAGACTTGGCAAGCTTCATTTTGTTAGTTTAGCTCACATGCAATGGAACTTTTTTTCATAGCCTAAATTTAGTTTAAATAGAACAACCAAAAACATTCAAAATACACTACACGGTGAACCGGTTCTACAACTCTTTATGTAGTTGATACCCTATGTAAAATCTAAATATAGCTTGAATGATTTGAATTTAACTTGAAAGGGTGGCATCACCAAGCAAAAGCCCTTCACATAAAAAATTGGATGGAAATTATCCATGCAGCAGTTAGAATTGAACAGTCGACTTCGTTCATAAGCCATTTTTTTGGTCTCTTCAGCATTTAGGGGCTAACAGATGAGGAGATATGATGTACATTGATGATCAAAACTTCAAACTTCCTGACTCTGAGATCTGAGACAACAATCGACATCCATGGCAGCTCACTCACTAACTCATGTCCACTCTTTTTACAAGGAGCTCTATCATTTTGATGCCTTAACAGAAATCAATGTTAGAGCCAGGGCGGCATGCCTTAAGAATATTCCTCTCCTGGTCACTCCCGAGCAAAACAAGGAGCTGCTCCGACCTTTCTCACAAGGAGAGTTCGAACAAGCCCTGAAACAACTTCCACCAAAGAAGGTTGCTGGCAGAGACGGGATTCCCACTGAGGCTCTCAAGACATTGTGGCCTGAAATTGGATCTCTGATACAGCTACAACTAGAAGAAGTAATGGACACGAAGGCTATTCACCCCTCACTTAACAGTGGCCTTCAATCCTTGATCCCGAAAGGAGGGTGCAAGGCTCACCTGGGAAATTATCGCCCAATCTCAGTCCTTACAGCCACCTACAAACTCATGGCGAAGGTAATGGCAAATAGGATGCAGGATAATTTGCCATTTTGGATAAAGCCCTCGCAGACGGGCTTCGTTAAGAATCGTTTTATTCTTGACAACGTTTTCTTGGCGTATGAAGCCATGGAGTGGGCACAAGAGTCGAATCAAGATTTAATCCTCCTTATGATCGACTTCGAAAAGGCTTATGACAGGATAAATTGGACCTTCTTACAAGAAACGATGCGCAAGCTGGGTTTCTGCCAGGAGTGGATTGAAAGAACAGCAGCTTTCTACGAGGGAGCCAAATCAGCAGTTCTGATAAATAGGACCCAGACAGAAGAATTTGAGATCCAGAGAGGGGTGAGACAGGGCTGTCCCATGGCGCCCTACCTCTTTCTCTTTGCCCAAGACGCTCTCGGCTACATGCTGGCGGACCCTGAGTACGCTATTGAAGGTCTCAGATTACACATTCGTCCATATTGAAGGTCTCACATTACCAGATTCGTCCATTTTTGCAGACGATTCTGCAATTTATCTGAAGGGCACGAAGGAAAACATGGAGCGAGCCTTCAAGGTTTTGGATCTGTTTTGTGCTGGAAGCGGAGCACGTATGAACCTGACCAAGAGTACAGCGATTTGGTGTTCGCAGACCCCTCGGGAATGGTCCTTCGGTGAGGACAGAGGATTGAAATGGTTGGCTCCAGGAACCACCACTCTCAACCTCGGATTTCCCATTGGCTTTGGGATGTCACAGCAGGAGAAAAATTCTAAAGTCCTAATCCAGATTCGCAATAAATTGGCTCAGTGGGATAATCGTAAATTATCCATGGCTGCTAGAATATTGATATCGAATCAGGTAATCCTAGCCTCAATATGGTATATCGCAAGTGGGGCGGACCTTGCCAAGACCGTACTGCACAAGGCACGAGCTATGGTTCGCAACTTCATTTGGAGTGGTGACGCTAAGAAGAATGCCAGAGCAAGAGTGAGGTGGGACTCGGCGGTGCTTCCCACAGTTCATGGTGGCATTAAAATTTTCGACCCCTTTGCACAGGCATCAGCACTTCTGGCGAAAATGATCACGAGGGGCATGGAGCCGAGTCCGGAGCCATGGAAAATTCTGCTTCAACATCGAGTTAAGCATTTACGAATTAAGAATCAGGGAGATTGGGGACCTGACGCAGAATCGCTCCTCACGGGACAGCGCATCTGCGACGAGGGGAGTCCACTTTGGCACGGAGTATGGGCTTCGTGGCTTGAGGTGAGGCCGGGAATTAAGAAGTTTGTTCCCACTAACAAGGAAGAAGCTCATAGACAGACTATCTACTTGAATCCTTTCCTCTCCAACTCGGACTTAACAGAATGGGGAGACGACGAAGATCCCAAGGCTGGAATCCTTAGAAGGTGGTTAACTAAAGGAATCCACAAGCTGAAGCATCTCTGGGACTCCTCTAGAAACGACTGGATTGACACTCAAGATCTGTTTGCCCTCACACGATCGAGGAACCTCCCGGCAATCCGAAGAGAGATTATACAATCTGTCCCATGGAGCATGTCACAGGCTTACCCCCCGAAGGTGGGAGACTGGTATCTTCTTGACGAATCGGAGCGGTCTCTTCCAGAAGAATTTTACCACGTCATGAACGTTTCAGAGCATGGCCGACTCTCAGTTCACGTTTACCGCCGAATCAGAGGAACAGAGAGATTGGCGAACGTGTCTGGCATGAAGCCAGTGCTTCTGCCGACCTGGAATCTCACTCGAGCCAGGACAGTTCAGCATTGCTCCTCTGAAGGATTCTCAACTTTCAATCTAGTTGAAGCACTAGATGAGGATAGCATGATCTACGCTTTCCAACATGGAAAAATTTTAGACCTGGACTTCGACCCGAAGGAGTGGCATTGGCCAAAAATTGCTCATATAAAAGCTGGCGGTTTTTTCAATTACTCTACGAAGCGCGGGTACAAGATAATCATGGCGAGACAAGGCAAAACCCCTCCTTTCACGACGGTTCTCTGCAACAAGGGATACACTTTCGCTCAATGCAGAAAGTTTTACACTGACCTGTGGCATCCGTGGGTTCCTAAAAAAATAGCAACTATGTTATGGCTTACGTGCCAGGGAGGCCTCCCACTCGCGGTATGGCGCACCAGGATGAATGACCCAGGAATCTGCAATCTCTATAACTTGGGTGTACAGGAAACACCTGAGCATACATTTTACTCTTGTCCATCAGTTTCGGGGGTTTGGGACAGAGTAAGAAGGATGAGAGAACTTGGGAAGCTTCCCACTCGCATTACGGGGTGGTGGGAGGCAATGACTGGGATATACGATCCCCCAGACAAGTTGGGACAATCGAAAATCTTAAAGAAAGAGGCTCCTGAGATTGTCCCCGGAGCAAAACCCCCGTCTTTGACAATAGATGAGACACCCTGGGAGATTCTTCGCTGCAACTTAATCTGGTTTCTATGGTGCGAGAAGGTTGCATTTGACTTAAGGGATGGCGAATTTCACGTAGGGGTGGCTCTCTTTAGAGCCTGGCAGACTACAGTACAGTCAGGCATGAGGGCATGGCTAGAATTAACAAAATACAACGGCCAATATAAATCGGAGAATCAGCGTCAAAAGGAGGCTACATTTCTTGGAACCTAGTCTTATGGCAACCTTTTCTGCTCGACACTTCAAGGAACTCATTGGAACGTGGTACCCCACAGAGAGTTCTTGCCAAGGGATCTGGCAAACAGATACAGGAGTTTTAGATCGGGGTTGACGCAACCTACAGTTCCCTACACCCCTGATCGAGTTTCTGGAGAATTTTTGCACTCACAGGGTTCCCTATCGAGACCCTTAGCCTCTCCTCACAGCCCACGTTTATCCCATACTCCGATTGAAGAGGAAGCGGTAGAGAAGAACGTGGAGGATATTCTGAAGCGAATTATGCTCGAGCTGGCCGAGGAATTAGACGGCGAGCACAGCGAAATCCCAGGGGTTGACGCAGGGATACAGGAGCCAATGATGGAACCCCCACATTCAGGAGACCTGGATATGGAGGAAGCAGTTAGGAGCTTACCGGAAGATCTACAAGACTTCGAGGAGCTGGCCCGCCAGGCGCAGTTCTGGACCGCCGTTCCTCCGGAACGAGGAGCGCCCTCTCCGTTTAGCCTCGACAGTGCGGTGTCGTCGCCCACACAACTCGGACAGGGCCTCCACCCCTCTTCGGCAGAGGATACCCACACGCCACTTGTCCTTAGCTCGTTTAGCCCAGAGCCACACGCCTCTCCTTCTGGTGACGCAGAACAAAACCACCCTGGTTTTAGCAGCGCGGAGAACGCCCTCCCTGCTTAGTCGTCGCCTACTCAGGCTTCACGCCCCCGTAATCAGCTTCCAGCTCGTCAGACGCGCGAGGAAGACGGGGCGCAGGATAATCCTACGGCGATCGGTCGCTATGGCCCTGCCATGATCCTTAGACTCGACCCTCCAGGTCGTCAGGAAACTCGTCGCCACACTCAGCTTGCCATAAGCTCACAGGATAGGCCTCACAATCTTCTCCCTAGGTCTACTCAGCATGGGCTGACTTCTTCCTTAGCTTGCTACACGAAGTGCTTTGGAAATGATTGGGATAGTGTTGGCAATTGTAAGAGTTGCTTAGTCAGAACATTTGCTCTTGAGCCAGATTAGAGTCATTCTCCTTCTGTTGCCCTCTTTCTTGCTGTGTTGCAGGATTTTTGGACTCTCTCCCCTCCTGGGGTTTTTATCGGTCTGGATTGGTCCTTTCCGTTGGGTTTCCCTTGCCCCTCATTGTCTTGTTGACTTTGTTTGTGCTGGTCCTGGTGGGTTGCTTAGTGTGCTCGGGCCGCGAGGCTTTGTTCTTTTGCGATTTTTCGCCTCTGATTAATCCCCCGGATTTCGGGTTTTCAGCTCACTCACTAACTCAATTCCTCACGAAAAAGCTCACCAATTAATAACAAGTCATAGTGAGATGTCTATGAGATGAAAGCTCCGTCGTTTCATCACTGGTACCTCCTCCCACAAGGCTTTTATGTTATCTGAAACTGGAGACAATTACACTGCAGCCATTGCAGGTTCTCAGATGAACTTCAATGTTAATTCTGGAATTGCCTGCAACAGCATTCCTCAAGAAAAATAAAACTGTAATCCCGGAACCATCTCTAGAGACCATCCTTTAGTAAGGTTCCTTTAGAGCATATCACAATAAATAAGAGTTACCAACTGTCTATATAATAGATGCCATTTCAAAATTTATACTTGTTGATGAAGAAATGGTCTTCTTCAACAAAAATAGGCACAATGTAGATAACACGAAGGATGTTGGCAATGTCCACCACAAGGAATGAGGGATCCTGAATTACGGCATCATGAAGTTGTTTTTGCCTTTTTGCCTTTTCTACCACCCATGTTAATTCTTTACACTTGACCATCTTACTCAACCTGCTAGCTGGCAATTCTAAATACATCCGCAGCAACGCCAAGTCCTTTTGTACCATGCATGTACTTTCTGTCTCTATAAAAGATGCCCGAAACAAGGACCGCAGTTGGCCATATTTTGTCACCTCTTCTGCACTTGCTTCTTCCATTTGTAGGGCTACATCACTATAGTATGGTTCTCTATGGAAACTATGGATAGCCCTCGCATATAAAGGCCAATTGCCAAACCTGTTTCCAGGGCCAACAGGAACCGCAAGTGTAGTGTATATCTGTAATACATCGCCTCCTTCTAATGCATTCCATTTCATGTAAGCTTGAACCGCTTCTTCTAAGTGGTATATAAGCTCAGGTTGTGCATCTAATATTGCTAGGGCTCGAGGTGGAATCTTTGTCCTCACTAGAAGCTCGAGGGCTTTTTGATTCAGCCAACAAAGTCGGATATTGGCATTCAAACCTGCCAACACATTGTTTCCAGAATGCACAGCCTGTACACATGTAAACAAAATAAGAAACCACAGATTTTAAAATTTGGATCCATGAAAAAATTATGACACATAATTTTTCTTAAGAAACCTTTAATTTTCTTTTATATAGTACCTCATCTAATGCTGTGACTCTCTCGTTTGAAGTTTCCCGTGCCTCCATCTCTCCATCTTTACGCTGGTAAGCTTGTAGCCGTGAGTTATGCCTTAGAATTTGCCCCGTAAAATCACGCCTATTGCTAGAGCGATAGGCAGTCTTCATCAAATTGATATGAAGATGTTCGTATAAGTTAGTGCTATACTCAAATGGAGACCCTGATCGTCGGATGGAGTCACTAAAATGGAGCATGGCGTGAACCTTCACCAAGTTGAACGATGATGTTTGTTCATCTCTTAAACTCCTTTTGAATAAAGAGATAGACCTGTCAATAATATTGAAATTGCTCTTGAACATAAACCATTACTCAAATAACTACATATCACACCATCTTAAGTCATAGTGTTCAAGTTTTACTAAATGCAAAATGAATTTGAAAATTACTCACTCACGCATGAAAGTATCCATCTCCAAAAGTGTAGCCTCTGAATATTTGTATCTTTGACATGCAAGCTGATACCACTCAATGAACTTTACCATTGCCACAATGTATTTGTCTGGGTATAACTCTAACATACATAAAACGATGACCTGTACTTAAAACAAACACTAGTAATTAGACATTGCTACATCAGTCTCACATAACAGAAATGTAGCTTAGTGCTCAAAATTTGATCTAACATTGGATATAACACTTGAAAATATCATTAAATTGAGTACTTTATATTAAGACATAAGATATTCCATGTTAAATTTAAAATACATGACGATTTACCTGCATCACGGCCCTATGCTGGAATGCTCCAAAATTTGCATTAGACCGGAAGTAACCACCTTTATCTGTGCCGGGTAGCCGAAAGCTTTGGTAGCGGAATGACCTTTTGATCATTAACAAGCGATTATCCATTTGAATTAGATTTGCGGTTGTTAATGCTCGTAGAATGTCCACAAGAGTTTTAAACACCCCTAGATCACTTTGATGCATCATATCTACATGAATACATCTGTAAGGGTTACCAAGTTCAGTATCACCACCATTAAACCCCCATAATGAACTCTGCACAAGTGCCCAAAAACACCATCAAAATTAGTCCTGTCATATGGACAAACTGATCAAACTTGTGCATAGCTGTTTCTACTTCTATAAAAATATTTAGAGCTTGACAGCAAATATGACATACCATTACAGGATGCATTAAATAGGTCTTTGCAATTTCGTTTTGTTCAGTTGCTGTGTTGGATTCCATCATTGTATTATACAAAGCCTTCATTTCCACTTCGGTGCGATACTCCAATTTTTTTCTTGTATTGCTAAGATTGTCTTTAGAACATAAACACAAGCTGCAGGGACGTTGACACTTGTTTGTGTTGTAAGTCCCAGTTACCTGAACAAAACATATTTCATTGAACAAAACACATCAATCACAAGGAATTGTAAAAAAAAATTATACTACAAAATATGAAATGGGCATTTGAGAGTCAAAAATACCTTACATCCCTCCGGGTGATCGCAAATATATGAAAAAATCAATGGAAACACAAATTGCTATGTGCCAAATGGATCGAACATGCTGGTTCCTCTGCAAATATACAAATTCATATTTTAGCACATGTTTGTATCATGATGTAACTTTGTTCAACCTCAATACATCAATAACAAATTGATTCTAATAGGCAGTACCTGAAACTTAAGTCCTTCAAAGGCTGAAGTATGTGGTTCAAACACTCATGAAACACTCCAAGCCTTCTTTGATGTGAAGGAATATCAGATGCTGATATGACAGGCAAAACGGCAAGAAGAATGTGTCCCTCTGTTTGAGGTCTTTGCTCACAAGCAATGTTCCCCAATGACAACACCAAAGGATACCCACTGACCCTCCCATTGTTGGACAAACTCGTTTGGTCACTATAAAATATCAGTGGTGCTATGATAGCACCTCGGCATGCAATGTGATTTTGCATGCAACGCCACCAATTTCCAGAGCTTGGAACTGAATACTCTTGTGGTTGTGGGGTTGATGAGATGGGACCAAAGTCAAAGCCTTCGCCATTTGCAGGATTTGAGAATAATGTACACACAGCAACCACAGGGTCTTTGTAGAAGAGGGATAAGGATATGGATCCCCTGGCTTCTCCTTAACCTTGTACTCAAACCAATTGTCTTCCTTATCATAAAGATTGTCGTCATACTTGGTACACTGTGTAGCTGACTGTAACTTCGTGCAATTTGAAAGACTTGTGAAAAATGACGTCTTGAAAAAGGTTAGTTATATCAGTTTGTGATAAGCCCATACCATTTCTGCAATGACAAATCCAATGCATAAGAGCATATGTAGAGTCATATGGTGGTGTTTCAGTTGGCCGTGTGCTTTGTAAGAACTCATCCTCATCAAAAGACAGCTCATCTGGAAATCTTGGGTTCCCATCTACAACTGACGCCTCAAAGAAGTTAGAATATTTTGATTTTCTTTTCAAAGGAGGTCGACATTTTGTGCTCTTTTGATGGTTTGTAAGGCTTGCTTGACTACTGAAATTAATTGCCCCACATATACGACAATTGAAGGTCTCCATGATATATATATACGATTGTCAAAATGAGAAACAAAACTCGAAGTCTAGTAATCCTGTCAAAAGACAACAATGACATCAATCAACAATTATGAGGTTAATAGCAATTAAATTATTTATTGTCTTTCTCATTCATGATATTTCTTATTCAAGATGCTACAAAGTGGCGAATGACATAACTATTAAAGCCGATTAAACCCAATCAAGCCAATTAAAAAAGTCATTGATAACTTGGAGGTAAAACAATTGCTGAATAGTCTTGAGTGAGAAAGAACATTATAATGTCAAGGATGCCTTCTACCCCAAACTATCACCAAGACTAAAATTTGTTCAATGTGTACATTGCATGGCATATTCAGTGTCAAAAGACAATTGATGTCTTTTACCACAATTCGTTCATAAATGAAAAGAAATAGTGTCCTTTGACACTACAAAGGAGTTTGCCACTTAGTTTTCATTCTCACTTTCATTGATAGTGCCATGTTCTTTCCAAGTAATGAGAGTGACATGAGGTGGCATGCCACATTTATTATAAAGTTTCCATATATCATTGGAACTCTACAATTTGTTTTTAAAAACGAGGATACTATATCTTCCTACAATTACATAGTGTTAGGATTTGAAAAATAGTGTCTCAGACACTAAATATGCCATTCAATGTAGTGTATTTTTTATTTTGCTATTTTATTTACTCGAACTATTCTTAGGTCATTAAAATGAGTTCTATTGCATATGAGCTTAAGAAACAAAATGAAGTTTACCGATTCTAGTTTGTACTCCACTTTTAAATATTGGAATACATTGAAAATTGAGTGTTTTATTGAAGTTACAAATACAACATGTAGTACCGTGATGTAGGGAAAAAAATCTAAATTTAAATGCATTGATGATTTTCATTAACTATAACGTTCTTCATTGTAATTTACAACTTTGGTAAAAAATTGAAATTTTTCAGTACATCTTGTAATTGGTCTGAATTTTCTTTCAAATCACTTGAACAAATCATAATCCCTCTGTACCATAAAAAAAGACCACAAAAACTGCTATGTAGCAAGGTAGTTTTCATGGTCTCTTTATACGATAGAGGAAATGGTAATTTCAAATTTTCACCATATGTTTTTTAAATGAATTATATTTTTAGTAGACACATGGCTTCAAATTAAATAGTAACCTACTATTTTTTAGTAGACACAGATTTACAAATCAATAAATACTACTCACACCTTCATTAGTATACGTAAGCAAAACATGCTCAGTTATCAGCAGCCACGTGAAAACCACAAACCTGAAGATGCCTCAGACTGGCTCTTGCAGTTGCAGCTGGTTTGACACACTCAGTCTTGGGAATGCTGACCCTGTTCATTAACAACAGGAGGAAAGATTGAATTAGCTTCCAAAGAAGTGATTCACACTTTTAGGTGATTTAAAGGCCGAATGCAAGTGCTCAATTTGAAGGGGCAAGTAAGGAAAGTGTAGCACATGATAGTGAATAAGTTGCTCACTTGTCGTGTAGTTCATTCTATCGAACACCAACAAATTATAACTGCACACGATAAATAAGTATGACATGCACATGAGAAGCCCAAAGGATTAGAACACATATTTACTTGCACGCCAGAAGACATTATCGAATGCACCGATCTCCATCATAACCTTAGCAACATTAAAGAAACACGGATAAAGAAAGCCGATAACATCGATAGAGAAATGGACCGTTCTCCATCATGAGCGACAGCATTGTAACCTTAGTAAAGAAACACAGTTAGAGAAATACTGATCTGAGAAAACCTTGAAAGCTAGAATCTAGAATCATGTTCACTGAATGTGAAAGAGGTTGTTGAGGTACGTAGAGAAGAAAGAATTTAATATATTGCGGAAATGACTTTTAGCCAACACCATGAGACTCGATTTCAGACTCTGTGCAAGCGATTCATCGATGCCTGAGCAGTCGATCAGAAGAGATGGAACCTCACGATGGTCTCATAAGCGATTCCCTGTGTGAGTTCCCTACGAGAGTCACTTTTCCCACTGAGTCTTAAATCTCTGCGTCTTAAAGCTGCTCATTCACCAGTTTAATATTCACTCACCTGCTTGTGAAAGGAAAATTTAACAAGTGTCAACTCTTGAGACTCGGTGGGAAAAGTGGGACTAAAAAGGAAACGCACACAGGAAAATATTAAGAGATCCCTGTGCCTGAGCCTCTGTTGATAAGCTTGAGCCTCTGTTGATAAGCTTGAGCCTCTGTTGATAGGCTAGTGTCGCCGCCATCACCTTCAAGAGCCAAGAACACTCACTGTCAACACTGTAGCTTCCCAGCGTGGTGAAACTGCGCACATCCAAACGTGGCCTCCTTCCGGTTTACCTTTTGTAAAGTGCAGGGAGCATGCCCCCAGAAACACTCATATCTCGATCAGCATAACAATTTCAATTTCTTTTTAGCGGGCCACCTATCTTACTCCATCATACTACCACGTATTTTTAGAAACACAGGCGCATAATTCAAGGCACTCATCAATGAAGATGCTGGACCCTGCATGGGTAAAAGAATCCCTGAAGGAAGCGTACAAAAAATACTTCGATGACGAATGCTTCATCTAGTAGTACTCTCTAAAACGGTGAAACAAACGTTTGATAAAGTACATCGATCTGGGCGCTTATATATGACTGCGCCAGCATGTAAGGATTAACAACATTGCTACAGTACTGTGGACCCTAATATCTCAAATGAGTGACGTTTAGCAAGATTAAAAACTATCTTCACCAGAGACAAAGTGAATAGTCAATGAAGGGTATAAACATTGGGACAAAAAAATGTACTTATTGGTGCAATCTGTATACACGTATAACCGAGGAGTACTGGTATAAGGTGAATAGTATTTTCTTTCATAGTAAAATATAAATCATTAAGAATGCAATTTTTGCATAATTTTATTCTAAAATTTAAATTTCTACAAACTTTTTAAGTGAAAAATTATTCATCATTCCAAAATTGATAATTAGATTATTCCAAATATACGAACATAATTATGATTCCACAAACCATGCTCTTCATGTCATATTGGCAAATGTAGTGCAAGGAGTGGATTTATTGAAAAAATATTCTACATAAGTGGCATTGGCTTTGGTTGTAAACCATTATAGGTCAACATACACATTGGTTTTGGGTGTATTATTTGTTCTGAGTGCTTCTTCCTTATAAATATTGACATTTGGGTACAAGCTTGATATGGATACTCGTTCGCAGACTTTGTGGACTTTAAAAAAATTATTCTTTTCGAAATGAAAGAAATATTAGAGAATTCCATAAATTGCTTGGTTTAGGGTTGGGATGTTGGTACACAACAGTCCTGTGCTATGCTGTCTAAATTCAAAAATTGAATTTTTTTTCCCTAATTTAACATATTCAACACTTGTTCACATTGTCGTTGTCAAAAAACTAAGTATTTAAGGTTTTCTATTCAAAATAATAGCCATACACTTTTTTAAGTTTATATTTAGTATATCATATTCTCTGTAGATGAAGATGTTATGATATCATAAGCCTTTTCTATTGTGAAAAATAAATTATATTATTTTTGAAAGTTCCTCGGGGTGCACTGTACATTATGTTTGAGAATGAAGTGCGTTCATCACCCCGGCCCTTCTAAAAAAACCCCCTTATATACGAGAGGTTATATGTCTAAATACCTTTGCATACAGATGTATTCCTGGGTGTATTCCGTTTTAAATATATGTTTAGTGTAAGTATACATGAATATCAATTCTAAATGTGTTTGTTGTATGTATACGTAATACGGTAGTGTTTAAACTAATACCCCTTCTGTGCACTCATGTATACTTGTACATGTTTAGTACAATGCACTCTCCGAGGAAAGTTCTCATAAATAAGGAAAAGTAGTAAATGTAGTACATAAAATTAAGAGTCAAAATAGAACTTGGACATGTTTATAACATTGTTATAGCAAACTTTCATGTTTACGAGCCACTTTGCCATAAATTAGTGCTCTAGATTGTTCCTTTTGCTTCAAGTCAGAATAAGACATGAGAAAATAATACATTCTTTATTGGAATGAAAAGGAATATTAAAAAAATCAATTTTCCTTGCTCAATAGTATTTAGGATAGAGTATTACAACTTTGTCGTGAATATGTCATCAAATTCATTTAAAATGAAAATGTGTAATTGCTAGCGTAGATCAAATGAAGTTGAAAATGATTGTTTTGGTGAGACATTCCTTTTTGATACCCATAGCAAACGTTGACCCGTTTTTTATGAAAATCCAAGACGTTCATTAGTTGCATCCCAACAGTAATTAATGGTTATATTTCAGCGAAAAACAATATTTCATAAGTTACACTGTATAAAAAATCATTACTACAGTTTTTGTTTAATTTGGAAAGAATATTTTGTTTTTGAAATCCAGGTAAGGTAGGATGTCTCCAAACCACCACCTCCTCCAATTATGACATGTAGAGCTTTTTTGGGGCCATCACAGTTGAGACTCAAAACCACCAATTTCACTATTCAATACTTAGAGGAATAGCATGCCAAAACCACCAATCTCATTATTCAAGTAAACCAATGGCATGCCAAACATTGCGAAGAAATAGTTGGGTGTTTTTGGTTAGCTCATGAGTGGAATTTAGGAATAACAAAGTGTAAATTTAGAAAATTGGTTTTGTGATGTATGGGTCAGAGGTTACTTTCCACTTTGAAATTTTGTATAAAATTGACAAATGTAAATTAGATGTTGCAAATTTTGGAATCCTCATGAAAACCTACTTTGAATGCGGTCATTTTTCCAAATTTATCATTGCCAAAAATAAACCAGATTTCTTAAGTCGGTGGTTTTGGGACAATCAACCTTCTGTAAATTAACATATAGAACATAAATCTCAAGATATAGATTTATCCATAATTGCCTCTTTTTCTCGTTTACAATCAACTCATTCTTGCTATTGTCAAGCATTGATTCCTCTCTTTCCTTTACATGATGTGCAGAAATCAATGCGTTGGAAATACAAAAATACAATGTTACTTTCAATCAGAACCTGGATGTGATCATGGAAGACTGGAAGATTCTCAGGAACCACTATCACACAGTGACAGGGAGAAAGCGTCACTTTTCACCGCTATGAGTGAAACAACGCCACTTTACACTCAACAACTCTTTGGTTGCACTTGGTTATTGTGATTTCTCATGTACAAGCTTTCTCCTTGTAACAATAATTATAAGTATCCTCTACAGTGAGAAACGACGCCTTCAGTTTGCTTGTACTGTTATTTGCCCCTACACCAAGAATTTGCAAATACAAATTCAACATGTAGGAAGAGGGAACTACTTGTCGGGAACTCTGACATTTGAACTGTAGCAGTTGTTGTTTTGTTGTGTTCTGACCTTGCAATTTGACTGCTTTCATCCTTTAAGAGGCCGGGTTTAGGTGGCACATACATCTTTCAGCAGCTCTATTAAAGGGCCATAGTATTATATAGCTCTATCTAAGACGTTTTGGAGGGTCATGGTCAATTCATGTTGACATTTCATATGCATGGGTTTGAAATATATAATAAAATATAGAAATTTCATCATGTGGCTAGCCATAGTGTTAACCCTTTAGTGCCTAATAAAAGTGGTTTTGAAGAAACCATAGTTTTTTTAATGATGTTGTCATAAAACTGTTGCTGTCAAAATTAGTGATATCTTTGATAGTATTGAACCGTAGGAATGTAAGCATAAGTTAATGAAACAAGTGTCAATTAAATCTTGGTACGATTGGACGGTTGGATTGGAAGATTATAGTATGTCTTTCAATTGTATAATGCACAATCAAAATTGAGATTTTGGGGGTTGTGTGACTTAAAGGTTCAATAGGATTTGGGTTAACCCCTAAACGTCCCATCGTTCAAATACTGAATCACGAACAGATTCAAAGCCTTGCAACTTTCTCATACAATCTTAGATGACTTTCATCCAAGTCACCTTTCAAAATTTATTATATTCTCTACCAATTACTGTAAATCTCTTGTGATAGGGAGGTGTTGATAATATTGGAGAGGCCTTGAACTACAAGTATGTCAAAATTGTTGGATAGATTTTACGTGCAATCGTTATCTCATGTACACCTCATGTACATCTAAGCCATGCTAATATTTATTTCAACGACGCTACCGTGCGAGCCTAGAGAGGAGAGCCCAAGTCCGGAGAGCGGGGATTTAGAGAGCCTAGAGCATAGGATCCATCTAAATTTTTAAAATGACACTAATTTTAGAAAATAAAATACTATTTTTAGAATTTTTACTAATAATAGTAAATTTTGGTACCCTATGACCGCTGCACCTATAACCGTGGGTTACTACTTAGAGTAGTTCACTGTTAAAGTTTTAGGGTAAAGAGGTGGAAAATTATAGGGTACATGGGTGAAACTGAACCCCATCACGTGAGCTTTTTGAAAAGAGACAAAGAACGGAAAGATAACATGTGGATCTATATGTAGTATTTTATTTTTTGTTTTTTTTCTAATACATAGTTATAGTGGACAAAGTTATCATGCGAGTACTTCAACCAATTCAATATAGGGCATCAGCTATTCTAAGTAGGAAGATATTGCAGCTAGTTCTAGTCTCCACGTCTAAACATAGACTAGTCCTCATTCTTCATTCCTCGGTCTTGATGATCCCAGCTGCCAGCAGAATATTTTTAACCTCATCCAAGCTAAGAGTAGGGGCATGGATGTACGTATCAACTTTATAGTCTAGCTTGCAAAAGAAACGAAAGATATAGTAAAAGGTGTTTGCAGTTGACGTACTGGCCACGCCTCCCAACAGCTGCAGAGTTCATGCTGGCGTAATGAGGGCACGTACATGACGGAAAATTGCACAATGTGATATTGTACAAATTATCATCGGGCTCCACCCCGGACTGGAGCACGATGATGGCACCAAGCCCGGGATAGGGGAGTAGGTTCACCCGTAGAATATTCGCCTTGACGTTTCGTGCACTCTCCCATTGATTGCGGTGAGCTTCCGTGGGAGCCTTGGTGTTCCGACGCACGTTTTTGCCGTTTCGAGATGACGGGACTCTGTCAGCATGCAATGGCCGTGGGTGAGTCCAGAGCACCGGCTCAAACACTTTCGAGGTTGTAAAGAGGCGTCGAGGCAAAAGGGCTGTAGTGGACTGCAGACGAAACCCGGCCTCCTGGAGCTCTAGGATCTCCGAACGCGTGAGGTTTGTACCAGAGAGGACGGGCCAAACGTCTGGGAGTTCCGGGCGATCTATGACAAAGAAGCGCTTCGGACCCATGACACATCGTGCGATTTGGTCAGGACAGAACCAGAAATCAGCCGTCTGAGATTTAGTCCCTTTGTACTCTGTCCTAGTGCCTCGGTAGGTTGGGGCAGCTGTAGCCTTTCCGCCCTTCACAATCAACATCTTGCACTTGTTTCCATTCCCCGCTTGCACTGCGTAACACTGTTTTCCGGACTTGTGTGACATCCTTGCAATGTGCCATTTTGAAGTGTCACAGTCAGTCTCCAACACCCTAGTTGTGAATGGAACCGGAGAAGTAGATCTTGGTGATTGCTCCGAGTTCATTCTAGCAGAGGGAGATCGTGTTTGGACACGTGGATGCGAGAAGTTCACCTTGTCAGGGCGATGAGAATCTCCCTCGCAACCCACTGGCATGTCGAGCTTTCTCTTGGACGAGCCAAACACCTCTTCCCCTTCCAAGTGTGGAACTCGTGTAGAAACCTTCGCAGCCCCAGGCATGTTGTTAATTGCATCGGCGATCTTCTTGCTGTCATGGGATGCCATAGCCCTCTTCAGTTTTAGATCGTGCTTGGATGGACCAGTTCCAGACGGACCTCCACATAGAAATGTTCTGTAGTTGGTCATCTGCATGAACGCACGTGCTCAATCATCGGTGGTGGCGACAAAGAGGTCCAAGCCTCGCTTCCCGGAGGCTTGCATCCACTTGTTGTAAACGGTCTCTGCAAGGTTGCATGTTGGGATGTCTGCTTGTTCATCTGCGGAAAGATTATGCAGAAATTGCATCACCCAATTTATCTTATTGCACAAAACAATTTTGATCTCACGGCTTACGAAAGTTTTAATAATAATTACGTTGGGGTGATAGATGAATAAATAATCACGTTTGAAGGAATTTTTTATTTTTTATTTTATTTTTGGTTTTTTAACTCTGATTTGTGAAAAAAAAAAAAAAAAAAATTTAAGAAAAATAGTCGTCGGGGCCGACGGCTATTTTCTAAGTGCCCTTTGTTCCTCTAAATTTTTTTACAGTGGTAGGTTTCCAACCAACCGTCGGGCCCTGAGGAGTCAATACTTGACCCCGTCAACATGCAGGCAATTACGGGGGAAGGACCATCGACATCGAGGGACTACAACATATTCTATACATCCACGTGAAGTGAAAGGGTGCTTTTGATATTTTACCGTTTCCATGAAACCGCCCCATTGACGGTAGCGAAAATGCCAAAAGGCCAGCCAGTCTTCAAGCTCGCGAATCGCATCCTCTAAAGCAGCACCGGACGAGTACCACCACGCTCTCAACTCAAGGTACATCCTGTCAGCTTTGTCCATAGTTTGGGCATCTTTATATCGTTTGCAAAGCCTGATGTGCTGATTCTGGAAGTTCTTGGCAATCAGCTTTTCGGTGTGCTTGTGCATGCTCGTTGCCCAGTGGAATAGACAAAGCCTTTCACGGTCTACCATAGGCACGGCAGGATTGCCCGAGCTATAGACAATGCGAACTGCATTGAAGTTTGCCTGTGCGCTGTTGCACATGAAACCTTTGAAGTTTGGATTTGGTACGCCATTGTTGTCCATGACTTTGTTCAGGCAACGCCAAAATATAAGTTCTCCCTCAGTGCCTTCCGTTTGCATATCGCAGACAGCAATGGTCATCACCTTGCAGTAGGTGGAGTCATAAACATGGCAGGCAATGGTGGTCCATGGCTTCACTCTCTTCACGTGATCGAACATGACGAAGCAATTTTGGAGGTCACCTCCAGGTTGCATTCTTCTCACAAGGTCGACGCCACTCTCGAGGCCATGCACGAGCATTTTGAAGAGATATACCTTTTCCTGGCCTTGTCCCGGGAATACACTGTCGTGTATAAACTCGATCTTCGCATGCCGCTTCATCTGTAGTATTTGATCAATCTCGCCTTTGCCTTTGCCCTGAGCGCGAAAAGTGGCGATCATGTTTCGAACGTTCGGAGAGCTGAGCATGCGGAACTTGTCCATGACCTTGTCCAGTTCCTGTCCTTGAAGCATCTCTTTTGGGCCTGGCCCACTGTGGACAAGAAATGTCTCGAGGAATTCCTTGCTAGCCGCAAGAGCGATGGCCGAGTTCTTGGCGGAGGGAGTCTTTGCCACCTCCGATGCAATCAAGCCAGTGATGGTCTCCATGGACTCTCTGCACGGTCCATCGGCGACGGGATGTCGATGGAAGCCCAAATGGATACATGCACGAGACCTGTCGTTCACATTGAGCACGTAATACACTCGCGTCGTGCAAGAGTCACAACAAGAAGGGGCTTTCTTGCAGACTCTACATGCAATGGAAGATTCCGGAGGAGGGCTTTGACGAATATAGAATGGGAAGTTAGTTGTACCAATCCACTCTGTCTCATTCTTCTTATACGTTCTAGAAAGATAGTCACAGTCTTCGTTGTCGCAACGCAAGTGTCCAACGCACGCCGACCTCCTGAACTTCAAACCGAAGGGGCTGTGGATGTTGGACGTCGTGGTGCGGCACCATGCGTGGCCATCATAACGCTTGTCCATTCCCTCCATGCTCCGGGCTCCGGAAGAGTGTACACGCCCAGAAACCGGTGGTAGCTCAAAGACCACATCCCCGTCAAACTGCGAGGGAAGGAACTGCACCTTGTGATATTCGATGCGATCAAAATCTATTTGAGCAAGTTCATTACGAGAGCCAGGAACACTAGACAGCTTCCGCAGACATTGCATAACACTAGGACAATCTTGTGAACTACTAGGATATAGAGGAGGGAGGGAGAATGAGGAGGAAGATGGACTATTAGCGGGGTGCGGACAATAGCTTGACTCGCAACAAAGGAGCTGGTTCATTCAAGTTTGGAAGTTGCGAGGGTAGTGATGGTGTTTCCCCCTCAGATTCACTGGACAACTCAATGATGGGGTCTAGACTCTCGCGTTTCACATTACGAAGATTGACCATAATATCTGCAACGGAACGAGTTGGATCTGCAAATTGCCTCCGATCACGACGTGCGTGAGGCAACTCTACAGTGGGAGTATCTAAGGCAAGGGCTAAAATTTCAGTAGATGTAGCCAGTTGCTGCGGGGTAAGACCGTATGCTTTGTACTGACCCGGATGGAGGAGCCAGTAGAAACCCTCGTCATCTTCACATCTAGACTGTAATATGCCCTCTTTGACTATTCCATACTTCTCAAGGACCTCTTCTTCGACCATGATGGAGCTTTCTGCTAGACCAAATCTTATGTAGAGAAGGTTAGAAGTGACTTTGACAAAGCCAGATTCACCTATAGGTAGAACTAGCGGGACCTCGTCACCTCTTACGGAAATGCTAGCCATAGGAAATATTGGGCAAGAGCGATACTAGTTGGTCAAGAAATCGGTAAATATGATGGTTGAACATGGATTGTCATGCACAATGAAATATGGTTGAGTATATAACATGGTGTCATTTCCGGGGGAGTAACTATATTCAGTGTCATGGTCGAAATCAAAAACTAGAAAGTGAGATAGGTCTAAGATTGGAGCCGCCTTGCTACTGACATCAATTTCACTTCAAGCGTACGGCTAATGTTAACAATGTCAGAATGATATACGGCGCAAGATTATTAATATAGAATTTGAATGTAGTGTGTCACATGCATCAGCTCACAGGTCAAAGTTCATGTGTGGATGTAATGTCACTGAAAAGAATCTTATTCAGAGTTGCCTCGGTCACACAACACAAAGTGATATAATATTCAAGTGAACAAGTTGTAGTTGAGTTTTATTTAAACTATGAAGACACAGTCTTTTCGAACGTGCAGCTTTTTGTAGGACTAATCTAAATGAACTATAGACGAAGCTTCTATGACGCGTAGTATCATAATGATAATTGAATTTATTCTATTCAGAAAAATGTGCAGGTTCTAGTAACTTAGCTCGATGTCCAGTAATCTCAATGACCCCGGATCAGATGCGCAGGGTGTTTGGAACGGAACCCCAAACGGAGGCTTGGGTTCATCGTCCAACAATTTTTGGACGGCAGTTGCAATCGCTTCTGGCACAATTGGAACGCCCTCACATTCGAGGTTGCACGGGTCGGGGAGTCCCAACAATTGGCAGACATAATGAGACCACATGAGCCTCCAGACAAGAGGATGTCGAGGGAGGGAGTCCCAAATTCCACACGGGACACGGTAGAATCGAAGTTGATCTTTGTCTAGCAAGATGATGGCGAGGTCGATGTCGAAGTCTTGACAGTTTGGGAAATCGCCCATCCACAATTCCACTGCACCCTCCAAGCTGTTGATGGGATTCGTCATCTGCACCAAACGTCCATTCCTTGACACAACGGGATAGTCTTCTTCGTTTGGCATCGTCAATCTCCCAATGGTTTCCAAGTCAAGCACGTCCTCAACGCCGTGAACCTCCAAAGCATCCATCAGTGATGATCAGATTCATTGGGAACGGTTTAGGGATTGGTAACAACAGATATAGTGAAGGCAATCTATACAAGTGTAGAAGTTTTGATATTGGAATTGGATCACGCAGCTATACTGACAAAGTACAACAGTAATATCTGAGAAGTTATCGACGGTGAGACATACTAGGCTAGGACATAGGCTACAAAATATAGTGCACTCAAAGACGGCGGTGTCAGGATATTGAGAACCTGAAATTACATTATATAGCAAGCGTCCGTGATTCTTAAAGCCATAGACATCATGTCAATGTCAGTGACAGCTGAGAAAGAGGTTAGAGCTCTCTGAAAGCGTGTTTAATGATAAATTGTGCATAGGGCGACGTAATAAGAAGCTCGTCTCTGTATATAAATAAGGCGAATAGATAGATTTGAGAATGGCAAACAACGCGGCACGTGCTCCACATTGCTTAGTGTGGATGAGATGCATTTGTTGTTTGATAGCTGAAAAAGACTGATGAGCTATTGGGAGGTGATAACAATATGCTTAGAGTGCAACTAACTTTGTCATGAAGCGTCTAAGTTGGAGTATAGGCTATGCAGATATTGGAAGAACTTTGTCCTAACAACTTAGTGAGTGCGAGTCTGCAGAAGAAGCGAAAGAAACGAGGGAAGCTACTATATCCTAGTAGACGTGTATTGGAACGGTCGAGGATGAGAGCGTCTAAACATATGTCACGCCTGAGTGCTGTTGAGGAACTTGAGGGGGTGAGGATTGATTTTTCTAGGGAAGACATTACGAATTTGTTGAGTTTGCAAGAAGAAGTCGCAGTGGAAGACGCGCCCCAAGGTCACAAGGAAAACAACGTCAAACTAAGCAAGGGCACTTGTTCAACACTAATTGTAAGGCATCATTTTTTATACAAGTTTGAAAGTTCTATGCTTCTGTATTATATAAAACTTATTGTCTGATTTTTGATTGCACATACAATACGTGTATGGTCTACCTATGAACTAATATGGTGAGGGGACAAGTGGGGTTATGGTCATAGACTAGGTTTAGGATTTAGCTCAATTGTGAGGGAACGTATACGGCCAGGAATAACTTTAGGGGATTGCGTGTGTGGGGGCCTGTATCCTACGTCGTCAATCACCACCTCGGGCTCAGGGTCTGCGCTGAGCCGCTTACCTAATCAGACGTTCACATCGTTCCTGCACGAGCGCACAGGAATCTTGCTTGGTCAGGGTGGCACAATTGGACGGCCACGACGCGTGACACTGAGGGTTCGGTGGTGCAATCGGCTGGCTGCAGACCTCCCCGCGCACGCGCTGTGGAACCTCGCAAGGGCGTGCGGTGTCAGTGCATCCCTCCTCGTTGCTACTTCGCTCCTGGGGTTGCTGCTGTGCTCATCGTGGTCGTGGTTCAGTCTTCACCTTCGTTATCGATTTTTTGCTGTTCTTCATCGTTCTCGTTCTGCGCTAGATTGTCGTCGTGCTGTGCTTTGAGATATTTGCCCCCAGTGCAGCAATTCGAGGGAGGCACAAGCGCAACATCGGCTGGGGATGAACGCAGATGCGAGCTCTTCGCAATTCGCCCCTTGCCACTATGAGTAGATGTTTAGACAATGCCGTTGCTCCTTGACTATCGAGGGATTTGATCTGAAGAATGTACACCTGCTTGCATTGGCAAGGACCGGTAGTTGAGTTTCTAGGCAGTGTCACAAATGATTGCACGAGATGTTAGTTTGGAAATCTACGTTCGGCTTCATCTAAATTTCAGAGTTCAATATTCGGTCCATTGCGGAACGAAAGAAATAACAACTAGTTTGTACTATGCAGAATCGAATGACGAGGGGAAGAGTGGCAACCGCAGTAGCGACGCAGCCTGACCCGCCCAACACGACTGTAATTACCTTCGTCAGATTCCATTAGCATTTCAGTCCTTGTCAAATTTGCATATCGGATACAAATCAAGCGTCATGTGGAACTGATAGTGGGTGTGGAGATTGCAGGCTGCCAACGCGATGAGGATTCAAGAGACACCTGCGCCTGATGATCCAGATTTGCAAAACACGCCAGTACAACCAGAGGTAACATTATTATCACGCATATTCCTTTCTTTTGCTTATTCCATGACTGTCGCATTGCCTGGTATCTGTAGATGTGGTTGGCACTTCCTGTGGCCGTGCGGGCTCATGGAGAGGTATGACCTCGTGACTACTAAGGACGTGAGGGACGAGACGAGGGATGGCGTGCCGTTGTGAGAGATAAGGAAGATACAATGGGAGGCAGTTTTGAGCCCTCGATCCCGACGGCTGAATCCAAGGCCCGGTAGTTGAGTGCAAGGCCATATTTCATTCGCACCTACTACGTTTTAGGACGGGCCTGTGATGGCTTCAAGACTCGTACTATCGATAGTATGGCCTCTAGATTGCCAGTGGGGAGTGTTGGAGTGACGGTCGTGACGAGGGATTGCGTGACGTAGTGAGGGCTTGACCAAGCAACGACGTGAGGCCGTGGTATGCACTGGTGCCAAGGGCTCTGTCAAAGACCCAGGCGGAGCCTTATTACTCGAGCTGAATGCGTACTAGGATGGAGAATGGTGCCCTAACTCTGGCCCTTGCAAATCATTTTTTCATATTAATTTGCGTATCGATATTCTTGATCATGATTTGTTCGTAGTCTTGATTTGTTCGTGAGTGTGCAGTCTGCCTTGGTGTTTATGTCATGACCCATGGACGCGTACTAAGGCATCCATGTCACTCGCGTCCCATGCGTGTTGTGGCAAGGTAGTGATGGCTTGAAAACTTGTACTGTTGGGCAAAGGAGTGAGTAAACGTTGCGTGGTGGGTGATCCATTGCCAAACCATTGTAAGCCCTCGTACGCGATAGATTTCGCAAGTGCTGGGGGGTCGGGTGAGCCCTCAGCCACGTCGGTTAAGTCCATGGCCCTCGGCTTGTGAGCATGACGCCGTGGACACGCGTTAGAGATCTCAAATGCTGGAGCTGGGGTGTGCCCTCAGCCACGACGGCTGAGGCTAGGCCCTGGGCATGTGTGCGTGACGCTCTGAGGTGTGCGTTAGAAATTGGAAATGCTGGGGGTGGGGATAGCCCTCGGCCACGAGGGCTGAGTTCGTGGCCCTGGGCCTGTGTGCCTGAGGCTCTGAGGTGCGCGCTAGAAATTGGAAATGCTGGGGGTGGGGATAGCCCTCGGCCACGAGGGCTGAGTTCATCGCACTGGGCATTTGTGCGTGAGGCTCTGAGGTACGCGTTAGATATTGGACATGCTAAAGGTGTGGGGATAGCCCTCGGCCACGAGGGCTGAGTCCAGGCCCTAGGCATGTGTGCGTGAGGCTCTGAGGTGCGCGTTAGAAAATGAAAATGCTGGGGGGTGGGGATAGCCCTCGGCCACGAGGGCTGAGTCCAGGCCCTGGGCATGTGTGCGTGAGGCTCTGAGGTGCGCGTTAGAAATTGAAATTGCTGGGGGTGGGGATAGCCCTCGGCCACGAGGGCTGAGTTCATCGCACTGGGCATTTGTGCGTGAGGCTCTGAGGTGCGCGTTAGATATTGGACATGCTAAAGGTGTGGGGATAGCCCTCGGCCACGAGGGCTGAGTCCAGGCCCTAGGCATGTGTGCGTGAGGCTCTGAGGTGCGCTTTAGAAAATGAAAATGCTGGGGGGTGGGGATAGCCCTCGGCCACGAGGGCTGAGTTCATGGCCCTTGGGTGTGTGCTTGTCGCACTGAGGTGCGCGCTAGAAATCAAAAGTGCTGGGCGGTGGGGATAGCCCTCGGCCACGAGGGCTGAGTTCATGGCCCTGGGATCTATGCGCGACGCACTGAGGTGCGCGCTAGAAATTGGAAATGCTGGGGGTGGGGATAGCCGTCGGCCACGAGGGCTGAGTCCAGGCCCTAGGCATGTGTGCGTGAGGCTCCGAGGTGCGCGTTAGAAAATGAAAATGCTCGGGGGTGGGGATAGGCCTCGGCCACGAGGGCTGAGTTCATGGCCCTCGGGTGTGAACTTGACACACTAAGGTGCGCGCTAGAATTCAAAAATGCTGGGGGGTGGGGATAGCCCTTGGCCACGAGGGCTGAGTTCATGGCCCTGGGATGAATGCGTGACGCTCTGAGGTGCGCGCTAGAAATCAAAAATGCTGGGGGGTAGGGATAGCCATCGGCCACGAGGGCTGAGTTCATGGCCCTGGGATGTATGCGTGACGCACTGAGGTGCGCGCTAGAAATTGGAAATGCTAGGGGTGGGGATAGCCCTCGGCCACAAGGGCTGAGTTCATCGCACTGGGCATGTGTGCGTGAGGCTCTGAGGTGCGTGCTAGAAATTGAAAATGCTGGGGGGTGGGGATAGTCCTCGGCCACGAGGGCTAAGTTCATGGCCCTCGGGTGTGTGCTTGTCGCACTGAGGTGCGCGCTAGAAATCAAAAATGCTGGGGGGTGGGGATAGCCCTCAGCCACGAGGGCTGAGTTCATGGCCCTGGGATCTGTGCGCGACGCACTGAGGTGCGCGTGACAAGTTGGAAATGCTGAGAGTGGGGATAGCCCTCGGCCACGAGGGCTGAGTCCAGGCCCTGGGCATGTGTGCGTGAGGCTCTAAGGTGCGCGTTAGATATCGGAAATGCTAGAGGGTGGGAATAGCCCTCAGCCACAAGGGCTGAGTCCAAGCCCTGGGCATGTGTGCTTGAAGCTCTAAGGTGCGCGTTAGAAATTGGAAATGCTGGGGGTGGGGATAGCTCTCGGCCACGAGGGCTGAGTCCAGGCCCTGGGCATGTGTGCGTGACGCACTGAGGTGTGCGCTAGAAATCAAAAATGTTGGGGGGTGGGGATAGCCCTCGGCCACGAGGGCTGAGTTCATGGCCCTGGGATGTGTGCGTGATGCACTGAGGTGCGCGCTAGAAATCAAAAATGCTGGGGGGTGGGGATAGCCCTCGGCCACGAGGGCTGAGTTCATGGCCCTGGGATCTGTGCACGACGCACTGAGGTGCACATGACAAGTTGGAAATGCTGAGAGTGGGGATAGCCCTCGGCCACAAAGGCTGAGTCGAGGCCCTCGGCATGTGTGCGTGAGACCCAGAGGTGCGAGTTAGAAATTGGAAATGCTGGGAGGTGGGGATAGCCATTAGAAACCATTTGGGGTCTCTGGAATGCCCTTGCAGGGCAGCCGATCGGGAAGCAAAGGGACGGTGACAGCGTGCTGTGATAGGCGTTACCAATGCTGCCATGCTGCCAATGACATAGGAATTTGTGGGAGTGTGGCCAATGAGGCAGGAGCTTGCTTCAGCCCAGGTGGAATGCGTACAATGTGTGTCAGAGATTGCACTTGCTCCCTGCAAATAAACAATCCTAGTTTATTGGCAGCTCCAGAGTTGACAATGGCCTGGCACTCGAGATCCTTGTACGCTTCCCCATCGGATAATCAGTTTCAAATTCCATGACTGCAATATTATAATTGATGAATAGTCTAACTGGCCGCACTGAAGGGGACCCGTTTGCACGGGAAAATTGCTGACTCCGCTCCTCATGGAGCAACAGTCATGTGTCCGCATGCACATCAGCATTTTGCCGTTTTATTTCATAGCGAAGAAGACGGTGCTGCTGCCGCATTAGCGTTGTTGGTTTTTGCAAGGTTTATACAGTGGAAGCACACAATCATGGTAGGCCAGAATATCCCAGTAGCTGAGGTGCAGTCCGTTGTGATTTACAATGACAAAGATGCTGCAGGAAGGTGGATTCCGTTGCGGGTTGAGGTCGGCTCATGGGTTACCTTGAAGGCTGCAGCAAAGGGTCCTTGGGCGAAGGATGCTCGTGTCCACGGTCAAGAATCCTTTGCGGGCGCGTGGAAGGCGCAGATTCTCCGGTTCCAGTTTCATGCCAGCACTGTTCGAGGTAGGGATGTGCACAAGCTGGTAGCAATTGAGGTGCGTCATGCTTATCAACGTCGACAATTGGAACTTGATCCGGTTTCGTCAGCCAACAAACCCCGCGCATGCAACTATTTGTATGCCTCGTATTGGGATGACTTGGTACCGCCCTCGTCTATGTTGGATGTCATATTGGTGCTACACCATGAAATTGGCGAAGCGGGTCGCAATGGGAGGAGCCATAGACAGCTACTAGAGAATGGCACTTTCTTTCTGCGAGCAGTGTATGTCCCTCGCTCTGGCTCTGAGTTGTATGGAAGTTTGGAGGCGCTGCCGCTTCCAAAACTGAGTGATATATTTTGGCCACTCCCTGACATGAACACGTCCGAGGCCTTTCGTTTGAAGATGGCCCATGACATTGCGGCTGCAATGAAGGGGGGCACGGGCAGCAAGGTGGCACATGTGCAGTGGTTCCTACCAGTGCACATAATGGCAGATTTGTTTGGGGTAGCAGATGATATTCGGCGCACTCCTACAATGTATGTATTTCGTTCTCCCTCTACCTTGCTTGTGGCGAGCTTAATGGACCCTGGGTGGGATGAGAAATGGCAGAGCGGACAAGACATCATCAAATGCGTAGTCAGCCGAGGCAGTGTGGGATTTCGTTACCATCTAGCACGGCAGGTGCTGTATATGAACTTCTGTTATGTGAGGTATAGGCGTGAAGGGCAGCAGTGGGTGGCGATGGATCAGACTGTGATTCCAGACATGGTCAAAACGGAGGTCGTGTTCAAGGGCAAAGTGCTGCCTGCGTTTGTGGTGGGCGAGTCCTGGCCTGTGTCCCAAATTCCGGACGAGATTGTAATTCTGCTGCCGCGAGATGTCATCCCCGACTATTACGACCTGGTGATCGAGCAACCTGGTCGACCTGACAAAAAGGTAGTCTTTTTTCACACATTGAAATTGAGATCAACTTGTAGACGATGGCTTTGTTATGCACTGTACGTATGAATTTGTGAATTGGTGCTGTCACAGATAAATAATCGGCTGGAACGGTGCATTGAGATTCAAGCCGTCCTGCCACGTGGAGGGAGATTCAAGGTGGTTCACTAGGCTCTAAGCTGCAGCAAGGCTTCGCATGCTGCATTGCTTCAGCACAGTAGAAAGTATATTCCCGAGGCTATTTGCAGTTTAGGGCCGTGACATTGCGTTGTCTAGGATTTTGTTAGGGTGTAGTATATGTGCGAAAAGACTTCTAAGCATATTTTAAAAGACCAGGGAAGAGTTCGATTGACTTGTAACTCTGAATTTTGATATTGACTATCAAATTGGATATTCAAGTGAGTCCGGGGGTCCACTTTAAAATATCACGCTCCTTTGGTTGTGTTGCAATATGATCAAACTTTGGTTGGCTCGTTTTTCTGAAGCTTACGTGCCACATGGAGACTTGGCAGCACCTCTGGAGCAAATGTCAGTTCTAGTGGTGCATCAACGGGTGAATGCCTCAGCAGTAAAACCTGATGAAAGAAAATGAGAAGGAGAGGATGTCACAGATTTTGACATGCAACGGAATTCAACAAATTCTATCCATAACTTTCTTAAGACCTGAGTTCTGCACCCTCTACACGTTCAGTATAATTATACCAATAATATAGTACCTTTACAGTGGATTCTGTGTAAAATCCCCGACAAAGAGTGATTTCAGGACATTAGGAGTATTACTGTGCCACAATATACCAAGTCCACATCCCTTTTGCTGCCATGTCTAGCTTAGCCCTTCAAGGAAGTGCTTGGCAAGTGTTCAAACTGTAAGTGAAATATAGAGCGGAGCATAGGTATCAAGAGTATCCAGTCTGGGATCTTGTTATTCATGTTGAACTTCTTATGAATTTCATGTTGTGCGTCAGCAGGTGAGTGCTTCAGCATCACACATTGGCAGAAAAAGAGATGGAGAGGATGACATTTTGACATACAACTGAATTCAACAAACACGATGCTGTGCGTCAGCAGGTGAGTGCTTCAGCAGTACGCATTGAAAGGGTTTAGGGTGAAGCAAACGCTGGGTGACACCAACGAGGAAGCCGTGGTGGCGTTTGCTTATGCTTCATCGGCGAAGTGGAAATGAAGGAAACAAGGTAGTGGCTCCCAGACGAGTTAACTTTGAATGGGCTCCTGAAGCTACACATGTGCCTAAGTTGATCACCCATGTTGGTGTTTGGCAGCGAACTTGTGTTGGGTTAATGAAGATGATGATGGCATTCCACCGTGTAGACTGTATGTATTATGCATCTCATTTACTTTACTCCTATACCAATTGACAAAGTTGTCGGTAGCCACAAGTAGTTTTATCTCCCTGTGCATATTTCCCTGCTTTCAGATGTATAAACGGTAAACCTAAACAATAAACTTTAGAATTATATTTCTGCGTCAGCAGTTCAATGCTTCAGCAGCAAACGTCGGAAATGAGACCCCTCCTCTGTTATGTTCTCTTTGCTTGGGTGTATTTCCACTTAGAATCCTGTATTGAAGGCAAGAAATAACACGTAGCACGTTTAGTAGATTGATCTTCAACTGTGTGAAGTATAATTCATATGAGACTAAATTTTACATCACTGGAATCAACGAAGAACATTGCATTTGCTGCCATTCCAAAACAAACAAATTTGACAAAAGGAAGTCCACATAGAACCTATTCAAAACTGCTGAAGAAAGCATGTGGGCTTCTTGGTCCTTAAGGGGTTAATTTCATACTTGTAAAACTCCTTATGTAGTATAGTTATATGCAACTTCTTGTGACATAACAAAGTCGAGTGAGTGGGTGTGTACAATGAGAGAACAGAGGATGTGATATAAAAGAGGTCAGATATATGACTGCTCCAGCACAGATATATGAAAGTAGAGGAATGGTAAATCCGTTTAATTAATTACCATGAGAAGATGAAGAGTAAGACAGCGAGAGTGCGGGCAGTGCCGGGCTTGTAGCCATTGCCACAGCAGAGGCAGCGTGTGACGATCATGACGAACATCTACGCTACCAGCAAGAACAGGAAAGCGCCCGCCGCTAATCCTGTTGCAATGTTGCTCGTGTATTGACATTTCAAGGTTCCCATGTCCTCATCCACCACCGTTAGATCCCCTTGCACCCAAATGCACGCATGCAACCTTGTCAAAATAACATGCTGCAAAAAAGAAAACATAAACTGAAAAAAAACAAAAAAACAACGGCATTGGACTGTCTGTCATCACCAAAGTTGCAACCACACACAGATGACCTCAGAGACACATTATCCGGGGTAGCAAACACCTAATAAATTGTACATTTATTTCTGTGTTTATTTATTTTGGATATAAAAAAGCAAGTGTCACTTACTTAGTGCGTAGGTATGTTGAGAAGCTCGTGAAGTGTTTTTTCTTCGGGATACCAAAAATAAAGAGGAAGTGAGTATGGCTGACCTTGCTGCAGCAAGGAGATCGATTGATGCAGAAACAAGAGTGAGAAACTCCGTTCAGTTGAAGAATGAGTGAGTGAGTGACAATGTATTGCGATTGTGGTCAAGCTCTCCTGTGAGATTTGGCTGATGTCTTGCTTGCAGCGAATCACTTGATTCAAACATTGAAAGAAAAAGAGAAGGAGAGGATGACATTTTGGCATACAAATGAATTCCAAAAATTATATGCTTTACTAAAAGGTGCAATGCACATGACTGCAAAAACTATACTCCCAGTCTGTCCCAATATAACAAGCACGGTCTCCTGAAATTCACCATAGTGTTTCCAGCACTACGCTGAATTTCAGGAGGTGCTCGAAATAGTGGGACACAGGGATTACATTCTAGTATGTACAATTTTGTACCCGTGAAAAAATTTTATACATTGTCCTACACTATACATTCTACTACACTAAACCCGTAGCAGCTGGCTGCATTGTAGAGAGAACCAAAAAATCACAGAGGGACGTTGTTGAAGCATGGCGGGGAAATCGTATGAGGGGAGCCCTGCAAATTATGCTATGCTAGTGTAACTAGCTATTCCGCCGCTTCGCTCATGTCTTCTATAGCTGCATCTGTTGCTGCCGCCACGTCCACACCTCCTGCATTTGTTGCTGCCGTCACTTCCATTGCATCTGTTGCTGCCGCCAGTGCTTCCAAAGAGCTTGCAGCTGTTGCTTCCGCCACTTCCATAGAGCCTGCATCTGTTGCTGCCGCCGCTTCCGAAGAGCCTGCAGTTGTTGCTGCCGCCACTTCCGAAGAGCTTGCACCATTCAGGTCGTCCAAATTGAAGACAGTCCCAGGGGCTTCAAGAGACGCACAATGTCGCTTCGACACCCTAAAACCGGCACTGGCATCCAATCCGGTCGCAAAACCAATAACTTCCGCAGAATTCAGCTCACTGGTGGCGGGCTGATCGATTGGAGGCTCCCATCCAAGAGGCCACCATTCTTGCCTTTGTTGCTTTCATGCTTTCCATGAACGCCTCAGAGGTTGTGGCGAATCCCCATTGCGCCTTCCACAATGCGGTTGGAGCCTCGGCACACCTCGGGCAACGAGCAGACCTGGAAAGTGCAATCCTGAACATGCAGTGGGGGTGGAAGAAGCATCCACAGCTAAATGGTGCGAGTGCTTGGTCTATAAAAAACTTCCTGCAGCTAGTGCAGGGCTGAGATGTCTTCAGAAGCTCCATGCCGAAGGACTTAGCAGGAAGCAACCCGGTGAAAACGTGCGGTTGGATAGAGCTGTTCTGAACAACGAGCTCGTCAATCTTCTCGCCAATCTTACGAAGTTCTGCTTTCGCGTCGGTCAGCTGCTTCTGAATATTCTGTGCTTCAGCCTTCGTTTTGGTGACGATGGCTTCCGCAGCTTCCAGAGAAGCAGTGGCGTTGTTGGCTTCTTGAGTTTTTGCTCTGACAGCAGCATTCAGTCGGGCCTTTTCTTCGACGTCGTCCCCAACCAATTTTGCCTTCTGCCGCAATTCCGTTTGCTCATCCCAGCGAGAACTCTCTGCTTCAGCACACTTCTTGCACTCCAATTCCGCATCAGCCAGCTCCTTTGCCAAGTTCTCCTCCCTCTGCTGCAAGCGACCAATTTTTCCCTCCACACCCGCACGCTGTTTAATCATGCCTTGCATTGGGGAGACCTTGCGCTGAGCTGCAGCAGGAGGATTCTCCGTCCGCACGAGAGGAGGCGACCGCTTACTGCCAGGCAACGGTGCAGGCATCCTCGATGACAGAGGAACAGGGTTTAAGACATGGCGACGTGCTGCAGCAAAAAGACGTGGTGGCGGTGGTGCTGCAGCGATAGGACGTGGTGCTGCAGCGACAGGACGAGGTGCTGCAGCGACATTCTGATTGGGGCCGCGTTTGCGACTGTTTACCTCGTCTAAATATAGCGCAAACACATTCAGCATTGCTTGAATTTGCTCCCGCAAGCACGGAGGAGTGAGCTTATTAGGGTTCTTACTAGGGGAATTCGCTCGTGATTTTGCCAGCGACGCTGCTTTATCCGCCCATTTGATATTCTTATTCCTCTGATAGAACAGCGCAAGTCCGCGGATGAAGCTGGTCCCAAATTCGCCATTGTCAGGGTACGTCCCGCCATAGACTCGCTGGTACATGTGGAGCGCATCCCGAGCCGTGGCTTTGTCCACAATCAGCTTGAGGGGGTGGCGATTTCCCTTCTTGCTGACCGGATACGTGCCCACAAGGTCCTCCAACGGGAAGAGCCTGTCATCGACCAGCTTCTTGAATGGAATGCCATCATTACAGAGCCCACTAGTGCTTTGGAAGAACGTCGTTGGGTACCGAGCTGCATCGCTTCCCAAGAGAAATGGAACTCGCTTGATCAGCTCCAGCGAAACGGATTGGAAGAGCTTGTTGAGGTCAAACGGCTCTCGCCATATCGTGTAAAAACTGGGCTCCGGATCGCTGCTGGAAGCTGCATCTAAACTAGCATCATCATCCTCCTCCTCCATCTCCGCAGACTCAGTAACTGAGAGATCTTCACTGGAAGACTCAGCAAGCGACCCGAAAGGATCCGACCTCCCACTCCCTGCTCTGCTTCCCGAAGCCATGTTCTGCAGTACTCAATCAACCTCGACGCGACAAGGGAATTGGCAGCACCTACACTACCTTGCAATACAACTTGCGGCTGCAGCACTTTGAGTAAGAAAAACCTGAACTGAGTATGCAGCGGACATAGGGAAAGCAAGTGAGTGCTGAAGCAAGAGCCTGGGAGATTTCAAAACACAGTGGAGGGCTGCTGAGGTTACTTGCGAGTGGTCTATCCGAAAGCCTACAGTAGATAGCCTCACTCAGCACTTGATCATAACTTAAGCCACCATTCTTTCACATTGATGTACAATGCCAGTATATGATTGCACCAGGTGCCACCTAGTAACTTGCTGATTTAAATTACCTTGTGGTAAGCTGGACATGGTCACATCTGCCATCATATATATGACACTTGAAGCAGGCTTATGTCATATGTATGATGGCAGATGTTACCATGTCCAGCTTACCACAAGGTAATTTAAACTGAGTGCTTCAGCACAGGGCTCTTTTTTTGCACTGTAGTAGTGCTCCATGCATGCAATGGAAGCGAAGTCACTAAATCCCCCGGTAATCTTGAATGAATGGGGACAAAAGGGCCCCCTATTTTTGTCCTTGTCAGGGCCCACCTTAAAAAACAACCCCCTCCCCCAATAATTTTTTATTCCCAAGTAGGTGCCCCTAGGGTAATCTGGGGCGGTAGGCTCCAATTTTGCAAAAAAATTTGCCAAAAAAAGGGGTCTCGGTGCCCAAAATAGAAATTTCAGAAAAGGGGGGGGCCATGAACAGTGTCTCGCAAGGGTCTCGCATTCAAGACCACCGGGGGATATAGGAACGGGGCAATGGAAGATGGTCCCTCCAGATTTAGACCACTGTGACTGTGCCACGACATCGGAGTCTGGCTCCAAGAAGCCAGAAAAAAAATCTCTGCGTCAGCATGCATATTATTCAAACCCCTAAATGCCTACAGCCGGCCTCTCCAGATTTGGAGAATTGCAAAGACTCATTTGTATAACAATTCCAAAATATTCTTCTAAACATCACTTAATATAATGTTGACGTTGAATCTACTGAAATCTACTGAAATCTACTGAAATCCAGGGCTCTGAGCTACAGTACCCTGGGCACTAAAGGGTTAAAGCTCATAGCCCTAAAATTCTAATGTACGTTGTAGAATAAGATTTTCAATGTTTAGGAATTAAAGCTCATAGCCCTAAAATTCCAATGTACATTGTAGAATAATTCCCGAATGCACGTTGTAGAATAAGATTTTCAATTGTACGCTCGCGAAGCATGCAACCTACACCTTGTTGTTCATCGCTATTATTTACATATTTCCTAAACAATTCTTACTATTTTAGGCATTTTTGTAATTACTATGGCTATTACAAGAGAAAAACTCTTTAAAGTCTTATAAAAATTCTTTTTTATTTAAATAATTATGGAAGAATTAGTGTAAGGATACACTTATACGTGAAAAAATCCCAATCAGATATAACACATTTTCAAACGTGAGAAATTGATGAGGTTTGACTGGAAAAATGTAGTGTGAACGCTTAAAAGTGACCAGATTTTCTATCATCACAATCAGTAAAAAAAAGGAGCATTGCATGTGTTGATAGAAACAAAAGGAAGTCCACATCGAAACTGCAAAATAAAATAAACATGAGGTCATATTCGGGCTTAAAGCAAAGCTACACATGGTATCTTATTCAAACACAACTGAACATTGTTTTGTTATTGATTCTCTACAAACACAACTGGATTGATTTGATATTGTCCCAAGTCTAACAATCACTGAGTTGCAAACACTATGTAGACACTAGTAGAAAACGTGTTGTTTCCGCTCACTTACTATAATTAAAAAAAGGAGTGAAACCGCGCCAAGCACATGGGCTGTGACAATGCTGGTGAGTAGTTTTGGTCACAAGAAGACAAGAATATAAGCATAATATTCAGCCATTGTTCACTGTTTCCACAAAGTTGGAAAAAAAAAAACGACAGGTTTGCTACTAGTGAGAATTATGTGCTATTGGCACGAATTCGAATGGACCTCAAGAGGCTGAGAATGTGGCGACGCGCAGGTGCAATGCAAGGACAATGATGAACGAGCACTTCGGATTCCTGATCTCGCAGCGTTTGTTTCAGCTGCTCCAGCAGCGCCAAACTGTTCCACACCACGGCTTCACAAGTCCGCGCGAGAGTGCATTATAAAATGCAGCTAAGTGAGGGATATCTTGAACCTGATGTATGAATAAAAGTTGTACATTACGAATTTTAGATTCTATCGGCATACGGTTAGACCTATTATTGCACTGATCAACAACATTTTGTATTCAATTTTAAACGTAAAATTCAGAATTCTCATTTGTAATTCGATTACAAATAAGATATTGACAATTTCTGAATGGAATTTGTTGTGATGCGATGTATACGACTGGGATTGTATGTCAAAACCTTTGTATATAGAGTCTACTATGTCCTAAATATATGTTTAATGTAAGTATATGCGTAAATATTTTCAACTCTACATATGTTTATTTTAATATTGTGTGTATACGTAATACGGAAATGTTCAAATAAATATCCTATCTGTGCACTCACGGATACTTAGACATGTTTGGTACAGTGCACCCCCATGGAGTCATATATACTAATATTTATACAAGTATATATATATATATATATATATATATATATATATATATATATATATATATATATATATATAAATACATAAATCAATATATGTATACTTATATATTTATATATCTATATATTTATATGTTCAAATACAGTTTCTTACTTATAGGCATATAAGTATATAAATATATGTACATTTATATATATATATATATATATATATATATATATATATATATATGTGTATACATATAGTATACGTTTAACTAGGTATGTATATAAGTACAATTATCTATTATATTAAATGTACAGTGTTACGACCCGATGTCACGACTCTTGTGTCACAAAATCCGACACGATATCATCCGTCACTCGCGTGGTCACATTTTTATCCGTTACCCGGATGGTCAGGTTTTCGGGCAAGTCTTTCCTTGGTCAATTATCATCCAATGTCTTATCATATATCATTTTCATCCATTTTCATTATTTGCATGTTTTGGTGACTATTTTCATGTACCGGGTATACACAAATTTTTCAATTTCTTCCAATCAACATTCTTTGCAACAAGTTCCATGTTTCTTTATCATGATTTTTAGTTTTGTGTTGCATTGCAACAAGGGTTTCTGCTAGTATATATATATATATATATATATATATATATATATATATATATATGTATATATATATATATATGTATATATATATATATATGTATATATATATATTTATATATATTTATATATGGAGGTTACCTAGCTGAACCGCAGATATGCCAAAGTGCGATAGGCGAGGTTTAGAGTACGAGTACAAATCATGGAATATTTACTGGAATATCTTCAAAATATTCTAGCATGAGCTGCAAATAGCCAAATACTAGGGCACTGCAAGAGTGCGATTGCGGAACATGGAATATATATTGGAATATCCCATGACATATTACAAATATTGGCTTTTTCATATTCTATAAAAGAATTGTCTGATTCCGAGACTCACACTCACACTTTGCATTCTTGCACTCTCTAATCCACAATTCAAGTTAGCCGGTCCCAAATATATGTATACTTATATATATATATATATATATATACCGTAGTACCAGAGCAGGTTTGTCCTAAAATAATTCTAAAAATAAAAAACGTAAAAATTAGAAAATTCTGTAGACAAAAGAACGAAAGTAGAATAAATCAGTTTTTGAAATATTTTGTTATTTCTAAGCTATTTGAGGTCATTTTTACTGATTTTTTTGCTAAAAACAAAAATTGAGAAATTCAGTTTTTGAGAGGCGATCCTTATTTTTTCAAAAAAAATAAATATTAGTTCGCCAGGTGGCAAACCTGCTATGGTGTTACGGTATATGTATGTATGTATATATTCAAATATATGTGCACGGATGCACTGGTCACTATGCAAATCATGGAAAAATTATTGGAATATCATCAAAATGTATGGGCCTGAGTGGGAGTCCCAGGACATTCCCAAGCCATTAAAACTTTTATTGGGAGTCCCCCGACACTCCCATTTCTACTCATACTCCTATTTAGACTCCTACATTTTTTTCTTAAAATACCTTGGGATTTCTTAAGCCATTAGGAAGCCCAAGTTATCAAAAAAAAAATTTAAAAAAGAGTCCCGGGAATGGTGGCTGCATTTTGCACTTCGTATAACTCACTTATATCGATACGTATACGTATATACATACATGTATAACTGTACCTATATAAGTACAAATATGTATACGCACTTGTACAAATAAAAAAGATATATATTTATATTCATGTATTTACAGATATCATAAAGGATTCTTGAATATTTCGTCAAATTTGGGTATCACATCTCCACGTTCACCACAATCAGTCTGCTAAAGCGGCAGGAATTCCGACGGCTTCATTCATATGCAATATATGAATATAATTAAATATATATAAAAGTACAACTATATTTACATATATGTCAGTCCAGAAGTATAGACATTTTTATATACATATATATATCTAGTTATACATTTTCATATACTTATTTACTTATATACACTTGCATATATGTAAGTACGAATAAACATATACGTAAATGTACTTATATATAGGTATAATCATGCATGTAACTGTACAAATATGGAAAAGTACGCTTGCATATATTTGCACTTATATCAGTACGTATGTTGGCATATCGATCTTAACAAATTCTTCTAAGTTGTTTGTTCAGGATTAGTCCCATTGTTGGCTTTCAGAGGCTTGGGGGAAATGTGGTGAACAGTCTCTTTTAGCATGGGGGAGGTCTCGAGTTCCAAACCCTACACCGGCGGTGTATGACTTTGCTTTAGATTATTCTCCACTTCACAATCTTCTAGTTTTGTAGTCTTTCCAAACCAAACTGAACGAGTCTCAAATGTGATTTTGCACTTGTCGGCATTCTAACTAACAGTGGCGTAAGTTTGTAACAAATCAAGAGACAAACAACTTAGATGTGAAACCTTCAACTTTAAAAACAACATCAATAATCCCAAAAACCCTAAACCCTAAACCCTGAACTGTGAACCGTGAACCCTAAACCCTAAACCCTAAACCGAACCATCACTTGAACAAGGTAAATTAGTAACTTCTAATTTGCTCATAACTGATTTTCTGATATTCAAAAGTCTTCATTGCTTGACATATTGTCATTCCACCTTCTCACTTTGGCTGCTTCTTGGAGCTAACTCTGATGCATCAATGATCTTTCCTGTGTTGCCGCCAGGTGTGTTAGAATTTTCTTGATAGTCTGTCAATTCTTCATGAGTCTCTTGGCGGCCGCAAGTAGCTGATCTGCCCCCCCCCCCCCCCGCCCGTGGGGTCTCATTCTTGGATAGGACAAAGTAGGACAATTGCTTTAAAGTTAACCGGTTAACCTCCATGTTACAAAAATGTGCATAACTTGAGCATAAAAACTCCAAATCACAAAATTCTTTTTGGAGATGAAAGATTGTTTGATTGTGAAACTTTTCTTTGATGATCAATATTCAAAATAAGTTAGCGGTCTACTATGCACAATTGAGGCTCGAAAGTCTGATCACAACACATTTTCTTATTATTTAACTCATGCACATTCTTCACTACCTTACTGAAATTTGTCCATATCTCATTCATAAAAACTTCAAATCACAAAATTCCTTTTGGAGGTGGAAGATGACTTAGCCTTCTAACTTTTCTTAGTTGAAAACATTTCAAAATAAGATCATTTTCTATGCTCAATTGTGCACCAAAATCTACTGTAAAATATGGTGTAGTGAGAATTTACATGGGCTTGCAAGAGTTCTTACTTCTGGCATATTCTACTTATGTGTATTTCATTCAATACCGGCATGTAGATTTTATCACAAATGGAAAACTATAATGATGTGAAGATTCAAATTGTCATATTGATGATGTTTTCAAAGTATTGGTTTTCATTTTTAGTTGTAGCTCCAAATTCAACACATGTTCTTTGTTAGTCATAAAATGAAAAGTCTTATTGTAATCATTTTAAATATTTTTTCTGTTTACTACATTACTTATTTATTTATTTTCACTTCGATTTAGATTATCTCATCTATTATATAGAATGTACAATCAATTTATCATTATTGAAAGATTATTTTCCAATAATGCTAAATAATTTAATATTGTATTCTTGTTTTTAGAATACCCTAAAACCTTCAAAAATAAATCAAAGTTAAAACAATAATAAATAATACTAAAAGTTTAATAAACTATAACATTTAACATCAAATTGAAACATATGTAATGCAATACTATTCTAGAAAGTTAAATTTCAATATTTTTAAAGCCTATTCAATATCAATTTACGAAATTTTTATTTCATTTATAAATTCAATTTTAAAAAATTTATCTAAATACATAGTTTTTTTTGTTGTCTTTTTGAAATTAAAGATCACTGTAATTTTTATTGTTTGACTTATAAACAACTACTGCGGCCATGTGATATTGACCCAATGTTCCCTGTGATTGACCCATGCTTTTACTTATTATTTTATTTTTAGATTCATTTATTCATAATTTAATTCAATTTATAGTGAGGAATTTTGATTAAGAATCCAAAACTTTTATACCGTAGATTTAAAAATTATGAAATGATTTTGGTGCACCCTTACTCATTGAGAGCTTTCTAACGATGCGATGAATGACATCAAAAGCTCCCAAATTTTATTTTTCATTATTTAATTCAATTTATGATGTCAAAATTCATTAAAAAAATCCATAATTCTCACAGTGTACCTCTAAAAGTGATGAAACGGCTTTGTTGCACCTCTCCTCACCGAGAGCTTTCCGACGGTACTAAGAACATGACCGGCGGATGCACGGTTGAAGAGATTTCAATGCTCAATGCTAATGTTTTCTAAATTTAGCCAGATGAAATTTATCCAAGCAACGACCCTGATAGCGTCCGCCAATGGATGAACTTCAACCAATGTCACTGTCGCTGTACACCTGCTGTACACGATCATTTCCTTGCACCCTGAAGGTGGTGGATGTGTCTTTCAGAGCACGGTCAACTGGTATTTTTAATGCTAGAAGTGAAGCACTTAGTCCTCTATAGTCTACAGTACCACATTGCGGATCCCCACTGATTTCCCAATGCGTGCTTCAGCAGTGCATAAATTAGGTACACAATGCTGGTGCTGTGCGGAGCCGCTCTTCTTATGTTTGGGATATGATGAAAACCACTCTCCCATGAGCACCTATGACTGCAATAGTTGTGCTACATCAAGACCGCCCTGGATGCTTTATGTAATTGGAGAGTCGTTGGCGGCCGCAAGCAGCTGATTTCCCCCCTTGCCCACAACTTATCTCGTCCTAAACCCCATAACGTCTGCTTTGACTGTAACCTTGCCCCGTCCTCATGAAATCTAGTTGACCAGATGCCATTTATCCAAGCAACGACCCTGATAGCGTCCGTCAATGGATGATCTTCAGCCAATGTCACTGTCGCTGTACACCTACTGTAGACGATCATTTCCTTGCACCCTCACGGTGGTGGATGTGTCTTTCAGAGCACGGTCAACTGGTATTTTTTATTCTAGAATTGAAGCACTTAGTCCTCTACAATCTACAGTACCACATCGTGGATCCCCACTGATTTCTGAAGGTGTGCTTCAGTAGTGCACAAACTGGGTTCTCCTTCCTCTGCTGCTCTTCTTATGTTTGGGGTCTTCACATACACCACTCTCCCATGAGCACCTATTTAGACTGCAATCGTTGTGCTTCATCAAGACCGCCCTGCATGCTTTATGTAATTCAAGAGTCGTTGGCGGCCGCAAGCACCTGATCTCTCCCCTTGCGCACAGCTTATCTTGCTTCAGCTGCACAGTAGATTCAGCCGCTCGTCCCCTCCCCCATTACGTCTGCTTTGACTGTAATCCTTTACCTGAATCATGGCGCGCTGCAGCAAGACGAAGGGGACGGGCCGTGAGTCTAGTCTTGAGGTCTCTACTGGGTCTGGAGGCACCGCTGACTCGTGCGGTAGCGGGGACCCAGACGAGCTCTTACCGACCAACCTCACCGTCTGGACGGAAGCTTTCAGCTTGAGGAGCTTTCGCCCGCAAATACGCAAGGAATTGACGCGGCGTGCGCCGTTTCTCTTAGGAAGCGAGCAGGCAGAGTACACCCGGGAGTTTTTTGCGGATGTGGGAGGCCTATGCAACGAAGGAATTCCATTTAGAAAGCTGAAGGATGACCACGGAATCACCATGGAGGAGCTTTCCCGCATATATCCGCTCAATCGCAAGGGGAATCGACACCCGATGAAGCTTATCAAGAACGGCATCACCGTCCGGAATGCCCAACGTATGCATCAAAAGGTGTATGGCGGATCTGGCCCAGACAATGGCGAGTACGGGACGGCATTTCTTCGTGGAGTGGAGCTACAGTTTTGGCACAAGAAGAAGGTCAATTGGGCCGAAGCTGCCGCAGAGCTCGCTTCGCAGCGCATGAAAAATTCAGGGCAGAACCCACAGAAGATGACACTTCCATGCATACGTCAGCAGATTCAAGGTCTGCTGGACCTTTTTGAACACCTCATGGGGCGTGCGTTGAATGCCCATGGAGCGGCTGTCGCGCAACTGAAGGAAGCGAAGTTGAACGTGCGCCAGGAGGCACGGATAGATCGGGAGTTCAGCGGGGTTCTTGCGACTGGGCAAGCTGGGATACAACGGTCGGGCACAAAGCAGGACTTCGTTGCTGCAGACCACGAATGTGGAGGTGTCATGACCACGAATGAGAAGACCACGAATGTGGAGGTGCTGCGCCACAAAGTAAGTACCTTACAAGCTGAGATTCAGGACATGGATTGCCAGATCAATCTCATCATCATTGAGGAGAGCTTCGTTCGCTCGCAGCAGTTCTTCACGTCTTTCCCCACTGTGCCAACCTCCATGACCCCATTGAAAGACAAACTACCGTGCGGACTGTGCGGTCGCTTCTGGGCAGAGATGGCGTTGGCAAATCTCCCTTGTGGCTACTTGTTTCACCCCTGCTGTATGTTTAAAATTGTACTTGGGAAGAATCCACGTTGTCCGAGTTGTGATCACGTTCCAGGAAGCGTTTGGATGGGGCAGTGGGGCCTCGTCACAAACAACGCGACTATGCAGGCCAGTATTGAAGCGTACCGTGCAGTTATGGACGCCGAGGGATGGGCACCACCACTCTCTCGGGAGGACGCCCTGGCCAGAATTCGGGAGATCGCCATACCTGCTGACGCAATCGCTGAGCCCGGATGGTCTATGTGGAAGCGCACTGCCCTAGACAGTGAGTGCGACCTAGGGGGTGGCCCTGCAAAACTTGCGCGCGCCGATGCGACCAAGACCATGGCAATTCCCATCGACAGGGTGGAGGGTCTGCATGAAGCGCAGGTTGTCCCTAAACCGCTGCTGCAGCATTCAGACACTAGCATCCACCCCCTCGGCATTCTGGATCAACAGGCTCTGCCAAGCTTCCGCGTGGATCTATGCCCATCACTGGGATTTGGAGGATTGACGACTACAGAAAACTCGAAAGGTGTGCTTGACGAAGTTGCCGTGGACGTCATACAGATCGCAAACGATGCGGCCGCAGAGGTCGAGGAGCGGGTGCTCGTTGAGGAGGAGGCTGATTCGTACATTGCCGCTGCAGCAAATGAGGCTGTTGCAAACTTTGCTGACGCAAATGGGGTTGACGTTGTTGTTGACGCCAGTCACGCTGTTGCAAACATTGCTGACGCAAACGAGGGTGGCTAGGATCAGAATTAGCATAGTGGTCAGCAGGAGATTATAATCGTGGACTACATTTTCCCAAACTATTGTGGTCTGACGGAGTGTTCGTGAACCGTGCCATTCGCTTTCACAAACACGGATAATTTGTTGTGGCGCTGTGGCAATCCTAGAAGGTGGCACTGCAGTAGTGTAGTTCTAGGGCTCTGGCCTAGATTTGGCTGCATCTTTGGATCCACAATCGTTATGCATTAAAGCTACAATTTTGGACAATGATTTCCAAGAAATTGTGAATTGCTCATTTTGGTTGAAGTAAAGTTTTATTATTCTTAGGCTTCTATTGAAATGCTTGATCGTGCGGCAGCACGTCGGTGTGCGTCCGCGTCTCAGAAGTGGTTGACATTCTGCGTCTGGGACAACGGTACTAGGATTCTGGAAAACTACCTCAGATTACAGGGAGAAGCTGTGCGCTCAAACTAACACTATGCTTCTGCAAAAATGGTAAAACACTGCAAGCTTACAAGCTTGCAAGCTCGTCCTCTGCTCCCCAAACACACAAAAGCTGCATTGCTGCGGCAAAATTTCAAAGCCTTGACAGGTGCTGTCGCATGTGAAAGCATGGGAATGGAATCTCAAATGGTTGTAAAGAGCGACCTTTTCATTCCGTACAAACATTCATTCGTGAGTCTCTAATGTTACAGATTACTATTTAGAGACGGTCATTAGCACTCCATAAGCACAAAAGCACTGATGACATGAGTATTCTGGAAGTTTTAAGAAAGCATTTAGTGACAAAATCCAAAAACGATTTTGGGATTACGCATTGATTTGTGTCCCAAGAAACTGACATGAATTTTGTAGAATTTTTTTTCAACTAACTTCACATTCAATCAAAACTATGGATCACAAAGCAAAGTACTCGTGCTGAAGCACGTCTGCTTGTACCTGCTGAAGCACGTGCTCAGCCTGTACCAATCTTACTAAAAAGAACCTATGTGATATCAATGAAAGAGTAATCCGATTGAGTAGATTCTTGTGTGCCCTGTGGACATTGCGACCCCGGTGCAGGCTCCTCGTCGCCGCTGGGGCTGTCGCAAGAACCCGGTGAAGGCTCCTCGTCTACCGAGCCTTGTTGTTGTCCTCCGACATTCAAAGCCACATATCGCCTTCCTTCTCGCGTGCGCCCTGCTCGCCATGCCTCACAAGCAGCAGCTGCATTTGAAGCATGCCAGGCGTCCCGCCGCCGTGATTCCACCGCCAAAACCTCAGGATCGGGAAGGCCATGCTCAGCATCCGCAATTCTCTTCTTCAACTTTGCGTCATACCGGTGTTGGATGTTCCGATACCAGAATTCATACTGCTGCACAACCACGCTGGTGCGGTGTTTTGTCCCTCCATGTTGAGAGTGTGCCTGACTCGATGATTTGGCGACATGATGGGATTTCTCCATTCCCTGGCAGCTCCACACGGAAAGGCTTCCGTACTTTTCAACAAACCACCGCCCGTGCTTGACTAGAGCATGCTGCAGCATGGGACAAATCACGTTTCAGCAACGTATAGGACTAACAGCACAACCAAATGAAAATACATCGCCGCTACCACTTTAGTGTTTGACGCCACGCTAGTCTATGGAGTGTTTTAGCACCAAATACTCAATGTTCATGGGGAGGTAAACTTACGATGTAGTGGGTGACATGACCCTCTCCAAATGCAGCGATAAACGCTGCCCCAAAAGCATCCATGCAAACTCTATAGTCGCGTCTCTGCTCTGATGACAGAACTAGACCAGTGAAGTATGGCACCAATTCCTCCAGTGTTTCCCACACTCGCTGCCGCTTCATCTTAGCCTGCCCATTCTCAAGGTTGTTCATCTCGGACATATTCTTGTCCTTCCACACTCTGGTGTGAGTTGACCAGGAACTAGGACGAAATAACTTTATGGCCACTCCCCCACGCAGGCTTGGTTTCATGACAACATTACCAGACTTCCCAAACTTCTTCACATCCTGCTTCAGCACACAGTTTCCTGATTCGACTCCAATTGCAGAGAGCGTTTTTTCCATGAGGTCTATCGCTTCCGCTTTTCTAGCATCATCCTGCATGTTCCAGATGAACATGAAGTGCAAATGTAGAATTTTCTCACAGATGCAAACTAGTGCATGCAGAGTGCACATGTGCGTTCGTGACAAGGGAATCGGCAGCACCTGTTTCCATCGTAGATGCGTGGAGGCATCGACGAGTTCGACTCGAATCGTGGACGCGAATAGGCCGCCCTGCCATTCACCCTTCCCTTGACTCGTGGCGATATGTTCCGCATCCGCAGCAGTGATCGTTTTTGCTCTCTCGTGCTTCTGCTCACAGTAGATACAATTCATTTTACAAGAGGGGGCATGCTGAAGCCCATTCATGCACTTAATAGTCTTCATATCCGCACTCATGTGCCACTCCACAGTGAAGCTGCCGCGGCCTGGTACCTCGAGCTCTTGCCCTTTGCTTTGTGCTTTCATGACCTCAGGAAATTTCGTCTGCTCAAATACCCAGTTCAGAATTTCGTAAGACTCCTTGCCCACCTGGAAGCAGCCTATGGGCCAAATCTCCTGTTCAGATTGCACTGAAAAATATCTTTCGTCATTACTCTGAATCTCTGGATCCAATGCACGATTCATCAAAGTCAAGCTCACGCGCTCAAACTTTTTCTCCCGCAGGACCTCTGCTTCATCTAACTTCAGCACGAAGACGAGAGGGCCGCCGTTGCACTCTGCATGTATGGACGCGCAAGTTCAGACCCTAAAACCGTGAGATTCTAAGCATAATCACGGCTCTTAATACATTGTGTCCAGCAACTCTAATAAAAGGAGGTGAGATCTCCACTGATTTCCCAAGGTGTGTTGCAGTAGGGCATAAGCTGGGTACACGATGCTTGTACTGTGCGGAGCCGCTCTTCTTATGTTTGGAATGTGATGAAAACCACTATCTCATGAACCCCTATCAGTGCATTCGTTGTGCTTCATCAAGACCACCCAATGCTTTATCCAATTCGGGTTTAATTGAACTATATGAAGTACTGCCTTTCCACCTCTATTTCCCAGCGAAACACTTAAAGGAGGTGAGATCAAAAATGTTACCTTGGACGGTCATATCGTAGAACAGAACCATGGAACGTTGGACAACTTCGAGCTGAGCAAACAAATTGTTTTTGCTATCAAGAATCACTTCCTTTGCTCCTCTTACAATCTTCTTCCCAACTCTGACCTCTGGAATTATTCGGCGACCTTCAATGTGGTAATAGTCTCCTATAAATTGCGGAAGTTTCTCATTCATCTGCTTACGCAACTGCGCCAGCCGATTCCTTGATGGCAGAAGACCCCCTTTCAATTCCGGAGCAACGAGCTGAACCCGATGCTTCACTGCGTTGCACATTGCTACATACCCTCTATTGCTCACGCCCGATCCATCACAAGTCCCCAACATCACCTCTTCAGTTAATGTTTTCTGTAGTTTTTTTAACATGCACACTGCGGCCGCAGTGGTCGCCTGACTCATTCTTGGTTGTTCAGCAAGTTTGCGGGCCTCGCCAACAGACAATACACATGCCAGGACCGCAGCTGTCTTGTTGTGCGATGGTCCTTCACCCCCAACCTCTTCTTATTCCCCTGTCGCCTGTTCAACTTCTGCACACGTTGCACCGTCGATGGCTGAATTTGCCATCTCAGCGCGGTTCTCCTACGCTTTGCATGGCCAGAGCCAGGCGCAAGCTCATCCAGGCTTTTCATTTTCCGACTGTGAACTCGCTCCCGAAAGCCCAAAGGCGTTTCCACCATTTTCTTCATCATCTCTTGCAGCTTCTCGTAGGCCTCTCTACATCTTATCAATTCGACCTCTAGCGCGCCAATCCGCTCCTGGCGTTGATCGGATTCAGCCCTCGTCACGTCATTGTGCGCCACAAGCACCCTCAACCCTGCGCATGTGATCTCCAAAGCCTTCACGTCAGCTTCTAACTGCAGCCGCTCCTCTCTGTGCCGTGCTTCAGCATCGGACATGCTGCTCATCTGCACATGCAATTCATCACACTGCGCCCGTAGTTGCAGGATGCAACGCTCGTGACTCGACACTTCCGATTGAAGTCGGCTCACGCAATCCGCCATTTGCTCTCTAGTGTGTTGTCCAATGGTTCTGTCAATACTAACAGATCCAGACCTCAAACGCTTCGTATACCCAAGCATACCATTCTCTCCTTCACAGAGGTACTCCATATACTGCTTTGTAGTTCGAAAGCTTGGTGGTGTCCTAGTTGCACGGTCTATAGGATATAGTCTACCATCAGTCCAAAGATCAATATTTGTTTCACTTGCAGCTCTCCTCTCCGCAAAGCTTTTCCGGACTAGCCTGATTTTCTAATCTTTGTCCTCTCCGAATAAGAGGAGCATACTTCGAGTGCAACTTAATCTGAGGCACATAATAACTCCCCACGGAATTTGTCACGTCCCTCAACGCCATGCAGCCGCAAGCCAGGATGTTGCCGCAAGCCAGGCTGTTGGTGTAGCTACACTCTCATCGATGGGTTACTCTTCTAAAATAAGTCCACGCTGGATCCTACAGGGATAAGTTGCACACGCTCTCCCGCCAATACACCGTGTGCTGGCAGCTGACTTTCAGTTTGGCTCTAAATTCTCCTCCTCAAAAATGAATAATTTAATCAGCAAGAGAGTACTACTTGTTTTGCCAATCCATCATTGCTTCAACAAGGCTTGGCTGACTGTCTTGGCAGCATTAGCCAGCTGCATTGACACATGGGCACCTTGAGCACACGCCCCAGTACCCTTGAAACACAAGGATGGAGACGTTTACAGGGCTGCCCACACCAAGAACGCCCTAGCTGGAAGCATGCCCGCCCCAAAATACCCCTGCCCGACCACTCCTTAAAAGGCCTTCCAGAGACCCCAAATGGTTTCTAATGGGATATGCTAGGAAACAATTAATCTTTGGGATACAAAGATTTTTCTCCAAAACATGCCCAATTTGTAACTCCCAAGGCGTAGACACATGGCCACATATTCTCCTACTATGTTACCAACATCACATACATGCCCTCTGAACCAAGAGACACAATAAAGTAGTATGGGAATTAAGAAATCTAATTTTATCCTCAAATAAATCAAGATGCTACAATCTCATGAATGCAGGCACATTCAATAATAATCCATAGGAAAATACAGTACCTACATGGCTACTACCATATACATGTGAACAACGTAGATGCCATTGTAATGCTAGATTTAAGCCAGATACTTATCCTAAGGATCAAAGGTTTACCATATCAACATGCACCTCCACTAACCTCCAAAGACAATCTCACTGGACAATTTATTGAATTTACCTACACTAACGATAGATTCTCTCTTGAAACGATTGATAACAAAATACTCAAATATCAACAACTAATTAATAGTATCATTCAACAAGGCAGAAAAGTCGACCCAATAATAGTCATCACGGCTAGCGCTCGTGGAACTACGCATGATCCGTCAATGAAACAACTCGAAACAAAATTCAATCTTCGTAAAACCTTTATGAAACACACCTCCAAAGCAATCAATACTATTGCTATATATTATGCAGGATCAATCCTTGTACACAAAAAACGACTAGAAAACAACCACTATCCACATAATAGAAGAACACAAGTAATAAAAATAAAATAAAAATAATAAATAATAAAAATAAAAAAGGGGGAAGGAAGAAGGGTTTTAGTGATAAAGACCACTATTCACTTTTCCGTAAATTAGCCCAATGCAAACAATTGCCTCAGGGGTAAGATAGGGCCGGTTGGTTGGAACAAATTTCTTGCCATAATTACTCACTAGCAGCACCAAATCATATATATATATATATATATATATCACACCTCTGCTCAAACGGACCGAACGTGAATTGAACCCGAACCACACGAATGTAATACCAATCGCCCTTCACCAACTAACCAAATGAACTCATGACTTGGAGGGGCTTTTACATACAAAAACACACTTTATACCCAAACTAAAAGCTCACTCACCACTTTATAGTTGCTTTTATTTAGTTATTGATTACTAAAGTATCCATTCTCAAAAATGGAGAGTAGTTTTGTTCTAATGACCCTGTGTCCAGTGGGCAATGGGTCACTAACTTTACGAACGGACACTTTAGGGTGTCTTTACACTAGTGACCAAGAGCCGGGATGGATAGTTCTCTTGGTCACGGCCCTTGGTCAAGAGCCATGACCAAGAGCCAACTTTCCCATCCATTGGTCACCAACAATAGTGTAAAGTGAACTTGGACCAGCCGGCTAGGTGGGCTGAATTTTTTAATGTATTTTTGAAAAGAGTAGATTTGATAACTTACATTTCTTTTGCACTCCTCTTCTAGGTCTTCTTCTCTCTCCTCTTCTCCCTTTCCTCTCTTCTCTTGTTTTCACTCATCTTCTCACCTTGTACTGGAATTTCAGCAATTAGGGTTGTAATAGAGGAGAGGAAGAGGGACCTTGTACTAGCGTTGGGATTGTATATGTGCTTGTATATAATAGAACAACATGTTGTGAATATGCAATCTCTGATTTTGCAAGGAGAATGGGAGAAATTTGCCATTTCCAGCATTTTGTGGGAGAGCATGGGACATGAAGAGCGTACTATTTGGAGTCATGCACGACAAGTTGGGTTTACGGATCGTTTCTTATTGGGTTCTTTCACAGAGAAGATGTTTAAGCAAGGAACTCGGATTAGCCATGGTACATTCAAATTTCTTTGTGAAAAATTGGGTCCATTTCTGAAAAAAAAGGATACACGTACGAGGGCTGCTATTTTTGTTGAAACTAGGATTGCGGTTTCTTTGTGTAGATTGGATACTGGAAATAGGTTGTTGCTTGTAGGAGAGGTATATGGAATTGCTGAATGTACAACTTCTTGCATAGTAAGGGAATTTTGTAAGGTTGTTAGAAAACACTTATTAAGGGTTTTAGTCCAATTTCTTGTGAATCGCAGTTAAGGGTTTTGGCTTCTCAATTCGAAGCCTTACATGGAATTCCTTACATATTGGGTGCAATTGATGGTTCACATATTCTTGTTTTAGCTCCTGTAATTGGGGGGGAAGATTACTATTGTCGGAAATCATTCCATTCAGCAATTTTACAGGGAATTGTTGATGTGAATTGCAAGTTTTGGGATTTTGAATTTGGGTGGGCTGGTAGTCTTCACGATTGGTCTGTTTTTCAAGTGACCAAAGTAGGAAAAGCATGCATGGAAAGAAAATATATGCCATATAAATTGATAGGTGATGCAGCCTATCCGATTAGACCGTGGATGTACTGCCCATTCAAAGGGCAAAAAGATGGACTATCTCGATGTTGTGCAAACTGGAATTTTATCCAGTCTTCAACACGAATGTTTGTTGAACGATCATTTGGCATATTGAAAGGGACGTGGAGAACTATAATGAAACGATGTGATATTCCATTACGTATGGTTCCTGATGTAGTTTGTACTTGTATAGTATTGCACAATTTGTGCATAACTATGAAGGATGCTTTTGATAAAACCTAGATTGATGAAGCAGAGATTGAATTGGCCAAAAAAATTGCAAATGGTGAAGCAAGGGAAGGATCATAAGTGCGTGGTGCACAAGCTGCAATTGAAGAAGTGAGGAGCAGAATTCAATATAGACAAAATTCAGTAGTTGAAGATGTAGTTGATGAAGAAAATGAAGCTTTTTTGATTGCAGAAAATGAGAAGGACACAGATTTGCTTCAGGAAGCAACAAACATGCATGAAGTTTTGGCTACAAGCCTGTAGTAAGCCAAACTTCGTGAATACAATCCTAGAGTGTATTCTGATACTGATTCAGATTGAGATTCTAACTGATAGAGTAGTTAGAATTTCTCTAGCAAGGTTGCAAAATTTTTATCCATGTTCTTCAACATATCCGTTGACTGCTAAATTGAGGAAATGAGAGTACTGGAATTGCTAATTACCTATTCCAGCAATGCATGCATTTTTTCTTGGTTAGTCTTCCTTTTCTCTTCTGATTTTGGTATTGAAAAAGTAATTTGTGATGATAGCGGCGAAGAAGGTGATGTACCTGGTGTAGATGGATTGTCGAGGTCTTCATTTCTTTCTGTTGCACTTGCTGGGATCGCATTTTTCACACTAGCACGAGTGCTGTTCCATATGTCCATCTCATCAAACCACCTACAGTCTTGTTTCCTATCCATGCCTGAAATCTCGTTTGCCCTCTTGTCATTTTTGTAATCTTTCAAAATGGCCTTGTACTTCTTCTTGCAAGAAAGCCACGTGCTATTAAATCCTCTAAATCTCACGACCATCCGAGCTTGTAACATGATCCATGTGTTCAACCCTATGGTAGTAGAGAGAAACCACCAAGAAAATGTCAAAAAAATGCTCCAAGGCCATCAAATTAGCTCCTGAAAAAAGTGGACTGCACATGTGGTGGCTCTATTTAGCATAAAGAGAAGTGGGAGGAGATTGTGGGCACCAAGAAAGTAGAAGGAGATGGTGATGGAAGGTGTTGGAACTCTTTGCTCGGAGAAGAGTGGGGTTCAAACCCCCTCGCGCGCGAGATCTCCAAGGTAGAAAAAGGGAACCCTGAAGCCCCCGCGGCAGTGGCAACGGCTGGCGGCTAAGGCCAAGGCCTTTAAAAGGACACCATTGGCCACAACATGGCCTCAACATCGCCCAACATGGCCCAACATGACCCAACACGGCCACAACTCGGCTGCAACAGGCAAAACGGCGAACTGGCGTATTGTTTTTTTGCTCAAAATCTTCTACCGAAGCTTCAAAACATTTGAGCTTGATGTATAGACATTCATACCTTGTTTGTTTGCTATCTTGGAGAAAACCTCTTCCATTTCACCTCGGATGGCTATAAGAGTCTTCACTTCAATATCTTTCCACTTCATAGCTGCAGCTTCCTCCTCTTCATCTGATCCTAGCTCAATTATTGTCTTCTTTTCCTTCTTCTTAGCTTTCTCTTTTGCTGGAGTTGTTCTCGCCCTCTTCTTTGCTACAGCTTGAGGACCCTTTGCTGCAGCTTCTTCTCTTTTCACTTCTAAAATCTGGGCCCCCTGTAAAATTTCGGTTTCTTGTCCTATGTTTTCTATCTCTCTGTCCTCACTGTATAGAAGTCTCCTATACGAAGGTGTAGGATACCTTTGAAACGCACTTTGACCTGAAGTAAACATATTTGGTCCATGTGCAAACTATAGCTGCGGATTTTCTGAAAAATTTGGCACAGGGAATCTAGTCATCTACTCTGAATTCTAAGACCATTCCTGTCCTACTTGAGATTGAGAGTACTCATTGTCCGGACCATATCCCTCCATTGTGAACAAATTGCACTACAAACACACACAAACAATGCAAGAAAAAAAAATCATGGATGTAGTTAAAACATGACACATGAGAGAATTGGAGACGAGAGAGACAGGTTTGTTGTGGAAGAATTCAAAAGTTAACGGTTTTTGGGATCTTAAAGACTTAACGGTTTCTTTTCATCTTGGAAAGACAGGTAGCTGCCCTGCAACAGTAAAAACAGTTGAGCAAAAAAAAGTAGGCAAAAAATGTTTAAAAAATTATTAAAAAAAATTTTTCCATTGGTTCTTGGCTTTTCTAGCTCTTGGTCACCCGGATATTGCGGCGAGAGAACCTCTTTTGATGGTCTCGCCGCATTATTCGGGTGACCACGAAACCTTATCCATTTTTGAACATGTAGGATTTCATGTCATTTTCTCATCCATTTTTAGTCTTGGTCACTTCCTCCTTTTATGGATAGTGTAAAGTGTACTTGGATCAGGCGGCTCTTATCTTCCAATCATAGTGCAGAATTTCCCTTGGCCACAGCCCTTGATCAATAGTGTAAAGACCCCCTTATTCACGTGACAAAGGCTAAAGTTTCTATCCATTTATCTATCACACATTAATTTCTTATGACAATAATTGCCCACACACACTAAATGCCTTAATCAGGGTAGTCCAGAAGCGTAGGTCATGTGACGTATTCTATTTGGAGGTTAGTTGTTTCGGCACTTCGAGTTGCATGTCGTTGTGTTTAGGTGGGCTGCGTAGCTTGTTGCGTTTGATTATGTTGAAAACGTAGTACTGATGTAACACCTAGTCTATCCGCTAACGGCATTGGTACATGCTTTGCCGGCGAATAGGAAATGTCATGCTAGAAGTATTCGATGCTGGACTCGTCTTCGCTTATATGTGACAGAGTAGGAAGCTGTACAAAAGTTCCAACATGAGACTTTCAGGCGGCTTTTCTTGAACTTCTTGTAACACGGCTTCAGTTGTGACATTGGTACTGGACTGATGTTTAAGACAGATCTAAACATAGACTGCAAAACTTGCTCTTGTTGAGGAGAAAGAATACAAGGGCATTTTGCGGCGTTTGCTACAACTTGCATATTAGAGGGTAGTAGCTCACCCGGTAGTTGTGATATGATTACAAACTTGTGTGGCCAGGTCCTTTTGGGATGATAATTCTTCAGGAGTTGGGGATTGTTGCCATTAGATATGGACAATGCGCAGTTCCAATTATACTTCTACTGTCGGAGCCGGACTCTTTTTCCCAAATGACTCTTTGAATACTGATCGAAAATATTTGCGGTCAGCAATTGCCATTGTCATTCGAGGTTTTGGAGACGAGGATATCAAGATGGCCGACGGTCCGCAGTCGCAAGCTCAGTTGATTCAGTCTCTCATTGATGTAGTGAACACCATAGGGTTAAAAGGAGACTACATTAAAAGCCACAAGAAAGAATGTGCTTCACTGACAAGGAGAGTGAAGCTATTGGCGCCGTTGTTCGAGGAGCTAAGGGAGGCTCGGCAGAGGATTTCTTATCAAGCTTTTACTGCCCTTCAGGACCTGGAAGAGGCTCTACAGTCGGCAAATAAGTTGCTTCAGATGTGTCATGACGGAAGCAGGTTATACTTGGTCAGTTTGCGAGCTCTTTTTTGTAATTTAATCAACTATTCAGTTTACGTATGACGTTTGTATCATCGCTTGTTGCACGATCTTATTCTTGAATGTGTGCCCATGAAGTTTTGTGAAATATTCTATTTGTCAGGTCCTCAGTCTGCGGATTGAGATCCTTAGGAAGCAGTGAGTTGAAAGGAGATGTCAACAATGTTTTTGGCTAGTTCTACAATTGCGTATCTTCTATATGATACCCGGTGTTGCCTCCGGAACTGTTACACTACAGGTGGAACTCTCACCCAGTGGTTCTACTGGGCGTTACCCTGATCTGGGATTTTGCAGATCAAATTTGGTGCTTCTTGCTGAAATATATTTTTCTTATGTTCCTCTTGCTCCTAATTCAGATTTGAGATGTCTTGCTCATTAGTTTCAACGATGTTCTACGCATGAAGTCTGTTGTTCTTCATTTTTGCAGAAATTATTGAGTAGAGCTGACTTCTATTGAATTTTTTAGGTGTTGGAAAGACAAGTTGCTGCAGAGCATTTTGAGAAGGCAAATGCCAACTTGGAATTTTCATTGGATGCCCTCCCTTATAATCAGTTTGCTTCAGATGAAGTTAAGGAGCAGGTACAATATGAAAGGCATTACTGACTTATGCATTTTCTTAAGGAACACTCACTCTACAGCTTCTGCAGATCTTTGGATTCGTTGTTACTGCCATCTTGTTGAAAGTTCAGAAATCTTAGGAGTTTCTTTAGATTGATCGGTTCGAGTTCGTTAAGGTTTTTGAAAATTTCTGATGACTGAGCACACCTGGAGAAGTTTTTCCTTTCTGTATATACACTATTTGTATACCTAGTGTGTAGGCTTATTCTATGTGTGTTTTATGATCAGGAAGTGGGGTCATTCTGTGGATAAACGGCCAGTTTTGGTTTAGTCCAAATGTTGTCAGAGCGCGGCACTACAATTGACTTGAATTATCCTTACTGCACAGGTTGACCTTGTGCGAAGCCAGCTCAAGCGGGCCAAAGGGAGAATTGATAACTATGATTCGCTAGTTCACTCTAGCTTGCTTGCAGTCTTGAAAGAGAAGGATGACGGTCCAGCTGGTTTAGAAGTGCTTGAAAGGTTAGCTGAGAAGCTTGAATTGAAAACTCCTGCTGCCATTAGACAAGAGAATCGAGCATTGCAAGAAATGATGTTAGAAAAGCAGAATCTTGGTGATGACAACCATGAACAGGAGATGAGCTTTCAAAACCTCTTTACTGTTCTACGAAAGCTGACAAGCATATTACCACCTGAGGACACAGATGATGATACTCCTGAGCTAGACAGGGTAAACGTTGCAGCTGGAGTATTTGTTCCAAAGTCCTCAAAGCTCCAACCAGAGATTCGAGCAGGGGTAGGTCTTGAGCGACGGAACTCATTGAGTTTGGATGTTGGAGGGCTTGGCGCGGAGAAAGTAAAAACGCAAGTTGTACCTGATGATTTTAGATGCCCGATTTCCTTGGATTTAATGAAAGATCCTGTTATTGTGGCTACTGGACAGGTCAGTTGGTCCAACTTTAGAAGCAGTTTACAATGAATAGGGGTTTTAACTAACTCTTTTAATGATGTTGTCCGTCTCTGCGAATCAAGAGTATCCCGAAGTTGTTTTGTTAACCGTGTAGAGAACTGGTAGCCAGTTTTTGACGGATCAACAAACTCAATCTAGCCCACTAGAGGAGAGAGAAACACTGGCGTTAAAGTTGAATGGTATTAAATTTCACCTGCTCCTGCTTGCAGACATACGAGCGTGCTTGTATTCAAAGATGGCTAGACAGCGGTCACAGAAATTGCCCGAAGACAGGTGTGCTGTTACCTCACTTGGGGTTGACGCCTAACTACAGTCTTCGTAGTGTTATCGCCCAATGGTGTGAAACTAATGGCATTGAAGTTCCTAAGAAGTTCAGTAATAAATCCAAGCCTTCGAAAGTACCAGAACACTCTGCTGGTGAGCGAGCCACTGTTGAGCACCTTCTGCAAAAACTCAGAAGCGGTCAGGCCGATATACAGCGCGCAGCAGCTGGAGAGCTTCGGTTGTTGGCCAAGAGGAATATCGAGAATCGAGTCTGTATTGCAGAGGCAGGTGCTATACCTCTTTTGATTGAACTTCTGTCATCTCAAGACCTAAAAACTCAGGAGCATGCAGTAACTGCTTTGCTGAACTTGTCCATTAATGATAATAACAAAGGAGCTATTGTGAATGCTGGAGCTATCAATCCAATTGTAGAAGTGCTGAAGAATGGGAGTAAAGAAGCTAGGGAGAATGCCGCCGCTACTTTATTTTCTCTCTCAGTTGTTGATGAGAACAAGGTAACTATTGGGAACCTAGGGGCTATTCCTGCCCTTGTTGATCTATTGAAGGATGGAACATCACGTGGAAAAAAGGATGCTGCCACAGCTTTATTCAACTTGTCAATTTATCAGGGTAATAAAGCTCGTGCAGTAAAAGCTGGTGTGGTTCCACCCCTAATGGAGTTATTGAGAGATCGTAGGGCAGGTAAGGCCCCTTTCCTAACGCTGTCAAAATCTTTTGACATGGTTTCTTTCCTGAGGTTATACTTTGTAAGACGAGGGGGCTGTCGAGGGTGATACGCTTGGATTGTGCAGCGTACATTGAACACTGCCAAGTGGTTTTCAAGGGGTTTATCCTGAATTACAACATTTCAAGGGATCATTTATTTTTTTAATTATCCTTTTTTTGATTTTGCATGCTGACAAATCGCAGTTTATTTTTCAGGTATGGTGGATGAAGCCCTTGCTATTCTTGCCATTTTAGCCACACATCAGGATGGTCGTGTTGCTATAGGACATGCATCGGCTGTACCTGTCCTTGTAGACCTTATTAAGTCAGGTTCTGCCCGAAACAAGGAGAATGCCGCAGCAGTCACACTTGCCTTGGCTACCTATGATCCCGTGCACCTAGACACAGCCCTTAGGATGGGAGCTCAAGGTCCATTACATGCTTTAGTAAGTGATGGAACAGTGCGTGCTAAAAGGAAGGCTACTCAGCTTCTTGAGCATATGCGGAAACAGTAGGAGCCTGGTTTCCCGTTTATTAGCTTGGAGGGTTGTATGTTGCGGGTACCGGTATGTAGGTTGCAGTTTTTTACTCCGCAGCACGAGGATTTTTTCTTTGAAGTAAGATCAGGTGGCTATTTACTGTTCTGTTGTGTTTTTCACATCTCTGGTTTCTTACATTGGAGAGTTTTGCTCCTTGGAGCGCATCAAGTTATTTTGCCATGCAACGCGACTCTTGCTCTATTTGGAAAAATTTGATCGGACATCAAGCCAAAGAATATTTTGGTCGATGCCTCCGTACGTGAAAGTATATTCCAACTTTTTCTATCGTATTCTTTCTCGAAGACAAGAAAGTAACGGTGTCAATATTTTCTTGAAGTACTGTACAGGAGAGCTCAAAGGCGTACAGGCCTTTACTTTGCATTCATTTTTTTGTTCTTCTACAAATGGAAAGTTGACCTGATTGGTACCATGGATATTAAAACTCAAGAGACTGATTTCTAAGATTAACTTCCGCCGCAATATTGCACTTCTGGAATTCGGGCCAGCAATGATCTAAGAATTCTCAGATCTGTTCCATCTGCATTCAACAGCCCGTGTTCAATCTCAACCGCTCAAACTATTTGTATTTATTAATATGTGTTCGATTTTGAAACGTAGGAGGCTTCAAAGTTAGACCGGTCGTAGTCCCAGGACCTAGCAGCGGGGGAATTCTACAACTCCTTATGGCTAGCTGGGCATTCCGGTCAAGCGGCGATGCTCTAGGGTTTAGGGTGATGAGAGAGTGCTAACCCTTAGACGCGCCTGCGTCCAGAATCTGGACGATGGATGATTCTGGACGTGTCCCTTGTCGATTACCATTTGTTCGGTACGGATCTTCAAGATAAGATATTGAGAGTTTTTGAAAAATAGCAAAAGTAGTTTATGTCAAGTTTCATTCTTAGTTCAAAAAGTAAGACCTTAAACATGATTTTCCATAATAAGAAGAATCAAATAGTGAAAACCATACCATCGTGTAGTACATGTTATTCCAATTTCATTACAATATTTAAAAAAAATTTAATGTTAATTTTGGAATTTTAATTGAATTTCAAGAGAAAACCTTGCAAAATTAATTAAAAAATATCAATAATAAATATGATGAATCCAACCGTATAGATGTTAACTTCACATTGACATTTATAACTTTTCTTTGTACATCAACTCCATTTTAATTTTTTATCAAACATTTTATAACAAATCTTTGAAAACAGTGTTGGATCGGGACCTTAAAGGGTTAATATTAGATGGTGATGTCCAAACCTAAAAGTCAATCATTTAGAGAAAAATAGAAAATGAAAAAGCAAGCAAACAATTCCATTCAATGGATTACATACCCATCATAATTGTGGTAGTCTCTCCTTCAACACTAATCAGTTTAGGACCTCCGGCGCGATGGGGCTGGCGCGACACGAAACGGCAGAGAACGCTGATCAAGCTCAAACATCTAGATGAAGACATACAATCTCGCGCTGAGAATGAATACATAATTAATCCACCTAGGCAATAATCGCGCCATGACCCACAAACCTTAGCTTAGGGAAGGAGATGAAGTTTATCTCGCTTCACAAGAATGCCGCAGGAACCAAGGACTTTTCCGCTGAGTTTTTCTACATCAATGCCAATGAGGTGTTCCAAAGCGATGGGCACAAGATCCGGGACTGCCCAGAAGCTAGTCCGGGCTTTCCTGCGATCAAACACCGTAATAGTCCCTGCGCTTCCCCGGGCGGTCTCGGGATCAAGCCACGGGACAGTTCGGGTTTTCCCAGGTAGACTAGGAACTAGGTACCGGGACAGTCCCTGCTTTGGCTAGTCCCGGGATTAATCCCATTTTTCAATCCCAGTTTCCCCAGTCTTCTGATCCTTCTCCTTTCTAGTTTTACACTGTCTATGTTTCGCCTCTAATCTATTTGGCGCGGTCCTTTCAGGGTTCATTGGGACTAGGGTTAAGAACACAATACTCTTGAAAATCCATGATAACTATCACAAACAAGGAACAATTGTCAATGCTGCCAAATTAAAACAATATCACGCAACATCTCCAATTGCCTTTCCCACACTCAGTCTAGGGCACGTTCACAATAACTTGGAACCATGGCATCCAAGGATAGTGATCTAGAACCACACAGACTGGCCATCACTAGTCACACCAAGCCAGACAACAAATTTCCGCGCCGCCCAAGCCCAAGCCCATGCCCAGAATTCCTTGTCAATGGTATCCAAGCTACCCTAGTGCCCCTAACACATCACGGTATCCAAGGACATCACAGTAATTGGACATCAGTCAGTTCTATTACAACCTACAGCAATCAGCCTCTGCCGCCACCAAAAGATCCACCCCACTCATGTTCGCCAAGCCGGCAAAATCCATGTGAAGGTCACCATGGACGTTCATCATGTCCGCAATCAGTGCCAAAACATTCAAAACCAACAGCATTTTAGAACCTTCAGCGCCTCTTTTTCCAAGCTCTCTAATTCACAATATTTTGGAGCCACAGTATCCAAGGAAAGTGACCCAGAACCACACACACTAGCCAACACCAATCACACCAAGCCAGAAAAATCATCTCCCTGCCGCCCAAACCCAGATGCCCATGTCAATGACATCCAAGCTACCCTAGTGCTTCTAACACACCGCGGTAGCCAAAGACATCATAGTAATTGGACAACAGTCAGTCCCATTAGAACCCGCAGCTATTGGCCGCTGCCGCCACTAGAAGCTCCTACCTACTCATGTTTGCCAAGGTAACCATGGACGTTCATCAAGCCCGCAATCACTGCCATAACATTCAAAAACCAGCAGGATTTTAGAGCCTCTATCGCCTCTCATTCCAAGCTCTCCAATTTTTTCCATTGCAATCCCACTTCTCTCTGTCCTCCGATCCTTCCCTTCTTTAGTTTTACGCTTTCTATGTTTCGCCTCTAACCTATCACATGATTCCCGTTCATCTTCTTCTCTAACTCATCTCTTGCGCATCTCTCTGGCCCCTGCACACTCCATGTTTTCTAATCTCCTCTGCTTACATTTGGTTCGATGGCATCATCCTCGGAGAAGCGCAAGAGCCGCGGCCCTTTTTACGTTCCCCACCAGGTCTTTGAGTGGAAGAAACATGTTGACACTGTTTGGTGCGACAAGGCAAACTTGACGCGCTACTGGCATGACATGACACCCAAGGTTGATATCGCACACTGCCAAGAGTTCGTCAAATCCATGCGGCAGAGTGACGAACATGAAGAACACCTTTCGGCATGGTGGAAGGTATTCTAGTCTAATACACACCTCGTTACTTGCATACATTTTTTGGTTAGGATTGCTCGGGCGTCGTTAATTGGGACAGATCATGTTGACATCCAGAGCCGGATTTGAGTATATTTGTGAGCGATACACCAATGAAGAAGGGGAGAAATACAATGTATTTCACTTGGGCAAAGTTCGGCTAGATCCTTGGTTTTCACGCGTACGAGGCATAATCAACCAATTCTTATTCCGGAATGATTGCAATAATGTGGCACCTGACCACCTCCAGGTAATTCTCTTGGCCTACCACGGTGAGAAGGTGAATTGGGGCCTCATTCTGGACCGGAGCCTCAAATTCCAGCTGCGGTGTTACCGGAACAACCCCGATTACTCAAGTCCGATTGGACCCTTTTTAACCGCGTATATTGCGCGCTATCTCAAGCACTTCCGCATGTCCAACGTACCACCGGCGTTGGACACATTTTTAGAAGTACAGCGCAAACTCTCCATCAAAGCTCGCGCTCGCGACGACAGACCGGTCCAAGAAGAAAGCGACAGTGTGTGGCTGGAGGAACATCCAGACCAGTCTTGGGAGTGTATTCAATTTGTGGACCACGCACGCAAGAATTCTAATATGGACATTGCGCCACCATGAGGGAGTGCATGGACACACTCGAGCAGTTCGTCCATTCCACGGAGTAGACCAAGGAGAACATGGCTGAGAAGCAATCCTAGTGGGAGAGATCCAAGCGTAAGGTGGCTCAGGAAATCCAAGCTGCCAAAGAAGCAGCACAGAAGACCGTGGATGCGGCTCGACTTGAGCATCACCTGCAACTAGATGAAGCCGAGCAAAACTTGACAAACTTGCGCATCCAAGTTGCCAATTTAGAGCTCGAATTGACCCACAACAAGGACAAGGGCGACGCATTCACCAAGGAGAATTCTATGGCTTAAGTGCAAGTCAAAAAATTGGAGCTGTAGAACGAGGAGTATTTAACGAGATACAAGGACTTGGCACTAGCCAATGACTTCTCACAACAAGGGCAGTCCTCGCAACCTGTGACGATCATGGTATCCGAGGAACTCACACGTCCAGAAGCAAAACGTGCAAAGATAGAGAATGCGAGGGCGACTTTTGAAGCCAACAGAGTCACAGTGGGTACATGAAGCAGTGCGCATTATAGTCACCAATGTACACAAACTCTTAAGAGACAAGCCCAGCACCACGGCATGTCCCTCCCAGGAGTTCATTGACCGTTGCTTTGATGACACTATTGAGAGTTTGGGCCTGCAAGAATCGGAGCATGAATGGGAGGATGAAGACATGCTTTTGATGCAGTTGTTGCTACCCGGGAATGAGGCACAAGCAAGACCCCATGAAGAGACACACTCAAATATACTGCCACCGCCAACTACAGATCCACTTACAAATCCTGATCCAGTGACAACACCACAAGCCGGAGGAGCTCCAAGCGACCCCCACTCTGTTTCTGCTGCCCAAGGTAAACAAGAGCATCAGGTCAACATTACCATGTCATCACACGGACATGGAGGAGATGCCTTAACCTTTGCCACGGCAGACGCCACCGCGCCAATCCTCGCCACACTCGCCAAGCCGGACGCCACCACCACATCCCTCGCCACATTCGCCACCCTAGCCTCCACGGACCACAGTACAGCCATGTTCCAAATTTTTCAAGATCATAAGGATGCTTTAAAATTAATAGACGAAGATAACAATCTGCAGGAACATGCTGACGACAGTAACGAAGATGAGGAATTGGGTACAGCCATAGAAAAAACCCAAAAGTAGTTTGATGACAACCCGGATTTGGTTGGCATTTACTCCAATCCCGAAGCAGATGATGTAAAGTGTCCAACGTGTAATAAGATGTTGGGCAAGAGCGTATTTGATGTATATCAACACTGTACTACTTACAAGAATAAACTCAGTCTAATTCATCGATGTGTTGCTGCAGCCATAAAAGCACTCTATGACGGCCAAGCTCCACCACGTCGCCAAGTATAGAGACCCCGCGAAGTAATCCGACCAAATTGAGCATCAGACACCAGTCGCTCAAAACACAGGGATTAGGCCAATCTGGCAATCGGCAAGGTCACATGATGCACCATGGACCACGGACCAAGGGCAGCTGACGATGGTACTGACGGTTAGAGGCGGATAGTTAGTTTACAATAGGGTTTAAGGACCACAAGTAGCTATACACACGGGACTTCTTCTTTTTCTCTCTGAGGGACTCTGTTAATACCACGATGTTTTTTTTTTCCATATGAAATCTGTTGTATACAATCTGCTTCTTATACATGTATTGCATGCTTGTAAATCTCTTTTGCACCTTCTCTTGTACTCTAATGTTATTATCTTTATCTCTCTGACCAGAGGAGTCAACCCTTGTGCCTACATTGGGTATCTGGGTCGGCTTGGCCTAGTATCTTGTAATCCAAGCCCACTAAGAATTGGGTGTACTGATTCATACCTGGTGGCTGAAGTATTGTTAAATAAGCTAAAACCTTCCTGTCTCAAAAAACCATTACTATTCTCCAAACCCCAAGAATACCAAGGTCACCACTGTTTCTCTGCCCAACACAGAGCGGAATCCACGGCAACCAAGGCCCGGAAGAGGAACCCACGGCAACCTACGGCAACCAACGCTCGGATGAGGAACTCATGGCAACCCATGGTATCCAAAGGTTCGGAAGAGGAACCCACGGGAACCAAGGCCTCAAAGTTAAAAAAAAATGTAAAATCCAAAGGAGAGGTCAGAAATATGACAAAAAATAGAAAATTACCGTATAAAACTATTTTTGGAAATTTCTCACGTGGTAAAAACTATTTTTAGGGAGATAAAAACCTAAATTTAGACGAATTTTTTTTTCTAATTTTTCCTAATCTAGTAAATGAACAGTTTAAAATTTATTGGATAAATATGAATTTTTTGCTCTCCGCTCTCTAAATCTGCTCTCCGCTCTACGCTCTAAGCTCGCACACGAGCTTTCCCCTGAGTATTTTGAGTTATCTATAAAGTGACCTTGGATTTGAAGAATCAACAAAGAATTTTGCTTTATTATACTCTTATTTGTTTACTCCAAATAGTTAATAGGTGTGGAAGATCTTGGTGGTTTATCATTATTAGGTGTGTAAGAGGTGTGTAAGAGGTGTGTAGGAGCTTAGTGGTCTTCAAAAGTTTTCAGAAGTTTTTTAGCACCGAGAGTCGTGCAAAAAGGGAAAGGCGAAGTGCGCAATTAGCTAGAGAGAGGGAAGGTGACAAGAGACAAAAGGAAGGGAAACAAAGGAATTACCTACAAGTTGATATTGGTTCAAGGATTCCGTATGGAGTCGGGGTTGTCCAATGGAGGAAAGAGCTTGCTATCATGGCTGCCGCAGAACTAGACCCCTCTTTTGGTGACATTTGCCATCAACCATGTGGAGAGATTGATGAATGGAAGGAAGGAATTCAAGAGGAACGGGAATATAGCAGCCCAGTGAGCGACACATACATAAAAGGTATCATAGGAAGAACATTCACACTACGACGTGTCGAGATTTGGAATCTCCAAAAACATGGTATTTCTAACCCGCTCACATTCACGTACGAAGGTGTGTGGAGAAGACTAGACCGGTAACGTTCAAATCCAGCCCAAATACACAAGTCTGAAAACATGAAATACGCGTCTTCACAACGAACAAAGATAGGGAGGACTAGTCCACTAGGGGAAGTTGGGACAAGAGAGAAATTGCATGTGCAACTACAACAATCTCGTGATCCATAAGAGATTCTTGTTGAAATGAGCCAAGACAAAGGTTACAGTGGACCAAAAACGGAGGCCATGGCAGTGAAGTCTGAGATTGGGAAGGTCGAAAGATGTTGTTCAATAGATCTTGTATATAAAGGAGGTAGTCTTAGTGGCGGAAGTGATGAATCAGAAGTCGAAGAGCTGCTCTCTCTAGAGAAGCCATGCACTGTACATCAACATGTTGGACCAAGCGGTGGGATTCAAGGCAATATTACACACCCTACAGGCATAGTAGAGAAGCAACCATTGGAGACGATATCTCTTGAAGCTATAATGCGACACCAATATGTTATAGACTTAATGAAATGATTCCAGGAAATTAAACAGTTTGAGAAGAATTTTTCAACTGCTTATGGGAAGGCCTCACGGGAACTTAGCATTGTCTTTATAAAAGAAAGCGGTCTTGAGCAGGAGCAGATTGCCAATACTGAAAGACATGTAAGAGCAAAAATATCTATTATAATGAGAAGGCGATATGTGGCCACACCTTTAATTAGTTTAACTCCTACAAAAATTGTAGGAAAATTGGACTACCTGCTCAAAATCATCTGTTTGTGTGGAAATGAATTTAATTTGTTTGATATGATTGGTATTGTTGATCTTGTAGTATAGAAGAAGAGCTTTATAATGATGTAATGGAATTAGGAAACCGATCTCACATGAGAAAATGCCACCGTTGCAGAGGTCAATGATGCAAATGGCCGTATTAGGAGTTTGACTTTCAGGGGTTGAACTTTAGTTGTTGGAGAGGAATCTTACTGTTTCACCATTTTTGTGGATTATCAATCGTTATTTTCTGGCCCTAAAGCATGTCTTGGACACTAGGTCTCATAAACTCCACCGTATTACTTCAATTTCTGTGATTTTGAATGCAATGTCTTGCATAAATGCAGTCAACCAATTATTTCTTTATTTGCTCAGATTCAATACCTGAATAACTTGAAAAATTGGTGCTGCTATTGGTGTTTTTATTTATGATCTTTGTCATGTTATTTTACTTTTTTATTTTGAAAAAGTGTGATTGTTGAAACAAGCGGTATGATGAGTAATGTGGTTATGGTGGAACGGATTGGATTTGCGAAGTTCTTTGATTGGATTCTTTTATGGTTCTTGGAGGATTGAACATGTAGGCACATGATTAGTTTTAACAGAATCGGAAACTACACTAGAATAGGAATAATTTATTTGAATTCTCTATCAAGTGAACAATCACAATTAATGGGTGTATGTTATATTGAACAGGGTGTTGACAACACGGTGGACCGGCCAACACCCCGAAGAACAAGAGCAACATCGTACAACAAGAAAAAGAAGGATTTTTGTAATTATAAAATCAAGCTCTGATACTATGATGTAATTATGTCATGTGTGTTTTGTGGCTAATTGTGTTTAAGTTGTTTTTAGTAAGTGCTACATGATGATATTCTCATGGTGATTGATGCTTGCATTTCATGATGATTTAATATTTGAAGAATAATCAATAAGCATGTACTGGTAACAACCACCCAATCTATACCAACATGATTTATGAACAAATTTATGTATGGACGATTTGACGTGTAGTTGTAACAATCACCCAAATGAATCTCTACCCTAAACATGTTGTATTAACTCTGTTGTTTGTGTGGACGGCCTGACATATATTGAGCACAATGCATATATTGGTCAAAGTAATGCTGGATGTAGATAAAGCAAAATAGCCAATGGAGCTATTGGCTATGGTTGTGTACGAGATGGAGCTATTAGCTATGGTTTCTATAATTTGATTTTGTGCTAGGTTGTACGTTGCAACTTAGAGCTGTAACTATGTTACTTTTTTCATAAATTGTACTTGATATTGTGGTGATTTTATTTTTGCAATGCTTTAAAATGGTCTTTGTTGGTTGTATGTGCTCATTATCATGTATTGAGTATAGTGTATATTCTTTATGTTTATGACTGGAATTAGCAAGATATTTGGATGCAAGAAAACCATCTCGCATGAATGCTCAATGCCCTTAAATTAGTATGATAGCGATCCTAGCATCTCTCTCTATCTTCTGGGGGTTGCAAATCGTTTTGCACACCTAGTTGAGCTTGCCATCTTGAATTCCCTATAATTGTTGAGTGTTGCAAGATGGTTCATAAAGTATTTAAATTGTTTAGTTTTGCAGGATGTTGTTTCAAGCATTCTAATTAGTGAGTGTTGCAGGATGTTGTATCATTAAGTTATTTACTGTTGAATTATTATCGTCACCGGGACAGTCACGGTTGTTTGCATGGGGAAACTTATGCTTCCTCGTGATGAGGAATACGCTCGATGAAAATCGTACTCAGGTGCGTGATAATTCACAACCATAATAGACTTATAGGAGACTCTTATGAATAGGTATTGATACTCTTACATTAAAATGTGTTTTTTTTTGCTTCAAAAATAAATTTAAAAAAATGCACAAGTGATTATTTTTTGAAATTTATACAACAAGAACTTTAGATTGTGTTCAACAACTTCATGTTCTTTCTACAATTTTCAGATGATTTTTAGTACATACATAGGGGGATCAAACGTACGCACTCACATGATTCCTAGTTTTAACTTTAAGTGCACTCCCCGAGCATGGAAGGCATATTCTACAATCTAGTAAGCCCAAAATATTAATATATACCCATTCGTAATGTAAAACACATGTTGCATGTCATTTGGATGATGGTAAATCATCGTGGAAGGCATATTCTACAATCTAGTATGCCTAGAATATAAATATATGTCCATTCGTAATATAAAAAAAAATGTGGCTTGCCATTTGGATGATGGTAGAACATCGTGGAAAGCATATTCTATAATCTAGTAAGCCCGCGATATAAATTTATGCCCATTTGTAACATAAAACACATGTGGCATGCCATTTGGATGATGGTTTAACATCGTAGAAGGCATATTTTATAATCTAATAAGTTCAGAATATAAATATATTCGTAATAGAAGCTTTTCAGAAGCATGCTCTTTCACCTTCACGTTTGGTATCATTATTTACGTTTTTTTGGGGAAAAACACATTCTATTTGAGGCATGTTTTTATTCTGCTTTTTTGAAATTTTTATGTTTGTTATTTTATAAGAATTTATTCATGCACAAATTCAAGGTATCAATTGGAAAGGAAACAAACAGTGCTATAGATTTTACAACGTCGTCTTTGAAGTTGTATGTGATCTCATGATGAAGTACTTATTTCTCTCTAAACAATTTAAATTGAGTTTAAAAAGTATCCAACACGACTTTGCTATTACTTTCCTTATTTAGCTGAGTTTTTGCTCAACTGTATTCAGTTCTCAAGTTTTCCAAGTGCTATGCAGGGAAGGGTAGTCGGGTGGGGTAGTCGGGCAGGGGCAGATGGATGCAGCAGTCGGGTGGGGCAAAGAGACGGAGCAGTCACGTGGGGCAGACGGATGGAATAGTCGGTGGGGGAAGGCAGTTGGATGCAGCAGTTGGTGTAGGGGCAGTTCAGTCGTCCGTGATACACAAGAACCGCCAGATTGAGGCAGTTGGGTCGGCAGATGACTCATGGTTGTGGATGAGGGTTGTCGGTGCAGAGGCAGTCGGAGGATGGGGCCAATGGCCGGATATATAGAGGGGGCAAAGTGCCTCATTTATCACATTTCTCACGTCCTTCGAGCACATTGACAGATTTGTTGTATAGCAACCATTGCGAAGTGCTTGGAGGTGTGAAGAAGTGGCTTGTAGTGCGGGAAGTTTTGTCATTGGAATTGTCAATCGCAACTTTTTAAAAACATTACTTAGTATTAAAACTTTTACTGGACTTTGAATCGTGTAGTATATTGAATGCACTGGTATTCTTCTCCATCATAATTGGACTTTTTGTAAGAGTCGGTTTCAAAATTATATCTAGTTGACCCAAAAATTCTTTTACTAGTGGAAATGACTTTTTATTGCAGTGTATTATAAAGATGTCCGGAGGATATTATCATGGTCAAAGCAGCAATTCCAAGAGGACAAAGCCCAAAGGCCAACCACAAAAGCTAGAATGGGATATATACCACAATCCCAACATTCTTGCTAGACGTGGATGGAAATCGAAACTATATCCATGGACAGCTGTGATAGCCACTCGATATGTAGGGTAGGTACACGCAGACCGTGCTTTTGGCCTAGAGATCGGCACGAGCGGAATTGTTACAATGCTGCCAGAAAGTGAATTCAAGTGAGAAATATCCTTATGAAATGGAGGATGTTGTCCGTGCTCAGGGCAATTTCCAATGATTGTGCGTACGCGAAACACAACGTTCCGTTGGCGATAGCTACGATGGTGTACGCGGAGAATGTGTTGAAGGATTCACTAGTAGAAACTATGTATCCGAATCAACAAAAAATCAACAAGAAAGCATTGGTCCTGGCTGTTGTTTCGGTCGCGTTGACCTGGATATGATGAAACACAATTTTGTTGATTTTTTATGTTGATCCGGTAACGAAAAAAATTAAAAAAGAAAAAAATTAAAAAAAATTAAAAAAATTGTTGCCCGGATTTTTTGGGCAAGAAAATGTTTTTGAGTGGATCTCTAGGTAGCCTAACTTTATCACCATGATTGACAATCGGGTTTAAACTCTAGACCTCACATTTAACACATACTACTCTAACCAACTCATCATACTTAGAATTTGATGAATGAAGAGAAAATCTTTTCTTACATATACATTTACAATTCGATGTTTTGGAACTCAGCATACTTTGGCGGCCATTTTGACATAGTAAATTAACTTTTTTCAAAAACCTTTGGACAAAGAGAAGTTGGGAAATCAATTTAAGTTTCATCTCCAAAAATCTGTTTGTAATTTTAAGCCTCTAGTCAAAAGCTATAGACAAAATTCCGAGAGGGTGTTTGAAAATATCAAAGAAAAAATATTCTTTGCTACCCCACATTGAATTTTGTCTATAACTTTTTATAAGAGGTTCAACATTACAAACGGATTCCTAGAGATGAAACTTAACTTGATTTTCTCAGCTTTTCTTAGTTCAAAGATTATTGAAAAAAGTTATTCTACTATGACAAAAGGGCCGATAAACTTTGCATTTTAAATTTTCTTTAAAAAAAATTGTGAATGATTAAATTAACCCTTAAATGACAGAGGGGGTAAGGGAAAAACCTAGATGTGTTATAAGATGTTACTTCTCCATCTTTGATATAGTTTGTTTCAAAAGAGAAAATGAAAAGCATGATGTTTATTAATTATCTGTATGGCCAAAGTTCCAAAGAGAGTTTTAAATACTCATGTAATGAATTTAGATGCATTTACCATTTTAAATTCACCAAAATTACTAATTCTACACTTAGAGTATAAAATCTGGTATGATTGGTTAAAACTAAACATTCTATTCTAAAATTTTAAAAGAAAATTTTTCAAAGGAGAGAACATCATTAGTTTCTTGAAGTAGTAAGTTTTATAACACTAAGACAATATTGAGGTCTACGTTGTTGAAAATTTCCTTACTAAACTTCAATATTGCAAATGAAATGTATCAAACAACACCAGAACATGATCTCTCCCTCCAAATTTGACAAGATATTAAAACTTGAAAATGTCATTTCCTAATCATGGGCAGTCACTGCTATTTGAGGTGCGACCAAAAAATGGTTGATTGGTCACTTAGGGGTTAATGAGTTCAATTGATTGAATGTTTCAAATAAACCGATTACTGTGTAGGAAAAAAAAAAGATTCCAAGTTTCCAGTGCAGAGATTCAAAGAAGAAACATTAAGAAAAAAAAGGATTCACAGATGACTGATTGTCGTCCCATTCAAGTGGGTTTATTTGTGTGGGCATCCCTGTGATTGTTTCTGATAGAGCTAAAAGTAAGTCAGCAGCCGGAGTGTGTCAAAATTCACCCTCAACAGCTTTAATTTAGGAAATATCAGCTTGCTTGTTTCTTGTTATTGTTTGTCAGGGATGATGAAAGTCTGCAAAATTGCAGTTATATAATCCAATTACATAAAACACCCATTCTAGTACTAAACGATTACAAATCAAACTCATATTATTTTAAGTTACCTATGTGAAAAGAGAATGACATTGGTATCTTGTCATATGCTAGACTTTAAATTTTGAAATGGTAAGCACTTACACTAGTAGAAAAGGTGGCGCCTCTGGGATATGCCCAGGCAAAATCACTGTGCATGCGTGGAATTGAGCATTGCTTACGTGGGCATCTCCCTTGGCAGTGCCACCTTTTCTACTAGCGTTAGAGCATGTCCAACAACATAGAAATGCAGCAACCCATTGTTAGGATATTGAAAGTTTGAGGTAAATATGACTCCAGTAGTTATGTACTATAAGCTAAAAAAATGAAAACTTGGAAAATGTCATTTCTGTCTATGGGTAGTCACTATTGTTTGGGCTGCAATCGAAAAATGGTTGAGCAGTCATTTAATTTAGGGGTTAAAAATAATTCAGAGTACATAGAACTTCAACCATGGTGTTAAAATTTTGTCCAAATGGGGGTGTTTTAAATGTTTTAAGTGTTTTGGAAGTTGTAATTGTGTGCTTTGATGCCTTTCAACCTTGGAGATTATGTTCACAAATTTTTTAAGAATTTGTATAAAGAATTTAAAACCATTTGGATCTATTTGTCATAGGTGCCAGAAATTGTTCAAAAGTAAAAAAAAATCACGTTTTGAAAAATCGAGTCCATAAATTGCAAAAGATTCAAAAGATTCAATAATATTCCAATAGATTCTATCATATTTTGACAAATTCCAAAATATTCCCAAAATATTCCCAAAATATTCCCTATTCACTAAAATTTTGTTGATTTGGTCAATATTCTATTGAAATCAACAGAAAGTGGACAGCAAACTATTGATTTTTACAAAAAGATCAAAAACCAGTGAAATCGGTCATTGCAGTGCCCCAAACAACATAGATTTGTTAATTTTTTGTTGATTTGGTCATGATTTTCTAGTAGTGGCCTCCTCTTCTTCCTCCATTTCACTATCAATTCTGTAGCCCCTGACCTCTGTGCGTAATACTACTCTCTAGCCGGTGCGTCTTCATCGTTATGAAAAAACACCTGGTCGCTGTGAATCGGAAAACAAAACAATTCATACTCGTATGGTACAAAAGCATCAAAATTAGCCATAGTGAACCCCCACTTATCTTTCTTCACTGTAGCATTCCTACTCGTATAGTTGGCCTTTACCCACTGACATACTAGCAGCACAAACATGATATTTATTAAAATGAGAGAATGGGAACCTCTCAAAATAGCATTATTAAATTTCAAGTGGATGTATGGGAGTTGATGGTTAATATTATTGGTAAATGAAAGTCGAAGTTTTCATTAAATTGAGAGTATTATATAGAAGAAGACATTTTGACTGTGTAAACTTTTGATTTTTGATTGTAAATCTTGTGTACAAGATCTAAATTATTAGTGTACTAGACACCAAGTCATGAGCTCTGTGGTTGGTTGTGACGGGGTATTTATCTCATGTAGGTGGTCCGGGTTCAAGTCCCGTTGAATTCATTTGAGCGGCTATGAGATATATATGACTTAGTGCTGCTAAGTGAGCTTTGGCACGCAAGAAAGTTGTAAAAACTAACCAGCCCCGTACCCTAAATTGTGACATTAGAGATTTTTTGGGCTCGGAGAAAGGCCCTATAAGAGTCTGTTGGGCAGCATGGCCAGCTTGGGTTTATGGACGGGCATACTGCCAGCGGTGCATGGGATGTTGTAGGCAGCCTTTTGGACGTCACTGTCAAAGCAGTGTTGGGTACACAAAAATGTTCCACTCCGCTGATGTGGCTGCACACAGTGGCCAATGCTGCCAAAACGCGCGAGGATGCTTGTTTGCAAAATGATTATGGAAAGCAAAAATCGTATATATAATATTCATTTCTCTGGGGCGGAAATAGGAGCCAAAGTTGGGGGGAGGGTGCCAGCTCAATGCTTAAAGGCGGGAGGGCGTGTGCTGGACCGCTGGGTTTAGAATCTTCTATGCTTAAAGGCGGGAGGGCAGTCGTGCTAGCTTCCTGGAGAAGAGCGCGGCAGGTGAAACCCACATTGATCTTTGGGTCGATGGGCCTTGTATCTATCAGACCCTGCCACGAATTCTCCACCGTGCTTCACTACGACGAATGAATATCTAGAGTTTCTATGTTATGGTGAAGAGGGTATGCTGGGTTACATGAAGCGTTTGAGCGTTGGTGATGTTGGCAGTAGTGGAAGCAATGCTACTGGAGGTCCACATTCTTCAGAGCAAATGGTGATGGGATTGCAGTTAAAGGTGTTCCAATATGCAAATGACATTCAGCACTTGCGACAGCAATGCGAAGAACTTCAACTTGTTGCGCGGAGCATGTATAGTACAACAGCGCGACTCACTTAGCAACGGAAGCATTTGCAAAATGACGTGAGAATCTTGGAGGTTACATATTCCGAATTGAGGTTGTCACTTGCACGAAGTGAACTACACAATTTGGAATCTACTCAACGGCAAGAAAGCGCGGACTTATTGGAGGCTGAATTAATTAGATGCAGGGCCGCCTACGAGAAGCTTCAAGCTGACGTGAAGTATATAGTGGAGACTCCCATGGATTGCAAAAAAGAGTACACATCAATAAAATGAAGGGTGTAGACGAATTCGTGAAAGGATCAAGCTATGCTAAGCGGCGGCGGACGATGATTAGAACCGAATTGCAGCCGGGGTTGGTAAGTGGCATACAAATGATGAATAGAAGGCAGGGGGCAAGGAAAAGATTGGGTGGGGAAGGATGATCTCAGAACGCGACAGCACGAGCAATTGCAAGCATTTTGTCTGCAGGTGAGGCATTGAAGCTAGGCGAGCAGCCTAGGATGAGTCAAGCGAATGCTGTCGCAGCTCACTGCATTTGGAAGAAAATAGAGAGAGAAATAGGGGAGGAAATAATGTTGCGGGTGTGTGACGGCAACAATGTCACTCACAGAGGATTCGACACCATGTGCAAGGCTGTGAAGCACCGCATGAAGCTAAATAATGGCATCTGAGTTGAAGGGTGGTCTCCTGCCATCTACTAATCGCGTGGCGCACCTGAGGAGACAAATGAATGCAAAGCTACTACAGTTCATTGGAGACTACTACATAGAGGGGCGACGAATCATTCCGGAAGGTCTAATTGGGAAGACGATTGTTAAACAAGCCAAGGAGGTGATTTTGAACAACAAAAACAACATGTTTGCTAGGCTTGAGGTTGTTCAGCGATCGATGGTCTTATTTTACAACGTCACAGTCGAAGGTAGTCCCAGCACTTGCCGCATTTTATTGTGATTACCAATTGATGCTTTGATTGAAGAAGTCACAGGGGCATTTTTTCTAATTGCTGCAACACTTGGTTGCAGAGTGCAATGGTGGCCCCTTTGTATTTGTCCTTAAGCTTGATGAGGCAGAGGTGCAGCATGGGAAGAAATTTGAGCGCGTGAGCTTGACACTAATGAATGGAGCGCTAAACCCGGAGATTCAGAAGGATGACGATAGGTACTTTTCTGTGTAGTCGGAACAAGAAATATGGCCGATTGGGTGTTTCTTGGTGGAGGAGTCCCATGAAATCCTTCAGTGGGTCTTTCAGCAAACTCAGTTCCCAGAAATTATTAAGGCACAAAGAGAGGGACAACAACTAGAGGTGCCAGATCGTGGGAGCTTTGCCGTTGAGTGGCATATGAGTGCTGATATGAAAACAATCAAGTGTATGTATGGGCTTCAGCACGGCCCGTCGTGCAAAATGACCTGTATACATTGTGAACAAATTCACAAAAAATTAGCGATATCAACACAAGTTGCTGTAGACCGGTACTATGTGACTAGGGGAAAGGGCTCTTGGCAGAGGGGCCTTTTTGCACCTAGTATTCAAGCTGTGTCATGTGAGATCGACACACATCCTCGATGGAAGCCAATTTTGCCAATTCCTCTTAGTCGGACACATATATACACTCTGCATGCTCAAGTTCGTATCGTCGAGAAGATCTTGCATCTACACTTCATGTTTGTGTGGAACATGTAGGATGATCAGCGGAGAGCGGTTGCAATTGACGCGATGGAGAAATCCTTGTCTGCTATTGGTGTGGAGGGCTCAAATTGCGTGCTTAAGAAATACCCACGATTTTCTGGAAAAACGGGAAATGTAGTCCAGAAGCCCAGTCTAGGCGGGGTTCATGCTAGCAAGCTCTTCCAGCCCAGTTCATGGTCTACGCACGACAGGGTCTGGAAAGATGTGTGCACTTTGAAGTCAAATAATCTGGAGAATAGACAAGCAAAGGTGAAACGAAGGCGAGTGTGCTTGAGGCCCTACATCCATACTTCACTGGGCTCGTTTTGACGGACGAACAAAGGCAAAATTGTAGAGCCCTTGTAGATGCTTTTGTGAAGTCATTCATTGCGGCACACGGCGAAGGTCATGTGACACATTATATTGTAAGACACATTGACAACCATTTCAATTCAACCTTGCAGTATTTGAGATCCTTCCGATGTTTTAATGTTGCATAGCTGGGTTATATGGGCTACATCTATGTGTCCCCCAATTGATGCCACATACGTATATTAATGTGTGATGTTTACCATTGCAGCATGTCTTGGTGAAGCACGGGCCATGGTTTGTAGAGAACTATGGGAGTTTGTCGGTGTGGAACTGCCAGGGGATGGAGAAATCCCACCACGTTGCAAAAGCATCCAGCCAATACCACGGACAACACGGAGGAAAAAAAACAGGACTAGCATCATTGTGCAGCAATACGAGTTCTGGTATCGAAACATTCAGTATAGGTATGAAGCAAAGTTGCAAAAAAAATTGAGAGATGCTGACATTAGAAAGAAATTGGGGTCCCTGGATGCCCAGTATTTTGTGCTTGGAAATTGATTTTTTGCATTTAGAAAACGCATGAATGCCATTTATGTGTGTACTTGTCTCAAGTTGCCATCAGAACTGTGGCCCAATGGGATGTCAAACGACTTGTTCAGTACAGGCTGAGTTGGCACCGAGAGCACTCATGGCGAGCCTATGTGTCAACGGCCATGTGACAACAGAGCTGTACTCTCCTTCCATGTTGGCACTTTGACACTCCAAGCAATGAAGATGTGTGATAGAAAAGAATATTTTTGGCACTATTTTATTGCAGCTTAGAGGACAACAGCGGGCTTCGATCCTCGTGTGGACACGGTTTGAGAGTTGAGGGTTAGCACACCACTCTTGTCAATTATTGTACCTGTAGTGTACATGAGGTGTGAACATGGAGGTAGAGGGTGCCAAGGTCAATGTGCCTAGTTGCCAATTATCACATTGTGCGCAAGTAGAATTATTTCCCGCCAAATGAGATGGACTCATTCATGTTGCCACTAGATTGCATGGACCTGGCAGTTAGCACAAGAGTTTAGATCCGGTTGTGAAAGATGGCACTTCAGGATGTTATCAACAAAGGAAAGGGTTGTTCCTACACAACATTTGTGGCTCTTGATAGTAGATTTGCACCTATTGTAAAGAGAGGGGTTCGAATTGATCAACAACTCTCTAAAGTAGAGTTTTTAGCCCTGAGAGCATCTGGAGCCACTAACATAGATTTGTGGTTGGATGGCAATTTGTAGCCAACAGATCCATTTACTAGGAAGCCACCGCAATTTCAAACGTTGAAGAGTTACTTAGAATTCCTTTGTCACGGTGAATCTGGCCTCTTAGGATATACTAAACACCTTGTTAGCACCAGCGACGCAGTGGTCAGCTTCGAAAATGAACTGGAGAAGACACGAGTTGATTGTCTCCGTGAAAACGTTGGCTTGCAAAATTCCATCGCAAAGCTAAAGTCCGACCTTCATGTTGCTAACAGAAGGTGGGCTCAGCATTCAGAGGACCTTCTTGCTAGTAGCAGAGAGGAGATCATTATGTTGAAGTGTGAATCCGAATCTTTGAGGTCTCCATGTGTAGCAGTGGAACATTAGTTGGAGAGGAATGAGTACAATTACAACAATAACCTTCTTCGGCTCCAACAACACGGACGAGAAGTTGCTGATCAACATGAAGAGGAAATGGAAAGAATGCTGTTGCAAGCAGCCCAGGAGTTGCTACAGGTACGTGAAGCACACGACCAAGAGCTTATGGGTGGACAACATGAGTTGGTGGAGGCAAGGAAGGCTTTATTGAAGTTAACAAAGAAAATGGAAAGGATGGTGAGTACTCCACTAGGTGTGCAACTGAGAGCATCGAAGGGTCTGTCTGAATTAGCCAAGACTGATGGCGCTGCAGGAGCTCGTATAGCCAAAATCAAAAGCTTGTTGCAACCTCGTGTAGTTCAATCTATACACGATGGAAACAAGACATCAAAAGGTAGGAAGCGTTTGTGTGGCAACAAGGATATACAAGAGGGGATAGGCCATGCGATTGCCCAATTAATGTCACAAGGAGAGACATTGGCCTTGGTGTCAAATCCGCGAAACAGTTTTGCTGCAACCAGAATGACCAACTACTACCTAGACAAAATTGGGAAGGAGTTGGAAACAGAGGCAGTACTGGTAGCGTGTGATATGATTGGAGTGTCGCAGAAAGGATACGGTGAGATCTACAAGACAGTTATAGGGCGAGTTCAACTTGTTGACAAGCGCTTAAAGCCAACATTTCTGCCAAATCTCCATAAAGTAAGTACTCAGTGACCTCAGTTCATAATTTGCCCCGTGTAGTTCTAACTAGTTTTAACGTTAGGAACAATAAGTTTGCATCACATACGAAAGACAAGTAACGTGTGAATTATAATTTTTTTGTTGTGATCAGAACATGCATGCAGTTGTTGTATATATATTGTTCTCAACCCATGCAATACATTGAACAGGTCAGTTTGTTGCGATCAGAACAGAATTCAAAGTTGAAGGATCTGATTGGTGAGTATTATTACATCGATAGTACCCTGGAGCTTGTGGCACAAGTTCCAATGGCGAATGCCGAAGGAAAGAAGAAGAAATCAGAGATTACACGAGTTGTCTTGACTGCAAAAAACTCTTTGTTTGTTGACATTGAAGTCGTGCAAAGGACTATGGTGAAGCTATATGGTTTCACCACCGAAGGTAACTACTTGAGCCTAAAGTCACCGCTTCTATGAAAGGGTATTTTTGTTTTGTATAGCTCTTATTGACTGCATGGATGGACCTTGGCATGCATTGTGCTCAAATGGTGTAGCATGTTGGGATGTGCAGAAGTTGGCAACAAAGCCATTGGTTTTTGTGTTAAAGATGGATGAAGCAGAGATAATGCATGGGAGGAAGTTTGAAAGGGTTAGTTTGACCCTCATGAATCGTGCTTTAGACGCCAGCATTGAGAAAACTGATGACAGGTATTTTTCGGTTCAGTCAAAAACTGAAATATGGCCTATTGCCTGCTTTGAGGTTGCCAAAGAGTCATATGAAGTACTCCACTGGGTGATCCAACAAACTCACTTTCCTACGCTGATCAAAGCACAAGAGGGGGGCCAACTGCTATCTGTTGAGGGTGTTGGTAGCTTCAAAGTCGAGTGGCATTTATCTGCAGATATCAAGACAATCAAATGTTTGTATGGACTGAAACACGGTGCCAATGCCAGACATTCTTGCATCTGCTATAACCAGGAGTGGACAAAACCAATGGTGGGAACGGTGGCAAGCGCTACTTCAGAGGCTAGGAGAAGAAAGCATACATGGAATGGAGGTCTATTTGCAAATAGCGTCACCTCTAAGCCAATACCTATTGCAAAAGAATCACGATGGAAACCTATTTTGCCTATTCCACTTAAGAGGGTGCATATTTGTACATTGCATGCCCTAACAAGAATGATGGAGAAAATTCTACACTTGCATTTGATGTTCATTTGGAACATGGAGAATGTGGCCCGTCAACAAACTGCCATAGAGAATATGGAGAAGACGTTGTAAGCAGCCGGACTTCATGGTGGCAACGTGCGCATAATGAAGGACACAATGCTGAGTGGTGCTTCCAACAATGTCCCCATCAAACCCTCCTTGAGTGGCGTCACTGCAGCTAGGATGTTCCAACCGTCCACTTGGTCAAGGCAAGATCGAGTCTGGAAGGATGTCTTGCGCACAGAAAACAACACTCTAAATCAAGGTAGGCAATATCTGGAGAGAGTGGAAATGTGGGAAGCGTTGGAAAAAGTATTTCCATATCTGGTGGGCCTTACCTTGAATCAAGAGAAAATCAACACTTTCAAGGCCAAAATTGAATGTTGGGGGCGCCTTTACGTGAAGTGCTTTACAGAGGACCACGTCACTCATTATACGGTACTTTTCTCACTTTTGACTGGTTGTCATTGCTGTTGCCAATATGAGTTGGTTTTACTACTGTGATGACTATTGCAATCACAGAAGTTATTACTACCGTGTTTCCATTTGGTTGGTACTACTATCTGATCTGAACTGTTGCCATTTAAGAAGTTACTACAACCATGTTGTTTTGGATGTTCTAATAATTAATTTAATTGTTGTCTTTGTAGCATAACCTTGTGCGGCATGGTCTTTGGTATGTGGAAACATATGGGAGCCTTGCTGTTTGGAACAACCAAGGTATGGAAAAATCTCATCATGCAGCTAAGACTGCTAATCAGCACCACACTCAGCACGGTGGCACTAAGGACAGAACAAGTGCCATCATTCAATAATATCAACATAGGTACAGAAACATACAACACTGATTTGCAATAAAGGAACGATTGCAAGCAACTTGCAACATGAGGTCAGTGGAGAATGATGCCATGATGGCAGCAGCGTTGCAGAAAAAGAGGATGGTCTATAATGCATCAAACGCGGTGGATGCAGCAAAAAGGTGGATGGAAGATAGAACTCGGGTAGGCAGAGCATGGGTTAGAGTGGGCACGACAGAGGGTGCGAAAGACAATGCTACCGATGTGGCCAACATAAGCTTAGAGTATTGTACCAACAATGACATTGGCAACGGTATAGGCTCTGAAAATCAAGAAGGCCATTTACCAATGGGCACGACACAGGCTGCCGAGGACAATACCACCGATGTGGCGAACAGAAACAAGTCGTAGTTGTGAAGCGATTTGGAATGTTGGCAACGTGCACTGCTGTACGTGGCCTTTATGTGTGGGCAATGTGGTCATAGTGCCATCAACTAGAATGTGATGAAACATTTATCAGATATATTTAAGGCTTCACATGTTCACAATTGTCCATGTCCTCAACTCAAAACCAATTGATGGCAACTACTAAGTCTAAAAGTTGACATGTAACTAAAATTACAGTCAAATCTTGGATATGTACAACTAGGCTATTTACAAACGATTGCCATGTTTTCCACCTAAAACACTAGATTCAATCAATTCTAGGGGTGCTCTTTAGGGTAATCTCCACATTTCGTCCTTGTCCTACCTCAATGTATTCAGAAGTGGATGGTGTTGCATCAATAGGAGACTGATTTAAGTTGAACCTCAAACATACTACGCCTTGAGTCAAGCTTGGTGTTGCTGGTGGGATTTCCTGGCGTGGTTCCGTATGTCCTCTCCCAACAGCCATTGCAGGCAACGTCCCCCCAAACTCCAAAGATGGCAGATCTCCTGATCTTGTTTCCATCTCACCTTCTGTTGGATTGTTCCTCCCTTCTTCTAGACCTGCCTCGTTGGCTGCAAGACAAATATTGAATGTTAAGACAGAGAAATATAGAAGTTTGCGTTGGTGTGATAGTATTTCAAATCAACTGACTTGAGTTTCCAATAGCTGTCGCCCCCAACCTCTTTTGCATTCTAGAAACGTTGTCCTCCATGACGGCGGTAAGAGGGAACCCAAATTGAGCCATCCAAGCTCCACTTAAAGACAGCTCACAACGTGGACAAGTAGGGTTCTTTGATTGCAGCACGATGGCAATGCATGTCGGATGAAATCCACAACTACAGGAACCGATGATCACAGCACGTGCTACAAATCCTTGTCTCGAACAGCCCGCACCAAACTTGGGTCCTCCACTGTACAACTCAGGGACCGACTTGCCTGTTGGATACAGAAATGGAGCAGTCGGTTGGAGCACCAAGGGAGCATTTCTTCGCTTTTCCAACTTCTGATGAGCATCTGCAACAGCAGTCGTTGTGTCCTTAGGAGCTCGGGGAGGACACTTCACTATACTTTGGTAGAACATGTGCGTTAAAGGGGTAATTAAATGAGGCTATCACATAATTGGAATATTCAAGGTATATTCTCGAATATTCTCTAATCTTCTAGGTATATTCTTGGTATATTCTATAATTATTCCTTACTTGAATTTTAAGCATCCTATATTACATCTAAATATTTCAAAATTTTATTGCTCGTGAATAAAACACACCCTATATTTTAACGCACCATGTTTAATAAATTTCCTAAGTGTCTTCCCCAGGCTTAGGAGTCTTTGCAGCCTTTGGCAACGCATGTTGTTGGATGTTCTCTATATATGATTCAGTCTTCTGTTGGAGATCTGACAACCCAAGTATTCGTTCCAACAACGAATGTGCCTCACGCATCTTCTCGGTTGCCAGACGGCGATTTTGAGGATCGCGTTTCAAAACCTTGGTTGCTTCAGCTGCAGTGTTGTATTCTTCCTGCAATGCCATCATGTTTGACTAAATTTCAGTAAGTGATCTATGAGCATCAATCACATCCGTCAACAGACCATCGTGGTTAGCCAATGCGCGTCCCTGAAGTATCTGCGTGTCCCGAAAAACTTCCTCTAGCTCCTTGGTAACGGCAGGGTCACTTTGGGTACGTGAACGCTTTTTGCCGCTTCTTTTGCCACCAGAACTTGGTCTATAGCTGGAAACAATTCCACACAAGCAAACGAGTTGCTCTCGCATAGCCACAAGACCTAATTTGTGGCGGTTGTGCGCCGCGGAATCTAGTCGCTTATTGCGCCTTTTGATTGCCTCTTCCACCCAATTAACCTCGAGCTTGTACACGAACGTGGCAAAGCAAGCACGTATGAACTTCATGGAAAAAGAATCGTTGCAAGGCTGGCCTCCGTACACAAGCCTATAGTGTTCAGAGAACTGTGTTGCTTGGGCGTTGTCAACACACAACGCAATCGGAAACCTATACTTGTTTGTTGGTGAAGGCTTCCATTTCTGGTTGATCTCATCGTCAAAATTTTTTGTTTGCGAACCCACTTGGTTGTAGGCCATGCCACGGTCGCATAGTCCAACAACAATTCTGAAGAATCACTCGTCGTAGACACCATGACGACCACGAAGCACGAGGACAACAGCACACATCTTCTGCTGTAGGTCTTCAGGGATTCCATCCAACGGAATTGGATCATGGAATTCATTGCTACCTACATCAGAAGCGCTACCTACGTCTCCGCCATCGCTGGAGTCTGCATCTTCACCAGCCTGGCCGGACGTGGTTCCATCTTCCCTCGGGTTCTTCTTGTTGGCACAAGCTCGGCTGGGTCTCCTTATACTGGAAATACTCTATTTCGGGCTGCACTAGAATCAACAGCTAGCTACGCTTAGTAAGAAGTGGCGGGGCCCTTCACTACGACTGTTTCATACACGGTGGCAACGACTGCAGACAAGGACCGACAATGGCAACAACACTGTTGGAAACTCAGCGGCGGGTAAGAGAGCAGCTAGAAAGACTGCTAGAAATTAGGTACAAGAAACAAAATAAAGCCAGACTCAATATGTGTTACAGTGCCGCACCACCCTCCTTGAAAGTTTTGCATGGTGATCTGATTGACAGCCTTGTTGGTGACTGATGTTCAGTTTGGCATGCATTGCCATAAACTAGAGTGTCAATTTGATGATTTCAGTCTTGATCAGTGTCAATGCTGATAACTAGGATGTCAATGTGATGATCTGAGTCTTGTTTATTGCCATCAACCCTCCTTCAAGTGTTGGTCACATATGGTTACATCTTCTTCATTGCCATCAATCATTGGTGCATACAAACATATAAACATATGTATGTACATATATGGAAAACCCTAAACCCTAAACCCTTGAATTCTTTGGATATATACACACACATATGTATACGTATATATATAAATATATCCAAAGAGTTCAAGTGTTTAGGGTTTAGGGTCTAAACCCTAAACCCTAAACCTACACGTGTCGAAGTTAGTATAAGGTTACGGTATACGTCTCATTGGTACAAAAAAGGGAAGTGTACGCGCACTGGGTGTGCTGGCTGCATTGGATCCAATTTGAAGGTTTATGAAATTTGATATATTGCCCATTGAACTTACATCCAATTGTGGAGCTTGGCTAGGTCTTCTCTAATACTAGTAGAAGATCCAATGTTCTCAATAGAATCATAAAATTAGTGGGCCACTGTATGAATTGCTCTCATAAATTGAGAAAATTAGGATCATCTACCAAAATTTGGAGATGCTCTACCAAATAGATTCTATGGTCATGTTTAACTCCTAAATGTTCTCATCCTTTTCAGATTTGGTAGTTTTTCAAAGATGCATTATAAAATGCAATTAAGAGGGATACTTTCAACTTGATGAATGAATAAAAGTTGTACATTATGCATTTTAGATTCTATCCATACGGTTAGATTTGCGATTGCTATCACCAATATTTGTGTATAAATTTTCAAACTTAAAATTTAGAGCACTTTTGTGATATGATTACAAATAAGATATTAACACTCTAATAATGAGATTTTTGGGAAGGGTTGAAATGTAATACTCTAAATGTAGTGATTTTTGGAGATTTTTTTGTTGCTTGTTTTTAGTAGTTGACTTTTTCAGGAGCCCTTTTAGACTAAAATCTTCAAAATTTGGGGTGGAACACAAGAACATGCAATGAGGCATAAAAATTTCACAAATCATCCCCTTTCTAATCGGATCACACATTCACGAAGCTAACTTCCCATAAAAGTTTCAATAAAAATTTCACTCTGCAAAAAGTGCATGATGGATGAGAAATCGGAGTTCAAATCCATACATCATGCAAAATATGCATGGTTGGGCGGTTAGGGGTTAAATCCTGACTTTTGTGTTTTTCACTCTACAGTTGCAAAAGAATCACAAAACTAAGTTCCTATATATGTTACTATAAATAATAAATACATTACTATATATGTATACTAATTTATTCATTTTATTTGCAATGTACTAAATCAATATCTAGTGCATAGTCACCCAGTTAACTTTGAAACGTCCCAGCGTCCAAAAACTAAATCATGAACATATTCGAAGCCTTGTAAATTTCTCATACAATTGTGGATGATTTTCATCCAAGTCACCTTTGAAAGCCTATCAAATTCTCTACCAATTACAATAAATCTCTTGTGATCGGGAACTATTGATAATATTGAAGAGGCCTCCAACAACAAGCAAATCAAATTTGTTGGGTATAGTTTATGCTTGCAATGGTCTACCTCATGTACATCTAAGCCATTCTAATACTTACTTTTGTTTACTCAATGTGTTTGTAAGTAAACAAATATGAAACATGGCCACTTGCTCCACTAATTGGCCGCCAATTAAATCTGATGTCACTTAAGCGTGGTAATCACTTGGACTGTTGGTTACAAATGTTGACGGGTGCCAGCTTGTTGTACTAACCCTACGATTAGTAGTCATTATGCCTGCTAATCATGTTTGCCATCATCGAGGCTGATGGCGGCTTTGCCTGGCGTTTCCATCAAGCATTAGTTCGAGTGCCAATTTATTTACAATTGCGGGTTTAGGGTAATAATCCAATACCCAAATCCAACACCTCGAAGGGGTTGCCTACCTCACTTTGCTGCGGACACAGTTTGTTTCCATCGCGCAGTTTTCTGTCTTCCTTTGTTAGTTTCTTTGTACTTTGTTGTAGTTTTCTTGTAATTTGTTTTCAGCATGTCAATTTTGAGTAAGAAACCCGCCTATCGTCCGAGTAAAAGCCTTGGCAAAAGCAAAGCCGCTCATCTAGTAGAGGAGCGGAATTCAAATCGTAGTGCAGGGGTTCCTGAGAGAGAATCAGAAAATGTAGCCTCTACAGACAATCCGTGGGATGCGCCATTTGACTTAGAGGGGTTTCCAACAGATTTGAGAGAAAGGCTTATCATGTTGGCACCATGTTTGTTGGGTCGAGCAGTTGCTGTTTATGACCAGGTGTTTTTCCACAAGGTGGTAGGACTCTGCATAGAAAGGTGTTTGCCCAAGGAGGTCACGGAGAAGATGGTGAAAACAGATTAGTTTGAGGATGTTTGGCCACCTGGAGAGGGTGCTAACAAGTCAAGGTACTTGCTGGATCGGTGTTAGGACCGCAAAGCAGAAGATCTATACTTGTCTTTGTACCAACGAGTATATGACAATGCTCTTGACAACAAATCATTCAGCCAGACTTTCCTACGCGCATGTGTGTACTATAACTCTGGTGATGCTTCCCACAATGTTAATTGGGTTGCTTTCGCCGAACGGCAAGCACATCCTGGCAAAAACCTTTTAAAGTTGGGTCCTCCAGCTTTGAAGCAGCAGATGGCGGGCATCATTAAGGCATGCTCGACGTATTTCCAAAACAACGGTGCAGGCAGTGGCGCACGAAAGGTGGATGCTTTGCTGAAGGAGGTAAAACTAAAGACTGACAAGCTCAAACGATCCGCGTCGGCGCAAGAAAGGTCGAAATAAGCCCAAATCGCCACAATAGCACGGATACGGGAGTTGGAAACAGAGGATGAGTGGTTCAATGAAATGAAGGATGACCTACGACAAAAGAGCAAACAACTTGCTGCAAAGGGAGACCTCCAAGCGAAGGCGAGTGTAGACAAGGTGCAACGGGAGGTCAGCAATGACATTGCTTCGAACGATGCTCTGGAGGCTACCCAAGACGAAGCAAAGAAGTTGGCATCCAACGTAGAGGCTGCTACCACAGCACATCGGAGTTGCCAACAGCAGCTAAGCGTGCTGCAAAAGAAATGCGTTGAAGAGAGAATTGCTCAACACTCCATGAAGCCAAAACAACCTACTTGGAAGATCGTGCCTGAACTGGGTGTTTCTTCCAGAATTAATCTAGAGAAACCTTGTGGATGCTGCAAACTCTTTTTTGTTGCAACTATTGTAGTACCATATTCATGTGGTTGCTTGTTTCACCCTTGGTGCTTGTGGCCAGCTCTACTTTCAGGAGATGGCAATTGTCCTCAGTGTAGCCAACTTGGTGATTCGAGCTGGTTGGAATCTTGGAGCTTTGGCGGATTAGAGCATCTCTTCGAAGTTTCCAACACAACACTCAAAGGGGCATCTGTGCCACATGCGTTTGGCTTTGTGATACAAAAGAGAGAAGGTGATGGAGTTGCTCAAGATCAACCACCTTCTAAATTGCCTTAGTCAAAGGTGACAATTAGAGGTCTATCAGCCATCCTAATATTTGCTAGTGGATCTAGCAAATACACGCCTAAACCTCCATCAGCTCCTTGGATTCCAGCAGTGGTTGTGAACGCTAAGTCGCTTGCTGTCAGAGCTCCTCGTTCTAAACACACGGATGCTTTCAACTTTGGCCATACACAGTAAGACCACCATGTTCACTTATGATTGATTTTTCCTTTGGCCCATGTTCCTTATAGATTAGTATTAAAGGTGAACCGGCATTAATCTCTTGTTCCGGTTTTGAATTAGTATTGAGCTCTTACCTGTTTGCACCGTGCTCTTGTGATGTGTTTGTTGGAATGCTATTGTGTCTCTAGAGAGTTAAACTCAATCATGTAGTAATGTCGGTGGTTGTGCTCTGTTGGGAACAATGGTTTGAATTAATGTTGAGCTCTTGCCTGTTTGCACTATGCTCTTGTCTATGTGTTTGTTGGAATGCTATTGTGTCTCTAGAGAGATAAACTCATGTAGTAATGTCGGTTGTGCTCTGTTGGGAACAGAGGAGCAAACATTGGAAGGCAAGAGGGTGCTTAAAGAGGACAACAGCACTCAAACATTATCAGATGAGGCAGACAACAGCACTCAAACAGCAAAAGATGATGTGGCCAACAAGCTCAAACACCAGAAGATGAAGTAGACGGTTCTCCAAACGAGCGAAATAGTGCCGAACAGCCATCATCGCCATCTACATCACCAGCAACCCTGGATACCTTGGTTGAAGGGGAGCATATCAAAGTTGGATTCCACAGAAATATAGAGACATAGTGTACAGTTTACTTTAGTTCAGAGATGGAAACGGCCACTTGCGTAGAATGAGGAGTTTATCATCATAACATAGAGTGCAAAGAACTTGCCATTTTTGGTTGTGGCCATAGTGCAGTGTATTCTTTGCATTTCACTTTGTTGATCATTTTGAATTAACGAAGTTGACATTTTTCACATTCTCGCACATTTTTCACAACTTGATATTGTTTAGAGTGGCAACGAGTGTAGCTAAACAAAGCATTGGCAACAACACTGTAGAAGTGGCAACAGAGCAATGGCAACATGAACCCGCAATGGTAACAACCACCTACAATGGCAACAACAGCCGACAATGGCCCAAGCTAAATGGGTACTACTTCATAAGTTTTAATCCAAGTAATGTACTAATAGTCCTCTTATTGTTCAAGTTGGAAACAAAACGTCTCAGCTTAGTCTCTTATTGTGAAAGGTTATAATCCTAAAGGCCAAAATTGTGCCTTGAACAGATTTGTACACAACCTCAATTGTTACAAATGGTGCTGAAAGATTGGGTGGCAACGCAATTTGAAACATGGATTAGGTAGAAAAACGATGTGTTTTAGGTGGAATAAAGTCAACGTTGTCAACAGTACATAAATCTACAAGTATAATGCTATATCAATATAAACTCCAAACTCTTTGCAACCTAAACCAAATAACATGTGTAGCAGTACTTGTGCTAAGTTCTAACTAGTTGCTAACTGCTGCTATTTCAAAAGTCCAGGGTGGTAGGACTTGTGATACCCTGGTGGAACTTTCGTGCCTTCGGTTCACCTTGATATATGGATGCCCATCTTGCTTCAGCACAAAGCAAAACTCCTCCGGAGCTACATCGCCTAAAGTGATACAAACCTCTCAGTGACCTGTGACAACGGCCATGTTCGACCAACTTCAAACCTTGCTACCTCCACACCTCTGTAGAAACAAGGAAGCACCACCATATCTTCTTCCTGCATTTGGTCAACTTGTTCCCAACTGACACCATCTTGTGCCAGACGCTCCCTTCCATATTTAAAATTCGAGTACATCGTTGATCTCCCTACATGGTACCTGTGCAAAACAACACATTTTCAAGCAATGGCAATCCAAAAAGATCAAGGCAATGGCAACATCACACAGAAACAATTAGGAGCAATGGAAACATTGCAACAAGACAAAGCAATGGCAATGGCAATGGCAACACAGCAACACAGCAACAGCAATGGCAACACAGCAACACAGCAACAGCAATGGCAAGAGATAAATGGCAAACCCAAAGCATGTCGTATCTGAAGATTACAGTAGTCATGGACATTGTGCACCTCACAATATCCTTACCAAGCACGACTTTTTGATGCCACCTGGATCCATTAGGCTTGTGAACATTTCTTCATTAGGATTGTTGATAACGTACAAGGTGGACGTCCGTCTTATACTGTTCTGGGCAGGAGCAAACAGATCCACAAACACATGTAGAGGAAGAGACCATTGGAGATGGCCCCTGCGGCTCCCAGTGGTGGCCTTAGTTACAGATTGAAAGTCTACACGAAGTTTGGCTCTAAACGCTTCGCTCGTATGCATGTCCGGGAGTGGCCAATCCGGATCATTGAACGATGGCAACAAGAGTGGCTCAATTGTTCCATACAGAAGCCCTGGTGTAGATAGAATATAAACAAGATTAGAAAAAAAAATTCCGTTATCAAGCAGCTCTTTATGAGACCTCCCATTGCGAGTCACTTCACCAACTTCGCTGTGTACAACTACAATCACTCCGAGTATGGAATCTGGCTCTACCTAATCCTCAAAAAACGATTGGTACAAAACTGTTGCCAACAGCCAAGACAATCCACATTATTAACAACTTCGGAAAAGCTATGGCCACATGAGATTAAGAGGAAAACAAATTTGCTGGAAACAAAAAGCTGGAGTCATTCACAATGTCAATAAAGACGCAAGTGGGTCTTACAGCTGCATCGAACCCGATCGTATCAAATTTTTGGATCCAGGAGTACTTGATGTCTGTGATAAGCATGTCTCACCAACACTGACTCTATCTCGGGCTTGTTAGTGACAAGCTTATGGCCATCAACCTTGAACTTGAAATCAACTATCTGGGCTTTGTAGGATCCCTTCATGTTGTCACCTCTATGACGGCGAGCCTCTCTAGCCCAAGTTCCAAATCTTCCTGGATTCAGCCTCACCCATGATAATCTCTCGTATCTGGTGGGAATCCACTCTCCTTCATCATTGTACGTATTGTGGAGGGTGATTGTAGTAACCTGCAAACGAGGTCGACGATTCTCCATTCCGCACACCCTAGTTGAACTCAGGATCCAACAAATAACAACGATGAAGGATGCACACTAAGAGTTGCCACAAATTGCCACTAGAGTATGTGTACTTAGAATTGCCAACTGCAGGTTACCACTGGAGTTTGCGGCAACAATTGACACAGATGAAGATAAACAGTTGACACTAATTCACTCAAGCTTGTGGCCATAGTGAAGATAATTGAACATTTGAAATTCCCCCCCCAAATTTCACCATTTAGGTAATGTACCAACGTCAAGTTCCATCAACGACAACAAACGATGGCTCCACTACTAGTCCTTCTTGCTGTACTAGTCCGAATGTGGTACTCCCCAAGCAAAAAATTTAGATTAGTCTCAACCAAAGACATGCCAACGATGGTACACTCTTATTCTATTATTTTGTTGACTTAGCTCCCATTGGTGGCAACGACTACAAAATCTAATGTCATCAACTGTGACTCTATGGTGGCAATGTGCGAGGTGGAAATATTGCCTATTTTTTGGCCCATGAATATCCCGAAAATCCAGAATAGAATTTGGGCATTCAAAGACCCCAATTTTGTTCTAATGGGGAACACTGCCGGATCCGAATATCATCACCGCTGCTTCCCACAAACGCAATGCATGGTATGCCTCCAATGCGGCCGCAGCATGTGCAAGTTGGCGAGAAGGCCGTGTTTGACGAGGTAGGACGTATGTATTACCTGAAGGTGAGGCATCCCAGCGGACTTGTATTATGGCCGCATCTGAGAATGAATTCGACCTTGGGAACTGAATTGCAGCGAGAACATCGCAAGCTGATGGCGAAAACACAGAAAATTCACAGAGTAGCGTAGAATTCATCACTAATATCACCTAAGTGTGTTTGCAGAATATCACTTTTTGAAATTGTGTATGGCGGAAGCTATTGCAGACTTCTTTGGGTAGTAAGTATCTGGATTGTGACCTTGCTTTAGCAGACATCCTCAAAATCCTGGAATTTCTAGTTTGTGTCTGACTAGCTACCATGTGATTGAAAGTGAATGAGGTGTATGTTCACCACACTATGTTAAAGACACCACGCCTAAACCAAACACACAAATGACCCGAGGGACACGCGCAAGACATACACCCATAAGCAGTAAACACAGATAACCAGAAGTCCAGAACTAGATAAGTGAGATGGTTTGCAAGAAGTGCTCAATCAACAAGCTTAATATAGGGGATATTGTAATATGCCTTGTATTCCTGAAGTCGCTATACATGAAGACGAGGGTAATTATTTTGTTTTTCAAATATAGGCGAGGGTGAGGGTGAGGGTCAAAATACTAAAATTGTGCTCAATCTAATAAGCCACGTGACTTCTTTCTAAGCACAATAACCTCATCTAATTTCATCTCGGAGTGGGCATTGACGTTTACCTAACTGACTGCGTGCAATCCAGTGGCACTCTCCTACGGGTTGCTTGCTGGAACTTGCGTGCTCGAGGGAAGCGCTTTCACCTTTATCATCGCCCAAGGATGTCATGAGCAGCGTAGCAGCCGCGATTCTGGGAGCCACTGCCCAGCCAAGTGCGTCCGCGCACGATCGGATCTTTGCAATGGTGGCCTTCGTGGCTTCTTCATCGAGTGAAAACCCCCACTGGCCCTTCCACCCCTCCTGATGGTAGTCCTGCAACTAGGGCAATCTGGGCTCTTTGAAAGTGCAACAGCAAACATGCAATGCGGGTGGAAAAGGCAACAGTAAGGCAAATTTACTTGTGCCAATTCAATCCAGAAGGAGCTACAGAGTGCACACGGCTGGGCCTGCTCCATGGGAGCTGCATTAGGAGGTTTAGGGGGTTTTTTGTCAAACACAGCCTGCGGACGCAAACAACTTGATGAGATGGCAAGGTCATGGATTTCAGTGCTTGTAGCGTGGAAGGCCTTCTCCGAGGTCTTCACTTGCTCGCGTAGCCCTTGTATTATTGCCACCGACGCAGCCATAGTTGATGCAAGGGCTTCTACTACAACGGAGGCATTGTTCGCGTAAGCTGCGGTCGCGCGCGCTTCTGCAGCGAGTCGCTCTTTCTCTTGCGTTGTGACATTTGTTTCCCTACATAATCCACGTAAGTACGCCAAATGATCCCAAAGTTTCCCCTCCTTTGCTTCATGGGTAGCCTTGTCCTGCTTGTCCCGGGACTTTGCTGATTCAACAACTTCAAGCAGCTTCCGCAGGGCTAGAATGTGGGTTCCCAGGCGTTGCCAGTCTTGAAGCACGTCCTCCATGGTGTTCTTTGCAAAATCTGAGGACAGGGTTTCAGCTTGCTTACCTCGAATGTTCGCTGCACCTAGAGCAATTGCAAATTCATCAATCATTGCTTGAATTTGCTCGCGGAAGCATGGAGGAGTAAGCTTCTGTGGATTCTTCGCAGGGTTTCTCGCGCGCTGCCTCGCAATCGCCGCACCGTGTGCTGCCCAATTTACGCCCATGTTACATTGATAGTACAATGCAAGGCCTCGAATGAAACTTGTAGCAAACTCCCCGTTATCAGGTTGTGTTCCGCCGTAGACCCTCTGGTACATGAGTAGCGCCAATTCCGCTGCTTCTCCATCCTTAATGAGCTTTAGTGAATGGCGGTTCCCCTTCTTGTTTGTAGGGAACAAATCAATGAAGTTCTTCATCGGGTACACGGCGTCCTCTTTCAAGTCCTTGAAATTGAAGCCGCTGTCGTGAAGTGCACCGGTTCTCCTGAAAAAGTCGATGCTGTAGCGGGCTGCAGCACCTCTAAGAACAAAAGGACATTTCTCTAGGAAGCGCTCAATTAGGGTTGGGGGCAAATTCCCTATGGCGAATGGGGCGTGCTAAACAGAGACTTGGTTTGGATTCATATCTTTGTTCGCGGTAGCAGCCGCAACCTCATCGAAGTCGGAGTCACACTCCGAGCTCGAGTTGGAGTCATTGAGAACATACAATATGCCTTTCCCCATGACAGAGCCGTGAATGTTGAGTCCTAGAGTACAAATCTGCTCGATATGGAAGGCAATTAGGGTTGCAAAGGGACACGGCAGTGGTGAGTGCGGGAGTACGCGGGGCGTTACTAAGGAGGATATACGTGAAGCACAATATTGCAATTCAGAGTTAGCATGCAGGCCGGATGTATGCTCTTACAGGCATTGTACACCGTCAGTGATTGCTGGTGAGATTCAATGTTTTTGTGTAAATACTAAGCAAAAGTACTTAACCATGTAACCCTTTGACGCGCCAGCGTCCATATTCTGAACGCTTGATGGTTTTTGACCCGTCCGTTCACCACATATGGTCATGTTTTTCATCCATCTAAAATTCTCTTGATTATTGTGCTATTTGACTACCATTGGAACGGTATGGATCTTCAAAACAAGATAATGTAAATTTTTGAAAAATCACAAAAGTGGTTTATGTCAAGTTTCAATCTTAGTTCAAAGAGTGAGACCTTAATGATGATTTCCCATAATAAGTAGAATCAAATAATGGAAACGGTATACCATCTTGAAGTGCATGTTGTTCCAATTTCATTACAATTTTTTTTAATTTTTTTGTGTTGATTTTGGATTTTTAGTTGAATAATTCAAGAGAAAACCTTGCAAAATTAATCAAAAAATATTAATAATAAATATGATGAATCCAACCGTACAGATAATATCTTCACATTGACATTTACAACTTTGCTTTGTACATCAACTTAATTTTTGTTTTTCATCAAACACATTATAATGATTCTTGGAAAACAATATTGAATCGAGACCTTAAAGAGTTAACATCCCGTTTCTTTGTAGAATAGTCAAACTGCACTTTTTCACATAGTTGAGTTTTCGAGATTTTTTTACATATGTTTTTCAATATTTTTCATGCATGAAACTGTATGTTTCCTATTAGTACTAAAATTTTCCAATTTTTTGATACAAAACAAACTTTTTACAGATTTTTTATGTCAAATACTTCAAAAATTCATATAAATTACAAAAGATCTTCAAAAAATATAAAATTTCTGGAACATGTGCAAATGACTATAGAGAATCACAGGATATATATGTTGAATTTTTTTTTAATTTAAAAATTAAAATTCAAAAGGTGAACATCCTATGCAGTGTAATTCAGATCTTGAACGTTAGAGGTTGCAACAGAAATAAAATATTCATTATTTGCAATCTATAGGGTCCAAAAAGTGAAGTGAAAACTAGACTAACTATAACTTCATTTTCTCAATTAAGAGCAATAGCAAAAATGTCGGCTATTTTCAACCATTTCTATGTTAAAAATATTGATTGTATTGACTCTTGTTTATGAGTAACTGAATGTGAAGAAAATCAAATTTGGACAACCCAAATCCCGTTAAAAAACTCAATTTTTTTGTTTAGAATCACAATTTCATCTAAAATAGTGTCGCAACCGAATAGGAGGGTTGCAAGATCCTTTAGAGGTTAATGAATATGTAAAATTATTATACTATTGTGTAACTGATGCACTTGTCAATGTATAGAGTGTTGTGCTTAGAGGCGGTGTCAGAACCCACTAGTAGAAGTTCATCAGTAGTACCCTGCTAGTTTAGGCAGATGAAAAACACATAATGAAACTACTTAGTGAAATTGCACATCCGGCTACATTCTTATCAAGGCAGGAATGTAAATTCAAAATGTGTGGCCCCACAGTAAAGTCACAGTGGTTGTCCTACAAGAAGCTGCTGCCATACACTGTACAAGGGGCTTTCACATGACTGCTTTGAATCAACATGCAGCCTTCACCACCACCTAGAAAGAGCCCGCCTGGCATTGTGATATTTAATTATAATTTCAAATGGTAGTATGGAACATTTCAGGCAACCTCAGCTGGCAGCGGACGCAACATTATATTCATTGTATCCGAATTCCAGATATGTCCATATTCAGCTAACGTAAAGCATCCATGTGAGCAAATGGCAACGACCCCATAAGCGACGTGCAAGTTGAATAAAAATTCCAAAGTAGCATACAACACTTGGCCTGAATCTCCTTGCTTTAGCTATTGCAATTCTGTAATTCTCCACTGTACTGAGCCTAGTCAAAATAGAGAGGCAAACACTATTAGTCACACAACATCTGGCAGTTGACAACCGCCGTTCATGGCAAGTGACTCTACTGCGGCAGCATGTGCAATGGCCAGGATCTTCATGTCATAGACAGCCCCGACATCTAGTAAATTGTCGTTGCACGGCGTCGTAGAGGAGGGAGTCTCGCCGACAACACTAGAATCCTTCTCGCTGGACACGTGCTGGTTGGAGGCGGGGGGTGTCGGGTTCAGTAAAATAGGGGGCTGAATCACTGATCCCTGTTCGGTGGGCGCTTAGACTACCATAGCGCTAGCATCAAGGGATGCAGATGTCTTTGGCCATACGCATACCCGCTTCGGCAAGTGAGCAGTCTAAGTGTCGAAATTGGGATGGTTGGCAATTCGCTTTAGCACACTCTACTCGTCTTGTTCTCCAGCTGGTAAGTCTGAGAGCATCTCCTGGACCTTAGCTAGGGTCTCACCACGTCCTAGCGGGGGAGCCCATCCGTCTCCCTCCATAGCCGCAACGCATGCTGCAATGTTGGCTTGCATGTTGGCGTTATTTGTAGCAAACCCCATTGTCCCATCTAGACACCTCCTGGAGCGTGGTCACAGCCGGGCACCTCGGTGCATCGCAGAGGGAAATCTTGAAAATGCAACATGGATGGAGCAAACATCCGCAAGGGAAATTCACCAAGGCCATTTCTGCCCAATAGTGGCCACACAGGACACACGGCAGTTCAAATCTCAGTGGAACCATCTACAATGGCTCGATCGGAAATGCTGTGAAGAACTGCTAAGGGTGGACGTAGATTTCTTCAATTAGTAGAAGGTGGATTTGACCGGAGAGTTCTCTGACAAGGTCCTGGAGTTTGATTGACTGAATCTGGAGTTGATTCACTACGTCAGTCCACTTGTCCACCTCGCTTGCGTTTGCCTAAAGGGCGTCTGAAGATGCGGAAGTAGCTGCCATGGTCGCATGAAGTCGGCTGCCCACGGCCACCTTCTCTAATTCGTCCATTTCCCTCTCTCTCTCTTCGACAGTTGAATTGCCGCAAACTTGTTCCAATACCCTTCCTACTCACTCAAAATGTCCTTCCTTTGTTGCTTCAATCTTGCTAGCTCGTCTTCTGCCGATTTCTGTTGTTGGAGTGATTGAGCAAGCTTGTCCTTGACGCTCGCCCGCCTTTGGAGAAGTGACCCCACCGATGTTTTCTCGTCCTTCACAGCGTTTGACTTTGACTAATTGCTGCGTGGCTGTTTTGCAAGAGTCCAAGACTGGATTGGGACGTCTCTAAGGGCCCTTAGATCACGAATCGTCTTACCGCGAGGCTGTTTGGCGGTTGCGACAGTGGCTTTCTGGTCAGTGGTCATCTGAGCTTCGGAACAGACGAGGATTTTTGCTTGCTCCAATTGCGACATAGCCGCGGAGTTCGCTGATACCGCACGGGAGAGTAGGCCCATCAAGAAGTCGAGCATGGATTGGATCCGCTCCCAAAGGCAGAGAAGTGTGAGTTTCCCTGGATTGCTGACTCCGATTTTTACCCGGACTTCTGCAAGCTCTGCTGCTCCCTCGGCCCAGTTTACCTTCTTCTTCGTCACTTGCAGCCACAATCCTCGCAGAAAAGCGGTTCCAAACTCGCAATTGTCCGGTTGAGTGCCACCGTAAACAAATTGATACATCCGCAAAGCCTCTGCAGCAGCAAACTCAGACATATGCCTTGTCGGATGTCTGTTATGTGATTGATTGCTAGGATATATGGGTAGTAAACTCTCTAACGAGACACCATGGTCCTCCTTTAGGTTCTTCATTGCAATGCCCTCTCCACAGAGTCCACCGATTTTTGTGAAGAAGTCAACTGTGTATCGAGCGCGGTCAAGTCCTTGGAGAAACGGTGCGCGCCTCATGAATTCTGCGCAAATAGAGGGGCCTGCATTGCTCAGGTTGAAAGGCTCCGACCAGATGCTGAAGGGTGCGGACCCGGCACCATGGTCTGCTCCGGTATTCCCTGAATCCGCCGACTGTTGTGAGGCCTCGCTACACTCCAAACTAGAAGATGCTTTCGCCGCTACCTCCTTCTCTTGACGCCCCATCGCAATAGCGAACAGTCTTCTCTTTGAAAAATTTGACACTTGCGGAACGGGACTACCAAAACTATACTGCTACACTACAGCACAAGGAGACTTGCGATGGGTGGCACCTCTAAACTAACGTACTGCATTCCACTGTCCATGCTCCCTCTTTAGATGTGCTGTGTGAGTTGTGCTTACTGAGTCCTCAATGCAAGTGCTGGTGCGATTTAGCAGATGGTACAAATCACTCTACTAGTGGTGCTCATGTCAACGACGCGCCTTTCATGTAGGCCGCAAGGACTTAATCATGGTCGCGCATTCCTTCGTACTGCACGATGCTTTAGCTTTAACTATGAAAGGTAACAGAGGAATGCACAAAGCACACACACAAACACAAGGAATGCGTAGAAAGAGATATCTTTACTCAAGGGCTCCCCCGCTCTCGGGGAGGTGACTATTGAAATTTTAGAAAACCATGTGAGATAAAAAATAAGGTCAATTTAATTTGTTTAGGATAAAATTTATAATTTCATTAGATCTACTATAGCATTGGAAATATGTCCCCTACATGATTATATGTAAAATAGGGTGGTTGATAATTCTTCCATTTTAGTAATCAATAGAAAAAAAATAGGGTCATAGATATAGAATCCCTCTAAAAGTATGTAGTAGGATGAGTAGAATAATTATGGGTTTCACTACTTGGATGAAGAAGTGTGTAGCTTTTATCCAGAATTTAAGGAAACAAGTTTAGTACGGAGGGAAATGTCGTGGGATTTTTTTGGAGAAGGAATGGCATAGAACCTGACAACTTCTACCGTCACCTTCAAGTGCTTCGTGTGATTGGTTTTGTCACAACTTCAGTCCTCGATCGTCAAGCTTACGCTTTTTGTGAGCATTTTCTAGGGATTCTTTGATGCAGATTGATGTTGTAGAGTGACCACTTCCTTTGCAATTTTTTCCTTGTGTATTTAGTTTATGGTTTAGCTTTCACGGTTAATCTCTCCTTTCTTGGTTTTGTGATTAGGATTTTGCTCAAGTTTTGGTAAAGCAATTTTAGGGTAAGAATTGTTTCGGGTTTGAGTAAGCATAGACAGTTAGGTGAAGCGTGGAGTTTTGGTTTCGCAATGCTATAGTATTATGTTTACTATTTGGTACTTGTATGATTTATAAAAAAAATATTGTGCCAAAAATTAGCCTCTCTAAACAATTACAAATAAATATAGGGTGCTAAAAAATACGTCAAAGTAGCTTTTTATCTACAAATAGGGAGGGAAAAAATATTGAGAGGTGCATAAATATCCCCCTATTAAATACCCCATTATCGCACGTGGTTACAAAACACAAGGGAGTGTGATCCCCCCGAGCCCCCGCTTAAGTAGTGTACAAGTGACGTGCCCCTTGGCAACCCATATGGGATAACTCAATACTACAGGTTTCCAAAGTACCTGAAACCCCTTTGGCTTCTAGCAACACTATCCTTCATCTTCTACTTCAACACTCCCACTTTGCGTAGAGCCAAAGCCTTTAAGTCCATATGCCTTTACAAACCTTTCGTGTCGATCTCGTGCAAGTCCCTTTGTCAACACATCCGCCATCATGTGCCCGGTTGGACAATACTCCAATTGTGTAACTCCCATCTCCAACTTCTCCCGGATGAAGTGGTATTGCACATCAATGTGCTTTGTGCGTGAATGATGTCTCGGGTTCTTTGCAAGCAAAATGCTCCCTTGGTTGTCACACATGATTGTTGTAGCATCCCCTTGTGCACAACCCACATCCGCCATTAGTTGTCTCAACCAAATAGCCTCCTTCGTTGCGTGACTTGTCGCCATGTACTCCGCCTCCACGGTGGACGTGGCCGTAGTTTGTTGTCGCTTGCTGTTCCACGATACCGCGCCCGATCCAACCTTGAACATGTAGCCCATGGTAGATTTTCGATCGTCCATGTCTCCCGCGTAGTCCGCATCGCAATAACCGCTCAATACAATGTCAAAGCCACCAAGACATAGCTTCACATCAATCGTCTTCTTCAAGTAGCGCATGATCCTCTTTACCGCCGTCCAATGCTTGGAGCCTGGTCTTGCCATGTGTTGACTGACAACGCTAATTGGATAAGCAAGGTCCGGCCGTGTTGCAATCATTGCATACATCAACGACCCTACCGCTTGCTTGTATGGCACCTCCAACATCGATTGGGCCTCTGCTGCATACTCCTCTTCAGTGAGCTTCACGAGCTTAGAATTGACATCCAATGGTGTTGCAATGGGCTTGCAACCCTCCATCCCAAATCGCTTGAGCACATCCAACACGAATTTTCCTTGGCTCATTGTGATAGTGCGCATTGCCCTATCCCTCACAAACTCAACTCCAAGACAAAAATGCAACTCACCAAGGTCACTCATCTCATACTCCTTCTCAAGCATGGCCTTGAGCGCCTCCATTGAGCTCATGAGGCTCGCAAGAATGATCAAGTCATCAACATATATGATTACAATCACAACATGTTGACCCTCTTGCATGAAATACAAACTATGATCTGCAGTGCTTCTAGTGAACCAACTTTGCACAAGAAACGTGTCAATCTTTTGATACCACGCCCTCGGAGATTGCTTCAATCTATACAATGACTTTTTGAATTTGCAAATATAGTTCTCTTTACCTTCTTGCACAAATCCCTCGGGTTGCACCATGTAGATGTCCTCCTCCAAATCGCCGTTCAAGAACGCCGTCTTTACATCCATTTGATGGATTTCCAAATCCATGGCTGCCCCAATTGCAAGAATGCATCAAATTGTCGTGAACTTGGCTAGGGGAGCAAACGTCTCATGAAAATCCACGCCTTGAACTTGCGCAAACTCCTTGGCCACAAGTCTTGCCTTGTAGCGCACTACGTCACAGGAAGCATCTTTCTTTGTACGAAACACCCATTTGCAACCAATGGGGTTGCGACCCTTAGGAATGGGAGTCAATTCCCACGTCCCATTCGCAATCAACGACTCATACTCCTCTTGCTTAGCTTGCTTCCACTTGACAGCATCCTCACTTTGCAATGCTTCACGAATGGTCAATGGTCCATCCGATGACACGACATTCGCATGCTCGTCGTCACTTGGAGGGAAGATGTGAGTCTTCCACCACTCTCCGGGTGGCTTGCACTCTCTTTTGGGATACCGCTGATTCGTTGAAGAAGTGTTCTCTACTTGCACCTCCTTTTCGCCGTTGTTGGCGCTCAAACTCAATGGAGCCTTCAACTCGCCATCCTTCTCACCTCCATCTTCATTGCTAGCAGCAACGATGGGAGATTTGGAGGATGTGTCCACAATGACGTCTCCACATCTCCCACTTGGACCATCTTCCAAATGCGGCCCAACCGTCGTCTCCTCACAAAACGTGACATTGCGTGATCGAATGATTTTCTTTGTATCTACTAACAGCAAACCTGCAAGCGTTGGTACCTTCACAATATCCAAGAAACACACACTTTTCGGCCTTTGCGTCAAGTTTCGTCCTACGAGCATCCGGTACCTTTGCATATGCAATGCATCCAAAGATGCGCATGTGGGAAATATTAGGCCGCCTCCCACTCCACGCTTCCTCGGGTGTCATGTTTGCAACGGCACTTGTAGGGCACCGATTGCGAGTGTACACCGCATTCACCACCGCTTTCGCCCAAAGCTCCAACTTCAAGTTTTGAGCATGTAACATGCTCCTTGCCATCTCCACAATGGTTCGGTTGGCACGCTCAACAACTCCATTTTGTTGAGGGGTATACGGGGCCGATGTTTGGCGCGCAATGCCTTCTTTCTTCAAAAACTCATCAAACTTGTTGGACATGAATTCGTCGCCGTTGTCGGATCGAAACACCTAAATTTCCTTCTCAGATTGCTTCTCCACTAATGCCTTGAACTCCTTGAACTTGGCAAAGCACTCGCTCTTCGCCTTGATTGGATAGAGCCAAATCTTCCTTGAAAAGTCATCAATGAAGGTCACAAAGTACTTGCATCCCCCCATCGACGGAGTCTTCATTGGGCCACACACATCCGAATGAACAATTTCCAAAGGCTACGTAGCACGAGTTGCCACTTCACCCCCAAAAGGCAATCGTTGTTGCTTGCCCTCAATGCAACCTTCACAAGTGAATGAAGAAGAATCCACATGCGATTGGAGTAGGTCCATACCGCTTACCATGCCACGAAGAGTTTTGACACTCTTGATGTTCAAATGGCCGAGGCGACAATGCCACAACTCTAAATTGTCGTCCTTTGCGCTTGATTGCGCCAACGCCGCCGATTCACTCGTATGCACCTTCGAAAACGTAATGTGGTACAACCCGTCGATTTCTTCGATGATGGCCACTTTCTCTCGACTCGGTGACAACACAAAGCTTCCCGTATCACTAAACTCTACACGCAAGCTTTTGGCAACCAAATGCCTTACCGAAAGAAGGTTGGCTTTGAGTTTGGGAACGTGGAGGACATCTGTGATAGTGATTGTCTTCACACGACCCCCCACCTCGATGTCTACTACAATTTGGCCTTTGCCCACGGCCTCAAGTACCGTATCATCTCCCAAAATCACTCTCTTTGGCGAAATAAGATGATAGGAATGAAAAGAACTCCTTTCTGGTGTCATGTGAATCGAGGCACCCGAATCCACAATCCAATCGCTCACACTACCGTTGCATGATACGTGACTTGCCATGTTTGCGTATTCATAATCATCATCACTCATGCTTACGTCACAAGAGACATACCTTGTGGTGAAAGCATACTCATCATCTTTGTCGGTTGTCTTTGTATTGTTGGCACTCTCGCCCTTCTCATTGTACTTACGTTTGAAGCAATACTTTGCGAGGTGACCCTTCTTGCCACAGTAGAAGCATACCTTGTCGCTAGAGCTCCCACTACCTCCTTTCTTAGATTGCTTCGCTATAAGAGCCGCATTATCTCCACGAGACTCATTCTCCTTTCGCTGCGAGAGCTCGTGCAACAACCGCGACGTCACATAGTCCAATGTGAGTTCGGAAATGGGCCTCGTCTCTATAGCCACGATGAGATACTCAAATGAGGGTGGTAGACTTTCCAAGAGCGTCATCACGATGTCCCCATCCGAGATGGTCACGGCCGCACCGTTGAGTTGATCCGCAAGTGCCTTGACCTTGTTGATGTGCGCTAACATGTCGTCTTCTTCCTCCATCTTGATGGTGAAGAACTTGCGCCGCAAAAACAAAATGTTGGCCAAACTCTTCGCTTCATGAATGTTGCAAAGCTTGGCCCATGCTTCCGCAGATGTCTTGCAGGAACGAATGTGCGCGAGTTGCGAATCCGAGAGATTGAGGGCCAAAATCGCAAATGCCTTCTTCTCCCTCCTCATGTATGCTTTCATGACGCGAGGGTCCTCAGTAGACTAAGGAGGTTTCTCGCTTCCATCAACAATCTCCCACAAGTCCCTCTCGGCCATCACCATCTCCATTTTAAACTTCCACAAGTGGAAATTCACGCCATCGAACTTGTCCACTACTTTGGAACCCTCACTCTCAGAAGACGCCATGATGTATAATATGTCTTACCACTCAACCCTCAAACTCAACACCTTTGTGCTTCCAATGCCTCTTCGACAACCGTTAACCTCAAATCAGCACTTTTGTGCTCCCAATCACTCAATGCACGTAATTGACACCTTTGTGTCCCTTAATAGCACTAAATCAATGCTCATAGACTCAAACAAGCTCCTCAAAACCCGAATTGCATTGAAATTGCCTAAAACCGCACCTTTGTGCTCCCATGTGCATTCCACAAAAAACTTTTGAGCACTCCAAGGGCATGAAACACATGCAACACCTTGTCCCAAGTGCCCAACCGCTCAAATCAAATCGTAGACCCTTCCCTTAGAGCCTCAACACCTCACAAAACACTTGCAATTTCACAAGTGCATCAACTTGAACAAAACAATGTTCCGCTTACAAAAGGGTTTGGGAATCAAGAAAGAAGAGCACCAAAGGAAGAGGTTGACTACAAAGAGTGCTCCACTTGCAACTTCAGCCCGTACGCACCTCCAAAAGACAAGACTCCTCCAAAAAACTCAAATTGCTCCCAAAAGTTCCAAACCAACCCCTTCCGCAACGACCTCCAACAAAATGCTTCAATGCAATCCAACACTCACGCAACACACATGAGTGGGCCCATAACTTGTGAAAGGTAACAGAGGAATGCACAAAGCACACACACAAACACAAGGAATGCGTAGAAAGAGATATCTTTACTCAAGGGCTCCACCGCTTAAGTAGTGTACAGGTGACGTGCCCCTTGGCAACCCATATGGGATAACTCAATACTACAGGTTTCCAAAGTACCTGAAACCCCTTTGGCTTCTAGCAACACTATCCTTTATCTTCTACTTCAACATTAACTACAGATAATAGTTCTCATAACTACAAATTAATCTAGTTGTTCCTCTATTACTTTGTGTCTTCAAGCATGGAAGGGGGAAGGCGTGTTAAGGAGGGCGATTCTAGCTCTCATGACTCTGACTCTGGTAGGAAAGCACAACCCCAATATGTGTCAGTAGTGTACAATGGATGGACTTTGAATGATTATGGCCTTCCAAGGACATAGTACTGAAGCCGAAATTCAACCACGTTAGGGGAATCTAGTACGTCTAAACCACTAGCAGAATGTACGCCTTTGAGAGAATGAGAGCATTCCCAGTTTTCCATCGGGATTCCTCTATCAGCTTGCCCAATACTTTCAACACAAAACACTTCTCATTTTATTTAAGCCTGGTACATTTCGTTTAAACCTGGCGACATCATTCTATAAAAAATGATTTAAATTTGGCTTTCTCGTCAAAAAAAATTAGACTAGAGGCATGAAGCTGGATTGAAAGCATGAAGCAGAAAAAAAGCACATTGGGCCTTTTCTATGCTCATGTTCAAGTTGGGACTGCCGACAAGTGGCCACGACAAAAAATCCTAATAGTTCAGCATTGGTTCTCAGTCATCCCCTACACAGCCTGTCCTCATTGGCAGTGTATCTACTCAAGTACTCAAGAGTTAATATAAAAAGATCTTAAGAGGTCTGTAAGGTGCATGCCTCTTATGGGATTCATTGCTCCTAATCAAATTTCAATTAATGATTCACCACACCAATCAGTTTTAGGAAAAGTGACGTATTGCAATAAGGCAATCTCATGGATATTTCAGGGACAACATTAAAGTATATTTCAATAATAGTATTTTCCACTAAATATTAACATCAAATCCATTGTCACATGATTCATCACTTGTAACAGTGGTTACGAATCTTAAATTATTTAATATTCATTGCTTATTATTTTCTAAATCGTAAAGATATACATTTGTTGCATGCTCTTCAAATTTCAAAATAAGTCATACGGTATTTATTGAATATAGAAGTATTTAACGCATATATTTTTTGTTGTACAGCACGATTAAAGATGCATTTGGTCAAACGTTAACTTATATAATTACTTATGCGGTCACTTTCAATTTCATGTCTGTAGGGCTCAATTTCATTTGGATCATGTACAATACTAAAATAATATTACATTATTGAATCATAGGCCAGTGGCATTTCACTTCAGTTCACACTAAGTATTTACAATTATCTTTTGTGCGTAAATGATTACATCAATACTAAATAGAATGAAAAAGTCGATTTAGGCTAATAGCATCCAGGACACCTTTGTTGGGCAAATTATCGCCAGATTGCACTATAAAAAAAATCTAGCTAAAAATGACCAGAAACCATGAACTTTTTTTCCGGAAAACACGCTAATTAGAAAAATATCCCAGATGATGTCGCCAGATTGTGAACATGAATATGAATATGAATATCTTCAGTCCAATATGGGGATGAATATTGAAATATGGAGGGCTCACGACTATAACATTTTATATCGCCACGTTGGCACTTAAAGAAAAATAAAATAAAAAATATTCTAATAACTTCCAAAAAACTTCTAAGAATTGCAAGTCAACCATATATTCAAACTGAAGGTATAATTGTAATTCAAGGGATAATTGTATCTTTCCTGCATTTTTTAAAAGATTGGCTATATTAGTTATAAAATAATTACTATCTTTGGCTTAGCTATGTAAGCAATGACGCACGATAAGGAAATGCACAAACAATATTTGCTAGGGGCCATTAACTCCTAAGTGCCCAAGGGTTTTCTTGAAATGTTAGATGTGTTATAATGTCCATCTTACTCAACTTTTATGAGCTTCAATTTTTTAACATGTGTAGAACACAACAATAAGACAACATCCATACGGTTAAATTTTGGAAAAATGCTATGAATCATTTAATAATCAATTTATAAGAATTTTCTTTGAAAATTCATGAAAACTACATGTTTAGTCATTTTGACTTGGAATCAAGTATGATAGGTCAAAAACATTGGTTTTATATGGTGGTTACCTTGTTCATGTTAGAACTAATCTCATTTGGTAGAAAATTTAAAGATTCCATTATGGGCAGATTTTCAAAATTGTGACAATTTGAGATGCTGTCACTTCGAGGGCTCTAAAGGAAAATCAGTAAAAGTTTTTTCAAAATTTCTTTTTGAAAACGTTGTTTAGTTTCAATATCTACAAGCAAAAAAAATGAAACTCAAGAATTGTTATTTTTGCAAAAGTTATGGACGTTTGAAGTGGGCTAAACTTTTTTTAAACTCTAAAATTTTTGAGCGACCATATATGGTCGATTAGGCAATTAGGGGTTAATAGAGTCCACTGATGACGGTCAGTTATAAACTCAACGACGGCAATGATTTGCTAAATCATGGAGAACACAAACGGCGAACGGCACAGGGCCACCATAGTATAAATCACATTACTTCATATACTAATTTTATTGAGACTAATGAATATGTATATATATATATATATATATATATATATATATATATATATATATATATATATATATATATATATATATATATATATATATATATATATATATATATATATATATATATATATATATATATATATATATATATATATATATATATATTACTTTAGACTAGTATGAATTTGAGTTGGTTCAGACTAATCATATATTTGTATCATATAATTGTATCAAATATGTGTATTTGAACTAATGTGATACATATTTAGTACTCCCTCTATCCCATAAAAAAACCATGTTTTCACTAATGTCTATCAGGATTGAGCTTTGTTTTCACTAAATTCAATAAATTAAACTTAGTCCTGTGATACAGAGGTAGTATGATGACTATGGTGCAAATACATGGATTAAGTTAGTATTAAAAAGAGTATTTTGACAGGCTAGAAAGTGTCCTAAGCATGACCAATATCCATATACCTGAGCATGATCTAAATCCCTAAATGCCCACTACCCTCTCCAGATTGAGCAAATGGGCTGTTATACATATCTTATTAAATTAAATATCAACTAATCGTTACATATTTCTTATAAAGCAATGACATAATAACAATAGTAGTAGCCGTATATTAGTTCATATACAATGTATATAATATTCCATTTTAGAATAACAAAATATACAACTACGCATTTAACATACATATTAGTCTCATGCCTTACCTAGTATATGAAGTCATATGACTAGTATCTGTACAACTAGTGTAGAAGTAATATATACATATATGTATATATAAATGTCTATATATATATACACACAGATATCTATATCTATATATATACATACATACATGCACACGTATGCACATATACATATGTATATGTATGTGTGTATGTATGTATGTATATATAAATATATTAGTTCATACTAATATATATCTAATTTTCATACCTTATGATACATATAGGCTAGGATTACTAACCATTATCAGTTATTTTATAGTATAATATCAATAGCCGTATATTAGATTTTTATATATTTATATATTTATATATTAATATATATATATTAATATATATATATATATATATGTATATATATATGTATGAATGTGTACAAATATATGTATATATGTGTATATATATAGATATGTATATATATGTATATATATACATATATACATATTTTAGTGTGCTCTAATATACATATTGTTAGTCACATCTAATATTAGTATTATGAAGTACAACTAATATAGAACTAATGTACATACATGTATATACATATATATATACACATACACTCGCATGTGTATATCTATAAATGTGTGTATCCTCTGTGTGAACTAGTATTTGAACTAGATGGAAAGAATTCATAAATAAAACAAATATCGACATTTATGACATTGATATGCATATTCGTCTCAAGTAATATTAGTATATATGAAGAAATATAACTACTATGCGTTGTAACCTAGTGTGTATATATATATACATATATATATATATATATATAGGTAGTTAGTTCTTTCTTAACCCCTAAATGCCCGCACTCCTCTCCAAATTGGGAAACGGGTAGTTTTGCAAAAGTGCATTATGACATGCACTTTAGAGGGATATTTTGGACTTAATGTATGAATAAAAGCTATGCACTATAAATTTTAGATTTTATCCATATGGTTAGTATTAGAACACGATACTGGATGACATTCGTCCGACCTTCATGTGGATGACAAAGTTGTATCATTCATCCAACATCTATGCTTCTTTGCGAAGCTTCTGTACAAACTTGCTTCTATAAATAGAACCAGGCTGTCTTTCGCTTGGCTAGTTGTCATGCTTCAGTTACGATTAGTCTCACTTGAGTTAACTTGCTGTTGATTAATCTAATAGGTTATGGGCCTCATAAACCAACGCTCTCGTTGCTATCGTTGCATTTGCTTCTCTTGCTGTTCTGTCTGCTCTTGCTCGTTTCAGTAAATCATGCTGCATGCAAAATCATGAGTTTTTGATTCTTGATTCGTACATCTTTCTCTCTATTTTCTCTTGTTGATCTGTCGTTTTTGATCTGTCATTACAATCACTCTCTCTGTCGTTTTCTATCCCGCCGTTCTCTATTCAGTTTTCAATTTTCTTGCCTCTAGACTTACTGCACTATTCTCTGAATAATACAATTTTTGCTATAACCTCGTTTTATCTCCCAAAAAGTTCCAGTTATCGATTCTGTCGCTCTTTACTCCGATTCACTGCGCTATTTCTTGTTATACCGACTTAGTGCACCATGGTCCTAATCTCTGATTCTCAAGTCGATCCTAACTCGACTAGTCCAGCTGCTTCTGCTAACTACGCTCCAGTCGAAAATCTTGCTGCTACGCTCGATGGTATTCCTCTTGATAACGCTCCAGTCACACTGTCTCCGTTCACCGGGGAGGACTTCAATCTTTGGAAATTCCAAATTCAATGCATCTTCCGCTCTCGCGATTTGCTTGATCTAGCTGATGGCACCGAGCGATACAACTTCGAAGCAGATCTCCGAACACGTCGATGTTGAATAGATGAGACTAGTCAAGCTTTTAAAAGCTTGACAGTCTGACAACGACCTCGAGACAATCAACCTGACACGGAGGATACGTTACCAGAAGTATATCGACGGTTGCCACATCTAAGGCGTATCCTGCCTTCTATATCTCTCGTGATATGGTGTAGTTAATCAGCTGGAGCTTACATGCTTCAGGCACTCTCCAGAAGTGCATTAGCTTAGTATATAACCAGGCTTAGTGATCTGAATTTTTCATTTGACTTTTTAGGCTCCTCGAATATACTTTACTTCATGGTATCAGAGCAGGTTCAGGAGAATAGCAGATCTATTACAAAGCAAGTAGTGACTTGTCTTAGTTGAATAGAGCTATAGTCTAGTAGAAAGCAGATCAACAGGAGTCAAGATGGCACTCAGAGAGTTGTCCATAGGAGAGGCCTCCAAACTTGAAGGAAACCCAAACTATAGCGTCTGGAGTTTCAAACTCAAAAATATGATGAATAGGGAGGATGTGTGGAAGTTGATTGATCCCCCTGCAGGAACGGTGGCACCTACTGATCCTGACGAATTGGCGGCACTTCAAGTGCAGAAGAGCAAAGCTCTCTCGATGATCGCACTTACCGTGAGGGATAACGTTATTCCCTACATTGTAGATATCACGGATCCTGTTGAGTGTTGGAACGTGCTGAAGAGCCTTTACGCCAACAACACTAACTCATGCAAACTCATGCTTAGGCGAAAGCTCACCAACCTGAGACTCGATGAAGGCGGTTCAATGAGCGAGTTTCTGCAGTGCCTCAAGGCACTCATTAACGAGTTCGCCTGCATTGGTGAAGCACTGACAGATGACGAGGTGGTCGAGCATGCTCTAATGGCTCTCCCCGAAAGCTTTGAGAGCCTTGTCAACACTTTAATGTACAGACCGACACTACCGTCTATCACTGAGCTTACTAGGATACTTATGCAAGAGGAGATCAGGCGCGAAATTCGCAGCAGCAAGCGAGGCGACAGTGAAGCTCTGCTAACGAAGAGCACCACCAGACCAAATCTCACCAGTTGAAGACCACCTGGAGGAGACGAGACTCGGCTGAAGATCAAGAAGCAAGGAGGTGAATGTCACTATTGCGGCGGACGAGACCACTGGTTACGAAACTGTAAAGAGCTGGCAGCCGACATTAAAAAGAGGAAGGAGAATCGACGGACCAGCATCAATTTCGTTGACAACTTCAAGGGAGAAGATTCCGGGGAGGATGACGTCATCGAACCCGATGGAGACTTTGCAGTTAATCTGAGTGAGCTCAACCTCATGGACAACAGCCAAGACGACTGGTACGTGGATAGTGGTGCCTCAAGGCACGTCACCGAGTCAAAGAATCTTCTCAGAAACGTAGAACTAGGAAGCAGCTCTAGGATAAGTACCGCAGGTGGAGAAAAGTTGTATGTAGCAGGAAAAGGCACTGCTGAAATCCCAACCACTTATGGAGAAATAAAATTCGATAATGTCCTTTATGTCCCGGGTGTCACAAAGAATCTTCTATCTGTTGGAACTATTACTGATGGGAGTAGCAAACTGAAACTACTTTTCGATTCAGACAAAGTGTGGGTCCTTAAAAATTTTCCTTCTCCGGAATCTAGATTTGTTGTCACCACAGGGAACAGGGATAGGCGGAATGGAATCTATAAATTTAGACCTCCCAACGAGTCTTTAAATAGCATCACAGACGAACAAGAGAACCAGGTCTTACAAACTTGGCACAATAGATTAGGTCATGCTAGTTGGCAAACCCTTGTCTTCATGTCCCAAAAAATCCAAGTAGAAGGTTTACCCAAGCTTCACCTGCCCCCAGAACCACTCCACTGCAACTCCTGTAATCTAGGAAAGCAGTGTAGAACCAAGGTCATGAAGAAGGAGCTATCTTCCAGTTGCCACGTCCCAACCGAAGTGCCATTGTCTTGCACTACTAGGCCCCTGGAGTTGGTCCACTCCGACCTGTGCGGACCCATGCAAGAACAGTCCCTCGCAGGTTCAAGGTATTTTCTCACCATCACGGATGATTTCAGTCGCTTCTCATGGGTGTATTTTTTGAAGAACAAGGCCGAGACATTGTCAAAATTTTGGGCCTTTAAAACCATGATTGAACTCCAGACCGATTATCGCATCAAAGCTATTCGTTCTGACCGTGGCGGAGAGTACGTTTCTCGTGATTTTCAAATCTTCTGTGACGAAACAGGACTAGTTCGACAATTCTCCCAGGCTCGAACGCCTCACCAAAACGGCGTGGCCGAGAGAAAGAATCGGAGTCTGTTAGACAAGGCAAGATGTATGTTGTTCGACAGTAACGCTCCAGCCTGCTTATGGACAGAAGCTATCTCCACGGCAAACTATTTAATCAACCGCACTTCAAGCAGAGCTAATGCAGGCGACACCCCCTACGGCAAATTTTTTGGCTCCAAACCAACAGTAAGCCACTTACGGACTTTTGGCTGCAGATCATTTGTCCTTGATACTACTCCCGCGCGAAGAAAGTGGGATCCGTGAGCTACAGCCTGCGTGTTTCTTGGATATGATTCCACCTCCACCGGCTTGCGAAATTACAACCCAGCTACTCAACAGGTACTAATTTCTAAGGATGTTCGATTTGATGAGAATTGTTTTCCGTATATTTCTTCTTCCAGTACCGGTTATTCCAAATCCCAGCCACATTTTCTGACACCCGAACAAGCCTCCGAGCCCGGTGACTCCCAGTCTTTCCCAGACGAGTTAGTTCCAGTGAACCCGAGGTCCTCTGTTCCCCACGTGGACCGGTCCACTTCACCAGCACTCGAAGATCAGCAAGAAAGCACAAGTCCAAGGATGCTCGACCAGGCGATCCCTGATTCCAGGTCTAACCCTGTGTCTCCACGACCTACCTCCAGCCCCATCCAGGTCGATGACTTCTCGGTCCAACTTCCTCTTGCTCCGGATACCTCTCATCATGCTACAATCCCTTTGCATACATATCACCGCCGAGTTAGAGCCCAGAGTCCTACTCGTCCAGTTTCTGATTCACTTTTAACCCGCAGTGGTCGCTCTAGCAAAATTCCAACCAAGCTGCGTGATTTCTACCTTCACGCTGCTGAATTGTCTCCTCAGATTCCTCTGCCAAGTAGCCCAGAAGCCGCCCTGAATCACTCAGGCTGGCGCACTGCTATGCAAGATGAATTAGACTCTATCTACAGGAATGATACTTGGGACGTAGTACCTCTTCCCCCAGGCCGTAAGCCCATCTCTACAAAATGGGTCTACAAAGTAAAAACCCATGCTGACGGTACAGTGGCAAAGCTAAAAGCCCGTTTAGTTGCCCGTGGCTTCCAGCAAAAAGCGGGCCAAGACTACACTGAGACGTTCGCCCCAGTGGTCAAATGGAACACTTTACGGAGAATTGTCGCGCTTGCCAAGCACCATGGCTGGCAAATTTTTCACATGGATGTCAAGACCGCGTTTTTGCACGGAGAAATCCAAGAGGAGATTTTTGTCACCCCTCCCCCGGGCTTTGACCTCTCTCCCCATGAGAACCATGTCTGCAAACTCAAAAAGGCTTTGTACGGCCTTAAACAAGCGCCCAGAGCCTGGTATAACCGTTTTGATACCTTTCTACTTAGCCTCGGCTTATCCAAGTCATCAGCCGATCCAAACCTGTATTGTCACATTTCCAACGCCAAGGTCACTACGCTGCTCTTGTATGTGGACGACGTATATGTTAGAGGGAATGATCCCGCCCAGATTGCCTTGATTCAAGCTGCAGTCACTCAGGAATTTGACATTTCGGACCTAGGTCAGTTATCGTTCTCTCTCGGCATTGAATTTCTGTTCCAGCCCTCAGGCATACTCTTGACCCAACGCCAATATATACAAGACATGCTTTTGGAGTTCGGATTGGCGGACTGTCGTCCAATAACTACCCCGATGGTGGAAAAGCAGAAGCTCGACCTTGTGATGGACTCTCCGCCCACTGATTCCGTGGTTTACCAGCGAATGGTGGGTAAGCTCATCTTTCTCACTCACACGCGTCCTGACATTTCATATGCCGTTAGTATTCTCAGTCGATTCATGACCAAGCCTCTTGCCATTCATGCGCAAGCTGTCAAACATCTCTATAGATATCTTCGTGGCACGACCAATTTAGCCCTGCAGTATCAGCGAGGGGGGGAAAATAGACTTTGTGGCTTCACTGATTCTGACTGGGCAGGAGACACTTTAGATAGAAAATCAACTACCGGTTATGTGTTTATGCTAGGAAACAGTCCCATTACGTGGAATAGTAGAAAGCAACCTACGGTTGCACTATCCTCAACAGAAGCCGAGTATATGTCCATCACCGAGGGCGCTAAGGAAGCCATATGGCTGAGGAGATTATTCAGTGAACTCAACTTTCAAAGTTCCCAAAGTTCCACGCCTATTTTCGGGGATAACCAAGGGAGCATTAATCTTGCTCATAACCCAGTTTACCACGGCCGCACCAAGCATATCGAAGTGAGACATCACTTTATACGCGAAAAAATAGCATCTGGAGAAATCCAACTAGAATACATACCAACAGTGGGCCAAATAGCCGATATTTTCACAAAAGCTTTAGGAAGAATAGTTTTTGTAAGGTTAAGGAACAAGCTTGGATTAGTCCAAATAGACCATCCATAGATTTAATTACAAGCCATAATACTCAGGATTATCCATTACATCTGGAGGGCAACCTTCTACAGTCACATAGAAAGGCAGCCTTCTCTCTCCTAACCTAGCATATCTCACTCTATACTCAATGTCTTCCATACTTTCCGCCACTAACACTCTAAAATTAGCTAACTCATCCTGGTAACGTTCAGTCATAGATATCACTGCTTCTCTACTTAGAACAGTACTTTTGTAGGATCCTGGTCTGTCCAGTTGTAGAAACTTCAGGGTACTCCATTCCACAGTCGTATCCATAAAGTGACGCCATGACAAGTTCACACTGCGGAGCTGAAGAAGGAACGGCACCAAGGGAGGATTTACCAAGTGGGGCCAAACATGGTCCTGCACTATTATGTTCGGCAGGGAGGGTATGAGACTGCTGCTGGAGTCAGTCAAGGTACACGACTCAGCTGTAGGGACACCAACTTGATCATCATCAAGAGGAGTATCAACACAGTCATCATCACCATCAGGACTCACTGAAGACTCAGCCACATCGTCAACTAGAGAATCGAAGAGCCATTCCTCGAGAAGGCTCAGTGCAGCACCCGAAACCCTCTGAAGTAGCAAGGCTAACAGCCAAAGCAAAAGAAGAGAAATCTGCCACAACGACAGATCTCTCGCCACAGATTCACAGAAGTTTCTCACAAAGTGGCGACGAGGGACAGCCATTTCATCTATCAAGCAAGCGCTCAGGAGAAGAAGAATCTTCCTGGAGCGAGGGAGGGTGTTGAATAGATGAGACTAGTCAAGCTTTTAAAAGCTTGACAGTCTGACAACGACTTCGAGACAATCAACCTGACACGGAGGATACGTTACCAGAAGTATATCGACGGTTGCCACATCTAAGGCGTATCCTGCCTAATATATCTCTCGTGATATGGTGTAGTTAATCAGCCGGAGCTTACATGCTTCAGGCACTCTCCAGAAGTGCATTAGCTTAGTATATAACCAGGCTTAGTGATCTGAATTTTTCATCTGACTTTTTAGGCTCCTCAAATATACTTTACTTCAGTCGATACTGGAAACGTCGGGATCAACAAGCCATGGACATACTTGTCCAGACAATGGATCGCAGCCTCGTCCGTCCGTTGCTAGGTGCAACTTCAGCACACCAGATGTGGAGCGGTTTGCAACTCCACTATGATAAGCGTGCGATCAGCTCTGTGCACAACCTGCAGAAACGCTTTTTCAACCTCAAGTCTGCTGCAACGAAAGGCATCCGTGCTTTTCTATCGGATCTAAACGATATCAACAGCGAGTTACGAGACATGGATTCTGAGAAGGTCTTCGACGACGACGCTGTCATCTCCAAAGTAATCTCGAGCCTTCCTCAAGACTTTAACGCTTTCACCACCGCTTGGGAGTTAACATCTCCTGTCCACAAAACTTTGGCAAATCTTTCTGTAGGACTTGTGAAAGAAGAAGTCAAGCTCAAAACCGCCGCTACCTCTTCAGTCGACGTTACTAAAGCGTTCTATAGCAATTCCAAGAGCAACGCACATCAGCGTCATGTACCTGGCTCAAGTGGGAGCAGTGTGACATCTACAAGCGCTCACCACTGCAGTGGGAGCTCGTGCTTGCACCCGATGCACAAGCCTTCTCTCTCTATCACTGGATCATCAAGTCGATCTTCACCTGCCTCTGTCACTACGTCTCTCACTCCCGAACAACGCCAAGCTAGACAGAAGTATTTTGATGAGTTAAAGAAGACCACAGCCGGCCACCGGCAAGGCGAATGCCCTGACCTCACTAAAGCAGAGCGCCTCGAATTTCGGCGCAATCGACGTAATCGATCAAACTTTGCGGCTCCTGCCTCACGCAGTTTTCCTGCTATCGAAACATCTTCAGAACTTCCCGATCACAAAGTAATGCACACTGGCTTCATGGCGTTCGAGCAGTCCGAATACTTGGACTCCACATCGGAATCCAACTTGGCGACATATTCTCAAAATCAAATCTGGTACGCTGATAGTGCAGCTTCTAGTCATATGACTAGCCATAGTGACTAGTCTGCAAGTTACTCTGCTTTTCTTGAGCGCTACTGGCCAATCCAGGCCATTGCACCCGAACCTTTGTACGCAGCTGGCATTGGCACGATTGCTATTGAACAACTTATCAACGGCCGATGGCAACCAGGATATATTGAGAGTGTTCTTTATGTCCCTCACATCGAAAGCAATCTGTTCTCCATCACCAAAGCAGCCAAGAAAGAATTCCTAACAATTTTCTCTTCGCATGGTTGCATCATGACATCGAACGGCGTTACTGTTCTCCAAAGCACACTTCAGAATAATCTCTATGAGCTACAACTGCGAGTAGTCTCTCTACCTACCGATAATGCTCTTGTTGCTGCCTCTTTCCGTCCAGCCACAACCGCCGAAGCTCGACAGTCACTAAAAGTATGGCACGCTTGCCTATGCCACATCAACATTGCCTCGATCAAACAACTAGTTCGCAAAGAACTTGCAGATGGCATTGAACTCCTTCATGACAATACAACAGATAACTTTTGTGAGGGCTGCTGCTATGGCAAACAACATCACACACCATTTCCTGTCAATCCCGTCAAAAACATTGCCGCAACTCTATGCGATCTCTTACATGCTCACATCATGGGACCAATGGATACCAAATCCATTGGTGGGGCTTTTTATTGTCTCAATATCAAAGACGACGCTACGGGCTATCGTATGGCATTTTGTCTTAAGCACAAATCCGACGCCCCGTCTGCCTTACAGCAAGCTTGTCGACAAGTACTCCGCGACACTGGATACAATGTACGAGTGCTACAAACAAATCGCAATCGTACATTGTATTTATTCTATGTGGAGAATTCCTCAGCAAGCAAGCAAAAAAGTTCTTCAATGAAAACCTAATTCGTCAAGAATTAACGACACCATACACTCCGGAGCAGAACAGTGCAGCTGAATGCGAAAACTGCACCACAATGGAACTCGTTTGCAGTATGCTTCATTCTCGCAATGTCCCTGCGAAATTCTGGGCAGAAGCGGTATAAACTGCAATCTACGTTCTTAATCGAACAACGTCCTTTACCAAACCAAATGCAACACCATATGAAGCTTGGTGGGGCATAAAGCCGTCTCTCAATCACCTCCGCATCTTTAGATGCTCGGCGTTCATTCATGCCGAAAAGCACACTCGCACGAAGCTATAGCCAAATAGTCGCCCCGGCATGTTCGTTGGTTATTCAGATGAATCAAAAGCCTATCGCGTTTGGGATTTCACTAAAGACAAGATCATCATTATGAGGGACGTCATCTGCAACGAGCATGAACCCTTGTTGTTTCCATCCCAGGCAAGCACTACAGCTCAACGCCCTGTCACAGTTGTTTTTAATCCTAGATCTCCATCCTTCATACCTCAACCCTCAACGGTACAACCTCTTCAGCCTCTATCCAGCCTACCATCTCTCCAGCCATCTCTCCAACCTGAAGCTTCAAACAAACCTACCTTACCATCTCTCCAGCCTGCAGCTTCAACTAAACCTGCCCTACTGTCTAAAACCATACCTACCTCTCTGCCTGTAGAAAACAACACCATCAATACCTTACATCATGACGACGATCCCTTAGATCGCCTCGGCCTTCACTATAAATCTGATAGTTCATCCTGTTCCTCCCGACAATCAAAACCACCTAATAGATATGGCAATTGGGCTTACCTGACTCAACTAGCTGCCGCTAATGAGATTTTCCTTGAGCCGGGCAACATCACCAAGGCACTGTCATCCCCCAAAGCCAACAAATGGATCGAAGCCATGAACAAAGAATATGCCTCACTCATACAGAATGACACATGGGAAATCGTGGATCTCCCTCCCAACCGCAAGCCTATCAGTTGCAAGTGGACATATAAGCTAAAATTTGACTCTCAGGGCAACATTGATAGATATAAATCAAGACTCGTTGCTCGTGGCTTCACACAACGATACGGAATAGATTTTACAAAAACATTCAGCCCGGTTGCTAAGTTCGACTCAATGCGTACCCTACTTTCAATCGTTGCAGTGGATGACCTAGATATGATACAATTTGACGTGCGTACGGCTTTCTTGCATGGTGAGATCGAAGAGGAAATGTACATGATCCAACCTCCATACTACGAGGACAACAACAATCCTCAACGCATCTGCTGATTAAAGAAATCGATTTTTGGCCTGCGTCAAGCGTCCCGAGTATGGAATCGCAGGTTCCATCAGTTTCTTATGAAACATAACTTACAATCAACAGATGCAGATCCTTGTATTTACGTTTCAACCACAAAACCTGTTATTCTACTTGCAATCTTTGTGGATGATGGTCTGATGGCAGCCAAAAGCAGGAGCTCTTTATCTGTGATACTGGACAAAATGAACGACGTATTCAAAGTTTGACAAACTGAACCACACCGTGGGACAACACATCACTCGAAATCGACCCATGCGATCTATATTCCTAGATCAGACACGATACGTGGATCGCCTGCTCAAGAGGTACGGCTATACAAACCTTCATCCCGTTCAAGTGCCAGCAGATCCTAATTTGAAGCTTTACATTGGAATGGACCACGACATACAAGAAAACCAAGAATCGGAGTTCCCCTACAAACAGCTACTGGGCAACGTCGCTTTTGTTGCTTTGGGGACACGTCCAGATATCGCATACGCGGTTAGCAACTGTGCCCGCTTCAATCACTGCTACACCAGATCGCACTGTACAACTCTCAAGAAAGTCATCTACTATCTCAAAGCAACAAAAGATTATGGCATCAGTTTTTGTTCCAGTGCTTCACCCCACATTCTGCAAGCCTGTTGTGATGCAGACTATGGGCAAGACACTGGAAGCTTTCGAGAGTTTAGCCCCCGGGGCTAAATTGGCTTGGGGGGGCTAAACCACCCCAGTTTAGCCCCGGCTAAACCCGAATCTTCCATTTTAGCCCCGGCTAATTTGTGTTTTAGCCCCAGCTAATGGTACAAAAAGGGGGCTAAAATGAGGGCTAATGGTACAAAAATTTAGCCCCCCCCCAATTTTTCACATAGTGCTAAGGGGGGCTAAAGAGGGGGCTAAACCACCCCAGTTTAGCCCCGGCTAAACCAGTCAAAGTTTCCAGTGAGATCTCGACAACAGAAAGTCTAGATCAGGCATTGTCCTCACTATCAACAATGGACCGATCGCATGGCTTAGCAGAAAACAAGCGCGCACGGCATCATCGACTACAGAAGCGGAGTACCTTGCTGCTCACATGGCCACCAAGGAGATCCTCTAGACCCGTCGACTACTTGCAGGGCTGGGATATCCACAACGCAACCCGACTCCTCTGCTGTCAGACAATCAATCTGCGATCCGCCTCATCCTCAACCCCGAGTATTACTAAAAGACAAAACATATCGACATTCAGTATCACGTTATACGTGAGCACCAGTCCAACGGAGACATCTTAGTATCTTACGTACCGACCAAAGATCAGACCTCAGACATCTTCACCAAAGCTCTCTCTTCAACGCGCTTCTTTCAGCTTCGTGAGCAACTTGGCGTTCATCGTCTCCTCACTTCAGCTTGACAGATCCATCATCCATCGACTGCTCTCTCCCTCATGGTTGCACTCTGAAGTGGGAGTCAGATAAACTTTGTCATTGTGCATATGAGGTCGTGGGAGTATTAGAACACGATACTGGATGACATTCGTCCGACCTTCATGTGGATGACAAAGTTGTATCATTCATCCAACATCTGCGCTTCTTCGCGAAAGGTACGTTCGCACCTGGTGTTAGTGCGAGATAAGACCGCCGGTCTTACAGCATTATTCTGGAGCGTGTTCAGACTATCGGTTGTTTGGGAATGCCGAACCTACGTGGCCGCGGACGTGGAGTGAAGATAAGACCGCCATTAGCGAAAAAGCAGTTATTAATTTTGAGAAAATTTCGGCCCTAGTGGGAGCTGATACGTAAAGACAGATCTTCCGATTTTGTACATTCCGAAGACGTAGGAGCGGTTCTACGTAATGGGGCTGCGCGTGGCACATTACCAAAGAGCGCGGGTAGATAACATGAGAGATTTGCTGCTATTTCCGCGCAATTCCACGGCGTTTTTTGAGCACAGACCCAGCGGCTCCGAGTTGTGGACCCGGGTACATTGCTAGACGGAACAGTACAAATTCATGGTCGAGTACCTCACCTGATCATACGACGAGTCGTCGCCTCTGCAACAGCGCCGCTTCCAATTCAGGTACGTCCCTGCACAATTGAAATTGTGAATGTCATGATTTTTTTTTTCCCTTCAAGTTCTGAGTGTTCAATACTATCGTTCATGAGTCCTCCAGCAGTTAGAAAAAACAGCGTCATTGCTGTATGACGCATTCGTTCTTGATTTACAATCTGTATGTGTTTATAATCGGTGGATGACACGCACAGTATCCATGCACTTCACGTCTCCCCTCGATTTAAACTGCCAGACTCTTTAGACGCTCATTTGGTTTTCTTTTTTGAAATTCTACTTCTACTGTATTACCGTGCTCTGTTTAACCCCTAAACGTCCACGCATCCAGTTATTGGATGTTTGATGCACTCCACTTGTCAAATCTTAAAAATTTCATGTATTGAGTAAATTATTTCTTTTGCAAGCTTTGTAGCTCAAGCTCTAAATACACTACATGGGATGTTTACTTTTCGAATTTCAAAATTTAACTAGTTTTTTCTTTATCGAAAACATATCAATGATATCATATGATTCTCCATTGTGATTTGCATCTCATCCAAAAATTAATCAATTCTTTGAAGTCCTTTTTGTAATTAAAATGAATTTGTGAAGCATTTGACTTAAAAAATTGTAAAAAAGTCATGTTAAATCAAAAAAATCTGAAAATTTCAGGACTTACAGGAAACACTTAATTTCATGCATGAAAATATTACAAAATGTACTTTGATTATTCTTCACGGCTTAATTCTGTATAATTCTATAGTTTGACTTTTCCAGAAAGGACTGGTACGTTTAAGGGTTAAAATGTATGATAGAAATGCCTTGTACACCTTTGAAATGCTATGTTCGAACCAAGTGGGCTGTACATTGTGCCGTTCAGCACTGTTCAGTAACATCGCAGAGTTTGTTCTTCACAGAACTGGACCCTTTTCTTGATTCACAGAACTGGACCCTACTTAAATTGCACAGAACTAGACCTTCTAACGTTTGATGGCTCTGTTCTATAAACATTCATGTTCTAACGTTGATGTACTATGTAGCATTGGTTTCACATATTAACAAGAAGGCACAAGGTTAATGATAAGAATGGTTGGATTATTCTGAATTTTTTAAATTTTAATATATCACATGTCTGTAGATTTGTACGTCTATGCTAAACAGAGAAATGGATATGTTTTGGAATTCACAGAGTACTTATCTTTGCCATGGAGCATTGTGATGAATCGCAAAGGTTTGGTGGCCCGATACGACCCACTGCCCGTCCTGCTGAAGGTACGAATTTTTTCCCAATCCTTGAATTTCTATTGACATTGTCATTTGCATTAAAGTTTTGAGGAAATGGGACCTGCACAGCACAAAACAACTCTCCGATGCCTCAATGAGAATCTCAAAAAAAAAATTCTATCATTCTAACAATGTCATTGTATGTCAGGTTTCCTGCAACAGCCCACTTTCGCACAGACAAGGCCTGCATTTCATGCAGCAGGTCTATCAGTTTTGCCACGTGCGCCGCCATCAATCGCTCCTCCTGCAAGCGCCCCCAGTCGACCAAAGCGGGCGCGAAAGGATAGAGGGCCCAATTGGAGTCCGCAAGAAATTGCTGCACTTATCGCAGCAAAGCGGGAGATGTATCTCCAAGAGTTGGACACCGTCGACGGTCGAGATCTGATGACCCCAGAAACCAGCAAATGGATACGGGTCTCACAGTTTGTGAATAGTGCAGGTTTTTTGGCAATTGTACGTGACGGTCCCGCGTGCAGGACGAAGTGGAACCAGTTAGTACCTGAGTACAAGCGCATCGCGGATTACTTAAGCAGAACGGGGCGGAATGTACCTGACTATTGGGATTTAAGTGCTGCTGAGCGGAAAGCTGAGGGGCTTCCACGGGTGTTTGCACAAGACGTCTACGAAGCGATTCACGAGTGGTTTGGAACTAGGCCAATGATTCAGCCACCACATATGCGAGACACGTTAGCGCCAAACGACAGTAACTATCGGCCTCCAGTTTCGCAGTCTCAGCAGGAGTTTGAAGGTGAGAGTGAACCTGACACAGAAGACCCTATGGACTTCCCACCTCCAGATAATTTGCAGGCAACCGATGATACTACACCACCGCGTTCGCCACGTGCCGCGTTCTCCACTCTTTCGCGCACTGCTGGTCCGAGTGAGCATGTTGGAACGCCAAGCTCTAGGCCCTACAACGGCCTCCCACCAGGTATAACACCGCACTACATCAGTTCCTCAGAAACGTCTCAATTTGCACTTCATCGCCGCTCAAGAAACACAGCCGTCAAGCGGAAGAGTATCTCTGGACATGTTGTTATCGCTGAAGCCACGAAAGCATCAGGCGCGGTCATGGCGCAGCAAATGCAAGACATTGCAGACGCATCACGTGATCTTGAGCGTTCAAAGATAGAGGTGCAGTTGAAACTTTTCAATGAGCAGATGTCGTACCAGCGGGAGAAAGACCGAAGGTTATACAAAAACGCAGCGATAGCAAATGACAACGCCCGATTGAGCATTTTGAAGCAAGGGGAGATGGTAACATGCTTGTCCCACCTCTCCACTGTTTTGAGCAATTCATTATCTATGAACAGAAATTCTTTGTACCCAACGATGCCTCAATCAACACCACAGGATCACAACACATTTCCACCGGCATTCTATGCTGCCATGCCACAGAGCCAGCCAGCACAGACTTCCGGCCAAGCAGCCAACACTTCAAGGAATCTGCCCCACCTCGGCAAAGCTAGTGGCAATCAAAGCTGCCTTGGAATAATAGAGAACACCTTGCATTCTACAAACACCGGGCCTCCAGGAAATCCCAGCGGCCCCACACTCACTACCACCGGCCCTGATCCACAGGAGAGCGGAGCAGCAGCTGCTAGAAGCTGCGCACCATCGGCCAGAAGCGGCCACCCTGCCAGTACCAGTACCGCACACCACAACAAAAACCTTGAAGTTGGAACATCCTCCTACACTGCAGCTCTGCCAACTGAATCTACTGATTCCGAAGCTACTGATGACGAAACCTGAGGACCGAGATACTACACGGCTGCCGAAGCTACTGGATTTGACTACAACTGCCGTACTCACTCTACTTGTACGCCACAGAGTTGTGTGAAACTTTAGCTCCGAGTCCCCGCACGTTATGTAGACGGACCTGTGGAAAATGGTTCCATTTGTGTTAGAATGTGAGGTAGATTGATACATGCTTTGTGTATGTATTTTGAAATGAGAAAAAAAAAAAAAAAAACCCCACATTCAACTCACATTTGCGAGTGCAATGGACTTGGACATTATGATTTACAAGCTTGAAGTGTGTTAAGAACTGAGAAGTGAGAATCTGGTTGTGTGTACACTTGGTGGACTTTGATTTTATTTTATTTTCGTTTTACGGTGCATTCATAGGTATATAAATCGCTACATGTATGTGTCATGGAAAGAAGAAGAAAAAACAAGAAATGGAAGGCAGAAAGACATTCAATCAATTCACATAGAAGGGACCCAGAAAAAGAAACATCCAAGGCACATTTAAAGAACACACGTACCCCCATGGTTATGCAAACTGTTGTCGTTGCATGCTGAGGTATACTCCTAACTCCCTGCGCACCTTGGTACCCCGTGCGAACACAACATCGTCTCTGTTCGGGTTGGCACCATCGCCCGGCCCTGCATCATCGTCAATGACCTCGCCGTCGAGACCTTATGTCCGGAGTATCTCAAGCAGCTGCTCGACCTCCTCGTGTGACTGACCGAGTAGGACGTTGTGTAAAATAGCACAGCAGAGAATCACGTCCGGTAGAAAAGTGACATGCAGTTGCGATTTGACAAGCAACTCTCTAAAAGTCTGTTTAAGGATACCGAATGCATTTTCTACGACACACCTACCGCGACGCAGCCTTCTATTGAAGAGCTCCTCAGATAGGCTCAACTGTCCCGGCCCACGGTGAGGGACCATCAACCAAGGGAGAAGGGGGTAACCCGAATCTCCAAGTAGAAACGGAGTGAACCCATCAACTCCATTCCCCCGTTCAAATAAATTTCCATGCATCGCTAAGTGATGCAAGGACGACCGTCTTAACACGCGAGAATCATTAGTTGAACTGGGCATGCCAAGAAATAAGTCTAAAAATCTCTTGTTGCTATCCACAACAGCTTAGAGAGTACCCTCCTGACAGTTTAGAGAGTACCCTCCTGATTTGAAGTAGAAGTAGTCCGCCGCTCCATGTCTCGGTTTTGCGATGGACACATGGGTGCCGTCAATTGCTCCAACAACTGCTGGTAGGCCGCAGAGGCGCTTGAATTCAGTTTGGCATTGGCGGAGTCTCTCACCTGATGGCCAAGATATCTCGTGACGCATGCTATCATTTATGGCATCAACTACGTCTCGCAATATAAGAGATACCGTGCTTTTGCCTATCGCAAACATTTCGCTACATACGATAAGACTAGCTGCATGAGTTAATTTAAACAGGGTAACTGCAACCCGTATGAGTACGGGGATTGCTATTCTATATCGAGTGTCATGGCGTTGGATATGAGGCTTCAAGATTTCTGCTAAAGACATGACTGCTTTTTTCGACATTCTAAACATTTGTATCCAGCGACGGTTATCATACTGCTCTAATAGGAAACGCGAAAACCACGTCGTTGAACGTGGCCTCACCCAGTACCCTAAATCTTCTCCAAAGAACGAAGAAATACTACACAGCCTGTAACTATGCAAACCCTCCGTGAACAGCCCGTATGGATCATGAGTAGGGCCCATCAGACACCCCACAACCCCTGCAAAGGGGTCTTCACAGTCGTCCTCCGATTTTGTTACCATGCACTGGTAGTATGAGCATGGGGGCTCATGTAGCAGCTGAAGGAGGAGCCAAGCAGTGAAAGCAAACAGGGCTCCAGGTTGCATAACAGTATCCATGGAGGAAGGTATTGCACCCCTAAACACATTGCACTAACAGTATGAGTTCTTGCAGGCAGCTAAGCAAAGTGAAACTAAAATTTAGAAATAAATGTATAACTGCTTCAGTGGGAAGCTGACACAGTATACAACATTTACAAAGCATGTACAGAACTACAGCAGTACCACAACAAGCAACATTACTTGCAATTTACGAGAAGGCCCTACCATGAACAGATCACCCTACAAATAGAGAACTACACACCCAAAAAATTAAAAAAATAAAATAGAACTGCAGTCGGCATTTCCATAGAAAAACACACCTGAATTACTCGTGACAGAAGGTTTTCTCCACCCCTTCAGTTCCCTCTCCACCGAGTCCCTTCTAAACCCTGCACAATGAATGATTACAATTGAGTTATATAGAATTGAAATTTGCATTCAACACCTCTGACCCCTAGAAACATTCAGTACATTCAGTGTAATTGAGTGTCACTGGGAATAACAAACGACATGTATAAAACCCTAAACAAATCTGTACACAGCAATAACGGACAGTCAACGAGAGGACATCCAATACAGGAACCCAGAATCACACGTGAAATCCGTATGAATGTGTTATGCTGTAAATGAAGGCCTATATGGCAATGACGAAGGTTCTAAACCCTAAAACCTGTTGTGTGGATTCTGTGGTTTTCTTTTAATACAACACAATTAACACAATCCCAGCGACCACATAGAAAAACATGAGCACTGAAAATAGCACAACAAACTTCTTGGAAGCACTAATTTTCCGATAGAAAACCCAAACCCTCACGGATCCTACTCAAGTACCTGTGCAGAAGCCCAAGAAACCCTAAAATATAAGCAGAAATGAAAACATTAAAAAAATTCACAAACAACATACAGAGGAGGGAGGAATTTCGTAAACTCGTACCTGGGTGCAGAATTGCAGTTGCACAGAAGGTCGGAAGTAAAAGCGGGGGCAATGGAACTCAGTTCAAGAGGGCGCCTCACTCAACGCGCAAACAAACAAAATTCATATCTCTCCGAAGAGACCGGGAGGCCACAATTCCTCAAAGCGCTTCACTGACTGCCACAGAAAACCGCCATTGAGCGACCCGCCACAATGCTACAACAAATGCAAAGGCGGGGGGCGCAGAAATTGACAACACAGAGAAACAAGGCGATGGAACAAGAAAAGAAGAGCAGACATAAGCTGATGCAGACAAGATGAGGTCGAAGAGAAAGCGCGCGACAACCCCGAGCCCACTACGTACTGACGGTGTTTTCAGGTGTGACCGCTAACTCAAATTTTTCCAATCAAATGCCACCTGTCATACAAAATACGTATATTTCGCGGTAGTTGCGAACATCAAATACGTATGTTCGTCCGTCAGATACAGAAACCACTTCCGATATTCCCGCATGTGTGAACACAAACAGGTTCACCCTTTATGACAGGTCTTAACGTTTTATGAGCAACGCTACATAAGGCCATGTGTGAACCAGGCTTAAGCTTCTGTACAAACTTGCTTCTATAAATAGAACCAGGCTGTCTTTTGCTTAGCCAGTTGTCATGCTTCAGTTACGTTCAGTCTCACTTGAGTTCACTTGCTGTTGATTAATCTAATAGTTAGATGTATGACTGATGTAGTTAGTAGTTTTTGTTGGAAATATGTTTATTCTAAAAAAAATTAGGAATTTAAAAACATTTTACAAATTAAAAGTAAAAATTGGTAGATATGTATTCATAGATTCCAAAAAGTAAACAAAAGTTAAAATTAGTTACAAGTAAAGCAAGTAATTTTATAAAGTAGAAATAATAAAGTAAAAGTAAAAGCAAGAAGATGAAAGTAAAGACAAAGTAAAAGACAAAAAGTAAAAGTACGAGAAGAAAAAGAAATTAGAAAAGGCACACACCGTTTGCAAACTAGTGTGGCCGTTTCCAAAACTCCTACTTAAGCAGTTGCAAGAACCGCCCAAAGCAGTAGTGGCTTAGTGTGTTCTTTGGAAGTTTGTAAATTGTTTTTTCATAATAAAAATTCTCTCGTTTTCTTTCAATTGTGTGTAGTCATTTTTTTCTTGTTGTGTTCTAGCATTCTTTACTGGTATAATTCCGTAGAGTTTTCTTTGCGACTGAGTTTCTGATTTTGAGCGATTTGAGCGAGTATAGAATTCGTCAGTGAAAGTGCGTACTGCGAGACGAAATTGCAGGTTGTTGGAGCCAGAGGGTTGTTAGGTTCAATTGTGAAGTGACGGTACTTCGGAGCAAAGACTTTGTGATTATGGAGTTCAGGGTGTGTGAGTTTTACTGTGAGTGCGAGGTGCTGCAGTAATTCGTGTGGGAGTCGGGCATAAACAGAGTGCTGTATTGGTTCCGTTTTTTATTGTTGTTTGAGAGTGTTGGGTTTTCTTTGCAGTGAGTGCAGGGAATGTTCAAAGCGACAGTGTTTTCTTATTTCTTACATTCTGTGAGTGCCGGCAGAGTGGTGAAGGTGCTTATTGAGAATTCAGAAGTGAAGCGAGAAGACAAAGAAGAACAGAGTAGTTGATTGCTAAGGATAGAGAGGAGCCGGAAGAAATTGAATAGGGACAGAAGGGAGAGAAAAACTTGAGGTTCAATAAGGCTGGATTCTCAAAATTAGGGTTTGTATGTGACAGTAACTTTGGTGACAGAACCAACCTTAATGTGCGTTGTGGTTATCTGATTTCGTCTCATTCTTTCTTATAGTGTGATTTCTTGTGTGTGTGCTCCGTGGATTCGGTGCGAGAAGAGATCCGGGATCGGAGTACAATACTGAACATCATATACATTTAATTGAGAGTATACTCTATAAATGAGAGTTAAGATGTGTTACAATATCCATGAAATTGATTTGAATATGCAACACAAATGGAGTGAAAACGTTACTTTGCAAGAGAATTGAGACACTGGCCATTGAAATGTAACGTAATATATGTTTGTTAATAGAAATTGCATAGAGCAATAGACAATTGTTGAGTAATTGCTGCTTAACATTACCAGAAGGAGCTACAGTCAAATAACATTTAGGTACAAGATACACAACTAAACTACGGTTCTGTACATCACTACAGGATACTTCTTCTAATATATAGTAATCGCAAATATAATGCCACATAGTATCATGAATGCGATCGCGTCTTAAGTTCAGCTACTGCCTTCAACATCGTTGCGAGTTAAAGGCAACCAGCTATGACTAGGCAACAAGGATTACGAACAAAGTCAAATCAACTCGATTCGAGTTAAATGGAGGCAGCAATGAATATGAATCATACAGATCTAAACCAAGAAAGTGGTAAATGAGAGAATACTCACATGTGATTCTATGATTAACACTGCGATGCAAGCATCCAAAATAGAACTACTAAATCCATCATTGACGAATTGACTGATCCGACATTAGAATCTTCGAGTTCTCTATGGTGGTCATGAGTTCATCATATTCTAGTGTATCGGGCTCCTCAATGAGCATCCGACGCCCAATGTTATCTTCCCGGCGGAAAGACAGCAAGCCCTGACCCCGGCACTAATGCAGCCGTTGGATCCAAGAGGGGAGCTCGTCAACCAAGAATCTATCAGCAGCATGATGTTGCCACCACGACATGGGCAAAACAACATTTTCTGGTTCATTAAGGACGTGTTTCTCACGGCTATCGACTACGATGATGGTGTTTGAAGAGCTAAGCTTGGAATTCTGGGATTCAAACAGTTTGTCCAAGGGTCTGAGGAATAAGTCCTTGTTGGTCCCTTCACTTTCAGAATGGACAACTTATTCCGCGATCCACGATACTTGATAACATCGCAGAAATCCTACCCCATTATATGCAACGGGGCTGTAGAGCCTTGAATAAGTATTCGCAAATCAATATAATTGTGGTGGTCGCCATGGAACTCCATACGGAGACATATGCGACAAGCAATAACTCGCGAAAGAACTCAAGGCAGTGCGGACGAACGTAGACGGCCTTGGGACCAACCACCGCGGGTAGACCAGAAGAATGTGGTTGTCAGATCTCATTGTACACTTGGTCCTTCGCCATGTGTCTTTGTTCCAGACAGACACAAAGAATACCATTGAGATCCAGGATGACATTGAGCCACCTGCCTACCACGCTCGATAGAAACGTATGATCGACAAACTCCATTGCTGCACCTACGCGACCGTGCCATAGACTGGTCCCCTATTCAGAAGGGGGAGAGACAAATGTGCAGACAGTTAAGGAGTGCAATGACACACTTTTGACCGACCCAAGTCATTGCAAAAACGAATACAAAATCCCAACGAAGATCCAAAATCAAACGCAGAATCGCCAAATGAAACAGAACCGTTTGCCTTGAACATGATGACTCATAGGATTGTCTGATTGATTGGTCATCGGTGAAAGATCGGGGACGACGACGATGGATGGAAGCGGAATGTGGATCTCGAGCAGAACAAGCGTCAGGAATGTCTGAGTCACTCTTGTTGTCCATACGCATGGCGTGACAATCACTTGACTCAAGAGGAGAAATGGATGCTAGACGATCACGTTCTACCGCGTCAAAGGACTCTGGTGCTGGGACTTGCTCGACAGTAAGCAGACGTTGCGGACTACTCAAATGCCTCGGGGACGCAGCAGGTGATGGATTTTCGCATGGGATACTCAGAACATTGGCAAAGCCTGCGCGATGCAAAAGTGCAATTGAATAATATGTAAGAAGCAGCATTATATTTCATTCTCGGTAAAAATTTAGCAGCATTTACTAAAAAGGAGTAGCATTTACAAAAATGTACAGTATAATTGTGTTAATAATATTGTCATGTCCTACTTTAGATGTGCTCTAAGAAAACTCCTATATCCTGATGCTGGGGATCCCCGTGAAACTAGAAGTGAAGTTCAACTCGAGTCGAGTTAAATAAAAAACATGATCACAAAGATGAACCTGGTGGCACATCTAACGCCTCGAGTTCCATTGCATCACAAGTAATGTCAACCTCCGGTTGCAGACCTGTATCTGGATTGGGGTTATTGTGAGATCCATCTTCCTCTTGATCGGTCTGCCCGGTAGTAGATGCTGGTGCAGGTGACGCACTTGAAGTCTCGCGGGTGACGGGGGCAGGATGAAACTGACGAGTGGCAGCTCCACTATTGGAGGAGTTCGCTGGGCGATTTGACAGTAGGAGCTGTCCGTGATGACCATGCACTAGATCGAGCATCAGCAACGGTTTCGGCCAACTTCTGCAACCAATGTCCTTACCATAGAAGGGATCTTCTTTGTTAATAATCATCCTCACTTGAAGAACCTAGTTTGATAGACCTAGAGATGTCTTCGCCACGGTTGACTTGGCTATACTCTCGTGGCGTCTAGCCCTTGCCGGGTGAAGAGGCTTCTTTGTCACCTCTCTTAGTATGTTTTGACTCATCAACGATGTATCCGAGCTCAAAATCCTTCCTGTCTAAATTCAGGACCTTCTCAGACAGTTCAACAAACGCATTGGTCTCAATGCTTGGCCCGATGATGTAATTCTCCAACAAATTCATCGGGAGTATGAAACAAAAGAACATTAGAATGTGGTGACTGAACAACACAATTCATGGAGAGAACTCATTCACTCCCTGGAGAGTTCAACTTGAATTGAGTTGAAAGTATCTTGAGGACCCTTAATCGATCGACAATTTCTTAAATCACTTCAACTGTACGGCAGTGGAGACACGTAGACCTTTCCTAATACAGAATTGATTTAACTCGACTCGAGTTGAATCACTTTAACTGTCATTCAAGCAGACAATGTTTAACTCGACTCAAGTTAAATCCAAAATAGAGATAATGATTCAAAGACTATTCAACTCGACTCGAGTTGAATGAGTGGGTTTGGTGAGTACCCAGGCAGCACACGACAGTTTACCACCACCAAACACGGTCAGCACTGCGTCCCCTTCCTTGCAGAACAGGTCTAATAACTTCAGGTAGAATTCCATTTGTAGCTCCGTGTTGTAAATTTGATACTCCAATTCGTTGTAACCACCTCAAGTGGTGAATACCGTGGTTAATGGAGCATCAAAAAATTTGGGCAGGTTCTTGAGCCTCAGCCTCAGTTCCTTCTTGAACATGAAGATGATCTGCACATTAGTGTGTGCACGTTTGCTCGTCACGGGATAACCTTCTAGCCGCTCATATTTTTCCGGAATATAATCCGCAAACTCAAGTGTGTATTCATTTCCAAATTCGGAAGCGTGAAGGTGAGGCAAAAAATTATCCTGTGCCACTTTGTTACCACAGATCTAAACCCATACGGGAAGACTTGTGACATCAGCATCGTCAATCCCTAAGAGCACAGAGAGCACGTTGTAAAAGTAAGGCAAGTCATTTGACGACCCCGCCTGTTCAAACGCACCAGGGAGATTTCTGAAGTCCATAATTGCCAGCTTAATCCTCTGGGCAGTTGTCTCATCCTATGCGTCTGTGCTCCATTCCGCCAGGACATCCTCATCCAAATTATAGGGCCTTGTAGCATTGCCTGTAGGAATCTGAAACTTCCCCTTGTTGGCGAGGAACACCTTGAAGAATTCAGAAGCATAGGGAGACATATCCTGAGTGCTCTTGTTCTTATATTGCGGAAGTTTTGCGGCAGTGAAGTACTCATCTCCAGGAGCAGATAGCAGGACATTGAGCGCAGCTTTTGTAATGCTGAATTCCACTTTGAAACGCTTCCAGCTGTCCTTCTTGAACTCGCCGCTAGAGCTGTAAAGGGCAAACTCTTGTCGCATGCTGTGAATCTGCCTCTTCACAGTGGTCTTCCTCTTGCATCTCTCCAGCCGGTCCTTGTAGCTGTAGTAGTTGGGATGCACACCCTTGATCTGTTTCATCGTCACTTTGGGGTATGACTCATCCCTCTTGAGGTCTGGCCTGTTCAGCAAGTGCTCGGCAAACCTCTTTAGTTGCGCTTTGTTCAGGTTCCCCAACCACTTGAAGAACTCTCGGGTCATGACGCCATCCCGCTCCGGATTCCAACTGGGCAATTCTTTGAACTTCTTCCTCATATCAGGATCCATTAGTTCCCCCTGAGAGTGCGCGGAAATGAGTTCGCTCCACAGGCTGTACACGTCCTCGGACGCGGTGATGATCTTCAGCTCGTTGTGAATAGTCTGCTCCTGCTCTTTGGGCTTCTTCCCGCTAAATGCTTTCTGGGTCTTCTTGACGTCAATCAGTGCAAAGCATAGTTTCACCGCGTCTTGGAATTCCTGTGACGTTCAATACATGAGTGCCTGGTTCAGTAAAACAACTCAAATTGAGTTGAACAGTTATGTTTCTCTATCCCGTGCTTAACATGAATAGAGCGTATAACCTACTTAAAGGGAATACATTCAACTCGAATCGAGTTGAACTACATGATTACCTTGTACTTGTTTGCATCTTCCACTTGCTTCTTTATTCTGCGAGAGGGTAAGGCCCTGCCAACTTCTGTAGCCTCCTTCAAAGGTGTTGGACACTTTTAGGCTTTTCCACACCGCACGAGCGCCTATGATGTTTGTGGCCCATGTCGGGTTGAAGTTCTGGAAATGGTTGACCGGGTTGTAGTAGGCAGAAATTTTTCTCAGGATCGACTTGTCGTCATTCCACACAATGTAGCACTCCCACTTCTTGAACTTATCCTTGATCTTCTGACTGATATTAGGCCTTGTTCTCATTAGCTTTGATGCTTCCACACTGTGCTGGCCGTTGATCATATAATATTGTTCATCCTTAATGTCCTCCCAGCTGCGCGGTTTAACCTTCATGTCCTTGGGGATCACGCACAGTGTAAGTTTCTTATCTTTGTCCGGCATTTCGACAAGGAAGTAAATTACTTGCTCTACCTTCCTCTGCTCTAGGCTACAAACATTCAGCTCTGCTGGTGGAGTCAGTAGCTGATCAATGGAAATCTCATACGACTTATCGATCCCCCAAATGTACGAGTCGGTGCGTTGCAACCAGTAGTTCTTGTACACCTCCATGGAGGTATTGTAGTCAATCTTCTTCTTGTCGTAATTGGTAGGAATGTCTGTCAAAGCTAATTCCATGCTGATATCTCCTTGGTGAGATGGCTCCCCTCCGTTTGCTAAAAAGGACTTCCGAGTATGGACAACCCTCAAGTTTCTAGGAGTCGCCGGTGTCCTAGGGGTCTGCGATGCGGAGGGTTTTTGTTTCTTGTTCCCACTCGTCCCAGTGTTAGGGGTTTCAAAGAGCAAGGATTCATGGCTTCTACCCTGGCTACTCAATTCCTTGCTCAAACGTGGTGCAAGGATATGCGCAGGGTGCCAGTCACCGATTGGAGTCTTATACCGATAGGTATCAACGTGAGCCTCTACATCCATAGCGAGGTTTTCGTAATTTGTGTCCTCGAGGCTAGCAATGTGGGGAGTTATGTTGAAGGGGGTCTTCTCCAGCTCCATCATGTACGTGAAGCGGTAGTCATGGTCAGTCCCTTCATCCCTGACCACGCATGTGAAGCACACGTATCCTTTCGGACTAGAGGTGACATCCACGACCTCTTCGTATAGGGAGACTGGTAGATGGGGCACGGTATTCTTGTACTTGTTGATGAGTGCCAGCTTCTCAACGGTGGGAACCAGAGTAACCGTCCACCACTCCACGTTCTCAAGAAACTCCCAGCACTTGCCATACGTGACCTCGTTGCCGAATGCTACTCCATCATCGCCGAGCGTTTTGAACCGCTTGATGAAGGTGGCAAGCCGAGCTTGTTGGTTCTTGTTAAGGGGGTTTTCTAGGAACCGACCTTAAATGAATGAAGCTACTCCGCCCAAGACTATTCCATTCTAGACTAGTTTCTAGAGATTGAGAGGAGTAGTAAGAGGTTTCTACTAAGAAGAACGGACTGTCGGCTAAGGAAAAGCACCAGTATGCTAGTAAGTCGGCTCCTGCATACCCACAGACTATTGCAACTAACCAAGATACAATTACAAGGAGTGATACAAGAGCAGGAAACAGCAGTAGTCTAACAGCAGTAGTCTAACATACTAGTGCGCACAAGAAGAGTTTAAGACAAGAACGAAGTACAACTGAGGCTGCCAAGAAGATGTACAAATGGTATAGCAACAACTCTCCCAAAGAGAGTGAAGGTACATATAGGAGACTGGTCTGACAGTGTGTCACACTGGTCGACCGGAAAAGTCGGGTCGACCAGTCTGTACCAGCCTGTACTGCCACGTATCGCCTGCCGGGTCTATTCCTGCCAGGTATAGACTAGCCTATTCTTAGCCTAAGGGAATATCAACTAATATTCGGTTAACATTGCCCTCCCTCTGAGCTAAATACACTCCTGTGGACTTTAGACTACCCCGGTAGGCGACTAGGAAAAAAATGGTCACTAGGAATGACAAAATTACCCGCGGTCGAGTAATCGACCCAGCTTAGGTCGACTCGTCACTCGTGACCGTCGCTAGAGTCCTAGATCATGCCTCGTGAGCGTATATCTGGAGGCATTCCTGAGAAGTCGAACCCCAGAGAGTGTGGTGAAGAGATTACTGGTAAGTCGACTGGGTGTTGTCAACCGATGGTGTAGGTGCTGTCGTCATCAAGTCGGGTGCTAGAGGCTGCTGATCCTGCTGCTGCTGTGGAGAAGGAGGGTGTTGAGCTGCTCGCTGCTGTTGCACCGTGTCTTAAGGGTTGACTGGCGGTGGCTGTTGGTCTTGTTGCTGTTGATCGCGATCCTCGTCTTCATTGGTCGACTCCCTGTCATCTTCGTCGTCGTCCTCACTTAACTTGATGTTGGTAGTCAAGACCTCGTCGTCGTCAGTCAACTGGTTCTCCCAGAGCAAATGGTCGGGTTCGAGGTGGCTCGTATCCTTCTCTTCGTCTTCGTCGACTGCTGGAATCTCCAAGTCCGGGTGGTCGAGCTGAATTTGGTCGAGTTGCCTGCGGTACATGTTGAGCTGGTGGCGGTCAGTGCTGAGGGTGTGCTTGAGAACTTTGATGCGATTTCTTGCCTTGAGTCGGAGTCGGTACTTGCGCTTGAAGTTTGTGGAATTGCAGCTTCCGACTTGCAAATTGGCGGGACTTCTCCTCGTTGTCTTGGAGTAGTAGGTTGAGTCGGTTGTTGGAGTCGACTATGTCCCTCCGAGCTTGCTGAAGACTGAGCTGGGTTGCTGCTACCTCGGCTCGTGCGGCTCCGAGTTCGTTTGGTGCTACCACGAGCTCGCTCTAGTGTTTCTGTTCCTGCTGTCGACTGGTGTGGAGGTCAGCTTCTAGCTGGGCCAGTCTGTTGTCGCTGTGACTCTACTCCTCCGTGACGATGGTGAGAGTAGTACGGAGTCTTGCCACTTTGTTAGTGAGAATGTTGACCTTTTGCTTATATGTTGTGGAGTCTTTGGTAAGTCGACTACTCTCCAATCGGTGGCGGTCGAGCTCAGCTTGAAGGGTGGTTTTTGCTTGAACCGCCTCAAACAAGAGGAGGTTCACTCGGGAGCCAACATCTTTGAGTCAACTTACTGCTCCTTGGACGTCCTCGAGGCGCTGGCGCCAATGCATCACTAATGTCGTGGCTCGTGATGTTGGTGAGTCGGGTGCGGGGCGATTCACCCCGGGTGATGGCGGAGGTCGAGTCGTGAGGAGACGGGTGGTGGCGGGCGAAATTCGCCGGTTAGTGCCGCTCCATATGCCGCTTCGAGGTTGAGTGGCGCGAAGTCGGATAGAGAGGGCGGAGGCATGTCAGGGATGGAGGTCTCACTTGGCGTTGGTGGTGGAGTCGACACGGCCTTGCTGTCGGATGAAGTCAGGTCAACCTGTCGAGCTGTTTTCCGAGTTCTCCGACTGTCGACGTCGGTCGTTGGTGTTCTGCTGGGCGACTGTTTGGTGTGCATACTCGTCGTCAGTGCTAGGAAAATAAGACTCAAAGAGGAAGTCCAATACCTCGGCTGAAGGGCAGATCGTGGTCTTCGTGGTCTGCATCGTCTTGATGTCGATGGCAATCGAGTTGAACATCCATGTCGCCCAGTCCCATTGCATGGCGCGGTTGATTAGGGCCTCCACTGTGCACACTACGTTGAGCATTTCCTTCCTGAAGTAGGTCGTCTTGCGTTTGAACCCGAGGCCTTGAATGAATGTTGTCAGTCGCGTGTGGTGTTCGGGTTTGCAGTGGCAGATGCTGTAGCCCTCAGCAGTCTTGCCGGCTGCAGAATATTCTTCTAACCGACCCGGTGGGTACTCCGCAGGTCGATTGGCTGTATAGTCATGCCAAATGGCAGTTTGAGAACCTCGTGAATCACAATCGGGTCGACTGTGACTGTATGTGTGCGGACTCGAGCAGTGATCGACTTGTTGGAGAGGTCGACTATCGCGGCGTTGACGAACTCCTCGATCAGCTCCATGCGTGGCGCGCGTTGAGGGTTGTCCCAGTCGAGTGCTACAAAGTCTGAAACGCCGATCGCCTTCATGAAATCGGCCTCAGTTGTGTGTTCAGTGGCGTACTCGCGCCATTCCCGAATCGGCCGCATCGGCTGAAAGGCGAGGGTTTTGTAGAGTCCCTCCCTAGTGCGGATCGGAATTTCGTAAGTCGGTGGTGCGGAGGACCAGAGGCGTCGGGGGCCGCGATCAGTCGACTTGCCTTTCGCCATCGATAGGTCGGCTGCAAATCTGCGCACAAGGAGACAAGAGAAAGGCCGGCGTAGTCCCGAAGTCGGCTCGCACACAATCGGCTGCAGTGGCGAGGGGCGCGGTCGTTTCCTACTCAGTCTACTCTCGATTATCTCTCGCACAGTCGGGCTACGGGGTCGCTTGACTACTCTTCGCCGTTCTACTCGTGATTGTCTAAATCGCTTGCTAAGAATGCATAATGCAAGAGCCGCGGTGTGGCGGTCGGCCGGAGGAGAAGGGAAGGAGGGAGGAGAGTGAGCAATGGGAGATAGGAGGTGCGCGTCCTGTGGGTCGGCTGGAGAGGAAGCAAGAGGAAAAAGGGGTGCGGCCATACTGCTAAATACTTGCCCTACTGGCCGTGCATTCAAAACTAAGAGGATAGGTGAGGGCAGCGGCCATAAATATGGCGGCTCTTCTAGGGTTTGACCGGTCGGGTTGACCAGTCGGGTCGTCCAGTCGAGTCGACCAACGGTAACTAGGTCGGGTCGGGTCCGTTGCTGTCGGTTGGGCTCATCTTTGTTCTGTTCTAGTGTGGACCTAATCTCAGATTTGCTTGTGAGGGGGCTAGTCAATTTGGTTGGAGGGTTATCGCCTAGGAGTTGGTAGGGTTTGAGTTTGTTGACGTTGACCACTACTGGGTTGGGGTCAAAGTGCTGAATGCTGACTAGGAGGACAGTGTTGTTGGGAAGGGTATACTGGACACGATACGGGCCGAACCATTTGCTACGAAGTTTACCGGTATGGACATTTGTTGCTTTCGGGTGCCAGAGGACGTAGTCGCCTACGTTGTATAGAGTTGACTGGCCTTGGGTCTGGGCCCATTGTGCTCGGTTCCACAGCTGTGCGCCGTGGTGGGTGGCTGCTATCAGTCGGGTCTCATCTAACTTCTCGAGTTCGGCGTCTCGGGCTGCTAGTACTCGCCTGGGAGTGAAGTCGGTAGTCGATGTCGACCGTTGGGTTTGGATGATGTATTCGGTTGGCATCAACGGCTTCAGACCATACACCAATTGGAAAGGTTTGTGGCCCGTGCCAGCTTTGTATGCCGTTCGGTAAGCAAAGAGGACCGTGTGGAGCTGTAAGTCCCAGTCGGTTCGATTCTCGTTGACTAGCTTCTGGAGCATCCGGACTATGACCTTGTTGGTCGACTCGGCTTGGCCGTTGCCTTGCGGATAGTATGTTGTTGAAGTCGTGTGTCGGAGTAAAAATGCTCGATGAGAGTGTGTACCGTGGTGTTCATAAAATGGGTACCTTGGTCGCTGACTAGGTGGAGAGGACATCCAAACCGGGTAAGGATTGCCTCGTACAGGAACTGTGCGGTCTCCCTGGCAGTGTTTCCTTGGAGAGCTCTAGCCTCGACCCATTTGGTGGCATAGTCGGTAGCCACCAAAATGTATCGACAGGCTGTATGTCGGATCTTCTTGACGGGGCCTATAAAGTCGAGTCCCCATTTCATAAACGGTTCTGCGGGTAGCTGGGTGACGAGCTTCGAGGAGACTGTCTTGGATAGTCGGCTTGTCATCTGGCATTCATGAGACGACTTGCAGTACTGGACAGCGTCTTGGTGTAGAGTCGGCCACCAGTAGCCAGCGTCTAGTATTTTCCGGACAGTGATGTCATGAGAAAAATTTCCTCCCGCGTTGCCTTTGTGTAATTCTTGGAGGATTGTTGTCGGCTGACCGCCGGTCAGGACTAGTCGGAGCTGGTGGTCCTTGGCGAGTCGGTACAGTTGTCCGTCGAGTACTTGGTATGGAATGGCTTTGTGAGCGATTCGCTTGCGAGCCTCCTTCGTCATGTGGGATGGAAAAGTCCCGTAGTCAAATAGTCGACTATCGGGTGTAGCCAGTCGGGTTCGATGGAAAAGAGTTGTGCGTCGACTGTTTGGTCGGGTATGCCTATGGCTAGCTCGGCCCCTTCATTTCTTGATAGTGCATCGGCTACTCCATGTGTTTTGCCTGGTTTATAAACCACAGTGAAGTCGAATTCAAGAAACAGTAGTAGCCAGCGTGCCAGTCGACCCGATACCTGAGGTTTGTTGATCAAGTACTGGAGCGCCAGGTGGTCGACATAGAAGACAAACTTATTACCGAGGAGGTAATGGCGGAATTTGTTGATGGCATACACCATTGCGAGGGCTTCCTTCTCGGTTGTTGTATAGTTCTTCTCTGCTTTGTTGAGTAGTCGGGAAGCGTAGGCTATCGGCTGGTCGATATTGCCGGTCGGGTTCTGTGCGAGCATAGCTCCGACTGCTATGTCAGATGCGTCTGTGTGTATGTGGAAGTCGAGTGACCAGTCGACTCCGATCAGGATTGGTGCAGTCTGGTATCGATCCTTGATAGTCTGGTATGCTGTTGCGCACACCGGTGTCCAGTCGAACGGTTCGCCTTTCTTGGTCAGTTTGGTGATGAGTTCCATGATGGCAGCATAATTTTTGATGAAGCATCGGTTGAACAGGGCTAGTCCGTTGAACGTCTGAATGGCTTTGACGTCCTTTGGTGATGGCATGAATTTTCATGGATTCGGAAACTTGCCTTCCCGTCCTACAATGTAGCCCAAAAATTACACGAGAAGGAACATAGAAGATACACTTTTCTGGATTGAGGCTTACCTCGTATTGTCGACATCGGTCGAAGACTAGTCTGAGCTTCGGTAGGTGGGAGTCGATGTCGCTGTAGACACTGAAATCGTCTAGGAATAGCTTCATGAAGTCGCCCAGGTACTCTTTGAAGATCTGGTTGACGATGCGCTGGTAGGTAGGCGGGGCGTTCTTCAATCCGAACGGCATCACGATCCATACATACGCGCCCCACTCGGTGATGAATGCTGTTTTGGGGCGGTCGGTCGGGTCGATCCGTAGCTGGTGATAGCCTGAGAAGCAGTCGATGAAGGAGTAGGCTTCATAGCCTATGACTGCGTCGAGTACCTCGTCCGTGAAGGGAAGGGGGTACGGGTCTTTCTTGGTTGCTGCATTAAGTCGACGGAAATCTACGCATATCCGTAGTTTCCCATTCTTTTTGGGGACCACAACTATTGGGGATAACCATGTCGCCTGGTCGACTGGTGCGATGAACCCTGCTTTTAGAAGCCGTTCCAAGTCGTCCTTCACGGCTTGTGCATAGTTCGGGTTCATCCGGTATCGTGCCTGGTGACTAGGCGAGATGGTCGGGTCGAGCTCGATCCGATGAGTCTCTATGTGTTCCGGTATACCTCGCAGATCTTCGTAAGAAAAGGCGAAAATGTCAATGTATTCCTTAAACAGGGATTTTGCGCTAGCTTTGAGACTAGGGCTTAGATTCGCGTTCAGCTTCAACAGCTTGGGGTCGGTAGAGGTACCGACGTTGACATGGTCGAGTCGATCCTCCTCATTGTGATTGCAATGGGCAATGTCCATGAATCGCAGCTTGTCTTGTATTGGTGTCTTGTCTACCAACATTGTTCCTTGTGTATGTTGAATACCTTGGTGCCTAGTCGTACCGGCCGTCGTAGTCGGTTCCGTTCCAGACTGGTTGACTGTCGACTCGGTAGCTAGGAGGTTCCAGTCAATTGTGCCCATTGAGTGGAGAGTCAGGTCGGAGGCCATCAAGATTTCCTCCTCTTCATCGGTGATACTTTCCGCGAAGTTGTAACAGACTAGAGCATGTGGTGTAACCGCCTTGTATCCTAACTGTCCATTTATCTTGACGGTCTTGACGGTGCCATTGCCCAAGATCTGCACTTCATTGTTGCCCCAGTCGTGTATGACTTTGGCATGTCGAAGCCAGGGTCGACCGAGTAATAACCGGTAGTCTGACTTGACTGTCGAGCAGTCGATGACTATAAGCGTGACTATGTAGGGGATGCCATGAATGTGAATTTTGACATCCCTGATGAATCCTTTGGGTCGTACTATTGTGCCATTAGCCATCTTGAGGTTGAATGGCGCGGGTGACGGTTTGGCTAGTCCCAACCGTCGGCGTTCATCTTCGGTGATCACATTGACGCCGGAACCGCCATCGATCAGAACGTCGTCGACCATGTTTTTACCGACTGAGACTGTGATGACTGGCATGTGTTTGTCGATGACTGCTGCAGCGGCGATCGTCACCTCCTCTGTAGTCGAGTAGGGTAACTCTGGAGTCGACTCTGGGTCTGGACGAATCAGTCGATCCCGAACCAGTTTGGTGAGGGTCGGTGATAACTGTAGTAGGTCACGGATGGAAACCTGCAATTTGCAGTCTTGGAGTTGATCAAGGATCTGCTGCTGGACGGCGCCGAATGCGATGATGCCTTGGTCGACTGTGGCCAGAGTCTGGGTTGTCTTGAGGGGTGATCGTTTGTTGCGGTAATGCATCCGCGTCCCAGTCGAGTGAGGGCGAGTCCTCAGTTGACTTTGGGTCTTTAGTGGAAGTTGTTGTTTCCAACTCGGCTTAGAGTTGACGAACTTCCTGCATCATTTGATCAGGTAGTAATTCTTGGGCAGTCCAGTCGGTCTTCTCCGTGGTTTTGTCAGGAGTCAGTTGGTCGGTAGTCGACTGGCTTCTGGTAATCGCTGCGACCGTTAGGACACCAACCGTAGTGTTCGGTAGTTCTTCAATGACTACTGACAACGTGTTGGGCTTGGTCTCGATCTGCTGATTAAGGAATTTGACGACCTTCGGATCCTTCAGTAGGGGACACATGTGTGTTGGGTGGTCCAAGGTTTTGCACAGAGAGCAAGGGAATATCCATCTTGGTGTGCTATCGCGGGATGGTCGACTCCTTGATTCGGCGGTAGTCGACACTAGTGTGGCTGCTCCTACTTGGGCTGTCCTATTAGCCGCCGCACGCCTTTTTCCGATCTTGCTCTCCGGATTGAGCAAGCAATCGCGTTCGAAATGGCCTGGCTTCTTGCATCGGTTGCAAAATGCTCGTTTGGTAGTCTCGGTTCGCTCAGTAGTAGTCGAGTCGGGTTCCTTAGGTAGTCCCCTTTCTGCAAGCTTAGCCGATTTCTTGGCCTGGGCTAGTGTCGATCTTGGTAGTCCGACTGTGGCTACCTGCAGATACTTCAACAAACCAGCTCGGAAATTGCTTAGTAGGAAATTATCAACCAGAAGGACCTCAAACTGGCTGGCTAGTTTCATCATCCGTTCATAGTAATCGTCAACCGACTCTTTGGCATCCTATTTCATACTGCGGAAACGTAGGTAAGCCTGGTCATCATTGTCGAAATTCTGGTAGCGGTGTTTGAAGGCATCGAGGATTCTGTGTAAGTCTTGGTGTGGGTATGACGTCCGTTGAGTCGAGAACCAATTATAGTTAGCAGCATCGACTAGTGAATTTCCAAATAACGCTGTAGTAATAGCCGAATCGGTTTCGCCATTCAAAGTAAGGGCATTAAGAAATCGATGGACATGCGTAATGGCACACTTACCTTCCTTGTAGGTGGGCATCGCTACCGGTTTCCGAGCAGTCGTCCGAGTCGAGAGTGTAGTTGCTGGGTAGGAAGGCTGCTGCTGCATCTGAGCTGTAGGTACCGAATAGCCTATCGACCGAGGGTTGTATAGTGCGCATTGTTCGAGAAGGTGACCATAGCCGCCACAAGATGCACACATAGGTATGGTGGGCTGGTACTGGGTCACAGTCGGTAGGAGTGGTGGCTGGGAAGCTACCGGTCGATTGTATGAGTTTTGTGGCATGGGCCTATTATGCGTCTGTGAAAACGATGGTTGATTGATAGGTTGAATCATAGGAATGCCTATCGCTGGTTGAGTTTGGTAACCAGGTGGTAGACTAGTCCGAGGGGTCGACACTGTGGGGGTTGTAGTGTGGGCTACTCTTGGCTCATCTATGTATAGAATATTTGGCTCATGAATATGAGTGCCGATATTCGGGAGACTGGGTCGAGTTACAACCTGGTCGACTGGTTGGTTAGATTGAAAGATCTGTCTGATCCTATCGACTAGGTCATTATCAAAGCCATCTATGCCAGTCGGGTATGGGTTGTCAGTACTCGGTGATCCGGGTCGACTATTCATTTGACCAGGAGAACTGGGTTCCTGGTGAAATGTAAGCGACTGGTCCGGTCGACCTGGTTGAGATTCCGAGTCTAGTTGCTCAGAGGGCGGGTTCTGGCTGGATAAAAGACCGGGTAGTTGGAAGTCTAATTCATCCCTATTACGACGTAGTTGTTCTATTTCTAACTGTCGTTGATACGAAATGATGGGAGGTTTGGTAGCGTACCTTACTAGTCGTTGATGCGCACTGGAAGGTCGTTCCGGTAAGTCGAGCGGGTCGTCCAGGACCCTTCGTGGAGAAGTCGGGTTCGACCTTGTCTGGAACGCCACAGTCGGGCGGGTTTGATGATTTGTGGTATACATGGTCGGTAGAATCGCCAGGGGACAGGTTGGCATATTTGGGATGCCTCGTCCCATTGGTACCGAAGTTTCGTGAAAAATGGTACCTTCCGGGGTATTCATCCTTCCCTGTGTGAACTCCATGTAGTGTTGTAAAGACGGGTCGGTAGAGGTCGATGTTGCGACTTGCCACCGAATCTCGTATGTTGGTCGGGGATCTATTCCCGTGGTAGTCTCATGGACTACTGTCAGTGGAACGGTCTCCGACTGTAAATTTCGCCATTCTCTGTGAAAACGTGGGTTAGAGAGCTGGTCGGCAGTTACTTCGACTACTAAGGGAGAACCGGTAGCTCGTGTACGCGATCGTTCCATACTAGCGACGCGGCAGTTATCTGATCTAGATCTGGATCTGGGATTTAGATCTGACTCTGCTAGGTAGGTCGGGCTCTGAGATCTGTTTGGCTAGTCTTTTGTACTGGCCTATTCGGTTGCTCTTTGGCACCGTAAACCCTGTTCACAAACTGCTGTTACAGATTCCTGGTCAGTAGCATTATCGACTGTTGACTACCCCGGTCAACTGTTACACAGAATGATCTCCGAGGCTCTTTTCGGCTACTCGGGCTCTGGATTTTTCTCAAGTCATATGATTTTCGTGTAGGAAGCAGATGGCTGCTGTTTCCCAAGGACGTATAGCGCCTTAGCGATAGTCGACAAGATCAACTAGGATCTAGATCTGGATCGACCAGGATCTGGATCTGGATCTAGATCTAGATCTGGATTTGACTAGCCCAACAGAAAGACTAGCGTCTGAGCTGAACTTTGCATGGTCGCCAAATGTTAAGGGGGTTTTCTAGGAACCGACCTTAAACGAATGAAGCTACTCCGCCCGAGACTATTCCACTCTAGACTAGTTTCTAGAGATTGAGAGGAGTAGTAAGAGGTTTCTACTAAGAAGAATGGACTGTCGGCTAAGGAAAAGCATCAGTATGCTAGTAAGTCGACTCCTGCATACCCACAGACTACTACAACTAACCAAGATACAATCACAAGGAATGATTCAAGAGCAGGAAACAGCAATAGTCTAACAGCAGTAGTCTAACATACTAGTGCGCACAAGAAGAGTTTAAGACAAGAACGAAGTACAACTGAGGCTGCCAAGAAGATGTACAAATGGTATAGCAACAACTCTCCCAAAGAGAGTGAAGGTACATATAGGAGACTGGTCTGACAGTGTGTCAGACTGGTCGACCGGAAAAGTCGGGTCGACCAGTCTGTACCAGCCTGTACTGCCACGTATCGCCTGCCGGGTCTATTCCTGCCGGGTATAGACTAGCCTACTCTTAGCCTAAGGGAATATCAACTAATATTCGATTAACAGTTCTGTGCGTCTAATCCCACGTAGACTTAGTATTAGTTGTTATTCTTTCAGTTTCTTATTAAGGAAGTCCCTGGAATTCAACTCGAATCGAGTTGAATATGCTTGCAACAACCTCATTTATGTTTTTTAGAGTTATTTACTGGTATTTAAGTCGACTCGAGTGTAATGTCTGTTCAACTACATCTTGCATTAACTTCTCAGTTCATTTGTTTGAACTGTTTAGACCATTTAACTTGAATCGAGCTGAATTTTATTAATCCAGTGGCTTGCTCTGTAAAACACATTCTTGGGTCGTAAAGAATTCTTTAAGTTGAATTAGAATTCTCTGGTATAGGAGGCAATTCAACTCGATTCGAGTTAAATTATCTGATGGCCAATGCATGTATGTGTTTGATTTTAGAAATTAGCACTAGTATTCAACTCGATTCAAATTAAATGTTTGCAAGAAAAGAATGTTATTTTCTTTTGAGGTTTTTTTAGTATATTGTTTACAATATATGCAGTTTATTTAACTTGATTCCAGTTGAATTTGATTAATCTAGTGGCTTGCTACATAAACGACATTCGTGGGTCATGTAGAATTCTTTGAGTAGATTTAGAATTCTTTGGTATAGTAAGCAATTCAACTCAATTCGATTTGAGTTATTTGATAGTCATTATGTTTATGTGTTTTAATTTAGAAATTTTCACTAGTATTCAACTCAATTTGAGTTAAATGTCCGCTAGCAATGACTGTTATTATCTTTTGAGTTTATTTGTAGTATATTGTTTACAATCTACACAGTACATTTAACTCAACTCTAGTTGAACTGTATGAATATTTTAAACTTCGCGAGCAATTCAACTCGAGTCGAGTTGAATACTGTTAATGGACTTATTTTTATATGCATTTCGTTTTTCAAAGCAGGAAATTCAACTCAAGTCGAGTTAAATTTATCTATCTACCCCTGGATCCTATCGAATTCCTAGTCATTGCTGATCTTCCTCTATGATTTATTATTGAGATCACTATCACGGGTTCTCGAAATCTATTCAACTCGTATCGAGTTGAATGTACCCGGTATGTTGTTTAGGTAATTGAGGTATACATTCAGCTCGAGTCAAGTTGAATTTGAGATGCTCATAAAGGTTTTTATGGCGACTTCGAGTTGAATTGACGTTGAGTTGAATACCTCTCGAGTTGAATTTACAGTTCGTTGTATTAGTTCATTTATTGTTCACATATTTTTGTATACGTATATGTATTGGTTCAGATTTCCTACTTTATATGAGTGCAGTAAACCACTCATATAACACTGCTCTCCATATATTGCAATGGTGCAACTTCAAATTTTACATGCACGTTGCATTTGCTCAAATTGTGTGCAACCAAACTTCTACAATGAAAATAGACTCGCCATACATTACACAATACGGATATTTTGCAAACCAAACAAACCAGGAGTGATCAAACAAGTGCAAAATATCATACACCCTAACTACAAAATACTAATAATACTCACCCATAACAAGTTTGGGAGTTCTTCGTGAAGCTTTAAGATATATTTCAATCGCCGTGCAGGATTGCAGATAGACAATCCCTCCCAACACCTGTACTATGCGAGAAGTGATTTGTAAAGATAGGGAGCACAAACATGTTTACAGATGTATATGATACCCTTTCCAGCAATTTCACGTAGCAAGAGAAGGAGCTGCAAGCTATTGTAGGCAGGCATCCACAAGATTATTCCTCTGATGCCATTGTAAAACCTTATGTTCAAGCATCAGTGCACCTTATTTATATGAATCTTAGATTTAGTGCGACCTATAACTCATTGGAAAACTTTTAATTATCCCTCCCTGTAGATATACTGTGGTTCTTGATACTGATCTTGTGATCTCAAAGCTAATGCTGCTTTGCACCTATTTTACTGTACTTGTACATTGAAAGGATATTGACCATCTGAATTTCAGTTAAATTGTAAAGCAATTCATCAACACCAAACCTTTAAAAGTTGAATTGGGCACCCTGTGTGGGTTGGATGAGCTTGTTAAGTAGAATAGATTAACTTATTCAATGCTCTTCAAATTTGGGACCCTAAGCAGAATGACTGAACCTTAAGCCGAATGACTGAACCCTAAGCAGAAAGACTGAACCCTGACGTTGTACTGATCCGCAAGCACATTGACCAAACTTTAAGCACAGAACTCGGACAACATACCTACTTGGTGATGGCGATGCTTGCGGGCGGCAAGGCGTGCAGGCGCTGGTCGATGGCAGAGTAGCTTCAAAAGTCAGCTCCAAAAACTAAGGCGCGGCGAAACCTCCGACCTCCAAACCCTAAAGAGCTGCAAAAACTCCGAGCTCCAAACCCTAAGGCGCACCGAAGACCCTGAATACGAAGCTCAAGCAACTCCAACTCCAACTTCATGCTCCAGCAACAAGTCAGTGACATGAGCAACGGGGCGAGAGGAAGAGAGAAACAGGGGAGAGGACGACAACAGGGCAGCAACAACAGGGACCAGGGAGATCGGGAGCAACACGACGGAGTGGGGAAGAGCGGCAAGAGTAGGAGCGACGATCAAAAACAAAAAAAACCCTAAGTCGTTGAGAGAGACGACCTCGCATTGCGGCTGCCCTGATCAGCCGGGCTGCGCGATCTGCCCGTGTTCAGTCATGCATGTGGACGTACACGTGTACATATATGTGTACATACACATGCATATACACGTGTATATACATGTGTATGTACATGTGTATACATGTGTATATACATGTATATACATGTGTATACACACGTGTACACATATACACGCATGTATGTATGTATACTCTCCGTCCCAAAGTTTAAAGTTCAACTTGTTTTCTTGGTATTTCTTTGAGCCAATTTCATTGACTATATTATAAGAAAGGAGATTTTAAAATGGTTCCAAATTATGTCACCAGAATGATTGAAGAACATTGCATGTGTTCATTGCAATCGAAATAATTTTAGCCACAAGGAATTATTCTTTTCGCCTATTCAAAAAAGCACTTTCAAACATGACTTTCAAACATGACATTCAAACATGACAATAACTTTAGGACGGAATGAGTATATTAATAGAAGTATATGTATGTACATATGTCTGCATACATATGTCTATGCATATACATACAATACGTGGAAGGCAGGGTTGGCAGAAAATAATTCTCCCAGAAAAATGCTGAAAGAATAATTAAGTTGTATAAAGTATATTGTTGACATCTAAAAAAATGAAGTTAACAAAATGCGAAGAATAAATAAAACCTTGTCTGAACAGAATTGAATTAAAACATATCAGTCAACGCGCCCAACAATTTAAAAAAATAAAAACGTTTAGTAACCGGTACAATTTTATTGCAAGCTTTTTATAGCCGATTTCTTAATAATTACTTTTATAAGTGCAGACATCCACGGTTTTAACTTCTATTAATTATTCGACATGAAAGTGCCGACCTCCACAAAATTGTCAACAGAATTGGATTAAATTATATTAACATTTAACGAGGTAGATTTAAAAATTACCTAGCAATCGGTTAATGTCAAATGTCATTCTTAGTTCAATAAATAAGCTCTAAAACACAATTTTAAAAAGTACTAGGTAGAATGAAATAATGGATCCAATTTATGTAGTGGAACATAATATTCCAATCGCATTACCAGTTTCCGAAATATTTTTGTCTTAGTTTGGAATTTGTCATTGAATGTCAAGATGAAACCTTTCAAAATTAAACAAAGAATATTGATACAAAATATGATGCATCCAATTTATAGTTCGGATTTTAACACACGCATTTTGAATAACAGTTTACTCTTGATGAACAAATACGTGCATAAGGCAATATTAGTTCAATTCAGATGTTGCTCTGATTTTGAGACATATTAGTTCTTCAAAAAATCATTTCATACCTGGTAATTAAAAATAAAAATATATGATGGTCAAATGGTCATTCTACAATGAAATTCTAAAAGTTTATGTTGAGACCTATTTATAAAATGTATAACATTGAAGAGATAAAACTGAGATACACAAGAGAACGCGAAAAGACTCAATATAACGAATATGACCTTGCATGTGATTAGTCATACTAGATAGGATTTAACCTCCGTAACTCTTTAGCGCCTACTGTAGGGTGTTTATGAGAAACCATAGTTTTTTGGTGTACTTTCTCTTAGATCTTCCTCTGTTCAAATTATAAACATTATTAATAGTATTTAAGCGTATAACTGCAAGTATAGTTGAATCAAACAAGTGCCAGTTAAACCTTAGTGAAATCAATCCGTTGGATTGGAAGATTATATAGTATGTTTTTGAACCGTATAATGCACACTCAAAAATGGGATTCTAGATTATAGGTGACTTAAAAGTTAAATAGAATTTGGATTTAATATTCTAAAATAAAAGTGAAGAGGTTCAAGCACTAACCTCTATTGACAACTCTTAGTTACAATCTTTCATGATTGTCAAGAAAGGACTCACACAAAATTATTGTGATTTTTATAAGTGACAGTGACTTCTCCATAAACGATTTAGGACAAAAATATACGTTAAAATATGAAAGAAGTTTGTACATTGATCAAGATCGGAATACATACACCAATGAAATATGAACAAGAGAATACATTCCTAAAAAATAAAACAAAATAACAAACTTCTGAACTTACCCTAGAACTACCGCATAATACATGTGATGCATATATAAGTATGTACTGTATTTTCGCGTATTTGCAGTAATTTCACGCTTCTTTCATTAGTATTTTGATAGTTACACAACTCCAAATGGAAATTTAATTTATTTTTGCAAAAGATGTATATTATAGTGTCCAACTCTGAAAATTACAATTCCAAATCATTTTTATTGATCTGCCGAAATCCGAAATATCGTTTTATGGAAAATAAAAATATATTAAATACGTCATCAACTTTATTTTTACACAAAATTAGTATTATATCAATCATTCAAAGTTAAATTCCACACAATAAAACTTTTCAATGTGAATCACTTCAAGAATGTTTTAAAGTTATGTTACAGAATTCGCTAATACATTAGGGAAAGTAATGATGATGCTTCCTTCATTTTTATTTTTTAAATAATAATTGACAGTCCAAATTACATAGATCATAGTATACTAAGGAATTATAAGTTTGAAAATTAGAAATTTGAGAAATTATCAAATCATAGTGCTTTTAAATTTATTAAAAACTAATCTAAAGTTATTTTTCAAATTTTCTTCATACACATAATTTGTAGAAATTATGGCCTACATTTTGTATACTATACCAAATTTCATCGAATTTTTTTAAGGTACATATTATAAAACATTTATGTTTTGTTTAATATTACACAGGTTTTTATTGGTTAAAAAATATTACAATATTCATCCTTAAATACATATATCATCCTTATATATTAATACCTAATATATATACACTACGTTGAATGCATGTGAACTTTTAAGTATTGCATACATTTTTAAGATGTACAATGTGTACTAAAATTCAAATTTAGAGCTACCTCAGTCTTTTTGAATAAGCCCAATTATTATATTTTTGAGAGCAAGAAAAGCGCTTTGATAGGAGTGTAAAAGTATAGTATGAAATCGTATAAGTTGCAAATAATGTCTACGTTTGAAATTCATGGAACTTTAAAATTTAAGCCACCGATTATATTATTTATAATGTTTAATAAAATTAAAGTACGGTGCTTGCTGTAGTTTAATGCATTCAAAAATTAGAATGTTTTAATGAGAAACGTACAAGTTGTAAACGCTTTGAATATGTAAAATGTATGAGAAAATGGAAGTCATCGAAAAAATCTATCAATGAATAATTTGTTTAAAAATTTAAATTTCAGCACTAGTGGAATCTTTAAAGACCAAATTATATTTAATTACAACTCTAAGTACAACGATTTATAATAATAAACTCTACAAGTTGCAAATAATGTCAACTATTACAATTCATGAGAATTTTAAATTTATGCAAGTGTTTTTTCACTGTATAATGCTTCAAATGAATCATTATATGAATTAAAAGTACGCTGCTTGCTGTAGTTAATTTAATTAATGCATTCATTAAGTAGTCGTATGAGAAGAAATTAAATCTTTGAAATGAGAGAATCGTCAAGTAGTAAGTACTTGGAATACGTTAAATGCATTATTAACAACATTATAGTTATGCAAGGATTTCAATGAATGATGTGTAGTGTCAAAAAAATTAAATTTTAACGATGTTGCAACATTTGACACTTATCATTTCACGTTTAACATTAAACATTACGCATTAAACATTAACAGAATTTAATTGACATTGCGGAGGAATTGACAATTTGTGAGTTTTAGCGATGTACAAAGGAAAAGTCATTTTCATTTTACTTTCAAGAACGACTATAAACTTTGTCACCATTGTCAACAGAACACTTAAGGTACATGTAAAAATACATCTCATATGCCCAATTTGGACAAAATTTGAGAAAGTAATGACGATTTGAAAAATTCTATATGAATCATGGATATGAATCATCGATATGAATCATCGATATGAATCATCGACATGGAGTGTGGAAGTCATAATTCATACCGGACATTCGAAATATGTATCAGTTCGATTCGGTTGTGGTTGGAGAGACTTTGTAACTTAATTTCCATTTGTTCTTGGAAGGCGATACATTGTTGTTCTCTCTTAGTTATAGCAAAATTATGACGATTATTTGTATCGTTTAGTTAAATGTATGTGAAGTACCTACTCAGTTGATGCAATTTAGGTGAATTAGACATAATGGGTTTTTCCCATAATCATTATTTTTGCCATTATAATGTACATGGTGTTATATAAGTACAGCGATTGAATTGCTTTATATTATTGCAAATATTCCATAAAAATGTTATAAAAAATGAAATGAAATTAATGATATTAAACAACGGTCGGGACAGTCACGTGTATAGTAGTATTAAAATTGTTGATCTATAAAATTTAAATTTTACCTCATTTGCAATTACCCTAAAACATTTCCCATTGTGAAGTTTAAGTTTGACCATGACTATCTCAACACTAAACAAATACATTCAACTGCAAATGAACAAAATGTGAACAAAGTCTATTTACTGTCGAAGAAGATAATGCATGCTATTCTTGTACAATTGAAACACTATCAAACTTTTCTAGAGCTAGGGAATTATACAAAGTGTTGGTGGAGATGCTCTTACCAATACAAACTTGTAGATGTCACTGACTCTAAGTTTCTTGGAAAAGCAAGGAAGTTGAGGATTCTCTGAAGTTTTGTTCTCATATGCTAATGCTTCGTTTTCATTAGCTTTCTGCATTCTTGCATCAGAGTGTTGTGTACACCATGTTGTGGCCCACCATGTTTTCTGATGCTAATCTATATACTAGGAAATGCGACCCCTGCCAACGAATAGGTAAGCCTACCCCTTCAAAAGCAATGCCCCTTAATCCTATTTTAGCTCAAATCCCTTTTGAAAAGTGGGGCATTGACTTTGTTGGTCCAATCAAACCTCCCAGTCGTTATGGACAAAAACGATATATATTAATAGCTACTGAGTATGTTACTAAATGGGCAGAAGCTATAGCTACTAAAACTGATGATGCTAAAACGGTGGCTAAATTTCTTTATGAGAATATTATAACTCGATTTGGTTGTCCTAAAGAATTAGTAAGTGATAGGGGAACTCATTTTGTCAACGATACAATTCATCAATTGACTATTAAATACTTTATTAAACATAGAACTTCGTCTCCTTATCATCCTCGTGCCAATGGCCAAACAGAAAATACAAATGGTATTTTATGTAAGATTATTACAAAAACAGTCCAAGGGTCAAATACTGACTAGGATAGTCGTATCTATGATGCCTTATGGGCTTATCGTACAGCCTTTAAAGTTACAACAAAATGTACACCTTTTCAGTTAGTTTATGGTCAAGAAGCTATTCTGCCTATAGAACTGGAAGTTCCTTCTCTCAGAATTGCGTTAGAAGAAGGATTAGGCGATGAAGCCTCCTTACGAGAGCGTTATAACATGTTCAAGAAATTAGATGAATCTCGCGCCCAAACTCATCTTAATATGATAGCTATTCAAAAACATCGTAAAACATATTATGACAGTAAATTAGCACCCAAAAATATTCAACCTAATGATTTAGTATTGTTATACGATAGTCGTTTTCAAAAATTTCCAGGCAAATTTAAGATGCGCTAGTTTGGCCCCTATCGTGTCCTAAAAGCCTATCCTAATGGGTCCGTTGAATTACAAGATTTTGCAGGTACTATTCATTCTACACGATATAATGGTTACTGCTTAAAATCATATATAACTTGAGGAAAAGTTATTTTTTAAAGGAGGGGGCTATTATACTTCTCTTCCTTTTTGTCCTTTTTGTCCTTTTTGGTTTTTTGTGTTTCTTTTTTGGTGTGTTATAAAGCACTCAATTTCACTTTTTAACTTGGGAATAATAAACATTCTGAGAAGGTGTGATACAACTTTAACGGGTTAGAATTGTACTAATTGATTATACCTTTTGTAGATTCTTGGATTAATAAGGAGTTAAGAATGTAATGGACTATTAATGTCAATTAGTCTTAATTACCTATTAGCTATACTAGCCATTTGAATACTATTAGATAATGTGTCTTCAAATGGACAATAGTAGAGTTTGGATGTACAATAGGGTGACATTCAAATTGGCCGTTTAGTAGTTCCAGGGATAGTGTCCTACACTGCTGCCAACTTTGACACCCTCCCCAAAGCTGAGAAATTGTTATTTTACCATGAAAATTTGGGGAGAGCATCATCATTATGTTGAAAACATGCATACCAAATTTCAAGTCCAGGAGACTTATACAAAAAAACTTTTGCAAGATCTACCAACATGGGATAGCTGTGAGAAAAGTGTCACAGCTGCCAACTTTGACACCCTCCCAAGAATTGAGGAAATTGTTTTTGCCCATGAAATTTCTGGAGCAAAAACATTTTTATGTTTTTTGCATGTGTGGAAAATTTCAAGTCCAAAAGACCCATACAAAAAATAATATTTCAAATCTACCAACATGTGTAGTTTTGAGAAACAAAGGGGAAAACCATTTTACTACTTCCAACTTTGACGCCCTACTTAGGATTGAGTTTTTGTTGATACATAATGAAATTTTTGGCACAAGATCATCTCTACGCTGGTAACATGTGGGATAAATTTCAAAGCCAAAAGGCATACATAAAAAGAGTTATTCCATATCTATCAACATGTTTCTTAAAACTACACATGTTCGTAGACTTGGAATATTATTTTTTGTATGGGTCTTTTGGACTTGAAATTTTCCACACATGCAAACAACATAAAAATGTTTTTGCTCCAAAAATTTCATGGGCAAAAAAAATTTCCTCAATTCTTGGGAGGGTGTCAAAGTTGGCAGCTGTGACACTAGCTGCTATCCTATGTTGGTAGATCTTGCATAAATTTTTTTGTATAAGTTTCCTGGACTTGAAATTTGGTATGTATGTTTTCAACATAAAGATGATGCTGTCCCCAAATTTTCATGGTAAAATAACAATTTATCAGCTTTAGGGAGGGTGTCAAAGTTGGCAGCAGTGTAGGACACTATCCCTGGAACTACTAAACGGCCAATTTGAATGTCACCCTATTGTACATGAGATGTTTATGAGAAGATTGTTGCGAGTATAAAATCTACTTAACAAAATTGACATATCTGTTAAAGATTTCTTTAGATAGCAAAGGTTTGTTTAGCAAATTCCTACTCTAAATTGAAATCATTCTAACTTTGAGAAACTTCGATAGGTTTTATAAAGCAGACTTGGGTGACAATTCTTTCAACTTGTTTGAGAAAGTTGCAAGGCTTTGAATTTGGTTGTGATTTCGTTTTTTGAACGATGGAATATTTAGTGATTAAGGGAAATTCTTCTAACTTTCATTTTGAAAATTAGTAAAAAATTAAGTATGTTAGTTAGTTAACTAGTTAAATAAATAAAATTTAAAAAATGCAAAAAGAGTGTAAACAAGGTTCAAAATCGAGGTAATAAGTACCAAATCCATTTTTTAATATATTCCAACAGGTGGCCGTAGTGCTTGTCAATTAGACCCACTAAGTAGTAATGATGAGCGCAATCAAATTGACGGCGGATGGATGAAAAACATCCAATGTCAAGTTGACCGATCCAAAGGCGGCGGTTACCTCCCTGCCAGCCTTCGTCTCTCCCAGTTCTTTCCCATTCTTTGGCTCTCTATTTCTTGATGCGCTCTGGGGTTGTGTTGCGCGCATTGTGTCGGAGCTCTGGAGTTGGTTTTTGCTGTCAAATTGACTTGGGAAGAGGGCGCTCATGAACGCAAGGGAACCCTGGAAGAGTATATCTGTGTGAAGCAAGTTAGAGGCCGTAGTGAGGACGAAGGACTCAAATTAGTCAGGGGGAACGTTTCTTGAGAAGCCTGAGAGTTTTCTTGACGAATCTAGAGAGGACAGGGAGCACTAAAGACAGATCGGCACGTTTGAGGAATAAGGTAAGTGAAAAACACGTTTTCTTTGATTTCCGTATTCTTGAATGGTTCGCTGTCTAAAAAGATGTCAAATAGACTGGATCTGCTCTTAATGACTACTTTTCATTGAAACCCTAGGTTGTTGATGTCTAATAGTAAAAGTCTGAAGAAAGAAAGTGTAGAAAGAACCCCCTGACTTTAGTATTGTCAAATGGACACAATATGGAATCTGGATGTCTGTGAAATCGGTCCATTTTGTCTGTAAAACTAAAATGTATGGTGTTTCCGAGGTCTATTTGACTATGTTTCATGAGAAAACTGAGTTTTTGCAAATCTAATTGACAAAGTTTGAAAGAAAAAGAAAGAAAGAAAAAATAGACAGAATGCTATTGTGGAGTTTGGAAATACACCTGTCTAATTGACTGTGGGAAAAATAAGGAAGTGCATTCATGTGAAATACAGTGAGGAATCAAAAAACTAAAAAGAACTGTTACAGATCATTGTGAAAAAAAAAAAAAAAAAAAAAAAACACAAAAGCAAGAAGAAATCAATAAAGTCTACTTGACAGATTCATGTATGCATTGTCTACTAGACTTGGGTTGCAGAGACATGTCATTGACAGTAGATCTCATATGTTTTTGATTGACTAAAAGTTTTGTCATGAGTTATAAGGTTGAGATGTGTTTTTGTCTGTATTTGCATGTGGTCCAGTTGAATGCTTGATTTCTGATTTGAGTACTTCAAAAGAAAGAAGTAGCATTTTCAGAGTCTAATAGATAATACCAAGATGAAGTAGTAATTTTTATGTCTTTGGACTTTCTTTGAATTGCTTTTTTGTTTTGATGATTGTTTTTGTGCTTTGAGTTTGCTTAATCTACTTTGGAGAATAAACGTTCAAATTCTGGTTTGAAGTTGTCATTAAATTTTCAGTTGAAATAAAGAAGCAAGGAGAAGTTGATGAGAGTCCATTAGACAGTAAGGAATGCCCTATAATTGAAAAGTTCTACTGAGGAAATATTGCTCATTGATAAAAGATTGTTTTATTGTCTAATAGACTGACCAATGTATTATCAAATTGACAATGAACGGGTCTATTGGACAGATACAAAGGATAGACCAAGATATAGCTGAGTAAGTCAATTAGACTGTTAAGTAGATAGAGGTGAGTTTGTAGGGTATTCAAACTACAAGACTGTCACAAAAAAATATAAGTTTGAAGCAACAATGATAGAGTAAACTGAATAGATAGAATATTGCATGAAAAAATAAAATAAAATAAAATAAAAAACAATCAAGTATAGTAAAATTAGAATTTAAAAATAGAAGAGTGAGGTCTAATAGATAGGAATAAAGAATAATAAAATAAAATAAAATCAGAGTAAAGAATACTAGGTTTAGATGATAGAAGAGTTTTAGAATAAGAACAAAATAAAATAGAGCATGGCAGATTCTAACTAAAAAACATGGCGAATTCCAACTATGAGTAATTAATTAAACGGTCAAATTGACCATATCAGAGGAGTTCAAAGTCAAATTGACAAATACAATTGATAAAGAAACCAGAACCAGTGAAGTCCAATGAACCAAGGAATGAAATCAGAAATGAACCAAGGCTTTACTGTATTTATAAGGGATCCATAATACAGGAATCTTGTGTCTACTAGACTGAGCCTGCGAGCCAGGCCCAAGATCATGTGTAAGAAGAGGTCAAGTAGACCTGCACACAGCAGTGAACCAGCATCGAGTCAAGTAGACATGGCTCCAGGTCAAGTTGCCAGAGTCACACGTACGGAGCTGTATACATTCCCACCTGTCGATTGGAGTTTTGTACAGACGAATCAAGACAATTTGGTCGGCGCTGGTTTGTGGTTGTATGTGCACAGAAATTTCCCCGAGATGGATGCAGACTTAGTGGAGTAGTTTGTCAAAGCCTCTTCATATAGAGCACAAGCTGAGGTGCAAATCCAAGGCCGCATTGTATTTTTCAATACAGAAGCTGTGAGTGCGAAACTTGGACTACCCTCTGAAGGAGTTACCTTGTCGGGAGTGGAGACGCTAACACCAGCCTTGTTAGCACAACTTTTTGAGAAGAATGCTAAGACTACAACCGGGTACAATCTTACGAAGGCACGTGGATCCTCAGTGGCGTGGTTGAAGTATGCCAATCAGCGGTTTCTCATGGCGCTTCATGGCATTGACTACATCTTGGAAGCCGGACTCTCTGCTGCCCTCATGGCTTGGAAGGGGAAGAAAGTGAATTGGGCACATGTGGTTTTTGAGCAGATGAAGTTGGAGCTCAGTCGAAAGCGGAGTCGAAATCCCATGACCTTGTGCTGTGGCCCATACTTGTCATACATGTGTCAAGTAGACTTGGGGCTTCGTCAATTGGACACGGGGCTGGGTCAATTTGACTTCGTGCCTCAAACACTGTCAAGTCGACCTGAGGAGACAGCAAGTGCCTCCACTGCCAATAGGAAGGGCAAGCGCAAATTAGTGGAAGAGGATCTTCTTGCAACACCAACAGGTCAAGTAGACAAGAGCACGCGAGTGGGGGAGCCAACACCATTTGCCATGGCTACACTCAGTCTTTTGCATTCACAAGTAACACCACCGCGCAGCAGTTTTGTGTCCAATACACCTTTCTCTCCCCAATCAACAGATCAGACAGTGGACGGTCTCCAGAAGCAGTTGAAGGCCACTCTTGCTCGAGAGACAAAACTTCATGTCAATATCAAAGATGGAGAGCAAGAGGCAGCAAGGCTAAAAGAGGAGTTAGCAACCAAGGACGAAGAATTGGACAAAATGTTGATTGCGAAGGTCGAATTGACCTCCCTTAACGAATCTTTGGTCAAGCAGCGTGAGGAGTTCCCAGACTTGGTGCAACGCTGTGTAGACTTAACCACAAAATTGGAGCTTAGCAAGAGTCAATTAGACCAGCTCCGGTCTAATCGACAGGAGGAAAGAAGTCAATCCCAAGGCGTGTTGGAAGCAGAGTTGAAGGCTATTTAAGGAAGAACAGCTTCAACTCAAGGAGCAGCAGCTGGTTAAATACAAGGAGAAGATTAGTCAATGAGACGGTAACGTGAGGTATTTGCAAAGTGAGAGGATTGCAGCCATCACCCGCTCAGTGCACGCGGCAGGAGCAGCATCAGCCCCTACCTCCGCTCCCACAGCAAGTCTAATTGACCCAAAGCATGCACATTAGAGTCAGCTTGACAATTTGAAGGCTGCAATGTGGCGGCAGGAGTCGGTGTCTGCCCCAAGTTTCTCGTTATTCGATGCCTATGAGCTGCAACGAGACGTCTATTTGACCATGATGGAGTTGGAGTTGTATGACCATTTGGATGAAGACAAATTTGACTTAACTTGGTCTCGTTCTAGGAAATATGAGAATTCTCAGAGTTTGCTATGTGAGATGATTGCTAGGGAAGATTTAGTTTTGGACTGTCCGGAGAAGTTAATGGTTCCCATTGGAAACATTGGAGCTCGCATTGTCGTGTATTACTTGCATTTGGAGGAGGAGTTGCATGACAAACGTCAATTGGACAAGGCAGTGGAAGAAGAGCATCAGCCACAACTGCCAGACTGCACCAAACCACTCATTGCTCAAGCCAGCCAAAGCACCGTGGAGGCGTATGACCTGTGGAGGCAGGTTTTGGTCAAATTGAGGGACGAACTTAGTGACAAAGAATTGGTGAAGGATTGGCTGTCCAAGATTCATGAGCGGGAGTTGGTGGCTCAGCGAGGTGAGTTGTCAATTGGACATTACTTGTATGGGATGACCAAGAGCTATGGCCAGCTACTCAATTCTTTGAATGCGTTGGCAGCAGGTCGAGTTGACGTTACTAAGCACGATCTTCAGGTCCAGTTGACTCTGCCTCCCCCTTCATGGCAACCTCCGTTGTGGCTGTCGACTCGACCACCCATCAGTGGGTCTGTGCTGAAGAAACGTCACTTAGGACAGTATGAAAGTCTATTTGACGATCCCCTAGAAATTCCAATTCCTTCTTGGAAGGCAATTGAGTGGCTGTTAGAGGATTACAGGCAGTCTCGTATCGAAGTGGGAAGTTGGGATCTTGTTTACAAACAGCTGTTGAATGACCAAGAACTAGTCAATTGGACAGTTCAACCTCCAGCGGCTGTAGCCACTAACGCCCATTTCTGTTCTATTGAACCAAAGAGGTTTAAGTGAGACCCTGAAGCTACCATTGACTCTGTGGAGTACAACTGGCCGATTATCCCTGGTCAATTTGATTTGGCCGAGGCGTGTGCTGAAGCCTATGGCAGTTATTTTGCGCGACACAAGACCCATACTGACCCTGTGTGTTTCAGGGCTGCGGCGTTTTGTAACTTTTTATATGAGATGTGCCATACTTACAACGTGGTAGTCAATGTTAACAAGTTTGAGGAGCGGCGGCCCGAGTTTTGGATTGCCATTAAGTTGCAATATCGTTGTACGAGGTGGCATAGGGTGCTAGAGGGCATGGCTATTTCACACTTCTTGTATGGCGCACATGGATGTTTTATTAATGAGTTCAATGGCACACGACAGGTTGCTTTTCAAGCATTTCTTGAAGCTCAGCATAAGATAAATACTTTTTTGCTCCTGGACGATGATGTACGGAAGGCAGTGCAGAAGATGGAGGCCCAACAGCTGAAGAAAGCCACTCAGAAGAAGGACCAGCATCGAAATTGGCCAAGGCGCTGATGTCCAATAGCCTGCTTTTTGTCAAGAGTGAGTACAGTGAGTCAATTGGACATTCTGTTTTGAACCTAGAGTCAAATGGACATTGTGTAACTTGCCAGGGGGTCAAGTCTTTAAAGGACGGGGCTATGTAGTGTGAATCTGTTTTTTGTTGAACTCTAAATGCAGTTTATCTGTGAATATGTAGTGTCTAATAGACTAGAAAGGAAATGGTGCGTGAATGAAGATACAAACAGTCAATTAGACTTGAATAGAGATTCTAATGGGTGTAACTATTAGGATTCATGGTATATATGAGAGATGATAGGACGTTGTCTTCCTCGCTACACCATTAGGGAGTGTTAGTCTAAATATTACTCTATGCTTGATTTTTGCTTTGTAAATATCTTAAGTCTCCATGCTCACAGTCCAGTTGACAGAGAGAAGTAAAGAACCTTGAATTGCTTATTTTTGTTTGCCTGTCTTTGCTTGTAAATATGTGGAATGAATTTCTGGATGTCTATTTGACTCTGTCTAGATGCTTATGTGTGACATTGGTGTACGGCTGTGTGATTGCCTAATTGAATTTTGCATGCATACATGGTCTATTTGACAGATCTTGATGGAGTCTAAGTTTAGAATTGGAGATCACATGAGTATTGAGTAATGCACTGTGGAAGGTTACAGTCAAGTTGATATAAGTAACTCAGTTGATGTTGCATTCAATGACTGTGTAGACAAATTGAGAGCATTGGGAATTGGTAATTGGATACAGTCAATTGGACTCTGATGAACTATGATCAAATTGACATTGGATATGTGATACTGAGCAACCAGTCTATTTGAATGAGTCTCTCAAACTGTGTCTATTTGACTATACTGAGATCCATTGTGTACTGAGTACATGCCAAAATGTGAAAATTTGACAATGCAATTGATTCACTTGACTTAGAACAATTACCCAAGCTCTGAATATTGAATAGAATATTGATAGAACTCAGTAACTGTCCACTTGACTCTTTTAGATTACTCGGAGTTATACAAAATTATAAGTACTAAGTATAGATTAAAATAGATAGTATGGGTTTGTCAATTTGACTGAAAGTATACATTGTGTATTAGAAAGAATGAATTAGAAGATAGTAATTCAGTCAAGATTGAATTCCTGTAAATATATAAATATATACATGGTGACGACTGTGTATATTTAGGAGTGTTACCAAGGGATTTGATAGCTAGTATATCAAACTAGATTATTTCAAACTCCGCTGTGGAACATTACCTTGTAAGATTATTACCATGGAAAATTAGAGATTCAAAATGAATCTTATTTAAAAAGAGTTGTACAACCAGAACATATGAAATCAATTTGACATTGGGCGTTTTATCTTGAGAAATTGATATTACTAGCAAGTTATGGTGTTAAGGAGTGAATCCACAAAGGCTGGCCATCTTTGAGGAGTACTTGTTCTTTAATTACTTTGCTTTTGATTGGTAATACAGATTCTTGCAGGATATAATAAAAGCAATGTCGTTGTAGTGATTAAGTTAAGGAAATAATTAAGGAATGCCTTAATGGAGAACGTGGGAGTATAAAGCTTAAAGTGAAAAGATTTCTATAAGATAAGTATTCTTCCTTACTTTAGAATAGAAATGAACCTTGAGTTATAACAAGCAATGAGGGTTGACACGTCTATTTGACTCACTCTGCCAACTATAAAAAGGAATGGTGCTCTTTGTGATGACTATTTGACCTTAGGCTAAGACAGGACAGACACATATTTAATTGACTGGAATTAGTTATAGGCAAGTGATCCCACCACCTTCTAACATGAACCGAGTTTTATTAACATTGGGTGATTGAGTTGAATAATCTTTAAACCTTATAAGTGACTTTAGTGAATTATCCATAAACGCTTTCATCTTTCCCCTCAAAGAACCCTGCCAGGAAAGTTCTCTAGAATAAAATGCCTTATTGAACTTTTTGTTACTACAAGAATTGATCTGGGACTCTCGCCCACCTCATGTCCTTCCATGTTCTCGCGTGGAGCACGTTCGGATTCTCATCACCTCAGGTCTCAAACAAGAAGCAACCGCATATAATCCTGTAGAACAACCCACGCAACCGGATCAGGTTTGGTTGTACGGTAATGTACCCATTGTAGATCTCCAATGGGACCCTCAGGACTAGAGTTGGTTGAGGATCGGCTCCCTTAAGAAAGCTAGCTTTTTCAATTTTACAACCAAACATGGTTACAAAATCGGCCTTTCCTAAACCAGGATTACCTCACCAGCTAAACTCGACGTCACCAGACAGGGCTACTCACCATCACAATGCAAGCAAATCTTTACTAGACTCTGGCATAACTAGCTCCCGCTTAAAGTGTCTGCTATGAACTGGCTATTGGTGACGGGGAGGCTACCCATTGAAGAATGGCGCGAGAAGGCAGGGTGGGACGGCCACTTCAAAATGTGCGGACATCCTTCTAAGTCACGCAATGATGCACTCTGCTCTTGCCCCATAGTATCTGAAACCTGGAACAGATTTGGAGCTCTCCGTTCTGAATTATCAACACCAGGTGGCTACTCTACCTGGCAGGAAATTTTGTACGGCAAATCAAAACCACCTGGCTCTTCTTCGATTGGCTCTTCATTTGCCTGGGACGTTGCGAACAAGATTATCGTATCAGACAACACAACCTGGGAACTCCTTCGAGCGTGCTTACTTTGGTTCATCTGGGTTGAAAAATGCAGTCAAGAGCTTAACGTTTCATCTTTGGCACAACGTTTAGCCTTGGTAAAGCACTCTTTTACGTTTGGAAAACGACGGTTCAAATAGCCATGGAGGTTTGGAGTGAACTACACCGACACAAGCGGAGTGAAGAACGGCATGAGAGATTATTTATGAAATTCAAGAAGATCTGAACAACTGATGGAGTGTTCGCCAAGATGGAAGGGACACCTAAATGGATTACTATCTCTCTAGCCACTTTCCTCCTGGAAAACCTTGCCATGGACAAGCCCCAGTTTCTTCAAAAAATCCCGATCCGTGCACCCAGCCCAGACACAGGTTCTGAAAGCTCCATAGCTTCAGATCCCTTGGGAGCGGCTATTGATGCTCTCTTTGACGAAGTGAATGAAGAGCTTCAATCCCGTATGACTGCTACGGGGCTCTAACAAGACACCCTCGAACAGCAACCGATTCTTCCTACGCACCCAACAGATTAGGAGTTAGCAGCTTCATCAAGTGGCCAACCCTTAACTTAGCAGGAGGAAGACCAAACCCTATAGATTGACATTCACAACATACTCCGCATAGTGGAAGAAGATCGGCATCACCATGTAGAACCTCCTACCTCCCCAGACAATCTGCGCATGATGAATGAATCAGAACGCGCTATGGTCGCATACTACGACAACGCTCCTTACAGAAGAGAAGAACTACCTGGGGTTGTCAACCGCGCTCGACGTAATCCGCGCTTAAGAGGACTCGCGGCGCTCGAACTATACGCTTCGGTCGCACAACATCTGAGCGTCGCCGACTACACTCGCTGGATCGCCGACGGTCTGGGTTACTCCAACTTGGGACCACGCCACCCCCGATAACTTCGGCTCCTCCTGCGACTCTGCATGTGACTGGCTCTCCTTCCCTCTCCTTCGCTTTCATCTGCTGTGCACGTTTGCCTATTGACGTTTCTAACCTCTTGTTGATTTCTCACTGGCTCCTTTGTTCTTCGCGATGGTGGGTTCAAGATCTTGGTCCGCACTTCTTCAGGGTTAGGTTTCGAGTTAATGGGCAGGGTAGTCTTTGATGTTGGTTGTCTGTTCCCGGTCTTTGGGCCGGTCCCGGGGCTTGCCCTGATGTATCTTTGCGCTTTGCCCTGATGTATCTTAACCCTGGTGGGGTCTTCACGGTTCCTATTACCGATCATCAGTGGTCACCAATTCTATAAGAAGTGTTAAAATTAGCATCAAAACTAAGGTTCGGATTATCTACTCAAGTGTTTTATCCCTCGCATCCCAAAACAAAAGCTCTTTTTTAAAGTGAAGTTCTTTTTTTAAAACTGAAGGTTCTAGTATTTTTAACTACTTGTATACTTACTTGATAGCATTTTTGTCCTTCAATGACTGAACAAGATCGGCTCTTAACAGACCGGTTTTGTAATCTGTCTGAAATTTGATTAGTTCTGTACAATTACCTGCAAATCATAAAGTAACCCTTAACCGTAAGGGAGAGTGTAACACACAAAATGTCTATACTAACTTACCCTTTAGTTACTCTTTTCAATTTGAGAAGCGCTTTGGCAGTCTATGATATAAGCTTCTTGTGTTTGGCCATTGATGAACCATGTTTTTGAAATTTTCCATTTCGGACGATAACATTAAATGGATGCAAAGATTTAATTCTATGATTGGTACCACAACGCTTGATCGTAGAAAATTAATTCTCCGTAGGTGATGAAAATGAAGAATAAGTAATGCCATGAAAATTTTAAATTCAAAACGCTATGTGTATTCTTTACACTTATTAATAAAAGCGAAACGTATTTTCATTCATTGGTTTGAGAAACTATCGCTACAGACTGCTAAATTTGATTTTTGAAGCCACTGTGCATCATAACGAACTGTGCATGGCTTTATGTTCTTTAAGTTTTAACGTATTTAAAATATTTTAACTTCCACGTTGTCAGCATTTACATTTTTAATTTTCTTTGCTATAATTTCTTAAATGATGCGTTGCAAATAAATACTGCAAGCACTGTGATTCTTTTTTAAACGTTATAAATTTTACATACAGTTTAAAATACTTACAACTTGACTGTGCGGTGATTTTTTTCATACATTTAACTGCCCTCATTATAAGTTAATCTTTAGATTAATCGAACGTATAAGATTATCGCAAACACTGTATTTTATCTTTTGTAAACATAATAAATCATACACACGTTAGTAAAATCTAATATTCTCATGAATTCTACATATTGAAACTATTCTCAACTTGTGGGGTACTTTGATTACCTTTGAACTACTAAATCGCTTAATGAATTACTTACTTGTGTTCAATAAGTTACAGCTAGTGCTAAATTTTAATTGTTGTGAAACAATGTGCATCGTACAAATCTTTGCAGGTCTTTATGGCTCTCATAAAATACAGTAATTTTAAATACTTAGTTATATAATAAGTTAACCTTTAGATTAATCGAACGTATAAGATTATTGCAAACATTGTATTTTATCTTTTGTTAACGTAATAAATCATGCGCAATGTTTGCAAAAATCTAATATTCTCATGAATTCCACATATTCAAACTATTTTCAACTTGTGGGGGTTTTTGGTTACCTTTGAACTACTAAATCGCTTAATGAATTATTTATTTGTGTTCAATAAAATACATGTAGCACTAAATTTTAAGTCATTGTGAAATAAATTTATATTTATTGCTATAAGTATTTGAAAATTTTGATTTTTTCTTCTAAAGATGTACTTTAGAAGGTGAAGCGATTATTAAACTTATTATGTAGTGAGCACTTCAACATATAGCGAAAAATAAACTAGTTTGATAAAAACGTTTGAATGTATAGTTTGAATTAAACCTGAAAGGGTGGCACTAGAGAGCAAAGGCCCTTCACCTAAAGAATTGGATGGAAAACATCTAGGTATTAGTCGGAATTGAAGAATTATTTCCATGGATGAATGATTTTTTGGGTGTCCTGGGTTAAACATGAACATGGGACAGCGTGTCATAAATAAATGTATTGAAAAATAATCAGGCGTACGTTTCATAGGAATATGTCGTATGTATAAAAATTTGTAATAGAACGTTTCATTACTTTTTCAGCAGTACATGGGCAATTAATATCACCTACCTCGACGTTGTAAAAATAGCAGGCTAAAGTTTCCAGCCCTTGTCAGATATTCGCCCAAAAAAAGGCACATTCACTGTCAAGGGACCCGGAGTCCTCGTCACCGGCTGTGAACAACGAATTTGAAATCGACTGTTTGAACTCGTCGATTCTATTCCCGCTGAAATTCTCCCGCCAATTCGCATATAAGTGCATTTGCGGAACCGGGGCCACCTTTTTTCCATTCGGTCTCACGCTTACGTGCTTGCGCTATTCGATCTTCGTTGCTCTTGCATCGCTTTCCAAGCAGGTCTTTCTTTGCGGAAGCGCAGTATCTGGTTATTAGCACTAGACAGTTGTTGTTGAAGGTGTTTTGGACTGCGCAGTAGTAGTGCTCTCCGCTTTGTGAGTTGGAGGTAAAACAGCGCGTTCCGGGTAGTTTTGCGCCAAATTTCGGTATAGATTTGTGGCCAAAGGTTTCAGTTTCTTCGTTTGATGCATGTTGTTGGCTTGCGTTCGATCAACTCTAGCGAGGCAATAAACTATGAGGTTCTAGGGTTTTGTGTGATTCACGTATGCTGCTGCAGACATGCTTCTTCAATTGTAGAATTGAGAATTGCGGTACAATGTAGCGTAGAATGCGACTGGATTCATTGTACTCGATTTTTTTGACACAAATTCCGGGAAATGTTATTCAAATCTCCTCTACTCTTGCTGACGATAATTCAAATCAACTCGAGTTGAATTGCTTGATACAGGAACTGTGTATAGACTATGAATTGTCGACTGGATTTAACTCAACTCGAGTTGGAGTTGCGGAATAGAGCCTGGTTAACCTTATTCATAATTAGGGAAATTCAACTCGAGTCAAGCTAAATTAACAAAAAATCACACCTATTGGCAGATATCTGTGTAACGTGTCAATGAAGATAACTCCCTAACATTCAAGTTGACTTGAGTTAAATTGGCCCAGATCATTCAAACCTATTCTAATTTAATGAGCTGGACCCATTCAACTCGAGTCGAGTTGAATAAGATGTCCCCATTCAACTCAAGTCGAGTTGAATGAAATGTCCCCATTCAACTCGACTCGAGTTGAATGAGCTGGACCTATTCAACGTGACTCGAGGTGAATGAGCTAGTCCTGTTCAACTCGATTGGAGTTGAGTGATCAGGGCTATTCAACTCGAATCGAGTTGGATGAGTTGGGCCTATTTAACGGGACTCGAGGTGTATGAGCTGGTCCTGTTCAACTCGACTGGAGTTGAGTGATCTCGGCCTATTGAACTCGAATCAAGTTGAATGAGTTGGGCCTATTCAACTTGAATCAAGTTGAATGAGGTGGGCGCGAATGAACTTAAATTGATTCGAAGAAATCTTGGAGAAAATGCATTCCATTTATTGATCCCTGGATTTCTAGGTTTAGGTAATTAGTGAGTAATATTGTTGTCTTTGAATATGCAGGGGGTTTAATGGATGCGGAGAACGTTCCACTGGTTACTGATGAGTTTCTTCCGATAAAGAGGTTGATGCCAGATTGGAAAAGTCACACGACATTCCCAACTGCAAAGGTTTTCCACGGAGGCTATGGGTTACCAAGTTTGTAACACTATATAGAGTTGGAGGCTCTCCTGTGGCTCAAGGCTTATGTCATAGTGTAAGCTCCGACCTTGTACTCGGTTGCAACGGCGCACTTGGGGACACTCATGTGGCTGTTCAAAACTCGAAGAGCCTCTCCACTGTTGATGTGCCAGATGATTGGAGATACTCTGTCCGCGCTTAGCCGATTGAGCTTGTCTACTGTAATGGTACTAGCCTAAGAGACCACGATCTGCGGTACAATTACAACTGCCGTGTAGCTAGTCTTACTTAGCCTAAATCGTCGTGTAGCACACGTTACACCAGTACTGTGAGGAATTCGCCACGTGAGACATCCGTCAAAGTCAAAGGTTTGCTAACACAAGAGTCGATTAACGCTGTTTTTAGCAAAGTGTGTTGTTCGAAGAATTGTGTTCAGCCGTTTCCCAGGGACAAGATTCGGGCTTTCCAAGAGCGTATGTACCGTGATACTTCTTTTCAGTTCAAATTCCATATGAAGCTGGATGTCCACATGGAGATTCATCGTGACGCCCAGGGTAGGAGGGTCGCCACTGTCGAGGATATTGACGTCTACATGCCTACATGGAGGCACATTGCCGGAGTGCCTGAAGCCACTTTCCATCGCTTCCAAGGGTTCGCTGCTGAAGGTCTTGAAGCACAGCTTCATGGGAACACGAGTTTGCTGAAGCCTCGAAAGCATATGTCTCAGCCACTCCAACTTTGAAGTGCATTTTAGAGAACTCTGCAGATCATATGCCATACTGAACTCGCACTCTTAAATCGGGAGAGAAGGTCGTGTCTATGATTCTGTCGGCCACATGAAAATGGAAGAATACCATCCCGGAGATCAACGCTGCAAATGCAACATTTGGATTGCAGAAAGTGTCTCCCTCTAGTTTGAGCAACATTCAGAGGTTATACTTTCCTCAGTATGACGCAAAGAAGCCGGGAGATAATTTTGCCCATTGCTCCAAATGTGATAGATTACACGCTTTTAGGCAGGGCGCTACAGCAGGGTCGCAACAAGCTCCACTGTGGGCGAAGAAGCTCGAGGTGCATTTGTCTGCTGCCCGAGCTCATAGAGAGTTATATTTCGCAAACCGGTACAGATCCAGTTCTTTCCCGCACGAATGCCTAATCATTATGCACGTCAAAATGGATCATGCAAAAACCGCTCTCCCGTCTTCTCTCACAAGAGTAAGGAGCTTGATGGTCTGATTAAGTTGCGAGTACTTGTCACGGGTATGATCGCACATGGTCATGGAGATGTCCGCTACGCGCATTAGGGTCTTGATAATTTTGCTCACGATTCAAACTACACGGTGGATTCTTTCGCGAAGCTATTGCGAGATCTCGAATTACCTCCAAAATACTCGTCTAGGAAATTGTTCCTTAGGTCAAAGTCCGCTCCAATCTTTGATGTTGTCCTTCAAGAGCTGACATGTGCAAGTCATCTCTTCGGCCTGCTCTAGAAAGTGTCGTTCCAGCAACTCTTCTTCCTCCCATTATGAATGTGCAGATGGACAATGCCACCGGTGACAATAAGAATAGATATGTGTTCTGTTTTTGGTCACTTCATGTAGCCAAGATAATCTTTCGTGAGGTGTATGTTAATTTCATGTTGGTGGGTCACACCCACGACGACATCGACGCTCTGTTTGGGAGGTGGAGCATGTTGTTGAAGAAAGATAACTTTCCTACAATTCCTTTGCTCAAGATGTCTTTCATGGATGTGGAATCAGTACCCACTATTCCCCATGTTGTTGAGGAGGTGCCCAATTTTAAAAGTTTCATTGAAGGCTTCATGAGAGATGGAGATGAGGCTCTTGTCGGTCATACAAAGGCTCAACAATTCAAGTTCTTCCTAGACTCCACTGGTTGCCCCGTGATGAAGTACAAGATATCTTGCACTGATGTCGATTGGCTGCCAAAGGATTGCTCAGGGATTAAATTGTGGAGGGAGGATTCGGAAGGTCGTAGTTTATGGCCTCATGGAGAACCAGTTCCCATCACGCACTATGCAATGATAAGTGTGGAGGACATTGTGAAGGGCCTCTCGGGATTTATCAAGTACTTGGAGACAATGTCCGCTGAAGACAGATCTGGAGAGTATAGAAGACGCTATGAACATTTGGTGTTCTATTGGCGAGCTGTGAAGGCAGCGTTGGAGGAGCCTATTGAACCGTCTATTGCACTCAAAGACGGATTTTGGCCATCCACTCGTATTGCTGCGAGGGTCGAGGATCAATTTGCTGAAGATGGTGGGCTTTGTGAGGAGTTTGCGGAGGATGATGCGTACGTTGGAGAGTTGCGTGATCGTCCATTGCAATCCTTTCGAGTTGGACGTGATGTCTTTGAAGGCTATTTTGTTGCTATACGGCCCGCGGATGGTGATTTTAGACCCGTATGGATTGTGAGAGCCTTGTCAGATCCAAATACAAACCCGGATCATCCGAATTGTGTACTCATTCAGTATTTCCGGCCCACATCCAGAGATGAAACTGTTCAAGAAAGCTACACTGGGTGGGATTCCTCCAGAGGATTGCGTTGGAAGGTTGATGAAAGTCAACCTCTGGTGTGGGAGCATACGGATTCTCTGATGACAGCGTGGAAGTCAAGAATCAAGAAGGACACAACAGAATGTATGTTGAAAATCCCAGTGGCCCAAATCGAAGTCATCAACGATAGCATAGCTGCATATTCTGGTGCTTGAACATCTTTCATGTATTGAAGACATATTTGAGTATTTCTACATCTTTATAGTGATGTATATGTTTTCATTGCTTGCGTAGATAATCTTTTGGCCCAATTGCAAAGGATTCTATGTATCTACTATGAAAGTAAAGGGTACATTCACAGTAACACGACTCAAGGAAACTGTAACCAGTGATTAGTTTAACGGATTGTTAAGCAATAATCTTTATCATTTGAATTGATAATGCAATATAAAATAGTAACTACATATAATATATGTCATTATACAATATATTAAAGTTTGACGATGTTTGAGAAGTTATTGGTACTCCAAAACGACTAAATTATGGTCGTAACCATTCGTTATTAACAACTAAAATGTGCTAAAATGTTCAAAATATGTCGCAAAATGTCCTTAAATTTTTCTTATATCTACATATATTGAAGATATCACTTTCTAAGCACTCACCAAGAGTCGTTATAACTGGGCGGGGTTGGTTGTGTTACCGTCAATGTACCTATGCAGACACTCTGATTTTAGACTCACGGACGAACACATGGGAAACTAAACCTTCTCGCATGGTCCATCGTAAAACACTTCACACATGCCCTAGCCCAAAGCTTTGTGTGCAATGCGACGGACTCGTGTATGTTTAGTCGAACTGCGACGAGATACAAGTGTACTCACTTGAAGAAGATCAGTGGAGCACACTAAACCCACCACCACTACATGCATCGAGGAGCGCATTGCTGCCACGTGAATCGGATTGGCTTTGGTTGGAGCATTGGCAAAGCCAGACTTATCCTGCGGCTGTCGATTTTGTGGGAGGTGGGTACATTCACAGTAACACGACCCAAGGAAACTGTAACTAGTAATTAATTTAATGGATTGTTAAGCAATAATCTTATCATATGAATTGATAATGCAATATAAATTAGTAACTATATATATTATATGTCATTATACAATATACTAAAGTTTGACGATGTTTGGGAAGTTATTGGTACCCCAAAATGACTTAAATATGATCGTAAACAGTTGTTTAGAACGACTAAAATGTGCTAAAATGTTCAAAATATGTTGCAAAATGTCCTTGAATTTTTCTAATATCTACATATATTGAAGATATTATTTTCTAAGCACTCACCAAGAGTCGTTATAACTGGGCGGGGTTGGCTCGTTTTATTGTAAATGCACCCTAAACGTATTAGTTTTGTGTGTTGTGAAATTCAGTAGTATATATGTTACGTGTAATAATTTGATGTTATTTGTTTGAACCGAGTTTTTCTATTCTATTGTATTTGGTTTGTTTTAAATCTGCAAGCGCATTCTACGTTTCACATTAATATATTCATTGTTTCATTGTACATGTACATTTGTTTTTGGCGACTTGTTTTCTTGATTTATTTGTGGTTTATGTTTGATTGCATAATACTTTTGAATTATAAAAAAAATTGGTCGTGGTTAGGACGACTATTTATTGTTTTTTTGTTAGTACGTCAAGCACTTGTCACAGTTTAGGGTACGGGGCTGGTTGGTTGTTACAACTTTCCTGCTTGCCAAAGCTCACTTAGCAGCATCAAGTCATGTATATCTCATAGCTGCTCAAACGAGTTCAGCGGGAATCGAACCCGGACCAGCTACATGAGATAAACACCCCCTTACAACCAACCACTGAACTCATGACTTGGTATCTGGTACACGAATAATTTAGACTTTGTACACAAGATTTGCAATCAAAAATCAAAAGTTATTCAAAAGTCGGGCGCAAATTATCCTCGATCCGAGGACACTAAGAACATTTCGAGGAACGCAAAGGGGCCGAGCGCAAATTATACTCAATTCGAGGACACAGAGCAGGTTTCGAAGAAGGCATAGGAGCCGAACGCTTGCGACTCCCGCCTGAGCGGGCCGGCCCGCATACAGTTGGTCCACGTGCAGGAGGACGCACCGGCGGAGCTTCGTCATCATCGAGCCGAGGATCTCCAGCGCCACCATCAGGGCCTCCATACATTTTCCTGGGAGGGGTGGACTCGGTACGCGGAGTCGGCGAATGAGAGCGACATCGGACTGGCGAAGAGCGCTTCAACGGCGAAAGGGAGCTCACGGGGATTCTTACTGGGCCTCGATCGGGAGGGCTGTTGACAACGCCATCCTCCACATTCTTCTTCTTGGAGTAGTCCATTGCAGCAGATGCAGCATCCGTGGCCGAGCAGAGGACGTAGGGCCTTGAATACTTCGAGGGGCCGCAGCTGCCTCTCGCAGACTCGGATCCTTCGGGGAACAATGCGCTCGATCCCAACTTTAGACTCCTTGTGAGGAGCTGCTCAGGGGGGGTACGGTACACCGTGAAACCGGTTGCCTGACGAAAGAACATGATCAGGGGGGTGAAGGCATGAAAAGCAACGACCGGTGGCCCAACACATCATCCTAGAATGAAGGATCTATGTCCCAGATCGAGACAAGCACGAGAGAAGACAAACACATGCAATAGGTCCCAAAAACACAATGAGCATTTATATGATTCCGATTCACACATTTTAATTATACAAAGTAACGTACAAAATTAGTCATACAAAATGTAATTACAGTTCGAAGACCCAGACAACGTCACTCCTACAAAACAAGGCGACCCTGAACTAACGAATCCCCGGAAAGTCGTAAAATTGGCCAGAAAAGGCTAATGACTGATCGAGCCCACGACGGATGTGGGCGTAGAGAGGATCAGACGGTTCAAGCGGACCACACCGGATCCGATTATCCTCCACGTACGCACGTAGCCGGCCCGGAGCACAAGAGGAGTGCAGGTGGAGAAGCCACAGAGCCAGAGACCCCATGAGGAAGTCGTCACTAGTTTTAGAACGGGACTAAGATTATAAGAGAATTGCGTTTCCGGCCTCATTGCACACACTCTTCTCGGGGGAATCGTCTATGAGGAGGGTGTTGTCCTTGTCGATAACAGCCCCATTGGAAATGGAGAACACCCGTTTGGAGAGGTCCTTGAAGAAGATCTCCTTGGTGCCAGACAAGTCTTTAAGGTGCTGCCCCTCTGAGATTTCAACCTTAGTGCAAAAATCCTGCCCCATGATCTCGTAGGGTTGTTTGGCGCCATAGAAGAGGAACCCCGCGATGCCCTCGTCGGTGGACCTCTTCATGGAGCTCCAGACGAAGACATGATCGGGAACCTCGGCGACCATGGCAAGGAACTCCGCCAGACGGGGACGAGTGTAGACACCCTTCGGGCCAACCACTGTGGAATGCGACGACGAAAAGAGGTGCATTCCGACATCGTTGACCCGCGCAGATTTTGGGATCTGGGACCTATCGATGCACTGGCAGAGAATGCCGTTCAAGTCGAAAACGATATTCAACCACTTCTTCCGCGGTAGGGACCCTATAGACGATACACTCCGCTGCACGGCGACTCCGCTACACGGCGACTCTACCGGATCAAGGCAAACACAGAACAAGTGGAGTTACATGATTGAACGCAGAAGCAGAGACAAGGGAGCCAGAGAGTGGGGCAAAGCATTTTAGCCTACTATGTGAGGGCAGGACACCCTCCACATGGGGTTTCAAGGGCAGCGGACGGTGCACACTTTTAAGCAATGTCGGGTGGACAAAAACATGGAAAATGAGAAGACATTAGGCAAGGATATTCAAAAAATGAGCGTCTCATATATCAAATTTCCATAGTTAATATAATATACAATCATCCGGTAAGAAAATGTCGCTCAAGGGGCAGCTATGCACGCTTCCCAAAACTACATCCGGAAGTCGTGAATCTACACTATCCTACTAGAGGTTGTCGCAACGGGGCGGGTTGACAGCACGACACATTCACAGACGAGGCACTCCCTCCTGTCAACCAGAATGAATAGAAATAAGAGTCTACATACAGGCAATGACAGATTGATGGAGGTAGTAAATTACTTCCGTCAAGTGGCATCCCGGCGACTCATCAATATTCATAAGGGTTTGAAAGGTCAGGGGAGTGTACCTGATCTGCGAGATCGTGTGAGTCGCTATCGACGAACTGCATGGCGGGTACGATTGGTGCCGGCTCGGGCTGCAGCAGCGGAGCGTCATCTTTGTAGTCAACAAGCTCCTCATCTTAGGCAGATGGAGGACAGTCGTCGACTTTTGCACCGACAGGCGGGGGAGTCGAGCACACAACATTGAAATGAGTCTCGACCTTAGGAGGCAAGGCGAGGGAGGCATCCTTGGGGCTCGGAGGAGGCGCAGGAGTATCCTCGGGTCGAGGATGCCGTGAATTATCCTCGACTCGAGGATGCTGGTGTACCGGGGAGGTAGGCACGGGGATCTCTCGCTGATGATCGTTCAGCTGAGCCGGAAAAGGAGCGCCGCCGACAGGATCCGGAGAAGCAAGACGCGCTGCATCAGATGCAACCGCAGGTGGAGCAGGCAAGGAGCAAGACATATCCTCTGGTCGAGGATCACAAGGAGCATCATAAGCGGGAAGGTGGAGGGCCGAGTCCTGAGTAGCAGGGATGGTGCCTAGTGCTTAATTGAAGGGTCCAGGAGACGAAGTAGAAGTGCCCGCGGTTTGGGAGCTCCTAAGGTCGTGAAAGAACTTGGCCCTCATCTCTGTCAAAAATTCCTCCTTGGCTTCGGCAACATCCTGCTTGGCTTTGGCGAGCATCTCATAGTAGGATAGAAATTTCTTTGCCTGAGTCGGCCTCAACGACCTGAAGTTCTCTGATCAAGGCTTCCTCATGCTCCTTCTTTTGCTTCTTCCTTTCTAGTTTCTCTTCCCAATAGGAAAACTCGTAAGCAACGCAGTCGTTATCTTTGCCATCAATAGAGGTCGAGTTGGCTTTCAGTAGTTTTAGCCTCGCGATTTGCCCTTCGATGGTTTCTATCTCACTGGTGTACAACGGTGCAAGGCGATCGCTCGGTACTGAGACATCTCTTGCAACGGAAGGAGATGGTGCTGGCGGATCCTCTTTGGTGTCCCTGAGCTCTATATAAGCAGTGGTAGAAAATTTGTCAGCGATCGCCTTTCCCTTATCCCGACTCCGCTTTCATGGAGGAGGACCCAAACAGCTCGGCCTTCCTACTCCTTCGGATTGCTAAGGAGGAGGCGGAGCAGGAGAATCCATGGCGCGAGTATCCTCGACTTGAGGATCCGGGGCAGGAGGACTATGGCCGGAGCGACTTGCTCCAGCTTGAGGTCTCCGGGGAGTCTATTTCTTTGCCGTTGTCCGCTTCTTCGTCGTATCGTCAGGATCGTCATCACCGTCGGAAGATTTATGGCTAGACAAGCCTTCATCATCTTCTCCATCATCTTCCTCATCGCTACGCTTGCCAGAAAGCTGAGACCCGTACTGGTCAAACTCCTGATCGACGTCCTCGTCACGCTTGTTGCCCTCAAGATCTGCCTGGTCACGGTCTGCCTTGTCACAGCCCAGCTCCTGATTGACCTCCTCCACCTGTTGGGGTCCTAGATCCCTCCACTGTGCAGGAGAGGATGATGACTCCTCGTCGCTGGACCGCAAAATTGCTGCTGTAACAGGCTTGATGTAATTCCCGATGTACGGGGAATTTTCGAACAGGAAATCCTTCATGTCCAGGCTCTTGGCCTTCTCCGCGAGGGATTTGAGTTTCTCTAATCCCACATTGCTAGCGATCCCGTAGTAGTGCAAGCCATACATCTTCACAATCAGCAAGCAAGTGGTTAGTGATCTGTATGAACAGCGGGCACTCGATATCTGGTTGAGCTTTGAGACTTATCCTCGACTCAAAGATAGAGGAGGAGTGAGAGCAACAATCTTTGGGGAATAGCATTTCAAATGCACATATGTGGACCAACCCTCGCTACATACATGCAGTGTAGGCATTAAAATGACTGGAATTATCTTCGAGTTGAAGATAATAGTCCACCAATGCTGGGAGGCATTACCTTTGCAGCCTGCATTCACATGGCATCCGTGTAGACGCCGAAGAAGTTCTCCCCCGGAGATGCAAAGTTCTGGATGATATCCAAATAAAACTCCATTCGCAGTTCACTCGAGTTGGATCGAAACTTGGACTCGTGGTTCTTCCGGGGATCATTGTAGTAGGCAATATTGGCTGCGGTGTACTCCGGCTTGATGAGCCCAGGAATGTATGTTGGGACATCTCGCTGATAGAAGAAGTGGAATTTGACGGAAGGCAGCGCAGCCTGCCAAATCGGTATGTCATAGAGCCGCTCAGCTTTGCAGGCCATGTAGACGGACAGCTTGTATTTCCAGTCCTTGAGTACCGATGAACGCAGTCGCCGCTGCGTCATCCCATGTGTCCGCCGTAATCCAGAGCCTGACTTAGGGCTCTTTTATTGATGGATCATTCAGCTGTAGGAGCTTCTCGAGGAATGGCATAACCGGAGCCGAAGCGGTTGGGTTGTCGGATTTTTTGTGCTTTGGAACGTCCCGGAGATCCGCAATTCCCAAGCTCATAGGCCTGTTATTGGGAGTGTAGTTCCACGTCGCTGAATTCATGACGAACGCCATCGACGGTCCGTCATGGGCATGAAGTTGAATCTTGCCAGTCTGCTTTGGTACGCGTTTCTTGTACAAAACAAAGCGATTGAACATGTCTCTCAACTCCATGAATTTGTCCCTCATCTCGTCCGCCCACTTGTTGACCGCCTTGTTTATCCGGCGCATCGTGAAGAAAGTCTTGCTGGGAGTAGCGTGAAGAAAGTCCTATGTCACAGAGGAGAAAGAACACGTCTTCTTTGAGTCTCTCCATTTTTGCCTGTTGATATTGCCGTCGTCCTTCACAAATGTGAGGGACTTGTCAGCATTCACCAACTCCTCAAGAATGACCTTCTTGCGCTTGTGGCGCTGAACCCACCCACCGCTGCAACAGTTGTCCAGGATTGGCTTTCTCGATTTGAGAACGGAGACTTTGGCATATGGCAGCGTTCTATTCGGGGTCCTCGCGAGCAGATGTTGCACATAAGTCTTGAGGTCGTCGTTTGTGAAGTGCCCCATATGCTTGAAGAACTCGCGCTTCAACTCGTACCTTTTCTCTCCGCCCTTGCTCTGTCTGTAAGGCAGGGACGTATCCGGATTGACGATGTCCCCGTCAGTGTACCTGGTCAAAAAATCCTCCCACATGGCGTAGTGGTCGTCTTCGAGCGTCATGATCGTGACCTCATGTTTGATATCAGCGATCCCCTTCACGTTGTTTCCTTCATTGTTGGGGTTGATACTCTGAAATCGACTGAGGATCATGGTCACGAAGGTCTGCAAAACAGTCAAGATCATATCTAATGTTAGAGGCAAACATTCATGTGATTATCATCGAGTCGATGATAATGGATGCAAGTTTGAAGTGCAAACGGATGGACTCAGTAGCACATTACGAGTTTACATACATACTGATGTAGGACATACCCAATGTCTAGTGTAACTAAGAGAAATTTGGAATCATTGGGGGTAATGATTTGAATGTTTGGGAATTTGAACAGTCCAACGAAGAGCGTGAGGCCGTATCCTCGAGTCGAAGATACTCATTGAATGTGACGGGTATGTACCTGCCACTTTGATGGTGCTTGGATCGCCTTGTTCCCCCAGATTCGTGCCTCTGCCTCATTTTGGGTTGGCCTTTCGAAGTGTAGCCAGATTAGACGACCGTTGATGATCTGGTTTCCCCATGTTGGTTGGGCGTGTTCGAGGTGGTTGGTGGTGTTATAGAATTTGGAGATGTTGTGCAGCTTGAGCGAGTCCAATGTCCAGACGATGTAGGCATCCCACGTTCTGAGCTCTTCACGCCGCTTCTCGTCACAATGCCCTCGCTGCAACTCCTTTGAAGCTGTAATATTGTGCTGACTGTCAATAATCATGAATTTTCCATGTTGGATCTCCTCCCATTTGGCCGGCGGTTTCTTCAGCAACTTCATGTTTTTGTCGACGAGAGTGAGGCACACGACCTGCCACTGTTTGATATCTGCAAGTTGAAGGAGCTTATTCTTGCACGTCTCTAGTATATGCTTCTCCAGCTTTCATATGATGTACTCCTCTTTTGCAAAAAAGCATTGGTCGATGGATACCGGGTGTTTTGCCTGACCAAAGATGTAGTAGTCATTGTGCTTCTCCCAAAACTCTTTGCGTTTATGCGTGAACTTCTGGAACTCTTCTGCTTGCATTGGTGCTAGGTTAGGTGTTGCGTCCACCTCCATCAATGCGGAACCCGAGCTACCAGCGGTTGACGGTCGTGCGGCATTTGTTGAATTCCTCCTCTTCTTCGTTACTTCAGCTGCCGCAGCTGTTTCAGGTGTTGACACTCGGGGGTTTGAGCGGGCTCTCTTACCCCCACTGCCGTGACTTCCTCCACGTGGTGTTCCCGACTGGGATCTGTTTTCGTCGCATGTATCTGGGTCGCAGGGTCGCCTTTCCCGGATTGCTGAGGTGGGCGTTCTCGTTGATTGTCTACCCGCGTATTTGTCCAGCGCCATCCAGATCTGGTTGAGCTATCGCGACAGGATAGTTGCTCTAGAGTTTTTCCATTCGCTGAATTTCTCGAAGGCTTGCTTCAATTCTAGCGTGGATTGGCTCATGAAAGCGCTAAGGTCGTCCATGTCAAATCTCGGCCCATTCTCGTGCACTTTGATGACCAGGGAGTGTAGGTGAGATTTACTTCTGCCGCTATCATCTATTTCATTGAGGGTGATGACAAGGTAATCGTTGTGGTAGGAGTCGAGGATTATGACCTTCTCATTGTTGTTCTAGACTAGGATTCCGGGTCCTCTTTTCTCACGGTGCTTCAGGTAGACATATTTCTTGAACTGTCTCACCTTGAATGTCCAAGCTTCCACGCAGTACTTGAATTTCCACAGAGATCTGTGGGTGGACTCCATCTCCGGTGGGATGAAAGGCTCCGACTCAAATGGATTCTTAAATGGCGTCATGTATGGAATTGTAGAGGAATAGTCATACGTGTCTGCCTGAGCCATAGCTATAGTCTTGCACATGACATTGGGATTACGGTTTGTTAGAGACTGTGTAGCAGTATAGTATCTTTGACCCGAAGATCGGTGTGGTCTTTGGGATGCGTTTGTTATGGTAAGATGTGCGGACTTTATCCTCGACTCGAGGATAAATTTGTCTGTGTTTACTATAATTCTGGTGGAATCATCATTTTTGTTGTTGGCTCGGTTTTCCTTATCCTCGGGTCGAGGATAAACGGATGGCCTCGTGTAGAAAGACGAAGATTTTGTGGTTTACTTGTCGTAACTCACGAATCTCTTCTTTGCAGGTCATTGTGTATATCTTCGGCTCGAGGATAAAATAGAGGGATCCTCGAGTCGAAGATAATGTCTTGGCTACCCTTTGACTTATAGATGTTGTCTACTAGCTTTTGCTTGTCTTAAAGAGAGTAAATTATAATCATTCAGATATTTTTCTATCAACTGGTGATGCGTCATTTATCTTCGACTCGAGGATATACTTGAGGGTTTCATTCATGTGCTTATATCAAGTGCCATTTCCTACTGGTATTTTTCTTTATAATTATGCTCGACTCAAAGATAAATGTGTGGTTTAGTTATTATTGTGTTATTATTTTTGGTACTCTTATAGAAATCTTGGTATGGTTTACACCTTGGAATATCTTTGACTCAAAGATAATGGTGCCATTGGATGTATTATCGGCTCGTTTTATGGGATTTATCTTCGAGTCGAAGATATTCCGTCAGAAGGGTACTAAGCTTTTGGGCGTCATTCATTATTTGTGGCGGATATTTATCTTCCTGTCGAGGATAATGGTATGGTTCCGGATTATAGTTTCGTATTCGAGCATCATTCGTTTGAGATTAGCATTGCCTAATTGGGTTGGTTGATTGTTATCTTCGAGTCGAGGATAAACGTAGGTTTTTCTTGTTATTTTTGTGCTTTTTGTTCTTACATTCACCTGCAAAGGGTATTTATCTTCGACTCGATGATAAATGTACTTGAGTCAAATTGCATTATCCTGGAGTCGAAGATAAATATCTTCGAGCAGAAGGTAATCATCTTCGAGCTGAAGATAGTTATCCTTGCATCGAAGAATATTATCCTCGAGTTGAAGATAATTATCCTCGAGTCGAAGATAATTATCCTCGACTTGACGGCAATTGCACTAATTTCGAAGATAATTATATTTCTAAAATTCATGATTTATACAGTGTCTTGATATGGAAATCTGTAGCCTTTACAAAACATCTAACATTCTAAACTGTGAGGAGTACCTCTGAAAACCTGGGTGCTTGTCCTTCAAATTCTAGCACCCTCCTCTGCAATTGTTCGCACTCCACTTCCACTTGGACAATGACTATTTTTCTTTGAAGTACTTGCGGACGTGCTATGCTACTTTTGTGCTCAACCTGAAGGTCAACTGGGCTAAAGAGGCCATGGATCGGCGTGAGCGACGGGAGGGCCATCAAGGCCGTAACCCATACAAATTGGGGCCAATTGCACTACGTGACCAACTGACGGCGCTCTGAGGCACCATCACAGAGTTGGAAGAAGAAATGGTTAGGGGCCCTATTCAGAAGATGATAAACGATGCGAAGCTCGACCTCCGAGGTTGCCTGGACAAAGTAGCGGTCGCACTAGATATTCGGAAGAAGTTAGGAGACTCGATGGCAGAATCAAAAGGATGGGCGGAAAAAATTGAGAACAAGATGGAGTCAGGCGATTGGAGTGCGATGCACAGCAAGGTGATTGCCAAAGCAAGATCTCTTTAGAGTCAAGGGAAGCCAAAGGAGGCTGCAGCAAAGAGATTGGAGGCTGAAGAACTGCTTGAAACAAGAAAACAAGCAGTCTGATGGACTGGGAGAGAATGATTGCATAGTTAGAGGACGAGTTGGTGGCGGAAGCAGACAAGGCAATTGCAGAAGCACACACATCCCTGACTGCTGCTGAGAAAAGGTTGAACGTGCTGCAGCTATGTCCAGGTGTGCCTAAATAGCTCTCTTCATGTTTAACTTGTTCTTCACCCTTTGGAGTTTTAGGGTTTAGGGTTACGTTAGTGACTTTTCTTTTGGGGTTGCTCTGTGCTCCCTTGTTCTTAGGCTGTAGCTTAGCTTGGTGCTTTCCTCTGGTTTATTTCTTCAGTCTCTTTGCTTGCTCTGTTGCTTGTTGCCGCAGAGACTGGTTAGCCCTCATGGGTTTTTCGGTTTTGATTTGTTCATTTATGTGTCTGGTTCTGTTTTAGGCTGGATAACTTTTGTGAAGTATTGCGCCGATGCTTGCACCTAGCCGCCTCCATCATTCTTCACTGCAGACCCAAAGCCGGAATACAAGTAAAATGGGGGAGCCATCATGGTGGATCTCAGCAAAGACGTGGAATTGGGCATCCGGCTCTAGATGTGGAAACAAGTTTTGATTATGCTACCGCAATGGAGGTGTAGCAAGGCATTTACTGTGTAGTTCTTGTTGTTTTATATAAAATATAGTTAATATATAGTTCTTGCTGTTACTGTATAGTTCTTGTTGTTTTGTATATGTACCTACAATACGCACTAGAGCATCAGATTTCAATTACCTATCGACATTCTCAATCAAAATCAGGCACTGCAATTGTGACTGTCTAAAGTAAATAGGGTTCTACCCATCACCTTAGTGCTCTTTTTTGACAGTTTTTGGTGTTGGAAGACGTTGCTGTAGCGGGCATTTCTATCTCATGTTACCAGACAGTTTTATTTTTTTCTATTACTATGCTGTATACTGTGTTTGGTAAATTTGACGGGACCCCCCTGAAATGGATGTGTAAAAATTCAATATTATACAAGCAGAAGTCAATCTCCATGTTTCCTACGTGAGTGATTGATGTTTGATTGAAGCACAAGAAATCGTCACTCTTTCAGAGCCCAACTGCTGGATAAGGTTTTACACCTGAAGTACATATATGGTTTTTGTAATTAACTGAAAAAAATTAAAATGTATATATCTCAAGATAATGATGGATAGTCAGTCTACCTGTAAAGTTGTACCATAGCTCATGTAAAGTACTGCATATTTCCTTCTTTGGTATAGCGACATTCTTTTGTACATTTGAGCATGGGTTTGATTCACTCGACCGTTCCGGTGTGGAACATGTTCTCCAAAATCAATTTTCCTCCTAAAACATAGTCTTTTTTGGTCCTCAACTGGAGTATTTTTTGCTCTGAAATGTTGAGTGTTGACCGCAATGCCTATGTGTCATGTATACAGGCATGGAGGATTGTTGGTTGTTGGTTGCTTGGAATGGTTGCTCCTTGTTGAGGTTGTTTCATGCATATATTTTCATGAGTTTCTTCATCCATGGTCTTCATCGTTAACTTTTACCTGCCATTTCTATCCACATCTTCCATTAAATTTTTTTTTCTTGGATGTTATCGCTTACATGGTTCTGCATTATACAATTTTGCTACACTGACAATGTTTGTCTACATAGTTTTACGTACACCATTTTGCTTAACCCTCGAAGGTCTAGAGAGCCCTTTCCAATCAGTATTATACAATAATATTTCATTGTATTTGGCATAGTTCTACACGTCCTATGAGTTTAACCCTTAAACGACACATGCTTTCTTGATACCACACCCAAAATCTCTTTCAAATTCCATTTTAAGCATGGTTCTGTTTTTAATTTACTTTCGCTCTTATCTAAAGAAGTATAGATCTCTCTAACGTACTCGGTTTGGCATTTAAAAAACCCCATTTGCTGCAATGGAGTAGAAGTTATGAGCAATATTCTTCCAAAATATAACCAAGCCCGTGGGGCTTGCATTGTCGTTTAAGGGTTAACATCAAAAGTGAAGTTAAAATTCACGTCAACGTGATTTTAATGATCCATTGGGATCTCAGTTTGGAACTTTTCTATTTACTACAAGCGTCAAATATACGCCAATGTATCTACTATCCCCATTAACGCTTGAAGGGTTAAAGCCTTGAGTGGTACTCCTCTATCTTCATGATAAGCTTTATATTGCAATGCAAGGGTGTGGACCTTGAGCACAATGGTGTAACATAAAGCGTAATAATTATGGGACAAAAGGAGTATTGGAAAAACCTTAGAGTGTTATAAAACCATTTCATTTTAAATATTCACTAAAATTGAAATTATTGTTTTTTAAGTTGGAAATTTGTATGATTGGTTAGTATTATATAAAACATCCTATTCAAGGAATGAAAGAAAAACTTTGATTATGAAAACATCAAAATATTTCAAATATAGAATTTTGGAATTTTAGAAACTTTATAAAAAATTGAAAATAATAAAACAAGTATTTTAGGTAATATTTGAAGTGCCAAAGTTTATTTTTAAAAACACATTTTTTATTCGACACAGAGGTCGTGAACCTGCCCTTCAACTACGGTGCTTTTTCCAAATAGTAATTATTTTAATACTATGGCATTGTTGACGTGTTTGTCTTTGAAAATTTCGTTAAAATGAATTTTAACTTGAATTGACATTATTCAAATTGGATTGAAAAGTAGACTTGATTTCCTATTTGATATTGGAATAATATATGGAAAATGTATTGTAGAACTAGACATAGTAATGACTAGACTATAATTCTCCAAGGATTTATGCCACTATAACATGACGGAATATAGTGTCATCAATCAGGGGTTAAGCTACCCCTAAAATTACATGGGAATTGGTCCCTCACAGTTATTGGTGCTCCTTTGTTATAAAAACAATGGGAAATCAATCTATAAACAACTCTTGAAATATCAATTCAAAATTAAGCAACAATGGTATCTCAAAAAAATTCACTACAGTAGTACGTCTCAACCCATTACAACAAATTTGTTCCTTGGATTGTCGATGTTTTATTCATAATCGAATTACAAAATATTTTTGAATCTTGTACAAAAATCAATTGGTGATTGCAATCATAGATCCAGCCGTATAGATAGAATCTAAACATTGAATAATAGAAATCATACCATCTCATAGTGCATGTTAGAAAAATTACAAAAGTGATTTATGTCAAATTTCAATCTTAGTTCAAAAAGAGAGATCTTAAACATGATTTTCTATAATAAGTAGAATCAAATAATGAAAACCATACCATCTTGTAGTGCATGTTATTCCAAATTCATTACAATATTTTTGAATTTTTTTGTGTTAATTTTTTATTTTTAATTGAATTTCAAGAGAAAACTTTGCAAAATTACTTTAAAAATATTAATAATAAATAATTATGATCAATCCAACCGTACAAATTTTATCTTCACATTGACATTTACAACTTTGTTTTGTAGCCATCAATTCCATATTCGTCGGGAATGCTAGCATGTGAGCCTAGAGAGGAGAGCCTGAGAGCCCAAGAGCCTGAGAGCCTAGAAAATTTTCATTTTTTTTTTTTTTTTCTGTAAGGGACCTATAACCGTGGATTCAGTATGTATTGAATTTGGAGTATAATTGAACTACAAATTTTCCATTTACATACATGTATGCAAATAGTTTATGAAAAATTTAGGGTTTAGGGATTTTGGGTTTATCGTTCGAACATTGAAACATTATACATGAGCAAGAGAGTATACAAATCAATGAGGTTGGATAGTAAAGTTTAGGATTTTAGCAAAGTGAAGTACATCACGGATGGCATTTAATTGGAGTGGTTTAGAGCTTAAATGTGAAATCGGTATAATTCACATACTACATCTATGCAAATTAATAATGAAAACTTGAGGGTTTAGGGTTTAGGGTGTAGAGATTGAACATTCAAAATTGCAACATGAACAATGGAATGAACAAATCAATGAGGTAGGAGAATGGAATGGTTAGCAATGTGAAGTACAACACAGATGTAAAAATCCAAAGTAGTGGCCCTTTTAGTCTCACTACAAATATCAAATAGAAAGTAGTACAAATATGTGGAGAGGACATCAAAGTTCTTCTCAATCATCACTGGAATTATCGGTAGCAGAAGACCCTGAGCAAGAGCTAGATGTAGAGCGGCTCGGTGAACTAATACCATCACAATCAGACTCCTCAGCTTCAACATCAAAGTATACACGTGCGTCAGAATTCAACACCTTCGGCTTTGGAATGTGATCCCTACTTCCATGTCCTGCAAGAGCCTGTGCAACAGGTTCAATGTAGCATGGCAACTAAAAAGGTTTGGGTGGGCTCTCAAGAAACTCTGGCCTAGAAAAAAATGGCCTCTGCACGGTAGAATTCCTGGTCTTCATTTTTCTGCACAAAGAAAAGAAAATGAACATGAGAACAAGGTGATCAAGAATTTATGAAACAAAGTATGAATTGGAATGTTTAGGGTCAAACTTACTTACTGAATCGGGATTTCTTCAACACTCGAACAACCGCTGATGGAACTGCGTCTGGATCCTCTAATGCAGATGATGATGCAACAACTGGCGCGGGTTCAGGTTTGCGGACACGTCGCATAGAAAAAAGCAGTCCATCATATAGCTCTTGGTCGTCTTCCAGTGCCACAATGTGGCGTTGCACGCGGCGGCATGCCAACAACGATGCACCTAAAACAAGGCATTGATAAAAAAACATATAACAATTAGCACAAGTAAGTGAAAGAGAGATTCAAACAAATAGAAAGATAAAACAAATAATAGAAGAAATAAACCCAAGTAATACTGAGAAAGAATGTTAGAAAACTAAACCTGTCATAGCGGTGCAATCTAAGACAACATCGTTGGGGCAACTAGAAGCCTCAATCAACATCTGTATGAACTGACTATCCTTCTCACGAGGACCTCGCCATGGCTTAATTCCATTCATTTTTTGTGAACTCTTGGTGGTGAAATTCTGTAACATGTCATCACATCCCACATCTAATCCCATAGCCTCAAGCACTGGAATAGATTGAAACGCAAACCGTGCAGGAGCACCCTCGGGCAACACACAAACCAGAAGGTAAATACCAAAACGCTTAGTCTGCAACATATAGAACCAAAAGAGTTAGCTAATATATATAGCAAAACAATGATGAATTTTGAAAATAGAGGTAGTGCACAAGCATTTACCGTCTTGAGATGGTTGACCGGTGATGCCAAATGGAGCCTATTCATGCAAGTCCAATCCTTGTACAACGTAAAACCCGTTGCATTACCGTAACCAAGTATGTTAGCCTTGGTTGACTGCCTGTATGGATGCACAATGATGATAGCGCCATCATCAACCAACTAATTGTCTGCAAAATCAAAAATTGGATCAAGCCAATCGTCCTCAGCTGCGTTCCATGGTGGAATCTGTCCCGGCGGATCTGAGATGGTGGGAACGGGTAGGTTCTCGGGCATGTGCACAAGAATTAAATCTACACATGGATCCTTGCACGAATGCCCTTTGAATACTCGTGGGCGGTCCGCTTTGTGCTACAAGAAACAAAACATACACATGTTAGTAAATTAAAACTGCCAGACAAGCTTCAACAAAATAAATTGAAGTACAAAGAGTCCAAAAAGTAGGTCAAACAACATACCTCATCCAAAAACCGTTGAATCTCCTCAAACATCTTTGGAACAGGGTCATCTTCATTTTGTGGAAGAGCAGCTGCAAGTGATGTGTTGATTACCAACTCATCGATGTCCTGGTCCTCTCCTAAGTCCACCACATCACGAATTTGGCCACAAAAGGCCTTGTCTTGCAAAAGCTCCAAATACTCAGAATCCCTTTTAATACCCCGCTGCTCCTGGCTCTGATGGTGAGATTCTGCATCAACAACACTAGAAGAAGAAGGCTTTGGGACTTCTTGTACCTTTGGATTTTTCTTGTTCTCTTCCTTCTTGGCAATCTTCTCAGCTGCCTTGTCGATCTTTGCTTGGACACGAGCGGCAACCTTCTCTTGTTGTTGAGTAATCTTCATTGCCTTCTTCTTGTCTTCAGCTTCAACTTTGGCAATGAGTTTAAGCCGTGCTTCTTCGTCAAGATTCTCCAACTCACCATCCAGCAAGGCAGGTTTATCGGCAGTCTCAGCCGAGGATCTAAGATCCTTCTCATCTGCATGAACGTACCCCAAGACACAGTCTAAATACCATCCAACCCCCTTGAGATGGGTGCTTGTCCACGTCTTTAGCTGTGGCAAAGAAAACATGCACAACTCGGAATTACGATCCATCCAATTGTCTAAGAAGATGGGAAGGTCGGCCTTGGCAATTGCCTTTTTCGCGAGGAGCTCATGCTTGAAATACCTATAGAGATGCAAATTAGTTCATCGCACATTAAAGTAGATACAAACATTGAAGGACATTACGATGTAGGAAAGAAAGTATTTTCCAATTTAAAATGAAAGAGTAATACCTATAGACCACACGTTTGACAACGAGATCGCTACCCTTGAAGTCCTTGAATGAATCCGATTTCTTGAAGTGGTCAGCTCCCTTGAAGACTGTTGGAAATCCCTTGTCCCAAAGCTTCACTCGCCAAGAGTCAATGAACTGCGAAATGGACTTCGGTTCGGTTGGAACATCCATGTTGAATGGTACGTTGTCTTTATGGACGATATTCTCAAACAGTTCCACAGCTGCATCGTCAAACTAGAAAAATAAAGTTATAACATTAGGAAGACATAAGTGTATAGAAATCAAGTGATGGATGCAAAATAACTAATAAGATAAGTTCATTGAAACACTCACCCCTGCCCACCATGCAGCTCTTAGTATAAAGGAATTTAGACGTTCATCGTTCACTGGTTTCAATGGAAATCGCACCGCCTCCCTAGTGTGCACTGATGAATTCCACCATTTCAACCATCTTAGCTTGTGATGAGCAGGAACGGCGGTTGTGGCAATGAGCTGAAGTTTATCAAGTGTGAGTTCCAACTGTGATGCATCCATACTCCAATGACGTTCAATCTGCATATACAATGAAAGTGAGATTCTTTAAAAAATAACGATGGCAGAATATCAATTGTCAAGGAACTAGTAACACAGTATTATACCTCCTCCAAAAATTCTGGTCCATGTGCAGGGTTGGCAACGGCCATCATCTTGCCCAACTTAACCATTAGCTTGGTGGTCCTCTCTTTGATGCCTTGCTTCATGGCAGCCGCAATGCCCTCTCGTGTGACATCCTCTGGTTTGGTTTCCTCTCGATATACGAGCACGGCCGTGTCTCCAACGCCGGCAATCTCTTGCTGTCAACACATAATGATTAGAGAAACAATTAAAAAAATGTTCTACAATTATTGAAAATAATTCTCAAATTCAAGTTTGAAATAGAGTTAAAGAAAATACCCGAAACATGAGCGCAGTAAAAACGTCTGCTTGCAATGAACACCAGCCTCTCTTAATCGAATTACGGCACTTTTCGAATTCCTCACAACTCAGAAGTTCAGAAAAGTGGTCCAATGGCATAGTTCCAAACTTTTGAACTTGGTAGAGTTGATGTACCAAATTTGTTTTCACGTGGGAAAACTCTGTCTGCCTATTAAAGAATCAGAGGTAACAGATTAGATTTTGAATGTACAATGACAAAGAACAAATAATATTACTCCAAGAAAAAGTAGTTACAAAGGGTTTATACTCACTTGTTAATATCGTTCATGACGTTCATCAGCACACCAATTCGACCTTTCGTCTCCAGTATGATAGTGTCCACAGAGTAATGCCAGGATTGAACATCATTGTAAAGCCTCGTGATGTGATTCATCCACGCTATACGGCGATGATTCCCATCACAAATGAAAAACATTTTACCCTTCATGAATCGCATGGAGTCGTGGGAGTCCACGTATTCATCGAACTTGTCGCTCTCACGTAGCCAAATTGGTCCCCATTCGCTTTGGTGCTTCTCTGTGACGTGCTCCCCAAGGCCTTGTTCATTCGTGAGGGAGACATAAAAAACACAAGCACCCTCACAATAGCCGTGCACAAATTCGTGCTCAAGTTTGATAAGATCGCATTGCAACGTAGGCCTTACCATTGGCATAACAACAAGTCTGCAAAGAGGGATCATGTGGCGTGAAATGTTAGCTGGTTGCAATTGAAGGGTAGCAAGAGCCGCCACCGTGTTCATCTTTTGAGCACGCCAAATATCATCTTCACAAACTCCATCGCCTGTGTGCATGATTGGGGTGTCTACATCGTCCTCCTCTTCATCATCTCCAATTGGCGGTTGAGCTGCATCATTTTCCTCCTCAGCATCATCAGAAACGTACTTGGGTGTCATTGGATGCTGCATCCCAAACACAATGATGTACACAACGTTAGATTAGTACCAGAATGGTTATTAACTTATTTCTATGACTACATCTAGTCATCCCTCAAACGAGACCAAATCAGACTATATGTCGTCAAGAACCCAAAATATCCTAACATCTAGTTCGACATTAGCTTGCTGGGACATAGACAATTTGCCAGTGTGTTTCCAAGACATGGACGATTTGCCATGTCCAAGATGCTTCGTGTTGTTAGGTGACAAGTCCTGCCGCTCTGGTAATCAATAAACACGCCACGGCGCATAGTTTCTACCATTCATACGAAAGCAGATATAATCAAACATCCATGATTAAAACCGTGACCCCGCACTATTAGCCATCGCCACTGAGTGTAAATCATGGATCACAGACATCACGAAAGCACCAAAATACAACAAGAACACGACAAGGCACCATGGCCGGAGCCACATGTGATACGAGCCGCGCTCAATGGCTCCAATAGCTCGCTGCATGGTCACAAAAGCTACGAGTACGAGCCCACTCCGTGAGGCACAAAGCGTGGCGTATACCCGGACCCCCGGGCCTTAGAAGATCTCTGGACCCCCACGCTCCCACCAAATGTGACACCACTGCCACGCTCAGAGCTTAGCCACGCACTCGTGGCGCCCCCTCGCAGCCCACATTTCAGCAAGATCACGACGAACACACCACTAGTGCTGGGCCCAAACGAGTCACGAGCCGCGCTCTAAGGCTCGCGTGACTCGCTCCAAGGTCACGAGCTCAAAGAGTACGAGCCCACGGCGTGACGGTGAAGGCTTTAGGGTACCACTAGGCAGCCCACGCATGGCGTGGCGCTCGTGATGTGGCGCCACCCGTCGCGTGTTCTCGGACCCCCAGCCTTTTGCGTCGGCCCCGACGCCTATCCCACGCACCCACGAAACATGACTCCACTGCCACCATGAGAGCTCGGCCACACACTCGTGGCGCCCCCTCTCACCCCACATTTCAGCAAGATCACGACGAACACACCACGAGTGCTGGGGCCCAAACGAGTCACGAGCCGCGCTCTAACGATCGCGTGACTCGCTCCAAGGTCACGAGCTCAAAGAGTACGAGCCCACGGCGTGACGGTGAAGGGTTTAGGATGCCACAGGGCAGCCCACGCACGGCGTGGCGCTTGTGACGTGGCGCCACCCGTGGCGTGTTCTCGGACCCCCAGCCTTTTGCGTCGGCCCCGACGCCTATCCCACGCACCCACGAATCATGACTCCACTGCCACCATGAGAGCTCGGCCATGCACTCGTGGCGCCCCCTCTCAGCCCACATTTCAGTAAGATCACGACGAACACACCACGAGTGCTTGGGCTGAAACGAGTCACGAGCCGCGCTCTAACGCTCGCGTGACTCGCTCCAAGGTCACGAGCTCAAAGAGTACGAGCCCACGGCGTGACGGTGAAGGCTTAAGGGTGACAGTAGGCAGCCCACGCACGACGTGGCGCTCGTGACGTGGTGCCACCCGTGGCGTGTTCTCGGACCCCCAGCCTTTGGCGTCGGCCGCGACGCCTATTCCACGCTCCCACGAAACGTGACTCGACTGCCACCATGAGAGCTTGGCCACGCACTCGTGGCGCCCCCTCTCACCCCGCCTTTCAGCAAGATCACGACGAACACACCACGAGTGCTGGGGCCCAAACGAGTCACGAGCCGCGCTCTAACGCTTGCGTGACTCGCTCTAAGGTCACGAGCTTAAGGAGTACGAGCCCAGGGCGTGACGGTGAAGGGACCCGGGTGCCATTGGGCAGCCCACGCACGGCGTGGCGCTTGTGGCGTGGCGCCACCCGTGGCGTGTTCTCGGACCCCCAGCCTTTTGCGTCGGCCCCGACGCCTATCCAACGCACCCACGAAACATGACTCCCCTGCCATATGGGCAGCGATATGACTAGATTTAGTAGTTATGTGACTACAGTTTTGGGCAGCCATTTGTAAGTGGGTTTTTGAGTGTGGCCTTCATGGTTTTAATTCAAATTTATATCCTTGGTTTAATGATCTATATATTATTTCAATTTCACTTTCCTTCCTTTTGATTAGGGTTTTCTTTCGAATTTCTTTTGTTCCTTCGAGGTTTTAACATTTTATATATTGTATTTTTTAACTTATTATTCAAAAACAAGCTGGCATGTTTTGCTTTTGTTTTTTATATTTTTTCATTCCATAATTTTTTTCGAAGTCATACATTTTTATATCATTTTTGCAATTCATCTATCATGGATATTTATTCCAGATACCCTTCTTACTGTCTTCAGTCTTATGAGTTCTCTTTGCACCTTGTTCAAATACTTGTCATTTATCGATTTTGCATTGATGTATTGTTTTTCTCTTTTTGACTAGGATAGTTTTATTTTCACTACAGTGCTTCTTCCCCTCATGTATTTTTTCCACTTTTGTTTACTCTACCTCTCCCTCTTTTTTATCAGCTTTTTCTTTCAATTTGTGCCCGTTTCACGTCCATGCTGACTTTTTTCTCAATCATTGGTTAAGTGTTGCTTTGGTATTCATCGTGAATTATAATTTGAGGTAGTGCCTTGGAAAGCGCACTCTACATTATGTTTGAGAATCACGTGCGTTCATGACCCCTTCTAAAAAACCCCTCGTATACGAGAGGTTATATGTCTAAATTCCTTTATATACAGATGTATTTTGTTCTAAATATAAGTTTAGTGTAAGTATATGTGAATATTTTCATTTCTGAATGTGTTTATTGTTTGTGTATGTTATATGGCAATGTTCAAATTAATACCCCTTTTGTGCACTCACGTATACTCGTACATGTTTAGTATAGTGCACCCCACAAGGGTAGTGCGCATGCATGTTCTAGCATCCATCAGTGATGTTGAAGATATTTATATAGCAGATCGCTTTGTATACCATAGCAATGTAGAATTAGCAATGTGGAATTGGCCATTTGCTGCAGTTAAAAAAATACTCTTACGCACTGTAGACGGTAATGTCGAGCGAATGACTCATATAAGTTGTGCATGTAGAATCACTGACTAAGTGTAGTCATCAAGATTACCGATACCACAGCTACTACATATTATGTTTCGTACTTGGTTTGCTAATACAATGGGCTATGCCATGCATTTGACCTCATTTCCTACTGTGATAGCACATTATGTCCCACCTCTAGGTCTTCCTCTGCAGCGACCAAAGCTTGGTTTACATCTTCTGTGGTTAGTCTCCTACAGCTTCTCAAATCAGGAGTATCCAGTTCCCTTTCCACGGTAGTGTATTCAGGCCGTAGGCCTACATGCTCCTCATCTCTATCTAACAGCACACTCTACAGATCATCTCTTCCGCCATCACTTGACTCGACTCTTGCGCCACGCGGCTGTTGTCATAACACGATCTTCCATCCACGGCTGTCCTCGTCGTCTACATAAAAAACTTGTTGTACATGAAGAGGGAATGCAAAGGAGTCCGTTGAATATGGAATCAATCGATCAAATCTGAACAACGTGAATCCATATTCGTCACATTTCATTGTAGCGCGAGCTCCCCTTTTGTTTGCTTGGGCCTATGTGCAATACAACACCACCACTTCAAATTTGCCGTAGTCTACGCTGATAATTTCGTCCACCCACCCCACATACTCCAGATTTGTTTTCCTCATGTTCCTGACACTAGAACTAGCGCGACAAGATTGCAGAAACGTAGCCGCTATTCCACTGTCGCATGTCGACATATCTACTTCTAAGAAGCGTACTCGTATATGATTGCCGTATGCATACATCTCCTTGTATCCCTTCGCTTCTCGTCTAGATGGCAGTAACAGTGCGAGTATATCCCCAAAGACATCATTGCCCATTGCAAGGTCTTCAGATGCAGCATTTTTTAACCACGTATTGAAGGGTTCCTGTCGTATATCCATGGGATAATCTGGAAGTTTTCTCCTGCTTCGTTTTCGGAATTCTTTTCTGGCCTCTTCTCGTGGATTCATTTCACTCGCGTACCACCTGCAATATACACATCACCTCCAGTCCGTTATTTTTCCTAAATTTTTAGAAGACAACCTCATGTGCACAGAAGTTAGTAAGTGCTTCCAGAATGGTGACTACACGTAGTTGTTTTTTCCACTTTTCTGATGGGATAATCTGGAAGTTTTCTCGTGCTTCGTAGAGTGGGATATTTGATTCTTCAAAGAATTTCGCACGGCCTACATCATGGAAGTCGTCGTCGTTGAAACCAATGTCATCTTCATCCTCATCGGAGACGTCATCAGTAGCAGGAGGGATATTGTTGTATCTGCCGAGGCAGTCTGTGATCATTCGGACAACATCAAATTCTTCTGATCCGGTTCGCATTGTCGGGTTTTCCTCGTGCGCTTCGTTGGATTCAGGAAGGATTGGACAATCTTGCTCACTTTCGTACACAAAACCAGACTACATAGATGATATTCACAACCCCCCAATTATATGTTAGTATGTCACGTTTCTTGCATAGCTTACGAGTATGTAAACAAACTTTCATGATTGTAGCTCATCCATAATTATGTACAATAGTCATGTATCTGATAACTATGACTACGAATAGTCATCTAAAGACAAATAGTGAGTACGATGTTGTCATCTCTGCACACACATGGTTTAGTCACATCTGCAAAAGTAGTCACTACAGCTAGTCCTCTCTACAAAAACAATGACTACATTTAGTCATGGTTCTTCTTTAACAGACAAGCAATCACTAAAGTATTACAGCAGTTTCTTGTATTGTTACCCATTTCCTAGATGCAATCTAAGCGACATGTCAATTAAGAGGGTAATATGTGAAAAGTTCCTCTCCCACTTCAACGTCACGTGTTGCTACAGTCATAATATACCCCCAAGTTTTTGGGTTCCATGGGGCAGGCAATGACACATATTCCCAAATAGCATTCCCTATATGCTCTCTTCCAATGGAATTGTTAATAAATCCTGCAACATTTCCATTCAACACATCTCCATCTTGGTACACATTTTTCTTCACACATATTGCATACTTCAAAAAACGCTTGTTTGCCTCACACTGACGGTGGAACTCAGCCTTTGAGAATCTCTTCCCAACAAATGGCAATAACTCATCACCAGATTTGGCTGCTTCCATGGCATATAGGCCCCATCCCATGTGCGGATGTGTTGGCACCCTAACCTCCCACTTTTTTTCCCAAAATGTGAAAATTTTGAGCTTGGGGATGGTGCCTATGCGCCATTGCCCATAATCGATATCTGTCTGAATAGTATCCACAGATGCTTGATGGTTGGGATACAAACTACTCTACGTGCTCCTTTGAAGCGGTAGAGGAGCTGAAATTACTGAATTTAATGCAGCAGCTGCTGCGGCCAGAACAATATATCTCTGTGTTTCCTACATGTATCATCACAACAAAGTAAAGCAAGCGCATTGGCACCCACATATTTCATAACCAAGATATCAGACTAAATTGGTGGATAACATACCAGGATGGATGTCTTGAATTCAGGATCTCGTTTGTACTTCCGTAGATGTTTGCGGATGGTTGTCCTTGATATTATTTTTCACCCATGCAATTCTTACATGGGCAAGGGTAAATTTTTAGACTTTGTTTGTCTGCTTCTTTCTCTTTGATTTCCCACAGTTGCAAATGCAGAAGATCCTCTCGAGATGTAGGATTAAGAGTCTCAAAGATCCTCTCGGGATAGTGCTTAGTTTATCTTATATTACTATGTAAGAATTATATTGCTTGGGTGCATACTCTCTGTAATCTTGAAGGATTTCATGCAATGTTCTTCTCTTGTTTTGGTGATGCCCTCATCTAAATTAGATTCTGTACAATACGATCGATACAATTGGACATGAACTCTTTGCGAGTTGTGGATGGCAAATTCACGAAGAGTGAGAAATACTGCACTCGTTCTTAATTTGCAGGCGAGGGTCAGAGCCATGAGACCTTACAGCTTTTAGTAAAGATGTCACCGACACAGGAAGAAGTGTTGAAGTTTCAAGTTAGAGTATAAGGGCGACTCAGCTTTGTTTGGTCTAGCAGATCTCTTCATTCTAGAAATACTTCAAATTCCTAATGTGTTTGAGCGCCTTGACGCGTTGCTTTATAGGGCATCGTTTGAGGAAGAGCTAGGTATACTCACTCTAGCACTATTTCAAAATCGACAATGACGTGCGTTCATCTAGTCATGGATATAGAACTCGTGACTACAAATAGTCAACGAAGTAGACTGGTGAGTAAACCTAGTCATCAATGGATAACGGTGAACTATTAATAGCACTGCACTGGCTACAAACACGTGGTGGCGACGGCGATAATTCCGCACCCTAAACGCAGCCGCACCCTAAACGCAGCCGCCACCTAAACGCAGCCGCCACCCATTGATTACGAAACCCTAAGTGGTTTGAATTTCACTTTTACTCCACAGCTCCACTTCCCCACTCCCTCAGCCAACCTCTTCAATCATCATTGCATAGGATTGTTGTACTTAGATTGACCTTATCCTTGCTGGAATTTGAAAAATAGAGACCACTGCTCAAAATTCACTTGCATCTCGTCATCGCATTTGGAAGCTCTGTCGCCATGGCAAAATCGAAGAAGCCTACAGTGCTGGAAAGCTAGTCGTTAAAAGAGGAAGAATCGAATGAAGAAGAGTCTCAGGAGGAAGAGTCGAAGGAGGAAGAGTCTGATGAGGAGCAGGAAAGCAGCAGCAGCGAGGAATCCGAAGCGGAGGCAGAGGCGGCGAAGTCCTCACCGAAGTTAGATCTCAATAGCGCGTTGTCGTCTACGGCGGAGGAGCCTGATGCAGAGGAAGACAACAAGGAGGAAGCAGTCAGTGACAGCGGAGAAAGCGACGTGGAGGCGGAGGTCGCGGAGAAATCGATAGCTGCGAAGACAGCGGCCCTGTCGACAGCAGCTGCGAGGGCGGTTTTAGAGCTTAGGGTTTAGGGTCGAAATGCCTTGTGCTAGTCATGCTTATGGAATTTATGACTAAAGTTAGTCACGTTCTTTACATTGCAGACTAGAATTAGTGAAGAAGTCCCCTTTAACTCTACATGTTTTCATGACTGATTGTGGTTGTTTATACTGGAATAAACATGAGTCTCAAGGAAGAGACGATGTGTAGATGGAAGAAGTCAGCGAAGGGAAGGAAGTCGAGGCGGACACTGCCTTGCTACTGCCGTCGAAGCATTGTCCAGCTGGTGAAAAGAGGAAGAGGATTACTGAGGTACAGAAGCTTGAAATCAACGGGGGTGAGCAGAAGATACCCCGGACAGAGAAGGGTATCGCCAGCGTTTACAAGAGGAGAGAGCAGGGGTCCTTTCATGAGCGGGAGCAGATGAGGACAGAGAAGGGATCCCCCATTACTCAGGAGAGGAAGACACGGGGAAAGTATGGGAAACAAAAGAAATCAAGGAATCCTGTTGTCGTGGCAAAAGATAGTAAGGAAGACAAAGTGGGGGCTCTTCAGGACAAGAGCACATCAAAGGTAAGGAAAGCCAAAGCACTACCGACTTGGTTATTTCTTAAACTACATGCTTAGTTTTTGTGGCAGTCCTCATTCCATTATTTACGAGTGTTTGTGGAATTGCAGACAAGTGGACAAAAGGACGAAGCCTCATCGCCTTTGGAATTTAGCAAAGGCGATGTTGTCGAAATCATGGGTGTTGCAGATGGGGAAGAAGAACAGGTGGTTGGAATTGGGAAGGTCATTGACTTGGAAGGAGCCAGATTGCATGGGGTCACAATTTCAGAAGGGTGTGTCTCCGTGGAGGTGCAGAAGAGCAACAACGACGACTACCTTTTCTATTCCAGTGTAGAATTGGACGACCCTTCTATCTCGAAGATGAGACAAGTAGTAGATAGCTTTATATTGTGGCCCACCCAATTCTTAAGGCATCCATGAGCAATTGCGTTGGCTAAAATAGGGCACTGTTCAATGCGGTTAGAACAGTATGGATATTAGACATTGACGGTGATTGTAGTCATTGATTTCTATCAGCGGACTATATTTAGTCACTTAGTCTCCTTGACTTTTTGGATCTCATGACTATGATATGTGAACCAAAATGACTATGTAGTCATTAGCTGTAGTCACGTGTTTGAAAGCAATGACTATGCATAGTCAGTTTCTGAGCAATTTTGTTCAAAAATAAAGCTTTTATTCAGTCATATAGTCGGGCGTAAACTTGAATGTATCTAAAGTTCTGACTACAACTAGTCATACAGATGTGAATGACAAACAAGCCTTCACAAATATCTAAACCGAAATGATGACTAAATCTAGTCATCACTACCATATTTCGCAAACAATGATAGTCATATAATGACGTCATAAAATTATGCATTTTAGTCATTAGGTTGATGTCAATGACTAAATCTAGTCAGATTTTTCTGACTATTCCTGGTCACATAAATGACTAAAAATAGTCACATTTTTCAGGCTGCCCATAATCGAGGTCCCAAAAAAAAATTTGGGAACGCGCCACAGCGAACGTATGACCGCAAATATGACTAGAGTATTTTTAGTAATTTTCGTTGTCCGCTACGACTGGATTGATGACCGAAAATGGTATTAGTCATCAGGTCACTTTATGCCCGTTTTTAGTCATAAACCCCAGTCATATTTCGTATGCTCTCCTAGTAGTGTTGGGCAGCCCACGCACGGCGTGGCGCTCGTGACGTGGCGCCACCCGTGGCGTGTTCTCGGACCCCCAGCCTTTGGCGTCGGCCCCGACGCCTATCCCACGCTCTCACAAAACGTGACTCCACTGCCACCATGAGAGCTCGGCCACGCACTCGTGGCGCCCCCTCTCACCCCACATTTCAGCAAGATCACGACGAACACACCACGAGTGCTGGGGCCCAAACGAGGCACGAGCCGCGCTCTAAGGCTCGCGTGCCTCGCTCCAAGGTCACGAGCTCAAAGAGTACGAGCCCACGGCGTGACGGTGAAGGGTTTAGGGTGCCACTGGGCAGCCCATGCACGGCGTGGCGCTCGTGACGTGGCGCCACCCGTGGCGTGTTCTCGGACCCCCAGCCTTTTGCGTCGGCCGCGACGCCTATCCCACGCTCTCACGAAACGTGACTCCACTGCCACCATGAGAGCTCGGCCACGCACTCGTGGCGCCCCCTCTCACCCTACATTTCAGCAAGATCACGACGAACACACCACAAGTGCTGGGGCCCAAACTAGTCACGAGCCGCGCTCTAAGGCTCGCGTGCCTCGCTCCAAGGTCACGAGCTCAAGGAGTACGAGCCCACGGCGTGACGGTGAAGGGTTTAGGGTGCCACTGGGCAGCCCATGCACGGCGTGGCGCTCGTGACGTGGCGCCACCCGTGGCGTGTTCTCGGACCCCCAGCCTTTGGCGTCGGCCCCAACGCCTATCCCACGCTCTCACAGAACGTGACTCCACTGCCACCATGAGAGCTCGGCCACGCACTCGTGGCGCCCCCTCTCATCCCACATTTCAACAAGATCACGACGAACACACCACGAGTGCTGGCCCAAACGAATCACGAGCCGCGCTCTAAGTTTGTGACAGCGTTATCTAATGTTCTAGAATTCTATTTCTCAAGTGAATTGAGTCAGGGATTTTATGTTTTCAGTTGGCTGCGGATCGGGCGCTTCGTGTCACGGTGTTGTCATTTCTTGCTCCACGATCCTTGCATTGGCAACCTGAGTAGTGGAATATCAAATAGAATTTCAATACATTTACTCGATTGAGATACATGGTCAATCAGGATCCTGATATCGTTGATTGTGATAATTCCATACAAACTCTAGATCCAGGTATCATGGATGCTCTTACCTGGCGCGTGATAATGGGATCAGGTGGGTCCGGATCTTGCGCTCCACTGGCTGCCCCTCTCCGCTTCCCCATGACGGTCTGCTGAGATCATCATTTAGATCCATAATCACAAAATTCGCTAAGGCATTCCTCACGAGTTTCATACAAGAATAATAAAGCAATGAACGCAACACGATTGTGTACCGAAGACGCGTTGGAGGTTGGATCTCTGCCTCTTCCCCGCTCAATCTACCTCCGCAGTTTGTGTCTTGAGCCCAAAACTCCAAAAGCAAATCCGGACCTAAGACGAGCAAACTAGTGGAGTTCAAGAGTACGATGGTGACAGAGTGCGGAGAGGCGGGACTTGAACGACGAGGCGTGGCAGCGTATATTGAACAAGGCGTGGGCGACGTTGATTGAATGAGGCGTCTGTGCTAGTGGGCGGAGGTGACCTGGCCAGCCGCATATCGATGTTGCTCGACCCTAAAAAGCGTTGATTACGCTTCCTCTGAGCAACCCTAACCTAGAAATCCCGTGTGACCAATCTCGTTCCCCGGGGTAACATGACAACCTGACAGCAGGTTACTGTTTTGGCTAGATTGAAATCGCACCCGAGTACTATGCGTCTAGATAGTATCCAATCCACTCATATTTGATTGTTTTTAAAATCTACATGTGCCGTAACAAAAAACAATACAGACTGTTTCTGATACGAAATGCAATTGAATAAATTAACTCTTAGATGTAGACAAATCATTTTCATGCATGCACCTTGAATGTGGACTTGTTCGTCGCACATATCTATATTGTACGAACTTTCGATTCGTCCTCAACAAAAACTCAAATCCTCTACCATACATTGTATTTCTTCATTGTCAAACAAAAACGATGCGTCATCTACGATACGTCAAATGTGTGCATCGTAAGATGTTTATCATAAAATTATGGCTTACAATTTGTTCTGTAGTCTTGCCCCCTCGCATGCTGCTGTTGTCTTCACGAGTACTCTGAAAAGCATCTTCGGCCATAAGCACTTCTTGTAGACTCGCCAAATTCGTCACCTCTTCATTTCCAAAATCAATCTTCATAGCCACACCATTCTCAACTCCAATCAGTCTTGTCATCTGCTTAGTCCCTCTCATCCTTGAACGCTGCAACTCACGCTTGCTTGAATACAGTAGACGCCCTCGTCTTTTCCTCTTCTTTTGCGGACTCATGTATTCTAAGTTCTTAGAACAACTTCCGGCCAGCATCTGCCCAACGGCTTGTCAAACATAATAATACTCTGCTTTTGTAGATTAACACTGCTCGAACGCTATCATACCTCATTTCAATGTTATTCAAAACCTGATTTATATAGTGAATTTTACGTTTTCTATTTTCTAACTCCGCCGTCTTTGCTTTCAAAGTATTTGTTATCTATAGTTGAATTCTATTTGTTCAATGAAGCTTTAATCGGAAATCCAAACCTTTCATATAAACTCTTAATTCTGCAGCAGTCTAGACGTTCAAATTTTAAAAACTGACATTACGCGTATGCCTTTACAGATTACGGTCGCTTGCTTTAGAGTGTACTCCTAATTTTTCTATATTCTGAAACCGCCGTTTTATTGACTCTAAAAATCGAAGCCTTTCCCTAAGCATCGAATATTATAGGGTGAAATTCCTGCCTGGTGTTAGTAGTATACATTACGGAAGATATTTTTATTTAGATAGAACTCTCGAGATATAACTATAACAGCCTGCAACAACAACTATACAACTCAATCATCGAATTCCAATAACGTATCTTCTATACATGTGTGAAGTGGCTTCAAAACTTCTGTTATTTCGCTTCTATCTCGTGTGCTTACATCTCAAATCATCGATGGATCCTTTAGAGGATGTGCTCAACTTTGAAACCGTTGACAGATTGACGATGCTCAACGAAGAAGACTATCCCGTTGTGTCAAGGAATGGACGTTTGGTGCAGATGTCGAATCCCATCAACAGCTTGGAGGGTGCGGTGGAATTGTGGATGGGCAAATTCCCAAACAGTCAAGACTTCGACATTGACCTCGCAGACATCTTGCTAGACAAAGATGTTCTTCGATCCTACCGCGTCCCATGTGGAATTTGGGACACCCTCCCTCGACATCCTCTTGTCTGGAGGCTCATGTGGTCTCATTATGTTTGCCAGTTGCTGGGACTCCCTGATCCTTGCAACCTCGAAAGCGAGGGTGTTTCAAATGTGCAAGAGGAGATTGCAGCTGCCGTCCAAGACTTCTTTGACGATGAACCGAGGCCTCCTTTCTGGGATTCCGTTTCAAACACCATGCCTATCTAATCCCCCTATCAAAGACGAGACTTCTAAGCTACATTACTAGAGGCTGCAGAATAGGTCTCTATAATTGAGAATATGTTATCCTTGTACACAGTAAGTTTTAGTGTACTGAAATCAATTAGCATACACGATATTAGAAATAATCTATACCTAAGCGGACGGCTGACACCTCAAGCCACAGGAACTTCGTCTGTGGTACATATAGATTAATCCTACAATACACTGCACTTTCATAAAGTCTGTTCGTTAATCGTCATAGTATAATTAAAACTCAACGACATTTTCTTTGTGTGAATACTGTATCACTTTATGCTATATGACCAAGCCTACTCCGATTTAGATTCTTCCCACTCTCTTGACAACCACTCGTGAACATTGAATTACGAGCTCAAGCATGTGGCACACTACGTTCAGTCAGTATTTTAATTAGTCAGCGCCGTATTACACTCTGACATTGTTTACATTAGTTCTCTACTTACAGCGAAAATGATCATTAGAAGAGAAATGAGCCCTCCAAGAGGCTTTTTCGATTTTCGGGCCAAAATCTAATTTTTTATTGGAATTATTTTTTAAATGAAAATACTTTTAAAAATAAAATGTTAATAAAATAATATAAAAAATATTATTTAAATTTTTTAGAAAATGTTTAAAAAATGTTCAAAGATTATTTGAACAATTTTTAATATTAAAAAATATATTAAAAAATTAAAAAAAATTAAAAAAAAACTTTTAATATTTAATATCCAATCTGAAATGTCGAACTCATGCCTCATCAGATTTCATTTTTTTAATATTTTTATATTAATTAAATATTTTTAAAAATTCAAAAAGTTAAAATAAAAATAAAAACTCAAGGCCTCTTAGAGGGCTCAAATTTCTTGTAATGTGTCAGATCCAGCACGGCTCCAATCATAGACCTCTCTCACCATTTTCACATTTATTAAGATCGTAATTCTAAATATAGTCACTCGCTAGCAAATAACATCATGCAATATGCTGAAGCAAATTCAATGTGTGTCACACTTCGTTTTACCGTGTCTTCGCTGCAGATTTGTTGCTCTTCCTTAACACCCTAGTATCTCTCTAGCCTGATCGTTTCTACGGCCAGCATTTCCGTTAGAGGTGACGAGGTCCCACTAGTTCTACCTATAGGTGAGACTGGCTTTGTCAAAGTCACCTCTAACCTTCTCTACATTAGGTTCGATCTAGCAGAGAGCTGCATCATGGTCGAAGAAGAGGTCCTTGAGAAGTATGGAATAGTCAAAGAGGGCATATTACAGTCTAGATGTGAAGATGACGAGGGTTTCTACTGGCTCCTCCATCCGGGTCAGTACAAAGCATACGGTCTTACCCCGCATCAACTGGCTGCATCTACTGAAATTATAGCCCCTTCCTCAGATACTTCCACTGTAGAGTTGCCTCACGTACGTCGTGATCGGAGGCAATTTGCAGATCCAACTCGTTCCGTTGCAGATATAATGATCAATCTTCGTAATGTGATACGCGAGACTCTAGACCCCATCATTGAGTTGTCCAGTGAATCTGAGGGGGAAACACCATCACTACCCTCGCAACTTCCAAACTTGAATGAACCAGCTCCTTTTGTTGCGAATCAAGCTACTGTCCGCACCCCTGCTAATAGTCCATCTTCCTCCTCATTCTCCCTCCCTCCTATATATCCTAGTAGTTCACATGATTGTCCTAGTGTTATGCAATGTCTGCGGAAGCTGTCTAGTCTTCCAGGCTCTCGTAATGAACTTCCTCAAATAGATTTTGATCGCATCGAATATCACAAGGTGCAGTTCTTTCCCTCGCAGTTTGACGGGGATGTGGTCTATGAGCTGGTCACCGATTTCAGGGCGTGTGCACTCTTCCGGAGCCCGGAGCATGGAGGGAATGGACAAGCATTATGATGGTCACACATGGTGCCGCACCACGACGTCCAACATCCACAACCCCTTTGGTTTGAAGTTCAGCAGGTCGGCGTGCGTTGGACACTTGCGTTGCGACAACGAAGACTGTGACTATCTTTCTAGAACGTATAAGAAGAATGAGACAGAGTGGACTGGTACAACTAACTTCCCTTCCGATATTCGTCAAAGCCCTCCTCCGGAATCTTCCATTGCATGTAGAGTCTGCAAGAAAGCCCCTTCTTGTCGTGACTTTTGCACGGCGCGAGTGTATTACGTGCTCAATGTGAACGACAGGTCTCGTGCATGTATCCATTTGGGCTTCTATTGACATCCCGTCGCCGATGGACCGTGCACAGAGTCCATGGAGACCATCACCGGCTTGATTGCATCGGAGGTAACGAAGACTCCCACCGCCATAAACTCAGCCATCGCTCTTGCAGCTAGCAAGGAGTTCCTCGAGACGTTTCTTGTCCACAGTGGGCCAGGCCCAAAAGAGATGCTCCAAGGACGGGAATTCGACAAGGTCATGGACAAGTTCCGCATGCTCAGCTCTCCGAACGTTCGGAACATGATCACCACTTTTCGCGCTCAGGGCAAAGGCAAAGGCGAGATTGATCAAATACTAGAGATGAAGCGGCATGCAAAGATCGAGTTCATACATGACAATGTATTCCCGGGACAAGGCCAGGAAAAGGTATATCTCTTCAAAATGCTTGTGCATGGCCCCGGGAGTGGCGTCGACCTCGTGAGAAGAATGCAACCTGGAGGTGACCTCCAAAATTGCTTCGTCATGTTCGATCACGTGAAGAGGGTGAAGCCATGGACCCCCATTGCCTGCCATGTTTATGACTCCACCTACTGCAAGGTGATGACCATCGCTGTCTGCGATATGCAAACGAAAGGCACTGAGGGACAACTTATATTTTGGCGTTGCCTGAACAAAGTGATGGACAACAATGGCGTACCAAATCCCAACTTCAAAGGTTTCATGTGCGACAGCGCACAAGCAAATTTCAATGCAGTTCGAATTGTCTATGGCTCGGGCAATCCTGCCGTGCCTATGGTAGACCGTGAAAGGACTTGTCTATTCCACTGGGCAACGAGCATGCACAAGCACACCGAGAAGCTGATCGCCAAGAACTTCCAGAATCAGCACATCAGGCTTTGCAAACAATATAAAGATGCCCAATCAATGGACGAAGCTGACAGGATGTACCTTGAGTTGAGAGCGTGGTGGTACTCATCCGGTGCTGCTTCAGAAGATGCGATTCGCGAGCTCGAAGACTGGCTGGCCTTTTGGCATTTTCGCTACCGTCAATGGGGCCGTTTCATGGAAACGGTAAAACATCAAAAGCACCCTTTCATTTCACGTGGATGTTGAGAATATGTTGTAGTCCCTCGATGTTGATGGTCCTTCCCCCGTAATTGCCTTCATGTTGACGGGGTCAAGTACTGACCCCTCGGGCCCGACGGTTGCTTGGACACCTAACACTATACATAAACTTAGATGAACAAAGGGCACTTAGAAAATAGCCGTCGGCCCCGACGGCTATTTTTCTGAATTTTTTTTTTTTGTTTTTTTTCGCAAATCAGAGTAAAAAAATAGAAATTGAAAAAAAAAAAGTCCTTCAAACGTGATTTTTTATACATCTATCACCCCAACGTAATTATTATTAAAACTTTCCTAAGCCGTCGAATCAAAATTGTTTCGTGCAATAAGATAAATTGGGTGATGCAATTTCTGCAGAATCTTACCGCAGATGAACTAGCAGACATTCCAACATGCAACCTTGCAGAGACCGTTCACAACAAGTGGATGCAAGCCTCCGGGAAGCGAGGCTCGGACCTCTTTGTCGCCACCACCGATGATTGGGCATGTGCGTTCATGCAGATGACCAACTACAGAACATTTCTATGTGGAGGTCCGTCTAGAACTGGTCCGTCCAAGCACGATCTAAAACTAAAGAGGGCTATGGCATCCCATGACGGCAAGAAGATCGCCGATGCAATTAACAACATGCCTGGGGCTGCGGAGGTTTCTACACGAGTTCCACACTTGGAAGGGGAAGAGGTGTTTGGCTCGTCCAAGAGAAAGCTCGACATGCCAGTGGGTTGCGAGGGAGATTCTCATCGCCCTGACAAGGTGAACTTCTCGCATCCACGTGTCCAAACACGATCTGCCTCTGCTAGAATGAACTCGGAGCAATCATCAAGATCTACTTCTCCGGTTCCATTCACAACTAGGGTGTTGGAGACTGACTTTGACACTTCAAAATGGCACATTGCAAGGATGTCACACAAGTCCAGAAAGCAGTGTCACGCAGTGCAAGCGGGGAATGGCAACAACTGCAAGATGTTGATTGTGATGGGCGAAAAGGCTACAGCTGCCCCAACCTACCAAAGGACTAGGACGGAGTACAAAGGGACTAAACCTCAGACGGCTGATTTCTGGTTCTGTCCTGACCAAATCGCACGATGTGTCATGGGTCCGAAGCGCTTCTTTGTCATAGATCGCCCGGAACTCCCAGACGTTTGGCCCGTCCTCTCTGGTACAAACCTCACGCGTTCGGAGATCCTAGAGCTCCAGGAGGTCGGGTTTTGTCTGCAGTCCACTACAGCCCTTTCGCCTCGACGCCTCTTTACGACCTCGAAAGTGTTTGAGCCGGTGCTCTGGACTCACCCACGGCCATTGCATGCTGACAGAGTCCCGTCATCTCGAAACGGAAAAAACGTGCGTCGGAACACCAATGCTCCCACGGAAGCTCACTGCAATCAATGGGAGAGTGCACGAAACATCAAGGCAAATATTCTCCGCGTGAACCTACTCCCCTATCCCGGGCTTGGTGCCATCATCGTGCTCCAGTCCGGGGTGGAGCCCGATGATAATTTGTACAATATCACATTGTGCAATTTTCCGTCATGTACGTGCCCTCATTACGCCAGCATGAACTCTGCAGCTGTTGGAAGGCATGGCCAGTATGTCAACTGCAAACACCTTTACTATATCTTTCGTTTCTTTTGCAAGCTGGACTATAAAGTTGACACGTACATCCATGCCCCTACTCTCAGCTTGGACGAGGTTAAAAATATTCTGCTGGCAGCTGGGATCATCAAGACTGAGGAATGAAGAATGAGGACCAGTCTATGTTTAGACGTGGAGACTAGAACTAGCTGCAATATCTTCCTACTTAGAATAGCTGATGCCCTATTTTGAATTGGTTGAAGTACTTGCATGATAACTTTGTCCACTATAACTATGTATTAGAATAAAAACAAAAAATAAAATACTACATATAGATCCACATGTTATCTTTCCGTTCTTTGTCTCTTTTCAAAAAGCTCACATGATGGGTTTCAGTTTCACCCATGTACCCTATAATTTTCCACCTCTTTATCCTAAAACTTTAACATTGAACTACTCTAAGTACTAACCCACGGTTATAGGTGCAGCGGTCATAGGGTACCAAAATTTACTATTATTAGCAAAAATCCTAAAAATAGAGTTTTATTTTCTAGAATTAGTGTCATTTTTAAAATTTAGATGGATCCTATGCTCTAGGCTCTCCAAATCCCCGCTCTCCAGACTTGGGCTCTCCTCTCTAGGCTCGCACGGTAGCGTCGTTGCATATTCGTTTTTCATCAACCATTTCATAACAAATCTTTAAAAACAGTGTTGAATCGGGATGTTAAAGGGTTAAAATGGCAATTCTGTGTCCCCAGAACCATACCACAGTGTAACTAAATAATTGCATGTCATGCATAGTTGACTTTATGATTGGCCGCAAAGGACGCCTCGCGTACTTGTAGTACTCCCTCCTTCCCAAAGTTATTGTCCAACTTGTTTGCTTGGTATTTCTTTGAGCCAATTTCATTGATCATATTGTAAGAAACATGATTAAAAAAGGTTCCAAATTATGTCACTAGAATGATTGAAGAACATTGCATGTGTTCATTGCAACCTAAATAATTAACACTAGACACAAGGAAGTATTTTTTTGACCTGTTTACTGAAAATGCACTTTCAAACATGACTTTCAAACATGACAATATCTTTGGGACAGCGGGAGTAACTACTAACTACTAACGTTTTTAACTCCTAAACGTTCCAACGTCCAGAAACGGGATCTTGAACAGATGCGAAGCCTTGTAACTTTTTCATACAACCTCGGATGATTAAATTCATCCAAGCAACTTTCTCATACAACCTCGGATGATTTTCATCCAAGCACCTTTGAAAGCCTATAAAATTCTCTACCTATTACAATAAATCTCTAGTGATTGAGATCTGTTGATAATATTGGAGAGGCCTTCAACTGCAAGTATGTCAATTTTTTGGGTAAATTTTATGCTTGCAATGGTCTACTCATGTATACCTCATGTACATTTGAGTAATGCTAATATCTACTTCTATGGCTAGAATCTACCTCTGTGCAACGGGTTGGTAACTTAGTACGTTTAGGGGTTAACTGGGCTGGGGGGATGGCGGTACGAAATCTGCTTCAAATCTATCATAATTTGACAGCATGGGGATCCCACTAACGTGTCACCCTCATACCACCATCCACCACTTAGCTATACCACGGACAGCATGCCCTGGAGTCTTCACTTCACCAATGCATTCTCTCATTCTCTGCATTCTTTGTTGCTTGCTCTGTTGCTCTGATCAGTCTTTGCAAGCATGGCTGTTGGAATGAATGCAGGTCTGGCCGAGATGATGCACTTCGTGACTATAGAGACGACGGAGGAGGATTCCAAGGGCGGATTAGCAGGGGGTGATGAGATCGCTGCTTCCGCACCTCCAAACCCAACAGAGTGGAACATATGGCGAGAGCCATTCGATTATGCTATACTCCCACAATCCATAAGCGATGAGTTGATCAAGAGATGCCCCTTCCTTGTGGGCAGCAACCGCGCGAAGTATCCGGCCTCGTTCTTTGCTTCCACCGCTAGCCTCTGTGCTCGTGGCCTTGACTAGAAGGACCTTGGAAGTAACGAGCTGCTCCTGCGGGACGACCTCACGGGCACCTATCCAACATCGAAGAAGGGAAATCGTCATCCCTAGAAGCTCATTCAAGACAAGCAGACAGCACTTGACGCACTCCACATGTGTCAACGAGTATACGGATACTCGCAGCCGCACAAAGGGGAGTTTGGCACCTCCTTCATCCGCGGTCTTTCTCTGTTCTATCAGCTTAACCAAAACGTTAATTGGGCAGACATAGTTGCGCAGCTTGCAAAAGAGCGCTTCAAGAGGCACCCGCAGAAACTCACTCCACCTTGCATGCGGGAGCAAATCCAAGCAATGATAAACTTGTTTGCTCACTACCTCCAGGATGCCTATAGCCGTACCGGCTGCACCTGCAAGGTAGGAAGCGATACACCACGTGTGCTGACGCCTCCGCTGGTCGGAGCAGCTGGCTTGCAGAGCAAGCGGTCATATAACCCAGTGAGGAGAGCGGATGTTCGTGCTGTGGAGCTTTCCCCTAGAACCATTTTTCAACGGGAGCCCACTTTTGCTTTGATTCGGAACCGCAAGGAGGTAGAGGGTAAACTAAACCTGCTGCTACATCAGAAGGAGAACTTGGAGGCGTTAGTGGCCGAGCAACTACTGGTGTATCAGGAGCGTGTTATCGGAGAGGAGGAGTGTTGGGACTTGCAGATGCAGTTGAGGCAACTTGCAAAAGCGATTGAAATGGACAACATCGTAGAGAAGACCCGCTTGAAGGACGCCGTGAGATCAAAGACCGCAGAAGCCAACGCTGCCACTACTGCAGTAGAAGACATCAGTGTGCTTCTGACCAAGTCAAAGGCTGATTTGGAGACTTTTGCGGTAATGCTTGAAGAATTGACTCTCGAACTCGAGGGAACGAAGGCTCACATTGATGAACTCATTGCCAAGAGCAGTCCCGGAGCATCAAAGCGTCATATGGACGATGCTTCCACTTCTGCTTCTTCCGATCAATCAAAACGACAGCGTCCCTTGACTTGCTTGTAAGAGAGACTTAATGCAGAATTTTGCTTTTTTGCAGCATAGTACTAGCCACATGTATGAAATTTTAGAGACACAACTTTTTTGAGAGATAGTGCATGAAATTTTAGAGACACATGGTACTAAGCTATTTATTGGAGCATGGTACTAGAGACACAGTGCATGAAATTTCAGAGACATAGTGCATGAAATTTTACAGACACAATGCATGAAATTTTAGAGACATAACTTTTTTGCAGCATGGTACTGGAGACACAATACTAAGCTGTTTTTTGTGGCCACTATTTTTTGATGATGCTTTGAACATTTATGTGAATATATCTACATTGGTTAACATACATATTAGTCTCATTCACCATGTCCCATGCACCCCCATGTCCCTAACAGTCCAACAACTTTTACATTTGGTATCCAAATATCATGAACTGAAGAGAGGTGGAATTTGCAAGCCATAATCAATAAAGACTCTGTATCTCTCAATTAGTGTCTGCTGAAATTAGGACACATACAAAGATGATTGACTTTGAAATATTATGGGATTTCAGAGTTGTGAAATGACTTCTAAAAGATACACTCTCTTTGTGTTATGTATGTGCTTAACCCCTAAAGAACCAACGGTTCATGGTTTTAAAATGATAAATTCAATTGATCGTATTGTGAAAATTATAAGTCATATGAGACTGAATTTTATAGCATTGGAATCATTGAAGATAAGTTATCTTATTAAAAGAGTTTGAGTACTAAATACAAAATTCCAGCGACTCAAGCCCGATGGCACCATTAGAAGCAGTTGCCAACAAACCCTCATGATGTTGTTCGTGTTGGCCACCTCTGCCTCAGAAGGTCTTTTTTAGACTCCAACCCACTTTCTATCTTCGTGTGAAGTACTAGAAGGAACCGCAGGCCCTAAAGCATTGCCCACTTCATGTGGCTTGCCATAGTATGTGCCCCGACTTATATAATTTCAGACCATTATACCACACATCATGAATAAAATAACATATAGTGAAGATCAAAGGTGCTAAGGTAGGGACTTCATACTAGACATATGTGCAAAAGGAGTACAATTTTGGAAAATTGTAAAAGCTTTGTGTTGATGCTACAACAAGGGTGCAGTTTCAAAACATTGTAAAACATTCAACCAAACACATACACTGTTCTTTCAAAATATGGCAGCGCATTATAAGGTCCCAATATCCCCAATGACATACTTGATCTATGCTACTTCTTAATAACCTAAACCTCAGACGCTACTTCTGCACAATGCCTTCGTAATACATGTCGTTCTAAAGGTGCAACAGCATTAAGCCGGGACCATCTTGAATCTACCCTTCACCGGCAACACAACACCGATCTCTATACTTGGCTCCAACCGCTCATTCATCTGCGGTCGCATGCATAGATTGAGTACCATGTTAACTAGTATGTTCAAAAACACAAAATGTTCGCCAACAACATGATTCAAATGCTGAGACGGAGCAGTGCATGCTTCAGCTAACCTTCAAGTCGCTCAAGCCGGGACGTTCTACAACGAGGTCATAGTAGTCTGGTACGCTTTCACAGGGCAGAAGAATCAAAATTTCTTCTTGGATGCGGGACACCGGCCACGTACGCCCGACCTCAAACTCTGGCAATACTTCGCCCCCAAAAACAACAGCGGTGCGAATCATGTCCAGGATTATCTCTTGATCCGATGGTACCCAGGTCGGCCCTTCACATCTATACCGCACATACTGGAAATTGATATATAGCACCTAACAAGCTACGTGGTAACGGAAAACCACACTTCCCCTATTCACGGCACACTTTAGAACATCTTACCCAGCCAGCCACTTCTCATCCCATCCGGAGTCCATCAAGCTGCAAAATAATTCCTTTGAAGGTGCATTGAAGATGTACATGGTTGCTGTGCGGCGTATATCCTGTGCTACAGCAAACAAGTCCACCATCACAAGCATAGGCATGAACCACTTGACATGCGCAACCTTGCTTCCGGTACCGCCCTTCATTGCGGAAGTAATGTCCACCGCAAGCTTAAGTCGAAAAGCCTCGGACGTGTGCATGTCTGGGATTGGCCAGTAGGGATCTCTGAGTGCTGGCAACAGCAATGGTTCTAAAGCCCCGTATAATTCTGTACCTGACTGAGGAATGTACACAACTTTGAGAAATAATGTTCCGTTGGCCAGCAGCTGCTTGTAACTCCTTCCATTGCGCGAAGCCTCTCCAACTTCATGGTGGACTACAAGTATAATGTCCAACACCGATGACGGCGAAACCCAATCATCCCAGTACAACGCATATAAAAGGTTGCATGCGCGTGGCTCGTTAGCTACAACCACCGGGTCAAGATGAAATTGTCGACGTTGGTAAGCATGTCGCACGTTGATAGCATCAAGCTCCAGCACTGGCCTACCCCGTTGATTAACAACATGCCATCGAAACGGTAGGATCTCTGCTTTCAAGGCACCATCAAATGTGTCAGCGCTGTGGGTGCGAGCATCCTTTGCCCAAGGACCTCTCTGTGCAACCTTAAGGGTGACCCATGAACCTATCTCCACTCTCAAAGGAATCCATCTTCCATCAGCATCCTGATCATTGTAAAGCACTACACTCTGCCCCTCAGCGTCAGGCTGATTTAGCGCGTCCATTTACGGTACTCACGCACACAAACAGATCCTAAATCTTCGGAAACTACTACGTAGAGTTAAGACCAGTGCTAAAGCAAATCCAATGCGATCAGCAATGAAATGGCGCCCAAGTGCTGATGTGCCTCGAATCTAGTTGACTGTAAACGCCCGGCAAGTGGAGTCAACAATTTCCCGCGTTGAGAAGTCCCTATCCGTGCCGAGTGGCAAAATTTGTTTCGAATATTATATTCTAAATAGGTACAGCTACTCGACTGTGCACTTCATGATTGTGTACAATTTTACCATTACGTTACAATATTATACCAGAGGGCATTTGAGTGCATTCCTTACCGTAGTATGTCCGAGGGACACGTAGGTACCCTAAAGCTCGCCGCTCATTGGCAGTATAGGCCATAATTCTGACTCACAAGACATGCTCGAACCATTGGTGCTGACGAGGCCTTTAGCTGTCCGCACGTACTTTTCTTCCACTGACGCTACCGCAAGGGCCTTCCCCCAAGCCCAAAGAATTTCTAATGCAAGTGCCTGACGCGCTAACAAAAAAAAAAATAGTGGTCCTAACCAATACCAATTATTTTATGATTCAAAAGTATTATGCAATCAAACATACACAACAAATAAATCAAGAAAACAAGTTACCAAAAACAAAAGTACATGTACAATGAAACAATGAATATATTAATGTGATACGTAGAATGCACTTTCGTATTTAAAATGAACCAATTACAATAGAATAGATAAACTCAGTTCAAACAAATAATATCAAACTCTTACACATAATATCTATAATAATGAATTCCGCAACACACAAAACTAATACGTCTACTCTCTAAGTAGATACATAGAATCCTTTGCAATTGGGCCAAAGGATTATCTACGCAAGCAATGAAGACATATACATCACTATAAAGATGTAGAAATACTCAAATATGTCATCAATACATGAAAGATGTTCAAGCACCAGAATATGCAGCTATGCTATCGTTGATGACTTCGATTGGGGCCACTGGGATTTTCAACATACATTCTATTGTGTTCTTCTTGATTCTTGACATCCACAGTGTCATCAGAGAATCCGTATGCTCCCACACCGGAGGTTGACTTTTATCAACCTTCCAACGTAATCCTCTAGAGGAATCCCACCTAGTGTAGCTTTCTTGAACAGTTTCATCTCTGGATGTGGGCCGGAAATACTGAATGAGTACACAATTCGAATGATCCGGGTTTGTGTTTGGATCAGACAACGCTCTCACAATCCATACAGGTCTAGAATCACCATCCGCGGGCCGTATAGCAACAAAATAGCCTTCAAAGACATCACGTCCAACTTGGAAGGACTGCAATGGACGATCACACAACTCTCCAACGTATGCATCATCCTCCGCAAACTCCTCACGTTGCCCACCATCTTCAGCAAATTGATCCTCGACCCTCGCAGCAACACGAGTGAATGGCCAAAATCTGTCTTTGAGTGCAATGGACGGTTCAATAGGCTCCTCAAACGCTGCCTTCACAGGTCGCCAGTAGAACACCAAATGCTCATAGCGTCTTCTATACTCTCCAGTTCTGTCTTCTACGGACATTGTCTCCAAGTACTTGATAAATCCCAAGAGGCCCTTCACAATGTCCTCGACACCTCTCATTGCACGGTGCGTGACGCGAACCGATTCTCCACGAGGCCATAAACTACGACCTTCCAAATCCTCCCTCCACAATTTAATCCCTGAGCAATCCTTCGGCAGCCAATCGACATCAGTGCAAGATATCTTGTACTTCATCACGGGGCAACCAGTGGAGTCTAGGAAGAACTTGAATTGTTGAGCCTTTGTGTGACCAACAAGAGCCTCATCTCCATCTCTCATAAAACCTTCAATGAAACCTTTAAAATCGGGCACCTCGTCGACGAGATGGGAATAGTGGGTACTGATTCCACATCCATGAAAGACATCATGAGCAAAGGAATTGTAGGCAAGTTATCTTTCTTCAACAACATGCTCCACCTCCCAAACAGAGCGTCGATGTTGTCGTGGGTGTGACCCACCAAGATAAAATTAACATACACCTCTCGAAAGATTTTTTGGCAACAAGAAGGGACTAAAAGCAGAACACATATTTGTTCTTATTGTCACCACTGGCATTGTCCATCTGCACATTCATATGGGAGGAAGTAGAGTCGTTGGAACGACAGTTTTCGGAGATGGCCAAAGAGATGACTTGCACATGTCAGCTCTTTGAAGGATAGCATCAAAGATTGGAGCAGACTTTGACCCCACAAACAATTCTCCGGACGAGTTTTTTGGAGGTAATGCGAGATCTTGCAAGAGGTTTACAAAAGAACCCACCGTGTAGTTCGAATCATGAGCAAAGTCATCAAGCCCTTGATGCGCGTAGCAGACATCTCCATGACCATGTGCGATCATACTCTTGACAGGTACTCCCAACTTAATCAGACCATCAAGCTCCTTACTCTTGTGAAAGAAGACAAGAGAAGCGGTTTTTGCAAGATCCATTTTGTCGTGCATGATGGTCAAACATTCGCGCAGGAAAGAACTAGATCTATACCCGTTCGCATAATATAACTCTCTATGTGCTCGGGCAGCAGAAAAATGCACCTCGAGCTTCTTTGCCCACAGTAGAGCCTGCTACGAACCTGTAGTGGCGCCACGCCTAAAAAGAGTGCAATCTATCACATTTGGAGCAACAAGAAAAAATTTCCCCGGGCTTCTTTGCATCGTACTGAAGGAAGATTAACCTCCAAATTTTAGAAGAGAACACCTTCTTCAAACTAAATGATGCATTCGCAGCATTGATCTTTGGGATGGCATCCTTCCATTTCCATGTGGCGGGAAATATCATCGACATGACCTTCTCTCCAGATGATCCGCACAGTTTTCCAAGATGCACCTCAAAGTAGCATTGGCCTGAGAGGTATGCTTTTGAAGTTTTAGCAAACTCGTGTTCTCATGAGGCTGTGCTTGAAGACCTTTAGCAGCAAACCTTTGGAACTTATGGAAAGTGGCTTCAAAGACTCCAGCAATGTGCCTCCATGCAGGCATGCACACGTCAATACCCTCGACCGTGGCAACCCTCGTGCCTAGAGCGTCACAATGAATCTGTTTGTGGATATCGAGCTTCTTATGGAATTTGAACTGAAAGGAAGTATCACGATACATACGCTCTTGGAAAGCGCGGACCTTCCCCCCAGGGAAAGACTAAACACAATTCTTGGAACAACATACTTTGCTGGAAAGAGCATTGATAGACTCCTAAGTTAGCAGACCCTTGGTTTTGACGAAGGTCTCATGCAGCGGGTTCCTTACAGTATTGGTATAACGTGTGCTTTGCAACGATCCAGGCTGGGAAAGACTTGCTATACAACAGTTGTAATTGCACCGCATGACGTGGTCTTGGAGGCTTGCACCATTACAGTAGACATGCTCAATTGGACATGTGCGGACAGAATATCTCCAATCATCTGGCACATCAGCAGTGGAGAGGCTCTTCGAGATCTGAACGGCCATATGAGTGTCTCCAAGTGCACTGTTGCAACCGAGGACAAGATCGGAGCATACACTATGACAAATGCCTTCAACCACGGGTGAGCCACCATCACTGTATAGTGTTACGAACTTGGTAATCTAAAGCCTCTGTGGAATACCTTTGCAGTTGGGAATGTCATGTGACTCTTTCGGCCGAGCATCCACCTCTTTTTCCAAGGATAAGTCATCAGAAACCATTGGATCGTTCTCCAAATCCATTCAACCACCTGTATCATCAAACACATCAAAAGTATTACTTATCAGTGCCTTGGACAGACAATTCAACTCGAATCGAGTTGAAACCATAACATCATGGACTGTGCCACGCAATATGTCATTTGATAAATATTTTCTTAGAGTGAATGAGTTAATAATTGGGTTTAAAGTTTCAACTCGAGTGGAGTTGATTCAATGGACAGAAATGAAACTGCCAATCGTTGAACTCCCTGCTACCAATTGAAGTACCCTGGTAAATATTGTATTCAACTTGAATCGAGTTGAATCCTTTCAGAGTATTGTATAATTGGACTTTATCCACATGAGGCTTAATAAGAGAGTTAAAGGGAACTAGAGAGCTACCAATGCATCATACAATCAGCTCAACTCGAGTTGAATCGGATGTTGCATCGATAGTTCCAGAGCGTCAACTCGACTCGAGTTGAACTACCACGTACTGTTTGTATCTTAATTAATCTGTAGATATTCCATTCAACTCAACTCGAGTTGAATGACACATGATGTAGCCACTGAACATTAGGGTTTTATGTATTCTAAAAACCTAGTTGATGTAGTTCTCTTGTGATTAGAATCTTCTCCCAGAAAACCATTTCAACTTGGTTTGAGTTGAATTACATTGTCTAGAGTACTTTGTTTCATTTGCCTATCAATTCAACTCGGCTCGAGTTGAATTCCATAACCAGGATTATGTCGCCGCTACCATAACATTACATTCAGTTCAACTCGACTTGAGTTGAACATACTCAACCCGGGTTAACTCGACTCGAGTTGAATTGTGTTCTCAGTTGATATTGAAGTTCTCGCAATGCCTACAAGTTCAACTCCAATTGAGTAGAATAGTCCTTAGTTATGTTAAGCCGAATTGAGTTAACTTCCTCGACATTTGCGGCGAGAATACCGAGAACAGTGAAATGACTCAAACTGAAAGAAATATCGTACACCAATTCTCAAATCTATAATACAATAAACATGTCTATTCGTGGAAACGTGAATCTTTCAGAACCCTAACATCAAAGTGTAATGCAGCAGTAAGATTGATCGAAACCAGGACCCAAACATACAATCAACGTACGAAGAAAAAATTTGAATTTAAAATTGGTATTGTTGTAAAACCATCCTGGACGCACTGTAGAACCTCCAACTCACAAAGGAGCGAGCACTTGTGCGGGGCGGTCGAGAACACCTTGAACAACAACTATCTAGTACGAATAACCTGATACTGAAGTCACATGAAGCAAGAACTGGTTGCAAAGCGATGCTGGCGCAACGAAGTTCAAAGGACGCAAGTGTAGAAGCATGAGACACAATGAAAAAAGGATGCTTTCTGGTAACGCAAATGGACTTATAGGCGATTTGGCGGGAGAATTGCAGCGGGAAGGGAATCCACAAGTTCAAACGGTCGATTTTGAATGTGTTGTTCACAGCAAGAGACGAGGACTCCGGGGCCCTTCACAGTGAATGTGCCTATTTTTGGTCTCTTATCTGAGATGCGTGGACAACTTTATCCTGGTGTTGTACATCGTCGAGGTAGGTGACAGTAATTGCGCAGTTACTGCAGAAAAAGTCCTCAAACGTGTTAAAAAATAAATAACTCATATACAAAATGTTGCTATGAAAGATACGACTGATTAAGTTACTATTTGCTTAATTAAAATATGTTGTCCTATGCTCAGGTTTTCCCCTAAATGCCAAAGACACCTTAAAATCATTCATGAATGAAATCAATTCTTCAATTCCAACTGATGCATAGATGATTTCCATCCACTTCTTTAGGTGAAGGGCCTTTGCTATGTAATGCCACTCTTTCAGGTTTGATTCAAACTATTAAAAATATTTTTAGCTTTAACATAGAGTGCCCACTACATATGAAGTTTAATAATCGGTTCACTGCGTGTTGTATTTTGAATGTTGTTGTTTGTTAACTTAAACTAAATGTAGCCTATGAAAATGAGTTTTGTTGCATTTGAGCCTATTTTACAAAATATAGCATGCGAAGTCTAGTTTCTACTCCACTATTTAATTTTGGAAAAATTTCAAATTTGAGTGTTTCACTGTAGCTACCAAGTCGGAAATTATCACGGAATTGTAGCAAACAATTCTAAATTTTGATACACATATGATAATTATGAACTAAACTATTCTTCGTTGTAATTTACATCTTTGGTAGAGAAATTGGAAATTTTCAAATAAATATTGTAATTAATATGAATTTCTCTTACAATGACTTAAAAAACCATAGCAATTTAAGATTTTCACCCAAAAATATGAGAAATTCCTTATTTGTAGTAATTAAATTATTTTATTCGATATAATCGCACATTTGACTGTGACAGATGAAGTTTCATTCCATGATCATAGGTCCTACCTTTAAAGGTTAACATATTTTATTTCCAAAAATTATAGTGCACTCAAAGATTATACAGAGAAGGGAGTTTTGCACACTTATGTTGAAAGATATTTGAACTCAGATTGAAATATGAATATTCAAGAAATTAGATTGATTTCACTTGATTTAATGAAGCACTATACTATCGATGTATTTTATGAACAAAAATAAATCATAGGCCCTACCTCTAATTTCGGGTTTACTTAAATGTATGTGAGACTGCAAGTCTACAAGGATTACTATAACGTATGATATCTACAAGAAGATAAAATTAGCGCTAATTGAATTTTTATGAACTTATTACATTAAACAACTAAGAGATTATTAATAATTACACTCATAAGGTATTAATATGCATGTTATTAAATTTTACAAGTTATAAATAATTAAAAAGTTTAAAATTTATGAGAATTTTTAATTTATGGGAAATTTGGTATGCTTTATAATGTTTAAAAAAATTAAAGTAAAGTATTTGTTGTATTTTATTCCATTCAATCAACTAAAATGTTATAGCAAAGAAAATGAATTGTATGAAAAGACACAATGGACAAGTTAAAAATATTTTGAATACGTTAAATGCATGAGAATAATAAAGCCACCACGCAAGTTGTAAATAATATCAACATTTAAAATTTTAAGTGAAGCGCTTTAAGAGTTTAAAGACAAGTATGGTAAAGATTTTTACAAGTAACAAGTGTTTCGTTAAAGTGCCTATTGAAATGTGCACTATTTTTTGGGATTATTTTTTAATATTTTAATGACAAATTTTGGTGTTTATAAGCAATAATGTTGTACTTTGGTTAGAATCGTTTCAGATATATTTTGATAAATTTTAAAGGGTGAGGCACATGCCACACCCCTAATAACAATATTTTGCCTATCTTAAGGGGTGAGGCACATGCCACACCCCTCATGATGATATTTTTCTTACTAGGATAATTATAAAATGATCATATTTTCAATGAAAGTTATAAATTCTCAAAAAATAGTTCATGTGCACTTTTACATATTGCATTGCACTTTTAAAGAAACTCTTGTTTAAGTTGTAAATAATTTCAACATCTAAAATTCATGAGAATGTTAAATTTATACTAAGGATTGTACGCTTTACAATGTTTACAAAAAATAAAGTACAGCGCTTCAGTTGCTATATTTTATTGCAATCCATCAATTAAAACGGTATAGCAAAGGAAATTAAATTTATGATATGAGACAATGAACAAGTTGATAATAGTTTGAAATTCTTTTGTCTAAAAGATTTAAAATTTAGCTTATTTGCAATAATTTTAAAATCTATTAGTTAGAACTCTAAGGAAAGCGCATTAGAAGGTATAAAATAAGTTAAATAGTATGCTTTAGGGTTCCTACAAGTTGTATATAACTTAAACAGTTAAAATTCATGAGCATTTAATATTTTTGGCAAAGTTAGTATGCTTTATACTGTTAAAAAAGATTAAAGTACAATGTTTGCTGTATTTTATTGCATTCAATCAATTATAACGTTGTAGCAAAAAAAAATGAAAGGTATGAAAAGACACAGTCAACCATATTCCTTTGAGTTTTGCAGTATTGAACATTTTGGTGGCGTAACAATAAGTTTGACGTCAAATTTTCAACAATTGAATTAGAGCTCTCAACCCAGCCGCAAGATGATCAATCTCTAAATTACTACCGTTTGCAATCAGGACTTTAGGAGTCTAAAGGTTAACAAAAAAATCCCACAAGTTGTAAATACTTTAAATAGGTAAAATCCATGGTAATATTACCTTTTTGCAAAGGTATGTATGATTTATAACGTTTACAAAAAATAAAGTATAGTGCTTGTTGTATTTATTGCAACCCATCAATTAAAACATTATAGCAAAGGAAATTAAATATTTGAAGCGAGACAACGAGGAAGTTGAAAATATTTTGAATATGTTAAAAGTAAGAGAACATAAAAGCCATGCAAGGATTGTTATGATGTATAATGTCTACAAAATTTAAAATTGAGCACTAGCGTTGTTTTTTCGAAACCAATGAATGAAAAAACGTAGTGCTTTAATAGGTTTAATGAAAACACATAGCGTTTTGAATTTAAAAATTTCATTGCATTACTTATCCATCATTTCTATCGCCCACAACAAATCAATTTCCTATGATCGAGCGTTGTAGTACCAATCATAAAAATCTTTGCATGCATTATTTTAAGGTTATCGTCCAAAATGGTGCAAGGCAATATTCATTAAAATGACACAAAATGGTCATTTTGAGACTCCCAACCCTCTATTGCGGGCGTCCTTTCAAGGATAGTTGTTGAAGCCAAAGATAAAGAAAGGTCGAATTAGATTGATTAATGAAATAAAAGAAGTAGTAGTTACTTTGAGCTCATTGCAATCAAAGATAAACAAAAGAAATTAATGCTCATTAAATTGAGACAAATTGCACATTTTGAGACTTCCATACACCAACCCATTCAATTAAGCACATTTGAAGTGAAAAGTATGAAGAGCACACTGATGCCATCTGCTTTGTGGAAGTTCGCACGTATTATTTGATGTATGGGAGCGTGGGAATTTCCAGAACCGTGCTCATGTACACAAGTGTAGCAGATAATGCGTCCCCGAGTATACAAGTATGACTAGTACTAGTAGATCATGATACAGTTATAGACATGAGATATTCGAATATACCACTGGCGATATAGGTTTTCAAGAACAACATACGCTGGTACACAAGAACAGCCGTACGCTATCAAGGTATCAAATGTTTATGGGGTTTTGCGGGGACAGCTAATATTTATAGTGAGTTAGTGACACAACAGTAAATGACGTACTACTATTACGGGGAACACATGACCCCCTAAGCTAGCTATCTTTGCCTCTACTACGACGATTCTTCTTAGCCTCCAACGCTTCCTCCAACGCTTTCACCTCTGCCAGGCCTCGACGGATAGCATACAGTCTATTAGATTGCGGACAGTCGTAGTCCTCGAGTGATCGGGTAGGCTCTGGAGCCTTCACTCGGTTTGTGGAGCGTAGCTTCGGATAGCCGACACCCATGGATCTTGAATCCTTGGGCCGACGAGCATCACGCAGCACTGGACGACCGGGGACCGGACTGGACCGGCTGAGCCAGAAGATGCACCACTCCGCGGCGGACGCAAAGGGACCAGGCGCAAATTATCCTCGATCCGAGGACACTGAGAACATTTCGAGGAACGCAAAGGGGCCGGGCGCAAATTATACTCAATTCGAGGACACAGAGCAGGTTTCGAAGAAGGCATAGGAGCCGAACGCTTGCGACTCCCGCCTGAGCGGGCCGGCCCGCATACAGTTGGTCCACGTGCAGGAGGACGCACCGGCGGAGCTTCGTCATCATCGAGCCGAGGATCCCCAGCGCCACCATCAGGGCCTCCATACATTTTCCTGGGAGGGGTGGACTCGGTACGCGGAGTCGGCGAATGAGAGCGACATCGGACTGGCGAAGAGCGCTTCAACGGCGAAAGGGAGCTCACGGGGATTCTTACTGGGCCTCGATCGGGAGGGCTGTTGACAACGCCATCCTCCACATTCTTCTTCTTGGAGTAGTCCATTGCAGCAGATGCAGCATCCGTGGCCGAGCAGAGGACGTAGGGCCTTGAATACTTCGAGGGGCCGCAGCTGCCTCTCGCAGACTCGGATCCTTCGGGGAACAATGCGCTCGATCCCAACTTTAGACTCCTTGTGAGGAGCTGCTCAGGGGGGGTACGGTACACCGTGAAACCGGTTGCCTGACGAAAGAACATGATCAGGGGGGTGAAGGCATGAAAAGCAACGACCGGTGGCCCAACACATCATCCTAGAATGAAGGATCTATGTCCCAGATCGAGACAAGCACGAGAGAAGACAAACACATGCAATAGGTCCCAAAAACACAATGAGCATTTATATGATTCCGATTCACACATTTTAATTATACAAAGTAACGTACAAAATTAGTCATACAAAATGTAATTACAGTTCGAAGACCCAGACAACGTCACTCCTACAAAACAAGGCGACCCTGAACTAACGAATCCCCGGAAAGTCGTAAAATTGGCCAGAAAAGGCTAATGACTGATCGAGCCCACGACGGATGTGGGCGTAGAGAGGATCAGACGGTTCAAGCGGACCACACCGGATCCGATTATCCTCCACGTACGCACGTAGCCGGCCCGGAGCACAAGAGGAGTGCAGGTGGAGAAGCCACAGAGCCAGAGACCCCATGAGGAAGTCGTCACTAGTTTTAGAACGGGACTAAGATTATAAGAGAATTGCGTTTCCGGCCTCATTGCACACACTCTTCTCGGGGGAATCGTCTATGAGGAGGGTGTTGTCCTTGTCGATAACAGCCCCATTGGAAATGGAGAACACCCGTTTGGAGAGGTCCTTGAAGAAGATCTCCTTGGTGCCAGACAAGTCTTTAAGGTGCTGCCCCTCTGAGATTTCAACCTTAGTGCAAAAATCCTGCCCCATGATCTCGTAGGGTTGTTTGGCGCCATAGAAGAGGAACCCCGCGATGCCCTCGTCGGTGGACCTCTTCATGGAGCTCCAGACGAAGACATGATCGGGAACCTCGGCGACCATGGCAAGGAACTCCGCCAGACGGGGACGAGTGTAGACACCCTTCGGGCCAACCACTGTGGAATGCGACGACGAAAAGAGGTGCATTCCGACATCGTTGACCCGCGCAGATTTTGGGATCTGGGACCTATCGATGCACTGGCAGAGAATGCCGTTCAAGTCGAAAACGATATTCAACCACTTCTTCCGCGGTAGGGACCCTATAGACGATACACTCCGCTGCACGGCGACTCCGCTACACGGCGACTCTACCGGATCAAGGCAAACACAGAACAAGTGGAGTTACATGATTGAACGCAGAAGCAGAGACAAGGGAGCCAGAGAGTGGGGCAAAGCATTTTAGCCTACTATGTGAGGGCAGGACACCCTCCACATGGGGTTTCAAGGGCAGCGGACGGTGCACACTTTTAAGCAATGTCGGGTGGACAAAAACATGGAAAATGAGAAGACATTAGGCAAGGATATTCAAAAAATGAGCGCCCCATATATTTAATTTACATAGTTAATATAATATACAATCATCCGGTAAAAGATTTCGCTCAAGGGGCAGCTATGCACGCATCACAAAACTACATCCGGAAGCCGTGAATCTACACTATCCTACAAGAGGTTGTCGCAACGGGGCGGGTCGACAGCGCCACACATTCACAGACAAGGCACTCCCTCCTGTCAAACAGAATGAATAGAGATAAGAGTCTACATACGGGCAATGACAGATTGATGGAGGTAGTAAATTACTTCCGTCAAGTGGCATCCCGGCGACTCATCAATATTCATAAGGGTTTGAAAGGTCAGGGGAGTGTACCTGATCTGCGAGATCGTGTGAGTCGCTATCGACGAACTGCATGGCGGGTACGATTGGTGCCGGCTCGGGCTGCAGCAGCGGAGCGTCATCTTTGTAGTCAACAAGCTCCTCATCTTAGGCAGATGGAGGACAGTCGTCGACTTTTGCACCGACAGGCGGGGGAGTCGAGCACACAACATTGAAATGAGTCTCGACCTTAGGAGGCAAGGCGAGGGAGGCATCCTTGGGACTTGGAGGAGGCGCAACAATATTCTCGACTCGAGGATGTCCAGAATTATCCTCGAGTTGAGGATGTCGAGAGTTATCCTTGACTCGTGGATGGTGGTGTACCTGGGAGGTACGCGCACGGATGTCCCACTGATGATCGTTAAGTTGAGCCTGAGGGGGGGGGGTTGCCAACGGGATCCCGAGAAGCACGAAGCGCTGCATCGGATCCAACCGCAGCTCGAGCACGCAAGGAGCAAGACATATCCTCGGGTTGAGGATCATGAGGAGCATCGTAAGCGGGAAGGTCAAGGACCGAGTCCTGAGTAGCAGGGGTGGTGCTCACCGCCAAATTCAAGGGTCCAGCAGACGGAGTAGAAGAACCCGCGGTTTGGGAGCTCCTAAGGTTGTTCAAGTACTTAGCACTCAACTTTGCCATGAATTCCTCTTTGGCTTCAGCCTCTGCATCCTGTATGGCTTTGGCGAGCACCTCATCGTACTGTAGTTTATGCTTTGCCTCAGCCGCCTCTAACTCCTGAAGTTTTCTCATCAAGGCTTCCTCATTCTCCCTCTTCAGCTTCTTCCTTGCTAGTTTCTCTTCCCACCAGGAAAGCTCGTAAGCAACGCAGTCATTCTCTTTGCCATCAACAGAGGTCGAGTTGCCTTTCGGTACTTTCAGATTCGCGATTTGCTCTTCGATGCGTTCTATCTCACTATCGGACGATGGTGCAGGGCGAGCGCTCGGTTCTAAGACATCTCTTGCAACTGAAGTAGATGGTGCTGGCGCATCCTCGTCGGAGTCGCTGAGGATGACATAATCAGTAGAACCAAATTCGTCAGCGACCGCCTTTTCCTTATCCCGACTTCGCTTAGGAGGAAGAGGACCAGAACAGCTCTGCGCCGCTGCTCCTTCGGATTGCTGAGGAGGAGGGGAGCAGGAGGAGAATCCATGGCGCGAGTATCCTCGACTCGAGGATCCGGGGTAGGAGAACTATGGCCCGATCGACTTGCTCCGGCTCTAGGTCTCTGGGGAGTCTGTTTCTTTGCCGCTCGCGGCTTCTTCGTCTTGAAGTCGGGATTGTCATCCTTGTCGGAGGCTCCATCACTGGACGAGCCGTCCTTATCTTCTACATCATCTTCCACCTCACTACGCCCGCCAGAAAGATAAGTCCCGTACTGGTCGAACTCCCCATAGACGTCCTCGTCTTCCTCATTGCGCTCAAGCTCTGCTCGGTCACCGTCTTCCTCGTCACGGCCCAGCTCCGCATTGACGTCCTCCACCTGTTGGGGTCTTGCATCCCTCGACCGTGCAGGAGGGGGTGATGACTCCTCGTCGCTGGAGCACAGGATTGTCGCTATAACGGGCTTGATGTAATTCCCCATGTACGGGGAATTTCCGAACAGGAAGTCCTTCATGTCCAGGCTCTTGGCCTTCTGCGCCACGGATTTGAGTTTGTGTAATCCCACATTGCTGGCGATCCCGTAGTAGTACGAGCTATACATCTGCAGGATTCAGCAAGCGAGTGGTTAGTGATCTGTATGAACAGCGGGCACTCTATAGCTGAATGAGCTTCGAGACTTATCCTCGACTCGAAGATAGAGGAGGAGTGAGAGCAGGAATCTTTGGGAAATAGCATTTCAAATGCACAGATGTGGACCAACATACATGCAGTGCAGGCATTAAAACGACTGGAATTATCTTCGAGTCGAAGACAACAGTCCACCAATGGTGGAAGGCACTACCTTTGCACCCAGCATGCACTTGGCACCCGTGTAGACACCGAAGAAGTTCTCCCCCGGAGAAGCGAAGTTCTGGATGATGTCCAAGTAGAACTCCATCCGCAGCTCGCTTAAGTTGGATCGAAACTTGGACTCGTGGTTCTCGCGAGGATCATTGTAGTTGGCGATATTGGCTGCAATGTACTCTGGCTTGATGAGCCCAAGAATATATGACGGAACATCTCGCTGATAAAAGAAGTGGAGATTAACGGAGGGCAGCGCACCCTGCCGAATCGTTATGTCATAGAGCCGCTCAGCTTTGCATGCCTTGTAGACGGACTGCTTGTATTCCCAGTCCTTGAAATGACCACCAATAAATGCAGTCGCCGCTGCGTCATCCCATGTGTCCGCCGTAATCCAGAGCCTGACTTTGGGCTCTTTTATTGACGGGTCATTCAGCTGTAGGAGCTTCTCGAGGAATGACATAACCGAAGCCGGAGCAACCGGGTTGTCGGATTTTTTGTGCTTCAAAACGTCCCGGAGATCCGCAATTCCCCAGCTCAGAGGCCTGGTATTGGGAGCGTAGTCCCACGACGCTGGATTTCATGACGAATGCCATCGACGGTCCATCATGGGCACGGAGTTAAATCTTGCCAGTCTGCTTTGGTACATTTTTCTTGAGCGAAACAAAGCGACTGAACATGTCTCTCAACTCTATGAATTTGTCCCTCATCTCCTCCGCCCGCTGGTTGACCGCCTTGGGTGTCCGGCGCATCGCGAAGTAAGTTTTTCTGGGAGTGGCGAGAAGAAAGTCCCATGTCGCACATGAGAAAGAGCACGTCTTCTTCTAGTCTCTCCATTTCTGCGTGTCGATATTTCCGTCGTCCTTCACAAATGTGAGGGACTTGTCAGCATTCACCAACTCCTCCAGAATGACCTTCTTGCGCTTCCGGCGCTCAACCCACTCACTAGCACAGTAGTTGTCCAGGACCGGCTTTTTCAATTTCAGAACGGAGACTTTGGGATATGGCAGCGTTCAATTGGGGGTCCTCCCGAGCAGATGTTGCACGTAAGTCTTGAGGTCGTCGTCTGTGAAGTGCCCCATATGCTTGAAGAACTCGCGCTTCAACTCGTACCTTTTCTCTCCACCCTTGTTCTGTCTATAAGGCAGGGACGTATCCGGATTGACGATGTCCCCGTCGGTGTACCTGGTAAGATAACCCTCCCACATGCTGTAGTGGTCGTCTTCGAGCGTCATGATCGTGACCTCATGTTTGATATCAGCGATCCCCTTGACGTTGTTTCCTTCTTTGTTGGGGTTGATACTCTGAAATCGACTGAGGATCATGGTCACGAAGGTCTGCAAACCAGTCAAGATCATATCTGATGTTAGAGGCAGAGATTTATGTGATTATCCTCCAGTCGAGGATAATGGCTCTAAGTTTGAACTGCAAACGGCTAGTCTCAGGAGCACATTACGAGATTACAAACTTTTAATAAATGATGGGGGTAATGATATGAATGTTTGGGAATTTGAACTATTCAACGAAGAGCGTGAGGCCGTATCCTCGAGTCGAGGATAATTACTCATACAATGTGATAGTATATACCTGCCACTTATATAGTGTTTAGATCGCCTTGTTCCCCCGACCCGTGCCTTTGCCCCAATCATGGTTGGCCGTTCGAAGTGTATCCACATTAGACGGCCGCTAATGATCTGGTTTCCCCATGTTGGTTGGGCGTGTTTGAGGTGATTGGTGGTGTTATAGAATTTTGAGATGTTGTGCAGCTTCAGCGGGTCCAATGTCCAGACGATGTAGGCATCCCACGTTTTGAGCTCTTCACGTCGCTTCTCGTCACAATGCCCTCGCTGCAGCTCCTTTGAAGCTCTAATGCTGTGCTGGTCGTCAATAATCATGAATTTACCAAGCTGGATGTCCTCCCATTTGGCCCACGGTTTCTTTAGCAACTTCATGTCATTGTCGACGGGAGTGAGGCACACGACCTGCCGCTGCTTGATATCTACAAGTTGAAGGAGCTTAGTCTTGCACGTCTCCAGCATATGCTTCTCCAGCTTTCGGATGATGTACTCCTCATGTGCTGGAAAGCACTAGTTGATGGATACCGGGAATTTTGCGTCCTTGCCAAAGATGTAGCAGTCACGGTGCTGCTCCCAGAACTCTTTGCGTTGTTGAGCGAACTTGAGGTACTCTTCTGCTGGCATTGGCTCTTCGGTAGGTCTTCTCTCCACCTCCGTCAATGCGGAGCCCGAGCTACCAGCGGTTGAGGGTCGTGCGGCATTTGTTGAATTCTTCCTTTTCTTCCTCACTTCAGCTGCCGCAGCATCTTCTGCTGTTGACACTCGGGGGTTTGAGCGGGCTCTCTTACCCCACTGGCGCGACGACCTCCACGTGGTGTTCCCGACTGGGATCTGTTTTCATCGCGAGTTTCTGGGTCGCGGGGTCGCCTTTCCCGGATTGCTAAGGCGGGCGTTCTCGTTGATTGTCTACCCGCGTATTTGTCCAGCGACATCCAAATCTGGTTGAGCTTTCGCGACACGGTTGTTGCTCTAGCGTTTTTCCATTCGCTGAATTTCTCGAAGGCTTGCTTCAATTCTGGCTTGGATTGGCTCATCGAAGCGCTGAGGTCGTCCATATCAAATCTCGGCCCATGCTCGTGCACTTTGATGACCAGGGAGTAGAGGTGAGATTTACTCCTGCCGCTATCATCCATTTCATTGAGGGTGATGACAAGGTAGTCGTTGTGGTAGGAGTAGACGATTGTGACCTTCTCATTGTTGTTCCACACTAGGAATCCGGGTCCTCCTTTCTCAAGGTGCTTCAGGTAGACATATTTCTTGAACTGGCTCGCCCCGAATGTCCAAGCTTCCACGCAGTCCTTGAATTTCCACAGAGATCCGTGGATGGACTCCATCTCTGGTGGGATGAAAGGCTCCGACTCAAATGGATTCTCAAATGGCTCCATGTATGGAAGTGTTGAGGAATAGTCATATGTGTCCGCTTGAGCCATTGGAATAGTTCTGCACATGACATTGGGAATACGGTTTGTTAGCGATCGCGTAGTCCTATAGTATCTTTGACCTGAAGATCGGTTTTTTCTTTGGGATGCGTTAGGTGTGGTAAGATATGCGGACTTTATCTTCGACTCGAGGATAAACTTGTCTGGGTTTTCTATAATTCAGCTCACATCTTTGTTATGAGTATCTTCGGATCGAGGATATGATGGCCTGGTCAAGAATCGCAAAGGTGTCCAGGTTTACTGTAGTAGCTGTGGGATTTTTTCTGTGCAGTTGATGGTTGATATCTTTGAGTCGAGGATATGATGCCGGTATCCTCGAGTCGAGGATACTATTTTACTACTCCTGTGACTTGGAGGTAGTATTCGACATGACTGCGCCAGGCACTAATAGGGCAAATTATTATCAATGTGAATTGCGTCCATCAACTCGGGACCCTTTTTTATCTTCGAGTCGAGGATAAACTCGCTGGTTTTCAACATTTTTAAAGTAAAGTTCCATTTAGAACAGATTTTGGTTATCTGTTATTGAGAGTTATCCTCGACTCGAGGACATCTACACTGATATTTTGTGCGTGCAGTAGCTTTTGGTACTATGGTTTTGGGCTTTGCTCATTGTTTGCGGCGGATATTTATCTTCAGGTCGAGGATAAAGGGATGGTTCGGAATGATAATTTTTGTGCCAGTATCATACGTATGAAATTAGCATTTCTTGATTGGGTGGATTGATTGTTATCTTCGAGTCGAGGATAAACCTGAGTTTGTTCTCGGTATTTGTTTTGGTTTCTGTTCTTATATACTCTAGCGGTTTTAGGATATATCTTCGAATCGAAGATAAATGTGCTTGAGTGGCATAGCATTATCCTCGAGTCGAAGATAATTATCTTTGACCCGATGATAATCATCCTCAAGTCGAAGATAATTATCTTCAAGTGGAAGGTAATCATCCTTGAGTCGAAGATAATTATCTTCGAGTGGAAGGTAATCATCCTCGAGTCGAAGATAATTATCTTTGACTTCAGGGCACTTGCACTAATTTCGAAGATAATTATACTTCTAAAGTTCATGATCTATACATTGTCTTCATATGGAAATCTGTAGCCTTTACAAAAAATCTAACATTCTAAACTGTGAGGAGTACCTCTGAGAACCTGGGTGCTAGTCCTTCAAATTCTAGCTCCCTCCTGTGCAATTGTTCGCACTCCACCTCCACTTGGACAAACCCTTGTGCTATGCTAAATCTGCCAACCCTATTTCATCACAAATTAGGAACAATATGCTTGGCTTATGGCCAGAATTTCAACCAGGCAACCCAGCAAGCAAGGGAACTACCATTTCAGTAGCAATTCTAGCAATTCTCGGGCAATCCTATAACTATACAAACAAGCAAGCTGTAGCAAGTATGTAACAATTGTAGCAATTCTGAAAATAAGCACCTTGAACCCTAAACAATTCTTACAGAATTCTAACAATTCTAATTGTTCTTAATGTAACAATATTAACACCTCTGATCAGTAGCACCCTAAACCCTAAAGAAACAAACAAGCAGCCAAGGAAACAAGCAGCCAAGGAAACAAGCAAACATAAAACAATGGGAATCAATCAAGCAAATCAAGCATAACAAAGAGGTTAGAATTACCTGACGAAAGCTGGAGCAGCTCCAGCTGGAAGCATACACAACCCCAACAACTGCACAAATGCAAGAGAGCATCTAATGCATTCTCCAGGCCCTGTACGCCAGTCGCACAATCAGCCCTAAACCCGCTGAGCTATCGCATATACAAGAAGAGTCTCTAGAGAAATACTAGTGAATCAAGAGAAATGCATACACGAGTTCAAAATTTACAAAAGCAGGAGTGGAGAACGGGATGCGGAAGGTAAGCACGCGACTAGGAAGCTTACAAAACAGGGGAGCAGCAACTACTAAGCGACGGAGGAACGGAAGAGCTGGAGCGAAAACAAAACCCTAAGGGACGCGCGACCTGGCGAGAGAGACAACCTCCCAACCGTAGGCCGGACCGGGAGGCTCGGCACCGCCTCGTTTGTCCGGCTCGGCACCGAAGCTCGCGTGTTAGGCACGGCACCGAAGCTGAGGTGTTAGGCTCGGCACCGATGCTTGGCTCCCTGGCATAGGTAGGCCAAGCCTAAAAAGGAAATTCTATCATTTGATACCCTAAAAATCCCAGCAACTAGAAACTGGATGACGAACAGATTCAAAGCCTTGCAACTTTCTCAGACAACCTTGCATCTCATTCATCCAAGTCATCTTTGTAAGCCTATTAAATTTTGTACCAATTGCAATAAATCTCTTGCGATGGAGAGTTGTTGATAATATTGGAGAGGCGTCCAAATGCAATAACGTCAAACTTGTTGCCTGGGTATAATCCTATAGAATTACTATACGCAAAAAGGTTATGAATTACGCATTGTGGATTTCACCTGTACGATTCGATTGAGCAATACTATCAAGAATACTTTATTATATAATTTGATAGTTGAAATTTGATATGTACTCTAAATTTGAATTTATGTTTTTTTTTTCCTGTTTAACCCTTGAACGTCCCGATTGAACACTATTATCAAAGATTTTTTTTATAATGGTTCATGAAAAACAAAGATGAAGTTGATGTACAAAGCATTGTTGTAATTGTCAACATAAAAATAACGTCTGTACAGTTGGATTCATCAAAAAAATTCTCAATATTTTTCAATTATTTTTTCAGGGTTTTGCTTGAAATTTAAATAAAATTCCCAAAAGAATAAACAAATTTTGAAAAATAGTGCAATAAAATTGGAATAACACGCGCTACAAGATGGTATGGTCTCTATTGTTTGACTATAATTATAATGGAAAATCATGTGTAAGGTCTCACTTCCTGAACTAAGACTGAAACTTCACTGAAACCACACGTGGAACCACAGTTGTAATTGTTCAAAAATTCTAATTATCTCATTTTGAAGATCCATACCATACAAATGGTATTCAACCAGCACGAGAATCAAGAGAATTTTGGATGGATGAAAAAATTCACCGAATGGGATGAAGGGACGTGTCTGAATTCATAGAGCGTCTAGATTATGGATGTTGGCGCGTCAAAGGGTGCATAAATACTAATGAAAGTAATTCTATCAAAAACAAAGTATAAAATAAAATCTTAAATTCTATTTGGAAATATTCAACACGCCGAACTTTTTTTCTCGAAGAATTATAGATTCTAAGCCTTCGAACTTTCTCATACAACCTCGCATCACTATCATCCAAGTCACTTTTCTAAGCCTATTAAAGTCTGTAGTGATTGCAATAAATTTCTTGCGACGGAGAGCTGTTGATAATTTTGGAGGGGCCTCCAAATGAAATTACGTCAAACTTCTAATAAAATACAGAAAAAGTGCGTGCCACGATCTTTCAACATTTTCCTGTTGATATGATCAAAGTATTTTGTAGTACCGTTTGTCCGGTGGACACTAGTAGATTGACATTACAAATAGTCAATTTATTCACGTTGCCCCCAAAAGAGGCCGGAGATTCTATATATGTATCTCTAACCCTTTTCTAAGAAGTACAGTTTTCCAACATTCCTAAATGCCTATATGTGTATTCATTTCTGATATAATTTTAGTATGCCTAATGTATATACTATGTATATTGATGACTTAATTAATCCCCATTCTAGACACATAGTCATGACATAATGGTAAATTTTTGGAGCAATCTACTAGGATACTAATTTAATCATTAAATTACCAATTCTTATTTTAACTATTTTATGATTTAATAGTTCAAGTTAAATTTCTGTTCCAATTTAGAGTGTGTAATAACTATAATATTAAGTGAAGCAAGTGGGTGTCTGAGTGGAATGGTCAAGTGATATTATTAATAACATAGGATGCTTAACCCCTAAACGTCCTCACCTATGTCCAATTTAGGGAGGTTTGCAAAGAAGCATAAAAGTTATACACTTTGAATTTTAGAGTCTATTTATAGTTAGATCTATAATTGCTATCACTCATATTTTTCTAAAACACGTTGGAACATAAAAAATAAAAATAAAAAAATTGAATTCAATTATGAATAATATATTGAATGACAGTATGTGGATGAAATTTGTTGTGATGGGTTATAATGTAGTACTCTAGGTGTACTGATTTTTTGAGACATTTTCGATGCTTGATTTTAAGAGTTTTATATTTCAACAACACTTTCAGACCAAAACATTCCAAATTTTGGATGAAACAGTGCAGCACAAAATGAGGCAATTTTTTTTTTTAAAACTATTTCCTTTTTAATCGGAGCACGCATACATGAAGTGAACTTCCCATTTAAAAATTTAGTTAAAAAATTCACACTGCTAAAAGTGCATGATGGATGTGAAACTATAGATGAAATCTGTACATCATGCAAAATATGCATGGTTTTAGGGTTAGGGGTTCAAAATAATTTCAAATAATACTCATAGAATATACTATGGGTATTATTTTATATCATAGAATAATTGCATTTGGCTTCATACCCCCTAAATGAACCTTTCAATGCATGTGATGCAACAAACCACGGATATAACATAATTATAGTGCATCGACTAAAGCACAATAGATTAACTCCTAAACGTCAACACTTTAATCAATTAACAGATTCAAATCGTTATTACGATCGCTAAAAAAAATTTAACTTCTAGATTTTAGTATTAAATATTGATGGTAATATTAGTGAATCAAACCGTATGGATGGATTGGAATTTAAGATTCAAAATCTAGAAGTTTCATTTGTATATCAATTCCAAAATAATCTTCTAAATAGTCATTTAGGATCATTTTTCTCGTCAATTTCATGGACACCCTAGTACCCTTAGGCGTTAAAGTTTCTTTTCGAAGTTCAAAATCTAGAATCATCTATTAATACATATAAGCCTTGTTTAGAAGGGTTTTCTATGGGTTAAAGAAATAACTTTTCGTCTTGTTGACCCTAAACTATAAAAGTGTTGAATTACAAAAGAAGTTGAAAATTTATTAGGTGAATAACAACTTCCCATTTACAGCTTAAATATTACTCTAAAATCAATTCAGCTGAAATATAACTCTTAGAAAAATCAATACTCTGAATTTTTTGAGTAAGACAATAATTCTATATCTTTTTGACCGTAACCAAAAATATTCATTAAAAAGAATTCATTTGAGTATTATAGAATAAGTACAAAATCTCAAATGGTATTTCATTCAAGTATACAAGGTTCTTCCTAGTTATTCTAGAAACGTGATATACATATGCAAGCGATGAAATTATTCCTTTATTTTGTTCTTCTCCCTTAACTTGATCAGCCAAGCACTTTGAGACTACCCTAGATGCTGGACATCTTATTCAGTCCCTATTTGTGACTGCACGCGGTGTGCCTTTCGTTCTACACAATTTTTTTTAGCAAAACACATAATGAAGTATAGTTAAATAGGATCATTATTTAGAGAGGACAACAATGTAGTGACAAACTGCCAAAAAATTAGATAATTCTCACCTAAACATTCATTTGATGATTTTCATCGAAGCATTAATGATTATATCCAAACATTAATGATTTGCATTCATGATGCATCCCCCTCCTACAAGTACATCGAGCTCAATCTTAACATATGCATGAAGTATATCTTATGTACGTCATGACTGTACTCTTATCATATGAATAATGAATTATCATATGAAAGATTGAAGTGAGGACATGATTTGGGGTAATTAAGTACCTAGGATAGTGCTTATGAATTTCACCATCATATAGTGCTATTTATAAAGTATCACCAATTATGGGAAATTTCTAACAATATAAACATTTAGGTGTCTTACTTATTTTTACAAATTAAATTGAAGACAACGATGACAAATTATTGAATCCTAAGTAAACTGAGTAACAAACCCCGGGATATGCAATTGCACATTCCGCTAAAGGGGCAATTAACATATATGTTGTTCAAATTTACAAATTTATATTAAAAAAATTCAAATTTTGATTTCTTCTAGGAATATAATTATCAACATAATAGATCACCACGTTCACCCAAAAAATGTGGGGTGTCTTTTATACATGAGACCTACAAAGTAATTTTAATTTGATATGAGTAATGTTTGGTTTTTTTAAACCAATTTTCTGGAATTCTAGATATATTCATAGGATATAGGTGTAATACACCTTAATGAACCTAAAAATAGCAAATTATTTTACTATATATATCTAAATAATCTAGAAATTATATATAGATGAAATGTATAGATTCCGAACGCAAGACCCTATCAGCAAAGGTTCCAATAATTAACCGTATGACAATTATGAAATTATTACGTTTTTGGTCATATTTATTGAATAAGTAGCATTTTATTTGTACTTCATAAAATTTGTTTTATGAGTTATTATATGTTAACTTTGTAGCAGCTAAGAACATATTGCAACCGACATCACCATTCTATCACATGTCACATGCAACTCAAAGTATGTTGGACTTGAATAATAGTATGTCGAATTAAATTTTTATCCCTTAAAACCAAAAATGTTCATTGCGATTAGTATAGTCTAAAATAATTATAGTTAAACCCCTTCATGTTCTCACTCTTTTCAAACTTGGCAGATTTAAAAAGATACATAACAAAAAGCAAGTAAGAGGGATATTTTGTCTTTGATGAATGAATAAAATTTTTACATAATTAATTATGGATTCTATCCATACAATTACTTTGGCAATGGCTATCACCGATATTTGTGTATTATATTACGAACTGAAAATGTAACTATCGTTTGTAACAGATACGATTAGTACAAATCAAATATTGACAATCTAGTAATGAATTTTCAGGGTTCGGATGGGTTCAAATGTAATAGTCTAAGTGTAGTAATGTTTGGCGTTTCTTACGTAGCATATGTTAGGTAGTTTACTTTAGTCTATTCTCGAAAGAGGTGAGTAGTCTTGTACCAATGGACCTTTGTCCGGTGGGCATTGGCTCATTGTCAAGACAAACAGACACTTTATTCACGCCGGCCCCGAAAAGGGGCCCGGTGTTCATATCTATCTATCTAGTTTACTTTTTCAAGAGCACTTTTGGAATAAAATCTTCGAAATGAGTAGTGGAGCACTACAACGTGAAATGAGGCATTCAACTTTCACAAGTCATCCCGTTTCTAATGGGACCACACATGCATAATCCAACTTCCCAGATAAGTTTGAAATAAAAATTTCACACTGCAAGAAGTGCATGATAGATGAGAAATTGGAGTTCAAATTCGTTCATGATGCAAAAAATGCATGGTTGGGCGGTTAGGGGTTAAATGCAACCCATTGAACTAGGTAATTTAGCATTTTTTTAACCATGTGCTTATGACCAAATTTACGAAAATCAACATAAATAAATAAGTTTCTATTTTTATACAAATTATATATGAGTATTAGTGATGCACTATATATTTTTTCGTATATGATGAATGTTATGAATTTAGTAGTATAGATTTGATTGAAAAATCATACTATAATATAATGTATCTACGTGAGTGCATGAGAAAAAGATACTTTCTCATGCGATTTGTCATTGAATTATATTAAATGTAATACTTCTTTATACCTATTTCCGTACAACTATATGGATGTGTGTGTATCATATTCAATCCAAAATCCAAAATTAGATTTGGAATTGAATAGAATGATGGAGAAATAATACACATCAATGTAAATGCATTCAAGTGAGAGTGCAAGGTACATGCACTAGAGTACCAAGTGCTCTCAAGGGTATTGTATGTACATTGGATGAATGATAGCTCACATGAGAGTGCAATTCATTTCAAGTATTCTCCTTCTTCCACATTTCAATATTTGAATGTATGAACTTTTTCTCATTCCTCATTCACTCCTTCCCCTTCCTCATTCATCTCCTCCTTGTTTTTCTTTTTTGACCATGGGTTCGAGGCACCCAACCCATGGAGTTTTGTCTGTCCCTTCTCGTCCTCATTCTTTAGGGTAATTAACAGGGTTTTTGTGGTTTGTTTACAGTTCCGATGCATATCGATGGAAGAGAAATTTTCCTCCTCATCCATTGTTGCGAGGGATTGTTAGTGGCGCAGATGATTTTGTTTGGAACTACCACTGTGGCGAAGAGATGGCACGGTTGGAAGCTTTTTCTGGCGTTTCATATGCTGAAGTGGCAGGAATTGTGAATTGTCCTTCCACAAATTTACTTCGTGGAGTGGCGGTGATAAGAAAGGATTGCGGGTGCGTGCAACTTGACTTTTGTGATTGTGCTCCCACAAATTCGAATGGTGGTGGGACCAAAGAAGTGATCGAGATATCATCAGACACATCTTTCTATGTGACGGCGGAAGGTGGAGAATTGGATGCGGCATTGGTGGGGAGCAATCGCCAATTTTAGTTTTGACTTTTGCAGCACGGCTCGGTTACTTGTTTTTGGAGGCGGATTTTGAGTTTAAAGCGGTTTTGATTTTGCTTTGCAGTGGCACTAAGAGTTTGTTTGCCATAGCGGCATTGTGACTTTCAAGGGACCAAATTTTTAGAATTCAAGAAGTTCAGAATTGATGACTGTAAAAATGTAGTTGGCCAGCTTGCTCCTCTGACCACAGTGAATGTCAGTGGCTTGTAATCGTTTTTAAAATATAGTAACCTGCAAGTTGCATAGTGGCGGAGTGCTTTGCATTTATGTGCGAAAGCCGTTGCGAATTCACTGTAGACTAGGATGCCATTTTGGAAAGGCATCCAAGACGGTGGAAACTTTGGGCACTTCTTCATTCTTGTCTCTCCCGCGCGTTCTCATTTTGTATTGCGTCTCTCATTTTGTAGTCTCCTTCGTCCACTCGCCGCTCTTGTCTATCTTGCTTGCGGACTCTCCCTCTTCTTGTCACTTGTGTATTGTAGAACTGTTGTGTGCGCTATCGCGTGGCTAAAGCGCTCCAAATGTAAGTGTTGATGTCATTATGTGCCGTATTAATTTGCTGTGTGTTTTGAAGACGGTGTAGGGTGCGACAGGATCTTGGTTATGAATTGTTTAGCATTACGTTCAAATGTGTAGTTCAATGGTTGTGTGGTTGATTTAGCAGTTCAATTCAGTGGTTGAATCTGTAGTTGAGTGATTGATTAGTTTAGGTGCTGGGGTGCAAACTAGGAGAGTGCACATTGCAGGGATTGTTTTCTTATTCATTGAGTGTATGCGTTCTTTTTAATTGTGCATGCTATTGCTTATATCCCAAGCTTGCGTTGGCTATGCAAATTGGAATGCATTGTGATGCATTGAAGTGAATGCATATTTAATTTGCAACTCGGAATTGAATGGAATTGAACTGTTTATGTGTTCCATCGTTTCAAAGCTTGATTGGTTATGTTATCGTCCACTCGAGGATAAGTTGAGTCGTTATTGGGTACCTTTATACTGTTACAGAATGGTTTATCTTCGAGTCGAAGATAAAGTGTATATATTCCATGACATAACATATATTTAAGAATACCATGGATGTCAGACCGTGACACTTCAGTCACAGAACCCATTATCCTCGAGTCGAAGATAAGTACAACTGAATATACGACATGATTAACAGAGAGTTAATTATGCTCGTGTCGAAGATAAGTACAACAGAGTATACGATAGGATTTATTGAGATATAATTATCCTCGAGTCGAAGATAAGTACAATAGAGTATACGATAGAACTAATAGAGACACGGCTATCCTTGAGTCGAAGATAATTTCTGAATAAATTTACAATTATCTCATATACCAGTGTCTTCTACAAAAGTTTTGATTGAAAGAATAGAACTGAACCACTTATCCTCGACTCGAGGATAAGTCACTTAGGGTACTCAAAAGAACTGTGATATGCGGATACATTTATCCTCGAGTCGAAGATAGGCATATTGACATAAACTGTAGGTAATACAATACGCACCAAGGTAAAGAGTACTATCCAATAACGTTGATGTGACCAGGCCACTTATCTTCGAGTGGAGGATAATTAGAGGGGTTCGCCAAAGGACATGACACATACATATCCAGTTTACGTTGAGTCGAGCATAACATACTCGTAACTTCAATGTCTGATCGTTTCACTCGTCCGATGTTCCGCATTGGACAATACCTGAAGCATTTGAGGACTAGTTATCCTCGAGTTGAGGATAAACTCGTTGAGGCACAGAACTAGTTATCTTCGAGTCGAGGATAAAGCTGATGGGGACATCATGTCCTCTTGAACTATAAACCAGAAGTCTGGACATATCGAACACGGTATCATTAGTATCCTATAACCATATCCTCGTGTCGAGGATATGGATCACTTTGAAACACGTAGACGCTGACTTTTCTTACAGACAAGAAGTACGCCTTTTGGTTTTGGGCAGTCTATGTACGGGCTCTAAGCTGAATGAAATTTGGTCGAGTTTGTCGCGCAGTTATCCTCGACTCGAGGATACTATAGACGGTATTATAATATGTGGACATCCGAGCCCGGAAGCATTAGATCCAATAGCATTACCCTCGGCCCGAGCATAACAGTTTGCAAAGCATTCACACCATTACCATGCAGCTCACTGTCTGATACATGATCTGTCTTGTGACAGAATGGAGACGCTTGCGCATCAAGAGTTCAAGATAAGGGTGCCAACTTTGCCGCCGGGAGTGGCGCCATGTGAGGGTGTTCCACGTTCATCATGGACCACGAAGGGCGTTACGATCACCAACGCGGATGGGATCGATGTTGCAAAGGATATCTGCTATAGTGTTGACCCGAAGCTCGTAATTGACACGGACGGTTTGCTTCTCGGCGATGAACGTGTAGCGATTCACATTGCAGAATCACTCTTTGAAGAGGAGGTTCCGTCCGTATGGATGTGGTCTATGCGATCTTGGCATATCTCCAAGGTCTTCCTGAATGGAGCGAGCTTGTACGATCATGAGCAAACAACCATATATAAGGTAGAATTGAATGCCTCCATGAGGCGTGTCCGGAAAGGGGTTAGGCCTTACAAGACCACTCGCAAGAGAACTGAGTCGACTACCCCTCCCAAGAAGGACTTCTTACTTTTTGCCCGCGGGCAAAGATCCAAGCCCTTTGCACCCAATTATACATAACTGGTAACGTATACTTCCAAAAGCATCTGTTGCTGGAAGTGCACCGTCAAATTCACCAAGATGCGAACGGTAAAGAGATGATTACCTTGGAGGGAATTGAGGTGTGCCCTACAGCATGGTGTCTCATTCATTCGGTGTCGAGAGCTACATACCATTGTTACAAGGGTCGAGCAAAATCTGGTGTGCGCCAGAGCCGCATGGTAACCTTGGGACAAAGAAGCCCCGCTTGCAAACATTGCAAGCCACTGCTACTCTTCGAACCCTGCTCGAGAACTCCGCAGATCAGATGCCTCGCAAGTCCAAGACACTTCCGTCTGGTGAGAAAGTCGTGTCCATGTGTCTGCCGTCCTCTTTTTGGTTGAATGAGACATTGCCTTTGATCAATGAGGTCAACGCGCGCTTTGATTTGCCGAATGTGTCATCGAGCAGACTGAGTAGAATTCGTAGCGAGTCTTTTCTTGAATTCGCACCAAAGGCTCGTGGGGATAGTTTTTCTTGATGTAGGACTTGTAATAAGATTAAACAGTTCCATTCCACTTGTACGTCAGGGTCTCGTGCGTCCCTTCTATGGACTACAAAATTGAAAGCGCACATAAATGAACAAAGGGCTCACAGAGAGCTGTATTATGGTAATAGGGATTAGTCTGAGAAATTCCCGAACAAAATACTTACCATCATCCATGACAAAATGGACCACTCAAAGATTGCCTGCCGCATTATTCTCACAAGAGCAAGGCAGTTGATTCCTTCATGAAGTTGCCAGTCGCGGTGACTGGAATGATTGCGCATGGCCACGAAGACATTAGATATGCACATTATGGCCTCGACATTTATCCGAGTGATTCGAATCATACCGTGGGTTCAATTGCCCAATTACTACGGGATCTGGAGAAGCCGCCGAAGTATTCAACGCGGGAGTTGATCACTGGGAGTAGGTCTTTTGATCTCTCAGAGGCCTTGTTGCTAGGTTCAGAGATTTGCTTGGAATCCCTCCCACCTCCTCGAAGGGAACCGGTCATCGAGGAACCACTCCCTCCAACTTTAACTCTTCAGTTTGACAACGCGTGTGGGGACAACAAGAATCGATGGGTCTTTGCATTTTGCTCCCTCCTTGTACACAAAGGTGTCTTCCGCAAGATATTCATCAATTTTCTCATCGTGGGTCACACTCATGATGACATCGATGCCCTCTTCGGTCGATGGAGCCGTAGATTGCGGGAAAATGACTACCCCACGATTCCCAAGCTTATGAAGTCCTTCATGGATGCTGAATCTCAGCCCGTCATTCCGCACCTTATCGAGGAAGTCCCAAACTTCAAAGGGTTCGTTGAAGGGTACTTCTGCAGGGGTAATGACGCTTTGCAAGGTCATACCAATGCTCAACAGTTTAAGTTCTACAAAGATTCCAACGGGTGGCCTTTAATGCAGTACAAAATTCTTTGTACAGACAGCGACTGGTTGCCCAAGGAGGGTGGGGGAATTCGATTGTGGAAGGAGACTACAGATGGACGTCCAATGGTGCCCAGTGGACAGCCTCGCCCACTGGCCCCGAATCAGATGCGATGCCTTGATGAGATTTGCAAAGGCCTGGATGGATTCATTGCTCTATGGGGTACTATGGCTAATGAAGATTTGTTTGGAGAATTCAGGAGGATGAATGAGCCCCTCAAATACTATTGGCAGGGGGTGAGATCTGCGCTAACCACGCCAGTTCTGGCGCGGGAGATTTTGCAAAATGGATTTTGGTCATCTTCGAGGTTCGCACCTGAAATGGAGGACCAATTTCTGGACGACGGGACAATCCGTGAGGAGTTTGCCGAGGATACTCCCTTGGTTGGCCGTAGGCGTGACCGCCCAGCCTCTTCATTTCGCGTTGGTTGTGATGTGTACGCTGGCTATTTCCTCGCGGTGCGCCCTGCAGATGACGACCTCTGACCATTTTGGCTGGCTTAAGCCTTGACGAATCCCAGTCCTGATCCTGGACATGTGAATTTAATTCAGATGCAGTATTGGACACCTGCTTCACGGCAGCACGTCGATATGGAGATATATGACGGTTGGCATACAAAAGAGGGGAATTCTTGGCGGGAGGATAGGTGTTTCCAACCAAATTGGTTTCATACAGATTGTATCATGACAACGTGGAAGCCGCGTACAAGAAAAGAGACTTCCGATCCAAGGATTAAAATCCCTCAAACACAAATCAACATCATCAAAGCATCTATTGACTCGTATGTATCAGATTCCGTCAGTGAGGCATCCCCGCCTCGAGGATGATTTGTATGTAGGCGTATGTGTAGGAGAGATTTGTAGTGATTCGTATTGTGTGGATCTAAATGTAGACCGGTATGCAATACTACAATGGCGATGCCCTTATTGTAGAACATTGTATTACATTCATTGAAATTTATCGAGGTGCCTATGCACTATGCATGTTGAATTTTGTATTTTGGTACCGCTTTCACATTACATGTATGGATGGGAGGACCATATTTGTCATTGATATCTCACTTAAAATAGATCCTCAATTATAAGTGTGATTCCATTTGATTAAATCATTGTTGGTTGAGACAAGAATATTATAATTGCCTTAATTATGCCTCGTACCAGTTTGAGAATGGTTGTGTAGTCTTTATTGTTGCGTCAACATTTCCAATATTGAGCAAAGAAATGCAACACAGATATGTGGACTTCAACAATTAAATATGACTACTCTTAATTTAATAGATGAATATGAGTGATCCAACGTAGTTAAGTCTCAATTTAATGAGTTGTCTCAATATAATGACCGCTTGTTATCTTCCAGACTTGGGGTCAGAATTATAATGAGACTGCACATTGTGTCATTTTAATGAATATTGCCTTCTACCCTTTATCTACTACTTCAACAATCCCCTTCCGCAGAAGGATCGTAATGCAACGTATCCCCATTGAACCCGCCCGTTCTCTACTGCCCAAATTCACTGCGACCTCACTTCCGTACATAAAGAAGCTCGTTGCCAGGATGACAAAGCCGCCCCTTTGAGGATCTAGATCGCATTCCGCGTCTCAGGGAAGAAACCACTCGACGGTCAAATCGAAAAGCCACCGTAGCTCAGAGCCTAAGCGTATTTAATGCCTGGGCGGATGGTGGTAGGCCCCAGTAGAATTCCCAACACGAGTATATCTTGAGAGGACTGGCCAAGCTCAAAGCGGAAGAAGTGGCGAAAGTTGTTTCCGCGAAATCCGACAAGTAGTGTCAACGCTTGACTTGCAATCCAAGTCATGTTCGTGATGTCTTAAGCATAAAGATGAGTTTACTATAAATAGATACTGTAAATAGTCATGCATATATATTTCTTCGGATCTTACGGCTTCTTGTGGAAGAGAATGCAGCCTAAATTCCAGTATTTCTTTTACCACCATATTAAATTCATTGCGGAGGATTCTACCACAGTATATAGTATTCAAACTCACTATTAAATAAAACACTTCCTCTCTTTGGACCAAGTACTTTTGTACTTCGTGTGCTATTTGCGATTCACTTTCTCACATCTTGTCATGTATAGATGCTACTGGAGTGCCATGTTTGACGTCCATTGAATCAAATTCTACACAATTTTCGATTGGTGTTTAGTGTCCGAGCTCAACATATCGTTGGGTTCAACAACTATTTCGTCACTAGAATTTTGTTTCAATTTTTTAAAGTTTTAAAATGAGCATTTTGTCTCATTTTAACGAATAAGGCCTTAAATGTAGTTGAAAGCCCCTTCAATATTACCAAGAGGTCCCCATCACAAGAGATTTATTGTTATTGGTGCAGAATTTAACCCCTAAATGACGGAGGGGGAAAGGGCAAAACATAAATGTGTTATTAATAATTAATTCTTTAACTTTGATGAAGGTTGGTCCAAAATAGAAAATGAGGAGCTTGATGTGTAGTAATTATCATTACAGTCAAATTTCAAGAAATAGCTTTTTATCTTCTCATAATGAATTTAGAAGCATTTAACTTTGACTATTTATCAGAATTTTTTTCGCTCGGGTATTATTTTACAAATTTTCAAAGTTATAAGCCGACCTATACAAGTCATTGGAATCCCCTTCACCCTTAATATGCACATTATAGTTTCCCAGTGAATTTTTCAAATTTTAAAATAAAAAATATATAATTTTGGGGCATTTTTCTCATATAGTTTATTTTTAAATTGACCTTTCATAATTATAATTAAAAATGAAATTTATGTGATTTAAGGTTTTTTAAACTTAGACTAATTTTTTAAGGTTTGTTGAAACTAGACATTTTATTCTAAATTTTTAAAAAGAGAACATCATTACTTTCTCCAAATAGTAAGTTTTCTAACACTAGACAATGTAGAATTTGAAAATTTCTCTCGAGTGGAATTTAACTCGGATTGAAATGTATCAAATTGGGTCGGAAAGTAAACTTGATTCCCTATTTGAATATATATTTTTTAATTTCTATAAAAAATGAAATTCTATTTCAGGCAGATTGTAAAAAAAGGGCAAAGACCATAAAATGATTAATCCGTCACTTAGGGGTTAATAGGCTTTCCAAGGCGACTTGGATGAAAATCATCCTAAGTTGTATGAGCAAGTTAGAAGGCTTCAAATATGTTCATGATCCAGTTTCTAAACGCAAAAACGTGTAGGGGTTATTAAAAAAAGAATTGAAAATGGTAAATGAGAGTAAGACAAAACATGAAAGAATGTAAAACTAGAATTAGTCAAAAATATGAAAGGAGGGAAATGGTGAAGGCATGAGAGAAATAAAATGATCAACGAATGAGAGAAACTCCATGGTCGCCAATCCCACGAATCCGTGGGATTAAGCAGCATGGAGTTTCTTTCTACACAAAACTCTAGGGTGAACAATGCCACAGATCCGCGGGATTACTCGTTCTAGAGAATTGTTTTGACACAAAACTCCATGGTAGCTAATCCAATAGATCCATAGGATTGGCCACCATGGAATTATATGCCGACAAAAACTCCATGGTAGCCAATCCCATGGATCCGCGAGATTAAGAAGTATGGAGTTTCTTTCTACACAAAACTCCATTGTGCACAATGCCACAGATCCGTGGGATTACGCATAATGGAGTTTTGTGTAAAGAGGAACTCCATGGTGCTTAATCCCACGGATCCGTGGGATTGGCCACCATACAATTTTGTATTGAGAAACTCTCCATGAAGGCTAGCCCCTGGGATCCGTGGGATTGGCCACCATGGAGTTTCTCTCTACACAAAACTCTATGGTAGCTAATCCCTTGGATTCTGTGGCATTGGCCACCATACAGTTTTGAATTAGAAACTCTCCATAAAGGCTAATCCCACGGATCCGTAGGATTGGCCACCATGGAGTTTCACTCTACACAAACCTCCATGGTAGCTAATCCCATGGATTCCGTGGGATTGGCCACCATAGAGTTTTGTGTCGAGAAACTCTCCTTAAAGGCTAATCCTACGGATTCGTGGGATTGGCCTCCATAGAGTTTTGTATTGAGAAACTCTCCATGAAGGCTAATCTCCCGAATCGATAGGATTGTCCACCATGGAGTTTCTTTCTACACGAAACTCCATGGTAACTAATCCGATAACTTCCGTGGGATTGGCCACCATAGAGTTTTGTCTTAAGCAACTCTCCATAAAGGCTAATCATCAGGAATTTCGGACCCCACTGATTCTGCACGATTTCAGTGCGATTTCCGATATTTCAAGGGTGCGTGTATTTTTCGCACTGATTCCGCATCGTTGCGTCATGCATCGCAACGGCACTGAAATGACATCTTGATCGTACAAGCGGATATAGTACTGATTGGACACGATTGATACATCTCTTGAAAACGTGCGAATTCTTCACTCTATACAGTTGTAAAATGTCGTGTCTTAATCGTATTTAAAGCTGCACCGATTCAGTGTCTTTTTCGTGCAACATCATTTTAAAACTCTTACGATACGAAAAACGTGTTTTCTTTAGTCCAAATGTCAAATGACCTTTGTATAGCTTTAAAATTGAAAGATATACGCAAAAGTTTGTACAAGATGTCACCAAATTTCATATAAGTTACACATACCCACTATAGTAGAACTCTTCAAGCGATATGATCATAACTTCCTCTTAGAAATGAAAAGTCATGTTAACTTAAACATTGCCCATAATAATTACATTTACTACAATAGTCATGGTACAATATCTGTCCCTATGGACTTGTCTTCTACCTCACTACTACTATCTACTTCAACTAAGCTCTTTCAAGTCTCACCATCCAAACTCCTGAAACAATATCGTTGCACGAATCACATATGTCATCCATATTGTTGTAAAATAGAAATGAGAACTAAACCTTTATAGTACCTTCTGAAACCATGTATGAGTCTTTAAAATAAAATAGAGGATTTGTGTAAAGAATAGCAACTGCTGGCTTTCCAACCCTAGAGATTAAACCCTAAAGGATCAACAACTCATGGTTTCAATATGAAAAATTCATATTGTGAATTAAATAATCATAGCATCAAAATCAAGAACTTAGCATGTGTTGGTAAAAAAAAAAAAAAATTGAACAAAAGGAAGTCCACATTGTACCTACTTAAAACTGTAAGAAAAAAGAAAAGAAAATATGAGACCTAATTTAGGCTCTTGGATTAAGATCAGTTCAGGCTAAGATCAGTGAAGTCAATTTGAAATTTTCAAAGAAGATATGACAAAAGAGAGAAAAGACCTAGAATAACCTGATATTTTTAAACATGGAAGCAGTTTAAAATGCCTACCAGGAGGCCTAGTCTCCGCTTCTTCAATAGCATTTCAATCCTTTCCAAATACGTGCATTACATAAACCATTAAAATAAGTCTAAACTGAATGTGTCTCGGTTTCCAATATTTTTCCAACAACAAGTACCAACAGCCTAAATATCAGGACATGTGCAAAACTACTACACACCAATCAAGTGTCGGCGGAAGTTGAAAGTTGCCTTTCTAGTAAGCAGCATCAAGAAGTCCAGCAGCATTCCAGAGCCAATCGGGACAAGAAATCTCAGCAGTTACTGAGGTCAATCCCCGGGCTGTAAGAGAGGCCACAAGCTTGTTGTAATAACCCGTGTTGTTATCTAAGCCCTGCATTCGTATGAATAAATTGAATTAGATCTTTCAAAACGGACTGAGAAAAATCCTACTAACAGTCCATATACAACTTGAATTCTATTGTAGCAAACTTAACAAAAACCTTCTCTGAGCACATACAACCGTCGTGTAAGGCGAGGATACCCTGAATCACCAGGGACCCAAAAGCACCACTTGATCAGATGTAAATGTACCAATTGTCGAAGAAACGATTTTCTAAAAAAAAATTAACCCTTCGTGACTTTTGCATACGGTTTCATTCTTTTAGTGCGTTGGAATCCTCTTTCATTTGCCACAAAAGAACACAGATTTAGAATGATAGGAATTTCGCACGCTCTGCAGAAAAAGTGGCCATTTTGGGTGTCCCCTACCTTGAATAGTTCAAAACCAACCGAACGAATGCTTATTTACAGTCCAGATATAATTTGAAGCAAACTAACAAAAGCCCTTCTCGGATTTCATACGAATCAAAAATCTAGGTTACAAATTCTATCATCTCTCAATCAACAATCCAGAGAAGAATGGCACACTCGAAGAAATTCATCGAGCCAATTATTGCACGCACCGAGAGTATCACAAGCGGCCGATACGACGTCGTCTTCATGTCCGATTCCTTTAGCGCAGTATCATTGACAGAATCCGCTCTAGATCTAAAACTAAAGACACGCATTCCACATCAATGGGGCCATCATCGACGCAGGCCCATCTAGCGGTATTGAGAACAGGAACTGCATGTTAATCACATCATTCACAATCTCGTAGTACTTCAAATGCCCCTGCCAGATCACAGCTTCAGTAACAAATAAGATTTCCCCCATACAAAACTAAATATGTCCCCTAAGTAAAAAATCAGCTCTGCATGACAAACACAACCATCTCTGGACCTAGCAACGGAAACTTTCATCAAACAAACAAATGGAACCACCAACATTCAAATCATAAACCATTTCATATTCTCAATTTCTAGATTGTGCTTGCACAACATTCTTAGAATATTCCCAAAAAACAAGTCTTGAAATGCATAGCTCACCTTATCTGAAGAAAGATAAATATAGGTTCAGCACCACAAAGCTTGTCACACAAAGCTTGTGTGACAGTTTACAAAGATATTTAATCTCATAGATGTAATACAGAACATCAACGAAACTTACACTTTCCATAATCTCGAACCCGTACACAACATTTTCATCAAACGGGCTGCAAATAGAGGATTGTGTGAAGCCGAACCGCTTGACGAGGTTAGAATGAAACTCTCCGACAAGACTCACTAATTCACATGCCACCAATATTTCCTCCAAGTAAATTAGTACACTTCCACAACTCCACTGCCCTAGGGAGAGGTGGTGCCTTGTATAAACCTCGGTATAAAGCTTTAAAAACTTTGAAAATTTTCAAAGTACAAGCATCATCCTCTTAACCCCTAAAGGTCCAAGATGCCCAAATTGGACCATGCTCTTTTAGTATTTTTCAGTGGGTCATATGAGGACTTTGTTTTATTCAATTTTATATAACTTTTTACCAACACATGCAATGTTCTTCAATGATACTGGCCCCATTTGAAATAAGCTTTTCACGATGTGATCAATCACATCGGTCATTTTAAACCAATTAAAATGGGTTAAACCCTAAGAACCTAGACATGAACTATAAAAACGAATGTAAAACAAAATCGTACCAGATGTCCGTTGTCAAGGTCTGTTAAGTACGTTGCGAAAGGCCAGTCAAGGATCGTCTTCTTCGCCCCAACTGTATTCGAACAATGAGGTTCTCAATAGGCAATATTTTTCGTAGCACAGAGACAATAAAATTGATTGCACTAAAAATACACAACTTTATTGTCATCATTCACGAATGCCCTAATGAGCCAAAAACAAAGATAAGAAATCATAAACCCTAATTCAATCTCCAACAAAGGCAACGTAGAGCGTTTCGCATAATACCCCAACGCGACAATGATACGTTTCATTGTCAATAACAATTGGACAGCCGAATGGAGGAATAATCAGATTGGCGGCCAGGTCGCAGCACCTCTGACATGGTGCATGGATTGACAGCACCTCTGATTTGACAGCACCTCAGAAACGGTGTCATGGACATTGTTGTGTCACTTGATCCTAAACCCTAAACTGCAAAGCTCATGAACCAGAAGTTTGACTAAGAGCTTTTTGCTACAATCCAAGCTCATGACTCAAAAAACGATTGTATGCATCACTACAAAATCAAGTTGAACCCTAAATCCTAAAATCCTAAATCAAGATCAAGTTGAAGTCATTTTCACACACACAAATGATTTGCAGCATAGGGTCCAATTTTCCTACACTACAGAAAATTTAGGGTCTAAGATATGAAATAACATATGAGAGTGCATTACATTTTATTAGTCTAAATTCCACCTTCTCAATTCCTAAACCAGCAATTCTATAAATCAATGAGTAGCACAAAGAGTGATCCAAATGCTCAACTGTTATCCTCGACTGCAACAGTTTTCAATTCAGCTTGATCTTTTTTCCTCAACAACAAAGAAACAGACTCGAACTGAGACAAATTGAGCTTCATCTTTTCAACAACAAAAAAACAAACTCAACAATACAATAGCAAACAAACAAACTCATCCTCAACAAAGAAAAAATTCATCAGATATAATGAAGACGGGGCCAAATTTTATATCACCAGAATCAAAGGTACATGCTGATCAAAAACTAAACAAAATTAGACAAAAGAAAATCTACGTATGACCTTCTAAATTGCTTTATGAACCCTCTAGGTCCTTCAGGGGTTAAACCGTCCATTGAATGAACTCGATTACAGTGACGAAACTACAAACCTCCCACGAAAAAATTTGAAAAACACTACCACAGATTTACAGAATCCTAAGAGGGAGCACACACTTATAAAATTCCAATACCGACCAAAAACCAACCACTCAATCTGGGATCTTGAAACCTGATGCTTAGCCCCTAAAATTCATGGTATTAAAAAAGGCCAGTTCAACTGACGATATTCTGAAGATATAATAAAGACGGGACCAAATTTTATATCACCAGAATCGAAGGTATGTGTTGATAAAAAGGAAATACAATCAGATAAAGAAAATCTCCATGTGACCTACTTAAAATTTCTTTGTGTACGCCTCTAGGTCCAAACCGCCCATTGAATAAACTCAATTACAGTGACGAAACTTCAAACCTCTTTGGAAAAAATTTAAAAACATTATCAATGCACTAACCTCCAAAACCCTAAAAGGAAGCACACGCACTCACAGAATCCAACACCGACCAAAAACTAATCACAAAATCCACAAAAAATTAAAACAAGGAAGGGTTCGTCCAATGGACCCACACATGAGCGGCACGACACTGGTCATGATAAGAATCCAGCCATGGGCGTCGAAAAACTCGAGCATAGCGGGAGCGAACACCTCGCAGCCGTGAGCAACACCTGGATGCTAAGAATGCTGTGGACCTTGCGAATGAAACCCCAGCGGATGCTCGGCGAAAGAAATTTGATTTTTTGAGCTTGGGTTGTCTCCTCGATTGATGCCCGGCGAGAGAAACTTGCTTTTTTGAGGTTGGGTTACGAATGCCCGGCGACAGAAACTTGATTTTTTGAGGTTGGGTTGTCTCCTCGAAGGTTTCAAACGCGGAACGGTCCAGTGAGACAAACGAGCTGTATTGTAAATAGATTTAATATGATCTTTTCATTTTTATTTAAATAAGATATTAAAGAATTAAGATTTTTAAAAGTCTTTTTCTTGTATAAATCATAGTGATTACAAAAAAGCTTAGAATAGTATAAAATTTTAGGGAAATTGTAAATAATAGTGATGAACAACAAGGTGTAGGTAGGCATGCTTCTTGAGCTCATACAAAAAGCAATTCAATAGAACAACATTCTCTGCACTATATATTAGAATTTTAGGGTTTTGAGCTTTAAAATTGTTAGTCATATTAATTGTATGGAGATGACTGAGACCACACTTAGGCCAGCAAGGCTCCCTAATCAAGGAAGACAAGGGGAAGAGGGCAGAGGTTAAGGAGTCAAGTTGAGTTAGTCAGTGATTAGTTTAAGAGGTACGTGCCCCAAGTTCCATGGTATACCTTGGTTCCCCAGGAGGGTATACAATAATGTAAACCACTTATACACTGAGTCTCCGTTGGCATACGGTCTTGACTTCCTTGGCGTACTTGGACTCCTTGCGAGTTACACAAAGTCAGAGAAAGCTGTGTGATAGATGGGGTAGACTATGAGTAACTAAACTAAGGAACGGTTAGTTCCTAGGCATCCTTGGTGTCCTTGGATACAGATTGTTTTGAAGACGGAAAGACAGAGTATAAGAGAGAATACGCTTGAAGATGGAGCTCAGAGCAGAGACAGCTTGGTACGAGGAGTAGTTAGAAAGTATAGCTATTCAGCCTAAGTTTTTGTATTGTGGTAGCACGTGGTAGCGGATACTCCCCTAGAGCGCACTTTTTTGTATTAAGAATGCTCGTAGAGGTGATTTCCGGGTTATCACTCCGCGGAGACTCTGTGAAGTGGGAAGTTTCCGGAGACTGACCCGGGTTGGTGACCGCTCTCTCACATTCACCAAATAACTCCCTCTTTCCTTACAAAAACCGGATCTGCTCTACTGACTGACCCGGCTATGGCTAGATCCGGTTTCTGTCCGGGTTGGAAACTTTACCAACCCTACTCTACCCGATCTAACCCCAGCTACTAAATCTGGTTTACCATTAACCTTTGTTTTCCCTCAGAGGGTTCTCCATTTGTATTTTCAAGGATGCTGGATCTAAAGTCACACCCTCCCCTACTGATTTCCGTGACAAGGGATTCACCGCTTCTTGGTCATCCAAACTCCACTCTCTAATCCGGGTACTCTCCGGTTTGCTCTTCAGCTATGGACTCGTCCCAAACCCACAGCCGGTCACTCAAGCGCAACCCGGTTTCCCCCTAATCCCCAAAGTACTACAACGACTTGTTGACCGGAATGGACAGTAGCCGGGGTGTCCGGAAGAGATTGAATACTTCAAGACTCGTTTTACTCTAACTTTCCCACACTTCTATAGCTGCAAGATGTGCGGGTGCTGGAACCTCTATCGAACTACCCGTCCAGGAGTTCTGAGAGAACCGGAGTACCCCCTCCTGCTCTCCCAGCCACTAACCCGGGTTTTCACCTACAACCGCACACAGGAAACATCACCTTCAAACGCTCCTAATTCCTCCAAATCTCCTATCCGGTCTCTTAACTGACTTCACGTCCGAACCTAGCTAACCCATCCGGTCACTAAGGGACTAGTTGCGCCACTGTTCCGGCAATACACAAGCAAATACACATATGCACACACACACACATAGACAAAGTATGTGCAAGTAATACGTGCTTCTACTCATTTACACGGAACAAAGGAACACAAAAAGACCCAAGGAATGAAGAACATCCCTTGCTAAAAAGCCAACCCGAAGCCCAGATCCGGGAGATCCTCAGATCCCACATTCCCGGGATCCGGAAATCCGGGGAGCTTCCTCCACGGCTCAATTCCTATCCTAAGCCGCCATCAACATCAAAAATCCTAGAAGTCATTTACAACAAAAAGGCTTCTACCCTACCTACTCAAAAAGATCTATTCTAAGTGGCCGGATCCACTAAGTCCGGGCCACTGATTCCGGACCCCCTGTGATCCCGCGCAGGTACTGGTGCTTCTCTTCATCTTCCGGGCTCCCCACCACGATCGGATCCGCCGGCCGATCTCCTCGCATTCCGTGCGCCGCCGGCTGTCCCACCTATGGTCCCTCCTGGTGCTTTTTCGCCCTGTCCGGTTGGACATCCATTGCCTCCATACCTTTGCTCAAATCCCGGACCTCCTCTTGGCTTACTCCCGAACCTCTTCTCGGCTCTTCCTTCGCTTTGTTCTCAGCTCCTGCTCAGATCTTGCCCCACCCGGTCGGTCTAACTGCGGGTCCTTTCTCCTCTCATGCCGCTCCTCTTGCTGCGGCCTGGCGCCACTTGATTGGCCTCTTTCCGGGAGGTCTTCTCTCCACTTGGTTCTCTGCTCCGGGTTGGTGCTGGCCTCGCCCGGTTGTCCTCTCACCGGGTGGTCTTCCCTATCCTTCCTGCGCTCCTCTCCCCGGAAGCTGCTCCTATCCGCTGAAGCTGCTTCTATCCGGTTGGGGTGCAGGTGGAGCCATTCTTCTCCCCTCCGGTCGGGACGACGAACCGGGTCTGCTGGTTCCCGCTTCTCCTCCCGAAAGAGCCGCCTTCTTCTTGGCTGGGCTTCTCAATCCCGAAATGGGCACTACCTCCAACCTCTTCTTCTCTTCCACCGTGAGGCACTCGTGTTTCTCGTACAAGTGGTAGAGAAATGGGGCCAACGGGCATCCCTTCTTGTTGTTGAGGTTCCCCGCCCACTTCTGCGTGTTCCGGTGTATGAGGATCGCCCAGTTGATCCGTTTCCCACGGAGAAGAGCGGAGTAGATACCCCGGGCCAGCGTCACAGTGAGGGTGGTGGGCTTCTCCGGACTCAGAATGGGCACTACATACTAGAGCAGCCTTTGCTCCCGGGGCCTTCTGCAATCTGCCACCTTGAACCCGTCTTTGTCCGAGAGATGGCTGAATCACGCCTTCACCCTATCCGTGTCGCCCTTGCCTCCCGGTTCCAGGTCCTCGTTTGTGTCCGGGAAGTCGTATAGTGCCCGCCACATCTCCCGGGTCCAGCTCCCATACTTCCCTCGGATAGTCGTCCGGAAGGCGTCCACCATTGGCCCGCCCTCGATTTCTTCTAGCATCCGGGAGTCCTACACATCCCACACTCTCCCAAACAATCCCAAACACCCCATCTTCTGGAGGTCCTTCATCAAGTCCTCAAAATCACCATTGTGTTGCGGGATGTCCGGGAAAATGCGCTTCTCCGGAATCTTGGCCCCGGCCTCCCTGCGTGCCATGGCTGCGGACTCCAGGCGGGATTCTTCACTCGTCCGGGAGTGGCGCAGCTCCTTCTCCGGATGCGCTCTCTCTTTCTTCGGCAAACCACGCGCCTCCCGCTCCGGACGCTTCCCTTTCCACTTCCGTGGTGTTCTCTTGATCTCCCGGAGACCCCGCGACCCTCTTCCTGGCTGCGCACTCGCTTTCTTCCTCAAACTCTGCCGGAAATGGCGGTGCGCACTGTCCGGATGCTCGCCTATCCCAAATTCTAATCTTGCGTCACTGTTTCTCACTGGGTGTTCAATTTCCCTCACTCCCGGGCGCTCAAAATCCTCACAACTCGGTCGCTCACTGTTCTCTACCTCCGGGCGCAAAATGGAAACCCTATTGCTGTCCGGAACTACGAAAAATGGCGTGTGTAGAGGACTGGAGGAACCGGGGAGAAATGAATAGTGAGCCGCCCAATTTGAGGCGGCCCAATTCAAATCCCGGATCGTGGCCGGGACCGGCAGAGGCCCGTCCTCAGACCTCCGGCATCCCATCCTGTCTCCTGTCCGGTCCGCCGCCATTCACAGGCTCCGTAGTGAACACCTAAGGTGCGCACGAGAGCACCACTCTCCCCAAATAATTAAAGAGGCCATAATGAACGCTATTTCTCCCATTTATGGCGGCTAGACTACCCTTTACGTCCTACGAACCCTAACTGCCCGTTTTGGAATAAACGAGGTTCGACATGTATTAGAGTTAGTCAAGCAGGAAAGCACATGTTGTCCCAGCCTTCCAAGTTAGATATCATTAAGGTGTAATGAGTAGTGATGAAAGAACAGTAGAGACAAAGAATGCAAGAACATATCTTTCTTCCAAGGATGTAATAACGCACGTATACAATGTATAGACTAAGTCCGCAGAACTATGTTAAACAGAGGAATTGAACCCATGTATTACATAAACATACAACCATGGAATCTTGGTTTAACAAAGAATGATGTCCTGGTACAACAAAACCAAAGCATAACTAAATGCTCATAAGTCATAAAAACCAAGAGTGTCTCGTCACTATTGTACACTACTGTTATACTTAAGCCTGGTCCGTAATCTAAGCAAAACAGTGCCAGTTCTACCGTCTTCTATCTCCTTGTCCTCTGTGGCGGCCGTATCTTGGTCCGGTAACATTTTGCCCTCCTTCTCAAAGTGCAATTCGTCCTCGGATTGCTGTCATTGGCGCGATCGGCGGGCTGCTGGTCGGCGGTCGGGGCGAGTCTGCTCGCGTGGTACCTGTGCGTGGCGTCTTGGATGTGCTTTGTCACTGTAGAGGACGGCTATGGCTGTAGCAATACCTTGCTGCATTAGGTTATGCTTAGTCTTAGAGGTACTGGCATACTGATACACATCAAACACAGTCTTGCCCAACAGCTTGTTACAAGCAGGGCATTGAACATTGTCTGCCTCTGGATCAGTGTAATTGGCCGCTAAGTCTGGGTTGAAGGCAAAATATTTCTTGACCTCCTCTAATGCTAATTCAGAATCCTCGTCTCCATCACTATCATCACTAACCTCGGCCTCCATGTCATGTTCTTCCTCAAGTTTTTTCAATGCAAGTTTGTGTTCCTTGAAAGATTTAGGTTTGGCAGGTACCGAGGAAGAAGGCTAACTTGGTGCATTTTGGATTATTGGTGCAGCGGGACCAAGCGAAGCTGGAACAACTGCCGGCAAGCGTGGCGACGGGTGTGGCGTCTCGTCCACATCTGTAGGCGCGAAAGGGATGTGCACTCGCTCCGCCAAATCGCCCTGCTCGTGGAAAACAGGGAGTAAGGTAAGAGGACTTACCTCATATTGATTTCTTGGGCCGGGAAATTTGCCCGTCGTGGATCATTGGGGGGTGTGTTGTGATCTTGGCTAAGTGCAGCCATGGACACTGCATCTATGTCCATGAAGTCCATCTCCATGCCATCCCAGTTGGGCTCGGATTGCTCCAAGTGTAGATCCACGAGTGCATCATCCACGCATGTCTCAAGGAATTCTGGGGGCGGAACTGCTCCTTGTGGCGGATTCGCCCAAAGAATTCTATACGCATTGGTGGCCACGACTCGAACAACCTGTTGGGCCCAATTTACCTTGTTAGTCTCCCAATTTTGCGTGGCGTTCTCGACTTCTACTCGCAGCTGTTGCAGGCGAGTGAGCTCCTCGGCATCCCAGGACGCCGTGGATTGAGCGCTGGTGCCTTGTGCCAGCGCCTCATTTAGGGCTCTGCACCTCGCTAGGGCTTTAGGAGTTTGCTGCTCCAAGCGTTGAGCTCTCTCTGTCACCAAGGTCTTCTCCTTGGCTATCGCGTCCACCTGCTCCTGCGCCGTGGACAGCTCCAACTCCAAGTTCGTGACTTGGTTTCTGAAATTGGCAATGGTTTGACTGGCCTCGTTCAATTGGTAGTGGAATTCCTCACGCGCATTGTCCATTGTTTTTTTGGCGCGTGCTAGGGTGGCTTGGACTACCTAGGCTGCCTTGCGCTTAGTACGTTCTTCTATCTCCTGCTGCTGCGTCCTGAGCGTCGTGCTGTCTTGCTCTGTCAATTGCACAAGTCCCAGCATTTGCTCCACACACGCGACCATCACTGCGGTTTGCTCGCGAAATTTCATGGCATGGGGTCCCCAGCCTTGGTTGGTTTCCCCCCCGGAGTGAATGTCATTGTCGCGCGGCCTCTTGCTTGGTCCTGGGACGGCGGGGTCTCGTGGTGTTTGTGCGGGTGCGGGTTCTGGTGCTGCTGCTGCGGCTGCCGCTTGTGCCTGCTCCCTCTGCACATCCAAGAATGTACCCATATGTGGTGGCCAATCCTATTTTCTATGGAACTCAATGAATTTGGCAATGTACTGCGTAAGAAATGGCCCGATAGGGCTCTGGTAATCCTGTCGTCTACTGTGTCCACACAGCTGGAGACGGAAATGATCATCTAGGAGAACTCCCTAGTTGATTTTCTCCCCTTGATCGGCCATCAATAAAATACGAAGGTGCTTCGGCCATATACTACCACCGAGACTACCACAGTCATTTAGAAAGAAGATCTGACTGAGAGTACGACGCATCCTAGCAAACCAAGGTTTGGTCATGACTTTTTCCAGCGCGTATACGTCATACTTGCCGTCCGCCTTTGGCAGGAGATCCTTGGCCGCCTCCTCGACATTCGGCCTGGGGGTAGTGCACCCCGCACCCCACTCTGTGACTCGTGTGCCATCCCAGCCAAAGAAATTTGCGAGGTATCGCTCGGAGTATTGCACCAACACGCCATCCACAACGCTCGAGGGATTTTGCTCATCTTCATCGCGCTCTGCCATGGACTTCAAGAATGCGTCGCAGCGTGCGACATCCACGGTTCCCGTCAACTGCGTCCAGTACTTAATGAAGTTGGTGCGGGTCAGCCAGGCGCCATCAGTCTTGCGCTTCCATTCTCGCACCATGCGGAGAATGAAAATTGCCTTGAGCTCATTAGCGGCATCCATGGCATCCGAGGAGACTAGAAAGAAAAATGTGATGTGTAGCAAAAGAGAAGCGAAGACAATTGAGAATGAAGAAGCCTGAAAGAGGACTTGGAAACTTGGAATGAAATGGGAGGAGAGAGACTGTGGGGCAAAATAGCAGAATGCGCAAGTGGATGGAAGAAGTGAGAGCTGTGAAAATGAGCTCTGAATTTGAAGTTGTAGTGGTGGCTTGGGATGTAATGAGGGCTAGGGGATGGTTTTGGCGGCTGGCATAGGCTTTTGAAAGCCTAGCGTGGAATGTGGCGGCGCTGTCCTATTGATGCGGGTTTGATCATGGAAGTTGACTGTCCAATTATCATGGCATTTATGTTGTCCGTGGCACATACTGGGTTGGAAGTAATCAAGGGCTGCTTGGAGGCTCATTAGATCAATGATGTTGACTGCCTCATGTCCCTGATGTCCCTGATGTTCCTAATGTCCATGATATCCATGGATGTGGCATGGCTTGCTTAGGATTACTTGGAAGTTCAAATTATTGTTGTTAATTGTCCAAAGATTTCCTGATCCCCTTGTTGATTAGGCTTGTACACTTGGTTTAGGTGGTCTAGGACTACTTAGAGGTGGCTTACGTAGACTTGAGGTAGGACTGTCCCCACGGCCTCCTGGTTGTCTATTGTGTCCTCAGAGTCCTTAGAGTTTCCCTGTTTGTCAATGGTGTCCTTGGAGTCCTCGGAGTCTGCTTGCTGTGCTGTGATTTTTGCCTTGACTGCCAAGGTTTCATGCAATTGACCTAAACTCATGGTAGGAGATACATCCGGAGATGCAGTGTGGTAATGTTTGAGCTTCCTTGAGTTGACAATCGTCGCCTGTTTGTCATAGTTATCATTGTTTACCAAGAGCACAGTGTTGTTTGGTAGAACTAATTGAACGCGATATGGCCGATGCCAGATAGATTCAAACTTGGTTCTCTTGATTTTTGGATCTTTTGGACACCAGAGAACTTGGTCGCCTTTTTGGAACGTCTGCACTGGCTGGGAGGCTTGGAAGTATTTGGCACTGAGTTTCTGTTTGTCCGTAATATTCTTCATAGCTAATGCTTGGACTTCTTCCAGGTGATGGATATCTTGGATTCGTGCTGCTAACACCCTGTGTGGCGTATAATCTCTTGGTTGCATGGATTGAAACGTAGGCACAATGTATTCCATGGGTAACAGGGGTTGGGTTCCATAAGCCATCTCAAATAAGCTGAGTTGCGTGGCTGTCTTGGTAGCGACACGGTATGCCCATAGAGCGGCTGGGAGACAGCTGTCCCAGTCGCCTTGGTTGGCATGGACGAATCGCCTAAGCATGTTGATCAGTGTCTTGTTAGTTGACTCCGCTTGGCCGTTTCCTTGTGGATAGTATACCGAACTAGTTCTATGTTTGATGATGTGCTTTTCCATGAGATCCTCGATGACCGAGTTGACAAAGTGAGTACCTTCATGTGAGATGATCTCCAACGGACATCCAAAGCGAGTGATAATGTTGTCGTATATAAACGTCGCTGTAACTAGCGCGGTGTTGTTGCGGAGCGGTTTGGCTTCCACCCACTTGGTAGTATAATCCGTAGCGACCAAGTTGTATTTATAACCTTGGCGAGTTGCAAGTCGTACGGGATCCACAAAATCTAGTCCCCAACGTTGGAACGGTCCTAACGGTGGAGTTGACTTCAGGGGAACCTTGCCTTCGTACTGAAAATTCGTGGTAGATACTTGGCAGGCATGGCAAGTTTTGGTATAGGCGTAGACATCATTGTGGAGTGTAGACCACAAGTACTTCGCAGATAAAATCTTTTTTATCGTGGTGTCTGGGCCTTGGTGCTCTCCTGTTGGGCCGTCATGGAGGTGAGTTATGATCCCACGCTATTCCTTGGTAGGCACACATAATCGTGTTTCTTGGTCAGGACCTCGGCGGTAAAGGTGTCCTTAGATGACAGTGTATGGCAAGGTGGTGCGTACAAAGCTAATTTTCTTGCTACCAGTGAGGTCAGGAGGCACGTCACCTTTTGTTAGGTACTCAATGATATCCGTCGTTCAATCCTTAATTCCTTGGACATCCATGGTGGCAACTTGGATGTCATGATCTTTATTGGGACGGTCGTAACTGGTTCGATAGCAGTGCTGGCATTCTTGGACATCTATGGCGGCAACTTGGATGTATGGCTCATTGAATGAGTCATCTATCCCTTCCTCGGTGGTATTGGTGTCCCTGGACAAGTAATCAGCGACTATGTGCTGTTTACTTGGGATGTATACTACCTCAAAGTCATATTCTAAAAGAATCATAATCCATCTAGCTACTCTTCCCGTTACTAATGGCTGATTCACTAAATATGAAAGACTATGATGATCTACCATAAAACGAAACTTATTCCCCAAAAGATAATGGCGGAATTTTTTAACAGCGTAAATCATGGCCAGTGCTTCTTTTTCTGTCGTGGAATAGTTCCGCTCTGCCTGATTCAAGAGGCGACTTGCATATGCCACTGGTTGATCATGTTTGCCATTTACATTCTGAGCTAACATGACTCCCACGGCAATGTTGGAGGCATCCGTGTGTACATGGAATGGCTTGGACCAGTCAGAGGCAATAACTATGGGTGCATTGGAGTATGCCACCTTGATTTTGTCCAAGGCGTCTTGGGCTGTGGGTGTCCAGTCTTGGGAGTACGTGTACTTGGCATGGTTCATTGCGGTGATGGGCGCAGTAATGTGCGCCAGCTTCTCAATGTAGATCCTGTTAAACTGGGATAAACCAAGGAGGCGTTGTACTCCCTTCTGGTCCTTTGGAGGTGTAATGTCCAAGATATCCTTGATTTTTGTTGGGTCGGGTAGTTTGCCGTATTTGCAAACTATGTATCTAAGGATAACCCCTGCAAAGAAGAGAAACATGCATTTTTCGGAATTGAGGCTAACACCGTTGGCTCGGCACGCATGGAATATTTGTCTCAGGTGAGTCACGTGATCCTTCATCTGCCCATACACAGTCCCGTCGTCCAAATAAATTCGGAAGAACTGTTTTAAGTATGGTCGGAAAATCAACTCCATCACTCTTTGGAATGTCAAGGGTGCGTTCTTGGCTACAAAAGGCATTCTCTCAAATTGGTATGGTCCCCACTCTGTTGAAAAAGCTGTTTTGTTTTTGTCTTGTTCTGCCATGGCGACTTAGTAGTATCCAGAGAAACAGTCTAGGAATGAATACATTTCGTGGCCGGCAACTTCATCTATGATCTCTTCCATGTATGGTAATGGATAGTGATCTTTATAGGTAGCTGCGTTTAGCTTGCGAAAGTTAACGCAAATGCGTAGTGCTCCATTCTTTTTGGAAATGATCACGATCGAGGACAACCAAGGAGCCGAGTCCACCGTAGATATGAATTTGGCCTGCAACAGTTTGTCCAATTCTGCTTTGACTCTCATTGCATAGTTTGAATTCATCTTGTAGCGCTTCTGTTGCACCGGGGTAGCATTTGGTACTTAGTCAATGGTATGCTCAGCCAAGCACTACTAGAAAATCATGACCAAATCAACAGAAATTCAACAGATTTATGTTGTTCGGGGTACTACAATGACCGATTTCACTGATTTGTAATTTTTTTGTAAAAGTCAACAGTTTGCTGCTTACTTTTCTGTTGATTCAAATAGTACAATGACCAAATCAACAAAAATTTAGTGAAAGTGGAATCTTTTGGGAATCTTTTAGGAATCTTTTGAAAACATTTTAGAATATTCTGGAATCTATCAAAATATTATAGAATCTATTGGAATATTCTAGAATCTTTTGAATATTCTTGAACCTTTTGAATCTTTTGCACTTTATATGAGAGTTTTGTAATCATTTAGTACTAGAATGGGTGTTTTATGTAATTGGATTATACAACTGCAATTTTGCAGACTTTCATCATCCCTGACAAACAACAACATAAGACATACAGCTTGATATTCCCTAAATTAAAGCTATCGAGGGTGAATCTTGACACACTTCGACTGCTGACTAACTTTTAGCTCCATCTGAAACAATCATAGGGACACCCCAATAAATAAACCCACTTGAATGGGACAACAGTCAGTCATCTCTGAACCTTTTTTTTTCTTTCTTCTCTGAATCTCTCTTTGCTGGAAACTTGGAATCTTCTTTTTGTTTCTACATAGTAATCTGGTTTTTCGAAACATTCAATCAATTGAACTCATTAACCCCTAAGTGACCAATCGACCATATTTTGGTCGCACCCAAATAGCAATGACTGCCCATGGTTAGGAAATGATATTTTCAAATTTTAATATCTTGTCGAACTTGGGGGGGGAAGAGATCATGTTCTAGTGTTGTTTGATACATTTCATTTGCAATATTGAGGTTTAGTAAGGAATTTTTCAACGACATAGACCTCAATATTGTCTTAGTGTTATAAAACTTACTACTTTGGAAAACTAATGATGTTCTCTCTTTTGAAACTTTTGCTTTTAAAATTTTAGAATAGAATGTTTAGTTTTAATTTTAGAATAGAATGTTTAATTTAAATTTTAGAATCATAATAAATTCCATATTCTAAATGTAGAATTAGTACGTAATTTTGGTGAATGTCAAATGGTAAATGAATCTAAATTCATTAAAATGAGTATTTAAAACTCTTCTTGGAAGTTTGACCATTTAGATAATTACTAAACATCCTGCTTTTCATTTTCTCTTTTGGACCAAACTTCATCAAAGTTGCAAAAGTAACATCCTGTAACACATCAAGGTTTTTCCCTTACCCCCTCTGTGATTTAAGGATTAACTTAATCATTCACAATTTTATTTTTTTTTAAAACGCAAATTTTATAGGCCATTTTGTCATAGTAAAACAACTTTTTTCAAAAATCTTTGAACCAAGAAAAGTTGCGAAATGAAGTTAAGTTTCATCTCCAAAAATCCGTTTGTGATTTTGAGCCTCCAGTCAAAAGTTTTAGACAAAATTCAGAGTGGGGTAGCAAGGAATATTTTCATTGATATTTTCAAACACCCTCTCTAATTTTTGTCCATAACTTTTGACTGGAGGCTTCAAATCACAAACGGATTTTTTCGGATGAAACTTAACTTGATTTCCCAACTTTTCTTAGTCCAAAGGTTTTTGAAAAAAAGTTAATTTACTATGTCAAAATGGCCGCCAAAGTCTGCTGAATTCCAAAACATCGAATTGTAAGTGTTTATGTAAGAAAAAAATAGTTCTATGTTCATCAATTTCTAAGTGCGATGGATTGGTTAGAGTGTTGAGTGTTAAATGTAAGGTCACGAGTTCAAACCTGGTTGTCAACGGAGTTGTTGAAATTGGGCTGCCCTAAAAATCCGGGCAGCTAAAAACATTTTCTTGCCCGAAAATTCCGGGCTGTAAAAAAATGTTTTTTATTTTTATTTTTATTTTATAAATTTTATAAAAAAAAATTTCTTATTTTCAGGTGACCAGATCAACTGAAAACTTCAACAGATTTCTGTTGAATAATGACCCGCTCAACGCAACCGATTCAACAGAAACCCTCAACACTTTTCTGTTGATTTGGACGGTGAATTTTCTAGTAGTGAAGGTGCGTGGTATACCTTTGAGGTCCTCGTGACTCCATGCAAAGATGTCGTGGTATTCATGGAACAAGGCTATAGCAGCTTGTTTAATGGAATTGGAGGCGTCTGCGTTAATCTTGATGTACTTGGGCTCGTCTGTCGTCCCAAGATTCACCAATACCACTCTATCCTTGGCGCCATGGGTCCATCCATTCACGACTTCTTTCTGAAGAGCATGTGATGCCGGAGTGGTGTTGACGGTAACTGATTCACGGACTTGCTTGGGAAATCGTGGCAGAAGGTCCACCTTCACGAGATCAATGACCAAACTGGCCAAATTAATTTCTGCTAACGGTACAAGTTCTGCGTTGGCATGGAAAACCAGAGCTTTTTGTTTTTGCGAAAGGCCTCTTACCCAATTGGCCCATGCTCAGTGACGAATTTGATTGGCTTTTGTCGAACCTCGTTTATTCCAAAACGGGCAGTTCGGGTTTGTAGGGATATAAAGGGTAGTCTAGCCGCCATAAATGGGAGAAATAGCGTTCATTATGGCCTCTTTAATTATTTGGAGAGGGTGGTGCTCTCGTGCGCACCTTAGGTGTTCACTACGGAGCCTGGGAATGGCGGTGGACCGGACAGGAGACAGGATGGGATCCCGGAGGTCTGAGGACGGGCCTCTGCCGGTCCCGGCCACGATCCGGGATTTGAATTGGGCCGCCTCAAATTGGGCGGCTCACTATTCATTTCTCCCCGGTTCCTCCAGTCCTCCGCGCACGCCATTTTTCGTAGTTCCGGAAGGCGATAGGGTTTCTATTTTGCTCCCGGACGTAGAGAATAGTGAGCAACCGACTTGTAAGGATTTTGAGCGCCCGGGAGTGAGGGAAATTGAACACCCAGTGAGAAACAGTGACGCGAGATTAGAATTTGGGCTGGGCGAGCATCCGGACAGTGCGCACCGCCATTTCCGGCGGAGTTTGAGGAAGAAAGTGAGTGCGCAGCCAGGAAGAGGGTCGCGGGGTCTCCGGGAGGTCAAGAGAACACCACGGAAGTGGAAAGGGAAGCGCCCGGAGCGGGAGGCGCGTGGTTTGCCGAAGAAAGAGAGAGCGCATCCGGAGAAGGAGCTGCGCCACTCCCGGAGGAGTGAAGAATCCCGCTCGGAGTCCACAGCCATGGCACGCAGGGAGGCCGGGCCAAGATTTCGGAGAAGCGCATTTGCCCGGACATCCCACAACACAATGGAGATTTTGACGACTTGATGAAGGACCTCCAGAAGATGGGGTGTTTGGGGTTGTTTGGGAGAGTGTGGGATGTGTAGGACTCCCGGATGCTAGAAGAAATCGAGGGCGGGCCAATGGTGGACGCTTCCGGACGACTATCCGGGGGAAGTATGGGAGCTGGACCCGGGAGATGTGGCGGGCACTATACGACTTCCCGGACACAAACGAGGACCTGGAACCGGGGATGGGAGCTGCCTGGGATCACAGGGGGTCCGGAATCAGTGGCCCGGACTTAGTGGATCCGGCCACTTAGAATAGATCTTTTTGAGTAGGTAGGGTAGAAGCCTTTTTGTTGTAAATGACTTCTAGGATTTTTGATGTTGATGGCGGCTTAGGATAGGAATTGAGCCGTGGAGGAAGCTCCCCGGATTTCCGAATCCCGGGAATGTGGGATCTGAGGATCTCCCGGATCTGGGCTTCGGGTTGGCTTTTTAGCAAGGGATGTTCTTCATTCCTTGGGTCTTTTTGTGTTCCTTTGTTCCGTGTAAATGAGTAGAAGCACGTATTACTTGCACATACTTTGTCTATGTGTGTGTGTGTGCATATGTGTATTTGCTTGTGTATTGCCGGAACAGTGGCGCAACTAGTCCCTTAGTGACCGGATGGGTTAGCTAGGTTCGGACGTGAAGTCAGTTAAGAGACCGGATAGGAGATTTGGAGGAATTAGGAGCGTTTGAAGGTGATGTTTCCTGTGTGCGGTTGTAGGTGAAAACCCGGGTTAGTGGCTGGGAGAGCAGGAGGGGGTACTCCGGTTCTCTCAGAACTCCTGGACGGGTAGTTCGATAGAGGTTCCAGCACCCGCACATCTTGCAGCTATAGAAGTGTGGGAAAGTTAGAGTAAAACGAGTCTTGAAGTATTCAATCTCTTCCGGACACCCCGGCTACTGTCCATTCCGGTCAACAAGTCGTTGTAGTACTTTGGGGATTAGGGGGAAACCGGGTTGCGCTTGAGTGACCGGCTGTGGGTTTGGGACGAGTCCATAGCTGAAGAGCAAACCGGAGAGTACCCGGATTAGAGAGTGGAGTTTGGATGACCAAGAAGCGGTGAATCCCTTGTCACGGAAATCAGTAGGGGAGGGTGTGACTTTAGATCCAGCATCCTTGAAAATGCAAATGGAGAACCCTCTGAGGGAAAACAAAGGTTAATGGTAAACCAGATTTAGTAGCTGGGGTTAGATCGGGTAGAGTAGGGTTGGTAAAGTTTCCAACCCGGACAGAAACCGGATCTAGCCATAGCCGGGTCAGTCAGTAGAGCAGATCCGGTTTTTGTAAGGAAAGAGGGAGTTATTTGGTGAATGTGAGAGAGCGGTCACCAACCCGGGTCAGTCTCCGGAAACTTCCCACTTCACAGAGTCTCCGCGGAGTGATAACCCGGAAATCACCTCTACGAGCATTCTTAATACAAAAAAGTGCGCTCTAGGGGAGTATCCGCTACCACGTGCTACCACAATACAAATGCACGCGTGATGCATCCATCCACTGGGTTCACCACGGTTCTTCCTTGGCGGTGTATGCGAATCTGGTTTCGTGACCAGTCATGGATGGCGTTCATGTCTCGGAGCCATGGTCGTCCAAGTATTACTGGGAAATTACTGCTATCAGGCATATTAATGATAACAAAGGTGGCCGGCGTGGACACTTCATGGGTGGTAATGGCTACCATGGCTAGTATTCCTAAAGGAGATACTGGATCATCATTAGCCATCCGGAGTATAAACTTGGCAGTTTTTGGATGGGGCAGTCCCAAGTGTTTCCGTAAATGATTGCTCATCACGTTGATGCCCGAGCCGCCATCAACTAATACATTAGTTAGTTCATGTTTTTCTAATTGCAAATGGACCACCGCGGCTTCAAGGTCTAGCGTGGTGGCATTGACTTCAATGATTGCAGGGTCTAACGTAGTGTCAATCATGATGGCCCGTTGCAGGTATTGCTGTATTTCAAGACTTAACTTCAACAGCTTGGATAGCGTTATAGTGACGTTGGTCTCGTCCAGTATCTGTTGTATTCTTGGGTCCACCGGTGAGATTTCTAGTCCGTTTTGTAAGTCTGTTCTTATCTTGTGGAGTCTTTCCCAATGATTTGTGAGAAAGGGCTTCCGATGTTCTACCACGTGCTCTACCGGGGTGGACTTGGACCGTGTGTTCACCGCGGAAGTGCTTATTTTAGAAACATTTGTCTCAGTGCCTTGGACTTTAGTGAGTGTTACTCCATTCCTTCTGTTGGGTGCTGGGATTTTTTGGTTGTCCATGGAAGTTGATGAAGGTCGGCGGGGATCTGTAGGTCGATTTGTTTGTGCCCAACGTTGCCTCAGTATTGGGCACTGACTCCTACTGTGATGTCAGGATCCACACTCCCCGCAGGCATCATTTCTCCCTGGCTGGAAAGCATCCACGTTAATTTCCTCGGCGTAAATAGCTACTGTGGTGTTTCTTGGTCGACGGTTGTCTTCAAGGCGAGGATTGCTGGTTGCGAACCAACAGCGCCCATTATGAGCCTTTCCACACCTTGCATAGAGCACTGGTGCTGGTCTAGCATCAGCGCGTATGGTGGGCAAGGGCAACAGGGGGGCTTGGGTTTTGCTCAACGCTCCTAACTCTCTGCTGATGTCATTGGCAGCGGTGAGTATGTCATGCAGGGTCTTTACACCCCTAATGACAATCCCCTGTTGTATCCATGGTAGTAATCCCTTTTTGAACCACTCACACAGGTAATCCTCTTCTCGACGTTGACTTAGTTTATCAGCAAATTGCTTGAATCTATCGTAGAACTTGTCCACAGGTTCGTTCCTATCTTCGATAATATTGCCTAACGCTCGTAGTATCTCAGAACTAGTCATGAGTTTACGGAATTTATGAAGGAAACTTCGCTCCATATCTTCCTAACTAGCATGAGGGTGTTCTGTCTCGAAATCTATGTACCAATTGATATGGTTTCCTTGGAGGGTAGTCCCAAAGATGTTATGTAAATCTGAGGAAATAAGGATGCCATTGGTACGCGCGATTACTTTGAATCGTCGTATGTGCCAATGCGGGTCACCAGATTCGTCAAACACCGGGTAAGGTATCTTAGGAAACTTGGTAGATCTATCCATGTCACCCCCGCTCTGTGAGGCGGCAGCGGTGCGATTTTCTTGGAGTAGCGTGGTAGACCTAAGAGGTTCCATGGGTACTTCCGAGGCTTGCGGCGTTACATGGACAGCATCGTTTGTGGTGGTGCCATGGAGAGCTTGGTATTGCATGCCTAACATCTCCACTTTTGCATTCGTGGCATCATTCTTGGCAGCCAAGTCAGTCATCTGGTCCTTTAGGAATTGTAGTAATTCCTTGGTAGGATCAGGGTCATCTTGTTGTATAGTTTCCTCTCCTTCATTGTTTCTTTCCATTCCAGCCTTCCGTGGAGGCATGGTGAAATCACGGCAGGTATAGTTGTCTTGATATTTTTAGTATGTCTCAGTATTCCATCCCCAGCATGGTTGCCAAAATGTTAGTCTGGGTAATTGTATAGAGATGACTGAGACCAGACTTAGGCCCGCAAGGCTCCCTAATCAAGGAAGACAAGGGGAAGAGGGCAGAGGTTAAGGAGTCAAGTTGAGTTAGTCAGTGATTAGTTTAAGAGGTACGTGCCCCAAGTTCCATGGTATACCTTGGTTCCCCAGGAGGGTAGACAATAATGTATACCACTTATACACTAGGTCTCCTTTGGCATACAGTCTTGGACTTCCTTGGCGTACTTGGACTCCTTGCGAGTTAGACAAAGTCAGAGAAAGCTGTTTGATAGATGGGGTAGACTGTGAGTAACTAAACTAAGTAAGGGTTAGTTCCTAAGCGTCCATGGTGTCCTTGGATAATGATTGTTTTGAAGACAGAAAGACAGAGTATAAGAGAGAATACGCTTGAAGATGGAGCTCAGAGCAAGGACAACTTGGTACGAGGAGTAGTTAGAAAGTATAGCTATTCAGCCTAAGCATTTGTATTAGAGTTAGTCAAGCAGGAAAGCACATGTTGTCCCAGCCTTCCAAGTTAGATATCATTAAGGTGAAATCAGTAGTGAAGAAAGAACAATAGAGACAAAGAATGCAAGAACTTATTTTTATTCCAAGGATGTAATAACGCACGTATACAGTATAGAGACTAAGTCCGCAGAACTATGTTAAACAGAGGAATTGAACCCATGTATTACATAAACATACAACCATGGAATCCAGGTTTAACATGGAATAAGCAAGGAATGACGTTCTGGTACAACAAAACCAGAGCATAACTAAATGCTCATAAGTCTCAAAAACCAAGAGTGTCTCGTCACTATTGTACACTACTGTTATACTTAAGCCTGGTCCGTAATCTAAGCAAAACATTGCCAGTTCTACCGTCTTCTATCTCCTTGTCCTCCGTGGCGGCCGTGTCTTAGTCGAGTAACAAAAATGCTATAAGAAAATAACCATAAATTGAACTAGAAAGTAGAAGGTAGTTGAAATAATTCTCAGCTGATTTTGTTGTGATTAATACCAATAGCAATGATATCATATGGATCCACACGGATGTTGTACGATAACTGCACGGATGTCGTACGATAATAATTTGCAATATAGTAGATACTGAAATTGCACGGATACTATAAAAGGCGTTGATATGATACGTATACGATACTAAATCTGCATTAACTAAATCCGCACGTTATCTGTGTCTTATTAGCCGTGTAATGTAGATACACGATTAACGCACAGATTGCGTCAAGCATGACTTTCGTGCGGAAACAACACTTTTTGGATAATCATTGAAAAGACACTGCATTGACATCCTAGTAATGCATGTCACTTCCGTACCATAACGACACTTCTAAATGCGCGTATGAGATGCGGAATCAGTGTTCAACGATAAACGCACCGAAATCGTGCAAAATCAGTGGGGTCGGAAATTCCTGATGATTGTACGGCTCCGTGGGATTGCCCACTATGCAGTTTTCTCTACACAAAACTCTATGGTAGGTAATCCCATGAATTTCGTGGAATTGGCCTTGATAGAGTTTTGTGTTGAGAAAATCTCCATAAAGGCTATTCGCACGGCTACGTGGGATTAGCCACCATGGTCTTTCTCTCTACACAAAATTCTCTGGTAGGTAATCCCATAGATTTCGTGGGATTGGCCACCATGGATTTTTTCTCAACACGAAACTCCATGGTGGTTAATCCCACGGATCCGTGGGATTGGGTAGCAAAGAGTTTTTTTCAACACGAATCTCCATGGTGGCCAATCCCACGGATCGATAGGATTAATCTTATAGAAATGTTCTAATTCCTGAACGCCTTGGTGGCAAATCCCACGGATTGATGGGATTAAGCACGATGGAGATTTTCTCATTACAAAACTCCATGGTGGCCTATTCCACGGAACCGAGGGATTACACACCATGGAGTTTTTGTCAACACAAAACTCCATGGTGGTCAACCCCACGGAGGCGTGGGGTTGGACATAATGGAGTTTTCAGTTGCGAGTGGATCCACTCTGACTCAATATGTTAGGGTTTCAACAATGTAAATTCAAATGGTGTTAGACTTACAATGTCTAGAATCTCTTCAGTCCGGTTCGGTGTTTCTTGTTTCTGGCGCTCAATTATTGCCTGAAAAACTTTCCGGCGCCTTGCTTGCGTCCTCCACTTCGACTACCGATTCAAGATTCATTGATTGTATCTTACACGTCCTTCTCCAACTCCCTCCCTCTTCTTCGTCTTCCCTTTTGTTTCAGTCCACTGGAGTCTCTCGTCCCACGATGTTGGACGCCCCCTTCGTGACCTTCTGATTCTTCTGCTTCGAGTTGGTGAAATTTGTGCTCCCTCGCTTCCTCCTCTTCTTAACCGGTTCACTTCCCTTTTCCACGACTCTCTCCTTCGACGGCTCCTTCTTCGCCGGTTTAGTCACAGTTACGGCCTCCTTCCTTGCCGATTCAGTCGCACTTACTGTTCTCTGCCTTGTTTCCCTCATGTGTGCCTCTCAAATCTCAATGCTTCTCTTCAGACGTAATTCCTGCACTCTAACACCACAGCTCCCTCCTCATTCAAATAGATGGTCTTCTCTAAACTTTCCAAGGACAAAAGACTCGTGTCTTAGGGTTTCACCCTCTAACTACCCAATGCCAAAGTATCTACTGTCACATGGGTACACAGTAGTTGCTATTAAAGGCTCTGTCATGCACCTGTTTATTGCCGGCTTATTACTATACTATTTATTGTTATTGGAGTAGATCCTCAGGATCTATCCAAGGACATTGCTTCGTCCTTGTCAGCTGAAAGGTGCTAGGTCTATTTTCTACCTCAGAGATTACTGTAGTCATTCTATTCGTCTTCCTAAGGCAATTACGGCTCCTGGCAATAGATCATGCCAGTTGCAATTCACTTTTGTCATAGCTTCTAAATTCTTCTAATTCTATTTTTCTAATGAGACATTTATTGCGCCGCGCTCAATAGCCACCAATTTAATCACCACTAGAATTGTGTAATATTTAAATTCCACCCAAGCTCACATCAATACTTCTCCTTGCCTATATACACTTCGTTTGCCCCTTGCTTGCGTTGCTCCCTTCTCTTCTCCAATGGCTTCATCTTCCATAGTTCTACAAATCTATGAGATGGCTGAGCTCCGTGTTCAAAGCTTTGGAGTCCCAATTCTGTTCCAAATAGGTCCTGTTGGCTCTGCATCTGTCTCTGCTATTCAACTTAGCATCAGATTTGGATTGCAAGAAAGTACAATTTTTGTTGAGCGTGAGATTATCGATCCCACTACATCTCTGCTTTTAATGACCTTGCAAGAAATTTCGAGTGTCGTTGATGGATTGACCTCGTGGGAGCTAGGAGCTGGCAAGTACCGAGTGTATGGACTCTCAGATTCTCAAATGGAAGCGTCCACTGAGATCCCTACTCCTCTCCGATCATCCAATTCTATGTTGAACACCCCCCAATGGTGAGAGTGAAGATTGAGCCTTGTTTGCAGCCCGTAATTGATATCTTGGATTCCTCCGATGACGATGCAATGCCTCTTCCTACTCCTGCTGTTAATCCCTCTCCATCCTCTCAGACCCCTTCATTTGTCACTCCTCCTTCTTGCACAATCCCTTCTAATCTTCATATACCCTCTTCATCTAAACCTTCGTTTTCAATTTTTCAGTCGCTACGTGTTATGAGTTCTATGCCGGGTTTTAAAAGCATCCGTAAGAAGTTAGATTATGATCAAATGAAAATTGAGGAGGTCAATTACCTTCCCCCTATTTTGACGGTACATGTATCTTTGTACTTCCCCCAGTCGGAGCCTCTTCTTCTCATTCAAAATCGAAATCCATGGAGGGTATGGATAAGCGCTACGACGGACATGTGTGGACCAAGATCGAGACCACCAACATCAAAAATGACTCTGGCCTTGCGTCCCGTTCTTCCACTTGCGTCGATCACTTCCAATGCATAAATCTAAAGTGCGACTACCTTCAGCGTGCACATCGCACCTCTGCTATCAACGACATGGAATTCGATGGCTTCATTAAAGACCCTTTCACCATCAGAGGTCCCCCGCCTCCAACCTCTACCCTTGTGTGCAAGATTTGCATGGCGCCTCCAACTTGCCTTGCACTTTGTGATGCAAAGATTTTCTATGTCCTCAACAAAGACTCCTCCCAACGTGCGTGCATTCATATTGGAGTCCATCGGCATCACGTCAAAGTTGGCAACTGTAGGGATAGTTGTAAACGGATCAACGCATTGATTGAAGAGTGCGTCAAAAGAACCCTTCAAGCCACACACAGCATGATCACCCTCGAGGCAAGTAAAGATCTAGGTGAGTTCCTTCTACGCGATGACACTCCAACGCATTGTCTTCTCTCGTTAGAGGAACTCGAACCCATGTTCGACAGCTGTAAGGAACTGAACTCACCAAACCTTTGTAACAAAGTTACTTCATTCAAATACTTGCGGAGATTCGGAGTCATGGATGGCATCGCCCGGCTTAGAGATGTCACTAGTTGGGCTTACGTTCAAAGAAACCAATTCCCGGACCAAGGTGATGACACGGACAAGGTCTTGGTCTTCACAATGTCTGAGGTTGGCCCGGGGAGTGGTGTCGACTTGGTTCGCCGTATGCAGCTCGACAGTGATCTCGAGGCTGCATGGATCATGTCCGACGATGTCAAGCGAGTCACAGGTTAGACCACCATGGATGCCCGCGTATATGACGCCACGTATCAGCGCGTCATGACGATCGCTTGCTGTGACTTCCAGTCAGAGGTTAAGATGCTCAGGTTCTATTTTGGCACAACCTCAACCACGTCATCGCTCGGCACGGAATGCTAAAGGTGAACTTTAAAGGATTCATGGCCGATAGTGCGCAAACCAACTGGAACGCAGAGCGCAACGTCTATGGGTCTTGAGATCCCAAAATTATGATGGACGGCCGCGAGAGGACGTGCATCTTCCATTGGAAGCACTCATTGGAGAAGCACACCAAACAATATATCAAGCATGATTTGCACAAACAACACAAGCATCTTTGCCTCCAATATCGCAACGCCTCATTTATGCTAAAGGCAGAGACACGATATTGTGCCATCAAAGCTTGGTGGAGGACATCAAATTGTACCTCCGAGGATGGAATGCGACATCTTGATCTCTGGCTTGCGTTTTGGCATTTCCGATATCTTCAGTGGGGTGGCTTTATGGAACTGGTTAGTCTTCACCTCTCTTGGTCTAGTAAGTTCTTCATTTCCTTCACATATTCAGGTTTTCACACTCCTCTGTTTTCTTTGAACATGAGGGACGCATTTCGGAGTGGGATTTTGCCTAGATGCCCTCGTGCAATCTTGCCGAGTCGGTCCACAACAAGTGGCTTCAAGCCTCAGGCAACAAGAGCGGCGATTTGTATGTTGCCACTGTGGATGACTACATATAAGCATTCTTGCAAGGTGTGGCCTACTATCAATTCCTCAAGGGAGGCAATGGTGGCAACGATCCTAGCAACGAGGAATTGAAACTTCGTAGCGCTTAACGACGTGTTGAGCGCTCCGGTGATCCTATTGTGCTGCAGAAGGTCTTGTTGTACATGCCCGGAGGCGAGGAGTTCTGCACTCGCAATCCAGACCGCAAGAGCGCCGAGGTGTTTGGATCGCAGAAGCGTAGGCGCGATACTCCCATTGGTGCAAATGATGAGACACACCTCCCCGACACTGTCAACTTCTCTCGCCTTCGTTCCGGTAAGAGACTTACTAGATCTTATCCCGTAATTTTACCTACAATTGTCGAAGAGTCTTCTCTAGACATGCAAGAAGTTCAATCGCCTCCGCCGTTCGGGCTCAATTTCCGTCGAGTCATCGCTGTTCAAGAAACCAATGCAGACGAGTCGCTTTGGCATATAGCTTGTTTCCCTTACAATTTCGGCAAGTCTTGTTGGGCCATGCATGCTGGTACTAAAAAGAAATGCACAGCAAAGCTTGTCACCAACAATCGGAGTGTCGCTTGCCCGACATACATTGGAGTCTGGGATTTTTACACAATGCAAAAACAAAAACCTATGAAGTTCTTATCCTGTTCGGACGACATTGAGCGTTGTTTAAAGGGCTTCTGACGCAAGTGGGTCGTTCCATTTTGAGACACCCAATTCCTCCCGTAGGGCCTGTCATGCTTGGTACTAAACTCACTCGCACAGAGATCGTGGCCATAGAGAATGCAGGATTCCAACTCCCCCCTAAGGAGCGCGTCACTCCCACTTGACTCTTCAACAACTTTGCTCCCCTACTCGACCTGTCAAGAGTTCGAATTCCCGACAACCTCGACTACATTCTTCCCACGAGGAAATCTAAAGCTATTCCACGCTCTGGCACTGGACCCACGACAAAACACAAGCAGAATGTTGGATCTGCTCTAGCCATGCACGGAACCATTTTGAAGTTGACCATGATCCCCTACCTAGAATTTGGTTGTGTTATCTTGTTGCAGTCCAAACCTCCTCCTACAGATGCCGTTTACCAAGTGACGGTGAGTTCGCACCCGGAGTGTACTTGCGCGGCATTTTTAGATGTGATTATCATGTTCGGGAGCAGGCGCAATTCCTATCTGAATTATAAGCACTTGTACTACATATTTGTTAAGGTTTCTAGCTTAGATCCTAAAGTTAAGTTGTTCATACACGCCCCAACCTTTAGTTTTAACGAGGTCAAGCTCATCCTCGAAGATGGCCCTTTGACACATTCTACCACCTAGACTTGTTCCCGGCTTAGGAATACTTTGTCCCTAATGGACGTGGTCGTTTGTTGACCACGTGTGTACTTGCTCTATCACTCACAAAAATACAAATATGTACTTCTACACTCTACGAATAATACAAACCATATTCAATGATCTTTATTCTTGTTCAATCATTGCAGTACAATAATTCTTGCATGTCTCTCACATCGTCCAACTCTAGACTTCCCACTTTTTAACTACGCCTCCGACATCCCCAGCTCCTTGAAGCTCTTGCTGCATGTTCCCCGTTCAATTTAGGCGGGCTTACTAGATTCAGTCGAAGTAAATCTACATTGCTAATGGTTTGGTCTTTCATCCGTTCTTCCAACGGCAAGGGATGTGGTGATAACCCTCGCATGCTCTCACTGAATGACAATGGCTGTGAAGAATCCACTGCCTCCGTGACCTCTTCTTGCTTGTCAACCGTGTTGTCCTTATCCTCCGCCGCTATTCTTTCCTCCACTGCATCTTCTTCTCTTGCCACGACATCTTTCTTCCTCAATTTGTCCGCATATCATTAGCGCTCGTCCTACTCCACCTTCCACTTCCAAGCTTGCGTGGACTGTGAGAAGGGTGTCATCACATATTCATGACGATATTGTTCTGCAGCACTTTTTACATTCTTCTCACGTTCCAGCAATGGATTGAATGGTATATGGAGATCTTCTAAACTTACTATCTCCACATCCCATCCTAGGCCATCAAACATGTACCTCTCATCTCCCATTGCAGACTACTCGTCTACATTCTTGTTGTGTTTGAGTGTAAAGACGTCCTTATATATTGAGTCGTGACAACTTTGTCTACCACAATGAATTATTGCTACAGTCCAAGTTGTAGGAATCAAATCAACAAGTAGCTAGAACTACGACAAAATTGATGAGATAAGAATGCCACAACTACGTGCTTCGTCTCTTGTGCCTTGTCCTTTTATTCACTTAGTCTTCAATAGCATCAATCTTATTCACTCATTGAAACCTTTCTTGACTTCTTCATTTCCTTTGATTTTATACTTAACCTTTATTTTTCAATTATCTATTTCTATGTCTATTTTAAGTAAATAAAATCAATCAAAAGTATACAAAAAAAAGTGGCTTTTTTTTGTAAACCTCATTTCCACGATAATGGGTCAAAAAAAAATACTATTATTAACATGAAGCTCAAATATTCTTTGGAATATTCGAATCTTTCAAAAATTATCTTAAAAATAGTAAAAATATTACTATTTTTAATTTATACCCGCTCGACGCTCTCCAAATTTGCGCTCTCTGCTCTCAGCTCTCTACTCTCCGCTTTACGCTCACATAGAAGTGTCGTCCCGTGTCCTTACAAAAAGCATCGCCTTCTTGGTGTCATCCATTTTGACAAGCTACACATCGATCCTGATGAGCTGAAGTACCGTAGGCTCCGAATAGAGCGCTTGTCGTAGGTTAGTGTTCTATTCATTCTACTTATGCTACTTTTGTCTTTTTGTAGTATTAGCTGCCAACAGATATGATTGACTTCACTTGCAGGTGGTATGAATCTAACTGTGCCTGCCATTGTCATGAGGTTAAGCAAATATACAAGGGATATGGATCTACCAGGAAGAAACCAGTGATCCATAGAATACCCTTGAAGAAGAAGCCCACGGAGGCGGAGAAGGGCATGGTTCTTGTTATAGACAAGATGCTTGCAGAAGATTCCAAAGTCAAGGTGGACGGTTAAGATGTTGAATGGTGGAAGGTGCCTAATGTCCATAGGTACATCGTAGGGGGCCAACACACTGTAACAGCGTGCCGCGAGCTAGCCCAAGACTTCCCCGAAGGATCGGAGGCTTGGAACGACCTGTTGGAGTTCCAAGTCATTCGAGTGTACAATGGTGATCCGAAGGAGATTATCCGCGTCTGCAACACTCTCAACCTCAATATAGCAGAGAAATTGGCAAAGGATCAATTCTGCTCATGCGCTGAGCTGGGCCGAGCAACATGGATTCGAGCCGGGCGTCCCGAGCCACACGAAGGGAATGGAAAGTCCTCAGCTAAGTTTTTGGTATGAACATCCCTGTGAGAGCCCAAATCAGCAATTAGTATTTTGAACATAAAAAAAATTACTATTTACTAGTTTTTAAAGACTTTTTCCCTGTTTATTCTAGATTAGTAACTTATTTAGAAATAAAACTGGTAAAACCAATAACAAAATTTTACCTAATTAGAAAAATAGATGTCTTTATAGCTTAATTACAGTCGGAATGTGGTTAGTACAACTTTTTAGCCTAAATAATGGAAAAAAAGTAAAAATGACGGATAATAATAAATAGGCGAGGAGTTACAATACAATCCAGAAGGCAATCAGAGGTTTCCAACATTCGTTTCCTACATACGGAGACCATCGAGGACCAATGGTGAAGTCAAAAGTCAACAAATTTACATTTACCATTGGTTGGTAAATTCTACTAGCAACGAAAGACCAAAACAGAGGGAATTTGACAAGATATGCTATTTTTAGCAAAGGTGGGTTCTCCTAGGCTAATTTTGGCCTTCTGAAGCCATTGGCGAAATCCGTTTGCCGATCCGAGCTATATTAAGAAAGTTACTATGAGGTCCAGCAGTAAATTCGAGTTATTTTTGGATTTCATCTTTTCCATTAAAAATGAAAGGAAAAAAGGGAAAAAAGAAATCAAATAGGATTTTTTCCAAAGTAAATAGATTAGATCTTAGCAAATGTAAGAAAAAAGAAAGATAAGAAGGGATCTTTCGAAAAGTAAAGGAAAAAGTCAATTACCGTTGACTTTCAAATTGACAAAAATTAGTATCTAGATTTTTTTTTCATTGAACTTTGCAAAATGACGAGAACACATCAAATTTAGTTAGATCCATTAGATCTTTTTGATTAAGGACAAAATGGATATTATCAAATTAGGGTAAAAGTAATTTTTAGAAGTAAAAGTAAAAAGTAAACTAGATATTTTTTGCATCAATCTTGCAAAATGATGAGAATGCATCAAATCTAGTTTAAAATCCATTAGATCTTTTTTATTAAAGACAAAATGGATATTATCAAATTAGGGTAAAAAAAAAAGGTAAAATAGATCTTTTGCAATTACTTTGCAAAATGACAAAATTGCATGATTCAAAATTAGAAGGTTTAGATTTTTGATTCATTGATTTTTTTAAAGGGTAGAAATAAATTAGGTAGATTAGGTAAATTAGATAAATTAGTTTTTTACAATTAGTAGGTAGCGTAAAAAACTTGGAGTTAGTATATATAGAGCTTCATTTTCCCTAGAACTCACGACATTTAGATCATGATAATACTTGCAATGATACAAGCTCTCAATGATGTACACATTTAGATTTATACAATACGCTTTTATTTTGAATTCACTCGTTTGTCTCTTTTAAATTTTAGTTGAAGTCTTGTTTTAATGTTTCTACATCCTATGTGAATAAAACTTTGTGTTTATTTTTTTCCTCTTGATTTCTCAATTAGTATAATCAATTTAGTATTTTTTCTAGTTTATAGATGTTCCCTCTTTCAAATTTGTTATGTTAATTGATTAAAAGGCTTAGTTAGACAAATTAGTGTGAAAATAAACTTAAAAAACCCCAAAAAATGCTCGCAGTTTCATCCATCGTAGGTTCATCCACCCTTAACTTTTCAACCGTACTTCCAAATTAAGTAAATTTTACATTTTTGGAATTCGCATGAGAAGTAGAAGAGCGTGGTGAAGTTTTTTTTTCCAGATTAATTTATATAGAAAAAAATTTCATATTAGAATCCAGGGATAAATTTAAGAATGCTGATTTGGACTTAAAAAACATCCAAAACTTCGTTTATTCATAACTTTTGCATAATAAATCCAATTTCAACGTATTTTGACTTTTTGGAAACATTAGGAAGTATACTTTTGCATTATGTGGAAAAAATAGAATAATCAAAAAAACTAAAGGTATCCATTGCTTGGAAGGATAGGAGAAATTGTATCATAGAGTTGTCATTACAAAAGCCTAAAATTTATTGCAAAACGAATGTGCATGTGTACCATCTCCAAAAAAGAACTCGTTGTGACTCAAAGATCAAATCTTTGACTCACAATCCCCAGCCCTTGTGTGCTTCTTTGATCTTGTTTCATACATGTGGGCTGCCAGCGGATACATGCTCATCAGAGTTCGTGCCTCGTGTGTCTGTTGCGAGCCAATATGGATTGGCCGCTTAAAATGCCCACTATGCTAATTATGTTCTCATTCCTTCTTTTAGGCAGCCAAACAAGCAGTGCTCGCATACTTTGTGGAAGAGAAGGTGTCCAGTAAGCTTCCACTAGTCTTCTGCAGTGACCAAACATAGCAGCTCTGGATAGAGGTGTTTGATGCGTGGGAGGCCGGGGAATTGATTGGAAAGGACAGTAGCAAGCTTAGTTTGGTTCCACGAATTCCAAGGACCCATATGACAAAGACAGATCTTGTTCCAACACTTGGTGTCTGGGACTATGATCTCGTAGAGCTTGCAAGGGATATTTTGGATAAACGTGTCTGCATCAAGGCCAATGCAAAGACTCGACAAAAGCTGACGCTGTTGATCTGGTGCAAGGACAAGAAGCTCAACCGACTCATCATTAACGAGCTCATGAGCAAGTTCAACGAATACCCCGTGCCTTGCAAAGAAGTCGAATGGGATCTCTACACCGACAAGGCGTGGAATGAGCTTTCCTCTAAGAAGAAATTCTCCCCTCTGATTGTGCGCAACATCTCGATTGAGATGAAGAAGTACACCAAGGGAGACAAATCGCTTGCTGGTCATGGTAATCAAAATTAATCCATCGACGGACAAATCTCTTAGTGGATTGGCTCCAAAAGTGTTCTACAACGCGCTGCAAAAGGTCACAACAGCGGAAGTCAAAAACGAGAGGCCTAGGGACGAGAATGCTGTGTATGACTGCATGCATGCGGAAAGCGTTGCCGACGTCACTCTGTGCGCTTTGATTTCAAATGTAGATACGGATGTACCTGTTGCAGGCTGCCCGAAGACATTTGTGCTCTTTGCGTATTTGACTTCAGATGATCCGGGCGCAATGAACAAGACCGACGTATCTCAAATCGCTCGGGCTGCAGAGCTTGTGGTAGAGGACAATGATGGTGAGAAGGATTTCATCGATGATGAAGACGAGGAAGCGGATAAGCCCCCTGAAATTCCACGACCCATGCTTATTATTGGGAATACAGATGTGCAGCATGTCGGAACCGCTGTGTCAAACCTGAAGGATTGCTCCTGGGCAGTGCACACTAACCACTACGCTCCTTTTGTCTGCGCGAAGTTCAGGAAGTTAAACCTGGACGCAATTCCCCACTTAATACTATTGTTTTCTTATCCAAGGACTAAATCGCTGGGAGACCTTTTTAGTGGGTTTAAAAAATTTAGGGGAATCCAAAAATCCCTGGACTGGAGCTTTGTTTGCCCACTGGCGCAGTCGACTAGAACGGCGGCTCATATGAAATTGACCATTTTCTCCCGAAACAGCTTTTGAAGCCCATCCTTACTGCAAAGAAGTCCACTTCTGTGAACATCTGGGGTGGACAACGTCACAAAAATCGCTTTGGTCCGCTATATTCTCCTACTCTACTCTCGATTTATGTTTTGATTTATTAGCTTTTTCGTCTCGTATCGGCTGCAAATCGGCTTTTTTTTAATGTTATTGTTCACCTATGCAAAGGATTATTCGTCCCGTTTTGGAGTTTGTGCGGAACAACACGAATGTTGCGCTAGTCAAAAAGAATCTCCTGCATTTATGCCGTGACCCGGTGCGCCCATCGTCAACTTACGTCCTCTCTCAGCTGCTACACCAATCGGACCATTTTCAGGCTCGATGTCGGCCGCATGCCAACAGCGGGAGGTCAATGTGACGGAGCTTGACCAGGATGACTCTTCCCAGACTCTTGAGTCGCCCTCCTAGAATCCCCTCCCGCGGATATTGAGTCCCGTCATAGCAACACCGTGTGGGAACCGCAACTTCTTCTAGTCAACTGATGAGGAGATGAAGGATTTCGTAGCCCTTTTGAAGCGGAACAAGAGGGCTCGATCTCCTCCGATGGCGGGGGATGCAGATACTTCGATGGAGGTGGATCTTCAAGCCGCTCCATCCTCCGAGGAAATCGGACTGCAAAGGAGTGGAGCGCTCAAGAAGTCTCTCCATTTCACAAAGGGTTCGGTGAATGTCGGCTGCCAGCCGATAGGATTGATGGCATTTGTTGGGGTCTCTAATGGAGGGCCTACTCCTTCATTGGAGACACACCTCTCCGCTCTATTGGTGTTTAAACTTCTCTCTCCTTCGATGCAATGGGGTCGAGGTGAAGCCACGTCGAAGAAAATGGAGACGACGATGGTGGTTGTGGAGCCTGACTTTCCACTGAATGTAGCAGAGCTGGATGCGCCGAATGAGCCTTTGTCTCTGCCTCCAAAGACTGCCGTCTCTCCTACTCGACCTGCTCTATGTAGAGGTTTGTGATAGACGACCTCCCCTTACTCACCGGCTTATTGTTCTTAGATGTCATTCATTTCTGCATTGAAGGTGTTGCGGCTTTAGCGTAATTCATCCTATCCTCTTGGGTGGGGTCTCGAAGACCATAGTGCTATTTGGTATGGCTTCTACATAGATTGAATCGGCCGTCAAGCGACAGAGATACTTATGTCGGCTGCCAGCCGATACAATATTGACTACTTTTCACTGACTGGTTTCATATTATTATCCAGACATATTTGGTTCTTTTACATATATGTTTTTTCCCCAAATATGGATGTCTTATGTTCATTATGATTCCACTCCGGGCAGAAAGTTCTTCTGAGGACCGGGTGGACTAAGACGGTAGTGATAGCATTGATGTGTCTGTCGCTGGTAGCAATGCTTCGGAGGAGTTGGACGATGATGCTGGCAGCACGGACTTGTCGCCTGCCATCCTTCCTGCTCCTGCGCTAGCCCTGCTCAAATACTTTCTTGTTTCTGACATCAACGGGTAGCTGATTAATTATAGACCAAGAAGAATTATACCTAGGGGTCAAGTTCAAATGAAGAAAGAGCTACGTCGAGTCTAATGCAGTTTTTTAATTTTTGTATAGACGTTGAATTTGAGATTATTTTTTGGTCGTGCGTGCAGGGACAACCTCGTTTATTAGGATAGCAGAATTCATATATATGTATATATTTGACAAGCTAGGCGTATATTATTCTATACTTCCTAGTTTAGTGCTGATACTTATTGAATTTAGCTGTACAATTTTGAGAACTCATTTTTGATATATTTGAATTCTTACTTTACGTGGAATGACTATTTCACTTTTTCTTTCAACCCTATATTTTCCTCCCATGTCTCAGTTGCATGTTTTTCTCTATTCCCATCTTCGTGTTGGTAGCATTGTTCATTTTCTTTTCTTGTAATATCTGGCTGCATATTGCAACCCTATTCTGTTGCTATCAACTGCCAGCAGATATAAGTTTAATATCCTTCCATGTTTCATGCATTCGTTTCTATGTTCAGGGAGACTTCTACATGGATGCAGCATTCGCTCAACCTCATCCAACAAAGAAATGTGTTGTCCTCTGTGTCGCTGGATTGCTTTCCTACATCAATCCAGATGTTCAGCGTGACACATGGAATGCTCATCGAAACGTTGTTAAGCTACCTCGTCTTAAGAAGTTGTTTAGTATGTTTGAAAGATTCCATGGGAGGTTGTGGTCCAAAATGCAATCTCGGGACTTGATTCCTTTATTGATGTTTCTACTCCCCAAGGATGTCATTAGCAAAATTTCATTTATTTTTGGTAGAGAGTATTGTGAGGGCAGAGAAAACTATCCATGGTGTTATAATATCATTCGGATTCTATATTCTAAACATCGTTGGAGGGCTGTTTGCACGCCCGACCAGGTCTTCCTTGTTGATGTGAATTGAAGGTTAGATTAGAATGCCAAAGCCTCACACAAACACTTGGAATGCATAGGAAAGAGATAATCTTTACTCATGGGCTGCCCCTCTTAAGTAGCACACCCAAGGGAGTCCCCTTGGCAAACCATATGGGACATCAGCCCATACTCCACTCCTAGTACACTAGGATCAGCCCATATCACTTGGGAGACCCAATTCTCATTACTTCTAACTAGTACCACTTCTCTAGTTGCAAGTCTAGCTCATTCGCATCATCTACTCTAGCTAATGCGCATGGCTATGAGCAACTTTAGCCCATGCAATCATCCTACTTCAACACTCCCACTTTGCGAATAGCCAAAGCCTTCGAGCCCAAATGCCACCACTAGTCTTTGATGTCGATCTCTCGCAAGAGCCTTTGTCAGCACGTCCGCCACCATGTGCTCCGTTGGACAATACTTCAACTCTATCACCTTCATCTCTAACTTCTCTCGAATGAAGTGATATTGCACATCAATGTGCTTTGTACGTGAGTGATGCGTTGGATTCTTCGCCAATGACATACTCCCTTGGTTGTCACACATGATTGTTGTAGCCTCCTCTTGAGTGCATCTCACATCCGCCATTAGTTGCCTCAACCAAATGGCCTCCTTCGTACCGTGGCTCGTCGCCATGTACTCCGCCTCAACCGTTGACGTGGCCGTGGTTTGTTGGCGCTTGCTATTCCATGAAACGGCCCCCGATCCAACTTTGAACATGTACCCCGTGGTGGATCTACGATCATTGGTATCACCCGCATAATCCGCATCACAATACCCACTCAACACAATGTTGTCACCTCCAAGACACAACCTCACATCACTTGTGCCTTTCAAGTACCGCATGATCCTCTTGACCGCAACCCAATGACTTGAACCCGATCTTGCCATGTGTTGACTCACAACGCTGATTGGATACGCAAGGTCCGGCCTTGTTGCAATCATAGCATACATCAATGACCCTACAGCTTGCTTGTATGGCACATCCACCATAGATTGAGCCTCTAATGCATACTCCTCATCGGTGAGTTTCACGAGTTTGGAATTCACATCCAATGGAGTGCCAACCGGTTTGCAATCCTCCATGCCAAAGCGTTTGAGAACATCCATAACATACTTGCTTTGATTCATTGTTATGGTGCGTGTTGCTCTATCTCGCACAAACTCAACTCCTAAACAAAAGTGCAACTCACCGAGATCACTCATCTCGTACTCGTTCTCAAGCATTGCCTTCAATGCCTTCAAAGTGCTCATACAACTTGCAAGGATGATCAAATCATCCACATATATGATCACGATGACCACATGTTGCCCCTTTTGCATGAAATACAAGCTGTGATCAGCGATGCTCCTTGTGAATCCGATATGAACAAGAAACGTGTCAATCTTTTGATACCATGCGCGTGGAGATTGCTTCAACCCATACAATGACTTGTTCAACTTGCAAACAAGGTTCTCATTACCTCGTTGCACAAATCCTTCGGGTTGTACCATGTAGATGTCCTTGTCCAACTCGCCGTTCAAGAACGCCGTCTTTACATCCATTTGATGCATTTCCAAATCCATGGCAGCCCCGATGGCCAAAATGCATCGAATAGTGGTGAATTTCGCCACCGGTGCAAAGGTCTCATGAAAATCAACACCTTCGATTTGTGAAAAGCCCTTTGCCACCAATCTTGCCTTATAACGAACCACATCACCCGTTGCATCTCTCTTTGCACGAAATACCCACTTACAACCGATAGCGTTGCGATTCTTGGGGAGGGGAGTCAATTCCCAAGTGCCATTGTCCATCAACGATTTGTACTCCTCTTGCATGGCTTGCTCCCACTTGTTTGCATCATCACAACTCAACGCTTCACGAATCGTCAATGGAGCATCTAAAAGTGCAACGTTTGCATGCTCCTCCTCACCTTGAGGGAGAATATGATTCTTCCACCACTCGCCAAGTGGTCTACGATTTCTCTCTGGATAACGACGATTGCTCGAGGATGCATTGTCTTCAACCGCCGTTGCTTGTGCCTTTTTCTCGCCATTCTTCGTTTTCAAAGGTGGCTCCTCAATATGTTCCTCATCACCACCATCTTCGTCATCCTCGTCTTGATCAACAATATCAATAACGGGAGATTTGGAACATTGGTCCACAATGGCCGGTTTATCGCCACTTCTCCCACTTGGACCATCGTCCAAATTGTCTTCAACCTTGGAATTCTCGCAAAATGTCACATCACGAGCTCGAATGATCTTCTTGGTCTCGAGCGACATAAGCCTATACGCCTTGGTACCTTCACAATATCCAAGAAACACACATTTTGTTGCCTTGGCCTCAAGTTTGGTTCTTTGAGGATCGGGTACCTTTGCAAATGCGATGCATCCAAATGTGCGCATGTGTTCCACGCGGGGTGGCCTCCCACTCCACGCTTGCTCTGGTGTCATGTTTTGAACCGCACTCGTCGGGCATCGGTTGCGTGTGTACACCGCAGTCACCACCGCTTCCGCCCAAAGGTCCAAACCCAAAATTTGTGCAGGCAACATACTCCTTGCCATTTCCACAATTGTTCGATTTGCACGCTCTGCAACTCCGTTTTGTTGTGGTGTATATGGCGTTGTAGTTTGTCTAGCAATGCCTTCTTTCTTCAATAACTCTCCAAATTGGTTGGACAAGAACTCGCCACCATTATCCGATCAAAACACCTTGATCTTGTGCTCGGATTGCTTCTCAACCAACGCCTTGAACTCTTTGAACTTCTCAAAACACTCGCTCTTTGCTTTGATCGGATACAACCATATCTTCCTCGAAAAATCATCAATGAACGTCACAAAATACTTGCAACCCCCCATAGACGTGGTCTTCATTGGACCACACACGTCGGAATGCACAATCTCAAGAGCCTTGGTTGCACGAGTTGCCCCATCAACTGGAAACGGTGAGCGTTGTTGCTTGCCTTCAATACAACCCTCACATGTGAATGAACTAGGCGCGACCTGTGATTGTGCAAGATCCATGCCACTTACCATTCCACGCAGTGCTTTGACAGTCTTGACATTCAAATGCCCGAGACGACGATGCCACAATGCCAACTTGTCTTCGTTTGAACTCGATTGCACCAACGTTGCCGATTCCGCCGTGTGCATCTTGGAAAACTTGATTTGGTACAAGCTGTTGACTTCGTGTATAATGGCCACCTCCTCACGACTTGGAGACAACACAAAACACCCTTGGTCGCTAAATTCCACTCGCAAATGCTTCATCACCAAATGTCGCACCGATAAAAGATTTGCCTTCAACTTGGGAACGTGGAGGACATCATGGATGGTAATTGTCTTCACACGACCCTTCACCTCGGTGTCTACGACGATGGATCCTTTACCCACGGCTTGAAGAACCGTATCATCACCCAAAATGACATTCTTTGGAGATATGACGTGATATGATTGGAAACAACTCCTAATGGGCGCCATGTGACTCGAGGCTCCCGAATCAACAATCCAATCGATCACACTACCATTGCATGACACGTCACTTGCCATCATTGCATACTTGTCCCCGTCATCACTACAAGAAGAGACGCTAGTCATAAATGCGTACTCATCACCTGCATTGTTGACCTTTGTATTGTTGGCACTTTCCTCTCTCTTGCGTTTGTAGCAAAATTTTGCCAAGTGGCCCTTCTTACCGCAATAGTAGCATACCTTGTCTGTAGAGCTCTCACTGGCACCGCTCTTGGATTGCTTCGCCATAAGCGCCGCGCTATCGCCACGAGTCTTGTTCTCTTTGCGCCGCGAGAGTTCATGCAACAACCGTGATGTCACATAATCAAGAGTGAGCTCGCTAATGGGCCTACTCTCCATAGCAACGATAAGATACTCGTACGACGGCGGCAAACTCTCGAGGAGCGTCATAACGATATCACCGTCGGTAATGTTGACGTCTGCGCCGTTGAGCTGATCCGCAAGAGCCTTGACTTTGTTGATGTGCGCCAACATGTCGTCGTTTTCTTCCATCTTGATGGTGAAAAACTTGCGCCTCAAAAACAAGATATTGACCAAGCTCTTTGCCTCATGAATATTGCAAAGCTTGGCCCATGCCTCGGCGGGAGTCTTGCACGACCGAATATGAGAAAGCTGGGAATCAGAAAGATTAAGAGCCAAAATCGCAAAGGCCTTTTTCTCTCGCCGAGTGTACGCAGTTCGTACCCTAGCCTCGGCGTCGGACGAAGGCGGTTCCTCACTACCCTCAACTATCTCCCACAATTCTTTTTCGGCCATGACCATTTCCATCTTGAATTTCCACAAGTGGAAGTTGACGCCATCGAACTTGTCTACAACCTTAGCACCTTCACCCTCAAATGTAGCCATATCCTTGATTGAAGGACGTATGCTCACAAAATTCAGCCCCTAGAAAGCTAAGAAAAATTGTTTTTGTGATTTTTTGACAATTTTGTGATTTGTGAAGCAAATTGCACACGTATGTGCTTCTAATGCCTCCAAACTAATTCCAAACACTAAATCAGCACCTTTGTGCTACACATCAACCTCACAACCGTCAATCGTGATGGTTCTTAGTGAATTTGCACAAGATCATAACACAACACCCTAACTAGGAGAATTGCGCACTCGTTGGCTCAAATCCACTCAAATCAGCACCCTTGTGCTTCACAACATGTAATGCACCCTATGGACACCCTTGTGCCTTCCAAGGTCTCTAAATCAATGCAAATTCAGCCCCTTCAAGTCCTAATTGCATTGAAATTCATCAAATCAGCCCCGTTGTGCATTCACTAACCCAAACTCTAATTTTGAGCACTCCAAGGGCATAACTCACATTCCAAACCCTTGTGCAAGAATTGCAATACCAAAATCAGATTGTAGACTCACCCCAAGAGCCTCAAAGCATAAAAGTGCCTTGCAACAACACAAGTGCACAAATTGAGCACAAATTGAGCCAATAAGCTCCAATAAGCTCCAATAAGCTCCAATAAGCTCCAATAAGCTCCAATCAGCTCCAATATACTCCAACAAGCACCAATAAGCTCCAAAGCTCCAATTCAGCCCTTGTAGACGTGTATAAACTCCAAAAGTGCTCCAAAGTGCTCCAAAAGCTCCAAATCAACAAATGATAGCTCCAAAGTGCGAATTCAGCCCTCCAACACGTAGATCAAAGGTAGGAAGATTGTAATACCTCCCAATGTCGAAATCAGCCCACCAAAGCTCGATTTCAGCCCTCCAAAGTTCCAAATCAGCGCTCCAATACTCCAAAATCAGCGCTCCAACGCACGACCTCCACACAATGAGCAATCTAATCTTTGACTCACGCAAAACACATGAGTGGGCCCATAACCTATTGAAGGTTAGATTAGAATGCCAAAGCCTCACACAAACACTTGGAATGCATAGGAAAGAGATAATCTTTACTCATGGGCTGCCCCTCTTAAGTAGCACACCCAAGGGAGTCCCCTTGGCAAACCATATGGGACATCAGCCCATACTCCACTCCTAGTACACTAGGATCAGCCCATATCACTTGGGAGACCCAATTCTCATTACTTCTAACTAGTACCACTTCTCTAGTTGCAAGTCTAGCTCATTCGCATCATCTACTCTAGCTAATGCGCATGGCTATGAGCAACTTCAGCCCACGCAATCATCCTACTTCAACAATGTGAACCTTGTATCTCTTTGGAAAGCCCCTGATTCAGCTTGCTAAATTCTATTGCGATTTCAGGGGAACTTGAACTCATGATGCGAGTCCGGCGTTATTACTAATGTTGCTACGGACCTACTACTATTTATATATCCATTGCATATGCTTAAGTTAGTCAGTGAATACATTAGGTGTTCACCTCTTCCTGGCCAACTTCATTACGAGGTTGCTTGTGCTATTAGATTTGGCCATTGATAGTGATCTCACTTTTTTTTTTATCCACTTTAGATTGTTGTCGGCTGTTGGCTGACATTCTTCTTCTGAGTTAGCTTTTGCAGCATTGTGTGAGCAGTTAGCTTAGCCGTTAGTATCAACCATTTAGTCATGCAGTTACTCTTGGCAATTTCAATCGTCAAATTGCTTGTATCTTAATATTATATTGGAATCCAATTTTATGTTGCTCAAATATTTATCTTCATATTGTGAATGGTCTATTGTGAATGGTGTATTGAATGTGTATTATATGTACTTATTTTTAGGCTCTGTTTTGAATGGATTCACTATTTCCGGTTTATCAGCTGCAAGCCGACTTAATTTTGGACTACACAATAGTCCTTAATTAGTTAAATATCAGTTGCTCTTGTTTGTTTCGAACATCATTGTTGCATACTTGTATTGTGTACAAAATTTCATGTATTAATATTGGAAGCTTTTAATGATTACCTTCTCGGTATCCCGGGTATGCAACTCCCATATTATCTAGAGAAAGCATCAACATTAAAACACCTTAGAGGATGGCTTTTGTAAAATTTATATTAAATTATATGTAAAAAATAAACAAAAAGTTACAAAGACCGTATTAAATAAAGAGACGTAGAAAATGTTGGATTCCAAATTTGTTAAAAAAAATTCTCTACAAAGTAAATAAGGAACTGAATCATTTATGCATAATTTTAAAAAATCCATACAAGAATCTACCTCTAATGAAAATTAAAAGTCATCTTGGGTAGGGCACTCATACATGTACTTAATAATCCATCTTCAACGCAAGGGTATTTATCATGGGACTATTTATCTAATAAATTGTAATTGTTTACTTAGACTTGAAAATTGAGAATTGGGAGCTGCTTGTTTTAGCAAGACAAACTTGTCGTGAATTTTGTAAAAGAACAAAAAAAATTCACAACAACACATAAGGCAAACTAGGAGGCCAATTGGAGATTTGCGACACTGGGTTTGCACTAAAGAGCCTTTCAAAGATTGATAGTGAAGTCAAATTAATCAAATGTCATATTTACCAATCAATGATACATTCAGTTAGCAAACCAATGGTACATTCACTATTACGTGGCAGCAGAGGTGGCATTTAAATGTGAAAAGGTAAGATCCAAATTTGCTAATTTTGTCGGACCATGTAGCAATGAAGGCTATAGCTACGGTCACTTTATTCACCAATGACCATCAGATATATCTTGAGTTTATAGTTTCAAATGGTTTTTTACCATATTTTGGTCGTTACTGTTGCTAGTCCCCCTTGTGACGAGCCTAGAGCTTGTCACAACTTGACCAAGTGCTAAGTCGTGGGCTCGATACAAGCCAGCAATGGCATATTTTTCTTTGCAAGTTCTAGATTCTTAGAGTGACATTAGCATCCCTCTGGTGATTGAGGAAATGCTCTTTCTTACAAGATTTTGGTCCACGCTTTTGCTAGGCCCTCATGACGAGCACAATGTTCATCACGACTAGACCACGTGACAAGACATAGCACTCATACTAGTGGGTCTCCCACCAATGCGCAATCTTGCAAATGACAATGGGAGTGCAAATAAACAAAAGATGCAATCCATTCAAAGCCTCAAAAGTCTACAAACCTCGACCTTAATCTTAAAGGTGTCCTAAATCTTTAAGTACCGCAACAAAAGGCATCCTATCACACATCATCCATAATTTCAAGCATACAACAATGATGAGTACGTTGAAATTGCAAGACATCTCGTCTGTACTTGGAATGAAAATACATGGATAGAGGAATATAATGTAGAGGGCCGACATGGCAAGAGAATCTATACAATAGGAAAGCTGATGTAGTTGTTCAATGCGGATGCAGACGGCAACGGCAATAAAACAAGAGGGATCTATGCACGACAACAAGATGGACACACACGTAGCAACAAGAGGAACACAACTACGGCAACATAAAGGACACAAGCACAGTAACATAAGAGACGCAAACACGGCCACATAAGGGATGCAAGAACATGGATGCAAGCACAACATGGACGCAAGTGCGGCAATATAAAGAACGCAACTACGGCAATATAAGAAAGCAGGAAAGACGCAAGCACGACAACACGAAAGACACAAGCACGACAACACGAAGGACACAAGCACGACAACACGAAGGACGCAAGCTCGACAACATGAAGGACGCAAGCACGACAGCACAAAGAACACAAGCACGACAACATAAAGGACGCAAGCACAACAACACGAAGGACGCAAGCACGACAACATTAAGGACGCAAGCACCACAGCACGAAGGACACAAGCACGACAACACGAAGGACGCAAGCACGACAACACGAAGGACGCAAGCACGACAACACGAAGGACGCAAGCACGACAACACGAAGGACGCAAGCACGACAACACGAAGGACGCAAGCACAACAGCGCGAAGGACGCAAGTATGACAGCAAAGACGCAAGCACCTCTAGAGGACCAAAGTTTTTCCTTGGTTTCAAGCATTTAGTTTAACTTTTTATTTGAGAACTTGTTATTTGTTCTTTGAAAAATGTGTATGATGAAATAAATTTTGCTCATATTGACTAAGTTAATGACATTTTCCATCAATATAAAACCGACTTCATCCTTCTATTTATGTTTTCTTTAACCTTTATAATGACCTCTAAATTTATTTGGGTTTTATAAATAGAAATATTCAATGGACACACTTTGGATAAAAAGAACTAAAAGTTCAAACTCATTGATTTATGAATGGTTAAATTTATGTTGACTTTTAAATTTTCAAATTTTATTATTCAAATCAATATTTCATTCAATATTAGCTTTGTCAAAATATAACTTCACCATAGTATATTTTTATGGACTTTGGGAGGGGTCTCTAAGTCTCTTTACAAAAAATTCCAATTAAATTTGTTTTCAATAAGAAATTTAACTTAAACAATGCATACGTAAATTAAGCTTATTTATTTAATAAGGCAAGCCTCCCAGTGGGGCTGTGAATCTTCAACATTCAGTAACCAGCATGAAAAAGAAAAAAATTAGTAAAAACATATTAAAAACAGTGAAAAAAATAGAATGACTAGAATTTAAAAAAATAGTAAAAAATCTGGTTACATGCCTTCACTAAACACGTTGAACAATCGGGGATCGGGAATCGATACATGCAGGGTTAATTCTTTTGCGTTTTGTGATCATTGCTGTGGTATAAACCCGACAAGCTCAAGAAAGTGATTTAGCTTCTCAAGAACGCCTTCAGTGTAAAGATTGGAGGTCCATCCTGCAAAACAAGTACAGAGTTTGAATTGCCAAAAGCCCTGGAGAGGTCAAATTTCAATGCGAGACCTAAAATCCATATTTCACATTGAACAAACAAGGTCAGACCGTTTGAAGTCCAACTTAATTAATCAAGACATGCTGAAAATGCATGTTCTCTGAAGATGACATGCTACATTTATCCACCCATGCTTCAGGCATCCAGCCAGCAATGCACATTACAAAATATACTTCCTCCGTATGGATGACATGCACATGAGATTAGATCGACCCCCTAGCCGAATCTCCAAGATTTGCAAGAAATTCATGAAAGCTTTGTAGAATTCTTCCAGTCCAAACCTCGTTGTGATGAAAGCTGAAATAAATTCTAATTCAGGATTCAAGACCTACCTTGCCAAGTTCTTGATGAAGTAGCTGCCTTACAACAGTAGTGTGTTGCAGCAATCTCTCCATTGATGTATAGCTTGGTAGATTGGCATGTGCTGCATCCAAGTAGACACCAACATGACACACATGAGATGTGCGACCCTAATATTCATTTGGCAAACGAGGAGAACCAAGACATACTAGTCATTTATGTTAATGACGCAAGTAACATAGGTAGGTCATGATTCAATATCTATCCAGGAATATCTAATCCTTTTGACGAAATCTTTTCATTGTCCTTCTGCAAGGCTTACGAAAAGGAATGCGATAACCCAAGATATAAAAGAGTAAAGAAAACGGATGAAGATCAAAAACCTTACAAAACTATAGTGCTACGCAGATTAACATGCAACACAAGAGGCAATTCTTCGCAACTGCCTTTGCCAAACTTTGACCAAACTGATGGGAAGCATACCTAGAACAGCACTGTTCAACGCATCTGCGACAGACTGGCGATAATCATTAGTTAGATAATGGAACAAAGGCGAATTCTCAGGCTCCTCGTATGCTAGCAATGCCATGCAATCCTGCAATCAGCTTAAAAAAACCGTACATACTTGGGTCAAGAATCTGAATTTCTATGATATCCCCCACATTGACAAGTTCTGCAGCCGATGCACTACAATTCATACTCACAACCACATGAAATTGACTGAACAGCTTCATTGAGGCCCGATGATCAACCAATTGGAGGTTTATGGTCGCCAAAATTGATATCGAGCATTTAATGCCTAAGAAATATTCAAACACATAAATTTTCATAATATAAAATATTACATCAGCATAGACACTATGTAAAAAATTGCATAAGACAACCCATTCGAAGATACGAAGTGCACAGTCACGATCAAAAGGAACAGACCTGAAGTTTCTCCCGATATCGATCCTGTTTGCCAAAAGGTCGGAGTTCACCCTGTGCAAACTCTAATGCACTAGCACTGCATTCAAAAACCCTTTCAAATACTCTCAGAAATTGTTTCAAGCCGCTCGCTGATCAAAACTGTACTACCACGAAGAAACATATTACACGCAAAGGCTGTTCGAATTTCTGAGTTATCAACCCGCTAAGCCTAACAAGCCCTTCTAAGAAAAACCTGATGGCAAGGATCTGTACTCCCAGGAAGACCAAGATAAATATATTCTAACAAAGACCAAGATAAATATACTCTAACAAAGACCAAGATAAATATTTGAACTACACTAATGCATGGTTTGAGTTCATACCAATCCTTGGCTCGAACAAGTTCGACGAAGTGTATAGTCAGAAGATCAAAATGTACATCCGGGTTGGAGGCCAGAAGATCCACAGCAAGCTGGTTAGCGAGCTCAATAGCTTTTAAAACGTTGCCTTCCAATACATGATTGTATATTGCTGCACCACGCCAAAAATCAACTTAATACATTTTCAGCACCATAGAGGACAAGACACTTATTGTGTACAGGGTAACACATGCGAGGGGAGGGGGACACCCAATGTCACATAGAGCAGATGGTATGTAAGGTTCAAGTGGTACTTCCTATTTGCCACGCAGTGGCAAATCTCTACTCCTGCAAAATATAGTGAAGCGTAGTATAGTAAAGGTATGCTCTCACTGGGCGTTAGGAATGGTGATAGTGAGGGTTTTAAAAATTATTTCAGATACACTTTTGGAACAGATTCACTTTGCTAAAAACACTCCTACGACCAAGTGCAAAAGTACCTCAAAAAGAGAAGGAATTGCTAAGAGATAAGAGCTAGTATGACCTCAGGTGCCCACCTTACGAACTCAGGGTGTACTGCCTGAGCCTACTCTACTCAATTATTAGCAGCTTGTTTACTAAGAAATTATTCACAAAGGCCAGATGGATCTCTTTGACGTAGACGATTAACACTAGGAGACGAAAAAGTGGATTCTATCACAGATCCAACGCACGTTCTGAATATAATGTTCATTGAAAATGAGTGAATTTCACGCAAAATCTCATTTCTTGAACGATACAATTTTTAAAATATGAGACCTCTCAAGAATAACAGAAATGTCGGGAGACTTTGTGAAAACAACATAACTGAGCTATATCTGGAGAAAGATGATTAATTGATTTCGACAATTTGAAATAGATGTGATTTCATCCAGAAAATTTGTATCTTTAATGACGTATCATCTGAAATCAAAATAAACAAGCATTCCGTAGCTAAACACACGCACAAAAGAAAGCAATTAGCACGGATACATACGTTTCCTCTTGTCGATATCAACGGAACAGTCAGCAGTGCGTTTCATGTCAGAGCAGCCAATGAATGTCTCTGCTGTCTCTTTAAAGCAGTTATGAACGAGGTACGACAAAACAATCTTGCGTACCTCGTTGTCGCTCACCTTCTGCCCAATCCCACATCACATCTTAGGAATTCTGAACCTTCTCCATTATCAGCATTAAGTAACGACTTCCAAAAATTAAACTTGAAACAAGGCATGATTTCCTATAACCTTAAGAAACAGATGGATCCCTTGCTAGTAGACTCCGAAATAGAAAGATATTATTGCCTCAAAATATAGAAATTTCCATAAATAGAATGAAACGTTCTGCACAATATTGTAATCAATTTACTATTGCAACCCAACAAGACCCAGATGTACGGAAAGCAAATGCATCGTTGCCTACTGTCATGCAATCTTCCAGCCGGGCGAATATCTTGCTATATCCGGAGACTTGTTGGCCCAAATCAGACTTTGGACTTCTGATTCGAGAAAGTAAAAGAAAAATGCAAAACCTCATCTAAAATGAGATTCCGTCCTACAGACTACTACATGGGTGATCCAAAAGAATTATCTTCAATAAGAACGTTCTCTCCGCAGCCAGTCTCTAATATCCGAAACCTGCTAATCCTGGTTTCCACCTACGCAGAAACAGGCAAAGAACGCCCAAAACTCTTACCACATTTTCACAAAGGCGAGGATCCACATCCATCCCTCTCGAGTTCTAGCGCTTCCACCGCCTCCGAAAACCAAAACGCTCAATAGCGCTGCCGGGGTTACACCTCCACCAGCTCCGAGAAGTCTCACCACAACTCTCTACCTCTAGTTCTTACTCCACTAAGATCAACGCTCACCACAATCTAATCAATTCTATCCAATACCGAAAACGCTACAATCACCCAAACCGCATAAACCCCACTCCACAGGAAATGCACAACGAAACACCACCATCGACAAGTCGGCTCTTTCAAACATCAGCATTGACCATCACAAGTCAATGAGACCCGAAACTTGGAAGAATTCTCCCCTGAACCCTAACTTTTTTGTACCGTAGTTAATAAAAACGTGAACCCAAAAAAAAACTGCCCAACGACCTCAACTTGAAATCAGAGCAAGGCAGCAGGGAGCAAACATGAACAGGCAACTGAACATTCCTCACGGGCCGCTTTCCATAACGGGCCAAGGCCAATTTGGAGCCCTGATATGAGTGAATCATTGCATATGATTGGTTTATTCCACGAAATCAATCCCAAGGTCTTTGCATGATGGAGTCAATCTCGTCTCTAAATCCCCGGTGGTCTTGAATGCAGGGCACTATTCATCCACCCCTCCTTTTTCTGAAATTTCCATTTTGAGCACCTTTAGTGCATTTTTTTGGCAAATTTTTTTGCAAGTTTGGGGCCTACAACGGGGTCGGCGGCGGGCCTCGCAAGACCCTTCCCGCCGACTTCCAGGGGGTCTTCCGGGTAGAGACTTGGGGGGGGGGTCTTCAAACCTACGGGCGCCACTCCAAGGAAAAAAATGCCGCCTTTGCAAACTTTGCCTTTTGTCGCACAAGCGTTGCAGCATTTGTCATTCAACAATTTCACAAATGTTGAAGAAGATTTTACAGATTGTGGAAGCTCATAGCATCGCCATTTGTAAATGTAAACACCCAAGTCAAGAATAAAACAATTTCTTCAAACAAAAAGATTGCTGCATATTTATGACACCCTATGAATCATAGCAAGATTTTTTTGTACAAACAAACTCTTGTGCTTGTAAATCAAAATCTTGCACCTACAATTGATGCAAATGCAGTGTGTATTCTGATTGTGAGTAGTGAAATTGTGCTGGTATATTCCAAAGCTTAACAATATGCCTAGAAGATCTGATACAATGTGCAAAGCGAAGCAAATGAGTGCGGAATCAAGCGCATGGCGTAACTCTAGATTCCAATCCAATGCTCCATTGTCAAGCCATGTTCTTTCACCTCCACTGGTCGATCTCACAGAGGATTTCAACAACACATTAGAAGATTGCATTGGCGAGTATGATGAGCAATTCGTTGATAGCCAAAAATTAGATTGTCGAGGTAGAGAATCGTCTTGTGAGGAATTTAGTGAAGATGATATTTTTGAGTATGATATTGTACATGAGAATCCCACATCTTTCAAGGAATTTTCATGGCCTCCGGAGGTCCTGCATGCTCCTCCAACAAAGCGTGCACGAAGAAACAAAGAACAACATCATCGTCTATTTCATGGAGATGTCTGGGCATCAATGTCCAGTGCAGGAGTTTGTGCGGTGAGAGACGAAGTCCCAAGCAATACGTTTTTATTATGTTACATCTACTATCATCACAAACTTGGCAAGTCATGTTTTTCCAATGTTTTTGATATGTTTTGTTTTTCAAAGTGTTGGTGTATGTTCTACGTATGTTTTTTTGTACGCATTTCATACGATTGCACTACTTGCTAACTCAACATATTTCATATATAAGTGCAACCACTACTAGAGAAATGGGGTTCCTAACCCGCACAAAATCAACAGAAATTTTGTTGGTTCTGTGCGGGTTAGAAACAGTTGATTCCGTAAAATCAACAGGAACTTGTTGGTTCCAAGAGAAAACTTGTTGGTTCTGTGCAGATGACTAAATGTTTGCTACGTTAAACCCATTCTCTGTTGGTTCCAAGAGATGTGTGTTGGTTTTGTCTTGGTTTTTACGCACTCTCTAGTAGTGAACATAAGCAAATGACATACAAAGGAATTATCAAAGGATTATGTTTTTGGACTTTTGAAGGTGGACATCAAAAGCGTTTGTAAGATGTATGTTTGCAACGTTTACATACATCGCATGGTGTCAATGCTTCTAAAATTGTGTTACATACCATATGTAAATTACATCCAAGATTTGTTCCACCTTAAATTGATATGTTTTTGATGTATGTTTCTTAAACACTACAAATTTGAGTGATTTTTTTCTTCTAGTTGATGTTATGCCCACTAAAATATTAAAGATTGAAGCAATGAATCCTTCCAATTCTATTGTTTGTGCAAAGTTGCAAGCTCAAAAAACAAAATTACTAGAATTGCAACAACTCACCAAAAACACATACAATGTATCCACAAGCTACCACATTGCTTGAACAAAGTATGTTTTTTGTTAAAAAGTTGTCGGAGATTCAAATATGAAGTTCAAACTCACAAAAATGTGAAAGGTGTTGACTTAATAAAAATGGATGTTGTCTTCACGGTGTAGAAGCTACAAACACAACTTGGAATGCAATTAATGCAATCTGGTTTTTTAGACATATAGCTCAAATTTGCATACTAAAGACATTCAGGATGTAGTTAACTTGTTTCTAAACAAACATAAAGCAATTTCGCAAAGTTTGGAGTTATTTTTTAGGAGATATGATTTTTCAAAGTTGCACTTCTTTTTCACTTAGCACTTGAAGTTCAAAAATTTGAACGTAAACTTATTAGTGGATACTGTACAAAAGCTCTAAATATTTATACCACTGTATTGACGTTCAACCTCTAAATTCATGACGGATATGCCCCTTGAAGTACTACTTCAAAGGGTTACTGCACAAAAAACTTCTATCTAATTTATTTTTATGGAAGCTCAAGAAGTTTGCTACCTACACTTTGTTGTTCATCACTATTATTTACATTTTCCCTAAAAACATATACGTTGTATTCTACTTCCCGCAAAGGCATTTTCAGACATTTAGGGTTAAAGAGCTAATAGGGATAGTGAAATAATTTTTTATGTAAACAATTATGAAAAAATCACATTAAATAGGTTTATCAAAAGTCAATACGAGGAAAATACCAAAAATATAATGAAGTTATCCTTAAAGTCCATTAAATTTTGAAAAAGATACCATGAATTTTTCTTTATTATACTCTTATTTCTTCACTCCAAATAATTAGATGGTGTGGAAGATCTTGGTGGTTTATCATTATTAGGTGTGCAACAGGTGTGTAAGAGCTTGGTGGTCTTCAAAAGTTTCTTAGCTCCTTTTTAGTGCTAAAAACTTTTAAAGACCACCAAGCTCTTACACACCTCTTATACGCCTAATAATGATAGACCACCAAAATCTTCCACACCTTTTAACTATTTAGAGTGAACAAATAAGAGTATAGTAAAGCAAAATTCTTTGCAGATTCATCAAACTCAAGGTGACTTTAAGGATATCTCTAATGTATTTTAAATTGTGAAGAATTTACAACGTTTGACCGGGTATTTGTAGAATGGATGCTGAAGAGTTGTTGTTGAAGCAGTAACTTATTGCTGGTTGGGCAATACCCATCACATTAGAGCTTTGTCTTCTCTCTGGTGCCGCTGGGAAATACCCATCACCATAGAAATTCCTCAATTGGAGTTGTATCTTTGTTTGCGGCTGGGCAATACCCATCACGGTAGAGCTTTCAAAATCGGAGTTATATCTCGATTTTTTCTTTTGTTGTGGTAGGGCAATCCCTATCACAGTTGAACTCTCGAAATTGGAGTTGTATCTTTGTTTGATCTTTATGGTGCGGTGACGCTTGTGGTCTCATCCCAGTCTTTTTTAGGGTTTTGTGTTACAATGGGCTTGCTTTCTCACTTGGGTTTGGAACACCAACACATTCTTCTCTAATTTGAGATTTAGTTGCAGAGTTGCAACAAAGTGTTGCAATTTCGTGACTCAAAGGCTATTGATTGAATTGGTGACGGCCGGAAAAGCGACGATTGTTCACGGCGGTTGTTTATGTAAAAGCTCCCAAGTGGCATTCACAAACAAAGGACTCCTGAGTGACAATGAAATCTTCAAATAATCTAGATTTTAGAAGGAATTTAAAGGCATTTTAGTGCTTATTAAGTTTTTTTAGCCCTTATTAATTAACATCCGGTTAGAAACACTTTTCAATCCTTAACCCATAGCTAAAATTGACATTTACCTACAAAGAAAATGCCAAGTGGACAATGTAAAATAACCATAGGGATGTTTCAAATGGTGTACAGTTAGGTACAACATGCTTACGAATTTTTATAGCAATTTGATTGTTGAAGCTGTCACTCTCATTTACTTGGTTATGAATGTATAGAGCTTAAAAAAACCTATTGTATTCTCAAGATTGTTGAATTTATCGCTCTCAATTGTGAGAAAACAATTTTTGAGGAGAGATTTGTAATGTGTTGGGTTTATCGCATGAGAGCTAGTTTTCAAAGACTTTGTAATTTGCTTGAGTTGTTGAGTTGCTATAGTGACTGAAAAATTGATTTGACTCGTTGTGCCATCGAAAGAATGAAACACTGATTTGGAAGTAGCACCGTCGCTAGCTACTCTTCCACTGGAGCTTCCAAATGCTCTAGAGAGTTTGAAGGTGCCTTTTGTTGAGCCACTCGCCTAAAGCCCTCTGAAAAAAGCATCAAAAGTAAACGATAGAACTAGTGTGACCGAGGTTAGAATGCCTCAGGAAGTTGCAAGAAAAGTTGAGAAGGTAAGATGAACGATGTCTTTTTTTCACATATTTTTTTCTTTCTAAGAGGATACTACTTTACAGATCACATTGTAAAGCCTCTTATAAATCATGAATTCCACTCCTTAAAAAATAAATACTCATAGAGTAACAGAACTCAGAGACAATTTTAGCTGATATTGTAAACACAATTTGAGTTCTTTTTCATTTTTGACTTTGAACAAGGATAATATTTTACATGCCATCTTGTCTAGGTACACAGGACCGCAGTCATAGAGGACCAAGAAGCCCAATTGGGCTATATGTTTTTTTAGTAGTTTTGAGTAGGTCATATTGGGTCTTTTTATTGTTCAAATTTATATGTTTTTTGTGGTGATATAAAATTTGGTCCCATCTAAATTATATGTTCTACAATATGATAATTTGAAATTGCTATTTTAATACTGTGAATCCTTTGAAAATGGATTTGGCATGTTGAGTTTGGCAAGTGTTGTAGGAATTGGAGCGCCAGGAGCGGTTGGCGCTCTCTATTACCTTGAGCGACAATCCAAAAATCAAGGTGAAATTGCTTAAGAAGCTGTAAGTTACAAATTTGTTAACCATCAAAGGTCCTTGGGGATAGTGAATACGTTGCCATATATTTGACATTTGCTGTAAGTAGAAAGTTCCAAATTGAGATTCCAATAGCTTTTAAGTCCATGTAGACATGAATTTTAACTTTGTTTTTGATATGAAACTCATAGGAAGTAAACACTAAGTGTACAATCATGATAGTTCTTCACTTTCAGAAAGCTCCAGAAGTATTTTTGAGTTGGTCCTATGTAGACTTTTTTTAGTTTAATTTAATTAATATTTTTTTACCAATACATACAATGATCCAATGATATTAAATTTGATCCCATTTGAATTATATTTTTGACAATATGATCGATTTATTTTAAAACCGTGAATCTTTGGTTCTAGAGGATTTAGAAAATATAAATCTCGGGGGGTGCACTCTACATTATGTTTGAGAATCACGTGCGTTCATGACCTCTTTTAAAAACCCCATGTATACAAGAGGTTATATGTATAAATACCTTTGTATACAAATGTATTTTTGTTTTAAATATATGTTTAGTGTAAGTATACGTGAATATTTTCAGTTCTAAATGTGTTTATTGTATGTATACGTAATATGGCAATGTTCAAATTAATACCCCTTTTGTGCACTTACGTATACTTGTACATGTTTAGTAAAGTGCACCCCTTGAGATATAAATATTGCCAATTGTAAGGCCAATTTCTAACATAAATCCTGCCTATTGTAATGTAGATAGTAGGTTTTCTAGAATACCTCTCAAAGTTGGTTTTCTACTAGTGCATGTGTTTAACCAAGATGAAGCCATGTTTTTATAGCAGTTTTGACTAGGTCCTATGTGGATTATCTTTTGTTCAAATTTCTTTCTTTTTTGTCCAAGATATGCAATATTCTTCACTGATTTGAGTGGTATAAAATTTCGTCTCATTTGAATTATTCATTTTTTACAATTTGATCGACTAAATTTTTCATAAAAATGTCAATGCTAATTCGTCCAAGAGTAATTCAATTGTCACAAAGACTATAAACTTGTAACATGAGTTGTTAATGGCTTATAGAAAAGGAGCAAGTACAAAAGGTGGCGACCATAGATGAAGAGCAACGCATGAAGAGCAACACATGACACTAGCTAGTAAGCTCATGGGATGAAGAGACAAACTGAAAACAATGAAATTCTTAGTGGTCGAGCTTCAAAGAATGATATGAAGACTAAAGGCAACTTCGATAGACAAAGAAAAAAACTTGATTTAACCCAACGAGAGCCTTGTAGAGAAGAAATCAAAATGTGTACAGACGAGGGAAGAGATTTGAAGGTTGCAGCCTAATCTCGTGGAGCAAAAAAAGAGTTACCATTTCCTCAATGAGAGGCTTGTAGTGGAAACAACGTCTAGTGAGCAACTACAAGAGGACATTTGCGCAATGAAGTTTACTATTGAGGAAAATGAGAAGGTGATCAACAGGCAAAATGGAAGGATTGAAAGAATAACAAGAATGTCTTGTAAAGCTGCAAGCTCAACAACAGAGATGTAGGCAATGCAAGCGTTACTAGGACCTACGACAACATCTACCTACGGCACTTACGGAGCTTCTACCGACAGCGCGGGGGACTAACAAGATTCATGACGTTGAGTTGCCTAGTAGGTTCAATCTTCTTCTTTCTTTGCTCTATTTATTAACTTAGGAATTATAAGGTTAAAACTTCATTTGTTTTTGTTCTTAAAGTGGATTCTTTGGCAATATATATTTTTTTATCTGCTATGTTTCCATAGTTAAATTTTTGATTGTGAAATTTGGAAAAAAATTTAAGACCAGGACTAGTTGTTGTTGAAGCAACTGTTTCCAACTTTTCATAATTTGAACGATAAATGCATTCATTACATTGTACTAGCAATAAAATGATGGTCAACGAAAATAAGCCATAAATAAAGATGGCTAGTAAAAATATAGGAACGTTCAAAATTCATGGAATGTTTCAATGATGCGTATTGGTATGATTAGAATGTTGGTAGTTTATTGTGTTAAACCTACATTTGCTCTTATTTTTCTCTTTTCAAAGAATTTGATTCTAAATCTTCTTAGAATCTAAAAATTGATGTCTTTGATGTAGATATGTTTGGAGCGTGGTGCCATCTCTAATAGCATTATGGACAACTCTACTTAGAATCGAATAACGTATAATAAGTTTCATCCATACAATCACCTCAAGCTTTTAGAATTTGTAGTCTGCTCACTTTTCATGTTGACTAGCTAAATATATCCAATTATTTTTTATTAAAAATAATTTGTGAGTTCCCAATTCCTGGAAGCTAAACTACCAATGAAACTAGTATATTTGAAAAAATCAGAAACTTTTTGTGAATTTTGTTCAATCCAAGGCTAGAATGTTAATTTATATAGTAGAGCTTTATTTTACACGATGTCCTCTACCACAAATGCTTAAAACTTTACTCTTAACCTACATATCCTTTTGAAATTGTATGATAGTACCTTGTTAGTTTGAAGAATTCTTTCTATACACTTAGACGATATTAGGATGAGTAATGAGGATTTCTTGTCAATAAACCAGGTAGTAAACACAAGTTCTTTGGCAACAGGCTGCGATTACAATTTTGGTGGGGCTTCTCACTGTCAACACGTGGTATTTTACGTACAATTCTTCTAAAAGCTATGTAGGCAATCTTTTCAAGTCTCTAGGATTTTAAGTTTTGAAGAGCACCTCTAAACTTATGAACAACATTTTCTCTATAAATATATATGCATCAATAGCCAAAATGAATTTGATAGAGATTTTTTTTGGTTGGGGACAAAATTATGAGAAAGAGCTTTATGAGGGTACATTTGGAAATGTTTGTGATGTAGATTCACGCTCATGGCCTTCATGCATGATTAACAACACCAAGAAGGAAGTATTGAGGAAAGAACTTCTAGGTGTGTTTACTAGTTGGTTGGCAATGAAGGATTCAATTCTTCGTTTTAGTCTAATCTATTTATCTTTGTTACTTTTTTGTGTTACCTGTGTGATATAGCTATTTTGGATTTATCTACTTTGAAATAGCTCAATCTTGATTGATTCCAAACCTCAAAATCTAATCATATTATTAAAATGAGAACTTTTTTTGCTGTGGCTGAATAAAATTGATAGATTTTCTTCTAATCTTTTTATTTATCTTTATAAGAATTTTGAACTTTTTATCCCTGTATACTTTATTATAACTGGTGCTTTCCAATGTTATGTCCCACAGAGTGAAGAAGGAGTGATCTAGATTCAATATCAATTGAGGTTGGAATGCAGAGCTCGTCATTGAGAGTGATACTAGCCATTGCACATTTTACATTACTGTTAAAAGTGATACTAACTACCATCTCTATATTGCTTATAAACATCATCATAGAAAGTGGATTAGTCGTGCTATTGAGATAATGAGGTGTAACAATCAAGCATTTCCACCAATTGAAGATCATGATCACGACAGCTTGGAAATTATAAGGTTCAAACCTAACTTCACTATTTTTTTTAGAATTCGGAATTGAAATACATTTGGAGATAGGCACAGGGTTGTCACTTTGGACGTCTTTGGAGCAAATCGCGACTGGTTTGACGTCCGGACGTCCAGACGTCGCGTCCGACCGGCCGGACGCCAGTGTCCGCTGGGTAAACTGTGATTTACTTTATCCGCTGCCGTTTTTACCCTACGGACAGCTTAGCGGACGGCTTAGCGGACAGCGTAGCGGACGGCCTGGCGCCCGTCCGTCCGGATGGCTCGACGGACGGAGTTTGATGGCGAACGGGAGAGCGGACGGCCTGGCGGACGGCGGGACGGACGACCGGGCGGGCGGATGGCACGAGGAAAACTAGAGGACGGCCAGGCCGGTTTAGGGGTTCTCAAGGACTAAACCTTGGACACTTCAGGCCGTTCTAGGGTGATGGTAATGGTGGAAAATATAAATTAAAATCTCATTAAGTCACTGGAGCCTCATTGTAATAAAAATATAGCGACCTTGTTTAGGGTTTTAGCCACTCTCGTTCCAACAACATAAAACATAAAAATAGTGTCATATATTATATTTCGCAAGTAAACAAACATTCAATAAAGGGAACGTCAACAAAATATTGCCATCTATTCATGTACGTCATACATATCACTACAGAAATATATACTTATAAAATCTATCTCCTGTCCAAACAACTACAATTACTGAATACTAGAATATCTTATAAAAAAAACTCTACGAAAATACATAAATGCTATTGAGTTTTCAATCTGCCCTATAATCAGAATCTCCTTTCACCTCTGCTCTGCTACTGTCCTCTGGATCATACGACTCGTCGTCACTGTGAAAGTAATACTCGTTATCCTTTCTCTCCTTCTTTACTGGTTGGATACTCTTCATTTTCCATGTGGATCCACTTGTGTCAAGGGGTGTTTTAACTCGTCCTGGCTTTGGCGGAGAAGCAGCAAATGGTTGCATGAGACTTTTTAGTTTCGCGTTGCCGTTTCCTGTTGCGCCATATTTATCTCCACTCGATGATATATGTTTCGGGCCCACAAGTGTCTCCTTCACCGTTATCTTCTGCATTGGGCGTTGATTGTGCCTTGGGGGCACACCTGATGGCTTCTTTATTATAGCTACTGATAAAGGCAAATTTTCGTCGCTTTCCGAATCTGCATCCGATTCTCTCACATGTTTATTCACTACTTTGGAAAGGGATACCAATCCCGTTGAAGATGCAAGTGGAACTCGGGGTGTTGGTGTTTTAGAATTATCAAGTAAGGCTCTAGATGCAAGGGCTGTCCTCTGCATTTGGTCCTCAAGACGAGGTCCACGAGGAGAACCTCACTCTCCAAACTTCAACGGACTGTTACTGATTGGACCAAAATCTTCCTCTATGCCTTTCCATTTGGAGTGGCCATTGTTCACCATTGTGGCCTTTTGCCTAGGAGAAAGCTCCAACTCAGAATCTTTGGGGTCCTTCGAAACACCCTCATGCACGGTGTCAATCCTTGTACTACCATCTTCACCACGTTTGTCCCCCTCTTCTTCACTCAACGCCGGAATTGAATTGTCCTCTTCTCTGACATTCACACCGGTATCGTCGGCACTTGATGCTTGCACGTGATTGCCCTCCTCTCCATCCTCAGCAAACTCGTATACATCGTCGCTTGATCGACCAGATCTTACTAGAGAGGAATCAGGCCTTTGTGGAGAGAGTTGATCACTCCAATCGTCAAGAGGCACATCAGCCCAGCGATCATTGTCTGATGCATGATTACCCACCCAATCGCCTTCATCATCTCCATCCAATTCTTCTGAAGCGGAATCCGAATCCTCTGATGATACATTTTCGTTGTACCACTTCTTCTCATCCTTTCTGTTAGCCTTTGCAAGGAGCTTTGAATTTGTGTACACGTACACTAAATCTTCAGCCCTCTTTTGTTGGAGGCGATTCCGAGACCTGTTGTGCATGAAAGAATATCTACTCCAATTGCGTTCGCATGATGACGATGACACAGTTTGTGCTAGGATTCTCCATGCTATTGGTGCAATGAGCTTTCCGCATGCCCCTTCAAAATCCCACCATGCATGAGGCGAACACTTATGTTGTTTCGGATCCAACATATTGTGGAATGGCGGTTCCTTGTGACGGAATGCCAAAAACTCTAGCACCACATCCGGATATGTTTCTAGAGAACATAATTTCCCAAGCACACGCTTGCATGCTGTGATGGCATCTAAGTCGTCTGCCAAGTCCTTATCGTGTAGCAAATACGGATTCAAAAGTGCACCCGCATCGTGTAAATCCGTTCTGACCAATGCCCATCGGTCGCGGAAGTGCTTCTCCACATCAATGCTTTCTCCACCGTCCAATGGAAAGAACTCATCCTTCACCCTTTCAATGTGTTTCTCCACATTGTGAAAGATGTGTCAAATTTTGCCCATACCAGGTTCCCCACTGTCAAAATCCCGCAGTGCATACATCAACGGTGCAACCACCTCCTGAAAGTTAGTGCATCTTTGCCAAAAGTGATCATCCAGTATATACCTTCTCACATCTCGAGAGATAGTGCGCGCTTTGATTCCCCCCCCGCTTGTCTCGGAGTGTGACGACATAGGACGTCCACTGTTCGTCCACAACTGACTGCTCTAAGGCCTGTCTGACCTCGAGTAATCGATCCACCATCATGAAATTTGATCCAAATCTAGTTTTCCCTGCCAATACTAGGCTGAACTTCTTCTCGTGCTTTCGAAATACTGCAAGTGGCATGTGTCTCTTCTTTATAAACGTCACGATCGTCCGGGCCTTCTTCAACACCTGAGTTATCCAGTTTGCCTTCGCGATGTCCCCCAATAATAGGTTCATTGCGTGAACAACACATCCTTGGAAGTATATGTGGTCATATTTGTTCGTCACGAGATCCGCTGCTGCCTTCATGACAGATGCGTTGTCCGTTGCAATTTGCACCACGTTCTGCGATCCAACGCCTTCAATGAACTTCTCTATGATGGTCGTTTGGTACGTTGTTGTCTTCGAATGTCCCAAAGTGTCTACCGATCCAAGACAGTGTTCTCCTACCGCAGACACTATCATGCAATTGAATAATGGTTGGTTTGTGCACGAGCTCCATCCATCAAATGTCAACGTGGCTCCAAACTTGCGAATGCTATCTGCCATTTTACCTTCCAAGACCACCCCTAGCTCATTCTTGGCCTGCATCAAGAGTTTCTTCCGTAAGTCATTGTAAGAGGGTGGTGTGTATGGTCCCCGAAAAGCAGAAGTCTTCCGTACGGCCTCTTTGAAAGTTGAATTCCGTGCTATCGCAAAAGGGATATTCGCCTCATAAAAGAACCTTGCCCATATCTTGTCTAACTCCCTTCGTTTGTCTTCCTGAAAACCCTCTGGTATTCCTGCTTGTCGCAATGGACGGACGGCGCTGCCAGCTGCACTGTCACGTTCCGTGGATGGTGGTCTGCTCGCGGTAGTTTCGTTTGTATTAGAACCTGACCTCTGATTTGGAATCTCTTGTGGTCCATCGCGTGACTCTCGATCCAGCGATTGCGGTGTGCAAAGCTCCATCATGTCCATATTTCCCGCTCTCGAAGTGCGACGTTCATCGGATAGATCTGGATTTGGACGCTTAGGAGGATCTCCTTTGCAATTAACAAAGAGCCCTTTAATCTGCGGTGTGAGTCTCTTGCATATACCGACGCCAGTGTCACGGTTTCTTGATGCGTTCCGGTATCCAAGGTGACTCAACATCCTCGCCGCCTTCCTTGCAAATAGTGCTGCACATAGTAAGCACTTCACTTTTTCGGGGGTTATATCCACATACCAATCTTCCCAATCGCTTGGCATCTTGAAAGGTTCAAGCGGGTTTAGGTTCTGCTACCCAATAGTTTTAAGTGACGGCGTGCACTACCTCGTGATCGCGCGACGAAAAAATGTATCATGTATGTAAAATACAGTAGTTGTCAAATTCCGAACGGAATTTGACAACCGCGCATTCAAACTCAGTAATGGTCAAGCAAGGAATACCAAAAGGTTGCCCACATCCCTTGACAACTGGTGAGTTCGAATGAACTCACCAAAAGAAAACCTTCATGCTTTATAGTACCATATGCCGAACTAGCCGTTGGACAGCCTGGCCCCTCACAAGCGGACTGCACTGGTCCGTTATGCCGTCCGCTGTGCCGTCTGATTTGCCGTCCGATCGATTTGGGCTGGATCGGACGCACTGGAGGGGACGGTCCGGATCGGCCGGGATGCATCGGACGTGTTCGACCGGACGCGCTGGATCGGACGGGCTGGATCGGACGGGGTCCATCGGGCGGACTAGATCGGAAGGCAGAATCCGACGGCAGAATCGGATGCGATGCATCGGATGCACCAAAACAGCGGACGCCTTAGGGTTTCGGTTTAGGGTTTAGGATCGGCCGCCGCCGCCCCATCGGACGACGATGATCGGACGGGCAGCACGCTCCGGACGACAGATCGGACGGCAGGCCCGGTTCGGAGGGGCGGACGGGCTGGTTCGGGCAGGGGGACGCGGACGGCCCCATTTCCTCTCACTTCTCACTCCTAAATCAGGTTGCTGGCAATTCCCTTTGTGGACTTCCTGGCCTTATTTACTACAAGGGTGAGAGGTCATATGCTTATTGTGACCAATCACCGGTTGGTCACAATAAGCATCTAACACACTTTATTCATATCTTCGCGATATTTTCACACGGACGGGTCACTCGCATTATCGCGGTTTTCTTACACAGACGGTTCTTACACATTTTCGCGGGGTTTTTACGCAAACGGTTGATTCACATTATCGCGGGATTACCTCACGGTTTAGGGTACACGATCGATTCACCTCGTCGCGGCATTTCGTCTCGGTAATTGCACACAATTCATTCACACATCGCTAAGCATTGGCCGATGATCAACGTGAGGGTCACGTTCCGAATGCGAATGCTGGGCCTAGGAGGATCAAGCCTAAGGGGGCCCTGCATGCGATCGATTACGCCGTATTGGACGACCCAACTATTCTAGCCGCACCACGATGGGAAGAAGTTAAGGACGAATATTGGTCTGCCGCGGATTGCAGAGTATATGTCAAACTGTCCCACATTGGTAAACTGTGGCCGAGGGAACAATTACCATTGATGGCAAAAACCTTTACTACCAAACCAAACTTGTGCAAAGATGATCATTTCCTTCACCGAGCGGAAGAGGTATGGAGGGCATTGTTTGGAGCTCGTTCGAAGTCAAAGGGAACGTTCAACTACAACATACTGGCAATAGTCTATGCGGAATTAAGGTTGGAGCACAAGGTGGATTGGAGTACATACCCTGCAACTAGATCGACTCCAACTCAGTTGGCAGACGAGCAGCGAGATATTCCTGATTTGTATGATCCAGCATCAACAAGCACAAAAGAGATGTTGGTCTCTTTAAAGAAAACGGGCACGTCGACTACAAGCAGCTCAGGTCGAGTCACTCGAGTGGAAGTCAAACCAAAGACCGCTAAATTACCAGTACTGCCTATGGCCGCTTTGGACAATTTGGATGCAAGTGTGGAAACCGAAGTCAATGCTGAACGGGAGGAAATAGAAGTCAAAGTTGAATGGGACTTAGAAGACAAAGTCGAAGATATTGCAACTTCTCCGTCTCAATCGGTACCGTGCAAGACGGGTGAGGAACTGTTGCCGCATAACCCATCCACGCTAATTCAGGCAACTACGGAATCAAAGGGGAAACAAAAGTTGAGGTCCGATACAATTACCACGGAGGGCCGCTAAGAAAAGTATAACTTTGGAACGGACTGGGCGGTTCAGGTGGGAAAGGGCGGTCCAAGCAATCCAAGTTCCTCGACTCCGAGCGAGAAACGCGCATGTCCGGATGACACGGATACACTAATTCGTTATCCAAATGGACGTTGGGGAAATTGCGGGACTTGTGAGGCAAAGAGAATGCCTATTGAGGATCTAATGATTTCGTACGGGCAGTTGGCGGAGAAAGTTCCCAAGGTGGGTGAAATTGCAGAAGCAGAGCAGTGGGAACTGTCCAACGAGTTCCCCGACTTGGAAAGTGATCTAGGTTCATTGAAACTTCTTTCGAAGAACGTGTACGTGAACTTGGTAAAAGCCATGGACGTAACAACTTTCCTTCGTACAATTGCACCACAGCTCGCTAGAGATGTCCAATCAATTGAGAAAAAATTGGGCCGTTGGGGGCCAGTCATCGAAAAGGCGAAGCGTGTTGATGAGCTCACGAAGAGACTAAAAGAAACAACGGAATGTGCAAGGGGATTTGAGCGCTTGGCGAGAGAAACCATAAAGCAACTGCAGTCGACCATCATAAAGAACCATTTGAAGACCCTACATCTCCTGATGATGAATTGGCAGTTGATAGAAGAGGTAGAGAAGCTGCGAGAAGAAACTACAAAGAAAGAAGCATTACCTCAAGAATTTTGGGTCCCTTCGGAGCAGCTCGCTATTTCGTTGAATGCCAACACTTCGAACGCAGCAGTACTTGAAGAAACTCTTGCCCCATCGGACCAGTTGTCTCTTCCATTGGATGCGCAGGTTTTGGACGGAGTAGTACTTGAAGAAACTCTTTCCCTATCAGACCAATTGTCTCTTCCATTTGATGCCCATACTTCAGACGAAACAGTGGTTAAAGATACTGTACCTCCATCGGAGCAGTTGCCCCTTCGTCTGGATGCCAAACCTCCGACGGTGACCTCCACAATGAACAGGATCCTTCGAATTCGCTAGAGCGGCCAGGTGTAGCGGCGGTATTCGTGGCGGTTGATAGGATGCAGGAAGAACCCTAGAGAAGGCCACCAACCGAAGCCGGGGAAGCCAGTAACCGTGAGATCGAGACGTTGAGACAACAATTGCATCAAGAAGAGATTGACAGGGATATAGCCAGGTGTGAATTACTCGTGAGCAAAGCCTGCCTTGGTTGAGTTATGTCCACTAATTAAAGGCTGTCGATGAATTGGTCGCGCGTGAGTTGTATTTGATGTTCCAGTACGAGGAGAAAAAAAGTGGGAATCTCTCTTCTATGCTAGGAAGTTTGAGGAGGGTGCAAGAATTATTTGATCGACAAGTCGTGCTGCTTGGAGCGCGTACAATGACTACGTTAACCATGTGGGGTGATGTTGACGTGATGATGACACGGGCACATGGGATTTGTTGTTCTCTGGAAACAAGCAACATGGACTGGGCTTCGGCGATCAAAGAAGGGTAGATGCCATATAACGTGTTTTCCTCGCATTTGTTGGAGAAGGAGCAGAAGGTGGTTCATACATGTAATCCAGCTCCCGACTTTTTGAAAGAGACATGTTGCTTGTGTCAGTATGGGTTTGGTCCAGAAGGAGCGATCCAATTGGGACAATGTCAGCATACCTTTCATATTAAGTGCGTTGCGGAACATTGCTTACGACGCTCTTGATGTACCCAGTGCAATTCTCCTATACATGTCAGATTCTATGAAATGATGGGCCTTCGCGCCTTTATGCCATCTGGTCATGAATACAACCAGTGGAACCTTCCTCTGGACCAAAAACCGAAGAAGTTTCTAAATTACAAAAACTAGGGTCAACCATTGGTATGGGATGTTAACTTCGACTGCCATGACTTGTACCATTTGCACGCAGAAGGGTCTGAGGTAGAAGATTTTATGGACAAGGACGAAATTTTCTGGATGACCCGAGATTACGAGATCGAAGTGCGAGCACGTGCAATTGTGAACGAGGCGGACCGGGAGGTGTTTTGCCGCAACTTTGGGGGACATTGGAGCGTACATCACAAAAAGTTCTTCCGATTCCCAAAGAATGAAGTTAAAAAGAGAGATGATAACACGTGGTACGAGGCATCCGGTCCCGTCTTAGGAGAACAACACGGAACGTATGACCGTACGTTGATTGGCAGAGCTCTGGTCCTTTCAAAGTTGGAGGAGGCGGCTAGGCTTCGTGCCGCAACGACCGAGGACATGTTCATTGATGAGGAGAATTCCTATGCGGATGTTGCAGGTGCATTTGATAGGAGGATCAATGACGTCATCGAAATGTGGCGACGTCATATGTTGACATCAAACTGGTCAACGACATTTGGAGAAACCAAGCAAACTGTAACTCTTGTTGTCTGTCGTGTGGAGAAGTACATGGAGGTTTTTAAGGCAAGAGAGGTGGATATGGATCATTCTCGCAAGGGGAAACGAAAGGCCGACGAGGATGACAATTGGGAACCATCTCAAGACAACGTTGAAAAGAAGCTTGCGATAGATTCAGAGGTTGAGGCAGGCGGTACAATCACTCATGGCAGTCAGCGTAGACGTACTCGTTCGATGAATATTGATATTGCATGACTGTTTTTAAGCCATTTGGCTACTATATGAATATATATAACTCTATCAGTATTCACGTTTCCATTCTTGTTGGCTTCCATGTAGAATACTTTTTCCACACTCGGTTTTCTTTCACTTCTCTATTTATACTTTTTGCAAAACTCATAATAATAGAGAATTCGCATGACATTTTTTTAATTTGAAGGACTCCCACAAATGCAATTTATTTTTTATCGTGTTATAATTTTAAAAAAGAAACTGGGACAGCAGTGTAGGCATTTAGAGGTTTACCTAGTCAAAGTAGCTGATCAGAAGACATAATGAAGGAAGGACTCTTCCTCTAAGCAAATTTTTTTTTTCACTGCCGCCGTCCGAAACCTGCTGTCCGCTTCTCGCCGTCCGCTTCTCGCCATCCGCTAATCGCCGTCCGGTCCGGGGCCCCGAAATGCCGTCCGCTTCACGGTGTCCGATCCGCCGTCCGATGCATCCGTCCGATTCGTCCGTTCGGACCGCCCACAGTCAGATCCTATGAAGTTGTTCAACTCAACAACTTCCCAGATTGGAATAAATGCCATGAGGAATCCAATGATTGTGATTAAGTGAGCCAAAGAGTCCTATTAACCTCCAAATGTTCTCACCCTTTTCAGATTTGGCCGTTTTTCAAAGATGTATTATAAAATGCAACTAAGAGGGATATTTTCAACTCGATGAATGAATAAAAGTTGTACATCATGAATGTTAGATTCTATCCATACGGTTGGATTTGCAATTGCTATCACCAATTTTTGTGTATTAATTTTCAAACTTCAAAGTTAGAGCTCTTTTGGAATATGATTACGAATAAGATATTGGCAATCTAATAACGAAATCTTTTGTGATGGGTTGAAATGTAATGCTTTAAGTGTAGTGATTTTTGGAGATTTTTTGGTTACTTAATTTTAGTACTTCACTTTCTCAAGAGCACTTTTAGACTAAAATCTTTGAAATTTTGGGTGGAACACTACAACATGACATGAGGCATAAAAATTTCACAAATCATCCCCTCTCTAATCGGATCACACATGCACAAAGCTAACTTCCCATAAAAGTTTAAGTAAAAGATCCACACTGCAAAAAGTGCATGCTGGATGAAAAATCGGAGTTCAAATCCGTACATCATGCAAAATATGCATGATTGGGCCGTTAGGGGTTAACCCTTTGAGGACAACGCAACATATTGGTATGGTGAAATCGATCACAGGATTTGCATATTTGAAATATCACATTGGGTGATTTATAATTTTGCATTCCTAGTCATTAGCAGTATGAAGGTATAATAAAAGTTTCAACATGATTGGAAGATATTTTGAATATTTACAAATTTTATTATGTAAACACGACAAAATTTCAAAATAAATATACTTTTGTCAAATTTAATATCAAGTTTTTTATTTAACGTAGATAAAAGTTACATTTACATGTAGTAAAGGTATGAAAGCAAAAGATATAAAAGAGTCCTATGATTCGAGCATTATTAGAAAGCCCTTTGTATTTAGGACACTCCAATTTCAAATTTCTCAACGTTGGAAAAACTTCAATAGATTTTCTACTTTCCAATCCCAACGGTCAAAAGATGTATCATAACTTAACTTAAACATCTAACGAAAACTCCAACTACATAAAAGCTAAAACGCTAGATTTTAAGGACGTTGGACCAAAAATCAAGCATAATATGGTTGATTGGGCACTTAGGTTACACATATGAATTTTAGATTCAATCCATACTTTAAGATCAACGGTTACGAATACCAATTAAGTTGTATGAATATAAAATGACTTGGGATTCAAAAAGAAGTGAATTTCAATGGTTGAGATCATATATGAATAGTGACTAAGTGAAGTCATTTTAACAAATGTTGCCAAACAACAATATAACATGCATGACTTATTGTTAGAAGTCCCAAAATGTAAAACCACCATCCTTTTACACAATAATCAATAACATGGCACCAAGATCATTCCATTTTGAAACTATTTCATTTTTGCTGATAACAAATTTCAGAGTATATTACGGGCTCCATTGTTCAAAGAAGGTGATTCATACATTCGCACATGCGTACACAATATATTTATATTATGTTCATATAAATTTATGTATACATAAAAATACATGTGCATATATACGTACATATATATATTGGTACAAGTATGTGTGTGAATGAATGGAGGTAAGTTTGTGTGTGTGTATATATATATATATATATATATATATAGATGGATTTGTCGACCATTTATAGATGTACATATTAATATAAACCCTAGACATGCATGCACATACGCATACAATAAGATTTATTTATATGTATGTAAATATAAAGGTACATACATGTGCATTCAATATGTTCAACTGTAATTTAATTTCATATATACTATTCATATGAACATGCATACAATAGGTTCAAATCTAATTTAATTTCAAGTTTTCCCCTCTAACTAGGTTTGTAAAATATAAATTGTTACATATATTGTGTGATAATTTGTTTATGAAAATTGACGTGGTCTTTCCCTCTTAAATTATGATTGTGAATCCATTGAATGAAGTCATTCTAGTAGGTTCGAAGTAATGTATGCATAAAAAAATTGCTAATTAACTCTTATGGAATTCAAATTGGAACGCAATGCTTCATTATATTGCCTTTATATTTGAATAATTTGCCTATTTATTCAATTGGAAAGTAATTACAAGTCAAGTCATGAAATTGACCAAAAGTGAGAGGGAGAATGAACAAAGGAAGAAAGGGAGAAGGGTAAGGTGAGGGGGGCAGAGTTAGTTAACAATGGAGAGGTAAGAGACATCATGAAAGAGGTGGTCCGGACTGCTCTCCTAGAAGTGAAGCACTACAAGAACTCAATGCGAAGGACAATAAATGTTGGAACATTCTTTGACCGTACTCAAAATAGTCCTCGAAGTCCGCGAGGATTCTTGAATTGCGTGTAGACCCAAGGAGTTGGGCTGGAGGAGGAGGAAGGGAGAGCAATGAAACACCAAAACTCAATACTAACTTTGGAGAAACCCCCTGGGCTGCTGGCGCACGCCGTCCGATGCCTGCCGTCCGCACTGCCGTCCGATCCTGCGTCCTCTCTGCCGTCCGATGAGGCGTCCGCTCTGTCGTTCGATCCGAGGGTTTTGTCCGATGGATCCTGTCCGTCCAATCAGCGCGCTCGCCTTCAATCCATTTCATTCGATTCGTCCAATCTCGTCGTCTAAAACCGCCGTCCGAGGTGCTTGTACAGATGACCCTTAACCCTTTGGCGCTCGCCTTCATATTCTAAATATTGGATGGTTGCTGATGCGTACATCCATCACATACGGCGACTTCGTACAATAATTAAAATTTGTGATTGTCCATGGTCCATTAAAATATGAATTCCTTCAAATATTTAACCTTCATAATTTAAAAAAGGTCATTTTCTATTAGAAAATACATAACACTTTAGGACTAATTGGATACATACAAATTCGTGCGTGTGTAAACTTTAATTAAAAAAATAAACCAATCCGAAAGGTAAAATTTATATAAAAGTGTATATTGATTGTTGTCAAAGGCATCATTAAACCAACATTAACCCCGAAGTGCCCAATCAACCATATTATGCTTGTTTTTTGATCAAACGCCCCAAAAATCAAGTGTTTTAACTTTATTGTAGTTGGTGTTATCATTAGATGTTTAAGTTAAGTTATGATACATCTTTTGACCGTTGGGATTGGAGAATAGACTTCATTTGAAGATATTTCACCGTCGTGAAATTTGAATTTCGAGTGTTCAAAATGCAAAGGGATTACTAAAGATGCTTCTATCATAGGTCTCTTTTAATTTCTTCACTTTCAGTCTTTTACTCCTTGGAAATATAACTTTTATGTACCTTAAATATAATTTTTGATATTAAATTTAACAAAACTATATTTATTTTGAATTTTTCCCTTGTTTACAAAATAAAATTTGTAAATATTCAAAATATTTTCGAATCATGTTGAAAATTTTGCCATACCTTCATATTGTTAATGACTGTTTATGAAAAATTATAAATCATACAATGTGATATTTCAAGTATGCAAATTATAGTGCTTCGACTTTTACAAAAGAGGTGAGGACCTTTACTAGGCGTTAAGATAGATAGAAGTAGTTTGATCGATCACAGGATTTCTCCGCCAATGCCTAACGTTTACAATTTCCTTGATAACAAATAAGATCCTATTTTGTGATTTTGTCCATAGAATATTATTCATCCAATCGCACATGTGTACACAATATATTTATATCGTGGATATGTAAATCTATATAAACATAGAAATACACGAGCATAAATATATACATATACACATATGTATGTATGGATATATGTATGTATGTATATGTAAATATGTGGGTGGATATTTGTATGTACATATACATGGAAGCACTTACGAATATACATGCACTACAAACATGTCTTCCACGATATTGCACCATCATGAAAATGGCATGCCACATGTGTTTTATATTACCAATTGGCATATATTATTATTCCAAGCTTACTAGAGATGATAATATGCCTTGCACGACGTTCTTCCATCATGTATACTTGCATACACATGCACACACATATACGATAACTTATGGAATTCGAAGTGGAATTCATATTTTGAATATTTCGCTTATTTATTCAATTGGTAAGTAATTACAAGTCAAGTCATGAAATTGACCAAAAGTGGGAGGGAGAATGAACAAAGGAAGAAAGGGAAAAGGGCAACGTTGGGGGGGGCGAAGTAAGCTAAAAATAGAGAGGTAAGAGCCATCATGAAAGAGGTGGGACGGAACGCTCTCCTAGAAGTGAAGCACTACAAGAATTCAATGCGAAGCACAATAAATGTTGGAACATACTTTGACCGTACTCAAAATAGTCCTCGAAGTCCGCGAGGATTCTTGAAGTGCGTGTAGACCCAAGGAGTTGGGCATGAGGAGGAGGAGGGAGAGAAACACCAAAACTCAATACTTTGGAGAAACCCCCTGGGCTGTTGGCGCAGGCCGTCCGATGCCTGTCGTCCGCACTGCCGTCTGATCCTGCGTCCTCTCTGCCGTCCGATGAGGCGTCCGCTCTGCCGTCCGATGGATTGGCGTCGTGCGAGCGCGCCTGCCCGTCCGATCAATCCGTCGGGCCGGCGTGGTCCGTCCGATATGGGGACCCGGCACGGGCCGTCGGATTTGGCCACGCGATCGTGCGCCCCTGCCCGTCCGATTCAAGGGTCGAATCGTACGCGCGGACAGCGGCCGTCGGATGAGAATGTCCGCACGCACACCGTCCGATGGATCTGGTACGGTCCTATCTAGGCCGTCGGATCGGGCTGGCGTCCGCTGTATGCTTCGTCCGCCCTAGGCGGACAGTATAAATGGCGGACGGCTTTCTTCGTCTGCTCAGAGAGGCGGTGAGCATGGTGAACGTCTGCGTGCACCTGCATCGACTCTGTCACGTGTTTTTGAGATACTGCGTCACGCTGTACGCACGTTTGACTTTATTCTAGGACGTCTGCACCACGTTGCGCTTCTACCTTCCACGCGGTTTCTTGGCGTTGCTTTGACTTTCCACGATGTTCCAGCGAAGCAGCAGTAGTAGGAGATCTTCACAAGGGACTCCTCAAGTTATCAACTGGGATCAAGTCGTTGATTTTAATTGTGTTGCGGAGCCGGGATGGGACACGGATTCGGCGAGAACGTGGAGTTTAATAATATGCAAAGAGTACGTGAAGATGACGCATTTAGCCAAGATTTGGCCACGAGCTCAAATGCTAGTGTCTGGCCCTCGTTGGGAAGGCCCAACTACGACGTGCCTAAGCAACCATTTCCGACAACGGTATTGGGAGGTGCACGATTTCGTTGGGTTGCCTAACTCCAAACCAACCATCATGAAATATGGCCTAATGTCAATGGTTTGGGCTGAGATTGTATTGCACAAGGATGTGGATTGGAGTACGATGAATGGAAAAAACGTTGAACGTTTGAATCGTTCACAAAACTTTATTGCCACCAATTAGACTAGACTGAGTGATTGTCTGCCGCAATGGTCTAATCGTACAGCGCATGCGACAAACGTTATTGTTCCTGATGACGACACCTCGCGATGGGAAGTACGTCTACGCAATACATATCGGCTACGCGACGTTGAGAACTTTCCCGTGACGTTCGGAACAACTCTTCAGCATGACTATGAAAATCATCATGGAACTTCAGATCCAGTAGGCAGGGGATATCAAAGGGGACCTAGCCATGGCTACGATGATAATGCATACGCGGTACACAATGATGAACGGGTTCCATATCTGGACAGATACAGTACTCCACGAGCATATTCTCCCGAGAGGACCCACAACGATTTTGGACATCATAGGTTTCAAAGCCATACTCCTATTTATTCTGGCCCTCGCGAAAGCTCAAGAAGCGGTGCACCCGTGAGTTTTGGTAGGGATATGTATAGTGCTGCAGACGGCCCCCCTGACGGATATGCTACTGGGCCATCGAGTCAGTACCATCGAGATGATGAGTACGAAAGAGATCTTCAAAAAGCAATAAGACGGAGCGAACAAGAAGAGAATGAAAGGCGGCTGATAGAGCAACGTTTTTATGAGCAACAATGGGACGCGTAACGTGGAACATTTTGAGGACATCGGCGATATTAGACGGATTTTACAGGACTGTCCATGCTCAAGTGGAAGTTGAAACCTAGCCTAGACCGTAGAATCCAATGTCTTCAATTTTGCTTTGTACAGACCAAGACATGTCCTTAGTTTGAATTTTGTTTGGATGCTACAAACTTTGGATGTATTCTAGGCTGCTAGCGCTAATGCTCTAGGCTTATAAAGTATGTATGGCTCATTGTGTGAACATTATTGGCATAAATATTTATATATATAAATATATAATCTAATCGCGAAGAGTGAACTGGTCATGCGCACATAACCAACCGTTATTTCCATTAACAAGAGATCGAGTTCATGACTTACAAAAACATGTACAAGTCTGAGCAGGGTGTATACAATAGAGTTCGCATGGAAAACAAGGAACATCGCAGCATTACATGAGTCCCTCAAAGAGGACAACACATCCATGCATCATACCCATCCAACCTTGGAATGTGGTGGCTCCCTGACTGCCTACACTGTCCATGGTCCATGATGAATCCCTGAATCACTAACTACCCGCGGTGTCCAAGGTCCATGGTGAATCTATCTCTTGACAAGCATACAATGTTCAAGAATGCAAATTCCAAGCATGCAATACATGTACAAGTCTGAGCTGGGTGTAAACAATAGAGTTCGCAGGGAAAACATGGAACATCGCAGCAATACATGAGTCCCTCAAAGAGGACAACACATCCATGCATCATACCCATCCAACCTTGGAATGTGGTGGCTCCCTGACTGCCTATAGTGTCCATGGTGCATGATGAATCCCTGAATCACTAACTGCCCGCGGTGTCCAAGGTCCATGGTGAATCCATCTCTTAATAAGCATACTATTTTCAAGAATGCAAATTCCAAGCATGCAATACATGTACAAGTTTGAGCAGGGTGTATACAATAGAGTTCGCATGGAAAACAAGGAACATCGCAGCATTACATGAGTCCCCCAAAGAGGACAACACATCCATGCATCATACCCATCCAACCTTGGAATGTGGTGGCTCCCTGACTGCCCACGGTGTCCATGGTCCATCCTGAATCCCTCAATCACTAACTTCCCGCGGTGTCCAAAGTCCATGGTGAATCCATCTCTTAACAAGCATACAATGTTCAAGAATGCAAATTCCAAGCATGCAATACATGTACAAGTCTGAGCAGGGTGTATACAATAGAGTTGGCATGGAAAACAAGGAACATCGCAGCATTACATGAGTCCCGCAAAGAGGACAACACATCCATGCATCATACCCATCCAACCTTGGAAAGTGGTGGCTCCCTGACTGCCCACGGTGTCCATGGTCCATCCTGAATCCCTCAATCACTAACTTCCCGCGGTGTCCAAGGTCCATGGTGAATCCATCTCTTAACAAGCATACAATGTTCAAGAATGCAAATTCCAAGCATGCAATACATGTACAAGTCTGAGCAGGGTGTATACAATAGAGTTGGCATGGAAAACAAGGAACATCGCAGCATTACATGAGTCCCTCAAAGAGGACAACACATCCATGCATCATACCCATCCAACCTTGGAAAGTGGTGGCTCCCTGACTGCCCACGGTGTCCATGGTCCATCCTGAATCCCTCAATCACTAACTTCCCGCGGTGTCCAAGGTCCATGGTGAGTCCATCTCTTAACAAGCATACAATGTTCAAGAATGCAAATTCCAAGCATGCAATACATATACAAGTTTGAGCAGGGTGTATACAATATAGTTCGCATGGAAAACATGGAACATCGCAGCATTACATGAGTCCCTCAAAGAGGACAACACATCCATGCATCATACCCATCCAACCTTGGAATGTGGTGGCTCCCAGACTGCCCACGGTGTCCATGGTCCATGGTGAATCCCTCAATCTCTAACTTCCCGCGGTGTCCAAGGTCCATGGTGAATCCATCTCTTAACAAGCATACAATGTTCAAGAATGCAAATTCCAAGCATGCAATACATATACAAGTTTGAGCAGGGTGTATACAATATAGTTCTCATGGAAAACAAGGAACATCGCAGCATTACATGAGTCCCTCAAAGAGGACAACACATCCATGCATCATACCCATCCAACCTTGGAAAGTGGTGGCTCAATGACTGCCCACGGTGTCCATGGTCCATGGTGAATCCCTCAATCACTAACTTCCCGCGGTGTCCAAGGTCCATGGTGAATCCATCTCTTAACAAGCATACAATGTTCAAGAATGCAAATTCCAAGCATGCAATACATGTACAAGTCTGAGCAGGGTGTATACAATAGAGTTCGCATGGAAAACAAGGAACATCGCAGCATTACATGAGTCCCCCAAAGAGGACAACACATCCATGCATCATACCCATCCAACCTTGGAAAGTGGTGGCTCCCTGACTGCCCACGGTGTCCATGGTCCATACTGAATCCCTCAATCACTAACTTCCCGCGGTGTCCAAGGTCCATGGTGAATCTATCTCTTAACAAGCATACAATGTTCAAGAATGCAAATTCCAAGCATGCAATACATGTACAAGTCTGAGCAGGGTGTATACAATTGAGTTGGCATGGAAAACAAGGAACATCGCAGCATTACATGAGTCCCTCAAAGAGGACAACACATCCATGCATCATACCCATCCAACCTTGGAAAGTGGTGGCTCCCTGACTGCCCACGGTGTCCATGGTCCATACTGAATCCCTCAATCACTAACTTCCCGCGGTGTCCAAGGTCCATGGTGAATCCATCTCTTAACAAGCATACAATGTTCAAGAATGCAAATTCCAAGCATGCAATACATGTACAAGTCTGAGCAGGGTGTATACAATAGAGTTCGCATGGAAAACAAGGAACATCGCAGCATTACATGAGTCCCCCAAAGAGGACAACACATCCATGCATCATACCCATCCAACCTTGGAATGTGGTGGCTCCCTGACTGCCCACGGTGTCCATGGTCCATCCTGAATCCCTCAATCACTAACTTCCCGCGGTGTCCAAAGTCCATGGTGAATCCATCTCTTAACAAGCATACAATGTTCAAGAATGCAAATTCCAAGCATGCAATACATGTACAAGTCTGAGCAGGGTGTATACAATAGAGTTGGCATGGAAAACAAGGAACATCGCAGCATTACATGAGTCCCGCAAAGAGGACAACACATCCATGCATCATACCCATCCAACCTTGGAAAGTGGTGGCTCCCTGACTGCCCACGGTGTCCATGGTCCATCCTGAATCCCTCAATCACTAACTTCCCGCGGTGTCCAAGGTCCATGGTGAATCCATCTCTTAACAAGCATACAATGTTCAAGAATGCAAATTCCAAGCATGCAATACATGTACAAGTCTGAGCAGGGTGTATACAATAGAGTTGGCATGGAAAACAAGGAACATCGCAGCATTACATGAGTCCCTCAAAGAGGACAACACATCCATGCATCATACCCATCCAACCTTGGAAAGTGGTGGCTCCCTGACTGCCCACGGTGTCCATGGTCCATCCTGAATCCCTCAATCACTAACTTCCCGCGGTGTCCAAGGTCCATGGTGAATCCATCTCTTAACAAGCATACAATGTTCAAGAATGCAAATTCCAAGCATGCAATACATATACAAGTTTGAGCAGGGTGTATACAATATAGTTCGCATGGAAAACATGGAACATCGCAGCATTACATGAGTCCCTCAAAGAGGACAACACATCCATGCATCATACCCATCCAACCTTGGAATGTGGTGGCTCCCAGACTGCCCACGGTGTCCATGGTCCATGGTGAATCCCTCAATCTCTAACTTCCCGCGGTGTCCAAGGTCCATGGTGAATCCATCTCTTAACAAGCATACAATGTTCAAGAATGCAAATTCCAAGCATGCAATACATATACAAGTTTGAGCAGGGTGTATACAATATAGTTCTCATGGAAAACAAGGAACATCGCAGCATTACATGAGTCCCTCAAAGAGGACAACACATCCATGCATCATACCCATCCAACCTTGGAAAGTGGTGGCTCAATGACTGCCCACGGTGTCCATGGTCCATGGTGAATCCCTCAATCACTAACTTCCCGCGGTGTCCAAGGTCCATGGTGAATCCATCTCTTAACAAGCATACAATGTTCAAGAATGCAAATTCCAAGCATGCAATACATGTACAAGTCTGAGCAGGGTGTATACAATAGAGTTCGCATGGAAAACAAGGAACATCGCAGCATTACATGAGTCCCCCAAAGAGGACAACACATCCATGCATCATACCCATCCAACCTTGGAAAGTGGTGGCTCCCTGACTGCCCACGGTGTCCATGGTCCATACTGAATCCCTCAATCACTAACTTCCCGCGGTGTCCAAGGTCCATGGTGAATCTATCTCTTAACAAGCATACAATGTTCAAGAATGCAAATTCCAAGCATGCAATACATGTACAAGTCTGAGCAGGGTGTATACAATTGAGTTGGCATGGAAAACAAGGAACATCGCAGCATTACATGAGTCCCTCAAAGAGGACAACACATCCATGCATCATACCCATCCAACCTTGGAATGTGGTGGCTCCCTGACTGCCTACAGTGTCCATAGTGCATGATGAATCCCTGAATCACTAACTGCCCGCGGTGTCCAAGGCCCATGGTGAATCTATCTCTTAACAAGCATACAATGTTCAAGAATGCAAATTCCAAGCATGCAATACATGTACAAGTCTGAGCAGGGTGTATACAATTGAGTAGGCATGGAAAACAAGGAACATCGCAGCATTACATGAGTCCCTCAAAGAGGACAACACATCCATGCATCATACCCATCCAACCTTGGAATGTGGTGGCTCCCTGACTGCCTACAGTGTCCATAGTGCATGATGAATCCCTGAATCACTAACTGCCCGCGGTGTCCAAGGCCCATGGTGAATCTATCTCTTTACAAGCATACAATGTTCAAGAATGCAAATTCCAAGCATGCAATACATGTACAAGTCTGAGCAGGGTGTATACAATAGAGTTCGCATGGAAAAAAAGGAACATCGCAGCATTACATGAGTCCCTCAAAGAGGACAACACATCCATGCATCATACCCATCCAACCTTGGAAAGTGGTGGCTCCCTGACTGCCCACGGTGTCCATGGTCCATGGAGGATCCCTCAATCACTAACTTCCCGCGGTGTCCAAGGTCCATGGTGAATCCATCTCTTAACAAGCATACAATGTTCAAGAATGCAAATTCCAAGCATGCAATACATGTACAAGTCTGAGCAGGGTGTATACAATAGAGTTCGCATGGAAAACAAGGAACATCGCAGCATTACATGAGTCCCTCAAAGAGGACAACACATCCATGCATCATACCCATCCAACCTTGGCAAGTGGTGGCTCCCTGACTGCCCACGGTGTCCATGGTCCATGGAGGATCCCTCAATCACTAACTTCCCGCGGTGTCCAAGGTCCATGGTGAATCCATCTCTTAACAAGCATACAATGTTCAAGAATGCAAATTCCAAGCATGCAATACATGTACAAGTCTGAACAGGGTGTATACAATAGAGTTCGCATGGAAAACAAGGAACATCGCAGCATTACATGAGTCCCCCAAAGAGGACAACACATCCATGCATCATACCCATCCAACCTTGGAATGTGGTGGCTCCCTGACTGCCTACAGTGTCCATGGTCCATGGTGAATCCCTCAATCACTCACTGCCCGCGGTGTCCTAGGCCCATGGTGAATCTATCTCTTAACAAGCATACAATGTTCAAGAATGCAAATTCCAAGCATGCAATACATATACAAGTTTGAGCAGGGTGTATACAATATAGTTCGCATGGAAAACAAGGATCATCGCAGCATTACATGAGTCCCTCAAAGAGGACAACACATCCATGAATCATACCCATCCAACCTTAGAAAGTGGTGGCTCCCTGACTGCCCACGGTGTCCATGGTCCATGGTGAATCCCTCAATCACAAACTTCCCGCGGTGTCCAAGGTCCATGGTGAATCCATCTCTTAACAAGCATACAATGTTCAAGAATGCAAATTCCAAGCATGCAATACATGTACAAGTCTGAGCAGGGTGTATACAATAGAGTTGGCATGGAAAACAAGGAACATCGCAGCATTACATGAGTCCCTCAAAGAGGACAACACATCCATGCATCATACCCATCCAACCTTGGAAAGTGGTGGCTCCCTGACTGCCCACGGTGTCCATGGTCCATGGAGGATCCCTCAATCACTAACTTCCCGCGGTGTCCAAGGTCCATGGTGAATCCATCTCTTAACAAGCATACAATGTTCAAGAATGCAAATTCCAAGCATGCAATACATGTACAAGTCTGAGCAGGGTGTATACAATAGAGTTCGCATGGAAAACAAGGAACATCGCAGCATTACATGAGTCCCTCAAAGAGGACAACACATCCATGCATCATACCCATCCAACCTTGGCAAGTGGTGGCTCCCTGACTGCCCACGGTGTCCATGGTCCATGGAGGATCCCTCAATCACTAACTTCCCGCGGTGTCCAAGGTCCATGGTGAATCCATCTCTTAACAAGCATACAATGTTCAAGAATGCAAATTCCAAGCATGCAATACATGTACAAGTCTGAACAGGGTGTATACAATAGAGTTCGCATGGAAAACAAGGAACATCGCAGCATTACATGAGTCCCCCAAAGAGGACAACACATCCATGCATCATACCCATCCAACCTTGGAATGTGGTGGCTCCCTGACTGCCTACAGTGTCCATGGTCCATGGTGAATCCCTCAATCACTCACTGCCCGCGGTGTCCTAGGCCCATGGTGAATCTATCTCTTAACAAGCATACAATGTTCAAGAATGCAAATTCCAAGCATGCAATACATATACAAGTTTGAGCAGGGTGTATACAATATAGTTCGCATGGAAAACAAGGATCATCGCAGCATTACATGAGTCCCTCAAAGAGGACAACACATCCATGAATCATACCCATCCAACCTTAGAAAGTGGTGGCTCCCTGACTGCCCACGGTGTCCATGGTCCATGGTGAATCCCTCAATCACAAACTTCCCGCGGTGTCCAAGGTCCATGGTGAATCCATCTCTTAACAAGCATACAATGTTCAAGAATGCAAATTCCAAGCATGCAATACATGTACAAGTCTGAGCAGGGTGTATACAATAGAGTTGGCATGGAAAACAAGGAACATCGCAGCATTACATGAGTCCCTCAAAGAGGACAACACATCCATGCATCATACCCATCCAACCTTGGAAAGTGGTGGCTCCCTGACTGCCCACGGTGTCCATGGTCCATGGAGGATCCCTCAATCACTAACTTCCCGCGGTGTCCAAGGTCCATGGTGAATCCATCTCTTAACAAGCATACAATGTTCAAGAATGCAAATTCCAAGCATGCAATACATGTACAAGTCTGAGCAGGGTGTATACAATTGAGTTGGCATGGAAAACAAGGAACATCGCAGCATTACATGAGTCCCTCAAAGAGGACAACACATCCATGCATCATACCCATCCAACCTTGGAAAGTGGTGGCTCCCTGACTGCCCACGGTGTCCATGGTCCATACTGAATCCCTCAATCACTAACTTCCCGCGGTGTCCAAGGTCCATGGTGAATCCATCTCTTAACAAGCATACAATGTTCAAGAATGCAAATTCCAAGCATGCAATACATGTACAAGTCTGAGCAGGGTGTATACAATAGAGTTCGCATGGAAAACAAGGAACATCGCAGCATTACATGAGTCCCCCAAAGAGGACAACACATCCATGCATCATACCCATCCAACCTTGGAATGTGGTGGCTCCCTGACTGCCCACGGTGTCCATGGTCCATCCTGAATCCCTCAATCACTAACTTCCCGCGGTGTCCAAAGTCCATGGTGAATCCATCTCTTAACAAGCATACAATGTTCAAGAATGCAAATTCCAAGCATGCAATACATGTACAAGTCTGAGCAGGGTGTATACAATAGAGTTGGCATGGAAAACAAGGAACATCGCAGCATTACATGAGTCCCTCAAAGAGGACAACACATCCATGCATCATACCCATCCAACCTTGGAAAGTGGTGGCTCCCTGACTGCCCACGGTGTCCATGGTCCATGGAGGATCCCTCAATCACAAACTTCCCGCGGTGTCCAAGGTCCATGGTGAATCCATCTCTTAACAAGCATACAATGTTCAAGAATGCAAATTCCAAGCATGCAATACATGTACAAGTCTGAGCAGGGTGTATACAATAGAGTTCGCATGGAAAACAAGGAACATCGCAGCATTACATGAGTCCCTCAAAGAGGACAACACATCCATGCATCATACCCATCCAACCTTGGCAAGTGGTGGCTCCCTGACTGCCCACGGTGTCCATGGTCCATGGAGGATCCCTCAATCACTAACTTCCCGCGGTGTCCAAGGTCCATGGTGAATCCATCTCTTAACAAGCATACAATGTTCAAGAATGCAAATTCCAAGCATGCAATACATGTACAAGTCTGAACAGGGTGTATACAATAGAGTTCGCATGGAAAACAAGGAACATCGCAGCATTACATGAGTCCCCCAAAGAGGACAACACATCCATGCATCATACCCATCCAACCTTGGAATGTGGTGGCTCCCTGACTGCCTACAGTGTCCATGGTCCATGGTGAATCCCTCAATCACTCACTGCCCGCGGTGTCCTAGGCCCATGGTGAATCTATCTCTTAACAAGCATACAATGTTCAAGAATGCAAATTCCAAGCATGCAATACATATACAAGTTTGAGCAGGGTGTATACAATATAGTTCGCATGGAAAACAAGGATCATCGCAGCATTACATGAGTCCCTCAAAGAGGACAACACATCCATGAATCATACCCATCCAACCTTAGAAAGTGGTGGCTCCCTGACTGCCCACGGTGTCCATGGTCCATGGTGAATCCCTCAATCACAAACTTCCCGCGGTGTCCAAGGTCCATGGTGAATCCATCTCTTAACAAGCATACAATGTTCAAGAATGCAAATTCCAAGCATGCAATACATGTACAAGTCTGAGCAGGGTGTATACAATAGAGTTGGCATGGAAAACAAGGAACATCGCAGCATTACATGAGTCCCTCAAAGAGGACAACACATCCATGCATCATACCCATCCAACCTTGGAAAGTGGTGGCTCCCTGACTGCCCACGGTGTCCATGGTCCATGAAGGATCCCTCAATCACTAACTTCCCGCGGTGTCCAAGGTCCATGGTGAATCCATCTCTTAACAAGCATACAATGTTCAAGAATGCAAATTCCAAGCATGCAATACATGTACAAGTCTGAGCAGGGTGTATACAATTGAGTTGGCATGGAAAACAAGGAACATCGCAGCATTACATGAGTCCCTCAAAGAGGACAACACATCCATGCATCATACCCATCCAACCTTGGAAAGTGGTGGCTCCCTGACTGCCCACGGTGTCCATGGTCCATACTGAATCCCTCAATCACTAACTTCCCGCGGTGTCCAAGGTCCATGGTGAATCCATCTCTTAACAAGCATACAATGTTCAAGAATGCAAATTCCAAGCATGCAATACATGTACAAGTCTGAGCAGGGTGTATACAATAGAGTTCGCATGGAAAACAAGGAACATCGCAGCATTACATGAGTCCCCCAAAGAGGACAACACATCCATGCATCATACCCATCCAACCTTGGAATGTGGTGGCTCCCTGACTGCCCACGGTGTCCATGGTCCATCCTGAATCCCTCAATCACTAACTTCCCGCGGTGTCCAAAGTCCATGGTGAATCCATCTCTTAACAAGCATACAATGTTCAAGAATGCAAATTCCAAGCATGCAATACATGTACAAGTCTGAGCAGGGTGTATACAATAGAGTTGGCATGGAAAACAAGGAACATCGCAGCATTACATGAGTCCCGCAAAGAGGACAACACATCCATGCATCATACCCATCCAACCTTGGAAAGTGGTGGCTCCCTGACTGCCCACGGTGTCCATGGTCCATCCTGAATCCCTCAATCACTAACTTCCCGCGGTGTCCAAGGTCCATGGTGAATCCATCTCTTAACAAGCATACAATGTTCAAGAATGCAAATTCCAAGCATGCAATACATGTACAAGTCTGAGCAGGGTGTATACAATAGAGTTGGCATGGAAAACAAGGAACATCGCAGCATTACATGAGTCCCTCAAAGAGGACAACACATCCATGCATCATACCCATCCAACCTTGGAAAGTGGTGGCTCCCTGACTGCCCACGGTGTCCATGGTCCATGGAGGATCCCTCAATCACTAACTTCCCGCGGTGTCCAAGGTCCATGGTGAATCCATCTCTTAACAAGCATACAATGTTCAAGAATGCAAATTCCAAGCATGCAATACATATACAAGTTTGAGCAGGGTGTATACAATATAGTTCGCATGGAAAACATGGAACATCGCAGCATTACATGAGTCCCTCAAAGAGGACAACACATCCATGCATCATACCCATCCAACCTTGGAAAGTGGTGGCTCCCTGACTGCCCACGGTGTCCATGGTCCATCCTGAATCCCTCAATCACTAACTTCCCGCGGTGTCCAAGGTCCATGGTGAATCCATCTCTTAACAAGCATACAATGTTCAAGAATGCAAATTCCAAGCATGCAATACATATACAAGTTTGAGCAGGGTGTATACAATATAGTTCGCATGGAAAACATGGAACATCGCAGCATTACATGAGTCCCTCAAAGAGGACAACACATCCATGCATCATACCCATCCAACCTTGGAATGTGGTGGCTCCCAGACTGCCCACGGTGTCCATGGTCCATGGTGAATCCCTCAATCTCTAACTTCCCGCGGTGTCCAAGGTCCATGGTGAATCCATCTCTTAACAAGCATACAATGTTCAAGAATGCAAATTCCAAGCATGCAATACATATACAAGTTTGAGCAGGGTGTATACAATATAGTTCTCATGGAAAACAAGGAACATCGCAGCATTACATGAGTCCCTCAAAGAGGACAACACATCCATGCATCATACCCATCCAACCTTGGAAAGTGGTGGCTCAATGACTGCCCACGGTGTCCATGGTCCATGGTGAATCCCTCAATCACTAACTTCCCGCGGTGTCCAAGGTCCATGGTGAATCCATCTCTTAACAAGCATACAATGTTCAAGAATGCAAATTCCAAGCATGCAATACATGTACAAGTCTGAGCAGGGTGTATACAATAGAGTTCGCATGGAAAACAAGGAACATCGCAGCATTACATGAGTCCCCCAAAGAGGACAACACATCCATGCATCATACCCATCCAACCTTGGAAAGTGGTGGCTCCCTGACTGCCCACGGTGTCCATGGTCCATACTGAATCCCTCAATCACTAACTTCCCGCGGTGTCCAAGGTCCATGGTGAATCTATCTCTTAACAAGCATACAATGTTCAAGAATGCAAATTCCAAGCATGCAATACATGTACAAGTCTGAGCAGGGTGTATACAATTGAGTTGGCATGGAAAACAAGGAACATCGCAGCATTACATGAGTCCCTCAAAGAGGACAACACATCCATGCATCATACCCATCCAACCTTGGAATGTGGTGGCTCCCTGACTGCCTACAGTGTCCATAGTGCATGATGAATCCCTGAATCACTAACTGCCCGCGGTGTCCAAGGCCCATGGTGAATCTATCTCTTAACAAGCATACAATGTTCAAGAATGCAAATTCCAAGCATGCAATACATGTACAAGTCTGAGCAGGGTGTATACAATTGAGTAGGCATGGAAAACAAGGAACATCGCAGCATTACATGAGTCCCTCAAAGAGGACAACACATCCATGCATCATACCCATCCAACCTTGGAATGTGGTGGCTCCCTGACTGCCTACAGTGTCCATAGTGCATGATGAATCCCTGAATCACTAACTGCCCGCGGTGTCCAAGGCCCATGGTGAATCTATCTCTTTACAAGCATACAATGTTCAAGAATGCAAATTCCAAGCATGCAATACATGTACAAGTCTGAGCAGGGTGTATACAATTGAGTTGGCATGGAAAACAAGGAACATCGCAGCATTACATGAGTCCCTCAAAGAGGACAACACATCCATGCATCATACCCATCCAACCTTGGAAAGTGGTGGCTCCCTGACTGCCCACGGTGTCCATGGTCCATACTGAATCCCTCAATCACTAACTTCCCGCGGTGTCCAAGGTCCATGGTGAATCCATCTCTTAACAAGCATACAATGTTCAAGAATGCAAATTCCAAGCATGCAATACATGTACAAGTCTGAGCAGGGTGTATACAATAGAGTTCGCATGGAAAACAAGGAACATCGCAGCATTACATGAGTCCCTCAAAGAGGACAACACATCCATGCATCATACCCATCCAACCTTGGAAAGTGGTGGCTCCCTGACTGCCCGCGGTGTCCATGGTCCATACTGAATCCCTCAATCACTAACTTCCCGCGGTGTCCAAGGTCCATGGTGAATCCATCTCTTAACAAGCATACAATGTTCAAGAATGCAAATTCCAAGCATGCAATACATATACAAGTTTGAGCAGGGTGTATACAATATAGTTCGCATGGAAAACAAGGAACATCGCAGCATTACATGAGTCCCTCAAAGAGGACAACACATCCATGCATCATACCCATCCAACCTTGGAAAGTGGTGGCTCAATGACTGCCCACGGTGTCCATGGTCCATGGTGAATCCCTCAATCACTAACTTCCCGCGGTGTCCAAGGTCCATGGTGAATCCATCTCTTAACAAGCATACAATGTTCAAGAATGCAAATTCCAAGCATGCAATACATGTACAAGACTGAGCAGGGTGTATACAATAAAGTTCGCATGGAAAACATGGAACATCGCAGCATTACATGAGTCCCTCAAAGAGGACAACACATCTATGCATCATACCCATCCAACCTTGGAAAGTGGTGGCTCCCTGACTGCCCACGGTGTCCATGGTCCATGGTGAATCCCTCAATCACTAACTTCCCGCGGTGTCCAAGGTCCATGGTGAATCTATCTCTTAACAAGCATACAATGTTCAAGAATGCAAATTCCAAGCATGCAATAGATGTACATGTCTGAGCTGGGTGTATACAATAGAGTTCGCATAGAAAAAATTGAACATCGCAGCATTACATGAGTCCCGCAAAGAGGACAACACATCCATGCATCAAACCCATCCAACCTTGGAATGAGGTGGCTCCCTGACTGCCTACAGTGTCCATGGTGCATGATGAATCCCTGAATCACTAACTGCCCGCGGTGTCCAAGGTCCATGGTGAATCCATCTCTAATGAAGCATACAATTTTCAAGAATGCAAATTCCAAGCATGCAATACATGTACAAATCTGAGCAGGGTGTATACAATAGAGTTCGCATGGAAAACATGGAACATCGCAGCATTACATGAGTCCCTCAAAGAGGACAACACATCCATGCATCATACCCATCCAACCTTGGAATGTGGTGGCTTCCTGACTGCCTACAGTGTCCATGGTGCATGATGAATCCCTGAATCACTAACTGCCCGCGGTGTCCAAGGTCCATGGTGAATCTATCTCTTAACAAGCATACAATGTTCAAGAATGCAAATTCCAAGCATGCAATACATATACAAGTTTGAGCAGGGTGTATACAATATAGTTCGCATGGAAAACAAGGAACATCGCAGCATTACATGAGTCCCCCAAAGAGGACAACACATCCATGCATCAAACCCATCCAACCTTGGAATGTGGTGGCTCCCTGATTGCCTACAGTGTCCATGGTGCATGATGAATCCCTGAATCACTAAGTGCCCGCGGTGTCCAAGGTCCATGGTGAATCCATCTCTAATGAAGCATACAATTTTCAAGAATGCAAATTCCAAGCATGCAATACATGTACAAATCTGAGCAGGGTGTATACAATAGAGTTCGCATGGAAAACATGGAACATCGCAGCATTACATGAGTCCCTCAAAGAGGACAACACATCCATGCATCATACCCATCCAACCTTGGAATGTGGTGGCTCCCTGACTGCCTACAGTGTCCATGGTCCATGGTGAATCCCTCAATCACTCACTGCCGGCGGTGTCCAAGGCCCATGGTGAATCTATCTCTTAACAAGCATACAATGTTCAAGAATGCAAATTCCAAGCATGCAATACATATACAAGTTTGAGCAGGGTGTATACAATATAGTTCGCATGGAAAACAAGGAACATCGCAGCATTACATGAGTCCCTCAAAGAGGACAACACATCCATGCATCATACCCATCCAACCTTGGAAAGTGGTGGCTCCCTGACTGCCCACGGTGTCCATGGTCCATGGAGGATCCCTCAATCACTAACTTCCCGCGGTGTCCAAGGTCCATGGTGAATCCATCTCTTAACAAGCATACAATGTTCAAGAATGCAAATTCCAAGCATGCAATACATGTACAAGTCTGAGCAGGGTGTATACAATGGAGTTGGCATGGAAAACAAGGAACATCGCAGCATTACATGAGTCCCTCAAAGAGGACAACACATCCATGCATCATACCCATCCAACCTTGGAAAGTGGTGGCTCCCTGACTGCCCACGGTGTCCATGGTCCATCCTGAATCCCTCAATCACTAACTTCCCGCGGTGTCCAAGGTCCATGGTGAATCCATCTCTTAACAAGCATACAATGTTCAAGAATGCAAATTCCAAGCATGCAATACATATACAAGTTTGAGCAGGGTGTATACAATATAGTTCGCATGGAAAACATGGAACATCGCAGCATTACATGAGTCCCTCAAAGAGGACAACACATCCATGCATCATACCCATCCAACCTTGGAATGTGGTGGCTCCCAGACTGCCCACGGTGTCCATGGTCCATGGTGAATCCCTCAATCTCTAACTTCCCGCGGTGTCCAAGGTCCATGGTGAATCCATCTCTTAACAAGCATACAATGTTCAAGAATGCAAATTCCAAGCATGCAATACATATACAAGTTTGAGCAGGGTGTATACAATATAGTTCGCATGGAAAACAAGGAACATCGCAGCATTACATGAGTCCCTCAAAGAGGACAACACATCCATGCATCATACCCATCCAACCTTGGAAAGTGGTGGCTCAATGACTGCCCACGGTGTCCATGGTCCATGGTGAATCCCTCAATCACTAACTTCCCGCGGTGTCCAAGGTCCATGGTGAATCCATCTCTTAACAAGCATACAATGTTCAAGAATGCAAATTCCAAGCATGCAATACATGTACAAGTCTGAGCAGGGTGTATACAATAAAGTTCGCATGGAAAACATGGAACATCGCAGCATTACATGAGTCCCTCAAAGAGGACAACACATCTATGCATCATACCCATCCAACCTTGGAAAGTGGTGGCTCCCTGACTGCCCACGGTGTCCATGGTCCATGGTGAATCCCTCAATCACTAACTTCCCGCGGTGTCCAAGGTCCATGGTGAATCTATCTCTTAACAAGCATACAATGTTCAAGAATGCAAATTCCAAGCATGCAATAGATGTACATGTCTGAGCTGGGTGTATACAATAGAGTTCGCATAGAAAAAATTGAACATCGCAGCATTACATGAGTCCCGCAAAGAGGACAACACATCCATGCATCAAACCCATCCAACCTTGGAATGAGGTGGCTCCCTGACTGCCTACAGTGTCCATGGTGCATGATGAATCCCTGAATCACTAACTGCCCGCGGTGTCCAAGGTCCATGGTGAATCCATCTCTAATGAAGCATACAATTTTCAAGAATGCAAATTCCAAGCATGCAATACATGTACAAATCTGAGCAGGGTGTATACAATAGAGTTCGCATGGAAAACATGGAACATCGCAGCATTACATGAGTCCCTCAAAGAGGACAACACATCCATGCATCATACCCATCCAACCTTGGAATGTGGTGGCTTCCTGACTGCCTACAGTGTCCATGGTGCATGATGAATCCCTGAATCACTAACTGCCCGCGGTGTCCAAGGTCCATGGTGAATCTATCTCTTAACAAGCATACAATGTTCAAGAATGCAAATTCCAAGCATGCAATACATATACAAGTTTGAGCAGGGTGTATACAATATAGTTCGCATGGAAAACAAGGAACATCGCAGCATTACATGAGTCCCCCAAAGAGGACAACACATCCATGCATCAAACCCATCCAACCTTGGAATGTGGTGGCTCCCTGATTGCCTACAGTGTCCATGGTGCATGATGAATCCCTGAATCACTAAGTGCCCGCGGTGTCCAAGGTCCATGGTGAATCCATCTCTAATGAAGCATACAATTTTCAAGAATGCAAATTCCAAGCATGCAATACATGTACAAATCTGAGCAGGGTGTATACAATAGAGTTCGCATGGAAAACATGGAACATCGCAGCATTACATGAGTCCCTCAAAGAGGACAACACATCCATGCATCATACCCATCCAACCTTGGAATGTGGTGGCTCCCTGACTGCCTACAGTGTCCATGGTCCATGGTGAATCCCTCAATCACTCACTGCCGGCGGTGTCCAAGGCCCATGGTGAATCTATCTCTTAACAAGCATACAATGTTCAAGAATGCAAATTCCAAGCATGCAATACATATACAAGTTTGAGCAGGGTGTATACAATATAGTTCGCATGGAAAACAAGGAACATCGCAGCATTACATGAGTCCCTCAAAGAGGACAACACATCCATGCATCATACCCATCCAACCTTGGAAAGTGGTGGCTCCCTGACTGCCCACGGTGTCCATGGTCCATGGAGGATCCCTCAATCACTAACTTCCCGCGGTGTCCAAGGTCCATGGTGAATCCATCTCTTAACAAGCATACAATGTTCAAGAATGCAAATTCCAAGCATGCAATACATGTACAAGTCTGAGCAGGGTGTATACAATAGAGTTGGCATGGAAAACAAGGAACATCGCAGCATTACATGAGTCCCTCAAAGAGGACAACACATCCATGCATCATACCCATCCAACCTTGGAAAGTGGTGGCTCCCTGACTGCCCACGGTGTCCATGGTCCATCCTGAATCCCTCAATCACTAACTTCCCGCGGTGTCCAAGGTCCATGGTGAATCCATCTCTTAACAAGCATACAATGTTCAAGAATGCAAATTCCAAGCATGCAATACATATACAAGTTTGAGCAGGGTGTATACAATATAGTTCGCATGGAAAACATGGAACATCGCAGCATTACATGAGTCCCTCAAAGAGGACAACACATCCATGCATCATACCCATCCAACCTTGGAATGTGGTGGCTCCCAGACTGCCCACGGTGTCCATGGTCCATGGTGAATCCCTCAATCTCTAACTTCCCGCGGTGTCCAAGGTCCATGGTGAATCCATCTCTTAACAAGCATACAATGTTCAAGAATGCAAATTCCAAGCATGCAATACATATACAAGTTTGAGCAGGGTGTATACAATATAGTTCTCATGGAAAACAAGGAACATCGCAGCATTACATGAGTCCCTCAAAGAGGACAACACATCCATGCATCATACCCATCCAACCTTGGAAAGTGGTGGCTCAATGACTGCCCACGGTGTCCATGGTCCATGGTGAATCCCTCAATCACTAACTTCCCGCGGTGTCCAAGGTCCATGGTGAATCCATCTCTTAACAAGCATACAATGTTCAAGAATGCAAATTCCAAGCATGCAATACATGTACAAGTCTGAGCAGGGTGTATACAATAGAGTTCGCATGGAAAACAAGGAACATCGCAGCATTACATGAGTCCCCCAAAGAGGACAACACATCCATGCATCATACCCATCCAACCTTGGAAAGTGGTGGCTCCCTGACTGCCCACGGTGTCCATGGTCCATACTGAATCCCTCAATCACTAACTTCCCGCGGTGTCCAAGGTCCATGGTGAATCTATCTCTTAACAAGCATACAATGTTCAAGAATGCAAATTCCAAGCATGCAATACATGTACAAGTCTGAGCAGGGTGTATACAATTGAGTTGGCATGGAAAACAAGGAACATCGCAGCATTACATGAGTCCCTCAAAGAGGACAACACATCCATGCATCATACCCATCCAACCTTGGAATGTGGTGGCTCCCTGACTGCCTACAGTGTCCATAGTGCATGATGAATCCCTGAATCACTAACTGCCCGCGGTGTCCAAGGCCCATGGTGAATCTATCTCTTAACAAGCATACAATGTTCAAGAATGCAAATTCCAAGCATGCAATACATGTACAAGTCTGAGCAGGGTGTATACAATTGAGTAGGCATGGAAAACAAGGAACATCGCAGCATTACATGAGTCCCTCAAAGAGGACAACACATCCATGCATCATACCCATCCAACCTTGGAATGTGGTGGCTCCCTGACTGCCTACAGTGTCCATAGTGCATGATGAATCCCTGAATCACTAACTGCCCGCGGTGTCCAAGGCCCATGGTGAATCTATCTCTTTACAAGCATACAATGTTCAAGAATGCAAATTCCAAGCATGCAATACATATACAAGTTTGAGCAGGGTGTATACAATATAGTTCTCATGGAAAACAAGGAACATCGCAGCATTACATGAGTCCCTCAAAGAGGACAACACATCCATGCATCATACCCATCCAACCTTGGAAAGTGGTGGCTCCCTGACTGCCCACGGTGTCCATGGTCCATACTGAATCCCTCAATCACTAACTTCCCGCGGTGTCCAAGGTCCATGGTGAATCCATCTCTTAACAAGCATACAATGTTCAAGAATGCAAATTCCAAGCATGCAATACATGTACAAGTCTGAGCAGGGTGTATACAATAGAGTTCGCATGGAAAACAAGGAACATCGCAGCATTACATGAGTCCCTCAAAGAGGACAACACATCCATGCATCATACCCATCCAACCTTGGAAAGTGGTGGCTCCCTGACTGCCCGCGGTGTCCATGGTCCATACTGAATCCCTCAATCACTAACTTCCCGCGGTGTCCAAGGTCCATGGTGAATCCATCTCTTAACAAGCATACAATGTTCAAGAATGCAAATTCCAAGCATGCAATACATATACAAGTTTGAGCAGGGTGTATACAATATAGTTCGCATGGAAAACAAGGAACATCGCAGCATTACATGAGTCCCTCAAAGAGGACAACACATCCATGCATCATACCCATCCAACCTTGGAAAGTGGTGGCTCAATGACTGCCCACGGTGTCCATGGTCCATCCTGAATCCCTCAATCACTAACTTCCCGCGGTGTCCAAGGTCCATGGTGAATCCATCTCTTAACAAGCATACAATGTTCAAGAATGCAAATTCCAAGCATGCAATACATGTACAAGTCTGAGCAGGGTGTATACAATAAAGTTCGCATGGAAAACATGGAACATCGCAGCATTACATGAGTCCCTCAAAGAGGACAACACATCTATGCATCATACCCATCCAACCTTGGAAAGTGGTGGCTCCCTGACTGCCCACGGTGTCCATGGTCCATGGTGAATCCCTCAATCACTAACTTCCCGCGGTGTCCAAGGTCCATGGTGAATCTATCTCTTAACAAGCATACAATGTTCAAGAATGCAAATTCCAAGCATGCAATAGATGTACATGTCTGAGCTGGGTGTATACAATAGAGTTCGCATAGAAAAAATTGAACATCGCAGCATTACATGAGTCCCGCAAAGAGGACAACACATCCATGCATCAAACCCATCCAACCTTGGAATGAGGTGGCTCCCTGACTGCCTACAGTGTCCATGGTGCATGATGAATTCCTGAATCACTAACTGCCCGCGGTGTCCAAGGTCCATGGTGAATCCATCTCTAATGAAGCATACAATTTTCAAGAATGCAAATTCCAAGCATGCAATACATGTACAAATCTGAGCAGGGTGTATACAATAGAGTTCGCATGGAAAACATGGAACATCGCAGCATTACATGAGTCCCTCAAAGAGGACAACACATCCATGCATCATACCCATCCAACCTTGGAATGTGGTGGCTTCCTGACTGCCTACAGTGTCCATGGTGCATGATGAATCCCTGAATCACTAACTGCCCGCGGTGTCCAAGGTCCATGGTGAATCTATCTCTTAACAAGCATACAATGTTCAAGAATGCAAATTCCAAGCATGCAATACATATACAAGTTTGAGCAGGGTGTATACAATATAGTTCGCATGGAAAACAAGGAACATCGCAGCATTACATGAGTCCCCCAAAGAGGACAACACATCCATGCATCAAACCCATCCAACCTTGGAATGTGGTGGCTCCCTGATTGCCTACAGTGTCCATGGTGCATGATGAATCCCTGAATCACTAAGTGCCCGCGGTGTCCAAGGTCCATGGTGAATCCATCTCTAATGAAGCATACAATTTTCAAGAATGCAAATTCCAAGCATGCAATACATGTACAAATCTGAGCAGGGTGTATACAATAGAGTTCGCATGGAAAACATGGAACATCGCAGCATTACATGAGTCCCTCAAAGAGGACAACACATCCATGCATCATACCCATCCAACCTTGGAATGTGGTGGCTTCCTGACTGCCTACAGTGTCCATGGTGCATGATGAATCCCTGAATCACTAACTGCCCGCGGTGTCCAAGGTCCATGGTGAATCTATCTCTTAACAAGCATACAATGTTCAAGAATGCAAATTCCAAGCATGCAATACATATACAAGTTTGAGCAGGGTGTATACAATATAGTTCGCATAGAAAAAATTGAACATCGCAGCATTACATGAGTCCCGCAAAGAGGACAACACATCCATGCATCAAACCCATCCAACCTTGGAATGAGGTGGCTCCCTGACTGCCTAGAGTGTCCATGGTGCATGATGAATCCCTGAATCACTAACTGCCCGCGGTGTCCAAGGTCCATGGTGAATCCATCTCTAATGAAGCATACAATTTTCAAGAATGCAAATTCCAAGCATGCAATACATGTACAAATCTGAGCAGGGTGTATACAATAGAGTTCGCATGGAAAACATGGAACATCGCAGCATTACATGAGTCCCTCAAAGAGGACAACACATCCATGCATCATACCCATCCAACCTTGGAATGTGGTGGCTTCCTGACTGCCTACAGTGTCCATGGTGCATGATGAATCCCTGAATCACTAACTGCCCGCGGTGTCCAAGGTCCATGGTGAATCTATCTCTTAACAAGCATACAATGTTCAAGAATGCAAATTCCAAGCATGCAATACATATACAAGTTTGAGCAGGGTGTATACAATATAGTTCGCATGGAAAACAAGGAACATCGCAGCATTACATGAGTCCCCCAAAGAGGACAACACATCCATGCATCAAACCCATCCAACCTTGGAATGTGGTGGCTCCCTGATTGCCTACAGTGTCCATGGTGCATGATGAATCCCTGAATCACTAAGTGCCCGCGGTGTCCAAGGTCCATGGTGAATCCATCTCTAATGAAGCATACAATTTTCAAGAATGCAAATTCCAAGCATGCAATACATGTACAAATCTGAGCAGGGTGTATACAATAGAGTTCGCATGGAAAACAAGGAACATCGCAGCATTACATGAGTCCCTCAAAGAGGACAACACATCCATGCATCATACCCATCCAACCTTGGAATGTGGTGGCTCCCTGACTGCCTACAGTGTCCATGGTCCATGGTGAATCCCTCAATCACTCACTGCCGGCGGTGTCCAAGGCCCATGGTGAATCTATCTCTTAACAAGCATACAATGTTCAAGAATGCAAATTCCAAGCATGCAATACATATACAAGTTTGAGCAGGGTGTATACAATATAGTTCGCATGGAAAACAAGGAACATCGCAGCATTACATGAGTCCCTCAAAGAGGACAACACATCCATGCATCATACCCATCCAACCTTGGAAAGTGGTGGCTCCCTGACTGCCCACGGTGTCCATGGTCCATGGAGGATCCCTCAATCACTAACTTCCCGCGGTGTCCAAGGTCCATGGTGAATCCATCTCTTAACAAGCATACAATGTTCAAGAATGCAAATTCCAAGCATGCAATACATGTACAAGTCTGAGCAGGGTGTATACAATAGAGTTCGCATGGAAAACAAGGAACATCGCAGCATTACATGAGGCCCTCAAAGAGGACAACACATCCATGCATCATACCCATCCAACCTTGGAATGTGGTGGCTCCCTGACTGCCTACAGTGTCCATGGTGCATGATGAATCCCTGAATCACTAACTGCCCGCGGTGTCCAAGGTCCATGGTGAATCCATCTCTTAATAAGCATACTATTTTCAAGAATGCAAATTCCAAGCATGCAATACATGTACAAGTCTGAGCAGGGTGTATACAATAAAGTTCGCATGGAAAACATGGAACATCGCAGCATTACATGAGTCCCTCAAAGAGGACAACACACCTATGCATCATACCCATCCAACCTTGGAAAGTGGTGGCTCCCTGACTGCCCACGGTGTCCATGGTCCATAGTGAATCCCTCAATCACTAACTTCCCGCGGTGTCCAAGGTCCATGGTGAATCTATCTCTTAACAAACATACAATGTTCAAGAATGCAAATTCCAAGCATGCAATATATGTACATGTCTGAGCTGGGTGTATACAATAGAGTTCGCATAGAAAACATGGAACATCGCAGCATTACATGAGTCCCTCAAAGAGGACAACACATCCATGCATCAAACCCATCCAACCTTGGAATGTGGTGGCTCCCTGACTGCCTACAGTGTCCATGGTGCATGATGAATCCCTGAATCACTAACTGCCCGCGGTGTCCAAGGTCCATGGTGAATCCATCTCTTAATAAGCATACTATTTTCAAGAATGCAAATTCCAAGCATGCAATACATGTACAAGTCTGAGCAGGGTGTATACAATAAAGTTCGCATGGAAAACATGGAACATCGCAGCATTACATGAGTCCCTCAAAGAGGACAACACACCTATGCATCATACCCATCCAACCTTGGAAAGTGGTGGCTCCCTGACTGCCCACGGTGTCCATGGTCCATAGTGAATCCCTCAATCACTAACTTCCCGCGGTGTCCAAGGTCCATGGTGAATCTATCTCTTAACAAGCATACAATGTTCAAGAATGCAAATCCCAAGCATGCAATATATGTACAAGTCTGAGCTGGGTGTATACAATAGAGTTCGCATAGAAAACATGGAACATCGCAGCATTACATGAGTCCCTCAAAGAGGACAACACATCCATGCATCAAACCCATCCAACCTTGGAATGTGGTGGCTCCCTGACTGCCTACAGTGTCCATGGTGCATGATGAATCCCTGAATCACTAACTGCCCGCGGTGTCCAAGGTCCATGGTGAATCCATCTCTAATGAAGCATACAATTTTCAAGAATGCAAATTCCAAGCATGCAATACATGTACAAATCTGAGCAGGGTGTATACAATAGAGTTCGCATGGAAAACATGGAACATCGCAGCATTACATGAGTCCCTCAAAGAGGACAACACATCCATGCATCATACCCATCCATCCTTGGAATGTGGTGGCTCCCTGACTGCCTATAGTGTCCATGGTGCATGATGAATCCCTGAATCACTAACTGCCCGCGGTGTCCAAGGCCCATTGTGAATCTATCTCTTAACAGTCATACAATGTTGAAGAATGCAAATTCCAAGCATGCAATACATGTACAAGTCTGAGCAGGGTGTATACAATAGAGTTCGCATGGAAAACAAGGAACATCGCAGCATTACATGAGTCCCTCAAAGAGGACAACACATCCATGCATCATACCCATCCAACCTTGGAATGTGGTGGCTCCCTGACTGCCTACACTGTCAATGGTGCATGATGAATCCCTAAATCACTAACTGCCCGCGGTGTCCAAGGTCCATGGTGAATCCATCTCTTAATAAGCATACTATTTTCAAGAATGCAAATTCCAAGCATGCAATACATGTACAAATCTGAGCAGGGTGTATACAATAGAGTTCGCATGGAAAACAAGGAACATCGCAGCATTACATGAGGCCCTCAAAGAGGACAACACATCCATGCATCATACCCATCCAACCTTGGAATGTGGTGGCTCCCTGACTGCCTACAGTGTCCATGGTGCATGATGAATCCCTGAATCACTAACTGCCCGCGGTGTCCAAGGTCCATGGTGAATCCATCTCTTAATAAGCATACTATTTTCAAGAATGCAAATTCCAAGCATGCAATACATGTACAAGTCTGAGCAGGGTGTATACAATAAAGTTCGCATGGAAAACATGGAACATCGCAGCATTACATGAGTCCCTCAAAGAGGACAACACACCTATGCATCATACCCATCCAACCTTGGAAAGTGGTGGCTCCCTGACTGCCCACGGTGTCCATGGTCCATAGTGAATCCCTCAATCACTAACTTCCCGCGGTGTCCAAGGTCCATGGTGAATCTATCTCTTAACAAACATACAATGTTCAAGAATGCAAATTCCAAGCATGCAATATATGTACATGTCTGAGCTGGGTGTATACAATAGAGTTCGCATAGAAAACATGGAACATCGCAGCATTACATGAGTCCCTCAAAGAGGACAACACATCCATGCATCAAACCCATCCAACCTTGGAATGTGGTGGCTCCCTGACTGCCTACAGTGTCCATGGTGCATGATGAATCCCTGAATCACTAACTGCCCGCGGTGTCCAAGGTCCATGGTGAATCCATCTCTTAATAAGCATACTATTTTCAAGAATGCAAATTCCAAGCATGCAATACATGTACAAGTCTGAGCAGGGTGTATACAATAAAGTTCGCATGGAAAACATGGAACATCGCAGCATTACATGAGTCCCTCAAAGAGGACAACACACCTATGCATCATACCCATCCAACCTTGGAAAGTGGTGGCTCCCTGACTGCCCACGGTGTCCATGGTCCATAGTGAATCCCTCAATCACTAACTTCCCGCGGTGTCCAAGGTCCATGGTGAATCTATCTCTTAACAAGCATACAATGTTCAAGAATGCAAATCCCAAGCATGCAATATATGTACAAGTCTGAGCTGGGTGTATACAATAGAGTTCGCATAGAAAACATGGAACATCGCAGCATTACATGAGTCCCTCAAAGAGGACAACACATCCATGCATCAAACCCATCCAACCTTGGAATGTGGTGGCTCCCTGACTGCCTACAGTGTCCATGGTGCATGATGAATCCCTGAATCACTAACTGCCCGCGGTGTCCAAGGTCCATGGTGAATCCATCTCTAATGAAGCATACAATTTTCAAGAATGCAAATTCCAAGCATGCAATACATGTACAAATCTGAGCAGGGTGTATACAATAGAGTTCGCATGGAAAACATGGAACATCGCAGCATTACATGAGTCCCTCAAAGAGGACAACACATCCATGCATCATACCCATCCATCCTTGGAATGTGGTGGCTCCCTGACTGCCTATAGTGTCCATGGTGCATGATGAATCCCTGAATCACTAACTGCCCGCGGTGTCCAAGGCCCATTGTGAATCTATCTCTTAACAGTCATACAATGTTGAAGAATGCAAATTCCAAGCATGCAATACATGTACAAGTCTGAGCAGGGTGTATACAATAGAGTTCGCATGGAAAACAAGGAACATCGCAGCATTACATGAGTCCCTCAAAGAGGACAACACATCCATGCATCATACCCATCCAACCTTGGAATGTGGTGGCTCCCTGACTGCCTACACTGTCAATGGTGCATGATGAATCCCTAAATCACTAACTGCCCGCGGTGTCCAAGGTCCATGGTGAATCCATCTCTTAATAAGCATACTATTTTCAAGAATGCAAATTCCAAGCATGCAATACATGTACAAATCTGAGCAGGGTGTATACAATAGAGTTCGCATGGAAAACAAGGAACATCGCAGCATTACATGAGTCCCTCAAAGAGGACAACATATCCATGCATCATACCCATCCAACCTTGGAATGTGGTGGCTCCCTGACTGCCTACACTGTCCATGGTCCATGATGAATCCCTGAATCACTAACTGCCCGCGGTGTCCAAGGTCCATGGTGAATCTATCTCTTAACAGTCATACAATGTTCAAGAATGCAAATTCCAAGCATGCAATACATGTACAAATCTGAGCAGGGTGTATACAACAGAGTTGGCATGGAGAACAAGGAACATCGCAGCATTACATGAGTCCCTCAAAGAGGACAACACATCCATGCATCATACCCATCCAACCTTGGGAAGTGGTGGCTCCGTGACTGCCCACGGTGTCCATGGTTCATGGTGAATTCCTGAATCACTAACTGCCCGCGGTGTCCAAGGTCCATGGTGAATCCATCTCTTAATAAGCATACTATTTTCAAGAATGCAAATTCCAAGCATGCTATACATGTACAAGTCTGAGCAGGGTGTATACAATAGAATTCGCATGGAAAACAAGGAACATCGTAGCATAACATGAGTCCCTGAAAGAGGACAACACATCCATGCATCAAACCCATCCAACCTTGGAATGTGGTGGCTTTCTGACTGCCCACGGTGTCCATTGTCCATGGTGAATCCCTGAATCACTAACTGCCCGCGGTGTCCAAGGTCCATGGTGAATCTATCTCTTAACAAGCATACAATGTTCAAGAATGCAAATTCCAAGCATGCAATACATGTACAAGTCTGAGCAGGGTGTATACAATAGAGTTCGCATGGAAAACATCGAACATCGCAGCATTACATGAGTCCCTCAAAGAGGACAACACATCCATGCATCAAACCCATCCAACCTTGGAATGTGCTGGCTCCCTGACTGCCCACGGTGTCTATTGTCCATGGTGAATCCCTGAATCACTAACTGCCCGCGGTGTCCAAGGTCCATGGTGAATCCATCTCTTAACAAGCATACAATGTTCAAGAATGCAAATTCCAAGCATGCAATACATGTACAAGTCTGAGCAGGGTGTATACAATAGAGTTCGCATGGAAAACAAGGAACATCGCAGCATTACATGAGTCCCTCAACGAGGACAACACATCCATGCATCAAACCCATCCAACCTTGGAACGTGGTGGCTCCCTGACTACCCACGGTGTCCATGGTCCATGGTGAATCCTTGAATCACTAACTGCCCGCGGTGTCCAAGGTCCATGGTGAATCCATCTCTTATCAAGCATACAATTTTCAAGCATGTAATACATGAACAAGATGCAAATTGTATACAACAAAATTTGTATGGAAAGGAAAAAAACATTGAGGTTTTAACAAAATTGCATAAAGTGTCCATGCTCATTCGCTTGGTCACTAAGCTATAAAACATTGTGGTATTAACAAAATTGTATACAGGGTCCATGCTCATTCCCTAGGTCACTAACTGATCTAACCCCTGTTTCTGGCGCTACTGGCGGATGACGACCGATTTGGTCGGGTTTCTTCGCGGGGTTTTTGTGCAGCTTGGCTACGTGGTGGATCTTGGCCGCCATAATGGGCTTTTATGGCTGCAGCAACACCCTTATGCATTAGGACGTGTTTTGTCTTTTCAGTAGTACAGTGTTGATATACATTAAACATGCTCTTGGCCAGGTTTTTATTACAACATAGACACCCCTTAACATTTGCATCGGGATTGGAGTAACGGGCACCCAAATCCGGGTTCTCATTAAAATACTTCAAGGTTTCTTCTATGGCGATATCCAAGTCCTCATCACCCTCAATATCGTCAGACTGCACCTCGAAATTGTTATCGTACTCTACTTTTGCCAAAGCAGCCTTATGCTCTTCAAAACTTTTGGAGGGATGCTGTACCATGATCTGTGGAGGCTGGGGTGGCGAGGGTCGAGGCATCTCCTCCGAGTCCACACGTTGGCACGCAATGTTGACCTGACGCTCTTGTTCACCTTAGGCAGCACCTTGGGTAGCACCTTGGGCAGCATCTTAGGCAGCACTTTGGGTAGCAGAAGCAGATTGGGGGTCGCTTGGAGCTCCGGGTGTGATTGGTGTCGTCACTGGGACTGGTGTTACCATGGAAGTTGTGGTTGACGCTGGCAGTGTGTTTGGGGGTGTCTCTTCCCGGATTCCTGCTTGTGCCTCATTCTCGGGTTGCAAGATCTGATGCAATGTACGTCTTCATCATCCCAGTCATAGTCTAATTCTTGCAGGCCCAAGCTCTCAATGGCATCGTCACAGCATCGGTCAATGAACTCTTCGGTTGGATGTGCCGTGGCCTTGGGCATGTCTTTGAGGTGTTTGTATACATTGGTGACTGTGACGCGCACTGCCTCTTGTATTGTGTGGACTTTGTTGGCCTCAAAATTCGCATTCGCATTCTCTGTCTGCACACGCTCTGCTTGCAGACGTGCGACTTCCTCGGACACCATGGAAAACTGAGGTTGCGACGAGTGCCCTTCTTGTCCGAACTCACGTTCATTTGCCAAGTCCTTGCACCTCGCCAAATACTGATCGTTTAGGATCTCCAAGGTTTGGACTCGCGCTTTGACAATGGAATTCTCCTTGTCTAGTGCGTCGACTCGCTCTTTGAGGATGGAATTCTCCTTGTCTAGTGCGTCGCCCCTCTCCTTGTTGTTGGCCAATTCGAGCTCCAAATTGGCGACTTGGATGCGCAAGTTCGCCAGGTTTTGCTCGGCTTCACCAAGTTGCATCTGAAGCTCAAGTCGAGCCGCATCCAAGGTCTTCTGGGCTTCATCTTTGGCGGCTTTGATTTCCTCAGCCACCTTACGCTTGGATCTCTCCACAAGGACTGTTTCTCTGCCATGTTTTCCCTGGCCTGCTCCGTAGAATGCACGAACTGCAAGAGTGTGTCCATGCACTCCCTCATGGTAGCGTAACATTCTTGGAAATCCCGGGTGCGTGGTCCCCAAGCTGAATCCACTTCCACGACTGGTCTGGGTGTTCCTCCGGCCACAATGGCCACACATTGTCGCTTTCTGCTTGGTTCCGGGCTGTCTTGGCGAGCGCGGGTTCTCGGGGATAACTCGCGCTGTACTTCAAAAAACGTGCCCAAGGGCGGTGGAGCGTTGCACGTGCGGTAGTGCTCGAGATAGCGGGTTATGTACTTGGTCAGGAAGGGCCCAATCGGACTTTGGTACGTCTTGCTGCTGCGGTGGCCCTCCAGGCAGTATCTGAAGTACTTGTCCAGGATGAAACCCCAATTCACCTTCTCACCAGCGTCGGCCATGAGAATCACTTTGAGTTGGTCAGCTGCAATAGAATGGCAGTCATTCCGGAGGAAGATTTGGCTGAGTATGCCCCGTAGCCTCAAAAACCAAGGATCTCCGTGAAGTTTGGCCAAATCAAATACATCGTATCTCCCGGGCTTCTTCTCTGGTGTGTCGCCCAAAAATTTCATCCAGTCCAGCTCTGGGTGACAACAGGTGGATGCGTTCCAACTGATGACCCCCGATAAATCCCAACCAAAATATGTATGCAAGTAACGAGGTGAGTATTGGACAAGAATACCTTCCACAACGCCGGACGGGTGTGCTTCAATTTGTCTCATTCCATGTGTGACACGATGAACGTATTGCAAAGTACGACGTCGACCTTGGTATCGACGTCCTCCAAGTACCGCGTCAAGTTTGTCTTGTCACACCAAATAGCGTCTTGATGTTTCTTCCACTGATCGATCTGGCGAGGAACGTAAATGGGCTTGCGCTGTTCATTCTTATCCGAGGAAGATGCCATGGCTCCAAGTGAAAGACAGCAGAGAAGATTGGAAATCAGGGAGAGTGCACGGGCGAGAGAGATGCGAGATAGATGCGCGAGATACTAGACAGGGAAGAAGATGAACGCGAATCGTGCGATAGATTAGAGGCGAAACACAGAAATCGTAAAACTAAAGAGGAGAAGGATCGGAGGAAAGGGAGAACTCGGATTGCAATGGTAAAACTTGGAATGAGAGAACTTGGACTGAGAGATCCAAGGTTTTCACGCAGGCGAGAGAGATGCGCAAAAGAAGAACATAGACAGCAAGAGAGATGTGCAGGAGTGAGGGACAAACATGACAGCGTAGAACTAAAGAGGAGAAGGATCGGAGGACCTGGCGAATTTGGGTTGCAATTGAAAAAAAAAGAGCTTTGATTGAGAGGCGCTGGAGTCTCTATAATGCTGCTGGTTTTGAATGTTGTGGCAGTGATGGTGGGCTTGATGAACGTCCATGAATACCTTGGCAAACATGAGTAGGCCCGAGTTTCTCGTGGCGGCGGCGGCCGATGGCTGCGGGTTCTAATGATGGCTGCGGGTTCTAATGATGGCTGCTATGCAATTACCACGATTTCCTTGGCTACCGCGGTATGTTAGGGGCACTAGGGTAGGTTTGATGTCATTGACATGGGAATCTGGGCATGGGCGGCGGGGAGATGTGATGTCTGGCTTTGTGTGAGTCTTGTTGGCCAGTGCGTGGTTCAAGGTCACTATCCTTGGAGGCCATGGTTCTGGGTCATGGAAGCCATGGTCCTGGGTCACTATCCTTGGATGCCCAGACATTGTGAATTAGAGAGCTTGGAAAAAATAAGGCGCTGAAGGTTCTGAAATGTTGTTGGATTTGAATGTTTTGGCAGTAATTAGGTCATGATCAACGTCCACGATGACATTCCCATGGATTTGGCTGGGTAGTGGAACAAGGATGTCATTGACATAGACATCTGGTGTTGTGCTTGGGCTTTGGCTTTGGCGGCAGGGAGATGTGATGTCTGGCTTGGTGTGACTGGTGTTGGCCAGTGTGTGTCACTATCTTTGGACGCCATGGTTCTGGATCACTATCCTTGGACGCCATGGTTTTGGATCACTATCCTTGGACGCCATGGTTCTGTATCACTATCCTTGGATGCCATGGTTCTGGATCACTATCCTTGGACGCCATGGTTCTGGATCACTATCCTTGGACGCCATGGTTCTAGATCACTATCCTTGGACGCCATGGTTCTGTATCACTATCCTTGGATGCCATGGTTCTGGATCACTATCCTTGGACGCCATGGTTCTGGATCACTATCCTTGGACGCCATGGTTCTAGATCACTATCCTTGGACGCCATGGTTCTGTATCACTATCCTTGGATGCCATGGTTCTGGATCACTATCCTTGGACGCCATGGTTCTGGATCACTATCCTTGGACGCCATGGTTCTGGATCACTATCCTTGGACGCCATGGTTCTGGATCACTATCCTTGGACGCCATGGTTCTGGATCACTATCCTTGGACGCCATGGTTCTGTATCACTATCCTTGGATGCCATGGTTCTGGATCACTATCCTTGGACGCCATGGTTCTGTATCACTATCCTTGGATGCCATGGTTGCAAGTCATTGTGAACGTCCCCCACAGTAACGCTCGGAAGACATGGAAACTGGGATTGGAATGGAAGAATTGGAGAGTGCTGACATTTGTTCCTTCCTTGTCATAGTTCTCACGGAGGACCAAGAGTACTATGTTCTACACCATAGACCCTTTGACCCCTGAAAAGACCCTGCCAAATAGATATGGAGCAAAACATAGACAGTGTAAACCTAGAAAGGTGGAAATGTTCCAACCCCAAAATATTCAAACACATTACTTTAAAAAAACCCTCCGTGGTAAATCCAAGGTTTGAGACAGCCCATGGATGCAGCCAGCATGTTGTCCTCGTGGCCGAGGACGACCGCCTGACCACCACACCCAAATGTTACAAGTTACCTAGGATTACCAATACTACAAGTTACCTAGGATTATAACATCTGCAAATAGAGATGTTCTGACTTATAGCCCGTATCCAATGCTCATCGAGGAAATGGTTTGTTCACGACGAATGGCCAGTAAGAACCCTTCGTAAATGGCTGATTGCTTCACAGAGCGCACCATATCGTCAACTGTTGCGATGTAGAGACCCGTCCCTCTACTCTCCGACAGCCATTTCCAGTGGCTATATGCGGTTCCGCCTAGATTACACGATGGTAAATCCGCCTCCACACAGATATTGAGATCCTGATTGCAAGATTAGAAAGGCTCAGTGACATCGATATTCACATTACTAACATTTCAATTGTTTTAGCAGTATATTTTCACAGCATCGATTTGAGAAATTACCAGGTCAAAGAAGCCGCCCCATTGACGGTATCTGAAGTGCCAGAATCCTAACCAATCATCCTGCTGTCGCACTCCATCTTCGATGGCAGCTCCTGAAGACAACCACGTATCTCTTATGTAGTGGTACAGCTCTTCAGACTCTCAAGCGGACTTGGCCTCTTTGTAATCTTTACAGAGTTTCTTGTGCAACTCTTGACTGTTTGGCTGAATATTCTCCAGTGTCAGCCGTTCTAATGAACCGGTCCAATCCATATCAAGACATCTCTCTCTACCAACCAACTTACAGTTTGGATCCCCATTCCCGTATATGACCCTCAGAGCCTCCCAGTTAGCTTCATCCCGGTTTGCTATGAATCCCTTGAAGTAGGGATTGGGAACTCTGTTTCTTTGCATTACCTTATTCAAAGCTACCCACATGTGCTTCTGCGACTCCGCATCGTTGTTGCTAATCTCACATGTGGCTATAGTCATCAAGCGACCAAATTCTGCATCAAAAACATGACAAGACATTGTTGTCCATCCAACGGCTCTCTTGACATGGTCAAACATGATCCAGCAACTCGTTAGATCACCTCCTGGCTGCATCCGCCTCACAAGATCAACCCCACAGGCCGATCCATTTTCCGACATCTTGAACAAGTATGTCCGCTCAGTACGATCATCAACGATGTCGCACTGCTGAATGAACGAGTAAGGGCACTCGATTCTCAACCGTTCAACATCATTGTCTAAGCCTAGATCAGCCTCCACAGCCGAGTCGACGCTTACAGCGTCCCACCTGTATCGAGAATGAAACGTAGCGAAGTGCTCGATCATGGCTAGGTACATCTCAGTCCGTGTAGGTACCTACGGACTTGGTCTATCTGGTACACACATGGTGTCAAAATCTGTGCTACACTCTCCCGAGTAAATGCTAGACATTTGTGCACTACAACTATGAAGGTACTCAGCACTCAAGATTGAGTGAGACGAGCGATTCTGCTATGGTGATACGAGCTGATAGAGATAGTGACGTTGAACGAGATTAAGTGAGACGAGCGATTCTGCTAGGTTGAAACGAGCCGTGAATTCGATCATATAGAACTACCATCAACATCTTTGCACTTAGGTCATATCCTAGACCTTTAGAACAGATCTATTCTCATATTGGCCGAGGACGACCAGCAGCCCTCCAGACAAAGGACTTTTCAAACACAAGGCTCTTTTTAGAAACACCCCCTGGCATTTCCATGGATAGTGACAGCCCATGGATGCATCCAGCTCTTGGGTTCAGCCAACTTGTACTCCTCGTGATCACTTAAATTACAAAAAACTAACCTCCGTGGTAAATCCATGGTTTGTGAAAGCCCATGGAAGCAGCCAGCATGTCATCCTCGTGGCCGAGGACGACCAACAGCCCACCACACGGAAATATATTCAAACACTTGACTTGAGAGAGTAACACAATCATCCGTGGAATGTCCATGCTTTGTGACAGCCCGTGGATGCAGCTAGCATGTCATCCTCCTGGCCGAGGACAAACTGCAGTCCCTCGAACTGAAATTTTTTTCAAGCACCTGACTTGCAATGACAACACATCCGTGGAATATCCAAGGTTCGTGACAAACCAAGGAAGCAGCCACCATGTCATCCTCGTGGCCGAGGACGACCAACAGCCTACCACACCGAAATATATTCACACACTTGACTTGACAGAGTAACACAATCATCCGTGGAATGTCCATGCTTCGTGACAGCCCGTGGATGCAGCTAGCATGTCATCCTCCTGGCCGAGGACGAACTGCAGTCCCTCGAACTGAAATTTTTTTCAAGCACCTGACTTGCAATGACAACACATCCGTGGAATATCCAAAGTTCGTGACAAACCAAGGAAGCAGCAACGATGTCATCCTCGTGGCCGAGGACAACCAAGTGCCCACCACACCGAAATATATTCAAACACTTGACTTACAGAAACAACACACCCGTGGAATGCCCATGGTTCGTGACACCCTATGGATGCAGCTAGCAAGTCATCCTCAAGGCCGGGGACGACCAACAGCCCCCAAACAGACTCTCCGAAAGAGAATCCTAGTCTAAAGTTAAGCCTCAACGGCATTCCGTAAATACATGAAAACCACTCCACCACTATGCAACTGGCAGGTTTCTATTTACAAAACATTATTACAAGCCACTGACCACTGTGGTCAGAGGAGCAAGCTAGCCAACGAAGTATTTATAGCCAAGAAGTATAAACTTTCTAAATTCTTAAAATCTGGTCCCTGCAGATTCACAAGGCCGCCACGTAAAACAATTTATTTCTGCCTCTGCAAACCAAAAACAAAACCGCTCCAAACTCAAAATCTGCCGCCAAAAACAAGGAGCCGAGAGGTGCTGCGCAAGTCAAAACTAAAATTGGCGATTGCTCCCCACTGATGCCACATCCGATTCTCCAACTTCCGCCGTATCCGATGATATCTCATTACTTGTTCGGTCCCACCACCATTCGAATTTGTGGGAGGACAATCACAAAAGTCAAATTGCACGCACTCGCAATCCTTTCTTATCACCGCCACTTCACGAAGTAAAAATATGGAAGGACGGTACACAATTCCTACCACTTGAGCATATGAAATGCCAGAAAGAACCTCCAGCCGTGCCATCTCTTTGCCACAGTGAATGTTTCAAAAGAAATCATCTGCGCCTCTAACAATGCCTTGCAACAATGGATGAGGAGGAATATGTTTCTTTACTCGACATGCATCCAAGTTGTAAACAAACCACAAGAACCCAGTCAATTCCCCTAGAGAATAAGGACGAGACAGACGAAGAATTTGTAGTGCATGGATTGGATGTCTGGAACCCATGGTCAAGAAGGAAAAAAATGGAGGAGATGAATGAGAATAAGAAAGAGTGAATGAGGTAGGGAAAGAAGCTCACAGGTTAAAATACTGAAATGTGGAAGAAGGAGAGTACTTGAAATGATTTGCAGTCTCGATTGAGCCGCCATTCATCCAAAGTACCTACAATACCATTGAAAGCACCTGGTACTCTAGTGAATGTACCGTGCACTCTCACTTGACTGCATGTACATTCATGGGTACAATTTCTCCATGATTCTATTCAATTGCAAATCTAATTCTAGTTTTTTGGAATGATGATGATACACACACATCCATAAATATCTACGGAAATAGGTGCACAAAGACAAGACGCAAGATAAAGTATATCTTCCTTGACATGCACTTACGTACATACGTAATTACTCAGGCGTATAAATATTTTTGTATTTGGGGGTTGCTGGTCGCCCTCTGCTACGGAGATGACATGCTAGCTGCATCCATGGGCTGTCACGAACCATGGACATTCCACGGATGTGTTACTCTCTCAAGTCAAGTGCTTAAAAATACATCCGCGTGGAGGGCTGTTGGTCGTCCTGGGCCACGAGGATGACATGGTGGCTGCTTCCTTGGTTTGTCACGAACCTTGGATATTCTGCGGATGTGTTGTCATTGCAAGTCAAGTTCTTGAATAATATTTCAGTTCGAGGGACTGCAATTCGTCCTCGGCGAGGAGGATGACATGCTGGATGCACCCATTGGCTGATTCGAACCTTGGATATTCACGGATGAGTTCTTTCAGATGTTCAAATGTTTGAATGTATTTCAGTAAAGTTGTCGATTGGTCGTCCTCGGCTACATTGACGATATATTGGTTGCATCTATGGGCCCATGGGAACCATGGATGTTTCATTGATGAGTTGTTTCTGTTCATTGTGTGTTTGAAACTATTTCAGTTTTGGTGGTCAATTGGACGTCCTCGGCTACGAGGATGACATTCAGGCTGCATCCATGGGCCCGTGGATACCTTGGATGTTGCATGGATGAGTCGTTTCTGTTCATCTAGTGTTTGAATCAAATTGAATTTGGTGCTGCTTGGGACGTCCTCGGCTACGAGGACGACATTCAGGCTGCATCCATGGGCCCGTGGATACCGTGGATGTTGCATGGATGAGTCGAATCTGTTCATCCTGTGTTTGAATCAAATTGAGTTTGGTGCTGCTTGGGACGTCCTCGGCTACGAAGACGACATTCAAGCTGCATCCCTGGGCCCGTGGAACCATGGATGTCCCACAGATGAGTTGTTTCTGTTCATTCTGTGATTGAATCAATTTGATTTGGTGTTCATTGGGACGTCCTCGGCTACGAGGACGACATTGAAGCTGCATCCACGGGCCAATGGAAACCGTGGAGGGTCCATGGATGATTTGCTTCTGTTCATTACGTGTATGAAACTATTTCAGTTTGTTGGTCAGTTGGACGTCCTCGGTTACGAGGACGAAATTCTCGCTGCATCCATGGGCCGTTGGGAATAAGCACTGGACTTGCAATGACAACACATCCGTGGAATTTCTGAGGTTCGTGACAAACTCAATATGCAACCACCAAGTCGACCAACAGCCCACCACACAGAAATATATTCAAGCACTTGACTTGACAGAGTAACACATCCATGGAATGATGACCAGCAGCCCCCAAACACAAAAATATTCAAACAACTGAGTTATTATACGAAATCCTCCGTGGTAACTCCATGGTTTGTGATATCCCATGGATGCAGCCGGCATGTCATCTTCGTTGCCAAGGACGACCAACAGCGGAAAGACAAGGAAATATATTAAAACGCTTGAAGTACTGAAACATTACATCCTTGGAATATCCATAGTTCTTGACAGCCCTTGGGTGTAGCCATGATGTCATCCTCCTGGCCGAGGACGAACTGCAGTCCCACGAACTGAAATATTTTTCAAGCTCGTGACTTGCAATGACAATACATCTGTGGAATATCCAAGGTGAATACCGCCTAGAGATGGAGAAGTTAAGAACGTACCTCGGCCCAAAACTGAGCTTTGACAACCCAGGGATCGAGATCAGCATTGAAATTTTTCGTGAGAAAACGATATGAACGTCTAGCATCTTCGGAGGAATTCCACCAACGTAACCAGCACTCCTTGAGCTTTGGATCACAGTTGGCGGTCGCAATTTTCTGGAGCTTCTCAATCGTCATCTCTATTGGGGAAACTTCACTCATTGAAATGGCAATCAATTTGGACCAAATATATATTTCCGTCAATACTGCAAACTCAATATGCACCCGCGCCAGACGTGGAGGCCACGTAGAAGGATACATACCTTCTTTATGAAATCATCTCCGTTGGCTGGATTTGCTGTAGCGAGATATTTGTCGAAGTCCTTTACCTTCTGATACTTGACAAATCGCAGACCGGCTATTTTCATCGCATGCCAAACACCGGTTGGAGTGCGCTCCTCAGGCGGGGTTTTTTTGTGATACTCGCGAGCCGCCTCATCAGCTGCGAGTTGGATCTCCCGCTGCGATAACACCCGATTATGTTCAATCAACTCGGCATCATGATGTCAGAATTGCCACAAAAAATGACGTGGTTAGAGTGGGTGCTCACCTTGTAAAGAAAATTGATAAAGACGTCGACAGTCAGCGAGAACCAAGTTTTGGTACTTGGTTTCACCTTCTCGCAATAGCGATACTCCTCTTCAGAGATGAGATCTTTGAATGATGAGAGCGGTAACACGCCAAACGTCCGGACTCGACGAAGCTTACCAGGAATCGTGCTCTTTACATGGTCATGCTCAGTGGACCTACAACAGACAACATCAATAAGAATGGTTCAAGTAAAACATTAGTTTTCGTTAAGAAATTATGGACTCAAAAAGTTGATAAGAGATAGTACCAATTGACGTCACTCATTGCGTTCGAAAGTCAAGCGACAGAGCCTCTTGGGTCCAACAAAATGCAGTGAACCCTGTAATGCCAGTCCACCTCGTCGGGATGAACATTCTTAATGTGGCGGGTCCATGCAGTCACTCGGTGGTTCCCATCCCACACGTAATACATCTTGCCACGTAGTTGTGCAAGATCTTCATCTGCTTCAAGCTCGCGTTCGAACTCCTCGTTCACTCCTCGCCAAATTGGGCTCCACGACTCGACGATTTCATCGCTCACGTCGCAGGATAGATCAAGACTATTGAAAGCTAATATGAAGAGCACACGGTCACCTTCGCGATACTCATTCACGAACTCGCTCTCAACTCGTTGCACGTCCAGCTCTCCAACTGCTCGTAGCTCGTGCATGACGATCATCTTACACAAAGGAACTTGGAGGCGAGACTTTTAAACAAAAACAATCCGAAGCTCATTGATTAGCCCATTGGTGTCCACCTTTAGCTTCTTCCTATGAAGCTTTTCACTTTCCACTGCGGTCAACACATCCTCGAGGCATTTCATATACGGCCCATCCTCCTCCTGAGGAACTGTAGCAACAACCTTCACCAAAACAATTGACCAATTCAAATCCCGTGGATTGAAAGTCATATTAGTAAATCCAATGTTCATGACAATCCACTAATGCAGCCAGCATATCATCCTCGTACACTACCGGAGATGGGTACTTTTATGACTAGGAGAATATGACTGGGGATGACAGGCGACTTTCGGCTGTCACATTTTGCGAGGGAAAAATTGTCGGCGGAAGCCAAATTAAACAATGTGACTGGTAGTCATATTTTGCAGTCATATTTGCCACGTGTACCGTATAAAGTGGGTGGGAGGGACGTATATCTTTGTAGGGAACGAGAGGGAACGAGTGGGAACGTTCCTGGGGAACGCACAGTCATATTTGGATGTCACTTTTTGCTCCTAGTCACATTTTGCAGTCACATTTTTCCCTATAGTCGTATTTTTTTTTTTGGGCTGCCCATGATTATAAACACTGCCCGAGACAGTTTACATGTATATTGGCCCTCTCAATCACTGTATAGTATGAGAATTTAAGGTATTTATTTTATAGGGAGAATTTGTGTCCAAAATTGAGTAGTTTTTCATTTGTTTAGGGTAATTTGGAATTGGCCATCGGCATTATTTTAATAATTGATTAGTAAATTATCTATTCACGCAATTCCATGGTAGAGCGGTTTAGGGTGGAGGTGGGGTTTTACATTGAGAAGGAATGTGTGGCAGAATTATTACGGGTTTTATAATTGTGTCCGTGCCTGTATGTAGTGGTTTAGGGCAACTAAGGTGAGAAGTGTGCAACTTATCGGTTTGGGAGGTTGAAGTGAATGTGTGGTGCATGGCCAAGACTTGATGGTGCTAATTACACAATTTCATGTGAATATATGTATATATAATTATATATAGATATGTCCAGCGGGTAGACTGTTCACAACTGTATGTGAATGAATAAAGACTCGATCAATCCTGCTCTGAGTCGCAATAATCTAAATCATCTACCGATGTGTCATCTTGTCCGAGGCGTTCTAATGCTTTAGCCACCACCTCCGGAGCTACTTCCACTGCGTTGTTTCAAATAGGTGTTTGGGGTATGAGATCCGAATCCAAGCCTGTGGCTTCAAGTCCGGGAAAATCACTTGCTCTCCCCAAAGATATGCACCGTACTTCATCCGTGAGTTGGTGGTTCGAGAATGTCCGAACTCCTCGTGGTTCTTTACGCATCACAACCTCCCATCCACGCTTGGCCACATCCGGTGCAAAAAAACCCTGTTCAATGTGGAGCGGGAAGACAAATGACTGTGCAGAGTTTGGGATCAACCTCTGGAAGTTTACGGTAGTGAAACCGTAATCATCGCGCTTCATGGTGGCGCCATCTCCTCTCATGTTTGCAACCACCCAGTTGCAATAGAGGACCACCACCTCATACTGTCTATAGTCCACTGAAATGATTTCTTCCACCCACCCCACGTACTCCAACTCCGCAGCCCAGAGGTTTGTATCCTTGCTACCCGCGCTACAAAGTTGTCGAAAGGTTGCGGCTACCCCCGAGTCCGCGGTTGTCAAATGGGTCTCTGCACTCCGCACACGGAGGTGGTTCCCATATGCATACATGGATCGATACGTCTTAGCTACGTCTGATGGAGGTAGCATCAAGGCCCTCACGTCTTGGGGGACCTCCTCGTCCCCATCTTCTATAGCCAGTATCACAGCCTTCGGAAACCATACATGGAAGTCTTCATCGTACATCTCCGAAGGGTACACTACCCTAGCCTTCTTCTTCTTGCGCCTATACTCGTTATGCTCCGCTTCCCGACGTGCCATGTCATCCTCGTGTTTCCTGTAAGCAAAAGAGTTCAATATGGTCACTTTCATCTTCACATAATATTCGGGGTTTAGGACGTAGTATATAGCCCAGATTGGCTGCTCGTGGCAACCACTGCATTACCGGGTGCAGATCTAGTGGGGTCACTGGAGGCAGTCTCGAACATATCTGGGGGCAGTCACTTATATCACGAGGCCCCGTTTCAAAAGACATTGCCTCGAGTCACGGATATCATTGCCATCACTGAGGGTAGTCACACTGTGTACAAATATTTAAACATTTATTTGCCATGGAGCTTACTTATTGCACATAACTTAATTTACTTCCTACCGTGTGATGTGAACTCACCTCCTCCAATCGTCCAATGGTGCCGCGTTGGTCACCACGAACTCGTGAATCCATCCTCGAAGGTTTGGTGACAAGTAGCGAGTGCGCTCGTTGCCTTCGAGGATCTCGTCGTACATCGCTAGGTCTTCTTTATCGTCCCACACTCTTCGAGCAGTAGTCGTATACTCTTGCATATACTCGGTGCAGAAGCCCAATGCCTCAACTATAGCATAGCCGCTGGCCATGCTACCTTCTGGTTTATCTCGATTTCGAACGTAGGCTTTGAGTGTCTTCAAATATCTCTCAATAGGGTACATCCATCGTGTATGGACGGGACTACAGATTTCCACTTCCTCCACAAGGTGCAACACCAAGTGGCTCATAATGTCGAAGAATGACGGTGGGAACTCCTTCTCCAACATGCATAATGCGATGACCGCTTCGCTCCTCATATCTTCTATAGCCTTCGGATCGATGGTCTTCGCACATATCCTCCGGAATACTCGGCTCAACATTATTATTGCCGTTCGAACTTCCTTTGCCAATGTAGTGCGTACACACAGCGGCAGCACCTGCTGGAGGAGGACATGGTAGTCATGTGATTTAAGCCCTTTGATTTGCCCATCCGTGTTCACACGCTTCTTCAGCTGCCCGACGTATTTAGATGGGGTTCGCAAGGAACGCAATTGGTCCACAAAGACCTTACGCTCTTCTTCCATAAGAACGTATGATGACCGAGGTAAGATGACGCTGCCGTGTTTTTTTCCGCGTACGGGCCATAGATGTTTCCGTATACCCGCTTCCTTCATATCAAGACGAACTCCTAGTGTGTCCTCTCCGAATATAGTCTTCATAATATTTTCGGCAATGTTTTTTTCACAATGCATGACATCCAACGTGTGTCGGATGAGAAGATCCTGTATAGTTACTCCACAGAGTCACATATTCCATTCCATGCAGTACATCATGAAACTGTGCAGTCACATTCCGCGTCTCATCACCGCAGTGAGTCCTAAACCAGATTCCTAAATTCGGAGATGCACTGTACATAGTCATATTCCATGACACCTCACTGCATTCGATCAGTCTGGATTTAGGGTCCAAGTATGACAATATCGCTGTCTACGGTCATGTCAATGTACAAGACTGCGCTAGATACACTTACTTTTCAATAGGGAAGGTCAAAAAGACAAGTCCTCCTCTTCACCCCGTGTTCGTGTACGGGGTCTGGCGTTTGTCGTCCTTCGTTCGTGTGCATCTTGCTTGTCCACTCTTCTCGAGCCATCGCAAACGCCAAGTCCTTCGCGGTGGAGGTCTCATGTCGGGTTGACCATCAAAATTTTCCCTTTGTCGCCTCCATTGGTGCGCCATCGGCAATTGCCGTCTATGTCCAAGGTATACATTCTTCTTCAATGCTTTCGAGCGCCGAGTAACTACGTTGGGGCCACACACGGGACACGCCTTGTATCCTTTCGTGACTTGGCCAGAAATCAATCCGTATCCCGGAAAATCGTTCACTGTCCACAGTAGCATACCTCGGAGCTTGAATGTTTTGTCACCGGAGTGTGACTGCGACCCATCCACGCAGTCGGTCCCTTCCAATAGCTCTTGTAGCTCCTCCATTAACGGTGCAAGGTAAACATCCACATTTTTGTCCGGCACACTTTCTTTTCCGGGTATTAATAGGGTTAGCATCAAAAAGAAGTTCTTGGTCACGAGCCACGGGGGAAGATTGTAGTTCAGCATCACCACGGGCCACGTGGAGTAGCTAAGGCTTTGGTTACGGAATGGGTTCACTCCATCTAGTGCCAAACCTAGCCTAACGTTGCGTCCTTCTTTCGCAAACTCCGGCCATTTACTATTCACGTGCTTCCATGCCTTTGAGTCAACCACAGATCTCATCACCTTGTCCTTGCTTTTTCCGTCCACGTGTCACTTCATGAGCTCCGCTAGCCGTGTGCAACTGTACATTCTTCGCAAACGAGGGATCAACGGAAAATGACGCAAAACTTTGACCGGTACCGATTTGGAGTTGTCTATGTACCGGGATTTGTGGCATATAGGGCACTCCGTCGCACCCTCCAATTCTTTTTGAAATAAACAACAACCATCTCTACACGCATGTATGGTGTTGTAGGACAACCCCAATTTCATCAACAAACACTTCGCTGCGTAGAAGGTTTTCGGAAGTGTGTTGCCCTTGGGCAATATTGACTCGTGCAATAACTTCAACAATTCGTCCACACAGCTGTTGGATACGCCAAAAGTAGTGCAACAATTAAGTACCATGAGGATAGAGGTGAGACGATCGGATGAGCTCTCTGCATAAAGCGGAGTCCTTGCTTCGCTTAAAAGGACATTTAGTACTATGCCACTAGGGTCCTTGATGTTCATCGTTGTCCCGCTTGACTCCATAGGGTCGTTATTGTCCTCCATTCCGTTTTCGCTACCTTCGTCGTGACTTGGTGGGAAGGCATCGTCCCAGACCGGGGCCATTTCATTGAACTCCACATTAAATCCGTCATGCATGGAAGGGTTGGTATCGCTCCCCCCTAAGTTCACGTTGTCATATTTGTTGAAGCACTCTGCCACCATGCGTAAAACATCTACTTCCCCGGCTTCTTCGCCGTCAATGCTAGGACTGGACGGGGGCTCACTACCTTGCCCACTGCTTGGTGCACTAGGGGTCAAGTTCAAGGGGCTGTACTCGTCCTGCAGTTCCAAGGACAACACATTGGATGTCACATTCCAAAGTCTGATGATAAGCTACATAATGCATGCAGTTCCTAGTTCAGAGCGCTCCTTGTTATTGCATCCACCTGCGCCGGGGAGTGTGTCGATGTTGTTTTAGTCTTGTTGTTTTAGTTTTAGTCTTGTTTGCATTGAGGGTCACATCGTAGACATCATACGCAACATATGACTAGCTGGCATTCTATTATAGTGTTAAGTAGTGACTAACTGTAGTTACTTTGGGAAAACGTGACTGACAGTTGTCACATTACAGTGGTAAGCACAGACTGTCTGTAGTCATTTTGGACGATAAGTATACGTTTACAGTTTACAGTGCAGTGATAAGAAGTGACTGTCTGTAGTCATTTTGGGAAAATTCAAGATAGACACTTTACATATTACAGAGACAGTCTCAGACTATCTTCCTGCCGTTTGGGCATATAGTAATTTACCGTACACTACTCGGACTTAGAGGGTAATGCGCATAGAGTTCTTCTCCGGCAACAATGTCCCTTGTTGCTATGCTAATTACATATCCCCATTCCTCGTGGTTCCACTATTTAGGCAGCATGCGATACTCCCACATCGCATTGCCTATTTCGGAGCGCTCGGCGGAACTATTAATGAATCCAGCGACATTTCCTTTCTCTACATCTCCGTCGATATACAGGTCCGACTCTGCGCGCATTACATACGATTTCATTCGGGATTGTGCGTTGCTCAAAATTTTGAATTCCGCCGAGGTGTATTGCGCTCCTACAAAAGGAAGCAATTCCTCACCCTCTTTGGCTGGTTGCATTGCAAAGAGACCCCAACCCATGAAGCGGTATTTAGACACTTTCACTTGCCATTCCCTTTTCCAAAATACGAATGGAGTTAGCTTTGGTATGGGCCCGTCGCACCATTGTCCATCATACACGTCTGACCGCCACTTCTGCAATCGAGAAATTCGCGCGGATGTCGCCGTGGGTCTGGCGCTCTGGGAGGATTGTAGTTGGCTTAGAAACTTAGTCAGCGATGTCAAACTTGCGGCTCTTACTAAGGGTCTCCATCGGGCCTACATAATTCATTAACACATATTTTTTTATACCAAATCACTGTACGTAGAACCACGTCGCGTTGCTTACTGAGGAATGGGTACGCAGTTGAAATCATAGGTCTCATCACTTACCAATATTGAAGCTGTGAAAACTGGGTCCCTTCTTCTAGTGCAAAGATGCTTCCGAATCGTCGCTCGGTCGAGGACTTTTCCTCCAGCACATTCCATGCATGGGCAGGGGTACTTCGTTAATCGCATGGAGTCTGCTTAGATCTCTTCCTCTTGCCATAATTGGAGATGATTCAAGCGCTCCTGTTGTCCTCCTTCCATCCTACGGAAAAAAATCGAGCAATGACGTAGGGTGACATGGTGTTTTGAGGCATATACAATACTATAGTTATACACTCTAAAGGAGGGTGCAGTCAGTAATCTTAGGCATATCTTTTAGCTTAGGCAAATTACAGTAGGGAGTCATTCAAGGCTACAGAGTACTGTGCATGACTAGATGGCGTCATGACGATGACTCTAGAGTGTTATATAATCCCAAAGTGTCACATAAATCACTTCACTAAGTCATAAGGAAATTTTTTGTTTGCTTCCTTCCTTGTTTTATATAAGAATTGATTGAATAATATTGGTGGTATGCACGACGTTTGGATCTGGGAGTCGCTATTTCTATGTCTATTGTCACTTTAATTTCATTTAAATTATGCAGTCATGATGTACCAAACTATTTCGTATGGAAATCATTCACTACATGAGTAGACAGAACCATAGATGAAGAAGTAACACATCAGTGATATTCCTGAGGCATCCCTACTAATGCAAAAGTGAATGAAAAACTTATCCACCAACCCAAGTTCATATTCTTGCACTCCTTCCATACACCCCCCCTTTTGCGCAATTACACAGAAGTGGTCTATATAACATTCATATGATATGAATTGTACTTAGTAAATATGTAGAATATCATTGTCAACTTATGACTCATTAATGTCTGCTCTATGCTTTACTATGAATCACCGACATGTAGCCCTATCCCGAAGAAATGACTATATGCGCCTTAAGTCTCTAAAACAATGTACGTTTGTAGCATTGGAGTGTGTACTATCTTGTTCCACGGAGCTGTCATCTTCTTCTTCAATACTACAACTTCCTTCATTTGAGGAGTTTGCAGTGCGGTTTTCAATATATGTCAGTGCTATCTGATCATGTGTCTTCTCGGGAAGTTCACAGAAGCAGAACTCTGGAGGGAATATGGCGGAAGATTTGGGCTCATGGCGACATGCCAGGCGTTTTTTTCTAATTCTGCCGTCCAAAGACAGCCCGTCCCGAGGGGATGGCAGCCTACAATTGCAGTTAGGATTCCGAACCCAACGAAGTACTATGCATCTGAGACATGTGCAGTCTTCGCAAATGTGTCTATGATTTCCACACATGTACATTCGAGTGACAAATGTCCATGATGTGAACCTATACAAGCAATACTGGACCTCAGAAGTACTACGGGAATTTGCAGACATTTTGTGGTATGATGTGAAATTGCCAAAGAGGTGTGTAGCTGGAACCTGTCAATCGCATACACTTTGATGTCGGAAGTCAATTCGTCCTGTTAACACAACTGATGACAGATGTGACGTCCACCGTGTACGTTAGAGAAAAGGGTTACCCGGATGCTCCACCGGCAACGTAGACAGTGTTATTTATATTGTGAAGCATAATCGGCAACAAGGACACATTTTTCCATTTGACAAGAGACTTTTCTTGGACTAATCTTTCATAGTGCTTTTTAGATCATCTAGCGTGTAGGAATGGTTAAATCAGGTGTGCTGGTTCATCAACTTGCTTACATTTTGGTTCTTCAAGTAGGTGGAGACAGTTATTATACCCTAGTACTGGTGCACTCCTCTTTACTCGGATAACGACCAATTAATACCAGTTTTGTGCACACCATTTGGGTGTCAAGGTGTACGACTTTCAAGAGAGAGTTATACTGAACTACAGAGTCATTGACATGACTATAGAGCGTCATCTATATGACTGGGGAGTGTTGTATAACTCTCAGGTGTCACGAAGATGACCCTGCTCAGTCGTCTCTGTGTCGCGCGGCTTGGTCAACGGAGATACACGTGGCACCAGTTGACCAAGCGACCATCACTCAAGCAATACTCACGGCGTACTACAGAGTTTTGCAGAGTTCTGAAGCACCGTGAATGATGGCGCCTTCACCCCCTGCATACGAGCGCCTGAGGAGCAGTCGCATCGAAGAGAACAACGGAGTTTTGAAGACCTTGGGGTTTCTGTCGCTTTCCAAACAACCCTTCAAGAAGCCAAAAGACAAGAGGTGAGTGATTACCTGTGTGGTGTGACGTCCTTGAATTTGTGAATTGCGCTCTTCCTTTTTATTCCGACCTTGCTGAAACGAGGAGGTAGAGGTTGCCGACCTTGCCGATTCTCCCTGTCGAGGTTGCCGAAGGTGTGAACTAGGTTGCCTAGGGTTTGCGACCTTGTCGAAGTTGAATGTCGAGCTGGCGACCTTGCCGATTCTCTCTGCCGAGGCACCCGAAACGGTCGTCGCACCTTGCCGAAATCTCCTGGCTGGCTTGTGCGGTACTCCTAGTGCCGAAACTCCTTGCCGAAATCTCCTGCCGCATGCGGTACTCCTAGTGCCAAAACTCGCCCTTGTCCGTGTACTCCTTGCTGGGTTCTAGTGGTTATGGTCCTGAAACAGGTACTCCGCCGTGCGGAGTGGAGGAACATGAGGTTGCTTCGGTCCGTCGTTGAAACCCTAACTGCATCAAAACTCTAAGCTTGAAAACCCTAGTCTGCTTTGCAGTCATATTGGCGGAGCTTGCGACACTCTGGAGTCACACATCGCTCCCATTGTGACCCCGAGTAGTCGTATATTTGTATGGATATGGATCATTTTGTTAGTAAATTGATTAGAGATGTTGCTAATATGCCGGATGAGAAGCAAATTGAAGTATTCCGCGCAATTGCATGTTTCCCGGCAATTACAATGCCGGTGTTGGAAATGACTTCCATTGAGATCGCGGATGTTGTTGAGAGCAGTCGCACCGTGCCCTTGCAAGAGCCTCTCGCCGCCAAGCCAACGCGCACGCGACAAACGTAGAGGAAGCTCCTAACCGACTCCGACCGTGACGACGAGGAAGATGGTGAGGACGAACGCGTGGAGGAGCCGTTGAAGACGACACGAAGAAAGGCAAGAATTTCATCTCCAATTTGAAACCGCAATTTTTACTTATTTTTGGAATGCATGGAAGTATTTATTTTCTGCCTTAGACCAAGCTATTTTCCATACGCCTGTGAATGTTTGGAATCTCTATAGAGTCTCAAAGTTCTCTATCTCTTTTAGACTGTCGCTAAGTTAATAAAAAAGTTTCTGGTGCAATTCTTGTGTGATAAATGAAACGGCTAAGAGATGATCAGTTTTAATGCTTTTTGCAAATGGGAGCGAACACTTTTTCTGTCTTTGACAATTGATGTTTCTTAGAACTCGATTCTGTTTTGAAGATATGTGATTATCAGTACTGCAGCCGAGTGGATTGTAGTTATTCTTGTTCCAGGTACTCTGACTTGAACTCAAGAGAAAGTGATTGTGTCCCTGTCTCCCGCGTTGAATGCTTGTGAAAGATCAAGCTCCAAGTAATCTTGCAATTGTGCATACTAAAACCGCTTGAACTAATAGCTTGAAGTCAATTATCGTCACGGGGTTGAAATTACAACCAGATGGATTCCTTTAGTTTCCTTTTTGAGCTTAATGCTGGGGTTGTTACAGAAGCTAAGTTTTCTTTTTCATTTCTTCTCATACAACGTTTAAAGTTGACACTAAGCATTGGAGATCATCAACCTTATTGTGAGATTTTGTAGTTTTGTTTTTTTCATCCCTAATGAACGAAAGGAGCATGGATGTAAAATGAAAAATTCCAACGAACATATCTTGAAAATGTAATTCCAACAAAATCAATAAACAAGTGAATTATGTTGGTCAATAAACAAGTGAATTGGGATACGAGGGAACGTCATATAAAATATACAGTGTCCAAGGAGAATTGATATTGTTAACCACAATTTGTTCAAAGGTGAAGAAAAATGGTGTCCCTTGCCATTAAATAGGCGTTTGTCACTTGATAGATAGATAGATTATAGGTACTTAATGACCTAACTCTACTGTTTTTTTCTACGTTTGAATGATCAGTTCTGAGTCTGTTGACATTGAGCAAAAACAACTATATCCGCAGTAGAGTAGTGAGGGATTGCAAGAGCTCAATGTTGTAATTTTTCTCAATAGGTGATACGAGTAAGAAGTAGCTGAACGGAGTACAATAAAGTGTCCATACTGTCTTTGCTGAAATATGACTGCTCTGAGCCATGAAATGTCACAGCACGGCTGACTACATCTTGAATATGACTGTATGTAGTCACATTTTCTTAAACAAGACTGCAGTCATCTTAAATATGACTTCCCGCTGTCATTGTGAAGTATGTACAGTTTTGCACAACCAGGTTCTAGATTTCAGTGCAATGTCTACTTTCTTTTGCTTGACAACAAATTCGTCTATTTTAGGGAGAGCGTGATTCTTCCGATAAGCCTAGGTCGTGGGCGGCGGACTCGTCTCAAAAAAACCGCAAAATGTCTTCATCGAGGCGGGGGGGGAGCAACAGCGAAGCGCTCGATGAGGAGCTTGTGGACGTGTCACCGAGCTTGCAAGAAACCCAGATCGAGGATGAGGAAGAGGCATCGGAAGATGAGTACAGTGACGAAGAAGTAGAAGATAGATTGGTCGGGGGGAACACGATGTTGAAGAACGAGATCGAGTTGAGAGAACTAAAAGTTCTTAGGCGGATGGCAGAGCAGGGTGCAGATTCCCGTGGCTTGCGCGAGGAATTTTGCAACGTCGGTGCCTCCCCACGCCGGCAGTCGAAGTTGAAGGGGTTGAGGCGGCAAGTGAGGAGAAGTGACAAACTCGACATGCGATTATGGGTCGAAGTTGACAATGGAGGAACGCCGACGGGAGCACACCGCCCGGATTGGCTCACCAAGTTACGGGGCTATTCCCGTGACTTGGACTTGAGCATTGACGACTTCAAGCAGCATCCTCGAGCGCTCTTGATGGGGATCAAGGACAAGATGGCGGCGCAATACGAGTACCGGGGGGGGGGGCTAGGCGACGTTCCAGAGGACGTGTTCTTGTCGATTCTCCGGGGACAAATGCAAACAAAGAGGAGCAACATGAAGAAAATTCACGACCGGGGTGACCCTCTTCCGGGGTTTTGCAGGAAAGAGCATGTGGAGAATTTCAAGAAATTGATAGCAAGGGAGGACAAGAAGGCCGAGGCCGAGCGGATGAAAAACGTGCGATGCACTGTCGCGAACGTCTCGCACTCCGGTCGTTCGGAAGGAGAAGTGCGTTCACGACTGGTGAGGGACCTTAAACTTTCCCTGCTCAATCAAATTGTGATGTAAAAATGCTTGTGATTTAAGCACCATGCGATACTGCTCAGAGTGGTATTCTCTAGTTCCTGGTATTTCCCTGGTAAGTGACTGTCTTCTGTCGTGAACACGACTGGACAGCGTCTTGTTTGAAACCTGCTCTCAATGCAACCACATGAGAACACAGAGGTGTTCTGTGGTATTTGTTCTCTCGTTGATCCTGGCTTTGATATTAGACAGTTGGATAGATGCTTCTCTTGTAGGCTGTAGAGTTAGACTGCCCTCCAACCCAGTTGGAAGTTGAGGCGGAGCTTGCGACACCGGGGAAATCAGGCCGGCCTCAAACGTCCTCTTCAAGGGGGGGTCTAGCATCATCACGAGGCCTCGCACCTTGGAGGGCTGCCATGGACGCACGCATGGACGGTATTGCAGGTGAGGTCGATGACATGAAGGCCACACTCAGGGTTTTGCTCCAAGAGGTCGGCACACTAAAACCGCCCATGACACCATACGAATCGTCGGAGGTGGGGAACACGGGGTTGGAGGAGTCCCACCCGCCAGCAGTGGCTCCACCGCCAATAGCGCCGGCAGTCGTGGACCCGGTGTGGCCAAAGGAAGTCCACTTGACAAACGAGGAGGTACCACATGCATCGTGACCCCGAGTAGTATACAATGAGCCATCGCACACTCATTGTATACTCATGACTTGCAATGGTTTATATTACTGCAGATTATCCTTCTCGTATCTCGTCCTTCAGTGTTGACATCTTCAATTAGTGCAAGTAATAGAAATCCACAAAATTCCTTTTCTGGTGTGTCCAAAGATATCACATAGATTTAATTTATAGTGATCCTATTTGCGCCACTTATTACTAGTAATGTACAAATCAAAATATTAAATGTGCTTACTCATGACTAGTGGATTTCTGACTTCCCTTTACCGTGTGGCACCAGGGGACCACGAACTTGGTGAAGTCCGGAGGCTCCAGGAAAAGTTGTCCAGTGGATCCCGCCGCAGGGGTCGCAACCGAGGTGGTCGAGCATTCCGATGAGAGTGCCCCAGAGGACCCCTCCTCAGCTGCCATCGCAGCCCAAGCGCCGGCGAAGAAGGAGAAACAAGCGCCAAAGAAGAGGAAGGGCGAGGCCGAGAAGCTATTGGAGGATCAGTTGGGTCGCAGTAAGCGGCGCCCGACCGCGAAAGATAAGGTCACCTTGCAACCATCCCTAACTGTGTACAAGTCTTTTCTATGTGATCAGTAATGTACTTTTGTTGGACACTGAAGGTTTTCAGTAGTAATCACCGTGATTAGTAATGTGTTCGCAGTGAATGTGACTAGGATCAGTAAGGTCCAGGTGTTATGTCACAGGGTTCAGTAACCTATCCCGATAAGGGCACAGTGACACGTTGTAATGAAGCACAATATAACAGGGCCTAGTCATAAATGAGATGCATCAGTATACGCTAAACCTGAAGTGATGTAATGTGGTCTGTGCCATCTAGTTGCTAAACCAAGGGTGATCGAGGTGGTGCACACAGGTTGACGAAGACGTTGACGAGGAGGCAGCAGCAAAGAGGAAGCGACCAACAGAGAAAGCAAGTCCACCTGCGAAAAAGAAGAAGGTGAGGGGCGGGTCTAAATTTCCAGCGGTAACGGTCTCGGAATCTTTGAAGACAAAGGTTATTGTTTTGAATGTTGTGGGTCTATTGTGCGACATTAGACCTATGCATGATAAAAACAACTGGGGTCCCTCGAACGTGGTGCAGCTTGATCATGACCACAAGGTAAAAATCAAGAAAAGGGCCGATTGTGGCCCTTTCTTGAGCATGTTGTGTCAGCACTATGATGTGGGGATATGGTTGCCCATAGAGAGTACTTTAGTGGAGGTAGTAGCGAAGTTTTTGGCGGCCGGGATAATTTCCTAAAAATGGAGCTTTTTTGGGGGGAAAGAAACGTCAGGTACCAAGAGGAACCTGAACGATCTCTTTAGTGTAATCCCCGTGGCTTTGGCTCCTAAGGCTCGATGCCTTCAAATCGATTGTGACGCAACTGCAACGGCTGAGTCTCCCCCCTCGAATGTCATCACTTGTCCACGATGGGATCCACTAGAGCCTAACGACGATTTCCTCACCTGACTAATAGAACCATTTCAAGCGTTATCACGGAACCCATCTGACATCGAGTATTGCACTCAATATTTGGTGAAAGACGTCATAGCAGCTGCGACACCACGGATACCGGTAGGTCCACGGCTGGTTCATGGAGGGCGGAAGTACAAGCTCTCTCCAAACCTTCTTCTCCTTCCTCCATTATGTACGTAACGCTTTTATCATTTCTCATTTGTAGATTTGTTAGGTATCCCTAATATGAAGGACGTTTGAAATGCAGCCCCAGGAACTTGAAATGGTGGAGCCGGTGGTGCCGGTGGCGGAAGCCGCACACACAGCTTTGGCCCCCCAATCGAAGGTGAAGGTAATGGACTTTGACGAGGTTTTGAAGCTCAAGGACACCGTTGTAGCTCACGGCGTTATCATTAGCCTTGCAGGAGGCACCCTGCATTGCCGTTTGATCGAGGAGGGCATGGCATCAGTCATGATCACCGCGGTAGAACCGGGATCGGAAGAGATTGACCTCTATGAGCCGAACGAGACGGACGATCCGGTTGTAGATCGCTTGGGTGGTGCTCTCAACAGCATCACCAAGTGGCCCGTTGCCGCACTGGAGCCTAAATGGCGCGATTGCAAAAGAGAAGGTGACATATAAACGATCTTCTGATGTTTGATGTAGCACGCAATCCTGATGAATTCCCTGAATGTCACAGGGTTAAGTAATGTACGCAGTCTGCCATGTCACAGTGATCAGTAATAAGCATAGTGAGAATGTCACACGGTTCAGTCAAGTATACCTGGGAAGGTCACAGGGACTAGTCATGATACAAATGAATGTAATAGATAATAGTCATAATTGCGCAGCATCCGTATTAAGGGGTCCTCTACTGAATTAATGAGGTTTGCGCAAAAAAGTTGGTTAACCCACTTGTCATTGTGGTGGTGCACACATGATGACGAAGAAAATCACAAGGAGCCAGCAGCAAGAAGTAAATGGGAAGCACGAGATGATGGATGTTGGATGTATATAATGGTGAGGAATAAGAGTGGGTTAGCTAGATAGCAACTCCCTCTAAGACATTCTCGAGTTTTGGTTTTGTATTGAGTTATTCACTACTAAATACAAGTGAACATGTTGCATTTCCCTTCTCAGACGTAAGCGTCTTCCATTGAATTCCACGTATGTGTCTTCTACTGTATGTTTCAGATACATAATAGTAATGTAACTCTCAGTACGCGAAAATATCACTGTGTGCACTAATATGGCCACATACATGGCAACAACATTATGACTACCGCTAGTCATATATTGGTCTCACTCCGACCGATACTGTGACTGAAACCAGTCGTATATCCTTTGCACTCTTGTCAAACACTACTGGAGGTCTTGAACACACGACTGGCTACAGTCATAGCGACCGCTCAAACACGACTGTATAGAGTCATAATCCACGAAAGCCTAAAACATCACTACCAATCGAATTCCACGTCAGCAACATTATGACCAAAACTGTGACTCCACAGAGTCAAATTCCACGTCAGCCGAACAATGACAGTATTCACATTCCACGTGGAAGTGCCACGTCAGCAAAAATATAACTCCACAGAGTCACATTCCACGTCAGCAGAAAATATGACTACGCAGAGTCACGTGCCACGTCGGATGTCACATCGGATGCCACGTCAGCAAAAAATATGATTCGCCCGAGTTACATGCCACGTCGGAATTTGGCCTCAGCTGCCCGGGCAGACCTCCAAAAGTCAAGGACTTGGGGCCGGTCAAGATGGCGGCTGGAATGCTGACGTGGCATGTACATGGCGCCCAAGTATACGCTTTAAGGCGTATTTATTCATATGACTAGGTGTCCGAAGTGACTCGTCGGTAACTACGGCACCCAGTCATGCTCCGTGTCACATTCCACGTCAGCAAAAAATATGACGCGCAGTCACAGACCCAATTTTATGACTGCGCGCAGTCATAAACGCAGTCCTTCTCCCAGTCACAAAAGTACCCATCCATGCTAGTGAAAATAGCATCATGATGCCACATGAACTTTGCCAACAGTAACTCTAGAATATAGCAAATTTTGCGGCGTTCACCCCTAAAACATAATATTCATTGAAATGAGAGAATTGGGACCTCTCAAAATCATATCTCTCATTTTCAAGGGGGAGGATTGAATCTAAATGGGTTGTCAATTTAGGTGGATAGTAAGTACATATATCCTATGGAAGTTGGAATTTCCATTAAAACGAGAGTTACCGAAAGAATGATCGGTCCTAGTTGAAAGGAGGAGTTTCCATTAAAATGAGAGTCATGATAAGAACTGTCGATTCGACACTAATACAGTACCATTTTAAATAAAAATAATGTTTATGTATAAGGGAGTGGTTTCTCATCTCCTGGACACCAAGTCATGAGCTCAATGGTTGGTTGTGAGTGGGTGTTTATCTCATATAGGTGGTCCGGGTTCGATTCCCGTTGAATTCGTTTGAGCGGATATGAGATATGCATGACTTGGTGCTGCTAACTGAGCCTCGGCAGGCAAGAAATTTGTAACAACCAACCAGCCCCGTACCCTAAACTGTGACAAGTGCTTAACGCGCTAACAAAAAAACAGTGGTCTTAACCACTAAACCTTTTATATATACTTGTTTTTAAAAGCAAACACATACAGTTAATCTTTTAAGGAAAACGGATCAAATATACAAAGAAGTAAACGTACAATGTAATAGTAAATATATGAATAAAAGTAAATATATTCTCCCCAGATTTAAGCGTACAATGTAATAGTAAATAGTACAATGTAATAGTAAATAGTAAACGTACAATGTAATAGTAAATATATTCTCCCCAGATTTAAGCGTCCTCGTGCGGTGGGGCATGTGGTCTGCGGATTTCTCTAGAATACATCGCAGCGTGGCGGTGGCTTGAACGGTGTGATTACGAGGCTTCCGGATTCCCGAATTTCGATGAGGATGTGCTTGCCGCCCCTGCACCGCGTATGCTTGGTAAGGGTAGAATGTTGCTTCGGGGACACCTGCAATATGCATCCATGCTCGCACGCAAACATCAATACCTTCGATAGTCACAACCCTCCGGTTTTCAGAATCACGGTGAATCTGCCTGTGGATGTCCATCTTCATGTGGAATCTGAACTGGAAAGAGGTGCCTTGATACATACGTTCGCGGAAGGCACGAATTTTATCCCTTGGAAAGGGTTGAACGCAATTCTTGCTGCAACAAACTTTGCTGGAGACGGAGTTGATAGAGTCTTGAGTGAGGAGTTGCTGCGATTTGATGGAAGTCTCCCGGGGCGGATTCCTCACTGTACTAGTATATCTCGACGACCTAGCGGAGGAGGGCTGCGTGAGACTAGCTTGGTGACGGTTGTAGTTGTCGCGAAGTTCATGATCATGGAGGCTTGCTCCATTGATATGGACAAGCCGAATCGGCCAAGCCCGCAACGAGTACCTCGACTCGCAGGGGATGTCAACCTCGGAGTGACTGCGGACTATGTGAACATCAACGTGAGTGTCTCCAAGTGGTCCGTCCGCACCGAGGACAAGGTCTGAGCTGACACTATGACAAGTTCCGTCCCCAACATGCAAGCCGTCCTCATTAAACAAAGCTACACACTTAGTATTCCACTGACGTCGCGGAATGCCTTCACAATCCGGAACCTCGACGTCTAGTGAGTGTTGGGCCTCAGCTTCATCGTCGGAAGAGTCGACTCTATGAATCAGCATCCGAGCAGGGTCCATGGCAGCAGTAGAGGAAGTGAGGATACCTGAACGATTGCATGCCCTAATGTTAGAATATAGTACAAAGGAATGAGATTCTCATACGTAGGATTATCTCGGTGGGAGCTAAATCACAAGAGGAAATCGGAGGATGTACATATGGAACAAGGGGCATTCGAAAATTATAGTGTGGATAATCTTGGAGTCTCAAGCGTAACGCTATGGTCAGTTTTCAGAGTGTTAGGTTGCCAACAGAAGATCATCGGGCAGGGATGTTTAGGTCGTATCGACCTAAATTATGTAAACCATGTGGAATGAAATGCAGTGTCTCGAATGATGTAGACCATCTGCAATGGAATGTAAGCGGCCTCGCGATTCAGCTCGCCTCGAGCTAAATTATGGAGAGCATACGGCATGGAAAACAATATACAATGCTTACAGTAGGACAGGGCTTCATATAGAGTAGATGCGATGGACCTCAATCTGTATTACCTCATTACGTGACGATGCAGATCATCTCTACCCGAAATGAATAGACCAGAAGAGTCCAGGTGAGTACTCCAGTACTTGTATAATTTAGGTTGAGTCGAGCTAACAAGAAGGTGGATCAGAGCTCCCGTTAACGGGTTTAAGGAGGCAACGATGGTGCAGTTTAGGTCGAGTCGACCTAAACAAGAAGGTGGATCAGAGCTCCAGTACACGTCTTCACGAAGTAAACGTTGGTGCAATTCAGGTCGTGTCGATTTAAACTGGAAGGTTGATCAAAGATCCAGTACACGGATTCTAGAATGTAACGTGGCTGCAATTCAAGTCGAGTCGACCTAAACTGGAGGGTTTATCTCGCTCCAGTACACAGCTTTACGAATGTAACGTTGGTGATATTCAGGTCGAGTCGACCTAAACTGGAGGGTGTATCTCTCTCCAGTACACGGCTTAACGACGGTTACGTTGGTTCAATTCAGGTCGAGTCGACCTAAACTAGAGTGTGTGTCTCGCTTCAGTACACGGCTTTACGAAGGTATCGTTGGTTCAATTCAGGTCGAGTCGACCTGAACTGGAGGGTGTGTCTCGCTTCAGTACATGGCTTTCCGAAGGTGACGTTGGTGCAATTCAGGTCGAGTCGACCTAAACTGGAAGGTCTGTCTCGCTCCAGTACCGGATATATAAAGGTAACGTTGGTGCATTTCAGGTCGACTCGACCTAAACTGGAAGGTCTGTCTCGCTCCAGTACCGGATATATAAAGGTAACGTTGGTGCATTTCAGGTCGATTCCACCTAAACTGGAAGGTGATTCTCAATCAAGTACAAGTTTAGAAGACGGAAACGTTGGTGCATATTAGGTCGAGTCGAGCTAATTTTACTAGGGCAAGATGTTCCGTTCTCGAGGACCTTGGAACATATTCAGGTCGAGTGGAGCTAATATGTCCCGGAATTTACGGTGATAATATCGGAAAGCAACGGCATGGACAATCTGCATTTCGAATTGAAGCAACAGCAACTGAACTGTGGATTGCAAATGAAAGGTACGCAAAATACAATGGTGGGAAAGAAAGTGCTGTCCGAATGCTTTCTATAACATAACAGTATGAGATGCAACTGAAAATGAACCCTATCTAAATCGTGCGCGCTAACCCTAGAACTTGAAGTTCTGGATAGGTAGTTATCTCTTACCGGAATATGTCGCAAACACAGCTCCTCTTGACACGATTCTACAGCCTCAGCCTGCAACTACGCGCAGTCTCCTCAAAGCTTAAGAACAAAAAATTCCTCCTTAATGCCATGCGAAAGTACAAGGACCGGAGGAGCATGAGCACGCAAACGGAGGAGTATGCGAACGGAGGAGCATGAGCACGCAAAGAAACGAGAAAAGGAATATTTCAGTCGCACTTCAACATTTATAGAGAATAAGGCGGGAACGATGTGGCGGGAAGAGAAAGGGAGATTTTGAACCGTCGTTTCTCGTCCACTTAAAAATCATATCGTCCACGAGGTTCGGTGGACTTTACAACTATGGAGGGAGAAAGCTTACTGAAAATATACGCGACAATAATAGATTTCTGTGCAGTATTTGAATACTTCATTCAAATAATTATAGATTCCATCCCTATGTAACAAGAACATTGGGAACGGAAAATTCTACAGTGAGACATTGCTCTAATTTAAATTTTTGATCATAATAATAATATCATCCACACTGCACTTTGGTGGATTTGTCGAAAGTACAAACGTAGTTGACAATAAAATAACCACCTCGGAGAGGTATCTTCTTCTAAATTTCAAGAGCGGTTTTAGGGTATTTAATCGAGGACTATGAAGTAATTTTGCATATTCTAGTATTTATAGTTTAGTTATGGTATATTTTAAGAATATTCCTAGAATATTCTTTAAATAGTTTTAAAACACCCTACATTACTTCTATACATTTATTATTTTTATCTTAAATGAAAAAAGGACACCCAATATTTGTTCACATATAGTTATGGAAATTCTCGACATTCATTACTACCTCAAGGTAACCACTGAACATATTGGTAAACATCGTCAAAACTACTATTTATAACTAAGAGTAAATTTGATTTTTTATAGAAATGGAAGTTCACCATTTTGACTTTTAGATTCCATCCGTACGGTAGTATTTACTAAATCTATCAACAATATTTAATTATAAATTTTGAAAGTTAAATTAAATAATTCAGTCTACATTTGATAATAACAAAATTATAATGACTTAGTTGAGTAGGACTTCTTTAGAATAATTGTAAAGTGGATTTTTCAAAACATGCATTCAGTTGGTGACTTCTAACGATTGTCGTGTTTTAAAAATCTACGACCTCTTTTTGGCAACTTCTGTATCGCACTAGTATCAATTGAACTCTTACTAGCGTCGTGAACCCTTTGAACATAAGTTGATTCTACTTAGCCTCAGAAGCAGATATTAGTATGGCAAAGATTTATATGTAAGCATAAAATCTATCCAACAAATCAGACATATTTGTAGTCGGAGGCCTCTCCAATATTATCAACATTCAAGTTCCCATCAGAAGTCAAAGATTTATTGTGATTGGACGATAATTCAATAAGCTTTCTAAGATGACTTGCATAAAGACAATCTCAACTTGCATAAAGACAAAAGCATGATAAAAAGAAATCATGCACAACTCGAGAAGACAACAACCTCGGAACTGTTCCGGCCCAAAGGCGCTTAACTTCAGGATTCTAATGGAATCTGTTGTAGTAGACTTGGTATGACAGCATCACGGCTGTCAGGGGAGTTCCAGAGATTTTAACCGAGAGTCTGAGTCCCAGGAGTACGAGTCCCGTACAAATATATATATTTTATACATATATATATATGCATATACATATACATACATATATATATATAGTGCCGGCTGCACGCGCTGCCCGAGAGGGTCGTCTCTCTTGCAGCTAGGGTTTCAGATTCATTCTCCTCGTTTCCACTCTTTGTTGTTCTCCGCTCCTCGTTGTTCGAATAAGTAATTAAAGTTTGAAAAGTAGGGGTCGGACAATCTAGTTGGTCAAACATTATTTTCTACCAACCCTCACTTGCACGTATATATATATATATATATTTATATATATATATATATGTATATTTGTATATATATACAAGTTTTTGCTGGTTGTAGCCCTCATTGCATGCTGCTCCACTTTGCCTGCTCCCCAATGTCCCATTTTCTGGCCTGCTGCCCGAGGACGTTGTTTCTCTCACAACTAGGGTCTCATATTTGGTTGCGTTTCCGCCCGTTTCCCTCGTTTTGTCTCTAGCCTCGATTTTTTTCGCCCTTCTCCGCGCATGTCTCTCTCATTTAGTTTCTGCGTGTCTCTCTCTTCTTTACAACTTCTAAATGATATACATGTACAAATATGTATAATTATAATTATAATTATATATATATATTTATGTATATATACATGTACATATATAAATTTATACATAATTATACGTATTTAACACACGTTTACTTTTATTCTCCACTGCCCGCTGCCCGGGATGCGCTGCCTGCTGCCCACTGCCTGCTGGGTCGTTTCTTTCGCTGCGCGTAATTTTGGCCGCTGCTCGCAACCCGGTGGGGGTCGTCTCCCCCACGGATAGGGTTTGGGGCTTACTTTCTGTTATCGCTTGTTCTCCCGCTTGTTCTCCCACTGCTCCATTTTTCGGCAATCTTTTTCAGGTATTATTTTCAGGCAACCCTGCCTTGCACTTACGGCATATATTTTATATATTATGCATATATATATATACATAATAGTATATATATATATATATATCCATATATATATACACACATCGTAAACCAAAAACTACATCATATAGCTCCAATATATAAATTGAACGCATTGGCCTATTCAACAACTATTTCAAATAGTGAATTAATTAAGATGTAACAATGGTCATATTGCAACCTATGCTCTCTATACAATGGCCAATGCAGTCCCAAACTCTCAAATCCAAAAAAAAATTCAAATATCGTGAAAACCAACATCATTTGCATGTTTGTCAAATTGTCGATATTTTAAATTCTATCGATGTCAACTCACTTCAATTTTTGCTTACAACTGTCTAAAACGATGTATACCAACATGCCAAGGCACAAAAAGTTTTATTGAAGCTATGAGAGAAAATTCACAAAATTTAAAGTACTTCCAACTTGTAGCGCACAAAACCGAGTTTTAGACATGGCTAACTTTGAAATTCATTTTCTTTCAAATCACAATCGAGTTTCTCTTCAAACTTCGGTAGTAATGTGTTATATGTCGCACACTACAACTTTTGCAAATTCACTTTTGGACTTTGCCCATTGATGCTCATGATATGGTTGTTTGAATGGAAAAGTTTCAAATCAATACTCAGTTTTGTTTCTGAGTGTATGTATGTATACATATATATACATATACATATATATACATACATATATATGTGTATATATATGTATATATCTGTATATATACATATATACATATACATATACACACATATATATATATATATATATATATATATATATATACCCTTGCCCATACCCTGCCATCTGCCCATACCCGGCCATGTGCCCATGCCCGTGCCATATGCCCATGCCCATGCCCGTGCACTATGCCCATGCCCGTGCTTCATCTCTCTCGATCAGGCTAGGGTTTGAAATTTTTTTTTCTGTTCTCTTCGCGTTCCTCCTCTGTCGCCGCTGCTGTGTTCTCGCGTCGCCCCTCGCCTGTGTGTTTCTCCTCACTTCTTGTTTCTCTCTTTGTTGCTCTCGTTGTTTCTCGCGTCGCCCCTCGCCTGTGTGTTTCTCCTCACTTCTTGTTTCTCTCTTTGTTGCTCTCGTTGTTTCTCTCGTTGTTTCTCTCGTTTTTTCTCTCGTTGTTTCTCTCGTTGTCTCCTCATTTGTTCTTTCTCATTTCTTGTTTCTCTCTATGTTTAATGTAAATTTCAAGGCAAAGTCCACTGCCGTAGGTGCTAGGTTAGAAGCTGGAGTTTCAATTTTGGGGTTCAAAGCGGATCAGAAATTGCAGGTGGAAGGGTGAAATTGAAGGTGGAGGGCCCGTATTCTTTATGTAAGTTCACACTATTGCTCTCTTCTTGAATGCTGTGGAATTTTTTTTTTGTTTAGGGTTTAGTTATCTGTCTAGTTAAAGATGGTAACGAACCAGACCTGAGCGTTTGAGAGTCAATGGATGATTTTGAATTTTATATCTCAATTTCAAACAGAAAATACATTCACAGATTGAGAGCTCTTTTTTGATTCACGGGGTTGTGGTGCATGGCCGTTTTCAGCTTAGGGTGTGGCTTGTTTGATTAATTCCTGTAACAAATGAAACGTGAGACTGCTTGCTTTGAATTTGTGATTTAAAAACTTTAGCTTTGGTGATTCAAGTTTCACGAAAGGCATCGTGAATGATGTAGAAATAGTTACACCTTTTGCAACTGGAATCGTGCGAATTCAGGTGTTCTTGCTGGAGTGAGTGGTGTGGTTAATTTTGTGAACGAATTGCTAGAATGATCAATGTGCTTACTTTCTATTGGAGATTTTTTTAAATGAATGTATTATTGTACATTCATAGATTGAGAGATTGTCTTGATTCTATGGCTGATGGTTGAATTATGCTCATATAGCAAGTATGTTATTGTGTTTGTTTGAAAGAGGATTTTTAACGGTGATATAGTTCCAAAGCAGTATCATCTAACGCTATACAACCTCAGTTAATTGATAAGTGTAGTGCTTGAAATGTTTCAGATTGATCAACTTGGTCATCAAGAGCAATTGTTGGGACACAGTGAAGAGCATATTCTGGTATAAGAGGTGAGTGCTATGCTCATCCCTAAGAAGTCTTTTAAATTCATTTTTGTAGGCAGTGCATGAATTTTGTCAATGCAATGTTTTATTGTGGGATGTGTAATAGTAATGTCCAATACTGTAAGTAACAGTACTGTAGAAAGAGTTATTGAGAGCAGGTCAGCAAAAATGTGTAATTTTCGCTTTGTTTCAGCCCTATGATTTACAGTTTAAATACAAGTACCAGACGGTAGTTTAGGTCGATGTCAGTTTAGCTCGACACAACGTAAATGGGCAGTGAAACTCGCGTGATAAACGGTGATTTGAGTTGACCCGATCTAAACTTCACCAATACAAGTCACATCTGAGCTCGACTCTCCCTAAACTGCGATCAATTTTACCCTAAACCGACCTAAATTGCAGTCAATTCAGGTCGACACGACCTAAATTGCAGTAATTTCAGGTCGACACGACCTAAATCGCAGTCAATACATGTCGACTCTCCCTACACTGCAGTCAATTCAGGTCGACCCGACCTAAATTGCAAAAAACTCATCTCGACACGACATCACTTGCTGTCGATTCCGATCTAATCTCAGAACTACACGTTATAGTACGCCAAGTCCAGGATGAAACACGTAGAACATAAACATGTACCATGTGTGCATTCAGGTCGAATCGACCTAATTTATGCTATAAAGCAATACGAATCGGTCTGATCTACCTAAGATTCAGCTCGACTCGACCTAAATCACACAAACAACCTACCCAAATATTGAACAACTTCAGACTAGGACAACCTACTTAAAGGTCGGGATACCCTAGAATACCAAATCCTATAATCAATTCACATAAATCATATTACAAAATAGTAAAAACGCCCTCCCCCTCAAGCAGTTTAGGTCGAACCGACCTAAATAAAGAACTATCGGTCTTCATTTACGAAGAACAGGCTGAAAGTTCTAAAACATGAATATGTATCAAGTGTGAATTCAGGTCGAATCGACCTAATTTACTCTCGAAATCAGTACGATTTGACTAGATAGCTGCCTAAGACGCGCAGATTCAGATCCAGGCAGCCTTTACGGCCATGAATGGCCTACAATGATCGAATAATATCCTGTATAGTAAACAAGAAAAAACAAATAAGATGTGAACATTCAGGTCGACCCGACCTAAATTGCTCGCTAAGTATGGCAATTCAGGTCAGGCCGACCTGAATGTTCACATCTTCTGTGTTTCTTCATGTACTTCCGAATATCCATAATTCCTTAATACACAAAGTCCTTACCTATATTTTCTCTTTAAGTCGGGTCGACCTAAAGAGTATCACATTCACGATTCAATGCTTCATACATATGAAGCGTACTACATCCTTCAAGATTAAGAGCCTCGTCTAATTTTTAGGTCGATCCGATCTAATTAACGGTGAACCCCTAGATGCTCGAAACTGACAAGTCTGCAGTGCGAATCTCTACATAGGCATGTTGATATGTGTGTTGTGCATTTTAGCTCGCACCGACCTGAACGTCGTCTGTCCTCGTTGTGAACAGAATGGCAACAGAGAAGAAGACACCAAGGGAACAGCAAAGTGAACCCCTCAACCTCTACTACAAGAAAGTTGCACATCCACAGAGCACGGATGATGCAGAAGGCGACGACCTCGCGAACTTCGGGGAGTTCTGGGAACTGCAAGAACAAAATCTTGTTCAGTTCTGGAGTCTGAACATGATACCAATGACTCGTGATTGCTGCTTGATCACGAAGAACACCAATTCGCCGACCTACCTCCCACTCTCATTACACGAGAAGGTCAAAGACATCAGCAACGGTGATGGCTCCAAAATCATGTTGCACTGCGTGACAACAAGAACTGAATGGGAAAAGAAGAATCAGTACAACTTCACGCTGATTCTCGACTCCGCTGTCATTCCATTCAATATCAGCCCCTTGATAGCCTCTCTCGAACACACAGAATTCAGGGGAATGATGAAGGAGCTTGAGAATAAATTTGACAGCCAATACTTCATGTCTGCCAGCGGTCAACCCCTGCGCGGGGCCCAACTCTGCTCAAAAATCCGGAAAGTGATCCAGAACTTCAAAACCTTCAAGGCCAAGATGGACATGCAGAGTCTATCGATGACACCAATGAGTGTGTCCCTCAATAACCGCAGCCAGGGAGGTAGTGCGGGATCCACATTCACAGACTCGCCAAGACCCCAACAGAGCTGCGGCAAGCGCAAGCCCAACACGCCTACACCACCAACCAAAAGCCATCTCGGCTCCACGTCGAAGAAGAAGAAGACTGTTGACAAGAGGGCTCCTGAAGATGTCGACGACGTTAGCTTGGCATCTGCTGTGACCGACTTGCCAGAGCCCGTGCAGGGAAACAAGAAACCAGACTTCGCACGGTCCACCGAGGCGTACAAGACGTTCTGGTCGACCTGCACTGACGCCTTTGTCTGGGGAATCGAAGATAAGAGAACGATCCCCATCGAGCAACTAGTCGATGCGCCTCCTGACATGAACATCAAGTCGTACGAGCCGGGTCTTGCAAAGAAGATCATGGGCTTCCTTCTCAGCATGCCCGATAGAAGCACAAAGCAGACTCTGTGCGTCATGCCTTGCGACCTAGACGAGAAGCCCACTAGCTGGGACTCCATCAAAGATGGAAAGTTTTGGCTGATCAACGGGCAGCACAGTGTCAAAGCAAGTTTCATGATGCGCGAACAAAGGATGGATCCCAAAGACATCAAAGAGTTCGCTCAATGGAACTGCTTTATCGTTTGGACGAAGAACAACGAAAAACTTCCTCAAATATCCGCGTACTACAACCGGGTCAACCACTTCGGCACCATCAAGCCGTCCTGGGCAACTAACATCTTGGGAGCGCGGCAGGTCTGGATTAAACTCAATCGCCCCAAGAACCCGAAGGAGTTAGTTCAGGTGGGAACAAGCAGTCAGGCGTCGCGAACGAAGGAGGCCGCGATCAACAAAACAAAATTCAACGTAATGTTCAGCTCGACTCGACATCAATAGCTTTTGATAGTACTCCAAGTCCCAGTCCGTCCCATCAGAGTAGATCCGTGGCACCTGCGAGTTAGGTCGAGTCGACCTAAAATGCTCATGCTGTCGTGATCTTTTTACTCATTGTCCTTGTAACCCGTGCGCTCCCCAGTCTGTGTTGGTTTAGGTCGACTCGACCTGAATGACTCTATAATAGCTAACACTGTAAGTGCCCTTGCAGGAGTTTCAAGCTGCTATGAAGCTGCGATTCCTGATGCTCGACGTGGCGCAGGCGCAGAAGGACGCCAAGAAAAGTAATGCGTCCGAACTGCTCGACATCCACAATGAGTTGAAGTTGATCACTGCGCCGGACGAGGTGTTCGACCTCTGGAGCAAAGTGATCTCAAGAGCGGGTGCCGGAGAGCTCCATGACCCAGACACTGATTTGCCGTTCAAGGAGAAGCCTAACTGGAATCCAGAGAGTGGGAATCTGAGGCGCGAGTTCTTCAAATGGCTGGGAAACCTAACCTATGAGGACCTCACCAAACTCGCGAGGCATATCCTGAACCACGGGAACCCAAAATGGACCCGGGGATACCCGAAGGTCACGATTAAGGCAATATCCTCAGTTCAAGACAGGTGCTACTCGACCAAGGAATGGGTGGAGTGAAGGAAGCGGAAGCACCTTGTCAAGAAGGAATTGCACAACATCAATCGTGATCTCGCACTCTTCAATCCGGCGGGGGAACTGGTTCCGGAGAAGTGGAGGCAGTTCAAGGAGGACTACCACGTCACGAGGGCGACAATGAATGTACTCCTTGAGCGGCCGGGCGAGGTATATTTCAGGGAGGCAAAGCAGGTCAGAAGCAAGAACAAGAAGACCGCAGAAATCTCCCCGTACGTATACGAGTTCTTCAAAGTCTTCCTGGAGAAGAGGAAGAAATTCGAGAAGCCCGCCGGCAACGCTCACTTCCGGCCATACGACCCGCAGTTAAACGAGCACGCCGACTGGCCCGAGGGCGCCTGGTCAAATGTCACGTTTGTGGACATGAAGCTGGGGGTCATCGACTTCAGAGTCCTCCCCGGGGTGGGTGACAAGGAGAAGTCAAGTACGGATATGCCGTACTTTCACGAGTTCATGTCTTCTCTAAAAGAAAGACGTGAACCAAAATTCGATGAAGTACCTGCGTGGCTGTTCATCTGCGCCGATATGATAGAGCAGAACCAAGCAGTTCATTTTGCTGAGCACGACGACCAACTCCGCAGATACAAGATAAAGTATGCGGACTACCATCTAGCGAGGAATGAGCGACTGGGAGACTATCCGGCGACCCATAAGAAGGCGCGGGCGAAAGTGCACCTGGTCTTCTTGCAAAGGCCCAACATTCCTACGGTGTCGATCCCGCCCAACTTCTTCGCTCCGGAGACCACGGTATATACAAAGCCCCGGGCGTACGATGAGCAATTGTACCGCGTGTACAACGCAGAACTCAGAATGGAGTTCTACTTGTGGCTCATGAACGCGTTCTGCATGCCAGGATCGCACGTCATTTCCGTCTACGCGGGATCCAAGTTCACTTGCGCTGCATTGGTGAGTAGTTCAGCATTTGGACTCATGCTCTTCAGATCGACTCGAGCTGACCCTACGTAGTGTTAACGTTCATACATTTTAGGTCGGGTCAACCTAAAATTGGCATACCTGCTCTTCTGGGAAGTGCCCAAACCATATCCTCAATGTGTTTCAGGTCGGGTCGACCTAAACGTTTAGTGTGCGGCTTTTAGAGTCGATGCTGCTGTTTAGCTTGGGTCGACCTGAACTAAACCTTCTACCTTCTCAGTGCCCCCAATCTTTAGATCGATTCGACCTGAACTAAACCTTCTACCTTCTCAGTGCCCCCAATCTTTAGATCGATTCGACCTGAACTGTCCCTTCGTTCTACCTCATCCCTTCGTGCTGCCTCTCCATCACAGTTTAGGTCGAGGCGATCTAAATCCTGCTCTGCCCCCAATTATATCAACCCTGACTCACTTGTTGACTGCCATGCCAATTGTGCAGATGTGTTGCGTGAACAGCTACGCTGTCGCGGACAAAAGAATGAAAGACTGGTTTGCTTCTATTGCGATCGACGCCTTGGACCTCGACAAGGCTGACTTCCTGGAGGACGGATACCCTGTGCATGTTGATGGGGAGCAGAGTACCCCTGCTGCACGACCTGGGTCCTCCAGACCGAAGAGGAGATCCAGAGATCAGTGGTCTGATCCCCCTCTCACGCAGCGGGATGAGGAGCACTCGTCAACCTCCTCTTCCAATGAGGATGATGACGACGAGGACGATGAAGACCATGCTCCTCCTCTGGGTACCCCCCGGAGATCTGATGCGCCAGGTTCGTCCGCGTCCTCTGGCTATCAGCTGGAGACTCCTTCCTCCGAGCGGAAGTCGGAGAGGAAGAAACGTGAGTCTTCGAACAAAATTTTGAAGACGTTGGCTGCCACGGTTGCAGCTCTCACGGTTCAAACCTCGAAGACCGCGGAGGAGAATCTGAAGATGAACCAGGAGACGAGAAAAGAGCAGTATGATTTCCAGAGGTTTACACTACAACAAAGTGGCCTTTTTGTGACTAGCGTTTATGACTACGCGGAGTCATAAAATTGGAAAATGTGACTGCAGTGGGATTTCTGAATGTGACGTGCGGGATGATAGGACCTAGTCATTACCGACGAGTCGCTTCAGACATCGAGTCATAAAAATAAATACGCTCCCCAGCGTATACAGGGGCGGAATATAAGCGCCACGTCAGCATTGGACGGATAGGGTTGACCGGACTTGGGTTACACAACTTTCATTGACCTGTCCGGGCAGAAGAGGGAAAAAACCGACGTGGCATATGACTCTGTGTAGTCACATTTTAGGCTGACGTGGAATGTCACTCTTTTGAGTCATATTTCTGCTGACGTGGCGACCTCCACGTGTAATGTGACTGTCAGTCATATTTATAGCTGACGTGTAATGTGACTCTATTTAGTCATTTTTATCTGACGTGGTTCCTCCACGTGGAATGTGACTGTGAGTCATATTTGTTGTTGACGTGGAATGTGACTCTGTTGAGTTATATATTATGGTGATGTGGCAATGCACGTGGACTGTGACCAGGAGTTTTATTTTGTGCTGACGTGGAATACGACTCGGTCTAGTCATATTTTTGGCAAACGTGGCAAGGCAATTGGAATGTGACGACAGCGTCTGTGACTGGATCTAGTCATGTTTTCATGACTGCCAGTCATCTTTTTGCTACAGTGCAAACCGAGTATGACTAGCAGTAGTGACAAAACTAGCAACACATTGGTCACTGCATGACTAATACTAGTCTTCTTATTACTGATATTTATTGCCGTATATGACTATATGGAGTCACATACGGGTGACTGAGAGTCATGTTTCTGGTAGTTTTGTGCGATGCGTGTCTCGGCATGGCGTTGGGTTTACATTATTGTTATTAGTGATTTGCGATTACGACAAGGAAGTCACGGCAAGGGAGAATGACTCAATTAGAAGTTCGCTACGCAAATACAAAAGGAGGCAATGAAAGAGAAACAAAAGATACTACCGAGAAATGAAATTCAGTTTGGTTTAAAATGAAACTGAGTATCACAAAGGATAGCCCATCATTCACAGAAAGTCCTAGACAATGGCGCTATCTAGCGTTAGCAACTTCTACTCCTCCTCAACACATAAAAAAGCTGATGGCCAGGATCTTACGATGTGCAATTCACGCTGCCTTCACTGCTTCTAGTGGCCACTTGGTCATAGAGTTCAGTGCGTCTCCTAAATGGACCATTGGAGGCTCATTGTTGTTGTTTGCCTCGTACAGCCAGACCCCCTCCGATCCCGGAGCGATGGAAGAAATTGCCACAGAAACATTGCCTTCCTCAATAATCCGCCCATGCAGTGTACCTCCTGCAAGGCTGACAATCACACCGTGACCTACCGCTGTCCCCGTCGCCTTCATCTCTTCGTCGAAGTCAAAGATTGTAACCTTCGACCCGATAGCCAACACAGGAGTCGAAACCTCCGCCATCTTTGAGCCTGTGGCCAAGGCTGGGGTTGAAGCTTCTACTACCTTTGAGCCCGTGGTCACCACTGGAGCTAAAGCCTCCACAACTGCCGGCAATGCTTCAAATTCCTGCGTCCGCGGTTGAAAAGATTCAAGGTTAGGAAACCCATGGAGAAAATTGAAAAGAAACAACAGATGATGCACCGTGGACCTACTAAGTTACGTGGTATCGATGCTAAGCCGACCTTGTTGGCCAAGTGCCCCAAGTAGTATTCAACGTCAGAGGGGTTGCGGGCTAAAGCTTCGAATGGCTCTATGATTCTGCTCAAAAAGTCGTCGTTATGCTCTAACGGGTCCCATTGTGCAGGATTAATCACATTTGAGGGTGGGGAGCGCGCCGTTGCAACTACATCACAGTCAAATTGAAGGCAACGACCTACACCAATTGTCGGGTCGGGTATCATGCTAAAAAGATCGTTGAGGTCTCTTGTGCTACCGTGAGTTTCTTTTCCCCACAGGAAACTCCACTTCATCCGTGTTCCTCTTGCCAAGAACTTGGCCACTACTTCTAGGAGACCTTGCTCTATGGGCGACCAAATCCCAACATCGAAACTCCTACACAACGACGTCAAGAATTGCCCACAGTCGGCCCTCATTTTAATTTTCACATTGAAGTCTTTGTCATAAAGGACCACTAGGTCTGCACCCCATTCCTGCTTATCGTGCAGTGGCTGGATGTCGCATAGCAAGCCTACAACGTTCAGAACGACTATCTTTTTACGCGATGAATTGGACACCCTAACCACTGGAAACTTCCCCCCACCTCTCACCTTCATCTTCTTCAATGGACTCCCTCCTCTAGCACCTCCCTTGGCAACCCTCTTCACTGCACGCTCAAACAAATCCTCCTCGGCAACCTGGATGCAACACCTCCATGACCAACAATTAATAACATATTTGGAGTCAATGCAACTTCCGACTAGTCACTAATATTTGAAACAAAAACAACTACTCGCTGTTATATTAATTCTTTATAATTATAACGCGTTTATGTGATAATTCAAAGTTTATGACTAATGCCTGTTACATTTAGCATATGAGACGGGTTGAGAGCCAACTTACCTTTTCTTTTGCTGATGCTCGCCGCTTAGGTCGCATAGGTTGGTCCGCCAAGAGTTTCTCGGCCTCGCCCCTCCTCTTCCTCGGTGGTTGCTTATCCTTCCTAGGCAACATCTGGCCACCGACTTCGACCAGTACCTCCTGACAATCACTTCCCCCCGACTTCCCGCTTTCCTTAGGCTCCTGGTAGCTCACATGCAAGAGTATAATTTAGTGGCGACTCCCTCTCCCTATTCAACCGGACCCCCCCTGCATCCCCCTAACATATTCATCTAGAATTATGTTTTCATCCACATATTTGAATGATTTCAATAAAAACTAGCGATTTTATCCGATTGGTTTTCTTAAATTGGAACAATTTGGCATCTTTATTCACTTTTTCTACATTCTTTTCCTTTAGGGTTGGTGCACGCCAATTTGTTTGTACAATACTATCTCTAACATTCAAGTTAGAGCACGTACCTCCGGAGATGCGTGTGCTGCTTCAACCGTTGGAGCACTGACCACAACTGCGGAGGATTTTTGTATAGTTTTTTCCTTGTGCGGATCCCCGACTGGGGCTTCTTCTCCAGACGGCCCCTCTGCATGCATTGGCGGTTCCTCCAACCCCGTGGTGCCCACCTCAGACGAAGCTGGTGGTGTTGCCCCCGCCTTTTGCTTGCGGACCTCCTGCAGAAGCTCTTTGAACATGGCCTTCATGTCCTCCAATTCACCCTTCACGCTATCCTGGAAAGATTGCAACTCGCTCCGGACCGCTGCAATGCCCCGCTCTCCTCCCCTTGAAGAAGACGATTGGTTGCGGTTTGATTTCCCGGGTGTATGAAGCTCCGTCTCCACTTCCAACTGCGTTGGGGGGCGATCCAAATCTGCAGCCAGTGAGAGAAGCAACTGCAAATCCATGAAAAAGATGCAAAGGGATCAATATTAAACAATCCAAGCAACTATGACTGTCATGAGTCATATAATTAAATCTCCTCCGTGTATACAACTGGATGGAGTCATGTGAACCACGGTGCACAGTCATGTGGTTTGCAAACATGACTGCTCCCAGTCACGTATTCTACACTCAAACGACATTACTTATAACATGGTAGAGTGGTTTCAGGAGTCACTTACAAGCCGGGATCTAACTTCCCCCTCTGATCACCCAGAGTGGGACACATTTTGCACACTCTTCCTGCAAGCCTTCATCCGATACGCCTCGGCGATCTTGTCTGTCCTCGCAATCAATCTCTTGAAGTTCTCCACGTGTTGTTTCTTGATATACCCGGGAAGAGGAAGACCTTGCTCCAGCATCTTCTTCATGTTTGACCTCTTTTTCCGCATCTGTGTCCGCAATTCTTGGAAGAACACCTCCTCAGGAACATCACCGAGTCCGCCCCGGTATTCAAATTGCGCCGCCATTTTTTCCTTTATCGCAAGCACTAGCGGTCGAGGATGTTCCTTGAAGTTGTCCACGCTCCAGTCCAAGTCCCGGGAATATCCTCGCAGTCTAGTCAGCCAATCAGGTCGGTGCAGTCCCGTGGGGCACCCAACTTGATCAACTTCTACCCACATGCGACTTCCTTTGGCAGTGCCAAAATCAATGTTGTCGGATTTCTTAATGTTCCTCCTCAGGTTCTTCAACTTCGATTGCCGGTGCGGAGAAGCTTCCAGGTTGCGCACCCTCTCCCTCAAGTGTGTCGGGTCTGTACCCTTCTGGGCCATCCGCCGCAACACCGACAGCTGCCGCAACTCCAATTCATCAAGGAACTCCGTGTTTGCCTCTCCTTGTTGACCACCGTCGTCTTCATCCGCACAGTACTCCTCTTCGTCATTCCTCGTCCATTCCTCCCCCTCCGGCGTATCGCCCGAGAGCTCGGTCTGTCGGTTATCCTCGTCCATGACAACTCTTCTCCTCACCCGTGTTGATTCAGCAATCTTCGTTGGCTTTCGACGATGGAACACCACCCACGCCCTAGGCTGATCCGGTAAATGTGAGTGCACCCCCTGAATACAAGACAACCGCTGCAACGTAGCACTTAGCTAACCATGTCGACGCCTAATTTTAAGAATGATCTTTGGCATTTGACTATTTAGAGAAATTGGATTCAGAACAGGAATGGATGAGAACAATTTTAAAAAAAAAACATTAGTTCTTAATCTTCCTTGTCAGCCAATCTAAAGTTTGACATAACTATGAATCATTACAAATATGAAACATCTCACGTAGAATTCATGGTCTTACCTTCTGCTTCTTTGATGTTGACCGCGTCTCGACGAATGCCTCCTCCTCTGATTGCTCGTCCTGGCTGTTGTCCCCGTCACCACTTTGAAGCTCACCTTCTAGCTCCTTCTGCGCTGCTCGAGTGCGCACTAAACACGCGGAGTTCACGGTGCCTACAGCATCACCAGCCCCTTGCTCTTGAATTCCGCAAGGCTCTTGTGCGGGTATGCCTCGGCTGCTCTCAAAAACACCCGCAAGCTCATTTGACGTCATTTCCAAAATCGGCAATGTAATTGCCGGGAAACTAGAAATCGAACGAAATACTTCGACTTGCATATCATTTGGCATGTTGGCAACTACTTTTAACACATTCCCTACTTCCTTATCTATATCCTGACAGTGGGAGTCACAGTACAGAAGTCCCGTCATTACGACTAGAAGGAGTCACACTAACTTCAAAATGTGACTCAATGGCGTCACAATATCCTGAGAGTATGACTCAAGGGAGTCACACTGTCCCAAGAGTATGACTTAAGCGAGTCACACTGTCAAGAGAGTATGACTCAAGCGAGTCACACTGTCCGGTGAGTATGACTTGCGGGAGTCACTTTGTCTTCGAAGGGTGTGGGACTCCACTACGGGTAGAACCCGTGGGACTCATCAATATGCGAAAACACATCTACAGACCTCTACAATCATTTTGACACTCACGAAGAAGTCGACCAGCATGACCTCATCGATATTGGGGTATCCTGCGGCTTTTTTCCCAATTTCATGCAATTGTTATGAAGCCACTATTAACGCATCAGACATGCGCACCATCACCAACACCTGCACTCTCCAATTAGGGTTTAGTACTTGCATTTAATTCGCCGTCTAGACCGAGACTATGATCTAACTCTAGCTTAATTTGCCGTCTAGATACTGACTTTATGCCCTGTGATGGTAAGGGCCTACTATCTAGAGGATTCCGACTTTCTGTAATGATAATGAAGTTGCAGTAAGTTGAGTGGGAGAACACATAAATTTGAAACCATGACGGCATTTTCAAAAATAAAAGTCAAGAGGTTCAGCAATGACCTATGTCAACACCTCTCCATTGCAATCTTTCATGTCAAGAACTGACTCACACATAATTATTGTGAATTTTCCAAGCGATAGTGACTTATCCATGTACGGTTTAGGACAACAATTATACGTTAAAATATGAAAGGAGTTTGTACATTGATCAAGATCGGAGTAGATACACTAATGGAATATGAACAAGAGAACACAATCCAAAAAAAAATTCAAGATAACAAACTTCCAAACAGAAGAAATACCGCATAGTACATATGCCATATTCATAAGTATTTACTATATTTTCAAGTATTTGCAGTATTTTCATGTTTTGTTCATACGTATTTTGATAGTTGCACAGCTCCAAATTGAAATTTTTTTTCCCAGAAGATGACATTAAGCATTGTGCAACTCTGAACCTCAGAGTATTAAATTTAAATCTTTACGGATTTTCCGGAATTCCCTTTTCCGATGACCGAGTGACCACATTATGGTCTCCTGGGCACTAAAGGGTTAAGCACCTGTTCTAGCTAGCTCCCACTCGTGTTAACTTCACAGATTATACTCACAGATTGTTTCATATGTACAACATTTAACTTAAGGTTCTTCACTTCATTTCATTATCAGATTCATGTAATGATTATATATATCTAACCGAGCTTCCTCATCTACTTTGTCAATTTGGTCACCTGGAAACAATCCTCTTGCAGTTTGTGATACTGACTCTATTTCTACCTAATATCACGAGCAGATGATATTAACTCAAATTCTACCTAATATCACGAGTAGGGAAATTAGCTGTCTTGATATAGCTCCCTGTTTACTGGATCGACTCAACGATACTAGGGCCGTTTACACGAGGGGAAGCATAAGATGAAGAAGGGCAATTTCTTTCTATTACGAGTCTCACCGGGAACCCAGTCTGCAGGAGAGCACACATTGGCCATGATCGATAGAGCCCACCCACACAAATACCTTCCGACCAGTATATCATGGTTGACTAAGTATCCCAGTTGTGATTGTGAAGAATTGAAAAAGATAACAACACATTCATTTGGCATTTTCTTTGCAATTCGCATCAAAATTAATCGTACTAGTGACTACAGGATTGTTTAAATCCAAATTTAAAGAGTAAAGACAACAACTCAAATCTCATTAAAAATTTGTATACAGGGATGATGTGATAAAGATCAACAAGTTTCAGTTTTTATATTATGATTAATATGAGTAGATCGATACTAGCTGATACATGTGTATACCAATTAAGGAATGTCTCCGAATGATTGCAGTATACATGTCTAAAGTCTAAATCTGAGCTGCATTTCATGAATTATACTCTCTACCTCATACGTAGTCCAATTCACTTGAAATTAATTAGATTGCAAGGTGTCGGTCGCTCAATATTTCTGCCGACCTACTCACCTTGATGATCACCAATTGAAGCTGTGTAGTTGAGAAAAGTTAGTTACTACTTACTACTCCACAAGAAGATTCATTTGCCAGATTGTGCTTACGGTACGTCATATATGAACATCCGTAAATTCTAATAAGAATGTAAGAATTCAATTGACAGAATGTTCAACAGATTCTTCGACATAAACAGATTCTCAAATCCGGGACGAGGCTCTAAGCAGATTGACGAGGCTCTAAGCAGATTCTCAAATCCGGGACGAGGCTCTAAGCAGATTGACGAGGCTCTAAGCAAATTCTCCACAGCATTCACATGAGCTCAGGCTTCATTGACACTTCAGATGATCAATTCGCAACTGATGAGGCTTCAGATGATCAATTCGCAACTGCCACCACTGTTGCATAACTATGTTCGGAGATGATCGCTCAGAGATGATCAATTACTGAATAATCATATCGCTCTGAGTTCTTCAACTTCAATAATTCAAGGTGAAGCTTACAGTATACTAGGTGAAGCTTATGTATTGAAGTTGCATAATTCTAGGTGAAGCTTACAGTATACTAGGTGAAGCCGAATGCAGTGAAACTGAATCAAGGAAACTCTGTTGCATAATTCTAGGTGAAGCCGAATGCAGTGAAACCGAATCAAGGAAACTCTGTTGCATAATTCTAGGTGAAGCCGAATGCAGTGAAACCGAATCAAGGAAACTCTGTTGCATAATTCTAGGTGAAGCTTACAGTATACTAGGTGAAGCCGAATGCAGTGAAACCGAATCAAGGAAACTCTGTTGCATAATTCTAGGTGAAGCTTACAGTATACTAGGTGAAGCCGAATGCAGTGAAACCGAATCAAGGAAACTCTGTTGCATAATTCTAGATGAAGCCGAATGCAGTGAAACCGAATCAAGGAAACTCTGTTGCATAATTCTAGGTGAAGCCGAATGCAGTGAAACCGAATCAAGGAAACTCTGTTGCATAATTCTAGGTGAAGCTTACAGTATACTAGGTGAAGCCGAATGCAGTGAAACCGAATTCATTGAAAATTATTGAATGCAGTGATCAAGAATCAGTCCACGGAAACAGAATCAAGGAAAAGCTTGACTGCGGAAACCCTAACCCTACTGGCGCCTTTATCTGCATTACATGTTGGCAGCGACACCCTAAAACCCACGCTCCTCAACTGGCGCCTTCATCTCGTGGAGCGTTGGCAGCGACACCCTAAAACCCACGCTCCTCAACGACTTGTATGTGCAGGAACAACGGAGGATCTTTGACAACAGCAAATGTGAGGATCAAATTCGCAAGAAAAAACAAGAAGGTATGTAACTCACCCAGGTTTCTTGGCTTTCGTGCTTGTCGCAAGCGGTGGCAGACCAAGCTCTTTCAGGACCTCCTCATTCTCCCGAATTCTCCTCAGCCGCTCCTTCTCGTACACTGAACCACCGGGCGCCATGTTTCGTCTCTGTAGGGCCAGAGAATCTTACTTCTGAATCAGATCTTGGGACCGCTGCCATGCGCTTGATACATGTGTAACCCTGTCCCTGCCACGGTGGCTGGGCCCATTCCCTTTGCAAGCAGTGCTCTCTGAACCACTTTATGGCATTTAGCACAGGCTATCTCCCACATAAATGGTAGATACATTTACTACCTTGTGAATGTATTACTCACGATACCTCTATAATATTCGGCAATACCCTTGATATATTAAGGTGATACCATGGTGATACCTTGGTGATACCATGGTGATACCCTTGCTACAGATTTATAACATGATGAGCATTCTTGCTACATTTCAAATTTTTTTTCATTTTCTTTCTTGGTATGCTTAGCAGCCTCATTTTTTTGGTAGAAATCCAGCTAATATTAGCCAGTTTTGAGATCATTGTTTGCAACGTGTCAAACGCCGCCCCTTCCACAATACATGTGACTTGGATCAGTCACATGGGCAATGACTTGGATCAGTCACAAAATGACAGTTTTTTCAGGCATTTGAAGCATTAGATTCGTCCTCTCATGTATCACTATCCGCGTTGCTTTGGCACTCGTAACATAGATTTCTGAATTCTTTGCCTTTTGTAATGTAAGTCAGTTGTACACCTTTCTGCTGTGGTTGGACCCTAAAAGATATTCTGGTTATTGTGATACCTTATTTGTCTATAGCAGCCATCCTTGTTACCAGATCTAGCTGGTCCATACTTGGACACTGAGTAAGATAGATTATGGGTCTACCAACCTCATAATGCAGAAATGCTCTGATGTTTGGACATATCGCCCGTTTGATTTTTTCTAGACTTGTTGTGAAGACTTGTTCTTGTCAAGGATTCTTTATGACTAAGGTAGACGACCTGTTTTTTTTATTTTTTATTTTTTCTTTGGTGCAGTTTTGAGTAGGTCCCATGTGGACTTCTTTTTGTTCAATTGTTTAAATTTTTTGACCAACGCATGCAATGCTCCCTACTGATCTGGTGATAGAAAATTCGGTCCCATTTGAATTATAGGTTTCACAAAATAATTGATTGAATTTGTCATTTTATAACAATGAATGTTTGGTCTTTCAAGGGTTAAGGAAATAGAACTTTGTTTAGAGACAACTCACAATGGAACTTAGTGATGTACGTTGCATTTTTAGAATCTGGAATTTCTTTCTTATGAAGACATATTTCGATTGAAGTGTGTGTTTAAGAGAATGATAGAGCTTGTAGAATGCAAATTAAGTTCACTTGGACGATGTCAACACTTCCTACTCATAACCATCCCCTGCTTTTGAAGTGTTGAAATTAGGTCACAAGGTTTGGTTTAGTGACTACAGTAGTGATGTTACAATGACTGGAGACTCTCTTGACATAATCTCTCCATTTAATGATGTTACAATGACTGTACTCTCTTGACACAGTTGTCTTCTTTAATCAGATTAATTGTGTCATGAGCAGTTGTGGCTTGAATACTTTCATGTATGTGTACACTAGAAATGCTCTCAACAGAATCCAAGTTGAATAGTCACAAAATGACAGTTTTTTAGAGAGACGTTCCTTTTTGGAACTCATATTGTGCCATTGTCCACATGTATGACTTGATTGAGTCACATAACTCTGTCAAGTCATATATATATGACTACCTGGCCTCATATCTCTATGTGGAGTCACATATGTGGCTCCTTTGAGTGTTTTACACCGTAGTCTTCGTTGCCTCAACTATATCATCAATACCTGATTCTAAACAGAGTAGTGGTTCTATGCTTCTGCACTAACTCCGTGATACAGTTCAACCCTCAAGATGGAAGAAGCGGAGCTCAGCAACCTAAAGCATCTACAGCTATGGCAAGAAGAAGAAATTCAAGCAGACGCCCTGCGATTATCGAAGTATCCATGTCCATGCGTGGAATGTGCGGGAGGGAAAGTCCTCGATCGAGCCACAATTCGAAGACATCTTCGCAGTCGGAAAAGGGACCCGGTTTTCACGGCCTCTATTTTAGTAAGTGAGTCCAATCAACTACCCCTTAATGAGCTCGCCCGCAGTGGTCCGTAAGAGGCCGACTTTAGAACTTTATGTGCACAAATTGTGTAGGCCCGGAAGAGACCCATTGTAAAAGCTGCTTGTTTGACATCAGTGACATCCTTTCTACGCGGAAAACGTTCTTCCATAAACGCCATCCCGACAGCGACGTTTGTAAGAGTTCAGGCCTTGCAGAAATGGCGGTTATACGTGTATGATGGACAGTGGTGTGATGGACCTATTCCTAAGTTGACACAGTTTTCCTTTTGGAAAAGAGATTGGGAAGTGAAGGTATCTGGATTCCCCTTTATGGGCTGGGGTCTTTTTGCAATGCAGACCGCCAAAGAGGGTGGTGAATTGCTCCCCTTTGTAGGCCCACAGTATACCTCCACGAAGTACAGGCTCTTGAGCAAAGCACACCCTCGGATCAAGTCGTATGTGATGCAAGCGGAGTCGGACTTATACATCGACGGGGACGTAGTAAAAGGAAATGTCGCAGGGTTCATTAATAGTTCCATCGGAAGAACTGAGATAGGGAATGTTGTGTGGGAGTTTCGTATGTTGCCTAAACCTTGGAACACCAAGGAATGGGGTTATGTCATTACCATAGCTTCCAGGGACATCAAGGCCGGAGAGGAACTCTTTGCACACTACTCTCTAAATACGTGCAGTGTATTAGATATGTAAAGGATCACAGCAGCGACAAGATAACTGTACGCAATCATGTTTTTTGTAATGTGACTAGTCTCAGTCAAGTTTTCCAAAAAAGACTACAAGGAGTCATATTTTGTCCTTTAATTAGTTTGATATAAGTTCAGTTGGTTATATCTTTCGCAACATGACTACGTTGAGTAATTTTCTGTGTGGATGGAGGTAAAAAATATCTTCACCCGTGTTGCCAAGGTGGATGCAGTATTATTGAAAAACTTGTGTTGGAAACCCTTACTTCTGCACAGAACTGAAAGTGAAATGTGACATCCAAAGTGCATGTCCTTGGGAAGTGCAGGATGAGTACAGCCCGTTAAACTTGCTCCCCCAAGCAGCAAGCAGTGGTGAAGGTAGCCAGCCTCAGCCTAATACTCTGTGGACGATGGAGAAACTGAGGAAGTACGTGTATTCCAAATGCTGGCAGAGTGCTTCAACAAGTATGACAATGTGAACTTGGGGGGAGGCGAAAACAATCATAGTATTTACGATGGAATAGATGAAGAATTTGTGGAAGCGCCGGTCGGGGACGACGATTTTCCGAAGAATGACCCCGAAGGCAGTGATGACGCGCGGGATGGCATTAACTACCCAATGGAAGCAAGGGGCACCTCGTGTACCATCGACGACCCAAGTGGAATAGCCTTAGATATCCTCCTACGCGAAGCTAGGACTCCACTCTATACAGGGAGCTCCTCCAACCGTCTCACCTCTATACTCCTTATACTTGTTTGTTGTACCACTTTTGGAGTACCGAACGGCTTTGTGGACGAGCTACTGAAGTTACTGCACGAGACGATTCTGCCCAAGGACAACATGCTTCCGAAAACATTTTACGAGGCCAAATGTTTGTTGATGAAATTGGGGTTGTCCTACAACTCCATACATGCCTGTAGGGATGGATGTTGTTTGTTTCGGAAAGAATTGGAGGACGCGACAGAATGTCCAAAATGCCACAAATCCCGATACGTGGACAACTCCAAGACAATACCAGTTAAAGTATTGAGACACTTTCCACTGATCCCTCGTCTGCGAAGAATGTACAGCTGTACACGGCTGGCAGAGTTGATGAAGTGGCACGTAGGCGGAAAAAGCAAAGACAATGTGATGAGATCTGTGGTAGACTCCAAGGCTTGGAATCACGTAAATAACAGGTGGCCAGAGTTTGCAAAAGAGGATTGTAATGTAAGGCTGGGCTTGGCACTCGATGGTGTGAACCCGTTTCGAAACCAAAGCCTTAGCCACTCCACTTAGCCAGTAGTCATGCTCAACTACAATCTTCCTCCCTGGTTAGTCACCAAAAACTTCTTCATGATGCTCACTCTACTAATACCTGGGAAAGAAAGTGTGACAGAGAAGAACGTGGATGTATATCTGGCACCATTGATGGAGGAGCTACAACAGCTATGGGAAGGAACTGATTGAGTGGATGGATCGCAAAAAAACTCTGACCAAAATACCTTCAAGCTCCGAGGTATGTTATTGTGGACAGTGAATGATTTTCCGGCGTACGGATTAATCTCCGGCCAGGTTACAAAAGGACATAAGGCATGTCCCGTATGTGGCCCTAACGTAGTCACTCGGCGCTCCAAAGCACTTAAGAAGAATGTTTACCTTGGGCATAGACGGAATTTGCCAATGGAACACCAATGGAGGCGTCAAAGGTCCAATTTTGATGGGCAAACTGACATGAGACCTCCACCACGAAGGATGAGCGGCAGAGAGCACCTCCGATATGCGAATGAGGGTGAAAAGTGGACAAGAGCGGACCGCACAAATGAAGGAGGGCAGACACCGGACCCTGTACACGAACACGGAGTAAAGAGAAGATCGTGTCTCTTTGACCTTCCCTACTGGAAAGTAAGTGTATCCTACTATGATGTATCCCACGACTGTACGCAGTGATGTTTTGATGTGTGAAACATAATTCGTGACGGAGTGTAGTGATGTGACACGTGACATGTGACATGAATATAATTTGTGACTGGTTGATGTCACTCTGCAGGATCTTCTAATTCAACATACATTGGATGTGATGCACTGTGAGAAAAACATTGCCGAGAACATTATGAAAACTATTTTTGGAGAGAAAGACAGCCTGGGTGCCCGTCTGGACATGAAGGAGGCCGGTATACGCAAACATCTATGGCCCGTACGAGGAGTGAAACCTGGCAGCGTCATATTACCTCGGTCATCGTACGTGCTAACGAAAGAGGAGCGGCAAGTGTTTGTAGACCAAGTGCGTTCCTTGCGGACACCCTCCCAATACGTGGGGCAGCTCAGGAAGCGTGTAAACATGGATGGGCAAATAAAAGGCCTAAAATCACACGACTACCATGTCCTCCTACAACAAGTGTTGCCCCTATGTGTGCGCACCACAATGGCAAAGGAAGTTCGGACAGCAATAATAATGTTGAGCCGGGTATTTCGGAGGATATGTGCTAAGTCCGTTGACCCCAATGCCGTAGAAGAGATGAGGTGCGAAGCAGCCATTGCTTTATGCATGTTGGAGAAGGAGTTTCCACCGTCCTTCTTTGACATCATGACCCACTTGGTTATGCACCTTGTGGAGGAAGTGGAAATATGTGGACCCGTGCATACACAATGGATGTATCCCGTAGAAAGGTACTTGAAGACCCTCAAAGGGTATGTTCGAAATCGTGCTCGACCGGAAGGTTGCATGGCTGAAGGCTATGCTATTGTCGAGGCATTAGGATTCTGCACCGAGTACATGCAAGAGTATACGACTACTACGCGAAGGGTGTGGGATGATAAAGAAGACCCTTCAATGTACGATGAGATCCTCGAAGGCAACGGACGTGCACGCCGATTGTCTTCGGACCTCCGAGGATGGATTCACGAGTTTGTGCTGAACAATGCGGCCCCATTAGAGGATTGGAGGAGGTGAGTTCACATCAGTAGGTCGGTACACATTGTGGTCATGACTCTATCTATTGGGGTCTGCCTTCACAAACAACAATACTGTACGTTACGACTTAAAAAATGCTTGCAAAATGACTACCAGCAAATGAAATATGACTGTTGCTAGTCATATTCCGACATTATCACTACAAGCATACACAACGTGACTGTCAGAAGTGATGTCTATATATTATGAATACCATTTCATACAATGATTATGACTACCCCTAGTGATGTTCATACAATACGAGTAAAAGTGTATGCAAAATGACACCTGACGTGGATTGTTCCAAGGTTCACGTTTACAGTTTTAATTGGAGAGAATCCAAAACACGTGCACAATCTAGTGCTTTCTACTAAGAATCAAATCTGCCTATATAGGTTGCCTTCATAACTTTACTGTTGTGTGAACATGTACTGAATCTTAACTAGGCTATCTTGCAGGAGACATGAGGATGACATGGCACGTCGCGAAGGGGAGCGCCACGAGTACAAGCGTAAGAAGCGGAAGGCTTGGGTAGCGTACCCTCCAGAGATGTCTGACGAAGATTTCCACGTTTGGTTTTCAAAAGCGGTGATACGAGCCATAGAAGACGGGGACGAGGAGGTGCCTCCAGATGTGAAAGCCTTGATGTTACCTCTGTCAGACATAGCGAAGTCATATCGATCCATGTATGCATTTGGAAACCACATTCGTGTCCGGAGTGCAGAGGCACAATTGACAACCGCAGACTCGGGAGTAGCCGCAACCTTTCGACAACTATGTCGCGCGGGTATGAAGGATACAAATCTTCGTGCCGCAGAGCTGGAATACGTGGGATGGGTGGAGGAAATCCTGGCCGTGGACTATGGACACTTTGAGGTGGTTGTCCTCTTTTGCAACTGGGTGGTAGCAAACATGAGAGGATATGGCGCCACCATGAAGTGTGATGACTACGGATTCTCTACCGTGAACTTCGGAAGATTGATCCCATACTCTGCACAGTCATTTGCCTTCTCCCTCCACATTGAACAAGTTTTCTTCGCTCTGGATCTGGCCAAACGTGGATGGGAAGTTGTGATGCGCAGAGAACCGAGAGGCGTTCGGTCATTCTCCAAACATCAGCTAACAGAGGAAGTTTAATGCATATCCTTGGGCAGAACATGTGATTTTCCAGGACTTGAAGCCACAGGCCTACACGAGGATAACATCCCGAAAACACCTATCATGGGTGGCGCAGTGGAAGTAGCACCGGAGGTGGTTGTTAAAGCACTAGAACGCCTCAGACAGGACGATACAGTAGTGGATGATTTAGAGTACTCTGACTCAGAGCAAGATTGAGTCCTAAACCATGACCCACATTTGTATGCAGACCATTGTTGTAGTATATCCATATATACATATATGCCTTCACACGTACATTTGTAAATAGTATCCTTTTTTCTTGATCACCCTAAACACATGCATTTCATCATTCTAGCATATCAGCACTATTTACACGCCATTTTTTTACTTCTCTTACATGCACATACAGAATAAATAAATCCGGGAATAAGTACTTGACATTTGAATGAAGAACTTCCCCCCCTCCCCACCCCCACCCCTCAAACTCTAAACCATCGACCTTTAAATAAATAAAATTGGAATTTAATTTTAAATTTAAAAAATGAGAAAAAAAAAATAACAAAAAAGAAAATGAAAAAGAAAAATTGAAGATTGAAAAAGAAATTAAAATTAAAATTAAAATTAAACTTTGAATAAATGAAAATAAGAAAGAAATAATGCGAGACAAAAAAGAAAATAAAGGAAAATATTTATATATATATATATATATATATATGTGTGTGTGTGTGTGTGTTTGTGTATGTACTCATCACATACTAGAATAATATCAAAGTGCAATTCCCAGTTACCCTAGCCCAAATGGAAAACCACTCAAATTTGAATGCATATTTTCATAATTCAGTGATCTTGAACTAAACCTTAATACTACACAGTGATTGCCCAAGGCTAAATACACGGAAGCTTGCTTGGGCAGTGTACATATTCTTGGGCTGCCCCCCCTCAACAAAAAAAAAAAGATGACTACATTGAAAATGCGACTCTAACATGTGATCACAGCGAATATATGACTGGCGAATATGACTGCGCGTTCCCCAGGTACGTTCTCATTTGTTCCCCACAAAGGTACACGGCCCTCCCATCTACTTTATACGGTACAGCTAGAAAATATGACTAAAGAATATGACTCCCAGTCATGTTTTCGAATGAGGCCCTCACCGACAGATTTGGCACTCCAGAATATGACTGCTTGCAGTCGCCAGTCATCCTCAGTCATATTCTCCCTGTCATAAAATACCCAATCTGTTGTAGTGTTATTTTGGAACAGCATCGTCAGCAGCAGCAGCAGCAAAATGTCATGCAGCAGACGCTGCAGGCGCTCATGCAGAGCCTTCTGCCGCCTTCTAGGGCCGTGCTGAACCCGCCGCCGCTGGCTTCTCAACCTCTGCTGCTTGGTAATCAGCCGTCGGGTTCAACCACCAGCGGAGAATTGGCTCCACCTGCGCCCTCGTCTTTTGTCGTTCCTCCTCCGCCTCCTCCTGCGCCCTCGCTTGTCGCTGCGTCTCCACCGCCGCCAGCTGCTCCTGCGTCTGCTCCATCCACTTTGCCGGCTCCTCCGCATGTGTCATCGGGCGCTGTTGGTGATGCCGCCGATCCCTACAGCCTTGACGACAGTCTGGGATTCGGCGGAGCCGCTGGCAGTGACAATGCAGACACTACCGTCTCGCCCGGCACAGACGCTGCAGCAGGTGGTTCCCAATAATCACTCGATGTCATTTGTATAGATTTAGCTCGACTCGAGTTGATTTGTATCATAGGATTTTGTAGATTTTTTGTATACACGGCTCAGGATTGTAGGATTTGTAGGATTTTCAACTCCTGGTTCAGTAGAGTCCTTAGGACATTTTCCAATGAACATTTTTTGTACTTCAAAGTTTTGTGGCCTCTCTATAATTTACACACTCCTCACTCGGAATTCACGTTCATCTACTGTCATCGCAGGCTCCATCGGTGCCCACATTGTGCGTGACGCTCAATTGCCTTCTGCTGTTAATCCGCCCGCGCAATGTAATCGCGGCGGTCAGTCCTTGGTGCCCAGTCCGAACTCGCCCGCAGTCCCTTCCTCTCCTGTTGTCCCTCCAGCCTCTCAATCACTGGTGTCAAGCCGTAGACTTTGGCGGGATTCTCAATTGGATGAGCGGACACGTACATCGGCCTCCCCTCCTCGTCACTTTGCTGGCGCTGCACCCTCGACAGCCACACCTGTCGTCAGTGCGAAGTCTATTGGGTCCTCCGGCCTTCAGGTGCGATCCATACGTTTCTCAATGGTCGGAACTTCGTGTTTGTGTTCTTCGCGCTCGACCGTGTGTCGTTTTTAGTAGGATGCCGTCCGAAATGTGTCGGTTCAGGATCATAACTGGCTGCACATTTGTCTGCCCGTTGTCGCCAGGGATCCGGTCCTCCTCTTACTCGTGGAGGTTCTTCGGAGTCGGTCATTCGGTCGCCACAGCTTAGGCCTCCCAAAAAATGGCTCAATGTCGTCCTCGACCTGAATGGAATCCTCTGCGTCTGTGAGGATTTGAAATCTCGGTCCGGGATTACGGCCTTTAATGAATACTAGGCGCAGCACTCGGCCATTCTCCCCGCTGTAGTCGGACCCAAAGCAGTGTACGTGCGTCCGCTCTGCTTCTAGATCCTACGGGAGCTGACCATGTTTGCTGACGTTACCGTCTGGAGCTCCATGAAGAAGTCTACCACTGAATTGGTAGTGCGATATTTATTCCGCGGCATCCAGCCCCTCCCTTCCCTTGTACTTGGCCAGGAGTCGTGCGAAACCCTCAAGTGTAGGGATAGGCACGGTCGGCTGTCCTCGTTCAAAGTGCCAAGCACTGATAAGAACTTGTTCCTGAAGAATCTGGCCAAGCTGTTCACAGGCTATGGTGGCAGATTCATGTCCGCAAACACCGTTGTAGTCGACGACAGCCCCAATAAGCACATTTTGAATGAGCCCCATAATGTAATACTCACTGACTCTTGGTCCTACGTTGGATATGGTGCGCGTGACAATTTCCTTCATGATGTTCTCCTTCCATGGTTTCGGCGTCTCCATCGCAGTCCTGGCACAGGGTTGCTATCTTTCCGTAGGGACAATAATATTGGGCGGCGTATGCTCTGCGACGAGCCCGACCATCGAGAGTACAGCGCGCTCATGGAGGCAATACACGCATCTCATAGTCTGCCTAGCTCCTAGTTCATTTTACGGTTCTAAAGCTGGACGCCCTTTTCTTAGTGATGTAGCCGTTCCGGACTATCTTATTGATTTCTGGTTGCCTTGACTGATGTGTATAATCCCTTGTAATTGTAATATACCTTTGTCTTCACAACATCTGCGCTTCAGTACTTTGTGAGATGAATATTATGGACACTTGAATGTTATCGTTGCAATGTGTTATGTCTTAATGGCACCCTTATACAGTTTGCATCATTTTTTCTTCTCTTTTTTTTACTGCTTGGAAAATTCCGTTTCGTTGCAATGCGTTCGTGGAATTTGACCTCATTGGTAATTCTCTTCAGGCAAGGTATGCCACTGCCAATCCAGCCCACGGTGCTGGCCTCCAAAGCACAGCGTCCACCGATTCTATCATGGACTATGGCCAGTATGCTATACTCAGTAGAGGAAACGTCTTGTGCTCGGCAGCTACGGCACAGTCAACCATGGACTTTTCCACCAAGCCAATTCAATATGGTGTTGTGGACAGCCCTCCTAACGGTGGTACCCGTCCTGTGCCCAAGTCCTCACCTTCTCCTTTGCGGTCACGAGAACCGTCCACTTCTCGTCGCTCGCATTCTCCATCTGATAGGGTGCCTCAGAGAAAGCTTTATGAGGACGCCTTACACCCAATTAATTCTCTTGAGGTACGAGTACTTTCTTTCCCCGCACCATTATTGGCATTACAGGGTTCACTGCATTTTGTTGGACCCAAGAGGCTCTGTCGCTCGACTGTTGAACGCAATGAGTGACGTCAATTGGTACTATCTCTTATCAATTTATTGAGTCCATAATTTCTTAACGAAAATTAATGTTTTACTTGAACCATTCTTATTGATGTTGTCTGTTGTAGGTCCACCAAGCATGACCATGTAAAGAGCACGATTTCTGCTAAGCTTCGTCGAATCTAGACGTTTGGTGTGCTACCGCTCTCATCATTCAAAGATCTCATCTCTGAAGAGGATTATCGCTATTGCGAGAAGGTGAAACCAAAAACCAAAACTTGGTTCTCGCTGATTGTCGGCGTCTTTATCAGTTTTCTTTACAAAGTAAGCACCCTCTCTTACCACGTCATTTTTTTGTGGCAATTCTGACATCATGTTGCCAAGTTGATTGAACGTAATTGAAGATTATTGCAGCGGGAGATCCAACTCGCAGCTGATGAGGCTACTCGCGAGTATCACAAGAAAACCCCGCCTGAAGAGCGCACTCCAACCGGTGTTTGGCATGCGATGAAAACAGCCGGTCAGCGGTCTGTCAAGTATCAGAAGATTAAGGACTTCAACAAATATCTTGCAACACCAAATCCAGCCAACAAAGATGATTTCATGAAGCAGGTATGTATCCTTCTACATGGCCTCCAGGTCTAGCGCGGGTGCATATTGATTTCGCAGTATTGACGAAAATATATATTTGGTTCAGATCGATCGCCATTTCAGTGACGTTTCCCCAACAGAGATGACGATTGAGAAGCTCTAGAAAATCGCGACCGCCAGTTGTGATCCAAAGCACAAGGAGCGCTAGTTACGTTGGTGGAATTCCTCCGAAGATGCTAGACGTTCATATCGTTTTCCCATGAAAAATTTCAATGCTGATCTCGATCCTTGGGTTGTCAAGGCTCAAATTTGGGCCGAGGTACATGTCAAACCTCGTTTTACCGAAAGCGGCTAGTTAGGGTTTCTAGGACAACTAGGAGTAGTCTTTCCGCCATAAATAGGAGAAGTAATGGCCATAACGGCCCTGTTATTTATTTAGAGAGGGAATGGCATCCGGGTGCAGCCTAGAGGAATTACTACAGGTCTAGACCGACAGCAGATTCCGTTGGGAAACCGGATGGGAGACCGGATAGGTGAGGACGGGTCTCCGATGGACCCGGCCACGGTCCGAGCATTGAAGTGGGCTGCTCTAAATTGGGCGGCCCACTGTTCATTCATTCTCTACAGTTCTAGTTGTCCGCGCCAGCAGAATTTCGAGCTTCCGGATAGCCGTAGAATTGATAGTGTGGGACCGGAAGTAGAGGGCATTGAGCGACCGTCTTGTGCAGATTCTGAGCGTCCAAAAGTGAGAGAAACTGAACACCCGGTGAGAAACAGCGACGCGAGGTTAGAATTTGGAATAGGCGAGCATCCGGACAGTGCGCACTGCCATTTCCGGCGGAGTTTGAGGAAGAAAGGAAGTGCGCAGCCAGGAAGAGGGTCGCGGGGTCTCTGGGAGGTTAGAAGAACACCACGGAAGCGGAAAGGGAAGCGCCCGGAGCGGGAGGCGCGAGGTTTACCGAGGAAAATGAGGGCCCATCCGGAGAAGGAGTTGCGCCACATCCGGAGGAGTGAAGAATTCCGCCCGGGGTCCGCAGCCATGGCACGCAGGGAAGCCGGGGCCAAGATTCTGGAGAAACGTATCTGCCTGGACATTCCGCAACAAGAACAAGACTTCGACGAGCTAATGCAGGACCTCCAGAAGATGGGGTCCTTGGGATTGTTTGGGAGAGTGTGGGATGTGCAGGACTCCCGGATGCTAGAGGAAATCGAGGGCGGGCCGATGGTGAACGCCTTCCGGACAACCATCCGGGCGAAGTATGGCAGTTGGACCCGGGAGATGTGGCGGGAACTGTACGACTTCCCGGACACCAACGAGGACCTGGAACCGGGAGGCAAGGGCGACACAGACTGGGTGAAGATGCGGTTCAGTCATCTCTGGGACAAGGACGGATTCAAGGTGGCAGATTGTATACTGCCCCGGGAGCAACGGCTGCTCCAGTACATAGTGCCCATCCTCAGTCCGGAGAAGCCCACCACCCTCACTGAGACGCTGGTCCGGGGTATCTACTCCGCCCGTCTCCGGAAGAAACGGATCAACTGGGCGATCCTGATCCACCGGAACACGCAGAAGTGGGCGGGTAACCTCGACAACAAGAAGGGATGCCTTTAGCTCCATTTCTCTACCACTTGTACGAGAAACATGGGTGCCTCACGGCAGGGGAGAAGAAGAGGTTGTTGGTTGTGCCTATTCCGGGGGTGAGAAGCCCGGCCAAGAAGAAGACGGTGCTTCCGGGAAGAGGAGCGGGGACCAGCAGACCCGGTTCGTCGTCCCGACGGAGGAGAGAAGGATGGCTCCACCTGCAACCCAACCGGATAGGAGTAGAGTCCAGAAAGAGGAGCGCCGGAAGGAGAAGGAAGACCAACCGGTAAGAAGGCCACCGGGCGATTCCAGTCCCAATCCGGAGAACAAGACCAAGTGGAGAGAAGACCGCCCGGACAGAGGCCCACCGGGTGGCGCCAGGCCGCAACTGGAGGAGCGGCAGGAAAGGAAAAGGGACCCGGGCTAGAAGGACCGGGTGGAGCGAGACCTCAGTAGGAGCAGAGAACAAAGCCGAGGGAGGATCCGGATGAGGAGGAGGATTCTCCACAGCCGAAGCTAACCCGGAAGAAGCCGGCGAGAGGACAAGAGGCAATTCCTCAACCGGAGATAGGCGGTCCTTCCCAAACGCAACCTCGGGTCGATCCCATCGAGGAGTCGAGGCCAGAGGAGGAGACAAGGCCTTCTCCACCCCAGCCCAAGGAGCATCCAGTAGAGGGACCTGGACCAATGGAGGAGGATTCTACCCCGGCGGCTTCACAGGAACTTATAGAAGAAGAGAACCGGACAGACCGGGAGGGAGGTCCGTCTCAGCTGCGATCCCAGGGACGGAAGAGGAAGTTAGTCCTCACGGTTGAAGGGGAGGAAGAACCGGAAGGACCGGATACCACACCTGGAAAGAAGAAGGGACCGGCCCGGAGGAAGGTGACCCCACTCAACAAACGTCCCAAGCAAGCAGGGGAGGACGAAGAGGAAATCGGAGACGAGGGGGACCAGGAGCAGGGAATGCCAGCGGGAGCAGAACCGGTCCAGGAGGCAGGCCCATCCGGGAATGTGCCAGCGGAACGACGAGAACCGCTCCGGATGGAGGACATGTTACTGCAGACACGGGTGGCACTGAACATGGTTACGGAGCAGTACAACCCCATGTTCGCTGCTCTCTGGGACACGCGGACCCTTCTCCGGACGAACGACGCTCTGGAGTATCCGGCGCGGGTTCGGAAGCTCCAGGGGAAACTCATCCGGAGCAGGGAGAGGGAGAATGAGCTAACCGGACAACTGCAGGGTATCCGGGAGGCAGAGAGCGAATCTGCGGCTCTCTTGAAGGGATTGGAGGAGGAGCTGCAACGAAAGGTAGCCTACATTAATAAGATGGAGGCCCACGTACAGAGGTAGGAGTTGCAGATCCGGGAGCAAGAGGATACCATCCGGAGGGTAGCAGAGACAAGCCGGCAGTGCGTCTCCAAGCTATCCGGGTTGTTTCAATCGGATGGGGAGGGACAAACAAAGGCCCGGTTGTTCGACGAGCGGGTACTTCAACCGGGATTGGAGGGAGCAGCCTGGATGAAGAATGTAGTCCGGGAGTACTCGGACAAGGTAGAAGCATATTTGGTGGAGTTCCGGGTACTGGCGGAATACATCCGGGAGAGCTCTTCGGAGGAGGAGTCGGATCCGGAGAAACCTACCTCCCGGACCGTGGTGGATGTGGAGCCAATCCACATGGTCCGACCCGCGGGAGTAAGCCCAAAAGAAGTCCGGGATTTGAGCGAAGGTATGGAGGCAATGGATGTCCACCTGGACAGGGCGGAAAAGCAACAGGTGGGACAGCCGGCGGGGCGCGGAACTTGGGGAGATAGGCCGGCGGATCTAATCTTGGTAGGGAGCCCGGAAGATGAGGAAAAGCAGCCGCAAGTGGGCCAGTAGCTGCCCGGAATCATCGGCTGCCCAGAATCATCGGAGGCCCGGAATCGGTGGCCCGGACTTAGCGGATCCGGCCACTTTAAACGGGACCCTTTTTTTTGGAGCAAGTAGGGTAGGAATCTGCTTGGGAGTTAGTTTCTTTTTAGGATTCTAATGTTAGTTGCAGTGTAGGAAGAGAACTAAATCGTGGGGTTGCCCCCCCCGGTTTTTCCGGATCTGCGGGTTTCCCAGATCTGGTCGGCTTTGTGTTTTCTTTTTATCCAGGGATGTTCCTCATTCATGGGGTCTTCTTTTGTGTACCATTTTCTCTTTGTAAATGATCATAGGCATACTCTTCTACGGACTGGAGTGTTTGTGTATGTGTGTGTGTTTGTTGGTTGAGATTGTGGTCCAATTAAGTCCCTTGGTAACCGGAAGAGTTGATTTGATTCTGTTGTAGATCTAGTTGTTCCGCGCTCGGTTGCAAGGTGTAATCCGGGTTAGTGGCTGAGTGGATAGGAGGGGGTACTCTAGTCCTCTCAAAACTCCTGGACGGGTAGTCCAGTTGAGGTGCCAGCACCTGGGTAGATGATGTGACAGAAAGGCATGGAACAGCTAGAGTAACCGGGTTCTGTTGTAGATCGAGTTAAGAGTCTGGGTATTGGGAAAACTCAGAGATTGTTTGAAGGTGGGTTGTTCTGTGCTCGGTTGCAAGGTATAATCCGGGTTAGTGGCTGAGTGGATAGGAAGGGGTACTCCGGTTCTTTCAGAACTCCTGGACGGGTAGTCCGGTTGAGGTACCAGCACCTGGGTAGACCATGTGATAAGGAGAGCCGGAATGATCAGAGTAAAACGAACTGTTAGGAGTCAAACTGATTCCGGATACCCCGGGTAAAGGTCCATCCCGGTTATCAAGTCGTTGTAGTAAGTTTTAGAAGGGGGAAACCCGGGTTGCGCTTAAGTGACCAGCTGTGGGTTTGGGATGAATCTGCAGCTGAAGTGCAGTACGGGAATTACGTGGATTGAGGAGTGGAGTTAGGATAACCGGAAGGTAGTGAAGTTCCCATCACTTGAATCAGCAGGAAGGGTGTGTCTTTAAATCCTGCACTGCTAAATGTAAATGGAGAACCCTTTGAAGGAAAACAGAGGTTAATGTAAACCGGTTTGAGTTGTTTGGATAGACCGGACAGAGTAGGGTTGGATAAATTCCCAACTCGGACGAAAACCGGATCTAGTCGTAACCGAGTCAGTCAGTAGGAGAAGACCCGGTTCAGTAGGAAAGAGGGATTCAGCTGGTGACAGAGAGAGAGAGTAGTCACCAATCCGGGACCATCTCCGGAAACTTCCCACTTCACAGAGTCTCCGCGGAATGATAACCCGGAAATCACCTCTACGAGCGTTCTTAATACGAAAAAGTGCGTTCGAGGGGAATATCCGGTATCACGTGCTACGACAGTACATTCTTTAACTTCTCCATCTCTAGGCGATATTCACCTTGGATATTCCACGGATATGTTGTCATTGCAAGTCAAGAGCTTGAAAAAGATTTCAATTCGTGGGACTGCACTTCGTCCTCGGCCAGGAGGGTGACATGGTGGCTGCACCCAAGGGGTGTCAAGAACCATGTATATTCCAGGGATGTAATGTTTCTGTGATTCAAGCGTTTGAATATATTTCCGTGTCTTTCCGCTGTTGGTCGTCCTTGGCAACCAGGATGACATGCCGGCTGCATCCATGGGCTGTCACAAACCATGGAGTTAACACGGAGGATTTCGTATAATAACTCAGTTGTTTGAATATTTTTGTGTTTGGGGGCTGCTAGTCGTTCTCGGCTAGGAGGATGACTTGCTAGCACCATTCATGGGCTGTCACAAACTATGGACATTCCATGGATGTGTTACTCTGTCTAGTCAAGTGCTTGAATATGTTTTTGTGTGGTGGGCTGTTGGTCGTCCTCGACCATGAAGATGACATGGTAGCTGCTTCCTTGGTTTGTCACCATCCTTGGATATTCCACGGATGTGTTGTCATTGCATATCAACTTCTCCATCTCTAGGCGGTATTGTTTTTATCTTTGCAACTCACTAAGTGTGCTTCTTTGTTCTATAGCTCGAAGACGCAGTTGTGCACATAGTTGACAATATCATCAGAGATGAGAAGATCACCGTGGACTGGACTGTCGAAGGAATGCGCAAGTCTGATGATTACGTGGAGAGCTGAAGGATCCTTTTGAGGGATAAGGCTTTCACAACCTTCTTTGTGTCTAATGAATCAAAGGCCTGCATAAAAAAAAGTATATTCAAGGAATTCCCTGGAACAGCTGCCGTTGTCAAACGAGTTGTCTACAGGTGTGTCGTACGACCTCCGATGTGTAAACCATATTCACAATCTTATTTTCAAATTTAGAATTTATTTTCAAATGTAGAGTTCATTTCTGATTGTGACGTTTCTATCCAATGTTTTCAATTTCAGATATTTCGTTCGTCATCTTCAGTCAAAGAACGCAATGTCTGCAGAGTCCCTTCCTCTTTACTTTGACACTTGGCTGCAGAAAGGGTCACAGCTGTGCATTTTCACTGCTCCTCAGCTCAAGAAGTTCAGTGAGAAGCATCTCGAGTCTGGAGGTTGGTATCTTGATTGCAGCCGAAACTATACCCCCCCCAGTGGCTTGCTGATCGAGCCAAACTAGAAGGAGGGCAGTCTCCACTTGAGGACAAGGACGAGGGGGGATGTGAAGAAGAGGTAATGGAGCCTCCAAAACTGAAAAAGAAGCGACCTACCAAGGCTGAGAAAGAGAAGCTTAAGAATGAGAAGGCAGATAGGGAGGCGATTGAGAAGCTTGAAATGTCATCCTCGTAGCCGAAGGCGACCAGCAGCCCCCAAATACAAAAATATTCAAACGCCTGAGTAATGACGTATGTACGTAAGTGCATGTCAAGGAAGATATACTTTATCCCGCGTATTTTCTTTGATTTATAAATCTAATTATTTTGTGCACCTATTTCCGTAGATTTTTATGGATGTGTGTATCATCATCATTCCAAAAACTACAATTAGATTTGGAATTGAATAGAATCATGGAGAAATAGTACCCATGAGTGTACATGTAGTCAAGTGAGAGTGCACGGTACATTCACTAGAGTACCAGGTGCTCTCAATGGTACTGTAGGTACTTTCACTACAAGAAAACCAGCCCAATGTGACTAGGTTTTATGACTACAATAGGGCATAAACCAAAATGTGACTAGCACTGTTTGTAGTCATTTCGACTTAGTCGCTTCGGACAATCTGACTGGGGGTCATATTGGACACTTCTTGTTCCCAATGTTGCGTTCCCATAGTGTTTTGGGACCTCAAAACGGGACCTGCAGTGGGACTTGGGACCATATGACTCTAAATAGTCATACATTTATGACTACACGTAGTCATCTATATGCAAATAGCGACTGATTGGCATGACTAATTTTAGTGAGGTATGAGTCAATACATGACAGGTTTTATCACTACGCATAGTAGTGAGATGGTGACTGAATTGAGTCATACATTGAGTTGGGAGAATACGACTCTTTGGAGTCACATCTATCTGACACCCCATAGTCACAAATATACATAGTCTCCAATGCTGAAATCATGAGATGGACATGACTAATTATAGTGAGGTATTAGAGAATATAGCAATGGTTTGATCACTACGTATAGTGATGTGGTTGTGACTGTATTGCATCATATACACACGTGAGATAATACGACGCTGTAAAGTCAAATATGCTTCACTACACATAGTCACCCATATCATCTGATGACTGCATGGAGTCCTTGTATACTCATTTCTTTCACTACTGGGAGTCAAATTTCAATATTAAATTGGAAGCATCTAACTAGGACTTGACTGTCCGTAGTCTAATGCAAATGTATGCCATGCAGTCGAATCTGCCATTCTTACGGTGCGTAGTCATAGATTTCAGTTTCAGATTAGGGTGATAATGAGATTTGTTGACTATTACAAGTCAACGGTGCGGTTGTGAGCTCTGCATCAGGTCATGCAAATGATTTTCACACATTTCATTGAAATAGAAAATTCGGTGCTGAAACAGGATGTACTGCAACTGGAACTCGATCAGTCTAAACTGCTTGGGAGAAGGACAGATCAATGTCCATGAACTCTGTAGGCCACAGTACAAAGTGCCCTACTGCTTGTCCTACCAAGGTCACGGGTGGATCATCTAGATCTACGGGTGCAAACAAACTGTAGTTGTCATCTAGGCTTTTCTGCACTTCTACAGACACGGTTCCTGCAATTATGGTTTTCCCGTGTAGAGAAGCCCCAGCTACATTCTGCACTTTCCCGAGTGCCACAACTTTATCCTCCTCCCCTTCTTCAATTCCCTTGAGTCTCACAGGGTCACCCTTCTTGAACTCCGGGTCCTCACCTTCTTGTACAACCTATAATAATATTAAAAACACAAAACAAGGATCAGTTGGGACTAAATTGCTGCTTTGATACAAAGATGTACTTCTCCAACGCTCATGGCACTTATTCAAATTCTATGACTGTGAGAAGTCACATATTCTAACGTCATTACTAATATCAGTCACGTATTCTAACTTCGTGACTAAATCTAGTCAAGCCTGGTCACTCGTTCTATATGAATGACTACAAACAGTCACAAACTTGGCATAATGAATTTCTAAAGAACTAAGGCACAACATTCCAGGAAGTGGCTCATGGCACTTACATGTTCACTTATCGGTGCGTTCATGTTTCTCTTTGAAACTTTGATCTGCAACAAATCATAGCCTAAACAGTCCCTAGAAACACAAATATATCACTATAATCTTTGCCATTACAATTTTGTAACCTCATCCGCCTAATACATAGATCAAACAAATCCATAGAATTATGCAGCCCAAAATCCACGCATGATGTGATTTCACCCTTAGTAGGGGCTGAAAACCTTTACTAACACACACAAATGTATACAATCCTACACTAAGACTCCTTCCACAGCACCTCTGCCCTTCTCTAACTTTCCTAACCAAGTTACAAGTGGACAAAATGAGAGAGAAGATTCAAAAGCCCCTTAAGAAGGAGCCGCCACCCTAATCTCCTCTGAAACCCTAGCCGCCACTCTATTCCATAGCCCTAATTAGCTGCAACCCTAATCTACAGTCAATGAAACAATCATGATGACTAACCTGAGTAAATGAAATAGTCATGATGACTAGAATCTCTTCACTTGATAAAAAATAAAGTGAGTTTATTTTAGATTTGGTAAATTCAGTTTCAACATAAAAGAAGGTTTTTTTGAACTAAGGAGGGGGGGCAAGGGGATCAGCCTTCAAACAATGTGTTGTATAATGCAGTCATGTTTTTTAAAATGTAGTAAAAAAATGATGTGAAGTTTCGTATGGACTACAATGACGAGTCCGCACAGTGAGGAAAGACCAGTGTTGCACTGCCTAAGCTTGCGTAACAATGGTGAACATCAGGGGTTGATGGCACAGATCATCACTGATGATAATGCAGTAGTGGCGCCTTTGTTATCGGATTCCAAGGAACTTTCTAGCAACGAAATGTAATTTTGCAATCATTACCAATATAAGTAAAGAAAACTATGCACATGACTACAGTATTTTGCAATCACTTTGACATCTCAAAAAAGTACGGAAAGGTGATCAGTAATAGCTCATTTGTCAACATGGGAAACCAATTTTTGGACTCTCTTGCAGTTAGTTAGTAATTGTTTGAAGTTGTATTTATAGGTGTTGCTAAAACGCAATTCATTACTAATTTAAGTAAAGGAAACTGTCTAGATGACTATATTATTTTGCATTCATTACTAATTTAAGTAAAGAAAACTGTCCACATCACTACGTTATTTTGCAATCACTTTGACGTCTCCAAAAAATATGGGAAGGTGATCAATTACAGTCCAATGTGTCAGCCTGGAAAATCTAAAGCAAAGTTAAGCATACAAGGCATTTTCGTGCATCCGGAAAGTAAGTGGACAGATAGAGCAAGTGCTAATCATGATTTTTGGACTCTCTTGGAATAAGTTACTAATTTTTGAGGTTGTATTTATAGGTGTTACTAAAATGCAATTCATTACCAATATAAGTAAAGGAAATTGTGTCGATGACTATGTTATATCGCAGTCATTAATAATTCTAGTAAAGAAAACTGTCCACATGACTACGTTATTTTGCAATCACTTTGACATCTCAAAAAAGTATGGGAAGGTGATCAATAACGGCTTCTTTGTGAGCATGGGAAAGCTGTAGCAAAGTTAAGCATACAAGGCAATTTCGTGCATCTGGATTGCAAGTGGAAAGATAGAGGCAGTGGAATCATGATTTTTGGACGCCCAACCCAATTACTTACTAATTTTTGAAGGTGTATTTAGTAGTGTTTCTAGAATGGTGCCCTAAAATGACATCCTATAATGTTTGCGCGCAGACATGGTAGTGTTGAATAGACAAGCTATTATGTAAGTGAAGATTATGGACCTACTCCTATTTTACAGCACTCACCCATTGAGCCAACGAGTAGAGGACTTCAAAATCATCTTATTGAAATATATGACTACTATTAGTCAGGTTATTTACTACATGACTTCATGTAGTCACCCAAACCAACTCTATTACTACACTAAGACATACATAAACCATATACCCATACAATCCGACTACATTAGTATGACTACACATAGTAAGCACTTAGAGCATGACTCTGGGAACCGGGCAGCAGAACATATGTCCCGTTCCCGTAGACGTTCCCACCCAGGTCCTCAAAAATATGACTACTTATATGACTAGTCCATGACTGGACCCTCTTAGGACTGATTTTAGACTAAACCAATGACTGAGGTGACTACATAGTCATATGCGCTTAGTCACATCCGGTCACATTGGGCTGGTTTTCTTGTAGTGTTTGGATGAATGGCGGCTCAATCGAGACTGCAAATCATTTCAAGTACTCTCCTACTTCCACATTTCAATGTTTTAACCTGTGAGCTTCTTTTCCTTCTTCATTCACTCTTTCTTACCCTCATTCATCTCCTCCATTTTTTTCCTTCTTGACGATGGATTCCAGGCATCCAACCCATGCACTACAGATTCTTCGTCCTTCTCGTCCTTATTCTCTAGGGGAATTGACTGGGTTCTTGTGGTTTGTCTACAACTCGGATGCATGTTGAGTGAAGAAAAACATTCCTCTTCAGCCATTGTTGCGAGACATTGTTAGTGGCACAGATGATTTCTTTTGGAACATTCACTGTGGCGAAGAGATAGCACGGTTGGAGGTTCTTTCAAGCATTTCATATGCTCAAGTGGCAGGAATTGTGAACCGTCCTTCCACAGATTTACTTCGTGAAGTGGCGGTGATAAGAAAGGATTGCGAGTGCGTGCAATTTGACTTTTGTGATTGTCCTCCCACAAATTCGAATGGTGGTGGGAAGAAACAAGTGATTGAGATATCATCGGATACGGCGGAATTTGGAGAATCGGATGTGGCATTGGTGGGGAGCAATCGCCAATTTTAGTTTTGACTTACGCAGCACCTCTCGGCTCCGTGTTTTTGGCGGCGGATTTTGAGTTTGAAGCAGTTTTGTTTTTGGTTTGCAGAGGTAGAAATAGATTGTTTTACGTGGCGGCATTGTGAATCAGCAGGGACCAGATTTATAGAATTTAGAAAGTTTATACTTCTTGGCTGTAAATACTTCGTTGGCCAGCTTGCTCCTCTGACCACAGTGGTCAATGGCTTGTAATAATGTTTTGTAAATAGAAACGTGCCAGTTCCATAGTGGCGGAGTGGTTTTCATGTATTTGCAGAATGCCGTTGAGGTTTAACTGTAGACTAGGATTCTCTTTGGGAGAGCCTGCTTTGGGGGCTGTTCGTCGTCCTCGGCGTCAAGCATGACATGCTAGCTGCATCTATGGGCTGTCACGAACCATAGACATTCTACGGGTGTGTTGTTTCTGTATGTCAAGTGTTTGAATATATTTCTGTGTGGTGGGCTGTTGGTCGTCCTCGGCCACGAAGATGACATGCTGGCTGCATCCATGGGCTGTCACAAACCTTGGATATTCCACGGATGATTGTGTTACTCTGTCAAGTCAAGTGCTTGAATATATTTTTGCGTGGTGGGCTATTGGTCATCCTCGGCCACGAGGATGACATCGTCGCTGCTTCGTTGATTTGTCACGAACCTTTGATTATCCACGGATGGGTTGTCATTGCAAGTCAAGTGCTTGAAATTTTTTTGAGTTCGAGGGACTGCAGTTCGTCCTCGGCTAGGAGGATGACATGTTGGCTGCACCCAAGGGCTATCAAGAACCTTGGATATTCTAAGGATGTAATGTTTCTGTAATTCAAGTGTTTGAATATATTTCCATGTGGTGGGCTGTTGGTCGTCCTCGGCCACGAGGATGACATGTTGGCTGCTTCCATGGGCTTTCACAAACCATGGATTTACCACGGAGGTTAGTTTTTTGTAATTCAAGTGTTCACGAGGAGTACAAGCTGGCTGAACCCAAAAGCTGGATGCATCCATGGGCTATCACTATCCATGGAATTGCCAGGGGATCTTTCTAAAAAGAGCCTTGTATTTGAAAAGTCCTGTGTCTAGAGGGCTGCTGGTCGTCCTCGGCCAATATGAGAATAGACCTATTCTGACCCATAGAAGTCTAGTAATGATAGACATGGTTGAAAAAGTTGTTCACCAAATTCGAAAAAGAAGACTCTGTGTTTGACTACTACGGACAGATGATGCGCAGCCATTTACATCGCTTTTCTACATTGTGTGTCTGTTTGTCTCTTGTAGCAGCGGCGTTGATCTTGTGAGGCGCATGCAACCGGGTGGGGACCTAGACAAACGTCGGATCATGTTTGACTACCTCAACCGAGTAAGCGGTTGGACAACTATGTCTTGCTACATTTATGATTCAGGAATGTGTCGCTTAATGACAATAGCCACGTGCGAGATCTTGGGCGATGATGCCGATTCACAGAAGCTCCTGTGGTTGGCTCTCAACAACGTGATGGCACAAAATGGAGTTCCGAACCCTTACTTCAAAGGAATTGTAGCAGATGGGGATGATGCAAACTGGATGGCGGTGAGGATTGTGTACGGGAATGAAATCCCAATAGGAAGATGGTTGGTAGAGAAAGGAACAACGAAGTTGACTGGACCGGCTCTTTGGAGCGATACGCAGATGAGCACATCCAGGCAGACCTCCGAGAAATGCATATGAGACTCTATACGAATTTCAAAGAAGCGAAGACCCATGGGAGGCTGAAGATTTCTACCATTACACCAGAGACTGGTGGCTGTCATCAAGAGCTGTCAGTGAAGATGGACTGCGAGAGCTCGGATTTTGGCACTTCAGATTCCGCCAATGGGGTGGATTCTATGAGCTTGTGAGAATTGACTACCTATTCCTATATACGTTATTTCACAATGTCGAATGACTACTCTGTGACTTTGTCGTCTTACTCATTCAACATTTGGTGTGTGGTTTCCAAGATCTAACGGCAGAGCAGATTGCGGACACTCCTTCATACAACCTGGGCGGGACTGTACACAGCAACTGGCTGCGGATGTCACAGAGTAGAGGGACATACTTAAACGCTGCTACAATAGACGACATGATGCGCTCGGTAAAGCAGTCAGTTGAGTACGAGACCTATTTGAAAGACAATCTCTGAGAACAAGCAATGACCTTGATGAGCATTGGATATGGGCTCTAAAAGAGACAGTAATAGTGATTCCACGGCATTTTTTTTTATAAGTAAATTGTTTGAATAATTTTTGGATCTGCTGGTCGTTTTCGGCCAAGAGGATGAAACTCTGGCTGCATCCATGAGCTGTCTGGAACCTTGGATATTCCAATGAGTTTTTCTTTCGGTAGGGAAAGTGTTCGAATGATCTTTGGGTATGGTGGGATGTTGGTCGTCCTTGGCCACGAGGATGACATGTTGGCTGCATCCATGGGCTGTCTCAAACCTTGGATTTACCACGGAGGTTTTTTTATAAGTAATGTGTTTGAATATTTTGGAGTTGGAACATTTCCACTTTTCTAGATTTACACTGTCTATGTTTCGCTTTATATCTATTTGGCAGGGTCCTTTCAGGGGTCAATCGGTCTAGGGTGTAGAACACAGTACTCTAGATCCTCCATGAGAACTATGACAAACAAGGATCTACCAAGGTTCCATAGCTTACTTGTGTCGAGAACTGAGAAGGTCAGAGAGTGGTCTCAGGGCCGAGACCACTCTCTAGGGGTGTGGGTTTTGGAATCAGTTCGATGTTTGCATCTCAATGCTCGATGCCATGGTCGCCGTGGTCGTGGATGTGCCATGGTTCCAAGCATCATCTCCATGCACCCTTGGTCCATGGTGAATCACTGACTGCCCACGATGTCCTTGGTCCATTGTGAATCCCTGAATCACTAACTGCCCACGTTGTCCAAGGTCCATGGTGAATCCATTTCTCAGCAAGCATGCAATTTAATAGCATGCAATACATGTACAAGAACTAGATTGTGTACAATAGAGTTAATGTGGGAAAAAACATAGGATCAATTTATTTACATTGTCAAATGCCCATTGTATTTACACTGTCTTATGTCCATTTTGCATTACTACCTGTGGTACTAAACTCAAAATTTGCTATCCTACTGTAAGAGCCTATATCACCGTCACCTGCCCACGTTGTCCATGGTCAATGATGTTCCATTGCCCATGTTGCCAATTGCCAAATGGGCCTAATACCTATGTCTGGAGCGACGATCCACTGATTGCCGATTTGGTCGCGTGTCTTCACGAGGTCTCTGCGGCCCTTGGCGACGTGGTGGGTCTTCTTCGCCATAGATTTTCTTTATGGCTGCAGCAACACCTCGATGCATTAGGACGTGTTGTTTCCTTTCAGTACCACAGTGTTGATATACATCAAAAACGATTTTGGCCCAGCATCTTATTACAACATACACACTTAACATTCTCTATTTGGGGATTGGAGTAATGGGCAACCATATCCGGGTTCGCATCAAAATACTTAATGCTTTCGACTATGGCAATCGCAAAATCATCATCGCCTTGAATATCGTCCGACTGCTCCTCCAAATTGTTATCTGCCTCAATTTCCGCAAGAGCAATCTTGTGTTCCGCAATTGATTTTGAGGGTGGCTTTACCGTGGGTGGGATTACCGTGTCCCGTGGAGCCTGGGCTGGCAAGGGTTGCGGCGGCGGCATCACAAGTCGTGAGGGTGGCGAGGGTTGCTGGGGTGGCGAGGATTGCTGCGGTGGCATCGGCGGTGGCAAGGCTGCTAAGGGTTGCGGCGGTGGCGTCCTCTCTGGCGAGTGGTGAGTCGTCTCACCCGAGACTAGGACCTGAGCCTCTTTTTCACCTAAGGCACCAGGAATACGTTGGGATTCGCTTGGAATTCCATGGCTAATTGGCTAAGCAACCCGTTGTGGGTGGATGTCCGGCTGCCAATGGCTGCACAACAGCCGGATCTCCGGCCGCCAGTGGCTGCAGGCCTAGTGTTGTCTCTCCCCTTGGTATTCCTGGTGTATGAAACCCAGTTTGAAACACGTCGAAGACTTCTTCGTCTTCATCTTGGTCCCAATCATAAACTGGTTCTTGCATGCCCAGGCTTCCCATGGCGTCATCATAGCAGCGGTCGATAAACTCCTGGGATGGAGTTGCCGTGGTGACGGGGTTCTCTCTAAAGAGAGCGTGTACCTTGGTGACAACATTCTGCACTACCCTCCTTACTAACACAGCTTTGTTGGCCTCGAAATTTGCCGCGGCCAAGTCTGCCGGTGCAAGTGCTGCTTCCTCATCCAAATACTCCTCGTTCTGCTCCTGCAACGCCTAGACTCGCTCTTTAGTCAATTCATGCTCCTTGGTGAGTGCGACGTGCAAGTCCTTGGAGTGCTTCACCTCGAGAGTCGAAGTTGAGACTTGGGTGCGCAAGTTCGCCACGACATCCTTGGTTTCAGCAATTTCCTTGCGAGCCGCATCCAGCGTCTTCTGTGCTGATGCTTTCGAGGCTTGGACTTCTTGAGCGCACTTGATCTCCTTGTTCTCCAAAGCTTGGAGTTGCTCATTCTCCAAAGTCTCCTTGTGCTGCTCCAAGGAATGGACGAATTCAACCAGCTCGTCCATGACGTCCCTCATGGTGGCGCAACGTCCACGGAAGTCTTCGATGACTAGTCCCCACCCCGATCTCGATTCCAAGGCCGGTCCGGATGGCCCTGGATCCAAACGCTGTCGCTTGTTGCTCCCTTCCTCCGTGGTTTCACGGCGACCGCAAGCTTTGTTGGCGCTGTAAGTCCTCCAATGTGCTTATGGCCGGTGGCACATTCCTCTTGCTGTAGATCTGGAGGTACTGGTTCATGTACGTGATCAGAAAGGGCCCGATCGGAGTTGTACAGTCTTCAACCCTGTCATAATTGAAGTAAGCCTGTAGCTGGTCCCTAAAGCACTGGTCGAAAAGCTTACCCCAATTCACCTTCTCTCCGCTGTCGGCCAAAAGAATGACGCGCAGGTGCTCGGGTGCCATGACATTGCAATTGTTCCGGAAGAAGATCTGGCTGCAAATGCCCCGCATGTGGCCGAACCACGGGTCTCCCACAAGATTGCCCAACTTGAATGTATCGTATTTGGTCCCCCTCTTTGGACAGTCGCCCACAAACTTATCCAAATCCGGTTTAGGTTGCGCCTAGGTCCCCTGTTCCCAAACCACCGTGTCCGTGCCATCCCACCCATAAAAATGATAAAGACAACGAGGTGAGTACTGAACCAAGACACCTTTCACCATGCCGGACGGGAATTCTTCATTCGGGTCTCTCGTCTTCATGGATCTCAAGAATTCATAGCACAGCATGAGGTCGACCGTCTCCGATGCTTGTTCAAAGAATCGCGCCAGGTTCGTCTCCTCTAACCAAAGCATGTCAGGGTGTTTCTTCCACTCTTCGATCTAGCGCGGAACGTAAATACCCTTAAGTCTCTCCGCCAAAAATGATGCCATGGCAACCAACGAATGCAAGGGATTACAGGGAGTATACAGGCACAGAGAGAGAGAGAGAGATGATTGAGGGAAGAAGATGATATTGCGTTTGATGGAGAACTGGGATGGAGAGAACTGGAGAATCGGAGCGCAAAGGAAGAATGAGAATGAGCGCAATTGGAGAGCTTGAGACAAGAATGCCACGGCAGTGAATGCGGACTTGAACGTCCAATTAAACCTAGACTCTACACTTTGGTTCCATGGCTGCCTTGGGAAAATGAGTTGGCAAGACCCGGTGTTGGCGGCGGCGGCTGATTGATGCGAGTTTCAAATCGGACTGAGTGCCCAATCACCATGGTAGCTACTATGATGTGCTAGGCCACTAGGGTGTGACATGGACTTCTGGGCTTGGGCGGCAAGGAATGATATGTTTGGTCTACCTTGGTGTGACTGAACTTGGCGAGGATGTATGGTTCATGGTCCCTAAACCTGGATTCCATGGTTCTTTGTTATCCCTTGAACGATAATGCAAGCCTCAAGGACTTGGTTAATTCTGGGTGAATTTAAACTCTACATTTCTACTGAATTTTCTTAAATGGGGTGTCTAAAAAGCCAAACCGAGCACCTTAGTGAGATCTATACTTCTGTAGAATAGAGCTAAAGCAACTTGAAAACAATATCATGCTTAAAATGGTTTTTTGAAGAAATTTTGGGAGTGGCATCAGGAAAGTATATGTCGTTTAAGGTTTAACTATAAACATCCCCAAGCTAAGCGTGGGGAATGCAATTGGTGACCCTAAACCTTGACACCCTTTTAATCTGGCACCATTGACAATTGTTCCTTGTTTGTCATAGCTTTCTAGGTTGATTAATAGAATTGTGTTTTTTTTCTAAACCAATTGAACCTTCGTAGGCCCGTGCCTAAATAACTAGACCCTAAACATAGACAGCACAAAACTAGAAAAAGGGGAACTATCACAAGACACTAAGCTGGGAATGCAATGGGAGAATTCAAGATCTTGGATAAACTTCAAACCAACAGATGTACTAAATTGCTGCTGGATCTTGAAGGTATAAACATGATAACGCACTTGATAAAGGTCCATGATGGCAGACATGAGTCGACCCCAGCTTCTAGTGGCGGCGGACCCTAAAACCGCTGCCAAATTACCATGATGCCCTGGGCTACCGTGATGTGTTAGGTGCATGATATATCCAGACCACACTGTCCATGTTAACTCCATGTTAATTCCATGTTACCATGCACCCCAATACACTACTGATCCCAAAAATACTGAACCCACGGTTATAGGTCCTAACCAATAAACTTAAAAACAACAATCAAACTTTCCTAGGCTCTCCACCCCAACACCCTAAGTACTATTTTTAGGGGGATAAAAACTATTTTTAGGGGGTAAAACCTAAATTTAGACGCCCTTGTTACCCTAAAAACCTAGATCTAGTACATAAATTCTTCAAAATTTACTGGGTAAATGTGAATTTTCTGCTCTCCGCTCTCCTATTTCTGCTCTCCGCTCGCACACGAGCTTTCCCCAATTCCATACTCTTTTACAATTCTTTTAAATGGCATTTACTAACCACCTAACTTGTCCCAATTTATCATACCGTAATAAATCACGATTTCTACTATAACTAGTCGGATTTCTAATATGCAAACATCGCATCAAGTAAACAAACCGGCGCCGAGTCATGAACTTTGAAATAATTGAGCAATGAAAAATGCTTCATGGACTATGCCAATAACTTTTGATGTTGGGTTGCCGCTTCATACCCATATACAAACATATTGCAATGAAGACTCTCAACTCCGCTACACTAGTGCTAGTCCAATCAAAACCCCCTAACGTAATACCATCCACATCTACGTTCATGGCATATTGGTTGGTTTCTAAAACAATTACTCTTTGAATTGTACTAGGCCAAAACAATGAAAATAAGAACATGAAGGTGGGTAAATAACGGCCGTTGTCATTGGAACCCGACCTTCTTAAAAATTGTACCGGCTTAGAGTCATAAGTGAAATCCATGCTTTTCCACGTGGCATCCCGATACATATATTGTATGCCATTCACATCTCCATCACTCATATCCATTTTTGATTCACTGGTACTCTCATTTAGAGTACGTATGAAATTTCTCTCTGGATATGCTCTCCGGGTTTGACGCGCCCTAGGAATTCTTGCATTTTCCCCTTTTATTAGAATTACCTTCTTCCTCAACACCCCAATGATCGTCTTGACCATGATATTCACTGAATTCTTCCTCACCCCTCAACATATTACAGTCATCATTGGGAACATACTTTTCACTCACCATCATCACAAACTTGGCAAGGCACGTTTTTGCAATGTTCTTCGTATGTTGTTGACATGAACAGGGGTGGTTACGTTCAACGTACGACATTATGTTTTCCAAAAGTAATGAACACACATGTTTTTGATACCATAATTTCAAATTGAATACAACATGTTTATTATACAAAAAGCGCTCATACAATTGTTGTGTGTTTTCAGTGTCTATTTTGTGCTCGTGTTGTATATGTAGAACATAACAATTGTCGTATGTTTGTAGCACATTCTACATATATTGGTCAAATCATTTACAGTGAAATGATTTTTGTATTGCATTCTTAATTATAAAAAATGTAGATTCATAAATTTAATTTTAAAATAAACGCCTAATATGATATTTGATTTTAGATCAAACATGAAATTTAGTGTATTCTTCCACAAAACCATTGACAATGAACAAACAATTGATCCAAATGCGTTGATTGGAATTAATTGATCCCAAATATAAATTTAAAAATGCATATCAATTACACAAAAGAGAAGACTACAAAAGAATGCATAACTCTTTGATCCTAAGAGTCCTCAAGCATCAAACCTTTTTTGCACGCAATATCTGCAATCATAACATCTTTTGCTGCAATAGATTTGTGTGCAAATTCCAAAACTCGTACCACATCCTTTGTAGACTTGCCTATCCAGGGTTGTTCAGACGTTGGGATGCTGACGTTTGCGTCCGGACGTCCGCTGGACGTAGACGTTCCCATCCCAGCGTCCGGTGACTTTGAAAAATCCACAGTGGACGGCGGTTTTACCACAGCGGACGGGGGTTTTACCTCAGCGGACGGCGTTAGAACAGCGGACGGCGCGATCGGACACTAGACAGGTCGGACGGCGGTTTAGGGTAGATCGGACGGCGGACAGATCGGACGGCGGACAGGTCGGACGCCCATGTCCGACGGCGAGGTCGACCGCCTTGTTGCAATGTTTCTGTGGACGGCGGACGGTTGTTTAAGGTGTATGACGAGATCTACGAGATCGTTAGTCCCATCCTCGTGCTGGACTGATTATAATTCACTGAAATCGGAAAACTCTACGAATTTGGTGTCTCCATCTACGGGTCGGACGTGGGATTGGGTGCTCGATCGGACGGGCGAGCGGCTGTCCGATCGGACGGGCGAGCGGCTCTCCGATCGGACGATTGAGAATGTGCCCGATCAGATGGGCGAGTGGGACTAGAATGGCGGACGGCGGGATCGGACGGACGATTGGGTCGGACGGCTGCAAGATCGGACGACTGAGAACGTGCCCGATCGGACGGTGCAGTGGACGTCCGATCACAGTTTTCAACATGATTTAAAGATATTTTGAATATTTACAGATTTTATTATTCAAACAAGGGAAAAATTCAAATTAAATATATTTTTGTCAAAGGATTTATCAAAACTTATATTTATGGTTTACGGCAAAGTTATATTTACGAGTAAAAAACTGAAAGTGAAGAAATTAAAAGAGACCTATGATACGAGCATCTTTAGAAATACTTTTGTATTTTAGACACTCAACATTCAAATTTGTTGACGGTGGAAAATCTTCAAATTAAGTCTATTCTCCAATTCCAATGGTGAACACAAATCCACCGATTGCAAATCCTAGTCAAAAACCATACAGTTAGCAAAATTCCAATAACACATGGAAGAACTATTTTCCAAAATATTAAAGAAACTCCAGGGTGTTTCTAAATTCTAATAACGTTAGGTACCCATGTGTGCAAACAAATTCCAAATTGGAGTCTCGGGACTGATGGCTGCAAAACCCACAAATATCAATGAACATAGAGATAGCAAAATCCCAAAAACAATAAAACATATGGAATTATTTTTTCCGTAAATGTCAAGAAGGAAAATATTTTACTGATAGTCGGACAGAAGTCCACGTGTTCTATACATAAGCACACAACAATAGCCATAGAACAATTCAATACCGTTACTACTACTCTAAACCAAGAAGAACTATATCACTATGTTTTGCCTAATACACATGTCTAAAATGCTCGTACGGTACTGGCCAATGGTACGTAATCCTAAAACGTGTCACTAAATGAGTTAAACCTCCAATATTTTCTCGATTCGGGCTGCACAATCGATTCAAATAGCTCTCGAACACATCTGCCAACTCCTGTTGTCTATAAACAACTGAAGTTTCTCCAGGCGTCTGCAACTTCCAGTAATCCTCCAACATGTTGCCCTTGTTGATGCGCAACGCAAGTTTTGCAACTCCATATGCCTCAGTTGCCTTCGTCACTACTGGGCGTATCTCCACATCTGCATCTGGCTTACGTACATAAGCAATCGTAGGATCCACCCAGTACCAATCTGCAAGATCCTTCTCCATTTCCTCTTTACTGTTGGCTCCCTCAAAAAGGATAACATGCCCCAGTCACATATCCCGATGTATACACACGTCTCGTCCGCAGGGAAATGAAAAAGGATATTATCGGGAGATAAATCATTGTGCAGGTTGTCGGTCATGTGTACCTCCATCATGATAATCACCAATGCCCACCCCAACTCCGTTCTTTTTTACGGAACCGCCTCAGATAACTTGCTTTGAGGACATCGTCTGCTGACATAGTTGTATGCAACGTACGCGCGTAGATATCGTCTCCGTACGTGTTGTCTAAATTCAGCATCTGTCGCAATGTCCCACCATTCCACCAATATGCATAACCCTCGTATTTCAAAGGATCAATAGCCACATATCGTATAACACCTGGATGGTCAATTCGAACGGCCATCGTTTCATTTTGGTGTTCCAATTTTGCAAGATCCGGTCTTGTCTTCCACTGTTTAGAAAGCTTCGCCGCAAACTCCCAATAAGGTTCAAACCCTGGGGCTCCTTCAATTCGAACCCTCTTCACCGTAGCATATGCACCCTTGAGTGATGTGTGCTCCACTTCAATGACATTGGCCGTAGCAGGCAATGCGTGGACCAACTTATTCTTCATTAACTCCTCGGATCCACCAGCAACATGTCTCTACCAACCGATATTTTGATTGCGCTAGCGTCCAAAGCTCCATGGTTTCATCAACTTCACAAAGCTGTCTGCTTTCTTCATCACTTCCTCAATATACGTATTGTCCTGAAGCAGCTTGTGGTCCTTCCCATACTTGGTTAATACTCCCTCGATATTCTACAAAGAATCTTTCACCCTCTACCCCAACCACTTTGAGAAATCACGCTTTTCCATCTCCCGGTACCAAATTCCATCCCGAAGAGCCTGCCACATATTCCTCGTCATGTCGTCTTGAAAAGTTTTGCACACTCTGTTCTTTGTACCGAACAAACTTACTCTCCAACGCCATTAGTATGTTGCTTCGGTAAAAATCCACCGTGAACTGCTGCAGAAACTTTTTACACGCTTCCGACGGCATGTAACGGCTATCTTCAAGAGATTTTTGTTCCGTTGTCTTACCTATCTTATGCTTTTTTCACTTCGGCATGGTGACGGAGCTCCGGAATTGTTTAAAAAATTGGCAAATTATACCCCCCTGCAACGATGACTTCTTCCTCCCCGAGTGACGAGCCAGAAGATGGGATAACCCTGCCAACAGCAACCCGTAACTACTCTCACAATAATGTGAGTAGGGAGGAAAAAGTGAGCCGTCTGCTCTGGTCGGACGGCTTTATAGGCGGACGTGCTGTCCGATTAGGTCGAACACCCGATCGGACGGCCCGCGCCGTCCGCCAAACGATCGGACGGCCCGCACCGTCCGCCACCCGATCGGACCTTCGTCGTCCGATCGACCGTTTGTCGACGATTGGACGGGTCGCGCAGTCCGCCCTGTATCGAACAGTGGGCTGCGGACGTCCAGATCCGACGGCTCCACAGACTACCGATCGGACGGCGAGACGGACCGTAGATCGGACGGCGAGACGGACCGCAGATCGGACGGCAGACCGAACCCGACACATTAACCAAATTATCTTTGTTTTAGAATACTATCAAATATCCAATGCGCATGATCATCAAATCCTGCGGTCTTGTTGGTTAACCCCTAGAAGTCCTCACCTATGTCCAGTTTACACAGTTTCGCAAAGATGCATTATAAAATGCAACTAACACGAATATTTGGAACTTGATGTATGAATAAAAGTTATACATTTTTATTTGTAGATTCTATCTATACGGTTAGATCTATGATTGCTATCAATAATCTTTTTCTATAAAATTTGAAACATAAAATACAAAATTATTTTGTAATTCAATTACGAATACGATATTGACAATATGTGGATGAATTTTTTTGTGATGGGTTATAATGTAGTACTTTAGGTGTAGTGATTTTTGGAGTTTTTTCGGATGCTTCATTTTCATAGTTTTTTTTTCCAATATCACTTTTGGACCAAGATCTTCAACATTTTCGGTGACACACTGCAACACAAAATGAGGCATAATTTTTTCAAACATTAGTTCCTTTTCAATCGAATCACATACATGAAACTAACTTCCATAAATAAATTAGTACAAAAATCTCACCACAAAAAGTGTATGACGGATGAGAAAATATGGATGAAATCTGTACATCTTGCACAATATGCATGGTTGGGCACTTAGGGGTAAATTATGACTATATGTCAGGACTTTGAGACCAAAGTTCAAGATTAGTCGAGCACGTGTGATCACTGATGTGATACACGGCCTGGTCCGCCACTAAGTGACCATAGGCACTAAATATTTAACGACCATCCCCTTGTTTTGAAAGATACGCGCCCTGCAATAACTCAAGGTAATATTGAAAAGTCCGTCTCGCAAATTGTAAACCTCATTAAGTACCTAATCAAGCGTTATTTCCATTGGTCATTGATTAAGTTCGTATCTCATTAAAAGATATATCAATTTCGTTGGTGTTCTCTCCATTCTTTTATCGGACCTTCTATACATGGTTGACTACAAAATGAGTTCACTTTACCCTTAATGCAATTTTGAGGGTTTGAGCGGATCCTATGACTTGGTGGTGCATAGCACAAAGGCCTTTCCAAGAAGGACTCCCACCGCATTCTCATTTCCTCCCCTTCCATAACTACCTTGTACAATGAAAACGTCCATCACGAATAGGGTTATTTCTGAAAAAAAGTTTGCTTTGCTACAGTAAGAAGTTCAATAGGACAATCAAACTACCAAAAGTGCACATTCTTCAACCCCTCTTCATTTTAGTTCCACGTTACATACTCCCCACTTGAGTCATGTGGCTTCCCATACATACCTTTGGCCCAGCACTTTCTTCAAACCCTCTTCATCATCAAACACCCTCACGAGCTTCTCTGCTTAAGAGCTGTTCAGCAATACCAGATCTCACAAAAACACAATCGTGAAGATCGGAACGCACACCTTTGAAGTGCATGCTATTGTAGCTTGAGATCTACTTTGCCTAACGTCAACTCTAATCTCGATTGAAACGCTAGAGAGGGTATTGCCCAGTTGCCCCTGCTTTATCGACGCCTTTCCGCCTTTGAAAAGGTCTGTACTCGCTAGAACCGAGCTAGTCCCTCACACACTCACCCAGTCACTTTTCAGAGGCCCAACTACAAAAAGATGAATACTCTGTGGTTTCTAAGCCTTTCGTAGCATGAGGCATCAAGATGAGGTGACAACCTCATTCCAAGTGCCATGCCGCAAGATCGACACTTGAATACCTTCCTCCTAGACTTCATCCAAGCCTTAGTGGTGCCTAGTCCTCCCTCATGCACCATGATAGTCCTACAGTACGACACCCTACCATAGTACTACACCCTTTGACTACATAGAGCAATGTTCTATGTATCGTTCCAAATTCTCAATATGATACTAACACTAGTAGGGTTTAGGGTGTCACGGGACACGGTGTCTAAAGTCAGATTAGAATGTAGTACTATGATACAATCATAGCGCATGAGGGAGGACTAGGCACCACTAAGACTTGGATGAACTCTATGAGGAAGGTATTCAACTGTCAATCTTGCGGCATGGCTCTTGGAGTTTGGTTGTCACCTCATCTTAACGCCGCATGCTACAAAAGCCTTAGAAACCCTAGAATGCTCATATTTTTCAAGTAGAGCCTTTGGAACGTGAGTGTGTGGGAGACTAGCTTACCTCTTCGCAAAATACGTGTGTTTATCTTGCTTATGAGTGACTTAATAAATTGCATGTTCATCTTTTTCTAGAAAAAGCAAAGCATGCATCCACAAAGCAGGGGCGAATAGGCAATATCATCTCAAGTGTTTCAATCGGGACTAAAGTTTAGGGTTTAGACTGGCTGGATCTCATGTTGCGAGAGTATGCACTTCAAAGGTGTTCGTTACGATCTTCACGATTGCATTTCTGTGAGATCTGATGTTGCCGAACTGCTCTTGAAGCATAGAAGCTCATGAGGTTGTTCGATGATAAAGACGGTTCAAAGAAAGTACTCGGCCAAAAGTAAATACGGGAAGCCACTTAATTCAAGTGGAAAGTGTGTGGCAAGGACCTAACATAAAGAGGGGTTCAATAAAGTGCACTTTTGATGGTTCGTTCGTCGACATGGACTTCTCAAAATAGTGAGACAAGATGTTTTTCATGAATAACTTCATTCCTGAAGAAGGTCTTCGTTGCACAAGGTAATTATAAAAGGGGTAGGAAATGAGAATGTGATCAGAGTCCTTCTTGGAAAGTCAACTGTGCTGTGCACAACCAAGTTCTTAGATAAGCTTCTAGCCCCTCCATTGCATGTGAACTAAACTCATATTGTTTTCAACCAGATATGTAACGTCTGCAATTAAAGTCAAGGCGACACCAAACCAATTTATATATCTTTTTGCATGCTTGGAATTTGCATTCTTGAACATTGTAAGCTTGTTAAGAGATGGATTCACCATGGACCTTGGACACCGCGGGAAGTTAGTGATTGAGGGATTCACCATGGACCATGGACACCGTGGGCAGTCAGGGAGCCACCACATTCCAAGGTTGGATGGGTTTGATGCATGGATGTGTTGTCCTCTTTGAGGGACTCATGTAATGCTGCGATGTTCCATGTTTTCCATGCGAACTCTATTGTATACACCCTGCTCAAACTTGTACATGTATTGCATGCTTGGAAGTTGCATTCTTGAACATTGTATGCTTGTTAAGAGATGGATTCACCATGGACCTTGGACACCGCGGGCAGTTAGTGATTCAGGGATTCATCATGGACCATGGACACTGTAGGCAGTCAGGGAGCCACCACATTTCAAGGTTGGATGGGTTTGATGCATGGATGTGTTGTCCTCTATGAGGGACTCATGTAATGCTGCGATGTTCCATGTTTTCCATGCGAACTCTATTGTATACACCCTGCTCAGACTTGTACATGTATTGCATCTTTGGAATTTGCATTCTTGAAAATTGTATGCTTATTAAGAGATGGATTCACAATGGACCTTGGACACCGCGGGCAGTTAGTGATTCAGCGATTCACCATGGACCATGGACACCGTGGGCAGTCAGGGTGCCACCACATTCCAAGGTTGGATGGGTATGATGCATGGATGTGTTGTCCTCTTTGAGGGACTCATGTAATGCTGCGATGTTCCTTGTTTTCCATGCGAACTCTATTGTATACACCCTGCTCAGACTTGTACATGTATTGCATGCTTGGAATTTGCATTCTTGAACATTGTATGCTTGTTAAGAGATAGATTCACCATGGACCTTGGACACCGCGGGCAGTAAGTGATTCAGGGATTCATCATGGACCATGGACACTGTAGGCAGTCACGGAGCCACCACATTCCAAGGTTGGATGGGTATGGTGCATGGATGTGTTGTCCTCTTTGAAGGACTCATGTTATGCTGCGATGTTCCTTGTTTTCCATGCGAACTCTATTGTATACACCCTGCTCACACTTGTACATGTATTGCATGCTTGGAATTTGCATTCTTGAAAATTGTATGCTTCTTAAGAGATGGATTCACCATGGACCTTGGACACCGCGGGAAGTTAGTGATTGAGGGATTCACCATGGACCATGGACACCGTGGGCAGTCAGGGAGCCACCACATTCCAAGGTTGGATGGGTTTGATGCATGGATGTGTTGTCCTCTTTAAGGGACTCATGTAATGCTGCGATGTTCCATGTTTTCCATGCGAACTCTATTGTGTACACCCTGCTCAAACTTGTACATGTATTGCATGCTTGGAATTTGCATTCTTGAACATTGTATGCTTGTTAAGAGATGGATTCACCATGAACCTTGGACACCGCAGGCAGTTAGTGATTGAGGGATTCACCATGGACCATGGACACCGTGGGCAGTCAGGGAGCCACCACATTCCAAGGTTGGATGGGTTTGATGCATGGATGTGTTGTCCTCTTTGAGGGACTCATGTAATGCTGCGATGTTCCTTGTTTTCCATGCGAACTCTATTGTATACACCCTGCTCAGACTTGTACATGTATTGCATACTTGGAATTTTCATTCTTGAACATTGTATGCTTGTTAAGAGATGGATTCACCATTGACCTTGGACACCGCGGGAAGTTAGTGATTGAGGAATTCACCATGGACCATGGACACCGTGGGCAGTCAGGGAGCCACCACATTCCAAGGTTGGATGGGTTTGATGCATGGATGTGTTGTCCTCTTTGAGGCACTCATGTAATGCTGCGATATTCCATGTTTTCCATGCGAACACTATTGTATACACCCTGCTCAGACTTGTACATGTATTGCATGCTTGGAATTTGCATTCATGAACATTGTATGCTTGTTAAGAGATAGATTCACCATGGACCTTGGACACCGCGGGCAGTAAGTGATTCAGGGATTCATCATGGACCATGGACACTGTAGGCAGTCAGGGAGCCACCACATTCCAAGGTTGGATGGGTATGGTGCATGGATGTGTTGTCCTCTTTGAGGGACTCATGTAATGCTGCGATGTTCCATGTTTTCCATGCGAACTCTATTGTATACACCCTGCTCAAACTTGTACATGTATTGCATGCTTGGAATTTGCATTCTTGAAAATTGTATGCTTATTAAGAGATGGATTCACCATGGACCTTGGACACCGCGGGCAGTTAGTGATTCAGGGATTAACCATGGACCATGGACACCGTGGGCAGTCAGGGAGCCAGCACATTCCAAGGTTGGATGGGTTTGATGCATGGATGTGTTGTCCTCTTTGAGGGACTCATGTAATGCTGCGATGTTCCATGTTTTCCATGCGAACTCTATTGTATACACCCTGGTCAGACTTGTACATGTATTGCATGCTTGGAATTTGCATTCTTGAACATTGTATGCTTGTTAAGAGATGGATTCACCATGGACCTTGGACACCGCGGGCAGTTAGTGATTCAGGGATTCACCATGGACCATGGACACCGTGGGCAGTCAGGGAGCCAGCACATTCCAAGGTTGGATGGGTTTGATGCATGGATGTGTTGTCCTCTTTGAGGGACTCATGTAATGCTGCGATGTTCCATGTTTTCCATGCGAACTCTATTTGTATACACCCTTCTCAGACTTGTACATGTATTGCATGCTTGGAATTTGCATTCTTGAACACTGTATGCTTGTTAAGAGATGGATTCACCATGGACCTCGGACACCGCGGGCAGTTAGTGATTCAGGGATTCATCATGGACCATGGATACTGTAGGCAGTCAGGGAGCCACCACATTCCAAGGTTGGATGGGTATGATGCATGGATGTGTTGTCCTCTTTAAGGGACTCATGTAATGCTGCGATGTTCCATGTTTTCCATGCGAACTCTATTGTATACACCCTGCTCAGACTTGTACATGTATTGCATGCTTGGAATTTGCATTCATGAACATTGTATGCTTGTTAAGAGATAGATTCACCATGGACCTTGGACACCGCGGGCAGTAAGTGATTCAGGGATTCATCATGGACCATGGACACTGTAGGCAGTCAGGGAGCCACCACATTCCAAGGTTGGATGGGTATGGTGCATGGATGTGTTGTCCTCTTTGAGGGACTCATGTAATGCTGCGATGTTCCATGTTTTCCATGCGAACTCTATTGTATACACCCTGCTCAAACTTGTACATGTATTGCATGCTTGGAATTTGCATTCTTGAAAATTGTATGCTTATTAAGAGATGGATTCACCATGGACCTTGGACACCGCGGGCAGTTAGTGATTCAGGGATTAACCATGGACCATGGACACCGTGGGCAGTCAGGGAGCCAGCACATTCCAAGGTTGGATGGGTTTGATGCATGGATGTGTTGTCCTCTTTGAGGGACTCATGTAATGCTGCGATGTTCCATGTTTTCCATGCGAACTCTATTGTATACACCCTGGTCAGACTTGTACATGTATTGCATGCTTGGAATTTGCATTCTTGAACATTGTATGCTTGTTAAGAGATGGATTCACCATGGACCTTGGACACCGCGGGCAGTTAGTGATTCAGGGATTCACCATGGACCATGGACACCGTGGGCAGTCAGGGAGCCACCACATTCCAAGGTTGGATGGGTTTGATGCATGGATGTGTTGTCCTCTTTGAGGGACTCATGTAATGCTGCGATGTTCCATGTTTTCCATGCGAACTCTATTTGTATACACCCTTCTCAGACTTGTACATGTATTGCATGCTTGGAATTTGCATTCTTGAACATTGTATGCTTGTTAAGAGATGGATTCACCATGGACCTCGGACACCGCGGGCAGTTAGTGATTCAGGGATTCATCATGGACCATGGATACTGTAGGCAGTCAGGGAGCCACCACATTCCAAGGTTGGATGGGTATGATGCATGGATGTGTTGTCCTCTTTAAGGGACTCATGTAATGCTGCGATGTTCCATGTTTTCCATGCGAACTCTATTGTATACACCCTGCTCAGACTTGTACATGTATTGCATGCTTGGAATTTGCATTCATGAACATTGTATGCTTGTTAAGAGATAGATTCACCATGGACCTTGGACACCGCGGGCAGTAAGTGATTCAGGGATTCATCATGGACCATGGACACTGTAGGCAGTCAGGGAGCCACCACATTCCAAGGTTGGATGGGTATGGTGCATGGATGTGTTGTCCTCTTTGAGGGACTCATGTAATGCTGCGATGTTCCATGTTTTCCATGCGAACTCTATTGTATACACCCTGCTCAAACTTGTACATGTATTGCATGCTTGGAATTTGCATTCTTGAAAATTGTATGCTTCTTAAGAGATGGATTCACCATGGACCTTGGACACCGCGGGAAGTTAGTGATTGAGGGATTCACCATGGACCATAGACACCGTGGGCAGTCAAGGAGCAACCACATTCCAAGGTTGGATGGGTTTGATGCATGGATGTGTTGTCCTCTTTGAGGGACTCATGTAGTACTGCGATGTTCCATGTTTTCCATGCCAACTCTATTGTATACACCCTGCTCAGACTTGTACATGTATTGCATGCTTGGAATTTGCATTCTTGAAAATTGTATGCTTCTTAAGAGATGGATTCACCATGGACCTTGGACACCGCGGGAAGTTAGTGATTGAGGGATTCACCATGGACCATGGACACCGTGGGCAGTCAGGGAGCCACCACATTCCAAGGTTGGATGGGTTTGATGCATGGATGTGTTGTCCTCTTTGAGGGACTCATGTAATGCTGCGATGTTCCATGTTTTCCATGCGAACTCTATTGTGTACACCCTGCTCAAACTTGTACATGTATTGCATGCTTGGAATTTGCATTCTTGAACATTGTATGCTTGTTAAGAGATGGATTCACCATGAACCTTGGACACCGCAGGCAGTTAGTGATTGAGGGATTCACCATGGACCATGGACACCGTGGGCAGTCAGGGAGCCACCACATTCCAAGGTTGGATGGGTTTGATGCATGGATGTGTTGTCCTCTTTGAGGGACTCATGTAATGCTGCGATGTTCCTTGTTTCCCATGCGAACTCTATTGTATACACCCTGCTCAGACTTGTACATGTATTGCATACTTGGAATTTTCATTCTTGATCATTGTATGCTTGTTAAGAGATGGATTCACCATGGACCTTGGACACCGCGGGAAGTTAGTGATTGAGGAATTCACCATGGACCATGGACACCGTGGGCAGTCAGGGAGCCACCACATTCCAAGGTTGGATGGGTTTGATGCATGGATGTGTTGTCCTCTTTGAGGCACTCATGTAATGCTGCGATATTCCATGTTTTCCATGCGAACACTATTGTATACACCCTGCTCAGACTTGTACATGTATTGCATGCTTGGAATTTGCATTCATGAACATTGTATGTTTGTTAAGAGATAGATTCACCATGGACCTTGGACACCGCGGGCAGTAAGTGATTCAGGGATTCATCATGGACCATGGACACTGTAGGCAGTCAGGGAGCCACCACATTCCAAGGTTGGATGGGTATGGTGCATGGATGTGTTGTCCTCTTTGAGGGACTCATGTAATGCTGCGATGTTCCATGTTTTCCATGCGAACTCTATTGTATACACCCTGCTCAAACTTGTACATGTATTGCATGCTTGGAATTTGCATTCTTGAAAATTGTATGCTTATTAAGAGATGGATTCACCATGGACCTTGGACACCGCGGGCAGTTAGTGATTCAGGGATTAACCATGGACCATGGACACCGTGGGCAGTCAGGGAGCCAGCACATTCCAAGGTTGGATGGGTTTGATGCATGGATGTGTTGTCCTCTTTGAGGGACTCATGTAATGCTGCGATGTTCCATGTTTTCCATGCGAACTCTATTGTATACACCCTGGTCAGACTTGTACATGTATTGTATGCTTGGAATTTGCATTCTTGAACATTGTATGCTTGTTAAGAGATGGATTCACCATGGACCTTGGACACCGCGGGCAGTTAGTGATTGAGGGATTCACCATGGACCATGGACACCGTGGGCAGTCAGGGAGCCACCACATTCCAAGGTTGGATGGGTTTGATGCATGGATGTGTTGTCCTCTTTGAGGGACTCATGTAATGCTGCGATGTTCCATGTTTTCCATGCGAACTCTATTTGTATACACCCTTCTCAGACTTGTACATGTATTGCATGCTTGGAATTTGCATTCTTGAACATTGTATGCTTGTTAAGAGATGGATTCACCATGGACCTCGGACACCGCGGGCAGTTAGTGATTCAGGGATTCATCATGGACCATGGATACTGTAGGCAGTCAGGGAGCCACCACATTCCAAGGTTGGATGGGTATGATGCATGGATGTGTTGTCCTCTTTAAGGGACTCATGTAATGCTGCGATGTTCCATGTTGTCCATGCGAACTCTATTGTATACACCCTGCTTAGACTTGTACATGTATTGCATGCTTGGAATTTGCATTCATGAACATTGTATGCTTGTTAAGAGATAGATTCACCATGGACCTTGGACACCGCGGGCAGTAAGTGATTCAGGGATTCATCATGGACCATGGACACTGTAGGCAGTCAGGGAGCCACCACATTCCAAGGTTGGATGGGTATGGTGCATGGATGTGTTGTCCTCTTTGAGGGACTCATGTAATGCTGCGATGTTCCATGTTTTCCATGCGAACTCTATTGTATACACCCTGCTCAAACTTGTACATGTATTGCATGCTTGGAATTTGCATTCTTGAAAATTGTATGCTTCTTAAGAGATGGATTCACCATGGACCTTGGACACCGCGGGAAGTTAGTGATTGAGGGATTCACCATGGACCATAGACACCGTGGGCAGTCAAGGAGCAACCACATTCCAAGGTTGGATGGGTTTGATGCATGGATGTGTTGTCCTCTTTGAGGGACTCATGTAGTACTGCGATGTTCCATGTTTTCCATGCCAACTCTATTGTATACACCCTGCTCAAACTTGTACATGTATTGCATGCTTGGAATTTGCATTCTTGAAAATTGTATGCTTCTTAAGAGATGGATTCACCATGGACCTTGGACACCGCGGGAAGTTTGTGATTGAGGGATTCACCATGGACCATGGACACCGTGGGCAGTCAGGGAGCCACCACATTCCAAGGTTGGATGGGTTTGATGCATGGATGTGTTGTCCTCTTTGAGGGACTCATGTAATGCTGCAATGTTCCATGTTTTCCATGCGAACTCTATTGTGTACACCCTGCTCAAACTTGTACATGTATTGCATGCTTGGAATTTGCATTCTTGAACATTGTATGCTTGTTAAGAGATGGATTCACCATGAACCTTGGACACCGCAGGCAGTTAGTGATTGAGGGATTCACCATGGACCATGGACACCGTGGGCAGTCAGGGAGCCACCACATTCCAAGGTTGGATGGGTTTGATGCATGGATGTGTTGTCCTCTTTGAGGGACTCATGTAATGCTGCGATGTTCCTTGTTTTCCATGCGAACTCTATTGTATACACCCTGCTCAGACTTGTACATGTATTGCATACTTGGAATTTTCATTCTTGAACATTGTATGCTTGTTAAGAGATGGATTCACCATGGACCTTGGACACCGCGGGAAGTTAGTGATTGAGGAATTCACCATGGACCATGGACACCGTGGGCAGTCAGGGAGCCACCACATTCCAAGGTTGGATGGGTTTGATGCATGGATGTGTTGTCCTCTTTGAGGCACTCATGTTATGCTGCGATATTCCATGTTTTCCATGCGAACACTATTGTATACACCCTGCTCAGACTTGTACATGTATTGCATGCTTGGAATTTGCATTCATGAACATTGTATGCTTGTTAAGAGATAGATTCACCATGGACCTTGGACACCGCGGGCAGTAAGTGATTCAGGGATTCATCATGGACCATGGACACTGTAGGCAGTCAGGGAGCCACCACATTCCAAGGTTGGATGGGTATGGTGCATGGATGTGTTGTCCTCTTTGAGGGACTCATGTAATGCTGCGATGTTCCATGTTTTCCATGCGAACTCTATTGTATACACCCTGCTCAAACTTGTACATGTATTGCATGCTTGGAATTTGCATTCTTGAAAATTGTATGCTTATTAAGAGATGGATTCACCATGGACCTTGGACACCGCGGGAAGTTAGAGATTGAGGGATTCACCATGGACCATAGACACCGTGGGCAGTCAAGGAGCAACCACATTCCAAGGTTGGATGGGTTTGATGCATGGATGTGTTTTCCTCTTTGAGGGACTCATGTAGTACTGCGATGTTCCATGTTTTCCATGCGAACTCTATTGTATACACCCTGCTCAGACTTGTACATGTATTGCATGCTTGGAATTTGCATTCTTGAAAATTGTATGCTTATTAAGATATGGATTCACCATGGACCTTGACCACTGCGGGCAGTTAGTGATTCAGGGATTCATCATGGACCATGGATACTGTAGGCAGTCACGGAGCCACCACAATCCAAGGTTGGATGGGTATGATGCATGGATGAATTGTCCTCTTTGAGGCACTCATGTAATGCTGCGATGTTCCATGTTTTCCATGCGAACTCTATTGTATACACCCTGGTCAGACTTGTACATGTATTGCATGCTTGGAATTTGCATTCTTGAACATTGTATGCTTGTTAAGAGATGGATTCACCATGGACCTTGGACACCGCGGGCAGTTAGTGATTCAGGGATTCACCATGGACCATGGACACCGTGGGCAGTCAGGGAGCCACCACATTCCAAGGTTGGATGGGTTTGATGCATGGATGTGTTGTCCTCTTTGAGGGACTCATGTAATGCTGCGATGTTCCATGTTTTCCATGCGAACTCTATTTGTATACACCCTGCTCAGACTTGTACATGTATTGCATGCTTGGAATTTGCATTCTTGAACATTGTATGCTTGTTAAGAGATGGATTCACCATGGACCTTGGACACCGCGGGCAGTTAGTGATTCAGGGATTCATCATGGACCATGGATACTGTAGGCAGTCAGGGAGCCACCACATTCCAAGGTTGGATGGGTATGATGCATGGATGTGTTGTCCTCTTTGAGGGACTCATGTAATGCTGCGATGTTCCATGTTTTCCATGCGAACTCTATTGTATACACCCTGCTCAGACTTGTACATGTATTGCATGCTTGGAATTTGCATTCTTGAAAATTGTATGCTTATTAAGATATGGATTCACCATGGACCTTGGACACCGCGGGCAGTTAGTGATTCAGGGATTCATCATGGACCATGGATACTCTAGGCAGTCAGGGAGCCACCACATTCCAAGGTTGGATGGGTATGATGCGTGGATGTGTTGTCCTCTTTGAGGGACTCATGTAATGCTGCGATGTTCCATGTTTTCCATGCGAACTCTATTGTATACACCCTGCTCAAACTTGTACATGTATTGCATGCTTGGAATTTGCATTCTTGAAAATTGTATGCTTATTAAGAGATGGATTCACCATGGACCTTGGACACCGCGGGCAGTTAGTGATTCAGGGATTAACCATGGACCATGGACACCGTGGGCAGTCAGGGAGCCAGCACATTCCAAGGTTGGATGGGTTTGATGCATGGATGTGTTGTCCTCTTTGAGGGACTCATGTAATGCTGCGATGTTCCATGTTTTCCATGCGAACTCTATTGTATACACCCTGGTCAGACTTGTACATGTATTGCATGCTTGGAATTTGCATTCTTGAACATTGTATGCTTGTTAAGAGATGGATTCACCATGGACCTTGGACACCGCGGGCAGTTAGTGATTCAGGGATTCACCATGGACCATGGACACCGTGGGCAGTCAGGGAGCCACCACATTTCAAGGTTGGATGGGTTTGATGCATGGATGTGTTGTCCTCTTTGAGGGACTCATGTAATGCTGCGATGTTCCATGTTTTCCATGCGAACTCTATTTGTATACACCCTTCTCAGACTTGTACATGTATTGCATGCTTGGAATTTGCATTCTTGAACATTGTATGCTTGTTAAGAGATGGATTCACCATGGACCTCGGACACCGCGGGCAGTTAGTGATTCAGGGATTCATCATGGACCATGGATACAGTAGGCAGTCAGGGAGCCACCACATTCCAAGGTTGGATGGGTATGATGCATGGATGTGTTGTCCTCTTTAAGGGACTCATGTAATGCTGCGATGTTCCATGTTTTCCATGCGAACTCTATTGTATACACCCTGCTCAGACTTGTACATGTATTGCATGCTTAGAATTTGCATTCTTGAAAATTGTATGCTTGTTAAGAGATGGATTCACCATGGACCTTGGACACCGCGGGCAGTTAGTGATTCAGGGATTCATCATGGACCATGGATACTGTAGGCAGTCAGGGAGCCACCACATTCCAAGGTTGGATGGGTATGATGCATGGATGTATTGTCCTCTTTGAGGGACTTATGTAATGCTGCGATGATCCTTGTTTTCCATGCGAACTCTATTGTATACACCCTGCTCAAACTTGTACATGTATTGCATGCTTGGAATTTGCATTCTTGAAAATTGTATGCTTATTAAGAGATGGATTCACCATGGACCTTGGACACCGCGGGCAGTTAGTGATTCAGGGATTAACCATGGACCATGGACACCGTGGGCAGTCAGGGAGCCAGCACATTCCAAGGTTGGATGGGTTTGATGCATGGATGTGTTGTCCTCTTTGAGGGACTCATGTAATGCTGCGATGTTCCATGTTTTCCATGCGAACTCTATTGTATACACCCTGGTCAGACTTGTACATGTATTGCATGCTTGGAATTTGCATTCTTGAACATTGTATGCTTGTTAAGAGATGGATTCACCATGGACCTTGGACACCGCGGGCAGTTAGTGATTCAGGGATTCACCATGGACCATGGACACCGTGGGCAGTCAGGGAGCCACCACATTTCAAGGTTGGATGGGTTTGATGCATGGATGTGTTGTCCTCTTTGAGGGACTCATGTAATGCTGCGATGTTCCATGTTTTCCATGCGAACTCTATTTGTATACACCCTTCTCAGACTTGTACATGTATTGCATGCTTGGAATTTGCATTCTTGAACATTGTATGCTTGTTAAGAGATGGATTCACCATGGACCTCGGACACCGCGGGCAGTTAGTGATTCAGGGATTCATCATGGACCATGGATACAGTAGGCAGTCAGGGAGCCACCACATTCCAAGGTTGGATGGGTATGATGCATGGATGTGTTGTCCTCTTTAAGGGACTCATGTAATGCTGCGATGTTCCATGTTTTCCATGCGAACTCTATTGTATACACCCTGCTCAGACTTGTACATGTATTGCATGCTTAGAATTTGCATTCTTGAAAATTGTATGCTTGTTAAGAGATGGATTCACCATGGACCTTGGACACCGCGGGCAGTTAGTGATTCAGGGATTCATCATGGACCATGGATACTGTAGGCAGTCAGGGAGCCACCACATTCCAAGGTTGGATGGGTATGATGCATGGATGTATTGTCCTCTTTGAGGGACTTATGTAATGCTGCGATGATCCTTGTTTTCCATGCGAACTCTATTGTATACACCCTGCTCAAACTTGTACATGTATTGCATGCTTGGAATTTGCATTCTTGAAAATTGTATGCTTATTAAGAGATGGATTCACCATGGACCTTGGACACCGCGGGCAGTTAGTGATTCAGGGATTAACCATGGACCATGGACACCGTGGGCAGTCAGGGAGCCAGCACATTCCAAGGTTGGATGGGTTTGATGCATGGATGTGTTGTCCTCTTTGAGGGACTCATGTAATGCTGCGATGTTCCATGTTTTCCATGCGAACTCTATTGTATACACCCTGGTCAGACTTGTACATGTATTGCATGCTTGGAATTTGCATTCTTGAATATTGTATGCTTGTTAAGAGATGGATTCACCATGGACCTTGGACACCGCGGGCAGTTAGTGATTGAGGAATTCACCATGGACCATGGACACCGTGGGCAGTCAGGGAGCCACCACATTCCAAGGTTGGATGGGTTTGATGCATGGATGTAATGTCCTCTTTGAGGGACTCATGTAATGCTGCGATGTTCCATGTTTTCCATGCGAACTCTATTGTATACACCCTGCTCAGACTTGTACATGTATTGCATGCTTGGAATTTGCATTCTTGAAAATTGTATGCTGATTAAGATATGGATTCACCATGGACCTTGGACACCGCGGGCAGTTAGTGATTCAGGGATTCATCATGGACCATGGATGCTCTAGGCAGTCAGGGAGCCACCACATTCCAAGGTTGGATGGGTATGATGCGTGGATGTGTTGTCCTCTTTGAGGGACTCATGTAATGCTGCGATGTTCCATGTTTTCCATGCGAACTCTATTGTATACACCCTGCTCAAACTTGTACATGTATTGCATGCTTGGAATTTGCATTCTTGAAAATTGTATGCTTATTAAGAGATGGATTCACCATGGACCTTGGACACCGCGGGCAGTTAGTGATTCAGGGATTCATCATGGACCATGGATGCTCTAGGCAGTCAGGGAGCCACCACATTCCATGGTTGGATGGGTATGATGCGTGGATGTGTTGTCCTCTTTGAGGGACTCATGTAATGCTGCGATGTTCCATGTTTTCCATGCGAACTCTATTGTATACACCCTGCTCAAACTTGTACATGTATTGCATGCTTGGAATTTGCATTCTTGAAAATTGTATGCTTATTAAGAGATGGATTCACCATGGACCTTGGACACCGCGGGCAGTTAGTGATTCAGGGATTAACCATGGACCATGGACACCGTGGGCAGTCAGGGAGCCAGCACATTCCAAGGTTGGATGGGTTTGATGCATGGATGTGTTGTCCTCTTTGAGGGACTCATGTAATGCTGCGATGTTCCATGTTTTCCATGCGAACTCTATTGTATACACCCTGCTCAGACTTGTACATGTATTGCATGCTTGGAATTTGCATTCTTGAATATTGTATGCTTGTTAAGAGATGGATTCACCATGGACCTTGGACACCGCGGGCAGTTAGTGATTCAGGGATTCACCATGGACCATGGACACCGTGGGCAGTCAGGGAGCCACCACATTCCAAGGTTGGATGGGTTTGATGCATGGATGTGTTGTCCTCTTTGAGGGACTCATGTAATGCTGCGATGTTCCATGTTTTCCATGCGAACTCTATTGTATACACCCTGCTCAGACTTGTACATGTATTGCATGCTTGGAATTTGCATTCTTGAAAATTGTATGCTTATTAAGATATGGATTCACCATGGACCTTGGACACCGCGGGCAGTTAGTGATTCAGGGATTCATCATGGACCATGGATGCTCTAGGCAGTCAGGGAGCCACCACATTCCAAGGTTGGATGGGTATGATGCGTGGATGTGTTGTCCTCTTTGAGGGACTCATGTAATGCTGCGATGTTCCATGTTTTCCATGCGAACTATATTGTATACACCCTGCTCAAACTTGTACATGTATTGCATGCTTGGAATTTGCATTCTTGAAAATTGTATGCTTATTAAGAGATGGATTCACCATGGACCTTGGACACCGCGGGCAGTTAGTGATTCAGGGATTAACCATGGACCATGGACACCGTGGGCAGTCAGGGAGCCAGCACATTCCAAGGTTGGATGGGTTTGATGCATGGATGTGTTGTCCTCTTTGAGGGACTCATGTAATGCTGCGATGTTCCATGTTTTCCATGCGAACTCTATTGTATACACCCTGGTCAGACTTGTACATGTATTGCATGCTTGGAATTTGCATTCTTGAATATTGTATGCTTGTTAAGAGATGGATTCACCATGGACCTTGGACACCGCGGGCAGTTAGTGATTCAGGGATTCACCATGGACCATGGACACCGTGGGCAGTCAGGGAGCCACCACATTCCAAGGTTGGATGGGTTTGATGCATGGATGTGTTGTCCTCTTTGAGGGACTCATGTAATGCTGCGATGTTCCATGTTTTCCATGCGAACTCTATTGTATACACCCTGCTCAGACTTGTACATGTATTGCATGCTTAGAATTTGCATTCTTGAAAATTGTATGCTTGTTAAGAGATGGATTCACCATGGACCTTGGACACCGCGGGCAGTTAGTGATTGAGGGATTCACCATGGACCATGGACACCGTGGGCAGTCAGGGAGTTACCACATTTCAAGGTTGGATGGGTATGATGCATAGATGTGTTGTCCTCTTTGAGGGACTCATGTAATGCTGCGATGTTCCATGTTTTCCATGCGAACTCTATTGTATACACCCTGGTCAGACTTGTACATGTATTGCATGCTTGGAATTTGCATTCTTGAACATTGTATGCTTGTTAAGAGGTGGATTCACCATGGACCTTGGACACCGCGGGCAGTTAGTGATTCAGGGATTCATCATGGACCATGGACACTGTAGGCAGTCAGGGAGCCACCACATTCCAAGGTTGGATGGGTATGATGCATGGATGTGTTGTCTTCTTTGAGGGACTCATGTAATGCTGCGATGTTCCATGTTTTCCATGCGAACTCTGTTGACAGTGGTAAAGGCAGTTCGGGGCGGATAGGTAGTAATGGGTTTAGGGTCACAGGTAGTTATTGTATATACACGGGACTGATGCATGTATGTGTTGTGGTCTCTGAGCGGCTTATGCAACACCAGGATGTTCTTTCTTTTTCAAATGAACTTTGTTTTCGATAATCTTTTTTTTTCCGTATGAACTATGTTGTATACAACTTTATACATGTATTGTGAGTTTATAAATCTCTTTTATAAATCTCTTTTGTAAATATACAAGTCCCCAGAGTACCAAGGTCTCCACTATATCTGTGCCCAACACAAAGTCATTCCTAGGGCAACCAGAGCCCGAAAGATAAACCATTATCGGCAACCAAGGTCTCGAATTTTTGAAACAAAAATTGTAATTACGAAAGGGGAGCTTAGAAATATGACAAAAATTAGACCCTAAATCCTAAAGCTATTTTTGGAAATGTACCACACCTAAAATACTATTTTTAGGGGAGTAAAACCTAAATTTAGACGCCTTTTTAACCCAAAAAACCTAGATCTAGTAAATAAATTCTTCGAAATTTACTGGGTAAATGTGAATTTTCTGCTCTCCGCTCTCCGCTCGCACACGAGCTTTCCCCAACAATGCCCTATAAAGCAACGCGTCAAGGCGCTCAAACACATTAGGAATCTGAAGTATTTGTAGAATGAAGCCATCTGCTGGACCCAACAAAGTTGAGTCGCCCTTATAATTTTGAAACTTGGACACTTCTTCCTCTGTCGGTGACATCTTTACTAAAAGTTGTAAGGTCTCATGGCTCAGACCCTCGCTTGCAAATTAATAATGAGTGTAGTATTTATTACTCTTCGTGAATTCCCCATCCAAAACTCGCAAAGAGTTCAAGTCCAATTGTACCGATCGTATTGTACAGAACCTAATTTAGACGAGGGCATCACCAAAACAAGAGAGGAACATTGCATGAAATCCTACAAAATTTCCAAGAGTACACACCTAAGCAATATAATTCTTCTATAGTAATATAAAATAAACTAAGCACTACGTCTGGTCATCGTTTTCGATTTAAGGACTAGCTATTAGCACGAGACAGACGGAACAGTCAGGAAAGTGAATAAAACGACTAAGTATAGTCACCATTCTCGTCAAGCTGACTAACAGAGCTACACATGAGGTTGTATTCTAACAGTTTAGGAAAAATAACGGACTCGAAGTGATGTGTCTACTGCAGGCGGTATGCAAGTGAAATGAGTTGACGAGAAGAGGCTTGAAAAGAATTCCAAAGACAAAGCAGGAAAACACTTCCAGATTATCCCTTGGATATACGACAGGAATCCTTCAATATTTGGTTCAAAAATGCTGCATCTGAAGACGTTGCGATGGGGAATGATGTCTCTGGGGATATATTCGCATTGTTACTGCCTCCTAGACGAGAAGCAAAGGGAAACAAGGTGATGTATGCATACGGCAATCATATACGAGTACGCGGAGCAGAAGCAGATATGTCGACATGTAACAGTGGAGTAGCGGCTACGTTTCTGCAATCTTGTCGCGCTAGTTCTAGTGACAGGAACATGAGGACAACAAATCAGGAGTATGTGGGGTAGGTGGACAAAATTATCAGCGTAGACTATGGGAAATTTGAAGTGGTGCTGTTGTATTGCACATGGGCCCAAGCAAACAAGAAGGGAGCTCGAGCTACAATGAAATGTGACTAATATGGATTCACATTGTTCAGATTTGATCGATTGATTCTATATTCAGCGGACTCCTTTGCATTTCCTCTTCACGTACAACAAGTTTTTTATATAGACGACAAGGACAATAGTGGATGGAAGATCCTGTCACGACAACAGCCGCGTGGCGCAAGAGTCGAGTCAAGTGATGGCGGAAGAGATGATCTGCCAAGTGTGCAGTTAGGTAGAGACGAGGAGCATGTAGGCCTACGGCCTGAATACACTACCGTGGAAAGGGAACTGGACACTCTGATTTGAGAGGATGTAGGAGACTAACCACAGAAGATGTAAACTAAGCTTTGGTCGCTGCAGAGGAGGATCAAGAGGTGGGACATGATGTGCTATCACAATAGAAAATGAGGTCAAATGCATGGCATAGCCCATTGTATTAGTAGACCAAGTACGAAACATACTATGATATGCAGTAGCTTTGGTCTCCGTAATCTTGATGACTACACTTCACTCCAAGAAAAAACGGTTCCGTTCCAACAAAGTTTCAGTAGAATTCTGTTGATACTACCTGTTGGTTAGGAACTCTTGATTCGGAATAATTTTGACACAAATCTCTTCATTGAGGCCATGTATTTCAAAAATTGGAGTAGTAAAATTGACGATGTAATTTATTTTTTTATTGGGGTTTTTTTACTTTTACTTTGGCATGAAGTTATTGATACTTTTACGTGCGTAATTATGCGTAGTTTTCAGTAAATGTTCATATGCCGAATGATCGTTTGCCACTTGTACTGAGGCTACTGGTAAAAAGGGGCAGTTTCTAGGGTCCATCCCGACCTTCGCCATCTCGATCGGGTTAGGGTTTGGATTGATTCGAGGCTACAATGTCGACCCGTTGCAGCAGCAACTCAGTCGTGGTCACTCACACACTCACTCTCGCCAGTGCCTACCTTAGGATTGCCAAGCGTGCCACAATGTGAGCTTCGTTACCAAAACTTGATCGACACTAAAACAACGGGAAACCTCCGCAGTTCAAAACTCGAAAGAAAGAACTTGATCCTTGCAATATCGCTCTCTGGCATTGAAGCACGCTCGTTGCGGAGAAGAGGAGGAAAAAAAAACCCTCTCCGCGTCTTGAATAAGCTAAGCCACCAGTTGTCACACCGACTTTCAAACATTAAAAAAGAACAGACTCTGCCCAACGAGGAGCTACCGACGAGGATCTGACAAGTCACGACGCGGCAAGAAATCCAAACAGAAGCAAAGAATCCCCGTGTGAGAAACTTCAAACGTATGATGCGGAACGGCAAAGAAAGATAGAAAGAAAAAGAAGCGCTATTTTAGACTGACGTCATCCCGAGGGAGGACCACCATCAACAACAAAAACAACAACAACTGCAACGGCAACTGACTGCAGATGTGTCCGATAGTACAGGTAAGGTAAGGGCTGTTTCGAAACCCTTACTCATAAAGAGTGTGGATGAGACGCGGGGAGCTGTTTTGTAGTTACAAGAGGGCGGCGGATGGGAAACCGACCTGGAGGAATGGAAATCGGGGAGAGAGGGAGAGCTGTGCGAGGACTGCATGTTGGGGAGAATGCTTGCTCGCTTGCTGTGATTCCCGTTAGTCGTGCGGCATCGGCGGAGTGGAGTGGGGAAAAGCTGTCTTCAACTTGGTCGATAACTTACGGAAACCCTCGATGCAGATGAAGGTGGGTCTCCTCTATCTCCTCCTTAGTTCATCCGCGGACACGTGGACGCCTTTAAAAATTCTTCATTCTTCATTTTTAAACGTGGATCCCTTTGGAATTTCCCATTTCCGTATATTCCGCCACATTTTCCAGACCAGGTATGCTTGTAATTTTGGGGCCATAGTGAGTCACCCAAAACTTTGAAGATTTCAGAGTACAAGACCCTTAAAATTTCAATTTCTAAAATTAAGCAACTAGGTAAAGTACAGAAATCTCTACACGTACAATATTAGATTTCAACCAATCACTTAAAAAACCTTCAATACATTAGAGTTATCCTTAAAGTCACCTTGTGTTTGAATAAGATACCGTGAATTTTGCTTTAATGTACTATTATTTGTTCACCCCAAATAGTAAAAAGGTATGGAAGAGCTTGGAGGTCTCTCATTATTAGGTGTGTAAGAGCTTGGTGGTCTTCAAACTCATGGAATACTAGTTTAGCCGTCTTTCTTGACAGCTAAACTAGTTTCCCTTCAGTTTAGAGACCACCAAGCTCTTACACACCCAATAATGACACACCACCAAGCTTTTCCAAACCCTTTAACTATTTGGGGTGAACAAATAACAGTACATTAAAGCAAAATTCACGGTATCTTATTCAAACACAAGGTGACTTTAAGGATAACTCTATTAAGTTAGAGTTATCCATAAAGTCACTTTGGATTTGAAGAATCAACAAAGAAGCTAAAAAACTTTTGAAAACTTTGATTGAAGTTACCACTTTTTGAAAGCAGTAAAAAGTAAGGGCTTTTGAATGCACTAAATATGGTGATTTTATTTTTCTTATTCAAATCCTTTGCACAGAAAGGGGAAAATTTTAATGACAACAGGGCTAATTAAATATAAGATACACGTGGAGATTTTCTCTCACCTGCAAAAGTATGCATAACAAGTGCCAAATATGGAAAGTAAATACCATTCAGGATATTCATAGCTTCAAAAACTAATATATACAATCAATATTGAAAATAGTATGTATGTACATTCTAAATGTCCACCATCATCATCCTCTGCTGAAGTCAACAGATAAATGTTCACTCTGTTGATTTCAATGGCACAATGAATCTATTTCGCCGTTGTTTTCCAAATCTGTTGAAACCAGCAGAAAATAGTTGATTGTATGTTGATTTGGACTGCGATTTCTTGAAGTGCTTAGTCAGTGATTCTACATGCACGATGTCGTAGCACATGATACCGGATATTCCCCTAGGGCGCACTTTTTCGTCTTTAAGAACGCTCGTAGAGGTGATTTCCAGGTTATCATTCCGCGGAGACTCTGTGAAGTGGGAAGTTTCCGGGGACTGATCCGGATTGGTGACTGCTCTCTTCCGGTCACTAATTAACTCCTTTTTCTCTGCTCAAACCGGATCTTCCCTACTGACTAATCCGATTATGGATAGATCCGGTATCTGTCGGGATTGGGAGTTTAGCCAACCCTACTCCACCCGGTCTATCCTAACCTTTTAATCCGGTTTCCCTTTAACCTCTGTCTTCCCTCAGAGGGTTCTCCATTTGCATTTTTAAGGATGCTGGATTTAAAGTCACAACCCTCCCCTCCTGATTTATGTGACAGGGGTTTCACAACTTCCTGATTATACAAACTCACTTCCTACTCCGAATACTTTCCGTATTACCCTTCAACTGTGGATTTATCCCAAACCCCCAGCCGGTCACACAAGAGCAACACGGTTTTTCCCTTCAAAATACTACAACGACTTGCTAACCGGGGTGGACAGTATCTGGGGTGTCCGGAAGAGATGGAATTCCTCACGACCCGTTTTACTCTGGCTTCCCCGTACCTTGCAATTACAAGATCTACCCCGGTGCTGGTACCTCTACTGAACTACCCGTCCAGGAGTTCTGAGAGAACCGGAGTACCCCCTCCGGCTCGCTCAGCCACTAACCCAGAGTATTTCCTGCAACCAGTTCCGGAAATCCCCGCATTCAAACGTTCCTAATTCTCCCAAATCTTCAACCCGGTCTCTGAACTGACTCTTACACCAGAACCCGGCTAATCCACCCGGTTACCAAAGGACTAATTGGGACACTGTTCCGGGCAATAACACAAACAAACACACATGTACACACACACAGTTTGTGGAAAGAACATGCGCCTCTACTCATTTACACGGAACAGTAGTACACAAAAGACCCAAGGAGTGAGAAACACTCCTTGATAAAAAGCCAACCCCGAAGCCCAGATCCGGGAGATCCTCAGATCCTAAAAACCTGGGATCCGGAAATCAGGGGATCCTTCTCCACGGCCCAATTCTCATTCTAAGCCGCTACAAACATTCAAAGCCCTAAAAGTCCTTCCAACAAAAAGGTTTTCTATTCTACCTACTCAAAAAGGCCCTACTCTAAATAGCCAGATCCACAAAACCCGGACCACTGCCTCCGGTCCCCCCTGACAGTCCCGGACAGCTACTCATCCTCCATTGGCTGCCCCTTTTGGACTTTCGGACTGTCCACCACGATCGGATCCGTGGACCGAGCTCCTCGTAGTTCGTGCCCAGCCCGCTGCTCCATCTGTCGTCCTCCGGTTGGTTCGCCCACTTGCGCACCTCTCGGCGGGCTACCCGGGCGACCTCCTGGCCCACCCTGTTGCCTTTCCACCCTGTCCGGCTGAACGCCCATCGCCTCCATTTCTTCCGGGAGGTTCCGGACTTCCACAAGGGCTCACTCCGGCAGGTCGGACCATGTGGATTGGCTCCACATCCAGTCTTACCCGGGAGGTGTGCTCCTGCGTTGAGCTCCCCTTCCGCATCAACCGGTCGATTTCACCCTCCTGAGGAGCATCTGCAGACATATTGAACATCCCCTGCAGGCCCTCCCTGGACCCTACTCTATCACCCCGGTTGGCTGTCTCCTCCTGACTCGGTTCTTCATCGGAAGAGCTACCCCTCATGTGCTCTGCCAGTTATCGGAACTCCATCAGATAGGCCTCCACCATCTCCGAATACTCCCGGACCACGTTCTTCATCGGGGCTGCTCCTTCCAATCCCGGTTGGCCTACCTTCTCGTCATACAGCCGGGCTTTCATCTGTGCCTCCCCATTCAGGTGGAACAACCCCGACAGTTTGGTGACGCACTGCCGACTTGTTTTCCCTATTCTCCGGATGGCCTCCTCCTGTTCCCGGATCTGCAACTCGTTCTTCTGCACTTGGGCCTCCATTTTCTTGATATACGCCACCTTCCGTTGCAGCTCCTCCTTCAAACCCTTCAAGAGAGCGACGGATTCGCTCTCATCCTCCTGGAGACTTTGCAGTTGTCCGGCCAACTTGTTCTCCTTCTCCCTGCTCCGGATGAGTTTCCTCTGGAGCTTCCGGATCCGCGCCGGATACTCAAGAGCGTCCTTTGTTCGGAGGAGAGTTCCTGTCTCCCAGACTGCGGCGAACATGGGAGTGTACTGCTCCGTCACCATGTCCAGGGCAATCCGGGTCTGCAGGAGTATGTTCTCCGCCCGAAGTGGGGCCTCCCCTTCCACCTGTACACCTCCGGATGGACCTGTCTCCCGTTCCCCTTCCTCCTGTTCCGGTTCTTCTTCCAACGGTGGTCTCTGCCTCCGGCCATCCTCTTCTCCTGTTTCCTCCCCGTCATCCCCTGCCTCCTTGGGACGCTTGTTGAGCGGGGTTGTCCTCCTCCGGGCGGGTCCTTTGTCCTTCCTAGGGGTGGTCTCCGGACCCTCCGGCTCTTCCTCTTCAATCAGGACCAACTTCCTCTTCAGGCCCGGAAGTCGCACTTGAGACGCACCTGCTTCCTCTGCTGGTTGCTTCCCCTTTGCCAGTCATTCCTGTGGAACTTCCGGGGCAGGGTTCTCATCCATGAATCCGGAATCTGCTTCAGGTCGTCCCTGTGGCGATGCTGGAGTGGGACCTGTCTCCTTCTCTGGCCTGGACTCCACCACCGGGGTCACCTAAGGTTGCTCTTGGATGGAACCTCCTCCCTAATTCCTCACCGGCTTCTTCCGGGTCAGTTTCGGCTACGGAGAATCCTCCTCCTCTTCCGGATCCTCCCTCCTCTTCGTTCTCAGCTCCTGCTGCAACCTTGCCTCCCCTGGTTGGTCCATTTCCGGGTCCATCGGAGACCCGTCCTCACCTATCCGGTCTCCCATCCGGTTTTCCTCCGGAACCTGCTGTTAGTCTAGTCCTGTAATAATTCCTCTAGGCTGCGCGCGGATGGTACTCTCTCTCCAAATAAATAACTAGGCCATTATGGCCACTACTTCTCCTATTTATGGCGGAAAGACTACTCCTAGTTGCCCTAGAAACCCTAACTAGCCGTTTTCGGTAAAATGAGGTTTGACATTACCCCTTTTTCAACTGTGAGCGTCCCCGCGAACACCTAATCTTTACAGAACTTACCCCGGGGGGGAAATCATTGATGGGGTGTTTCGCCCCTAGGTCGAGCTTCTTTGTTGGATCTGCGATCCACGTCAGATCCGGTTCCCGCTTGGATCTGCCAACTGTTGTCTATCCTTGGTACTAATATTTCTATCCATCCTATCCAGACCTACCCCTTTTTCTAATTCTGCTAGGGGTGCGGATTCCACTAAAATCCGGACGGTCTGTTACGCTACACTTCCCGTATCCGGTTCCTTGCGGATCCTCTTATTTCCTTGGTTACTTTTTTTCTAAAACTAACACTGACCTCTTTTCTTAATGGAACTACGGGTCGCACTTTTGTTCATCGTAACCTTCTCCGGTACTTCCACCTAACATTATCCTTCCTCCGGATTCTCCACTCCAGCCGTACAGCCATAGTTGAATCCTGTCCGCTTCCTTGGTGGCGCCACCACTGGTTCGTGGATGCTAGGGACCCGAGCACTTGATTCATACGGTACTTTTGTCTTGTCCGGGTCTGACCACCTTGGATCCGCGAATCATTCCATACTTCAGTCCCGGTTTGTCTTCTGAGTTCCCGGTTTCTCCAACTCGGAATACTGCTTCTACCGGCTTCGATGGTCATTCTTCTTTTTCTGATCACTCCTCTTGAATGCCTTCCGGAGTGACTGATCCGAATTCCCATTTCTGGATCCGGGTGGGTGCAAACTCCCGGTCGAAACCCCAGACCTTGGTGTTCCATCACCGGGGTGATGATCTCCTCCGATCGAGTGGTGTAGAAGGTTTCTCCCTCCAGAAATTTAAACTCCCTTGTCAATGTGGTTGGTCCACAGCTAGCGCTTGCCTTCTTCCGTACGGATCTTGTAACTCTCCTTGCGTCCGTTTCACGAGATTGTCCTTGAGTCATGAAGCAAATCCGGTATCCCTCGGCTGCTTCTCTCTCTTTCCTCTGGACTCGCACTTGCGACTTCCACAGGTAGGATCTCTTCTTAGTGAAACCGGTTCACAGATCGGCCTTCGCGCCTTCCGCACTTCAGATCCGGTATATCTCTTTTGCTCCCAGCTTTAGAATTCCGGCAACGGCGCCAAAATTTTTGTGCATGTCGTAGCACGTGATACCGGATATTCCCCTAGAACGCACTTTTTCGTATTAAGAACGTTCATAGAGGTGATTTCCGGGTTATCGTTCCGCAGGGATTCTGTGAAGTGGAAAGCTTCCAGAGATTGTCCCGGACTGGTGATCTCTCCCTCTCTGTCACCAGCTGAATTCATCTTTCCTACCAAACCGGGTCTCCTCCTACTGACTGACCCGGTTACAACTAGATCCGGTTTTCATCCGAGTTGGGAATTTATCCAACCGTACTCTGTCCGGTCTATCAAAACAACTCAAACCGGTTTATATTAACCTCTGTTTTCCTTCAGAGGGTTCTCCATTTACATTTAGCGGTGCTGGATTTAAAGACACACCCTTCCTGCTGATTCAAGTAATAGGAACTTCACTACCTTCCGGTTATCCTAACTCCGTTCCTCTATCCGGGTAATCCCCGTACTGCACTTCAGCTGCAGATTCATCCCAAACCCACAGCCGGTCACTTAAGCGTAACCCGGGTTTCCCCCTTCTACAAATTACTACAACGACATGATAACCGGGATGGACATTTACCCGGGGTATCCGGAATTGGTTCGACTCCTAACAGTTCATTTTACTCTGATCATTCCGACTCTCCTTATCACATGATCTACCCGGGTACTGGCACCTCAACCGGACTACCCGTCCAGGAGTTCTGAAAGAACCGGAGTACCCCCCTCCTTTTCATTCAGCCATTACCTCGGATCACACATTGCAACCAGGCGCGGAATAACTAGATCTACAACAGAGTCCGATCAACTCTTCCGGTTACCAAGAGACTTAATTGGACCACCATCTCAATCAACAACCACACACATACACACACTCACACAGCCGCTCCGGTCGTAGAAGAGTATGCTTATGATCGTTTACAAAGAGAAAATGGTACACAAAAGAAGACCCCAGGAATGAGTAACATCCCTGGATAAAAAGAAAACACAAAGCCGACCAGATCCGGGAAACCCGCAGATCCGGAAAAACCGGGGGGGGGGCCACCCCACGACTTAGTTCTCTTCCTACACTGCAACTAACATTAGAATCCTAAAAACTAACTTCCAAACAGAGTCCTACCCTACTTACTTCAAAAAGGGCCCCGTTCAAAGTGGTCGGATCCACTAAGTCCGGGCCACCAATTCCGGGACTCCGATGATTCCGGGCAGCTACAGGTCTACTTGCGGCTGCTATTCCTCATCTTCCGGGCTCCCTACCAAGATTGGATCCGCCGGCCTATCTCCCCGAGTTCCGCGCCCCGCCGACTGTCCCTCCTGTTGCTTTTCTGCCCTGTCCGGGTGGACATCCATTGTCTTCATACCTTCGCTCAAATCCCGGACTTCTTCTGGGCTTACTCCCGCGGGTCTGGCCATGTGGATGGGTTCCACATCCACCACGGTCCAGGAGGTAAGTTCCTCCTGATCCGACTCCTCCTCCGAAGAGCTCTCCCGGATGCATTCCGCCAGTACCCGGAACTCCACCAAAGATGCTTCTACCTTGTCCGCGTACTCCCGGACTACATTCTTCATCCGAGCTGCTCCCTTCAATCCCGGTTGATGAACCCGATCGTCGTACAACCGGGCCTTCGTTTGTGCCTCCCCATTCGATTGGAACAACCCGGATAGCTTGGAGACGCACTGCCGGCTTGTCTCTGCTACACTCCGGATGGTATCCTCTTGCTCCCGGATCTGCAACTCCTTCTTCTGTACGTGGGCCTCCATCTTGTTAATGTAGGCTACCTTTCGTTGCAGCTCCTCCTCAAATCCCTTCAAAAGAGCCGCCGATTCGCTCTCTGCCTCCCGGATACCCTGCAGTTGTCCGGTTAGCTCATTCTCCCTCTCCCTGCTCCGGATGAGTTTCCTCAGGAGCTTCCGAACCCGCGCCGGATACTCCAGAGCGTCGTTCGTCCGGAGAAGAGTCCCTGTCTCCCGGAGAACAGCGAACATGGGGTTGTACTGCTCCGTAACCATGTCCAGTGCCACCCGTGTCTGCAGTAACATGTCCTCCATCCGGAGCGGTTCCCTTCGTTCCGCTGACACATTTCCGGATGGGCCTGCCTCCTGGATCGGTTCTGCTTCCGCTGGCATTCCCTGCTCCTGGTCCCCCTCATCTCCGGTTTCTTCTTCGTCCTCCCCTGCCTTCCGGGGACGTTTGTTGAGTGGGGTCACCTTCCTCCGAGCTGGTCCCTTCTTCTTTCCAGGCGTGGTATCCGGTCCTTCCGGTTCTTCCTCTCCCTCAACCAAGAGGACTAACTTCCTCTTCCGTCCCTGGGATCGCGGCTAAGACGGACCTCCCTCCTGGTCTGTCCAGTTCTCTTCTTCCATACGCTCGTGTGGAGCCGCCGGAGTAGAATCCTCTTCCATTGATCCGGATCCCTCTACCGGTTGCTCCTAAGGCTGGGGTGGAGAAGGCCTTGTCTCCTCCTCTGGCCTGGACTCCTCGATCGGATCCACTTGAGATTGTGTCTGGGAAGGACCGCCTACCTCCGGTTGAGGAATTGCCTCTTGTCCTCTTGCCGGCTTCTTCCGGGTTAGCTTCGGCTGTGGAGAATCCTCCTCCTCATCCGGATTCCCCTCCCAGGCCCCTGTTCTCTGTTGTGGCTGATGTCACGCTCCACCCGGTCGTTCTAGTCCCGGGTTCCTTCTCCCTTCCTGCCGCTCTTCCTGTTGCAGCCTGGTGCCACCCGGTCGGCCTCCCTCCGGGCGGTCTTCTCTCCACTTGGTCCTGGTCTCCGGATTGGAGCTCGAATCGCCCAGTGGCCTTCTTACCGGTTGGTCTTCCTTTTCCTTCCGGAGCTCCTCTCCCCGGACTCTGCTCCTATCCGGTTGGGTTGCAGGTAGAGCCATCCTTCTCTCCTATGGTCCGGACGACGAACCGGTTCTACTGGTCCCCGCTCCTCCTCCCGGAAGCGCTACCTTTTTCTTGGCCGGGCTTCTCACCCCCGGAATAGGCACTACCTCCAACCTCTTCTTCTCTTCTGCCGTGAGGCACCCATGTTTCTCGTACAAGTGGTAGAGAAATGGGGCCAATGGGCATCCCTTCTTGTTGTCGAGGTTACCCGCCCACTTCTGCGTGTTCCGGTGGATCAGGATCGCCCAGTTGATTCGTTTCTTTCGGAAAAGGCCGGAGTAGATACCCCGGGCCAACGTCACAGTGAGGGTCGTGGGCTTCTCCGGACTGAGGATGGGCACTATGTACTGGAGCAGCCGTTGCTCCCAGGGCAGTATACAATCCGCCACCTTGAAACCGTCCTTGTCCGAGAGATGGCTGAATCGCATCTTCATCCAGTCCGTGTCGCCCTTGCCTCCCGGTTCCAGGTCCTCGTTGGTGTCCGGGAAGTCATACAGTTCCCGCCACATCTCCCAGGTCCAACTGCCATACATCGCCCGGATGGTTGTCCGGAAAGCATTCACCATCGACCTGCCCTCGATTTCCTCCAGCATCCGGGAGTCCAGCACATCCCACACTCTCCCAAACAATCCCAAGGACCCCATCTTCTGGAGGTCCTGCATTAGCTCGTCGAAGTCTTGTTCTTGTTGCGGGATGTCCGGGCAGATACGTTTCTCCGGAATCTTGGCCCCGGCTCCCCTGCGTGCCATGGCTGCGGACTCCGGGCGGAATTCCTCACTCCTCCGGATGTGACGCAGCTCCTTCTCCGGATGTGTCCTATCTTTCCTCGGTAAAACTCGCGCCTCTCGCTCCGGGCGCTTCCCTTTCCGCTTCCAGGGTGTTCTTCTAACCTCCCGGAGACCCCGCGACCCTTTTCCTGGCTGCGCACTTCCTTTCTTCCTCAAACTCCGCCGGAAATGGCGGTGCGCACTGTCCGGAGGCTCGCCTATTTCAAATTCTAACCTTGCGTCGCTGTCTCTCATCGGGTGTTCAGTTTCCCTCACTCCCGGACACTCAGAATCTGCACAATACGGTCGCTCAATGCTCTCTTCTTCCGGTCCCACACTATCAATTCTACGGCTATCCTAAAGCTCAAAATTCTGCTAGCGCGGACAACTGGAGCTGTAGAGAGTGAATGAACAGTGGGTCGCCCAGTTTAGAGCGGCCCACTTCAATGCTCGGACCGTGACCGGGTCCATCGGAGACCCGTCCTCACCTATCCGGTCTCCCATCCGGTTTTCCTCCGGAACCTGCTGTCAGTCTAGTCCTGTAATAATTCCTCTAGGCTGCGCCCGGATGGTACTCTCTCTCCAAATAAATAACTGGGCCATTATGGCCACTACTTCTCCTATTTATGGCGGAAAGACTACTCCTAGTTGCCCTAGAAACCCTTGTTGAAGTAGGATGATTGCGTGGGCTGAAGTTGCTCATAGCCATGCGCATTAGCTAGAGTAGATGATGAGAATGAGCTAGACTTGCAACTAGAGAAGTGGTACTAGTTAGAAGTAATGAGAATTGGGTCTCCCAAGTGATATGGGCTGATCCTACTGTACTAGGAGTGGAGTATGGGCTGATGTCCCATATGGTTTGCCAAGGGGACTCCCTTGGGTGTGCTACTTAAGAGGGGCAGCCCATGAGTAAAGATCATCTCTTTCCTATGCATTCCAAGTGTTTGTGTGAGGCTTTGGCATTCTAATCTAACCTTCAATAACCCTAACTAGCCGTTTTTGGTAAAACGAGGTTTGACACCGGGTCAGTTTTGGCTGCGGAGAATCCTCCTCCTCTTCCGGATCCTCCCTCCTCTTTATTCTCAGCTCCTGCTGCAACCTTGCCTCCCCCGGTTGGTCCGTTTCCGGGTCCTTCCTCCTCTGCTGCTCATCCTGATGCAGCCGGGTGCCACCCTGTTGGCCCCTCTCAGGCCGGACTTCTCTCCTCTTCGTCCTCTGCTCCGAGTCAGCGCTGGCCCCTCGGGGTTGACATCTCTCCGGGCGGTCTTCCTTGTCCTTCTTGCGTTCCTCTCCCCGGACCCTACTCTTGTCCAGTTGGGAGGTTGGTGGAGCCATTCTCCTTTCATCCGGTCGTGACGACGACCCGGGTCTGCTGGTCCCTGTTCCTCCACCCGGAAGAACTGCCCTCCTTTTGGTCGGGCTCTTCAGCCCCGGAATGAGCATTACCTCCAACCTCTTTCGTTCTTCGTCCGTGAGGCACCCATGTCTCTCGTACAGGTGGTGGAGAGATGGGACCAACGGACACCCCTTTTTACTGTCCAGGTTCACCGCCCACTTCTGCGTATTCCTGTGTAGCAGGATTGCCCAGTTGATCCTTCTCCCCCGGAGCAGAGCGGAGTAGATGCCTCGGGCCAGTGTTACGGTGAGGGTGGTGGGCTTATCCAGATTGAGGATGGGCACGACATACTGGAGCAGCCGTTGCTCCCGGGGTATAATGCAGTCCGCCACCTTGAACCCGTCGTGGTCCGAAATGTGAGTGAATCGCGCCTTCATCCAATCCGAGTCGCCCTTGCCTCCCAGTTCCAGATCTACACTCGTGTCTGGGAAGCCGTATAGCTCCCTCCACATCTCCCGGGTCCAGCTCCCATACTTCGCCCGGAAGGCGCTCAACATAGGTCCGCCCTCAATTTCCTCCAGCATCCGAGAATCCTGCACATCCCACACTTTCCCAAAGAGCCCCGCGCACGCCATCTTCTCGAGGTCCTTCATCAATTCGTCCAAGTCCCCCTCGTGCGGCGGGATGTCCGAACAGATGCACTTCTCCGTAATCTTCGCTCCGGCTTCCCTCCGCGCCATGGCTGCAGACTCCGGACGCACTTCTTTACCCCTCCGAGAATGGCGCAGCTCCTTCTCCGGACGCTTCCCTTTTCGCCTCTGTAGTGTGCGCCTGACCTCCTGGAGTCCCCACGCCTCTCTTCCCGGCTGCGCACTTACTCCCCTCCGTAAATTCCGCCGGAAATGGCGGCGCTCGCTGTCCGTGTGCTCGCCTCTCCCAAATTCTAACCTCGCGCTACTGTTTCTCCCCGGGTGCTCAATTTCCCTCACTCCCGGGTGCTCAAAATCCTCACACACCGGCCGCTCACTGCTCCCTCTCTTCGGGTGCGAAATGGAAACCTTAACGCTCTCCGGAGGTGCAAAAACGGGTGTGCACGAAGGGTTGGAGGAACCGAAAAGGAATGAACAGTGAGCCGCCCAGTTTAAGGCGGCCGAGTTCAACTCCCGGATCGTGGCCGGGCCCGGCAGAGGCCCGTTCATCGACCCCCGGTTTCCCATCCGGTCTCCTGTCCGGTCCACTGCCATTCTCAGATTCCGTAGTAAACACTTAAGGCGCGCGTGAGAGCACCACTCTCTCCAAATAAATAAAGAGACCACTAGGAAAGCCATTTCTCCCATTTATGGCAGCTGTTACCTTTTACTGCCCTACAAACCCTAACTGTCCGTTTTTTGAATAAATGAGGTTTGACACACGACTTATATGAGTCACTCGCTCGACATTAGTGTCTACAGTGTCTAAGAGTATTTTTTGAACTGCAGCAAATGGCCAATTTCACATTGCTAATTCTACATTGCCATGGTACACAAAAGGATTTACCCTATAAATATCTTCAACATCATTGATTGACGCTAGAACATGCATGCGCACTATCGTGGGGTGCACTGTACTAAACATGTACGAGTATACGTGAGTGCACAAAAGGGGTATTAATTTGAACATTGCCGTATTACGTACACATACAATAAACACATTTAGAACTGAAAATATTCACGTATACTTACACTAAATATATATTTAAAACAAAATACATCTGTATATAAAGGTATTTAGACATATAACCTTTCGTATACGAAGGGGTTTTTAGAAGGGGTCATGAACACACGTGATTTTCAAACATAATGTAGAGTGCACCCCTTGAGGTACTACCTCAAATTATAATTCAAGATGAATACCAAAGCAACACTAAACTAGTGATTGAGAAAAAATTCAGCATAGACGTGAAACGGGTACAAATTGAAAGAAAAAGTTGATAAAAGAGAGGAAGAGGTAGAGTAAACGAAAGTGGAAAGAATACATGAGGGGAAGAAGCGTTGTAGTCAAAATAAAACTATCCTAGTCAAAAAGAGAAAAACAATACATCAATGCAAAGTAGATAAATGACAAGTATTTGAACAAGGTGCAAAGAGAACTGCAGTGACTGTAGACTGTAAGAAGGGTATGTGGAAAAAATATCCATGACATCTGAATTGCAAAAATGATATAAAAATGTAAGAAGAAAAAAATTATGGAATTAAAAAAAACAAAACAAAACGAAACAAAACACGCTAGTTTGTTTTTAATAAAAAGTTAAAAAATACAGTATATAAAATGTTAAAACCTCAAAGGAACAAAGTAAACTCGAAAGAAAACCCTAAACTGAAGGAAGCAAAGTCAAATTGAAATAATAAATCAAACATAAACAAAGGATATAAATTTGAATTATAACCATGAAGGCCCCACTCTAAAACCCACTTACAAATGGCTGCCCAAAACTATAGTCACGTAACTACTAATTCTAGTCATATGCTGCCCACACAAAAACTCATATGGCTGCCCACAGAAGAATACGTTCCCATTGAGGTTCCGTGTAAATATGACTAAAATCATAGTCATGTGATGACTAAAAACTGTTCTAGTCACCAAAGTAGTTACTGGTGAGTCATATCTAACCGATAGTCATATCTAGTCATATGACCATAGTCATATTTCGTATGCTCTTCTAGCAGTGTTTGCACATTCTCCTAGATAAACTACTTTGAAAACTCCATAGGGAACTTCTTCAACTGAAATTTGATTGGTATAGGGTCTCTCTACCTTAAATGGTTTGAGGGAATGCTCACTGAATGTACTAGCTGAATACTTGACAATCATGGTGTAAAAAAAAAGACAATGTGGCACATTAGAATAAAAACGATATATATTACATAGAGTGAAAACGGTCTTGTAAAAAGAAGTATTAGAGGAGTACTACAAGTTCAAAATCGTTCTCATTGTCTGATTTGCAAAATGTGTCGGTCACAATCAACCATAGTTAAGAGAAATGCTTGTTCCAAAAATCTCTTGTCCTACTAGAAAGGTTTGCCAAAAAACTGTGTAGTTCAAAGTAAACTATTTAGTCGCGGTCTTAGACATCTACTTTAAACAGTGTTGGATTGATTAAAGTAAACTCGAGGATGTCCCCCACAAGCAATTGATTGGTGACAAAGAAGGCCTCTGACTCTAATGCCAGGCGCGCTATGATCTTGAGTTCAGTGCAGTCTTCTAATATATGAACCATGCGCTCCACATTAACCGCGATCAGGGCCATGTTCTTTGGGCCAAGGAGGTAGACCTCGTCTCCATGAATCATGCGGCTATTCAAATCCCAAAATCGTCCAGGGACTCTACGCATACATTGGTGACCAAATTGTGAACACTATGAATTAGATCTAAAATATAATAATAATAATAGTAAATCATATAAAAATCTCAAAGTCTAGAAAATATAAATGGGTGATTGCAAGCTACGGTCTACCAAGTGGAGAGTGTAGCTTGTGCAGCTAAAGGCCGTGCAGCTCGTGCACTAGCGTAGTAATGCGGACCTCTCAACTTTCAATTAGATCAAAATTTCACCATTCCAAATAGGTTTTATGCTAATACTTTCACTTTAACAATTGTTAAGTTAATTTCAAGACTTTGGGCATTACTCAATAGCCTTTTCTGTTTTATACCGAGTAGAGGTAATTAGAGCCTTTTTTACATAACATCCTTAGCTAGGTTTTATTAAAAATTCATTTCATATCCCACCTCTGAAATTGAACCATTATTTCATTTCCAAAAAAAAAAATTCAAAAAAAAGTTTTAACTGCACGAAAATCTTAAAAAACAAAAACATCACAAAACAATTAAATAAAAAATAAGTAAGCATAATACCAAAAAAAAAAATACGGTAGCTTTGTACACAATTGTGGTATGTTGCTATAAATTTTTGAAGTTCAAATTTGACCCCCTTCTAGCATTTCCCATAAAATAGGTGCACTTTTGACAAGCGACACGCTACCAAATCTAAGTAGAAATGCTTAATTTGGATAGAAAGATTGAAAATTTGCAAACTTTATTGTGGTAGACTTCTTAACTTTAGAATTCTAGAAACAATGCAATTTGTTTCGTCACAAAATTCTAGTCCAATATTTATTGATGATTTTCCAAAGATTGGCTAAATGCACCAATTTGTAGACCGCGACAAAAAGTTTGGGTGACCGTAGCTTGCAACCATTCAAATATATTCTTTCCTTTCGGACGGTGTTGACAAATTTTTGACTAAAAGTTCTATAATTCACAAAAAACAAAGTCATAGGTGGCCTTACCAAATTCAACGTATCATCTCGGTTGGCGTGTCTAGGGTAAAGGAAGGGCAGTTGAACAACGATGACCACTAATCGAAGGTAGTGGGGTGGAAACCCGCACAATTTGCATATTGGGATTACCACGATACTCGAGTTCTTCAAAATACGCACGTGGAACTCTGAGGATGCCCTCAAAGACAAGAACAAGTGATCGCCCACTTGGATGTTGTTCTCCAGTATGAAAGTTTGAAATCCACCGTCACCATAGACAAACACTTGGCATTGTTTCAGATGTTTAAAAACCTTGGTTATTGTCAATCGAATTGGCCAAACATTTGCAGAATCTCCATTTAATCTAAACGTGACGTCCTCACAGAACTTTGACCCATGGTTTTGGAAAAATTTGAAAGGAATCTCCTACAAGAGGACCAATTAAACAACATTTAGCTCAACTGGAACTACATTTAAATACATCCAGCTGTACATGTTTGATTTAGCTCGATTCATGCTAAATACTGGCGCAACTAGCATTTTAGCTCGACTCTAGCTAAATTATTGCGCAACCAACATTTTAGCTCGACTCCCTCCAAGTTATCGCGCAGCTAGCATCTTTGCTCAACTTTGGCTAAATTAGCACGCAGCTAGCATTTTAGCTCGACTCGAAATAATTGGTCAAATTGGCAGATTACCATGCTGAATCACCACGGCCCGCCCACAACCGCGATAAACATGGACTTGGTTATTGTCTTGTGGAAGAACGGGAGATTGGAGTTGTTGTAGAACCCCATGGCGACTTTGACTAGACATTCAAATCTCTTCGCAAACGGAATTCCCTCCTCGTTTGGCATGCCAGATGGTGTTGTCATGATTATACAAGATCACTGATAATTATTATGCAATATTTGGAAATGAGTGCACACTAGATGATCTTTAGTACCTGCATATTCAATGCCGGCGATTGTATAATTATCAAACATTCTAATGATTAAAGTTTGGCCTTTGACTTATAGATTCCAAATTTTGTTTCTGCAATACCATGCAAGTGTTATTGTAACACTATTGATACAATTTTTGTTACAATAAAAAACGTCTAAACATGACATTCACCGAGTGTATGGCTTTGTTAACCGTAAATTAGGAGTATCGGTAGGTCTACCGATCTGAGTTTTACCTGGGTAATTTTCCAAGTTACCCCAGTAGGTAGATCTAGGAAACACTTTTTTACCGATCTGACCTAACTGTCAGATCTGGTTGTACTGTGGTATAAAAGCAATAGAGACAACTTCATTGGCATGGTCCATTTTCCCAGATAATTGACTTTTGCTTGAAGTACTCCTCTTTGATTTGTCCTCTACCGAGTAGGCTCTGTGTGTACCTTTGCTTATTCAAAACAGTTTGTTTTCTCTCAGTTTTGTGATAACTGACTTAGCTTTGAGCACTTTGCTGTCCATTCTGTTAATTTCCTTCTCCTCGGTAGCTATAAACCTCCTCGGTACTGATTACCGAGTAGGCCCTTATCAAAGGAGAGCTACCAGGCTTCAAGTTAGTAAGAACTTACCTGATTGAATCAAAAACTTCAAAAACTTAAGCAACATAAATTAATTGAAACAACAAGAACGTCAGTGCACACACATAATTCAAAATTAGCTTAGAAAACAAGACACCGGATGTTGTCAGTCACTAACATGTCCTTAAACAAATACAGCAGTGTAATAGTACAAAAACGATATTGAGCTTATATAGCCTGAGCAATTGAAATTATAAAACGACTGAAAGTAGGTGTTGGAAGTCTTTCAGACTCACCTTAGTTCACAATGATCCACCGAATCACATTAATGTGTTAGTACTTAGATCCTTAGTTTAGGATAAATGTGCAGCGTCCTCTACGAGAGAGGCGACAGTCACTCAAACTCACAGAATTGACAATTTTATAATAACTATTGAGTCGACAGTCTCACATTCCACCACAGTCACCTTTATTAGTTCACAATGATCCATTGAAAAACTCACATTCAAATGTTAGAGCTTACCTTGAATGAGAGTGTGTAATAACTACACTGAAACTTGCAACTAAAGCTTGAAACAACAGTCAGACAAAACATGATAAATCAGCAAAAGAAAACATTCAACTAGAATCAACTGTCAAATGACAAACACTTGACAAAATTAACGCTCTAAGAACAATGCATCACAGGAATGCAGTGGGTTAAAGTGGACATCTAGCTAAACAAGAGACTGTAGCAGTACTCACTTGGAATTATCGTCGCGGGTTGCCAAGTTTGCAAAAATTGTAGCCAATCGGAAAACACGTCCAACTCGCACAAGAAAGCACGCAAACAAACAAAATAACAAGCAAACACGCAGAACTAAAACCAACTGTAGCAGCACTCCTGCGCCGGTGAGAAAGAAGTGCTAGAATAACGCGCAAGAAAAAAAAAGGTCTGCAGTCTAAGCGCGTAGCAAACAATGTTGTAAGTGGCTGGTTTAGATGCACGTAATATGGGAGAGACGAAGTGCATGCAACAAGGCTTTGGGCAGAAGAGCGTGAGTGCGAGCAGCAGTACGACGGGCAGGGTTGCTCGGGCAACGGCAAATCACGCTCCGCCACGTGCTTCCACGGGCAGCCCCGTCTAGCCCGTCCATGCGGGCAGCTCAACTTACGGGCATTGTCTTCCCCGTGCCATAGTGAACAATGGGAAGGTCCTCAGATCCGCTTTAGGTTCCTGCTGCTCGCGCGCTCGCTCGCTGAGTCGTTGTTTGCTCGCTCGCTCGCTGAAATCCTTGCTCGCGTGCTGAATCCTTGCTCGCTCGCTGCTCGCTGAATCTGTGACTTGTTGTGCTGCTCGGTGCTAGAGTGTGTTGCTCCCTTGCTGCATTGTTGGGGTTTAGGGTTGTCGTGCATTGCGTGCTTTGGGGTTCAGGGTTCACTGTCGCTCATTGACTTCACTTGCTGCTGCTTTAGGGGTTTAGGGTTTTAGTTTGCGCTCTACAGTGTGCAGTTAGGGTGTGTTTGCTAAACGTTACTAAGGTTTGTAGGAGCTAGTACTATCAATACAGGTTGCAAATTAAAAGGTGTCTGCCTCAAATACGTGTTATTGCTCAGCTAGTAGGATTCTCTTCTGCTTTCATTGTGATTTTCTGCATCGCTGCGTGCAAAATTCTTGCGCCATAGACTTTTATCTCGATGCACATTTAGCTCAACTCCCTCGGTTTAGTTGGACAATTTTAGCTCAATTCAAGCTAATTCTTCGCTCTCATCATGCAATGCACGTCATTCTTCTTGAATTTGACAATAATGAAAGCTTTGATTTCATTAGCTTATATATTATCTATTCATCATCAATTTAGCCCGATTGGAGCAAAATATTGTCAAATTCGTAGACTTAGATGTCTTGAAATAGAAATAGTCCGCCTTGGCTGTGTCATTTTAGTTTGAGTCGAGCTAAAGTCTATGAGGGCGTGCTAGCATGTGAGCCTAGGAGCGTGAGCCTGAGAGCCCACAAATTTTTTCAATTTTTTTTCAATTTTTTTTGGGTGGATCTATGACCATGGGCTTTGGGATTTAGGTAATATTTGCTATTAGTTTAGGGGATTTAGGGCAAAAATGTGAGCGGTGTAAACAAATTGTATGTGAAAAAAATTAGTTAGGCAAAATTGATAAATGTCTGAGATTTAATGATAATGAAATTGCATGTAACATTCTAATGTGGAGTCAAGAGTTTTATAAAGAAGTGCAATGTGTTAGAATTATGCAAAATTTAAAACTTTTTATTGATTTGATGAGTTTGGGAGTTTAGTATTTTAGGGTTTAGGGTTTAGAGACCAAATATGAGTAGTTTTAGATTATGTTTTCCATTTTCAAATGTAGTATCAAGAAATCCAATGTATAAGAAATTTTGAAAAACACTTAGAATTATATTAGAGTGATTGAATTGGAGTGAAACCATTGAAATATGAAGATAGACAATGAATGCAAAAAAAGTGGTAGTGGCCCTTTTAGTCTCACTGCAATCCAATAAAAAAATTGTGCCAAGTAACACATAATAGTCACAATACTCAAGTGTATAGCGCTATGGCGAAGCCTCAAATGAAGCCGTGGGACTAGATGATCCGGACATAGACTCCTCTATATCACTACAAACACTAACGGATGCCTCACCATTAGTCTCAATTGCCTCTTGATCTACAAACTCTAAAACACGAACAAAAACAAACACGGGGCAAGGACTATGATCAGAAATACACTGCTCTGCAAACTATCTAGCAATTCCTTCTGCATAAGACGGCAGTGTGAAGGGTTTAGGGGGACTAGGAAAGAACTCAGGATTAGAGAAGAAAGGTTGGTGAACTCGAGCACTTAGTCGACCGCATCTGAAAGAAATAGAAACCACTGTATTAGAAATACTAAAACATAAACCACGAGCAAAGAACTCCAAGAAGTAATGCAAAACAATAACATAAACCGACTAACTTACTGAATCGGAATTTCTTGACAAACGGCTCCATTGCAATGTCCTCATCGTCCATATCATCCAAGCCAATTACAACTCTCGGTTGGCGAGACCGACGCGTCACCGCGGGTCCAATAAGAGGTGCAAGGACTGCCTCAAATATAGCCTTGTCCTCCTCTAGCGCTGCGATGTGGCGGTCTTCATTGCGACAAGCATGGATAGAGGCGCCTGCAGCATCGAATCCTTAATGAGATAAAATAGGCAAATATAAACAAGCTACCATGACAAAAAATGAAACGTTACAATTAGAATGAGATTGAATACTAACCAATTGCAATAGTACAATCCAACACGTCGACTGGAAAAGAACATGCCTCAATCAACATCTGCATAAACAATGTCGATTTCTCTCGGGGTTCTCGCCATGGTACCTCTTTGTTCATCAACTGGTCATTTTTACCCATGTAGTTCTAGAGGATGTCATGACATATAACATCTGCTCCATGATGAAGAAGAGCAAGGACCGGCTGGACCGCAAACGAGGATGGTTTTCAATTATCAATTGTCCTCACCGCCAAACAAATGCCAAAGCGATTGGTCTATAAAAAAAAAAAACGATTACATAAGTTTGAATAATATATACAAACAACTTGATGGAAAATCAATGTGAACATTAGCATTATAAATATGAGCTCACCGTCAAGAGTTTATTGGTAGGTGATGTCAGGTGAAGACGATTTATTCCCACCAGTCCTTCTTCACCTCAAAGCCGTAGCTCTTGTAATATCCAAGGTTGTTTGATTTTGAAGCAGATCGGAAGGAGTAGATAATGATAAGAGCACCATCATCATGAAGGTGCTGATCTGCAAAATCAAAGATAGGTTGCAACCATTCTCGAGGCTCATAGTTCCACCGACGAATGGATGAGGTACAAATTGATATGTTTGGGACTGGCAAGCCCTCTGGCATATCCACGATCATAAGGTCCACTAAACCTCTCGAGTTCAAGTCACGTTTGAAAGCCCGGGACTTATCACTCTTGTGCTACAATACAAACAACACAGTCAATGAATTTAGTTTCAAAAGTGCAAAGGATTAATCACATTGATTGATATATACATGAAAATAGTTCAAATCAAAATTGAACATATGAAATACAAACAAAACAATCAATTCTTTATGTTATCGCCGTTTCAGCTGCGGACATGGACTATTCTTTGTAGGTTCAATGGTTTTGTTGTTTTCCTTTTCTTTCTCTGCTGCCATCTCTGCTGCCTTCTCAATCATTTCCTTCCTCCTTAAGGCGACCTTCTCAGCTACATCCTTCACCTTCTGCGCCTTCTTTCAATCAGATTCTTGCTGTTTCTTTAGAGCTTTCTTTTTGGCTTTGTCATCCTCTATATCTGGATGCTCGATAATGTCTTCGGCTGCAATTGCAGCGGCCTCCCGATTCTGCTTCAGCTCCATCTCTTGGAGTGGCGTGAACGTTGTGCTGCAATCAATGTACCAAGCGCATGAGTTCAAGTGCGCAATAGTCCATGTCCGCAGCTGAGACGGCGATAACATACAAGAATCTGATGAACAGTCCAACTAAGTGTTTCTGGAAGACAAGGAGATCTTCTTTGGCATTTGCCTTCTTGGGAAGAAACTCAAACCTGAACTATCTACAAAATTCTAATGTTAGTTGAATATACAAAGAACAACAATGAATTGAATTAATTTGAGAATCTTGAAATAAAATTAAGGTTGCTTTTAAAAACATTATGTCAAGACACTAACATTCATTCAATTGAAAAAATTCAAGTTCAAACTCATTAGACAACAACCAAAAAAAGGCATTGAGGTTCAATTTACAAATTATAATTAAAAATAAGAAACTTAATAATTGTATCAAGTACACATGAATATGACACGCTTCACTGCAAGGTCAGAACCTTTGAATGAAGAGAAGTCCTCAAACTTCTTGAAATGACCATGGCCCTTGAAGTATGTAAGAGAGGCATGATCCCAAAGACGGATTCTCTACTCTTCTATGAATGCATTCAATGACAGTGGCTCAAGGGAGAGTCCATGGCAATGCGAATGTTAACTGCACAAACGATATCCTCAAAACACTCTACTGCCTTCTCTTCAATCTGTAATGTGCAGTATAATCATCAACCTTGATTAATAAAACTTTAAGAGAATGATTGCAAATAAATGAAGAAACCCAACATCATTATGAAGAAGATAGAAAGCACGAATAGTCAAATAGATGCAATGATACATACCCCAGCCCACCAGCATGATTTCACTAAAAAAAATTCCAACTTCTCTTCATTCATAGGTTTGGGAGGGAATCGAACAGCTTTGCAGGTCGCAATAGAAGAATTGAAAAACTTAATCTATTTGACTTTGTGTGCAAGTACTACATTGGATGTAGCAATGAGTTGGAGCTTCTCCAATGTCGATTCTGGTGTGGAGTTCATTGTCCAATGTCTTTCAATCTACAGTGTTAAGATGATATTAATTAGAATTGTGCTTTAATATGCAGATGTTGTAGTTCAAGGAAATGAAATGAATTCATACCTCTTTAAGAAAATCATCCCTAATTGCAAGGTTTGCAACGGCAGCCAATTTGTCCAACTTGATGCTCATCTTGGCTGTCGTCTCTTTGATCGCTGCACGCATAGCCACTGCAATACTCCCTGCAGAGATATCTCTAGGATGGATTTGTTCACAATGCAATCGATCAGCAACATCCGCGGCAACAGCGATCTTGTGCTAACCACCCATAACCAAATGCAGCATAATTAGAACCATTCATTTTATCAGTTTCTATGGAATGTGCATGAAAAAATTGAATACAAAAATAAAGAACATACCCAAAACATGAATGGCATAAACACCTCTAGTGTCAATGAGTACCATGGGCGCCTTCCACTGTTCATTTGACACTTTAAAATCTCTACGGGAGAGAGGATTTCATTGAACATCTCCAATGGCATAACTCAATACTTCTTGACTCTATACAAGGTATGAACCAAGCTAGTCTTCACATGAGAGTCCTCGGTGTGTCTAAATACAAAGTAAAACAAACGTCTAAAATTATTCATCATTGATTCATAGTCCAAAAACGTTCATGATTCAACAAGAAATAAATAAGTATTGTATGAGAAACTCACTTCTTGATGTCATGCATCACTTGCATGAGTACACCAATCCGCCCTTTGGTATCAAAAATGATAGTATCAACTGCATAGTGCCATGATGGCTCATTTGCATGCAACCTCTCAATATCATTCATCCATGCTACTCTACGGTGGTTTCCAACACACACAAAAAACATCTGATTTATGTATTGTTCCATCCCAGGGGAACCACGTAGATACTTGTTGAACTTCTCATTCTCCTCGTCCCACAATGGTCCCCACTTCTCCTTGTCCTCCTCAGTGACTTCTCGAACATCACCCTGCTCATTAGTAACGGATACATAAAAAACTGCTGCGCCATATCGATAGCCATAGACCAACTCCTCCTCGAGTTTGGTCAAATCACACAAGAGGGTAGGCCTAATGATTGGCATATGCACCATCCGACACAAAGGGATGTGATGCCTTGAAATGTTAACGGGTTGGAGTCGAAGGTTGGCGATTGTAGCAACAGCGTTCAACTTTTGGTGACTCCGTATGACATCCTCACTCTCCCCCAACGCTACTTGATCATCATCAACCTCCTCTGCATTAAGATCCTCATCTCCACCATCTAAAGAGGGTTGCGGACCAGGGCTATTGTTCATTGCATACTTGTTGAGGCGTTTGTGAAACGACATCCTTCAATGCAAGTGAATATCCACATTTAAAAGTTATGTACTAAGAATATCACAGACTAAGTGGATAAACCAGCAAAAAGTAGAACACAAGCACCACGGGAAATTCCACAAGAATCGAGCAATCAAGATACACAACAATCAAACCACCAGAGCTAAGGATCACGAAGAGCACTACAACTCTACAATTAAGAATCACAATGAACATCGGAATAACACACACGAAGAGCACATGCACTACGGGCTTCAAGAGCACTAGAGCATGAAATTTATTGAAGGTAAGAGATGAGAGCACAAGGCACACACACACACAAGGAATGCGTAGAAAGAGATGATCTTTACTCAAAGGCCTTCCACCTTAAGTAGTGTACACTAGGAGGTCACCATGGACAAACCGTATGGGATAACTCATCACAAGGATACTCTAGAGATCAGCCCATGCCTAACCCCTCTTCCCACACACCATTATTTAGTACCCGAACCTCTTTGGCTCCTAGCAATACTACCGTACATCAATTACCTCAATAAAATCAACTCCAACAATAAAATGAGCACCATAAGCATGATCACGACGGCTATGGCGAGCACACAATGACTAGATGAGCAAAGTAGATCAGCTTTGGCTGTGGAGACTCCTTTTCCTCCTCCTCGTCCGGATCCTCTCTTCGCTTTGTTCTCAGCTCCTGCTGAGGTCTTGCCCCCCGCGGTCAGCCTAACTCCGGGTCCTTTCTCCTCTCCTGCTGCTCCTCCTGTCGCGGCCTGGCACCACCCGGGTGGCCTCTCTCCGGGCGGTCTTCTCGCCACTTCCTTCTCAGCTCCGGGTTAGCGCTGGCCCCACTCGGTCGCAATGGGTCTTCTCTCTCAGTCCTGTGCGCCTCCCGGATGTTGCTCCTGTCCGGTTGAGGTGCCGGTGGAGCCATCTTTCTTTCTTCCGGTCTCAGCGAGGATCCGGGTCGGCTGGTTCCTGCTCCTCCTCCCGGAAGAGCCATCTTCTTCTTGGCCGGGCTCCTCAGTCCTGGGATGGGAGGAATGTCTAATCTTTTCCTCTCCTCCTCCGTGAAGCACCCCTCCTTCTCATACAAGTGGTAGAGAAATAGGGCCAACGGGCACCCCTTCTTGTTGTCGAGGTTCCGGGCCCACTTCCGAGTGTTTTTGTGCACCAGGTATGCCCAGTTGATCTTCTTCTTCCGGATGAGTGCGGACAGGATTCCCTTTGCCAGTGTAACCGTGAGGGTGGTGGGCTTCTCCGGGTTGAGGATGGGCACCACGTACTAGAGTAGACGCTGGTCCCGGGGATATACGCAATCCGCTACCTTGAATCCATCGTGGTCCGAGAGGTGGGTGAAGCGCGCCTTCACCCAGTCCGTGTCACCCTTGCTGCCCGGTTCCAGGTCCTCGCTCGTGTCCGGGAAGTCGTACACGGCTCGCCAATGCCCTCGGGTCCAATTCCCGTGCTTTGCCTCGATCGTTGCCCGGAAGGCAGGCTCCATAGCTCCGCCCTCAATTTCTTCCAATATCCGGGCGTCCTGCACATCCCACACCTTCCCAAACAACCCCAAACACCCGATCTGTTCGAGGTCCTTGAGCAACTCCTCGAAGTCTTCAGGATGTTGTGGGATGTCCGGAAGAATCCTCTTCTCCGGGATTTTGGACTCGGTCTCCCTGCGCGCCATGGCTGCGGACTCCGAAGGTGCTCTCTCACTCCTTTGGAAACGGCGCAGCTTCTTCTCCGGGTGCGCCGTCTCTCTCTCCTGCAACCACGCGCTTCTTTCTCCGAACGCTTCCCTTTCCGCTTTCGTGGTGTGCGCCTGACCTCCCGGAGTCCCTACACCTCTCGTCCTGGATGCGCACTCACTCCCTTCTGCAAACCTCGCCAGAAATGGCGGCGTTCACTGTCCGGGTGCTCGCCTCTTCCCAATTCTAACCTCGTGCTACTGTTTTTTCCCGGGCGCTCAAAATTCACACGAGTCGGTCGCTCAGTGCTCTGTACCTTCGGGTGCAAAATGGAAACCCTAGCGAAACTATGAAAAATGGTGCGCGCGGAGGGCTGGAGAAACCGGGGAGGAATGAATAGTGAGCTGCCCGGATCGTGGCCGGGACCGGCAGAGGCCCGTCCTCTGTCATATGGTGTCCCATCCGGTCTTCTGTCCGGTCCGCCGCCATTCCTAGGTTCCGTAGTGAACACTTAAGGTGCGTGCGAGAGCACCACTCCTTCCAAATAAATAAAGAGGCCATAATGAACGCTATTTCTCCCATTTATGGCGGCTAGTTATCCTTACTGCCCTACCAACCCTAACTGCCCGTTTTAGAATAAACGAGGTTCGACAGCAGAGACATAAAATTTGGTCACATCTGAATTTTGGTTTTTACAATATGGCTGTATAAAGTTGTCATTTTAAAACCATGAATCCTTGGTCCTTTAGGGGTTAATGTCGAATAATAAATAAACATTTAAGCAGTTGAAGTTGGCACTATCAGAAGTAATGACTAAAAACTTCGTTATTATTTTCATGGTTTTAAGTATTTCCAGCGTCTCGAAATATTCTATTAGTTTTGATCTACAATCATTAGGTAACTATATAATTATAAATTTCAACAAAATACATTATAAATTAGTCAACTTTCCCCTCGGGTATTGGGCTCGCGGCCATGGGGGACAGAACCCTTCGGCAATAGGAGCAGTAAGAAGGCGGGCTCGCGGCCTTGGGGTATAGCCGCGGGTTGTCACTCTAAAGCGAGGTTACCCTAATGTGTTGTTACTCTAATGCCAGGTTTAGGGATAGCCTTTGACTCCCCGCTATTGTGAATTTGAATCCTGCGTGATGGTGAGGCAGGTGCAACACTTGTCAGTCGAGGCAGCTGGGATGGATCGCCAAACTTTGAGACCGGTTGTGCTTCAGGGAGCGTCGGTCAATCTTGGTGGAGAGGACAAGTTGCACGAGATGGAGGTAGATGCCCTTCAGAGCAATGGGGAGAGAGAATCCACGGGCGGCGAGGACGAAGAGGACGAGGACGGGGAGGCGGATGGCGAGGCGCAGTGCGATGACAAGCTTGTGGAGGCGAAGGACGAAACCCAACGCAAGGATCAGTCCGAAGAAGCCGAGGGAGATGGCCTGCAAATTGAGAGCGATGGCGATGGCACAAACCAGGACGACGACAAGGGAGTCGAGCACGAAGAAGTCGTGCCAGCGGAGGCCCAGAATCTCCCAATCAGGTACGAGATCTCCAATGCCATCATGCCCTCTCGTATTCCTAGATTGTCAAACAATCTTGGTTCGAATTTGGATGCATTGGTTTTAAAGATTGTCCAACAATCTTGGTTCGAATTAAGTATTGTGGAGGTTCTCCAGAAATCTCGGGTGGTGCGCACAGGGTGCATGCGAGGCCATAACACCCCATCACGACCCTTTAACCCCGTCACGAGCCGCTAAGTATTCCACATTTATTTTTTGAAATCTTGATCTCCTGTTTGGTTTTGGATGATGGGGGAGGACCACGTGGGGTCCTTGTCCACAAGGATCAATGGGTGGCGCGCACAAGATGCGTGGCAAAGCCAGCACGCCCCGTCACTAGCCCATAAGCAATCAAACAATTTTCTTAAAATTCTTGAACTCCTGTTAGGTTTGGTTGAAGGAGGAGGACCACGTTTGGTCCTCATCCACGAGCATCAGTGGGTGGTGCGCACTGGGTGAGTGGCGAGGCCGTCACGCCGTCACGAGCCAGTAAGTACTTAACACATTTTTTTAGAATTCTTGAACTCTTGTTTGGTTTTGGTTGTTGGGGGAGGACCACATGGGGTCCTCGTCTACGAGGATCAGTCGGTGGAGCGCACAGGGTGAATGGCAAGGCCTCTTGGCCCCGTTACGAGCCCCTAAGTATTTGACATTTTTTTTTTTGAAATCTTGATCGCCAGTTTGGTATTGGATGATGGGGGAGGAGCACGTGGGGTCCTCGTCCACGAAGATCAGTGGGTGGCGCGCACAGGGTGTGTGGCAAGGCCAGCACGCCCCGTCACAAGCCCATAAGCAATCAAACAATTTTCTTAAAATTCTTGAACTGCTGTTTGGTTTGGTTGAAGGAGGAAGACCACATTTTTTCCTCGTCCACAAGCATCAGTGGGCTGGTGCGCACGAGGTGAGTGGCGAGGCCGTCAAGCCGTCACGAGCCTGTAAGTACTCAACACATTTTTTTTAAATTCTTGAACTCGTGTTTGGTTTTGGTTGATGGAAGAGGAGCACATGGGGTCCTCGTCTCCGAGGATCAGTCGATGGAGCGCACGAAGTGAGTGGCGCGGCCTTGAGGCTCCGTCACGTGCCTCTAAGTATTAAATATTTTTTTTTGAAATCTTGATCTCGAGTTTGGTTTTAGATGATGGGGGAGGACCACGTGGGGTCCTCGTCCACCAGAATCAGTGGGTGGCGCGCACAGGGTGCGTGGGGTGGCCCTCACGCCCCGTCACGTGGCCATAAGTACTCAACATATTATTTGTAAATCTTGATCTCCAATTTGGATTTGGTTGTTGGGGTGGACCACATAGGGTCCTCGTCAACAAGGATGAGTAGCTTGCGCGCAGTACCCAGCGTGACGAGGCCATCACGCCCTATCACGAACTCAAACATTTTTCTTAAAATTCTTGAAGTCCTGTTTGGATTGGTTGAAGGGGGAGGACCATGTGGGCTCCTCGTCCAAGAGGATCAGTGGGTGGTGCGCACTGTGTGCGTGGCGAGGCCGTCACGCCCCGTCACGACCCCGCAAGTACTCGAATATTTGTCTTAAAGTTCAAGAACTCCAGTTTGATTTTAGTTGAAGTGAGAGGACTACTTGAGGTCCTCGTCCATGAGGTTCAGTGGGTAGTGCGCAGTGGGTGAGTAGCGATGCCTCTACGCCCTCGTCACGACCCCCTAAGTACTCGACACATTTTTTTTTAATCTTGATCTCCAGTCTGGTTTTGGATGATGGGGGAGGACCACGTGGGGTCCTCGTCCATGACGATCAGTGGGTGGTGCGCACATGTGCATGGCGAGGCCTCCATGCCCTGTCACGACCCCGTAAGAAGTTTGCATATTATTTTTAAATCTTGATCTCCAGTTTAGTTTTGGTTTATGGTGGTGGACTACGTGGAGTCCTCGTCCACGAGGATGAGCGGGTTAGCTGCAGAGAGGGTCAGTGGCGTTGCTTATGTGCCCAGAATCGAGCCCTTCAGTTGTCAAAGGTTTTTTCTTAATTTTAATATCTTGTTTGGTTTTAGTTTAATAGGAGGACCGTGGATGGGTCCTCATCCACGAGGATGACTCGAGTGGTGTTCACAAAGTAAGTGGCGAGGCCATCATGCCCCGTTACTAGCTGTGAGTTGTCAAATATTTCTCAAAATCTAGTTGGGTTTTAAATTGATGTGGGAGACAGAGGATGGGTCCTCGTCCACGAGGATCACTTGGGTGGTGCTGACATGTGAGTTGCCTGGCCATAAATTGGGCAATTTTTACATTAATTTTATAATTATGTCTATATTTAGTAAGATGGATGGACCGTGGATGGTCCTTGTCCACGAAGATCAGTTTGGTGGTACTCATAGTCTGTCGTGGGGCCATTACGCCACGTCCGGGGCCAATAATAATCCAAATTCTTTGTTCAAACGTTCAAAATGTTTGGGGATCACATAATTGGAAGGATATTCGAAGGTCCTCGTCCACAAAGATGACCTCGGTGGTGATGAAAGAGTGAGTGGTGAGTTGAAGGGGAGGATTGTGGATGGGTCCTCGTGGACAAGGATGACTCGACAGTTGTCAAACTTTTTCTTTTCTTTTAAAATCCAGTTTGGTTCTAGTTGAAGAAGAGGGCCGAGGATGGGTCCTCGTCCACGAGGATGAGTGGGTGGTGCGCGCACAGTGAGTGTCGAGCCCATAAGTACTCAAACATTTTTCTTAATAATCATGAACTCCAGTTTGGTTTTGCTTGATGGGGAGGGATTACGTAGGGTCCTCATCCACGAGGATCAGTGGGTGGCTCGCACCACCCAGCATGACGAGGCCGTCACGCCCTGTCACGACCCCGTAAATACTCGAATTTTTATATTTAAATCTTCAACTCCTGTTCGGTATTGGATAATGGGGGAGGACCACGTGGGGTCCTCATCCACGAGGATCAGTGGGTGGTGCGCACATGGTGCGTGGCGAGACCTTCACGCCCCGTCACGACCCCATACGTACTCATCACATTTTTTTAAAATCTTGAACTCCTGTTTGGTTTTGGATGATGTGGGAGGACCACGTGGGGTCCTCGTCCACGAGGATCAGTGGGTGGCTCACACCACCCAGCGTGACGAGGCCGTCACGCCCCGTCACGACCCCGTAAGTATTCGACAATTTTTTTAAAAATCTTCAACTCCTGTTTGGTATTGGATAATGTGGGAGGACCACTTGGGGTCCTCGTCCACAAGGATGAGTTGGTGGTGCGCACAGGGTGCGCGGCCAGGCCATCACGCCCCGTCACGAGCCCGTAAGTGCTCAACACATTTTGTTTTAATCTTGAACTCTTGTTTCGTATTGGATGATGTGGGTGGACCAAGTAGGGTCCTCGTCCACGAGGATCAGTGGGTGGTGCGCACAGGGTACGTGGCGAGGCCGTCACGCCCCGTCACCACCCCGTATGTACTCATCACATTATTTTTAAATCTTGAACTCCTGTTTGGTTTTGGATGATGTGGGAGGACCACGTGGGGTCCTCGTCTACGAGGATCAGTGAGTGGCGAGGCCTAGTCGGCCTTCACGAGCCGTCAGTTGTGAAATGATTTTTAGATTTTGTACCGCCGGTTTCGCTTCGGTTGATTGGGAGGACTGTGTACGGGTCCTCATCCACGAGGATGACTCGCGTGGCCTTTCATTTTTGTATCTACTTTGATTGTTGATCTCTTTTTGGGCAGGCTGGCGTCAACGGATCGATTGCGCCATCTTAGCAGGTGATTGATTATAGTGACGTTGAAAGTGTTGAGAGCCGTTATTGCATGCGTTTCACTCCAAGCTCAAGTGATATTCATATGATCGCTGGCAAGGATGCCACTTCCGATTCATTTGGAGCGACATCAAGTAGCCTACATGTTGTTAGAGCATTACCTTCCATTCCAAATCATCTCTATGCGAAGGGAGTTCGAAAGAGGGTTGCAAATGCATTGACCAAGAAATACCGTAATTCTCCTAGGCGTTTTCCTAGATTCATGTAGTATTGAAGCATATGATATGCTATCATGATCTTGTGTATTGATGTCTTTCTTGCTTTACATATTCAGACAATGTCTATTGATTATGGTATTTTTTTCTAATTATGTTGACCGGGTTAAGGTTGAGGCTCCGGATCCACAAGAGGAAGATGAGCCGCATAGTAAATGTCCGCACGATGTCACAACCACGGCAGAGAGTGAAATTTTGCACAGGAGAAACTTGAAAGTGGAGACCAACGGGCTGATTAATGAGCTTCGAATCCATCCCGTAAAGAAGTCCCGTCTGCAAGTTCTGTTATGTTGGATGATTGTGATGGATGAGGTACGAGCTGTTGGAGAACTGGATGTGCAACGACTTGAAAGCGAGTTTGTCAATGAGTATCGCAAGGGTGACGGCGTGCTCTACATCTCGGCCTTTAATAATCTTGATGTGTCGTGCGATATGACTGACGAGATAGTTCAATCGTGGAGCCCAATTTGGAGAAAAGTAAACGAGGAGTTCGAGGAGGAGCTAGCAGCTGATAATGATCTTGCCCAGCTCCGAGGCAAGATGTTCTACATGTGGGATGGAAACCACCGTGTCACAGCATGGACTTGCCACATTACCAAATTCCATGCAGATGAAGAAGACTGGCACTACCGGATGCACTGCATTGTGTTGGACCCGCGAGGCTCAGTGGCTTGCTTGCTCAACGCCATGAGCGACGTCAACTGGTACAATATTCCACCAATTCACATGAATTCGATAATCCTTGTTTGAGATTTGTTCTTGCTCAAACTCTTAGTTTTGAAATTTGGTGGTGCAAGTCCATGGAGAACGACCACGTGAAGAGCACGCTTCCCGCAAAGTTGCGTTGAATACGAACGTTTGGGTTCTCCCATTAACTGCATTCAAAGGCCTCATCACCAAGGACGAATATCAATACTGCGAGAAAGTGAAGCCAAAAGTTAGTACGTGGTTCTCGCTAATCGTCAACATGTTTATCAGCTTCCTATTTAAGGTGAGCAGTTGTCTCCAACGGCTGATTTGGCACTCAATCAACGATCTACATTCATTCTCAGTCATTCTCATTTCATGTCTCATCACTGTAGCGGGAGATCCAACTGGCAGCTGATGACACCACGCACGAGTACCACAGAAAGACGCCACTGAAGAGAGGTCTCCAGCGGGAGTCTCGAATGCGATGAAGGCTGCTGGTCAGCAGTTCGTGAAGCAACATAAATCAAGGGAATTTGACAAGTACCTTGCAGCTGCGAATCCTATCAATGGAGACGATTTTATGAAGGAGGTATGATTTGATCTCCACTACCTTCACGACTAAGTGTTGTTCTTCATTGCTCACCAATCAATGACTAATGTTTCAATGTTCAGATTGATCGACATTTCAGTGAAAATTCCCCCCGGAGATGACGATTGAGAAGCTTCAGAAGCTTGCCACCTCTGTTAGTGATGCGAAGTACAAGGCGCGTTGGCTAAGTTGGTGGAATTCTTCTGAAGATGCAAGACGGGCCTATCGCTTTCCCATGCCAAAAGACAAGGACAACTCGTGGGATCCCTCGATAAACAAGGCTTCATTTTGGGCGGAGGTACGTATTTATGCAATTCCAACTCTTCCACGCTTTATTGCAAAAATTGGACGACTCACAGTTGTTACATAATTCATTAGGTTGAAGATGCAGTTGTACACATGATGGAGGACATTATAAGGGACGAGAAGATCTTAGTGGATTGGACAATCCCTGGACTACGCAAGCCTGCTGACTTCGTAGAGAGCTGGCGAATTCTACTCTAGGATAAAGCATTTTCAACATTCTTTATCTTGAGGGAATCGAAGCCCTATAAGAAAAGTACGATTTTCAGAGAGTACCCAGGTACAGCTAAAGCTGTTAAACAGGTTGTCTATAGGTGGGACCTGTCAATGTGATTTGATCAATCATTTCATTTTATTTGTGTTATGCAAGGTCACGAGCCCTCAGTTGTCAAACCTTTTATTTTTTAAATTGAAAACTCCAATTTGGTATTGGCTTTTGCGGAGGATCGCGAGGGGTCCTCGTTGACGAGGATGTCTGGGGTGGTGCTTAAAGCGCGTGTGGCGAGAGCAAACCGCCACGTCACGTCAAACAATATTTTTAAAAATTTGTGAACTCCAAAATGCTTTTGGGTTGTGGGGGGACCGCGATTGGTCCTCGTGGACGAGGATGTCTGGGTGGTGCTCACAGCATGAGTGGCCAGGCCATCGCGCCACGTCACGAGCCCACGGTTGTCAAACATTTTTTTTTAAATTTGTGAATTCCAGTTTGGTGTTGGGTTATGGGGAGGACCTCGATGGGTCCTCGTGGGTAAGGATGTCTTGTTGGTGCTCACAGCGTGAATGGCCAGGCCATCGCGCCACGTTACGAGCCCACGGTTGTCAAACATTGTTTTTTAAATTTGTGAACTCCAGTTTAGTGTTGGGCTGTGGAGAGGACCTCGATGGGTCTTCGTGGACGAGGATGTCTTGGGTGGTGCTCACAGCGTGAGTGGCGAGGCCATCGCGCCACGTCACGAGCCCACAGTTGTCAAACATTTATTTTTTAATTTGTGAACTCGAGTTTGGTGTTGGGTTGTGGGGAGGTCCTCGATGGGTCCTCGTGGACGAGGATGTCTTGGGTGGTGCTCACAGCGTGAGGGGCCAGGCCATCGCACCACGTCACGAGCCCACAGTTGTCAAACATTTTTTATTTATTTTGTGAACTCCAGTTTGGTGTTGGGTTAGGGGGAGGACCTCGATGGGTCCTCGTGGACAAGGATGACTTGTTGGAGCTCACAGTGTGAGTGGCCAGGGGTGCATGTTCTTTCGGTCCGTGATCTGTAGTACTCTTACTCTGTCGCTTCCATGTGTTCAACTACAAGTATTTCCTTCGTGTCTTACTAGCAAAAAAGGCCATTTCCGCAGAGTCCATACCTGTATACTTTGAGTCTTGGATTCAGAAGGGGTTGGACTTGTGCATGTATACTCCCGATCAGCTCAAGAAGTTCAACAAGAAGCACCTAGAGTCAGGAGCGTGGTATCTAGACTGCAATCAAAATTTCACGCCCTCTACCGAGCTGACAGGGCGATAGGCCATTGAGGGTGAAGAGATTGCAGTGGAAGCAACCGACGAGGTGTCGGATGAGGAGCCTCCTGAGCCTCCGAAACAAAAGAAGAAGCGCGAGACGAAGAAGGAGAAGGCTGCGAGGGAGGCGCTAGAGAACGTGAATTGGCTAAGAAGGAGGCGGCTGAGATAGAGAGGGTTGAGAAGGAGAGAGCTGAGAAAGAAAGGGCCGAGAAGCTGAAGGCGGAATCAGTGGCGTTGGCTGCAAATCAGAGTCCGGAGACAGCTGCAGTGGCTCACGTTAATGTTTTTGATGACAACGAAGATGATGATGATGACCGTGAAGGTCCCACGTATAGCCGTGACACTGCAGCTCCCCAGGAGATTGCGCAAGAGGAATGCCGAACACCTTTGGCGCATGACTCATTTGTTTCCAATGCTGTCTATGTAACGGCGCAGCGACTTCGAAAGAAAAAGCAAGGAGTGTTTACCTCTACAAGTTCCTCTACAGTTGAGCATGAGTCTCTTCATATGTACTTGGAGTGCGCAAATGTGAAAGACCTTCTTGAGCTTGGGGCGCATGAGAGCAACGATCCTCGTTGGACAAGGCTCCAAGATTGCATCGTAAAGGTGATGCCTAGCCTTACACTGATTTCATTATTCTGTAATTGAATCCGTTTGACAAATCACTGACTATCTCGTCGATCAAACCATCTGTAGGCTACTGCATCGCGCGAGCGGACTGTCTCATTGAAGGTTTGCAAGAAGTTCAGCCACACGGGCATCGATCTCATGATCGCAAATATTCCTGAGAACCTACCAGTCCCCGAAATATCTACTGAAGTTCCACGTTGGAACGTACGACCAGACAAATACGTGGAACATGTATTTGAATTTGCTCACTACTTCTTGCACGATGATGGCGCGCTCGTCCTCATTCACTGTGATGATAGAGCTCTGATGAAGGACATCGACAAATGCGCGGACCAATACGACATGGAGCTCCTCAAAGATTGGTTGGGAATTAATGAGCACCCGCTCGCACATCCTCGGCAGCCGTCGAAGCCGGTATCTTCAATTCCATTTCGTTCCTTGGATTGAATTTTGAAATCCCAATTTCCATTTTATTTAGTTCGAATGCATTGTGTGGTCCCAGGACGCGAGTGCATTCTCGATATCACTAATTAGCAAACTAATGTGGATTTTGACGTTTTGGCAGTCCATTCGATTCTCGATCCAACTCTTCATTCGACGAGACATTGAATAGAGGTTCTCGTTCTCTAGGAATTGCGGTGTGGGATTTGTAGGCATCCATCTTGAGAACAACGATGCTCTCTTCAACCTCACCTGCGATGATGTCACTATGAACAAAGACGTACCGTGGAGAGGTGCTCGTGAGAAGAACGAAGAGTTCTTTCGAATGCTCATACAACAACTGTCAAAGCCCGGTGACACAATCCTCGACTGCAAGGCGGCTACAGGTAATGCGAAGTGTGAGTCTACATCCATTGCACGCAAAATACTTGTACTTAACGTATGATTTCGTCTTGCAATCTAAACTTCTATGTGATGATTTAGGCACTTCCATCAGGGTTGGCTTGGCCTTAGGATGCCATGTTTTGGCATTGGAAGATGACCGCGACATCTTTGACTCGCTTATTATACCGTTTGCTCCTGCTCCGGTATCTCGTCTTCAAGCATTGGGAAGAGTCAGTACGCCCCCGGTGAATCCCGCCCCTACCAAGAAGCCCAAGACCAACAGATTCAATTGTGAGTAAGTTCTAAATCTCTAGGAATGCCCAATGGTTGAGATCTTATAACACGTACCATTCATTTCTGCATTTATCAGTCAGTCCTTACATTTTTACTCAACCTCTTGCAGGGATGTCCAGTCTTTGGGACGGCGTCAAACTACTTGCAGCCCGCCTTCTACGTTTACTCTTCCTGGTTATGCAGCGTGCATAGCAGATACATATGCTAATGCCTCTCCTTGCATATACCAACGTAAGCGTAGGTACAATCCGAGAGCCCGGATATTCATAGATGATGAGGCAGAGCAGGGAGAGGAGTTTCATATGGAGGAATTTGGCGATAGTGAGACTAGTTAACGGCCAAAGGCCTTTGAAATAATTTTTCTATATATTCATATACCGATTTATTCTACAATCTTCTAAGTCGATTTCGAATGGATCCTTTTTACATAGTGAACTTTGTTCAAGCTGGACAATACCAGTACGAAAAGGAGCCCGTCGTCAGTTTTTAATCAGAGCTCCGTGTTGCAAGAGCTCCGTCTGACTTTATTATGATATTATCGTGATAATACATATTTTGATTTTTCTTGAATTTCGAAATACTACAAATCATATCATTCACCAATACTACAAGTTACGTAGGATTATAACATCTGCAAATAAAGATGATTTCACTTATAGCCCGTATCCAATGCTCATCGAGAACATGGTCTGTTCACAACGAATGGCTAGTAAGAACCCTTCGTAAACGGCTGATTGCTTCACAGAGCGCATCATATCGTCAATTGTTGCGATGTAGAGACCCGTTCCTCTACTCTCCGACAACCGTTGCCAGTGGCTATATGCGGTCTCGCCTAGATTACACGATGGTAAATCCGCCTCCCCGCAGATGTTGAGATCCTCATGGCAACATTAGAAATGGTCAGTGACATCGATAATCACATTACTGAAATTCGTTTAGCAGTATATTTTCACAGCATCGATTTGAGAAATTACCAAGTCAAAGAAGTCGCCCCATTGACGGTATCAAAAGTGCCAGAATCCTAACCAATCATCCAGCTGTCGTACTCCATCTTCGTTGGCAGCTCCTGAAGACAACCACATATCTCTTATGCAGTGGTACAGCTCTTCAGACTCCCAAACGGTCTTGGCCTCTTTGTAATCCATACAGAGCGTTTTGTGCATCTCTTGACTGTTTGGCTGAATATTCTCCAGTGTCACCCGTTGCAATGAACCGGTCCAATCCATATCAAGACATCTCTCCCTACCAACCAACTTACAATTTGGAACTCTATTCTTGTATACGACCCTCACAGCCTCCCAGTTAGCTTCATCCCGGTTTGCTATGAATCCCTTGAAGTAGGGATTGGGAACTCCGTTTCTTTCCATTACCTTATTCAAAGCTACCCACATGTGCTTCTGAGACTCTGCATCGTTGTTGCTAATCTCACATGTGGCTATGGTCATCAAGCGACCAAATTGTGCATCAAAAACATGACAAGACATTGTAGTCCATCCAACAACTCTCTTGATATGGTCAAACATGATCCAGCAACTCGCTAGATCTCCTCCTGGCTGCATCTGTCTCACAAGATCAACCCCGATCCATCTTCCGACATCTTAAACAAGTACGTCCGCTCAGTACGATCATCAACGATGTCGCACTGCTGAATGAACGAGTAAGGGCACTCGATTCTCAACCGTTCAACATCATCGTCTAAACCCTGGTCAGCCTCTACAGCCGAGTCGACGCTTACGGCGTCCCACCTGTATCGAGAATGAAACGTAGCGAAGTGCTCGATCATGGCTAGGTACATCTCAGTCCATGTAGGTACCCACGGACTTGGTCTATCTGCTACACACATGGTGTCAAAATCTGTGCTACACTCTCCCGAGTAAATGCTAGCCATTTGCGCACTACAACTATGAAGGTAATCAGCACACAAGATTGAGTGAGACGAGCGATTCTGCTATAGTGATACGAGCCGTGAATTTGATATATAAGTACCATCAACATCTTTGCATTTAGATCATATCCTAGACCTTCAAAGTCAATATTGGTGAGCCTCGTTTCAAAAACGCATCTGCCTTGTAGACTCCAATAAATTAAATTCAACTTTCTCCGATTTTGGCACACCTGACACAACCCCATCAATGATCTAAAAGCGCTGTTCCACATTCTAATCTAGCCATATTCTCTGATCTCTAAGATTGGCATTCGCCGCAGAATTGCCTACCACAATCTCCTATAGTTCGTGATCTTCCATTAAAATGCGCAATTATTGTAATCGCTGATAACTCGGTTGCTATCGTTCCACGACTCCACCATGTTGGTAACATTGAGTCAATTATAATGGGTTCTAACCCTAAAATCCCTTAGTACGCAAATTTCGAACCGTTTACCGTGACAGCCCAGCAGTCCTCGCGCGCCAACCCGGGCGACAGAAGGGATGAAGGAAGAAGCTCATCAAAGACCTTCCAATGACCATAATGATGAATGATAAGGGTCGCTATCAGCATGCGCATCAGTGCCGTTATCAAGTACAAGGATGCCTTAGGGTTTTGGGCCACGAGCAGAAAGAGCTGGATGGATTACATACCCATCCTTATTCCGTAGTCTACCTTTCAACACAAAACAGTTTAGGACGTCCGCAACGGGCCACCCTTTCGGTCATGCATGAGACTGGCTCCTAAGAAACTGGCGTGATTGCCAAGAGAACGGAACGCTGGGCGTACCTGCAGCTGTTGGGCACGGGCTTGCCGATGAAGACGCGGGGCAGCGACGTGAGCGACGACTTCAAGTACCATGGAGGCCATGGACCAGACGCATCACACCACAGGCACATGGCTTCATCAAGAATGGGGAGCGGACTCATATCGCAAGGCGAGCGGACTCAAAACAAAGGCGAGCGGAATCACAACGACAATGCATGGGGAAAATGAGGAAGACGATGGAGGAACAGCACATGAGCGGTGCTTGAGAGAGACACCTAAGAGATCCATAGCGGCAAGATCGAGTGATGTGATCTGCATTAATCTCCACCGTCAAGAAAATCCAACGGTCGATCGTTGTCTACAAGCTTGGTCAGGACTTCTCTTGTCAGGTCTCGCACGAAGTGGAAGTCCAGGTCCACGCAGCCGCTTTGATTCGTTACGGCTCACCATGTTTGCAGACAACGTCGCGCTCCTTCTTCAATCTCCACACTCACCACCACGTTCAATTTGATCCCCACCTTGTGAAGAGCTACTTCTGCACCTCGAATCCTTGGAAACAGGGACAAAACCTTGATCCCCTTGGAATACAATGGCTTCATCCTACAATGAAATCAAATCCGTGATACTTGTCTATAAGCTTGATAATGACTTCCCATGTCTTGTCTCGAGCAGCAGCGTTGGCGCAACTGCACGGGCAACAGCGCAGGCGGCTAAAGTGACGCAATAGATCCGGCGTCTGCAGCAGCGTTTGCAGTGGATCCAGCGTCTACGGAGTAGCCGTGATTCTGCAGAACATCTGCCCGGAAATAATGAAGAAGCTCAGGAGACATATTGAAAGATTGTGAGTTCCGCCTAGAAGTGGTTGACAACGAAATCAGTTACATATGCACTTGTCGCTGCGATCAAAACCAATGGCATAGAGGGCCTTTGATGAGCTTCTTCCTTCCTCCCGTCCGCGCGGCCATATGCGTAGCTGCATGCGTTGCCGCGACAGCACGGGCAGTAGCGTTGGCGCGACAGCTCGGGCAGCACCATTGGCGGGACAGCCTGGGCGACAGCGCGGGCAGCAGCGTTGGCGGTACAGCCCGAGCAGCAGCGCGACAGCACGGGCGACAACGCGGGTAGGAAAGAAGTTCTTGAAGAAGCTGACATAGACAGGACTGGTGGTAAATCTAGACGGAGATCTGCAATATTGGGTAAAATTGTACAACTCGTGTTAAGATCATACCTGCAGAAAATGATGGGAAACTAAATTTTGCACTTCAATATTGGATTGATAAGATTTGGTTTAGTGCGGCCGTCACTCGCGTACTTCACAATTACTCAAATTAATGAGCGCGCTCGAACTAAAAGGCTTGACCATTATTGAGTATTAAATCTTCACACAACCACCATGATTACAGAGAGGATGTGTGCCGGGTGATACGGAATAACTCAATAAACATGGTGTAATGCTCACCATCAAATCATATACGCGTGTGCGAGTTGTTCCCCGTGAGGTTGTTGCATGGGCTTCCACCCACAATGAAATCAAATCATTCTTCTGTTCGTCAGCATTAATGCCATCTGCTTAAATGAATTGTATCAACTAGCACCATAGTCTGATTCGCTTGAATTACAAGATCTCAGCAATATCTAGCTATTGAAACTTCACACAAGCATCAGATTAAATGTCCTTTCTCTAGCAGGTGCAATGATTCATATGAAAACTGTAGTACATCGTCCGAAAAGCTATAGCTATAGTACAGTCCCTTGCCTATATGTGTAGTGCAAGCTAGAGTAGCAACATGTTCTCACAAAGAAAAACTGAGGAAGTTCATGTTTCTAATCCTCAAGGGCAGTCTCATTCAGGGTTACTTGTAACATAACCTGCACAAAATTGTATCTAAGTAACAACTGAGAATGGATTTCTGGGGTGTTGAATTCAAGGTGGAGCTTCTTGCAGTGCAAAATCTCGGACAAGGAAGTACGAATACACGAGTCCTAGGCAATCCTAGGCAGTCCGGGGAAAGTACCTAACGGCTGTCCCGGTGGTTGGTCCCGGGACTGCCCCGGAGTGCCTAAGGGCTGTCCCTATGGATGGTCCCCGGACTATCCAGGAATGCCCTTCGGCTGTCCCTATGGATGGTCCCCGGACTATCCAGGAATGCCCTTCGGCTGTCCCTATGGATGGTCCCCGGACTATCCAGGAATGCCCTTCGGCTGTCCCTATGGATGGTCCCCGGACTATCTAGGAATGCCCTTCGGCTGTCCTGGTGGTTGAACCTGGGACTGCCGGGAACTGCCCAGGGGATGTCCCGGTGGATGGTCCCCAGACTGCCCGGGACTGCCCAAGGGCTGTCCCGGTGGATGGTCCCCGGACTTCTCGGGACTGCCCAAGGGCTGTCCCGGTGGTTTATCCCGGGACTGCCGGGGACTGCCTAGGGGCTGTCCCGATGGTTAGTCCCAGGACTGCCGCGGACCGCCCAGGGTTGTTCGGACGCTGGGACGCGGACGTTTGCGTCTGGACGTCCGCTGGACGTAGACGTTCCCATCCCAGCGTCCGGTGACTTTGAAAAATCCACAGCGGACGGCGGTTTTACCACAGCGGACGGGGGTTTTACCTCAGCGGACGGCGTTTGAACGGCGGACGGCGCGATCGGACGACTGGACAGCTCGGACGGCGGTTTAGGATAGATCGGACGGCGGGCAGGTCGGACGGCGGTTTAGGATAGATCGGACGGCGGGCAGGTCGGACGGCGGACAGATCGGACGGCGGACAGGTCGGACGCCCATGTCCGACGGCGAGGTAAAATCCCTTTGCAATGTTTCTGCGGACGGCGGATGGTTGTTTAAGGATTTCGACGCAATCTACGAGATCTTTAGTCCCATCCTCGTGCTGGGCTGATTGTAATTCACTGAAATCGAAGAAATCTATGAATTTGGTGTCTCCATCTACGGGTCGGACGAGGGATTGGGTGCTCGATCGGACGCGCAAGCGGCTGCCCGATCGGACGATTGAGAATGTGCCCAATCGGACGGGCGAGTGGGATAAGAATGGCGGATGGCAGGATCGGACGGATGATTGGGTCGGACGGCAGGACGGCGCGATCGAACGGCTGCAAGATCGGATGACTGAGAACGTGCCCGATCGGACGGTGCAGTGGACGTCCGATCACAGTTTTCAACATGATTTGAAGATATTTTGAATATTTACAGATTTTATTATTCAAATAAGGGAAAATTTCAATTTAATCCTTTAACGATCCGATTCAACACTGTATTCAAAGATTTGTTATAAAATGGTTGATGAAAAACGAAAATAGAGTTGATGTACAAAACAAAGTTGTAAATGTCAATGTGTAGATAACATCCGTACGGTTGGATTCATCATATTTATTATTAATATTTTTAAAGTAATTTTGCAAGGTTTTCTCTTGAAATTCAATTAAGAATCCAAAATTAACACAAAAAAATTTAAAAATATTGTAATGAAATTAGAATGACATGCACTACAAGATGGTATGGTTTTCATTATTTGATTCTACTTACTATGGAAAATCATATTTAAGGTCTTTTTTTTTGAACTAAGATTCAAAGTTTGAAACTTGACATTAATCACTTTTGTAAATATTCAAAAATTCACATTATCTTATTTGGAAGATCCATACCGTACAAATGATATTCAACTAGCACAAGAATGAAAAAAAATTAAAAAATGAATGAAAAACATCCGGTACCACAGAAATTGAGATGCTGAAATTCATCCGGCGTCCAGAATTTGGACGCCGGCGCGCTAAAGGGTTAAATATATTTTTGTCAATGGGTTTATCAAAACTCATATTTAAGGTTTACGGCAAAGTTATATTTACAAGGAGTAAAAACTTGAAAGTGAAGAAATTAAAAGAGACCTATGATACGAGCATCTTTAGAAATACTTCTGTATTTTGGACACTCAACATTCAAATTTGTCGACGGTGGAAAATCTTCAAATTACGTCTATTCTCCAATCCCAACGGTGACCACAAATCCACCTTTTTCAAATCATAGTCAAAAAGCATAGAGTTAGCAAAATTCCAATAACACATGGAAGAACTATTTTCCAAAATATTAAAGAAAATCGAGGGTGTTTCTAAATTCTAATAACGTTAGGTACCCATGTGTGCAAACAAATTCCAAATTGGAGTCTCGGGACTGATGGCTGCAAAACCCACAAATATCAATGAACATAGAGCTAGCAAAATCCCAAAAACAATAAAACATATGGAATTATTTTTTCCGTAAATGTCAACAAGGAAAATGTTTTATTGATAGTCGGACAGAAGTCCACGTGTTCTATACATAAGCACACAACAATAGCCATAGAACAATTCAATACCGTTACTACTACTCTAAACCAAGAAGAACTATATCACTATGTTTTGCCTAATACACATGTCTAAAATGCTCGTACGGTACTGGCCAATGGTACGTAATCCTAAAACGTGTCACTAAATGAGTTAAACCTCCAATATTTTCTCGATTCGGGCTGCACAATCGATTCAAATAGCTATCGAACACATTTGCCAACTCATGTTGTCTATAAACAACTGAAGTTTCTCCAGGCGTCTGCAACTTCCAGTAATCCTCCGACATATTGCCCTTGTTGATGCACAACGCAAGTTTTGCAACTCCATATGCCTCAGTTGCCTTTGTCACTAGTGGGCGTATCTCCACATCTGCATCTGGCTTACGTACATAAGCAATCGTAGGATCCACCCAGTACCGATCTGAAAGATCCTTCTCCATTTCCTCTGTACTGTTGAACCCATATAGTGACTTCATTGGCTCACTCGAAAAGGATAACATGCCCTCGTCACATATCCCGATGTATACACACGTCTCGTCCGCAGGGAAATGAGAAAGGATATTATCGGGAGATAAATCATTGTGCAGGTTGTCGGTCATGTGTACCTCCATCATGATAATCACCAATGCCCACCCCAACTCCGTTCTTTTTTACGGAACCGCCTCAGATAACTTGCTTTGAGGACATCGTCTGCTGACATAGTTGTATGCAACGTACGCGCGTAGATATCGTCTCCGTACGTGTTGTCTAAATTCAGCATCTGTCGCAATGTCCCACCATTCCACCAATATGCATAACCCTCGTATTTCAAAGGATCAATAGCCACATACCGTATAACACCTGGATGGTCAATTCGAACGGCCATCGTTTCATTTTGGTGTTCCAATTTTGCACGATCCGGTCTTGTCTTCCACTGTTTAGAAAGCTTCGCCGCAAACTCCCAATAAGGTTCAAACCCTAGGGCTCCTTCAATTCGAACCCTCTTCACCGTAGCATATGCACCCTTAAGTGATCGGTGCTCCACTTCAATGACATTGGCCGTAGCAGGCAATGCGTGAACCAACTTATTCTTCATTAACTCCTCGGATCCACCAGCAACATGTCTCCACCAACCGATATTTTGATTGTGCTGGTGTCCAAAGCTCCATGGTTTCATCAACTTCACAAAGCTGTCTGCTTTCTTCATCACTTCCTCAATATACGTATTGTCCTGAAGCAGCTTGTGGTCCTTCCCATACTTGGTTAATACTCCCTCGATATTCTACAAAGAATCTTTCACCCTCTACCCCAACCACTTTGAGAAATCACGCTTTTCCATCTCCCGGTACCAAATTCCATCTCGAACAGCCTGCCACATATTCCTCGTCATGTCGTCTTGAAAAGTTTTGCACACTCTGTTCTTCGTACCGAACAAACTTACTCTCCAACGCCATAAGCGTGTTGCTTCGGTAAAAATCCACTGTGAACTGCTGGAGAAACTACTTACACGCATTCGACGGCATGTAAGGGCTATCTTCAAGAGATTTTTGTTCCGTCGTCTTATCTATCTTATGCTTTTTTCCCTTCGGCATGGTGACGGAGCTCCGGAATCGTTTAAAAAACTGGCAAAATATACCCCCCCTGCAACGCTGACTTCATCCTCCCCGAGTGACGAGCCAGAGGATGGGATAACCCTGCCAACAGCAACCCGTAACTACTCTCACAATAATGTGAGTAGGGAGGAAAAAGTGAGCCGTCTGCTCTGGTCGGACGGCTTTATAGGCGGACGTGTTGTCCGATTAGGTCGGACACCCGATCGGACGGCCCGCACCGTCCGCCACCCGATCGGACACACGTCGTCCGATCGACCGGCTGTCGGCGATCGGACGGGTCGCGGAGTCCGCCAGATCGGACGGCGAGACGGACCGCAGATCGGACGGCCCGCAGATCGGACGGCAGACCGGACCCGACACATTAACCAAATTATCTTTATTTTAGAATACTATCAAATATCCAATGCGCATGATCATGAAATCCCACGGTCTTGTTGGTTAATCCCTAGAAGTCCTCACCTATGTCCAGTTTACACAGTTTCGCAAAGATGCATTATAAAATGCAACTAACACGAATATTTGGAACTTGATGTATGAATAAAAGTTATACATTTTTATTTGTAGATTCTATCTATACGGTTAGATCTATGATTGCTATCAATAATCTTTTTCTATAAAATTTGAAACATAAAATACAAAATTATTTTGTAATTCAATTACGAATACGATATTGACAGTATGTGGATGAAATTTTTTGTGATGGGTTATAATGTAGTACTTTAGGTGTAGTGATTTTTGGAGTTTTTTCGGATGCTTCATTTTCATAGTTTTTTTTTCCAATATCACTTTTGGACCAAGATCTTCAACATTTTCGGTGACACACTGCAACACAAAATGAGGCATAATTTTTTCAAACATTAGTTCCTTTTCAATCGAATCACATACATGAAACTAACGTCCCATAAATAAATTAGTACAAAAATCTCACCACAAAAAGTGTATGACGGATGAGAAAATATGGATGAAATCTGTACATCTTGCACAATATGCATGGTTGGGCACTTAGGGGTAAATTATGACTATATGTCAGGACTTTGAGACCAAAGTTCAAGATTAGTCGAGCACGTGTGATCACTGATGTGATACACGGCCTGGTCCGCCACTAAGTGACCATAGGCACTAAATATTTAACGACCATCCCCTTTGTTTTGAAAGATCCGCACCCTGCAATAACTCAAGGTAATATTGAAAAATCCGTCTCGCAAATTGTAAACCTCATTAAGTACCTAATCAAGCGTTATTTCCATTGGTCATTGATTAAGTTCGTATCTCATTAAAAGATATATCAATTTCGTTGGTGTTCTCTCCATTTTTTTATCGGACCTTCTATACATGGTTGACTACAAAATGAGTTCACTTTACCCTTAATGCAATTTTGAGGGTCTGAGTTGATCCTATTACTTGGTGGTGCATAGCTCAAAGGCCTTTCCAAGAAGGACTCCCACCGCATTCTCATTTCCTCCCCTTCCATAACTACCTTGTACAATGAAAACGTCCATCACGAATAGGGTTATTTCTGAAAAAAAATCTTGCTTCGCTATAGTAAGAAGTTCAATAGGACAATCGAACTACCAAAAGTGCACATTCTTCAACCCCTCTTCATTTTAGTTCCACGTTACATACTCCCCACTTGAATCATGTGGCTTCCCATACATACCTTTGGCCCAGCACTTTCTTCAAACCCTCTTCATCATCAAACAACCTCACGAGCTTCTGTGCTTTAAGTGTTGTTCAGCAATACCAGATCTCACAAAAACACAATCGTGAAGATCGGAACGCACACCTTTGAAGTGCAGCTTGAGATCCACTTTGCCTAACGTCAACTCTAATCTCGATTGAAACGCAGGAGAGGGTATTGCCTTGTTGCCCCTGCTTTGTCGACGCCTTTCCGCCTTTGAAAAGGTCTATACTCGCTAGAACCGAGCTAGTCCCTAACACACTCACCCAGTCACTTTTCAGAGGCCCAACTACAAAAAGATGAATACTCTATGGTTTCTAAGCCTTTCGTAGCATGAGGCATCAAGATGAGGTGACAACCTCATTCCAAGTGCCATGCCGCAAGATCGACACTTGAATACCTTCCTCCTAGACTTCATCCAAGCCTTAGTGGTGCCTAGTCCTCCCTCATGCACCATGATAGTCCTACAGTACGACACCCTACCATAGTACTACACCCTTTGACTACATAGAGCAATGTTCTATGTATCGTTCCAAATTCTCAATATGATACTAACACTAGTAGGGTTTAGGGTGTCACGGGACACGGTGTCTAAAGTCAGATTAGAATGTAGTACTATGATACAATCATAGCGCATGAGGGAGGACTAGGCACCACTAAGACTTGGATGAACTCTATGAGGAAGGTATTCAACTGTCAATCTTGCGGCATGGCTCTTGGAGTTTGGTTGTCACCTCATCTTAATGCCACATGCTACAAAAGCCTTAGAAACCCTAGAATGCTTATATTTTTCTAGTAGAGCCTTTGGAAGGTGAGTGTGTGGGAGACTAGCTTACCTCTTTGCAAACTACGTGTGTTTATCTTGCTTATGAGTGACTTAATAAATTGCATGCTCATCTTGCTTATGAGTGACTTAATAAATTGCATGCATCCACAAAGCAGGGGGCGAATAGGCAATATCATCTCAAGTGTTTCAATCGGGACTAAAGTTTAGGGTTTAGACTAGCTGGATCTCAAGTTGCAAGAGTATGCACTTCAAAGGTGTTTGTTACGATCTTCACGGTTGCGTTTCTGTGAGATCTGATGTTGCCGAACTGCTCTTGAAGCACAGAAGCTCATGAGGTTGTTCAATGATGAAGACGGTTCAAAGAAAGTACTCGGCCAAAAGTAAATACGGGAAGCCACTTAATTCAAGAAGAAAGTGTGTAGCAAGGACCTAACATAAAGAGGGGTTCAATAAAGTGCACTTTTGGTGGTTCGTTCGCCGCCATAGACTTCTCAAGATAGTGAGACAAGATGTTTTTCATGAATAACTTCATTCATGAAGGAGGTTTTCCTTGCACAAGGTAATTATAAAGGAGTAGGAAATGAGAATGTGATGGGAGTCCTTCTTGGAAAGTCAACTGTGCTGTGCACAACCAAGTTCTAAGATAAGCTTCTAGCCCCTCCATTGCATTTGAACTAAACTCATATTGTTTTCAATCAGGTATGTAACGTCTGCAATAAAAGTCAAGGCGACACCATATTGAAGGTAGAGAAGATTGCACAAGGCACACACACAAACACAAGGAATGCGTAGAAAGAGATGATCTTTACTCAAAGGCCTTCCACCTTAAGTAGTGTACACTAGGAGGTCACCATGGACAAACCATATGGGATAACTCATCACAAGGACACTCTAGAGATCAGCCCATGCCTAACCCCTCCTCCCACACACCATTATTTAGCACCCGTACGTCTTTGGCTTCTAGCAATACTACGTTGCATCAATTACCTCAATACTCCCACTTTGCGTAGAGCCAAAGCCTCTAAGTCCAAATGCTATTACTAATCGTTGGTGTCGGTCTCTACAAAGACCCTTTGTGAGCACATCCGCCACCATGTGCTCCGTTGGGCAATACTCTAAATGTATAACTCCCAATTCCAACTTCTCCCGAATGAAGTGGTATTGCACATCAATGTGCTTCGTGCGTGAATGATGTGTAGGGTTCTTTGCAAGTGAAATGCACCCTTGGTTGTCACACATAATCGTTGTAGCCTCACCTTGTGTGCAACCCACATCCACCATTAGTTGCCTCAACCAAATGGCCTCCTTCGTGGCATGGCTCGTAGCCATGTACTCGGCCTCCACCGTTGATGTCGCCGTCGTTTGTTGCCGCTTGCTATTCCACGACACCGCTCCCGATCCGACCTTGAACATGTAGCCCGTTGTCGATCTTCGATCGCTCGTGTCTCCTGCGTAGTCCGCGTCACAATAGCCGCTCAACACAATGTCTTTGCCTCCAAGACACAACTTCACATCGCTTGTGCCCCTCAAATAACGCATGATCCTCTTGACCGTCATCCAATGCATTGAGCCCGGTCTCGCCATGTGTTGACTCACCACGCTAATTGGATACGCAAGGTCGGGCCGTGTCGCAATCATCGCATACATCAACGACCCCACCGCTTGCTTGTATGGCACCTCCGCCATCGATTTAGCCTCCATCGCATACTCCTCCTCCGAAAGCTTGACGAGCTTGGAGTTTGCATCCAATGGTGTTGCCACGGGCTTACAATCCTCCATCCCGAATCTCTTGAGCACGTCCATCACATACTTGCCTTGACTCATGGTGATAGTGCGTGTAGCCCTATCACGCACAAACTCAACACCAAGACAAAAGTGCAATTCTCCAAGATCACTCATCTCGTACTCTCTCTCAAGCATGCCTTTTAATGCATTCATTAAACTCATGAGGCTTGCAAGAATGATCAAATCATCAACATATATGATCACAATCACCACATTTTGCCCCTCTTGCATGAAGTAGAGACTATGATCCGCAATGCTCCTAGTAAACCCGTGTGCAAGCAAGAACGTGTCAATCTTTTGGTACCACGCTCTTGGAGATTGTTTCAACCCATACAATGATTTTTGCAACTTACAAACAAGGTGCTCTTTACCTTGTTGCACAAACCCCTCAGGTTGCACCATGTAGATGTCCTCCTCCAAATCGCCATTCAAAAATGCGGTCTTCACATCCATTTGATGCATCTCCAAGTCCAAGGCCGCTCCAATGGCAAGAATGCATCGAATGGTGGTGAACTTGGCCACGGGAGCAAATGTCTCGTGAAAGTCCACCCCATGCACTTGCGCGAACCCCTTGGCTACTAATCTTGCCTTGTGACGCACAACAATACCCGAAACATCCCTCTTTGTCCGAAACACCCATTTGCAACCAATGGGGTTGCGATCCTTTGGAATGGGAGTTAATTGCCACGTACCGTTAGCAATTAGAGAGTCGTACTCCTCTTGCATGGCGCGCTCCCACTTGACCGCATCCTCACCTTGCATGGCTTCTCGAATGGTCAATGGACCATCCGATAATGCCACATTCGCATGCTCGTCCTCCACTTGAGGGAAGATGTGGTTCTTCCACCATTCTCCAGGTGGCTTGCGCGATCTCTCGGGGTACCGCCGCTCGCTTGAAGAAACTTGCTCCTCTTGCGTGCCCTTTGCGCCATTCTTGGCCTTTGAGCTCGATGGCGCTTCAACAACCTCCGTGTCGCCAGCTTCGTCATCACCGTCATCATCACCTACATCAACAACACTAGGAGACTTGGAGGGTGTGTCCACCAAAACGTCTCCACTACTCCCACTTGGACCAACCTCCAAAGGAGCCTCCATCGTAGACTCCTCACAAAATGTCACATCACGTGACCGAATGATCTTCCTCGTGTCCACCGACATGAGTCTATACGCCTTGGTACCTTCACAATACCCAAGAAACACACATTTCAAGGCCTTAGCCTCGAGTTTCGTCCTCCGTTCGTCGGGAACCTTCGCATATGCAATGCATCCGAAGATGCGCATGTGTGCAACACATGGTTGCCTCCCACTCCACGCTTGCTCCGGCGTCATGCCTTCAACCGCGCTTGTTGGACACCAATTGCGTGTGTATACCGCATTCACCACCGCTTCCGCCCAAAGGTCCAACTTCAAGTTTTGAGCGTGCAACATGCTCCTCGCCATCTCTACAATGGTGCGATTTGCGCGCTCCGCAACTCCATTTTGTTGAGGCGTGTACGGGGCCGAAGTTTGGCGTACGATGCCTTCATTCTTCAAAAGCTCGTCAAATTTCTTGGACATGTACTCGCCGCCATTGTCCGACCGAAACACCTTGATCTTCAACTCGGATTGGTTCTCCACCAATGTCTTGAACTCCTTGAACTTCTCAAAGCACTCACTCTTGGCTTTGATAGGGTAGAGCCATATCTTCCTTGAAAAATCATCGATGAAGGTCACAAAGTACTTGCAACCTCCCATCGATGTGGTCTTCATGGGGCCACACACATCCGAATGCACGATCTCCAAAACTTTTGTGGCCCGTGTCGCCCCTTCACCCGCAAATGGCAACCGTTGTTGCTTGCCTTCAATGCAACCTTCACACGTGAATGTAGAAGCATCCACTTTCAATTGATGAAGGTCCATACCGCTTACCATGCCGCGTAGTGTCTTCACACTCTTGATGTTCAAATGGCCAAGTCGACGATGCCACAACGCCAACTTGTCGTCCTTCAAGTTTGAATGCGCCAACGCCGCCGATTCCTTCGAATGCACCTTGGAGAACTTGATGTGGTACAAGCCCTCGTGTTCTTCAATGATGGCCACCTCATCTCGACTCGGTGACAACACATAACACCCCTTATCACTAAACTCAACCCTCAAGTGCTTTACCACTAATTGCCTCACCGATAGTAAATTTGCCGTTAGTTTGGGAACGTGGAGGACATCTTGGATAGTGATTGTCTTCACACGACCCCTCACCTCGGTGTCTACAACAATTTGGCCCTTGCCAACGGCCTCAAGCACCGTATCATCTCCCAAAATCACTCTCCTTGGATTAATGAGAGCATAGGAATGAAAACAAGTTTTATGTGGTGACATGTGGCTTGTAGCCCCCGAATCAACAATCCAATCACTCGTACTACCATTGCACGATACATTGCTTGCCATGTTTGCATACTCATCACCAACCTCAATCCAATCACTCATGCTTGCATCACCCTCGATACCATCACTCATGCTTGCATCACCCTCGATGCCATCGCTCATGCTTGCCTCATATCTAGCCGTAAATGCGTACTCATCATCGTCACGAGTTTTAGTGTTGTTTGCACTCTCCCCTTTCTCATCCCTCTTGCGTTTGAAGCAAAATTTGGCAATGTGGCCCTTCTTACCACAATAGAAGCACACCTTGTCGCTTGAGCTCCCACCGCCTCCATTCTTGGATTGCTTCGCCACGAGTGCCGCTCCATCTTCTCGAGACTCGTTCTCCTTTCGCCGCGAAAGCTCGTGCAACAACCGTGAGGTCACATAGTCCAATGTGAGCTCCGTAATGGGTCTTGACTCTATCGCCACGATGAGGTACTCGTATGATGATGGAAGGCTCTCCAAAAGTGTCATCACGATGTCACCATCCGTAACCGACACGTCGCAACCGTTGAGTTGATCCGCGAGAGCTTTGACCTTGTTGATGTGCGCCAACATGTCATCTTCTTCGCCCATCTTGATGGTGAAGAACTTGCGCCTCAAAAACAAAATGTTGGCCAATGTTTTCGCTTCGTGAATGTTGCAAAGCTTGGACCATGCTTCCGCGGGTGTCTTGCACGAACGAATGTGCGCAAGTTGCGAATCCGCGAGGTTGAGTGCCAAAATGGCAAATGCCTTCTTCTCCCTCCTCGTGTACGCTTGCATGATCCTAGGATCCGTAGAAGAGAAAGGAGGTTCCTCACTACCCTCGACAATCTCCCACAACTCCTTCTCGGCCATCACCATCTCCATTTTGAACTTCCACAAGTGGAAATTCACCCCATCGAACTTGTCCACGACCTTGGGACCCTCACCCTCAAAAGATGCCATGATCCTCACTTACGTATGCCTCCCCACACAAATGAAACCTCAAACTCAAACACACAACTTTGTTTTTGTGATTTTTTTTGCTTTGATATTGCACCTTTGTGCACCCAATGGGTTTAAAACAACCCCAAACACTAGATCAGCACTTTTGTGCTCCACACACGCCTCCCAACACTCAAATGTGAGAACCCTCACCCAAAAATGCAAAGAGGCTCACCAAAACCCCTCAAATCACTCAATGGAGCTCAAAACAACTCCAAATGCTTCAATACGACGCCTTAGTGTCCCCAAACACTCAATGCACGTCAATGACACCTTTGTGTCCTTCAAGAGCACTCACTCAATGCACATGAACTCACACAAGTCCCTCAAAACCCCAATCGCATTGAAATTGCTCAAAACCGCACCTTTGTGCACAAACTAGCTCCAAATGAAAATTTGAGCACCCCAAGAGCATGAAACACATGCAACACCTCAAAGCAAGTGCCTAATCACTAGGATCAGATGGTAGACCCTCCACGAGAGTCTTCACACCTCACAAATCACTTGCATTTACTCAAATGCTCACAATTGAACCAAACGAAGTTCCACTCGCAACGAAGAGATAGAAGAAAGAAAAGAAGGAGATCAAGGGAAGAAATTGACCAAAGAGAGTGCTCCAACATGTAACTTCAGCCCATGCACACCTCCAAGAAACACCAACGCTTCAACAAGCTCCAAAACCTCCAACAATGCTCCAAAACCGCCCGTTGCGCACCGACCTCAAAATACTTGCACAAATGCAATCTAATACTCATGAAACACACATGAGTGGGCCCATAACCTATTGAAGGTAGAGAAGATTGCACAAGGCACACACACAAACACAAGGAATGCGTAGAAAGAGATGATCTTTACTCAAAGGCCTTCCACCTTAAGTAGTGTACACTAGGAGGTCACCATGGACAAACCATATGGGATAACTCATCACAAGGACACTCTAGAGATCAGCCCATGCCTAACCCCTCCTCCCACACACCATTATTTAGCACCCGTACGTCTTTGGCTTCTAGCAATACTACGTTGCATCAATTACCTCAATACACCAAACCAATTTATATATCTTTTTGTAAGTCATGAACTCGATCTCTTGTTAATGGAAATAACGGTGCATTATGTACTCATGACCAGTTCACTCTTCGCGATTAGATTATATATTTATATATATATAAATATTTATGCCAATAATGTTCACACAATGAGCCATACATACTTTATAAGCCTAGAGCATTAGCGCTAGCAGCCTAGAATATATCCAAAGTTTGTAGCATCCAAACAAAATTCAAACTAAGGACATGTCTTGGTCTATACAAAGCAAAATTGAAGACATTGGATTCTTTGGTCTAGGCTAGGTTTCAACTTCCACTTGAGCATGGATAGTCCTGTTAAATCCGCCTAATATCGTGGATGTCCCCAAAATGTTCCACGTTCCGCGTCCCACTGTTGCTCATAAAAGCGTTGCTCTATCAGCCGCCTTTCATTCTCTTCTTCTTCGCTCCGTCTTATTGCTTCTTGAAGATCTCTTTCATACTCATCATCTCAATGGTACTGACTCGATGGCCCAGAAGCATATCCGTCAGGGGGGCCGTCTGCAGCACTATACATATCCCTACCAAAACTCACGGGTGCACCGCTTCCTGAGCTTTCGCCGGGGCCAGAATAAATAGGAGTATGGCTTTGAAACCCATGATGTCCAAAATCGTTGTGGGTCCTCTCGGGAGAATATGCTCGTGGAGTACTGTATCTGTCTGGATATGGAACCCGTTCATCATTGTGTACCGCGTATGCATTATCATCGTAGCGATGGCTAGCTCCCCTCTGATATCCCCTGCCTACTGGATCTGAAGTTCCATGATAATTTTCATAGCCATGTTGAGGAGCAGTTCTGAACGTCACGGGATAGTTCTCAATGTCGCGTTCCCGATATGTATTGCGTGGACGTACTTCCCATTGCGAGGTGTCATCATCAAGAACATCAACGTTTGTCGCATGCGCTGTACGATTAGACCATTGCGGCACACAATCACTCAGTCTAGTCCAATTGGTGGCAATAAAGTTTTGTAAACGATTCAAACGTTCAACGTTTTTTCCATTCACCGTACTCCAATCCACATCCTTGTGCAATACAATCTCAGCCCAAACCATTGACATTAGGCCATATTTCATGATGGTTGGTTTGGAGTTAGGCAACCCAACGAAATCGTGCACCTCCCAATACCGTTGTCGAAAATGGTTGCTTTGGCACGTCGTAGTTGGGCCTTCCCAACGAGGGCCAGACACTAGCATTTGAGCTCGTGGCCAAATCTTGGCTAAATGCGTCATCTTCACGTACTCTTTGCATATTTTTAAACTCCACGTTCTCGCCGGCTCGGTGTCCCATCCCGGCTCCGCAACACAACTGGGGTCAGCGACTTGATCCCAGTTTATAACTTGAGGAGTCCCTTGTGGAGATCTCCTACTGCTGCTGCTTCGCTGGGACATCGTGGGAAGTCAAAGCAACGCCAAGAAACCGCGTGGAAGGTAGAAGCGCAACGTGGTGCAGACGTCCTGGAATAAAGTCAAACGTGCGTACAGCGTGACGCAGTGACTCAAAAAACACGTGACAGAGTCGATGCAGGTGCATGCGGACGTTCACCATGCCCACCGCCTCTCTGAGCGGACGAAGAAAGCCGTCCGCCATTTATACTGTCCGCCTAGGCCGGACGAAGCGTACAGCGGATGCCAGCTCGATCGGACGGCCTCGATCGGACCGTACCAGATCCATCGGACGGCGTGCGTACGTGCGGTCCCTCTCATCCGACGGCCGCTGTCCGCGCGTACGTTTCGACCCTCCAATCGGACGGGCAGGGGCGCACGATCGCGTGGCCAAATCGGACGGCCCGCGCCGAGTCCTCATATCGGACGGACCACGCCGGCCCGACGGATTGATCAGACGGACAGGCGCGCTCGCACGACGCCGATCCATCGGACGGCAGAGCGGACGCCTCATCGGACGGCGGAGCGGACGCTGGATCGAACGGAAGTGCGGACGGCAGGCATGGGACGGCAGGAATCGGACGGCGTGCGCGAGCAGCCCAGGGGGTTTCTCCAAAGTATTGAGTTTTGGTGTTTCATTGCTCTCCCTTCCTCCTCCTCCAGCCCAACTCCTTGGGTCTACACGCAATTCAAGAATCCTCGCGGACTTCGAGGACTATGTTGAGTACGGTCAAAGAATGTTCCAACATTTATTGTCCTTCGCATTGAATTCTTGTAGTGCTTCACTTCTAGGAGAGCGGTCCGGACCACCTCTTTCATGATGTCTCTTACCTCTCCATTGTTAACTAACTCCCCCCCCCCCCCCACCTTACCCTTCTCCCTTTCTTCCTTTGTTCATTCTCCCTCTCACTTTTGGTCATTTTCATGACTTGACTTGTAATTACTTTCCAATTGAATAAAGAAGCGAAATATTCAAAATATGAATTCCACTTCGAATTCCATAAGTTATCGTGTATGTGTGTGCGTATGTGCATGCAAGTATACATGATGGTAGAACGTCGTGCAAGGCATATTATCATCTCTAGTAAGCTTGGAATAATAATATATGCCAATTGGTAATATAAAACACATATGGCATGCCATTTTCATGATGGTGCAACATCGTGGAAGACATGTTTGTAGTGCATGTATATTCGTAAGTGCTTCCATGTATATGTACATACAAATATCCACCCACATATTTACATATACATACATATATCCATACATACATATGTGTATATGTATATATTTATGCTCGTGTATTTCAATGTTTATATAGATTTACATATCCACGATATAAATATATTGTGTACACATGTGCGATTGGATGAATAATATTCTATGGACAAAATCACAAAATAGGATCTTATATGTTATCAAGGAAATTGTAAACGTTAGGCATTGGCGGAGAAATCCTGTGATCGATCAAACTACTTCTATCTATCTTAACGCCTAGTAAAGGTCCTCACCTCTTTTCTAAAAGTCGAAGCACTATAATTTGCATACTTCAAATATCACATTGTATGATTTATATTTTTTCATAAACAGTCATCAACAATATGAAAGTATGGCAAAATTTTCAACATGATTCGAAAATATTTTGAATATTTACAAATTTTATTATGTAAACAAGGGAAAAATTCAAAATAAATATAGTTTTGTCAAATTTAATATCAAAAATTATATTTAAGGTACATAAAAGTTATATTTACAAGGAGTAAAAGACTGAAAGTGAAGAAATTAAAAGAGACATATGATAGAAGCATCTTTAGTAATCCCTTTGCATTTTGAACACTCAAAATTCAAATTTCACGACGGTGAAATATCTTCAAATGAAGTCTATTCTCCAATCCCAATGGTCAAAAGATGTATCATAACTTAACTTAAACATCTAATGATAACACCAACTACAATAAAGTTAAAACACTTGATTTTTGGGGCGTTTGATCAAAAAACAAGCATAATATGGTTGATTGGGCATTTTGGGGTTAATGTTGGTTGAATGTTGCCTTTCACAACAATCAATATACACTTTTATATAAATTTTACCTTTCGGATTGGTTTATTTTTTTAATTAAAGTTTACACACGCACGAATTTGTATGTATCCAATTAGTCCTAAAGTGTTATGTATTTTCTAATAGAAAATGAACTTTTTAAAATTATGCAGGTTAAATAGTTGAAGGAATTCATATTTTAATGGACCATGGACAATCACAAATTTTAATTATTGTACGAAGTCGCCGTATGTGATGGATGTACGCATGAGCAACCATCCAATATTTAGAATATGAAGGCGAGCGTCAAAGGGTTAACCCCTAAAGGTCCTCACCGCTTTTGAAAAAGTCAAAGCACTATAATTTGCATACTTGAAATATCAAATTGTATGATTTATGATTTTTCATAGAGAGTCATTAAAATTATGAAGGTATGGCAAAATTTTCAAAATGATTCGAAAATATTTTGAATATTTACAAATTTTATTATGTAAACAAGGGAAAAATTCAAAATACATATAGTTTTGTCAAATTTAATATCAAAAATTATATTTAAGGTACATAAAAGTCATATTTACAAGGAGTAAAATACTGAAAATGAAGAAATTAAAAGAGACCTATGATATGAGCATGTTTAGAAATCCCTTTGTATTTTGGACACTCAAAATTCTAATTTCTCGACGGTGGAAAATCTACAAATGAAGTCTATTCTCCAATCCCAACGGTGAAAAGATGTATCATAACTTAACTTAAACATCTAATGAAATCACCAACTACAATAACGTTAAAACACTTGATTTTTGGGGCGTTTGACCAAAAAACAAGCATAATATGGTTGATTGGTCCTTTAGGGGTTAAGGGTCATCTGCAGAAGCACCTCGGACGGCAGTTTTAGACGACGAGATTGGACGAACTAAATGAAATGGAGCGCGCTGATCGGACGGACAGGATCCATCGAATGAAACCCTCAGATCGGACGACAGAGCGGACGCCTGATCGGACGGCAGAGAGGACGCCGGATCGGACGGCAGTGCGAACGGCAGGAATCGGACGGCGTGCGCGAGCAGCCCAGGGGGTTCTCCAAAGTATTGAGTTTTGGTGTTTCATTGCTCTCCCTTCCTCCTCCTCCAGCCCAACTCCTTGGGTCTACACGCAATTCAAGAATCCTCGCGGACTTCGAGGACTATTTTGAGTACGGTCAAAGAATGTTCCAACATTTATTGTCCTTCGCATTGAATTCTTGTAGTGCTTCACTTCTAGGAGAGCGGTCCGGACCACCTCTTTCATGATGTCTCTTACCTCTCCATTGTTAACTAACTCCCCCCCCCCCCCCCCCACCTTACCCTTCTCCCTTTCTTCCTTTGTTCATTCTCCCTCTCACTTTTGGTCATTTTCATGACTTGACTTGTAATTACTTTCCAATTGAATAAATAGGCAAAATATTCAAATGTAAAGGCAATAGAATGAAGCATTGCGTTCCAATTTGAATTCCATAAGAGTTAGCATTTTTTTATGCATACATTACTTCGAACCTACTAGAGTGACTTCATTCAATGGATTCACAAACATAATTTAAGAGGGAAAGACCACGTCAATTTTCATAAACAAATTATCACACAATATATGTAACAATTTATATTTTACAAACCTAGTTAGAGGGGAAAACTTGAAATTAAATTAGATTTGAACCTATTGTATGCATGTTCATATGAATAGTATATATGAAATTAAATTATAGTTGAACATATTGAATGCACATGTATGTACCTTTATATTTACATACATATAAATAAATCTTATTGTATGCGTATGTGCATGCATGTTTAGGGTTTATATTAATATGTACATCTATAAATGGTCAACACATCCATCAATATATCTATATATATATAGATATATATACGTATATATGCACATGTATTTTTATGTATACATAAATTTATATGAACAGAATATAAATATATTGTGTACGCATGTGCGAATGTATGAATCATCTTCTTTGAATAATGGAGCCCGTAATATCCTCTGAAATTTGTTATCAACAAAAATGAAATAGTTCCAAAATGGAACGATCTTGGTGCCATGTTATTGTTTATTGTGTAAAAGGTTGGTGGTTTTACATTTTGGGACTTCTAACAATAAGTCATGCATGTTATATTGTTGTTTGGCAACATTTGTTAAAATGACTTCACTTAGTCACTATTCATATATGATCTCAACCATTGAAATTCACTTCTTTTTGAATCCCAAGTCATTTTATATTCATACAACTAAATTGGTATTCGTAACCGTTGATCTTAAAGTATGGATTGAATCTAAAATTCATATGTGTAACCTAAGTGCCCAATCAACCATATTATGCTTGATTTTTGGTCCAACGTCCTTAAAATCTAGCGTTTTAGCTTTTATGTAGTTGGAGTTTTCGTTAGATGTTTAAGTTAAGTTATGATACATCTTTTGACCGTTGGGATTGGAAAGTAGAAAATCTATTGAAGTTATTCCAACGTTGAGAAATTTGAAATTGGAGTGTCCTAAATACAAAGGGCTTTCTAATAATGCTCGAATCATAGGACTCTTTTATATCTTTTGCTTTCATACCTTTACTACATGTAAATGTAACTTTTATCTACCTTAAATAAAAACTTGATATTAAATTTGACAAAAGTATATTTATTTTGAAAGTTTGTCGTGTTTACATAATAAACTTTGTAAATATTCAAAATATCTTCCAATCATGTTGAAACTTTTATTATACCTTCATACTGCTAATGACTAGGAATGCAAAATTATAAATCACCCAATGTGATATTTCAAATATGCAAATCCTGTGATCGATTTCACCATACCAATATGTTGCGTTGTCCTCAAAGGGTTAACCCCTAACGGCCCAATCATGCATATTTTGCATGATGTACGGATTTGAACTCCGATTTTTCATCCATCATGCACTTTTTGCAGTGTGGATCTTTTACTTAAACTTTTATGGGAAGTTAGCTTTGTGCATGTGTGATCCGATTAGAGAGGGGATGATTTGTGAAATTTTTATGCCTCATGTCATGTTGTAGTGTTCCACCCAAAATTTCGAAGATTTTAGTCTAAAAGTGCTCTTGAGAAAGTGAAGTACTAAAATTAAGTAACCAAAAAATCTCCAAAAATCACTACACTTAAAGCATTACATTTCAACCCATCACAAAAGATTTCGTTATTAGATTGCCAATATCTTATTCGTAATCATATTCCAAAAGAGCTCTAAATTTGAAGTTTGAAAATTAATACACAAAAATTGGTGATAGCAATTGCAAATCCAACCGTATGGATAGAATCTAACATTCATGATGTACAACTTTTATTCATTCATCGAGTTGAAAATATCCCTCTTAGTTACATTTTATAATGCATCTTTGAAAAACGGCCAAATCTGAAAAGGGTTCGAACGTTTAGGGGTTAATAGGAGTCTTTGGCTCATTTAATCACGATCATTGGATTCCTCATGGCATTTAATCCGTTCAGGGAAGTTGTTGAGTTGAACAACTTCATCAAATCTGACTATCGGCGGTCCGAACGGACGAATCGGACGGATGCATCGGACGTCGGATCGGACACCGTGAAGCGGACGGCATTTCGGGCCCTGGAGCGGACGGCAGGCATCGGATGGCGGCAGTGAAAAAAAAAATTTGCTTGGAGGAAGAGTCCTTCCTTCATTACCTCTTTTGATCAGCTACTTTGACTAGGTAAACCTCTAAATGCCTACACTGCTGTCCCAGTTTCTTTTTTAAAATTATAACACGATAAAAAATAAATTGCATTTGTGGGAGTCCTTCAAATTAAAAAATTGTCATGCAATATCAATATTCATCGAACGAGTACGTCTACGCTGACTGCCATGAGTGATTGTACCGCCTGCCTCAACCTCTGAATCTATCGCAAGCTTCTTTTCAACGTTGTCTTGAGATGGTTCTCAATTGTCATCCTTGTCGGCCTTTCGTTTCCCCTTGCGAGAACGATCCATATCCACCTCTCTTGACCTTAAAAACCTCCATGTACTTCTCTACACGACCGACAACAAGAGTTACAGTTTGCTTGGTTTCTCCAAATGTCGTTGACCAGTTTGATGTCAACATATGACGTCGCCACATTTCGATGACGTCATTGATCCTCCTATCAAATGCACCTGCAACATCCGCATAGGAATTCTCCTCATCAATGAACATGTCCTCGGTCGTTGCGGCACGAAGCCTAGCCGCCTCCTCCAACTTTGAAAGGACCAGAGCTCTGCCAATCAACGTACGGTCATACGTTCCGTGTTGTTCTCCTAAGACGGGACCGGATGCCTCGTACCACGTGTTATCATCTCTCTTTTTTACTTCATTCTTTGGGAATCGGAAGAACTTTTTGTGATGTACGCTCCAATGTCCCCCAAAGTTGCGGCAAAACACCTCCCGGTCCGCCTCATTCACAATTGCACGTGCTCGCACTTCGATCTCGTAATCTCGAGTCATCCAGAAAAGTTCGTCCTTGTCCATAAAATCTTCTACCTCAGACCCTTCTGCGTGCAAATGGTACAAGTCATGGCAGTCGAAGTTAACATCCCATACCAATGGTTGACCCCAGTTTTTGTAATTTAGAAACTTCTTCGGTTTTTGGTCCAGAGGAAGGTTCCACTGGTTGTATTCATGACCAGATGGCATAAAGGCGCAAAGGCCCATCATTTCGTAGAATCTGACATGTATAGGAGCATTGCACAGGGGACACCAAGAGCGTCGTAAGCAATGTTCCGCAACGCACTTAATATGAAAGGTATGTTGACATTGTTCCAATTGGATCGCTCCTTCTGGATCAAACCCATATTGACACAAATGTCAAACCTCGTTTTACCGAAAACGGCTAGTTAGGGTTTCTAGGGCAACTAGGAGTAGTCTTTCCGCCATAAATAGGAGAAGTAGTGGCCATAATGGCCCAGTTATTTATTTGGAGAGAGAGTACCATCCGGGCGCAGCCTAGAGGAATTATTACAGGACTAGACTGACAGCAGGTTCCGGAGGAAAACCGGATGGGAGACCGGATAGGTGAGGACGGGTCTCCGATGGACCCGGTCACGGTCCGAGCATTGAAGTTGGCCGCTCTAAACTGGGCGACCCATTGTTCATTCACTCTCTACAGCTCCAGTTGTCCGCGCCAGCAGAATTTCGAGCTTCCGGATAGCCGTAGAATTGATAGTGTGGGACCGGAAGAAGTGAGCATTGAGCGACCGTATTGTGCAGATTCTGAGCGTCCGGGAGTGAGGGAAATTGAACACCCGGTGAGAGACAGCGACGCAAGGTTAGAATTTGAAATAGGCGAGCCTCCGGACAGTGCGCACCGCCATTTCCGGCGGAGTTTGAGGAAGAAAGGAAGTGCGCAGCCAGGAAAAGGGTCGCGGGGTCTCCGGGAGGTTAGAAGAACACCCTGGAAGCGGAAAGGGAAGCGCCCGGAGCGAGAGGCGCGAGTTTTACCGAGGAAAGATAGGACACATCCGGAGAAGGAGCTGCGTCACATCCGGAGGAGTGAGGAATTCCGCCCGGAGTCCGCAGCCATGGCACGCAGGGGAGCCGGGGCCAAGATTCCGGAGAAACGTATCTGCCCGGACATCCCGCAACAAGAACAAGACTTCGACGAGCTAATGCAGGACCTCCAGAAGATGGGGTGCTTGGGATTGTTTGGTAGTGTGTGGGATGTGCTGGACTCCGGATGCTGGAGGAAATCGAGGGCAGGTCGATGGTGAATGCTTTCCGGACAACCATCCGCGCGATGTATGGCAGTTGGACCTGGGAGATGTGGCGGGAATTGTACGACTTCCCGGACACCAACGAGGACCTGGAACCGGGAGGCAAGGGCGACACGGACTAGGTGAAGATGCGATTCAGCCATCTCTCGGACAAGGACGGATTCAAGGTGGCGGATTGTATACTGCCCCGGGAGCAACGGCTGCTCCAGTACGTAGTGCCCATCCTCAGTCCGGAGAAGCCCACCACCCTCACTGTGACGCTGGCCCGAGGTATCTACTCCGGCCTTTTCCGGAAGAAACGAATCAACTGGGCGATCCTGATCCACCGTAACACGCAGAAGTGGGCGGGTAACCTCGACAACAAGAAGGGATGCCCATTGGCCCCATTTCTCTACCACTTGTACGAGAAACATGGGTGCCTCACGGCAGAAGAGAAGAAGAGGTTGGAGGTAGTGCCTATTCCGGGGGTGAGAAGCCCGGCCAAGAAGAACGTAGCGCTTCCGAGAGGAGGAGCGGGGACCAGTAGAACCGGTTCGTTGTCCCGACCGGAGGAGAGAAGGATGGCTCCACCTGCAACCCAACCGGATAGGAGCAGAGTCCGGGGAGAGGAGCTCCGGAAGGAGAAGGAAGACCAACCGGTAAGAAGGCCACTGGGCGATTCGAGCCCCAATCCGGAGACCAGGACCAAGTGGAGAGAAGACCGCCCGGAGGGAGGCCGACCGGGTGGCACCAGGCCGCAACAGGAAGAGCGGCAGGAAGGGAGAAGGAACCCGGGACTAGAACGACCGGGTGGAGCGAGACATCAGCCACAACAGAGAATAGGGGCCTGGGAGGGGAATCCGGATGAGGAGGAGGATTCTCCACAGCCGAAGCTAACCCGGAAGAAACCGGCGAGAGGACAAGAGGCAATTCCTCAACCGGAGATAGGCGGTCCTTTCCAGACACAACCTCAAGTGGATCCGATCGAGGAGTCTAGGCCAGAGGAGGAGACAAGGCCTTCTCCACCTCAACCCCAGGAGCAACCGGTAGAGGGACCCAGACCAATGGAGGAAGATTCTACCCCGGCGGCTTCACAGGAAAGTATGGGAAAAGAGAACCGGACAGACTGGGAGGGAGGTCCGTCTCAACCGCGATCCCAGGTACGGAAGAGGAAGTTAGTCCTTCTGGTTGAGGGAGAGGAAGAACCGGAACGACCGGATACCACGCCTGGAAAGAAGAAGGGACCGGCCCCGAGGAAGGTGACCCCACTCAACAAACGTCCGAAGGAGGCAGGGGAGGGCGAAGAAGAAACCGGGGACCAGGAGCAGGGAATGCCAGCGGAAGCAGAACCGGTCCAGGAGGCAGGCCCATCCGGAAATGTGCCAGCGGAACGAAGGGAATCGCTCCGGATGGAGGACATGTTACTGCAGACACGGGTGGCACTAGACATGGTTACGGAGCAGTACAACCCCATGTTCGCTGCTCTCCGGGAGACAGGGACTCTTCTCCGGACGAACGACGCTCTGGAGTATCTGGCGCGGGTTCGGAAGCTCTTGAGGAAACTCATCCGGAGCAGGGAGAGGGAGAATGAGCTAACCGGACAACTGCAGGGTATCCGGGAGGCAGAGAGCGAATCGGTGGCTCTCTTGAAGGGATTTGAGGAGGAGCTGCAACGAAAGGTAGCCTACATTAACAAGATGGAGGCCCACGTACAAAAGAAGGAGTTGTAGATCCGGGAGCAAGAGGATACCATCCGGAGTGTAGCAGAGACAAGCCGGCAGTGCGTCTTCAAGCTATCCGGATTGTTCCAATCGAATGGGGAGGCACAAACGAAGGCCCGGTTGTACGACGATCGGGTTCTTCAACCGGGATTGGAGGGAGCAGCTCGGATGAAGAATGTAGTCCGGGAGTACTCGGACAAGGTAGAAGCATATTTGGTGGAGTTCCGGGTACTGGCGGAATGCATCCGGGAGAGCTCTTCAGAGGAGGAGTCGGATCAGGAGGAACTTACCTCCTGGACCGTGGTGGATGTGGAACCCATCCACATGGCCAGATCTGCGGGAGTAAGCCCAGAAGAAGTCCGGGATTTGAGCGAAGGTATGGAGACAATGGATGTCCACCCGGACAGGGCGGAAAAGCAACAGGAGGGACAGTCGGCGGGGCGCGGAACTCGGGGAGATAGGCCGGCGGATCCAATCTTGGTAGGGAGCCCGGAAGATGAGGAATAGCAGCCGCAAGTAGACCTGTAGCTGCCCGGAATCATCGGAGTCCCGGAATTGGTGGCCCGGACTTAGTGGATCCGACCACTTTGAACGGGGCCCTTTTTGAAGTAAGTAGGGTAGGACTCTGTTTGGAAGTTAGTTTTTAGGATTCTAATGTTAGTTGCAGCGTAGGAAGAGAACTAAATCGTGGGGTTGCCCCCCCGGTTTTTCCGGATGTGCGGGTTTCCCGGATCTGGTCGGCTTTGTGTTTTCTTTTTATCCAGGGATGTTACTCATTCCTGGGGTCTTCTTTTGTGTACCATTTTCTCTTTGTAAACGATCATAAGCATACTCTTCTACGACCGGAGCGGCTGTGTGTGTGTGTGTGTGGTTGTTGATTGAGATGGTGGTCCAATTAAGTCCCTTGGTAACCGGAAGAGTTGATCGGATTCTGTTGTAGATCTAGTTATTCCGCGCCCGGTTGCAAGGTGTGATCCGAGGTAGTGGCTGAGTGGATGGGAGGGGGTACTCTTGTCCCTTCAGAACTCTTGGACGGGTAGTCCGGTTGAGGTGCCAGCACCCGGGTAGATCATGTGACAGGAAGGTACGGAATAGCTAGAGTAACCGGGTTCTGTTGTAAATCCAGTTAAGAGTCTGGGTATTGGGCAAACTCATAGATTGTTTGAAGGTGGGTTGTTCTGTACTCCGTTGCAAGGTATAATCCGGGAAAATGGCTCAGTGAATAGGAGGGGGTACTCCGGTTCTTTCAGAACTCCTGGACGGGTAGTCCGGTTGAGGTGCCAGCACCTGGATAGGCCATGTGATAAGGAGAGTCGGAATGATCAGAGTAAAATGAACTGTTAGGAGTCGAACCAATTCCGGATACCCCGGGTAAATGTCCATCCCGGTTATCAAGTCGTTGCAGTAATTTGTAGAAGGGGGAAACCCGGGTTACGCTTAAGTGACCGGCTGTGGGTTTGGGATGAATCTGCAGCTGAAGCGCATTACGGTGATTACCCGGATAGAGGAACGGAGTGAGTATAACTGGAAGGTAGTGAAGTTCCTATCACTTGAATCAGCAGGAAGGGTGTGTCTTTAAATCCAGCACCGCTAAATGTAAATGGAGAATCCTTTGAAGGAAAACAGAGGTTAATATAAACCAGTTTGAGTTGTTTTGATAGACCGGACAGAGTACGGTTGGATAAATTCCCAACTCGGACGAAAACCGGATCTAGTTGTAACCGGTTTGGAGTCAAATCGGGTCAATCAGTAGGAGGAGACCCGGTTTGGTAGGAAAGAGGAATTCAGCTGGTGACAGAGAGGGAGAGATCACCAGTCCGGAACCATCTCCAGAAGCTTTCCACTTCATAGAATCCCTGCGGAACGATAACCCGGAAATCACCTCTACGAGCGTTGTTAATACGAAAAAGTGCGTTCTAGAGGAATATCCGGTATCACGTGCTAGGACAACAAGCAACATGTCTCTTTCAGAAAGTCGGGAGTTGGATTACATGTATGAACCACCGTCTTCTCCTTCTCCAACAAATGCGAGGAAAACACGTTATATGGCATCTACCCTTCTTCAATCGCCGAAGCCCAGTCCACAAATCCCATGTGCCCGTGTTTCCAGAGAACCACAAATCCCATGTGCCCGTGTCATCATCACGTCAACATCACCCTACATGGTAAACGTAGTCATTGTACGCTCCAGGCAGCGCGGCTTGTCGATCAAATAATTCTTGCACCCTCCTCAAACTTCCTAGCATACAAGAGAGATTCCCACTTTTTTTCTCCTCGTACTGGAACATCAAATACAACTCACGCGCGACCAATTCATCCACATCCTTTAATTGGTGGACATAACTCAACCAAGGCAGGCTTTTCTCACGAGTAATTCACACCTGGCTATATCCCTGTCAATCTCTTCTTGATGCAATCGTTGTCTCAACGTCTCGATCTCACGGTTACCGGCTTCACCGGCTTCAGTTGGTGGCCATTTCCAAGGTTCTTCCTGCATCCTATCAACCGCCATGAATACCTCCGCTACACCTGGCCGCTCTAGCGAATTTGAAGGATCATGTTCATTGAAGAGGTCACCGTCGGAGGTTTGGGCATCCAAAGGAAGGGGCAACTGCTCTGATGGCGGTACAGTATCTTTAACCACTGTTTCGTCTGAAGTTTGGGCATCCAAAGGAAAGGGCAACTGGTGCGATGGAGCGAGAGTATCTTCAACCACTGTCTCGTCCGAAGTATGGGCATCAAATGGAAGAGACAATTGCTCTGATGGGGAAAGAGTTTCTTCAAGTACTACTCCGTCCAAAACCTGCGCATCCAATGGAAGAGACAACTTGTCGGATGGGGCAAGAGTTTCTTCAAGTACTGCTGCATTCGAAGTGTTGGCATTCAACGGAATAGCGAGCTACTCCAAAGGGACGAGAGATTCTTGAGGTAATGCTTCTTTCTTTGTAGTTTCTTCTTGCAGCTTCTCTACTTCTTCTATCAACTGCCAATTCATCATCTGGAGATGCATGGTCTTCAAATGGTTCTTTATGATGGTCGACTGCAGTTGCTTTATGGTCTCTCTCGCCAACCGCTCAAATCCCCTTGCACATTCCATTGTTTCTTTTAGTCTCTTCGTGAGCTCATCAACACGCTTCGCCTTTTCGATGACTGGCCCCCAACGGCCCAATTTTTTCTCAATTGATTGGACATCTCTAGCGAGCTGTGGTGCGATTGTACGAAGGAAAGTTGTTACGTCCATGGCTTTTACCAAGTTCACGTACACGTTCTTCGAAAGAAGTTTCAATGAACCTAGATCACTTTCCAAGTCGGGGAACTCGTTGGACAGTTCCCACTGCTCTGCTTCTGCAATTTCACCCACCTTGGGAACTTTCTCCGCCAACTGCCCGTACGAAATCATTAGATCCTCAATAGGCATTCTCTTTGCCTCACAAGTCCCGCAATTTCCCCAACGTCCATTTGGATAACGAATTAGTGTATTCGTGTCATCCGGACATGCGCGTTTCTCGCTCGGAGTCGAGGAACTTGGATTGCTTGGACCGCCCTTTCCCACCTGAACCGCCCAGTCCGTTCCAAAGTTATACTTTTCTTGGCGGCCCTCCGTGGTAATTGTATCGGACCTCAACTTTTGTTTCCCGTTTGATTCCGTAGTTGCCCGAATTAGCGTGGATGGGTTATGCGGCAACAGTTCCTCGCCCTCCTTGCACGGTACCGATCGAGACGGAGAAGTTGCAATATCTTCGACTTTGTCTTCTAAGTCCCATTCAACTTTGACTTCTATTTCCTCCCGTTCAGCATTGACTTCGGTTTCCACACTTGCATCCAAATTGTCCAAAGCGGCCATAGGCAGTACTGGTAATTTAGCGGTCTTTGGTTTGACTTCCACTCGAGTGACTCGACCTGAGCTGCTTGTAGTCGACGTGCCCGTTTTCTTTAAAGAGACCAACATCTCTTTTGTGCTTGTTGATGCTGGATCATACAAATCAGGAATATCTCGCTGCTTGTCTGCCAACTGAGTTGGAGTCGATCTAGTTGCAGGGTATGTACTCCAATCCACCTTGTGCTCCACCCTTAATTCCGCATAGACTATTGCCAGTATGTTGTAGTTGAACGTTCCCTTTGACTTCGAACGAGCTCCAAACAATGCCCTCCATACCTCTTCCGCTCGGTGAAGGAAATGATCATCTTTGCACAAGTTTGGTTTGGCAGTAAAGGTTTTTGCCATCAATGGTAATTGTTCCCTCGGCCACAGTTTACCAATGTGGGACAGTTTGACATATACTCTGCAATCCGCGGCAGACCAATATTCGTCCTTAACTTCTTCCCATCGTAGTGCGGCTAGAATAGTTGGGTCGTCCAATACGGCGTAATCGATCGCATGCAGGGCCCCCTTAGGCTTGATCCTCCTAGGCCCAGCATTCGCATTCGGAACGTGACCCTCACGTTGATCATCGGCCAATGCTTAGCGATGTGTGAATGAATTGTGTGCAATTACCGAGACGAAATGCCGCGACGAGGTGAATCGATCGTGTACCCTAAACCGTGAGGTAATCCCGCGATCATGTGAATCAACCGTTTGCGTAAAAACCCCGCGAAAATGTGTAAGAACCGTCTGTGTAAGAAAACCGCGATAATGCGAGTGACCCGTCCGTGTGAAAATATCGCGAAGATATGAATAAAGTGTGTTAGATGCTTATTGTGACCAACCGGTGATTGGTCACAATAAGCATATGACCTCTCACCCCTGTAGTAAATAAGGCCAGGAAGTCCACAAAGGGAATTGCCAGCAACCTGATTTAGGAGTGAGAAGTGAGAGGAAATGGGGCCGTCCGCGTCCCCCTGCCCGATCCAGCCCGTCCGCCCGTCCGAACCGGGCCTGCCGTCCGATCTGTCGTCCGGAGCGTGCTGCCCGTCCGATCATCGTCGTCCGATGGGGTGGCGGCGGCCGATCCTAAACCCTAAACCGAAACCCTAAGGCGTCCGCTGTTTTTGTGCGTCCGATGCATCGCATCCGATTCTGCCGTCCGATCCAGCCCGTCCGATCCAGCGCGTCCGGTCGAACCCGTCCGATGCACCCCGGCCGATCCGGACCTCTAGTGTGTCCGATCGAGCCCAAATCGATCGGACGACAAATCGGACGGCACAGCGGACGGCGTAACGGACCAGCGCAGTCCGCTTGTGAGGGGCCAGGCTGTCCAACGGCTAGTTCGGCATATGGTACTATAAAGCATGAAGGTTTTCTTTTGGTGAGTTCATTCGAACTCACCAGTTGTCAAGGGCTGTGGGCAACCTTTTGGTATCCCTTGCTTGACTATTACCGAGTTTGAATGCACGGTTGTCAAATTCCGTTCGGAATTTGACAACTACTGTATTTTGCATACATGATACATTTTTTCGTCGCGCGATCACGAGGTAGTGCACGCCGTCACTTAAAACTATTGGGTAGCAGAACCTAAACCCGCTTGAACCTTTCAAGATGCCAAGCGATTGGGAAGATTGGTATGTGGATATAGCCCCCCGAAAAGTGAAGTGCTTACTATGTGCAGCACTTTTTGCAAGGAAGGCGGCGAGGATGTTGAGTCACCTTGGATACCGGAACGCATCAGGAAACCGTGACACTGGCGTCGGTATATGCAAGAGACTCACACCGCAGATTAAAGGGCTCTTTGTTAATTGCAAAGGAGATCCTCCTAAGCGTCCAAATCCAGATCTATCCGATGAACGTCGCACTTCGAGAGCGGGAAATATGGACATGATGGAGCTTTGCACACCGCAATCGCTGGATCGAGAGTCACGCGATGGACCACAAGAGATTCCAAATCAGAGGTCAGGTTCTAATACAAACGAAACTACCGCGAGCAGACCACCATCCACGGAACGTGACAGTGCAGCTGGCAGCGCCGCCCGTCCATTGCGACAAGCAGGAATACCAGAGGGTTTTCAGGAAGACAAACGAAGGGAGTTAGACAAGATATGGGCAAGGTTCTTTTATGAGATGAATATCCCTTTTGCGATAGCACGGAATTCAACTTTCAAAGAGGCCGTACGGAGGACTTCTGCTTTTCGGGGACCATACACACCACCCTCTTACAATGACTTACGGAAGAAACTCTTGATGCAGGCCAAGAATGAGCTAGGGGTGGTCTTGGAAGGTAAAATGGCAGATAGCATTCGCAAGTTTGGAGCCACGTTGACATTTGATGGATGGAGCTCGTGCACAAACCAACCATTATTCAATTTGCATGATAGTGTCTGCGGTAGGAGAACACTTTCTTGGATCGGTAGATACTTCGGGACATTCGAAGACAGCAACGTACCAAGCGACCATCATAGAGAAGTTCATTGAAGGCGTTGGATCGCAGAACGTGGTGCAAATTGCAACGGACAACGCATCTGTCATGAAGGCAGCAGCGGATCTCGTGACGAACAAATATGACCACATATACTTCCAAGGATGTGCTGTTCACGCAATGAACCTATTATTGGGGGACATCGCGAAGGCAAACTGGATAACTCAGGTGTTGAAGAAGGCCCGGACGATCGTGACGTTTATAAAGAAGAGACGCATGCCTCTTGCAGTATTTCGAAAGCACGAGAAGAAGTTCAGCCTAGTATTGGCAGGGAAAACTAGATTTGGATCAAATTTCATGATGGTGGATCGATTACTCGAGGTCAGACAGGCCTTAGAGCAGTCAATTGTCGACGAACAGTGGACGTCCTATGTCGTCACACTCCGAGACAAGCGGGGGGGGATCAAAGCGCGCACTATCTCTCGAGATGTGAGAAGGTATATACTGGATGATCACTTTTGGCAAAGATGCACTAACTTTCAGGAGGTGATTGCACCGTTGATGTATGCACTGCGGGATTTTGACAGTGGGGAACCTGGTATGGGCAAAATTCGACACATCTTTCACAATGTGGAGAAACACATTGAAAGGGTGAAAGATGAGTTCTTTCCATTGGACGGTGGAGAAAGCATTGATGTGGAGAAGCACTTCCGCGACCGATGGGCATTGGTCAGAATGGATTTAAACGATGCGGGTGCACTTTTGAATCCGTATTTGCTACACGATAAGGAACTCGCAGACGATTTAGATGCCATCACAGCATGCAAGCGTGTGCTTGGGAAATTATGTTCTCTAGAAACATATCCGGATGTGGTGCTAGAGTTTTTGGCATTCCGTCACAAGGAACCGCCATTCCACAACATGTTGGATCCGAAACAACATAAGTGTTCGCCTCATGCATGGTGGGATTTTTAAGGGGCATGCGGAAAGCTCATCGCACCAATAGCACGGAGAATCCTAGCCCAAACCGTGTCATCGTCATCATGCGAACGCAATTGGAGTAGTTATTCTTTCGTGCACAACAGGTCACGGAATCGCCTCCAACAAAAGAGGGCTGAAGATTTAGTGTACGTGTACACAAATTCAAAGCTCCTCGCAAAGGCTAAGAGAAAGGATGAGAAGAAGTGGTACAACAAAAATGTATCATCAGAGGATTCGGATTCCGCTTCAGAAGAATCGGATGGAGATGATGAAGGCGATTGGGTGGGTAATCATGCATCAGACGATGATCGCTGGGCTGATGTGCCTCTTGACGATTGGAGTGATCAACTCTCTCTACAAAGGCCGGATTCCTCTCCAGCAAGATCTGGTCGATCAAGCCACGATGTATACGAGTTTGCTGAGGATGGAGAGGAGGGCAATCACGTGCAAGCATCAAATGCCGACGATACCCGTGTGAATGTCAAAGAAGAGGACAATTCAATTCCGGCGTTGGGTGACGAAGAGGGGGATAAACGTGGTGAAGATGGTGGTACAAGGATTGGCACCGTGCATGAGGGTGTTTTGAAGGACCCCAAAGATTCTGAGTTGGAGCTTTCTCCTGGATGAAAGGCCACAATTGTGAACAATGGCCACTCCAAATGGAAAGGCATAGAGGAAGATTTTGGTCCAATCAGTAAGAGTCCGTTGAAGTTTGTAGCGAGAGATTCTCCTCGTGGACCCGTCTTGAGGACCAAATGCAGAGGACCGCCCTTGCATCTAGAGCCTTATTTGATAATTCTAAAACACCAACACCCCGAGTTCCACTTGCATCTTCAATGGGATTGGTATCCCTTTCCAAAGTGGTGAAAAAACGTGTGAGAGAATCGAATGGAGATTCGGAAAGCGTCGGAAATTTGCTTTTATCAGTAGCTATAATAAAGAAGCCATCAAGTGTGCCCCCAAGGCACAATCAACGGCCAATGCAGAAGATGACGGTGAAGGAGACACTTGTAGGCCCCAAACATATATCATCGGGGGGAGAGAAATTTGGCGCAACAGGAAACGGCAGCGCTAAACAAAAAAGGCTCATGTAACCATTTGCTGCTTCTCCGCCAAAGCCAAGACGAGTTAAAACACCCCTTGACGCAAGTGGATCCACATGGAAAATGAAGAGTATCCAACCAGTAAAGAAGGAGAAAAAGGAAAACGAGTATTACTCTCACAGTGACGACGAGTCATATGATCCAGAGGACAGTAGCGGAGCAGAGGTGAAAGGAGATTCTGATTACAAGGCAGATTGAAAACTCAATAGCATTTATGTATTTTCGTAGAGTTTTTTTAATAAGATATTCTAGTATTCAATAATTGTAGTTGTTTGGACAGGAGATAGATTTTATAAGTATATATTTCTGTAGTGATATGTATGACGTACATGAATAGATGGCAATATTTTGTTGACGTTCCCTTTATTGAATGTTTGTTTACTTGCGAAATATAATATATGACACTATTTTTATGTTTTATGTTGTTGGAACGAGAGTGGCTAAAACCCTAAACAAGGTCGCTATATTTTTATTACAATGAGGCTCCAGTGACTTAATGAGATTTTAATTTATATTTTCCACCATTAAACATAATATTCATTAAAATGAGAGAATTGGGACCTCTCAAAATCATATCTCTCATTTTCAAGGGGGAAGATTGAATCTAAATGGGTTGTCAATTTAGGTGGATAGTAAGTACATATATCCTATGGAAGTTGGAATTTCCATTAAAACGAGAGTTACCGAAAGAATGATCGGTCCTAGTTGAAAGGAGGAGTTTCCATTAAAATGAGAGTCATGATAAGAACTGTCGATTCGACACTAATACAGTACCATTTTAAATAAAAATAATGTTTATGTATAAGGGAGTGGTTTCTCATCTCCTGGACACCAAGTCATGAGCTCAATGGTTGGTTGTGAGTGGGTGTTTATCTCATATAGGTGGTCCGGGTTCGATTCCCGTTGAATTCGTTTGAGCGGATATGAGATATGCATGACTTGGTGCTGCTAACTGAGCCTCGGCAGGCAAGAAATTTGTAACAACCAACCAGCCCCGTACCCTAAACTGTGACAAGTGCTTAACGCGCTAACAAAAAAACAGTGGTCTTAACCACTAAACCTTTTATATATACTTGTTTTTAAAAGCAAACACATACAGTTAATCTTTTAAGGAAAACGGATCAAATATACAAAGAAGTAAACGTACAATGTAATAGTAAATATATTAATAAAATATAAATATTGCACTTGCAATACGTATTTTTTTCAAAATCAAAACAATTAGTCTTTGAAATGGAAATCTTCAACTTCAAAGTGATACACGCAAATATAAAATGAGAAATAAGTCAAAAGAAATCTACAACGTCTAATGAACTAGTTATAGTATAGACTCTATATCGCTTGCATCAAAGCGCAAAGTATCACAATAATAGTCAAATACACACTATCACATAGACGTAGCAAGCAAGCCATACTCTCCATCGCCTCCAATCAACAGCGGCTTAAGTAGAATTATACAAAGCCAAACTTTGGTTAATGACTTCGATCTGAGCTGATGGAATTTTGATCATGCACTCGACAGTACCTCGTTTAATCCTAGACTTCCATGCTGTCATCAAAGCATTTGTTTCTTCCCAAAGTGGAGGTTCAGTATCATCAACCTTCCAACGCAAACCTCTCGAGGTGTCCCATCCAGTGTAGTAGTCCAGGACATTTTGATCCCTTGATGTTGGACGAAAGTACTGAATGAGGACACAGTTTGGTCTTTCTGGGTTACAGTTAGGATCAGACAACGCCCTCGCAATCCAAACTAGCCGAGTGTCACCATCTGCTGGTCGGATTGCAAGGAAGTAGCCTTCGTAAAGGTCTCGACCCACCCTGAATGATGGCAATGGACGACCCCGCATCTGCCCGACGTAAATGTCATCCTCTGCAAATTCTTCCCGAATGTCACCGTCCTCTGCGTATTGATCCTCCACAATCGCTTCAACCCGAGATGTGGGCCAGAAGCCCTCTTTCAAAACATTGGACGGTTGCGGAGGCTCTTGAAGCGCTACTTTCACAGCCCGCCAATAATGAATCAAGTGCTCATAGCGTCTTCTGAATTCCCCGGTAAGGTCCTCATTGCACAAATTCTCCCAGTATTTGATAAATCCAGATATACCTTTCGAGATGTCTTCCACGTTCCTCATCGGACGCTGCTCAACAGGAATTGGCACACCGCGGGGCCACAAACTCCTACCTTCGGAATCCTCCTTCCACAATTTGATCCCTCCACCTTCTTTGGGCAACCAGTCTACATCCGTGCAGAAAATCTTGTACTTCATCACCGGACAACCAGTGGAGTCAAGGTAGAACTTGAACTGTTGTGCCTTGGTGTGCCCTACGAGTGCTTCATCTCCTTCCAGAATACTGCCTTCGATGAATCCTTTGAAATCGGGCATTTCTTCGACAAGGTGTGGGATAGTGGGGATAGATTCCACATCCATAAAGGACTTCAAAAGCAAAGGAATCGTAGGAAAGTTGTCCTTCCGCAGCAACATGCTCCACCTTCCAAACAACGCATCGATGTCGTCGTGGGTGTGACCCACGAGCATAAAAGTAACATAAACTTCACGAAATATTTTTTTTGCAATGAGGAGAGACCAAAAACAAAAAACATATCTATTCTTGTTGTCCCCGGTAGCATTGTCCATGTGCACATGGAGAACGGGCGGCAAAGGAGTCGCTAGAGGAGAGGTTCCAGCGGTAGGACGCAACGATGGTTCACAAGTCTCTGCCCCCGTAAGCACAGCATCAAACAATGGAGATGACCTTGATCCCACAAACAATTCCCCAGATGCAAACTTAGGAGGCAACTCTAGATCCCGCAACAACTTGGCCATTGAGCCGATAGTGTAATTGGAATCGTGCGAGAATAGATCCAGGCCGTAATGCGCATAGCGCACATCGCTGTGGCCATCTACAAGCATACCAGTAACGGAAATGGGCAACTTCACGAGGCCATCAATCTCTTTGCTCTTGTGGGAGAAAACCGGAGAAGCTGTTTTCGCGTAGTCCATCTTGTCATGCATGATCGTGAGACACTCGTGGGGGAAGTCTCTAGATCGGGTGCGGTTGGCGTAATAGAACTCTCGGTGCGCACGCGCAAGAGCCAGATGCTTGTCTAACCTCTTAGCCCATAGCAATGCTTGCTGGGATCCAGCTATTGATCCCCTCCTAAGAGAATGGTATTTGTCGCACGTTGCGCACCGAGCAAAATTGTCACCTGGTTTCTTTGCAACAAACTCACTGAAGGTGGATGTCCTGATCTTGCTCAAGTTTGAAGACGAGACATCCTTCAACCCAAACGCTGCATTCACCCTGTTCAATTCGGGAATGGTGTCTTTCCACTCAAAGGTTGCCGGCAGAATCATGGAAACGACCTTCTCTTCGGATTTAAGCGTCCTCGTGCGGTGGGGCATGTGGTCCGCGGATTTCTCTAGAATACATCGCAGCGTGGCGGTGGCTTGAACGGTGTGATTACGAGGCTTCCTGATTCCCGAATTTCCATGAGGATGTGCTTGCTGCCCCTGCACTGCATATGATTGATAACGGTAGAATGTTGCTTCGGGGACACCTGCAATATGCATCCATGCTCGCACGCAAAAATCAATACCTTCGATAGTCACAACCCTCCGGTTTTCAGAATCACGGTGAATCTGCCTGTGGATGTCCATCTTCATGTGGAATCTGAACTGGAAAGAGGTGCCTTGATACATACGTTCGCGGAAGGCACGAATTTTATCCCTTGGAAAGGGTTGAACGCAATTCTTGCTGCAACAAACTTTGCTGGAGACGGAGTTGATAGAGTCTTGAGTGAGGAGTTGCTGCGATTTGATGGAAGTCTCCCGGGGCGGATTCCTCACTGTACTAGTATATCTCGACGACCTAGCGGAGGAGGGCTGCGTGAGACTAGCTTGGTGACGGTTGTAGTTGTCGCGAAGTTCATGATCATGGAGGCTTGCTCCATTGATATGGACAAGCCGAATCGGCCAAGCCCGCAACGAGTACCTCGACTCGCAGGGGATGTCAACCTCGGAGTGACTGCGGACTATGTGAACAGCAACGTGAGTGTCTCCAAGTGGTCCGTCCGCACCGAGGACAAGGTCTGAGCTGACACTATGACAAGTTCCGTCCCCAACATGCAAGCCGTCCTCATTAAACAAAGCTACACACTTAGTATTCCACTGACGTCGCGGAATGCCTTCACAATCCGGAACCTCGACGTCTAGTGAGTGTTGGGCCTCAGCTTCATCGTCGGAAGAGTCGACTCTATGAATCAGCATCCGAGCAGGGTCCATGGCAGCAGTAGAGGAAGTGAGGATACCTGAACGATTGCATGCCCTAATGTTAGAATATAGTACAAAGGAATGAGATTCTCATACGTAGGATTATCTCGGTGGGAGCTAAATCACAAGAGGAAATCGGAGGATGTACATATGGAACAAGGGGCATTCGAAAATTATAGTGTGGATAATCTTGGAGTCTCAAGCGTAACGCTATGGTCAGTTTTCAGAGTGTTAGGTTGCCAACAGAAGATCATCGGGCAGGGATGTTTAGGTCGTATCGACCTAAATTATGTAAACCATGTGGAATGAAATGCAGTGTCTCGAATGATGTAGACCATCTGCAATGGAATGTAAGCGGCCTCGCGATTCAGCTCGCCTCGAGCTAAATTATGGAGAGCATACGGCATGGAAAACAATATACAATGCTTACAGTAGGACAGGGCTTCATATAGAGTAGATGCGATGGACCTCAATCTGTATTACCTCATTACGTGACGATGCAGATCATCTCTACCCGAAATGAATAGACCAGAAGAGTCCAGGTGAGTACTCCAGTACTTGTATAATTTAGGTTGAGTCGAGCTAACAAGAAGGTGGATCAGAGCTCCCGTTAACGGGTTTAAGGAGGCAACGATGGTGCAGTTTAGGTCGAGTCGACCTAAACAAGAAGGTGGATCAGAGCTCCAGTACACGTCTTCACGAAGTAAACGTTGGTGCAATTCAGGTCGTGTCGATTTAAACTGGAAGGTTGATCAAAGATCCAGTACACGGATTCTAGAATGTAACGTGGCTGCAATTCAAGTCGAGTCGACCTAAACTGGAGGGTTTATCTCGCTCCAGTACACAGCTTTACGAAGGTAACGTTGGTGAAATTCAGGTCGAGTCGACCTAAACTGGAGGGTGTATCTCTCTCCAGTACACGGCTTAACGAAGGTTACGTTGGTTCAATTCAGGTCGAGTCGACCTAAACTGGAGTGTGTGTCTCGCTTCAGTACACGGCTTTACGAAGGTATCGTTGGTTCAATTCAGGTCAAGTCGACCTGAACTGGAGGGTGTGTCTCGCTTCAGTACATGGCTTTCCGAAGGTGACGTTGGTGCAATTCAGGTCGAGTCGACCTAAACTGGAAGGTCTGTCTCGCTCCAGTACCGGATATATAAAGGTAACGTTGGTGCATTTCAGGTCGACTCGACCTAAACTGGAAGGTCTGTCTCGCTCCAGTACCGGATATATAAAGGTAACGTTGGTGCATTTCAGGTCAATTCCACCTAAACTGGAAGGTGATTCTCAATCAAGTACAAGTTTAGAAGACGGAAACGTTGGTGCATATTAGGTCGAGTCGAGCTAATTTTACTAGGGCAAGATGTTCCGTTCTCGAGGACCTTGGAACATATTCAGGTCGAGTGGAGCTAATATGTCCCGGAATTTACGGCGATAATATCGGAAAGCAACGGCATGGACAATCTGCATTTCGAATTGAAGCAACAGCAACTGAACTGTGGATTGCAAATGAAAGGTACGCAAAATACAATGGTGGGAAAGAAAGTGCTGTCCGAATGCTTTCTATAACATAACAGTATGAGATGCAACTGAAAATGAACCCTATCTAAATCGTGCGCGCTAACCCTAGAACTTGAAGTTTTGGATAGGTAGTTATCTCTTACCGGAATATGTCGCAAACACAGCTCCTCTTGACACGATTCTACAGCCTCAGCCTGCAACTACGCGCAGTCTCCTCAAAGCTTAAGAACAAAAAATTCCTCCTTAATGCCATGCGAAAGTACAAGGACCGGAGGAGCATGAGCACGCAAACGGAGGAGTATGCGAACGGAGGAGCATGAGCACGCAAAGAAACGAGAAAAGGAATATTTCAGTCGCACTTCAACATTTATAGAGAATAAGGCGGGAACGATGTGGCGGGAAGAGAAAGGGAGAATTTTGAACCGTCGTTTCTCGTCCACTTAAAAATCATATCGTCCACGAGGTTCGGTGGACTTTACAACTATGGAGGGAGAAAGCTTACTGAAAATATACGCGACAATAATAGATTTCTGTGCAGTATTTGAATACTTCATTCAAATAATTATAGATTCCATCCCTATGTAACAAGAACATTGGGAACGGAAAATTCTACAGTGAGACATTGCTCTAATTTAAATTGTTGATCATAATAATAATATCATCCACACTGCACTTTGTTGGATTTGTCGAAAGTACAAACGTAGTTGACAATAAAATAACCACCTCGGAGAGGTATCTCCTTCTAAATTTCAAGAGCGGTTTTAGGGTATTTAATCGAGGACTATGAAGTAATTTTGCATATTCTAGTATTTATAGTTTAGTTATGGTATATTTTAAGAATATTCCTAGAATATTCTTTAAATAGTTTTAAAACACCCTATATTACTTCTATACATTTATTATTTTTATCTTAAATGAAAAAAGGACATCCAATATTTGTTCACATATAGTTATGGAAATTCTCGACATTCACTTACTACCTCAAGGTAACCATTGAACATAATTATTGGTAAACATCGTCAAAACTACTATTTATAACTAAGAGTAATTTTGATTTTTTATAGAAATGGAAGTTCACCATTTTGACTTTTAGATTCCATCCGTACGGTAGTATTTACTAAATCTATCAACGATATTTAATTATAAATTTTGAAAGTTAAATTAAATAATTCAGTCTACATTTGATAATAACAAAATTATAATGACTTAGTTGAGTAGGACTTCTTTAGAATAATTGTAAAGTGGATTTTTCAAAACATGCATTCAGTTGGTGACTTCTAACGATTGTCGTGTTTTAAAAAACTACGACCTCTTTCTGGCAAGTTTTGTATCACACTAGTATCAATTGAACTCTTAGTACTAGCGTAGTGAAGGACTTGAATTACTGATCATTATAATTATTCATTTGAGATAAAAAATTATTAATTTGTAAAAGTAATATAGGGTGTGATAAAACGAATTTAGGAATTTTTTTGGAGTTTTTTTGGAATTTTTTTGGAATATACGTAGAGTATACCCTAAAGATACTATAGATAGTAGCATATTCCAATTGTTTCCTAGCCCACTATTAAATTATAACCTTTTTACAGTTATACGTATCCAAAACTTACACTAACTAAAGTGACTTCCCCGAGTGTATCTATGTATTTTTCACTGTAGTATTAAGCAGGTAACTTATAATTATAGTAAGTCAAAATGTACTCCACTTACAGGTGAGGGCGCATTCTAATATTATAGTGAGTGACGTTAATAAAATAATGGCAAATGTAATGTAATTGTCTTAATGAGGACTGTTTTAAATATATAAAAGCAAGTAACGATATAGTTGGAGGTATTTTCGTTAAAATTAAGTTTAATGTGTTACTTTATTGTGTTAATATTTAGTTTAAAGGCATTATTCACGTTAATTATTAAATAATGAAATATATTGAATTGATATACTGAAAATTTAAATACATACAAGCATTTCTATTAGAGAATATTCATTGCAAATACTTCGCATTTAATTATACATTAAATAACATGAACGTGTAGGTAGTGCAATATATATTTGGCGTTATGTACGTGAATTATCAAATAATCGGAACATATTAAGCAACACTAGATTTAATTTGAGTGACAAAAATCTTGAAAAATCATGAAATATTATTAGAACTATGGGCGTTATAGACACCATGCTTTCAAATATACATTTGGTATCAAAGACAAGATCATGTGTACCACACATATTAAAATGACTTACTTAGACAAAAGTCACACATTGTGCGACTCACGGTTCAAAGTGGTACCCACCAAATGAACCCATAATTTTTCAAATCATAAATAATTATTGCCATATTCGTATTTTTATTGTCAGTACTGCAAAATTTTCAAATGAAAATTAATGAATGATCATAATTAAACAAGTTGTAAACATATTTAATTTGTCAAATGCATGATTATTACATTGAAGTCATGCTTGCCAAGTGTTTAGGTTATTTTTTACGTGCAAGTAATATGAAAAATTGCAAAATTAATTGTTGTACTTAATGGGGCCTCAACCCTAAGTATTAGTAAATGTCAAGTGATTATGATCCAAAAGCATGATAAAAAGAAATGCACAAGTTGTAAATAATTTTTAATACGGCGAAAGCATTAAATTACTCTACCCTAAACTCTAACTGATGTTTATATGGATGAATTATCAAATATGTGAAACTTCATCCGCTCATAACTTCTATGATTCACGTCCAAAGATTAAATAAAAAATCAGTTTAATTTCATGTCCATGCAATCCACTTCATAAGACCAAAATCTTTTAAAGCATGACTAAGTTGTTAATATTTAATATTTCATGACTTTCGAATGATACAGCTGTATATCACCTAAATACTCTAAAAATTTTGTGAAAATTAAGACATTATTATTAGAATCACAAAGGTCTAAATTCAAGGTTTAGGATAAAATGATCCACAATCAGATTAGAAACTGTTTAACGTTATATTTTAAAGCAAGTGTCAATGAAATCATCATGATTTTATATTTAATACATTGATTGAACAACTATATTAGGATTCGAAATACTTTCATTTAAATACATTATTTCACGCCATAGACCCTCTCAATTGCTTTCCCTTCTATATATGACACTCTTTCAAATGATGAAGTACGTGTAACTATGTTACGGATGCATGAATTATCAGAAATATTAAACTTCATCCGCTCATACCTACTATTATTCATGTTTGAATTTAAAATACGAACTGAAACCAATTATATTCATGTAATCTTCATGTACTGTGAATCTTTTTTAATTGAGATTTGTATGCGAGGTTACCATAGCTTCATGTGCGTGTGATTTCACCAATTGAAAAGGAAACAATTTGTGGAAATATTATTCCTTATTTTGTGTTTCAATGTTTCACCTATAATTATGAAGATTTTACAGTCAGACTGTAAAATTATTCTTCAATTATGAAAGAATAACTCATAAAATCAAGCATGTAATTAAAAAAAATTCAAAAATCACAACACCTACTAACAGTAGTACATTATAACCTGTCACATTCAACAGATTTCATCCAGACAATCTGTTTTTATATAATTATATCTTAATATTTGTAATCAAATTACTGAATAGTTTTTTATTATGTGTTTCTAAAATTTTAGAAATATTATAAGTGATAACAATGTTAGATTAAATCATATGAAAATTAAATAGAATCTAAAATTCAAAAGGTATAATTATTAACTTTCATTTATACATCAAGTTTTGAATATTCATATTAGTTGCATTTTATAATACGTTCACTTGTTAGAAAACTACCCAAACCGGACATAGGTGAGGTCATGAAGGGGCTACAAAATTTGGAATTAAGATTGAAGTTACGATTGGTCCAAATTAAACCTTCTATTCAAAACTTAAGCTCAATACAGCAACATAGACAATTGTGGATGGATGAAAAATAAAGAATACTTCAGTAGGTTACAAAATTTACGTTGTAAGAAAGGTCTCTATATTAACCCCTAAACGTACCAAGTGCACCCTTTGAACATAAGTTGATTCTACTTAGCCTCAGAACGAGATATTAGTATGGCAAAGATTTCTATGTAAGCATAAAATCTATCCAACAAATTAGACATATTTGTAGTCGGAGGCCTCTCCAATATTATCAACAAGTTCCCATCAGAAGTCAAAGATTTATTGTGATTGGACGATAATTTAATAAGCTTTCTAAGGTGACTTGCATAAAGACAATCTCAGGTTGTAAAAGACAGTTATAAGGCCCGAAATCTGTTCGAGATCCAGTTTCTGAACGCGAGGACGTTGAGGAAATACTGTAAAAATTTTAAGAAGTATTTAACCAGAATTATGTAAACAACATGAGAATGTACAAATATAGAAACACGTTGTATATATATTTGTGTATTATATATATATATATATTTATGTATATATACCTATATACATATATGTAGAAAGATAGGTGGGTATATAAAAATATATATATACTCAATTACATATAGTACGCGGAAGTCAGGGTCCGCACTTTCATGTCAAATAATTAATAAAAGTTAAAATAGTGGACGTCGGCACTTTCAATAGTACGTATTAAGAAATCGGCCATTGATGAATACCAATAATTATTTACGGCCTGCTAGGAAACGTTTTATAATTTTAATTCTTTGTCTACCATTTTTTTTGATAGTCATGTTCTCATCCAGATTGTAGTGTTTTTTTTTTACTACTTTTTGTTGACTTCATTTTTATGATATCGACAAAATACTTCATAATTTTTTTAATTTTACAGCACTTTTTACAGGTATTATTTTCTGCCACCCCTGACTTGCATGTACGGTATATATATATATACATCCTTTGGTTGCCCATAGTCCTGGCTGCTGCCTATGTTGCGCTGCCATACGAAGAGTCCAAGTCGTCTCTCTCGCACGGCTAGGGTTATAGTTGTTTTTTGTTCTCCGCTCTCCCTCGTCTATTGCCCTCGTTTAGGTCCGCTTGTCTATCGTGTTCTTTCTGCTTCTCTACCTCTCTTGTTTATGAAGGTTGTATGAGAAAGCTACAAGGCTAGGAATCTGTCCCCAATCCAATTTTTGAACGCTGGGACGTTCAGGAAATACTGTAGAAATTATAATAAGTATGTAACTGAAATTATATGAACATCACGAAATACATATACCTGTTATAGATTTTTGTATATATATATATGTATGTATGTATATTCACAGCCGAGCCCCACTGCCCGCTGCCCGAGCCCCGCTGCCTGTTGCCCGCTGCTCGGTCGGGGTCGTCTCTCCTAGAACTAGGGTTTGAAGCGCATTGTGCGTTTTCTCCCTCTCGCTTGTTTCTCTGCTCGCTGCCCTTGTTTAGTTATATATATATATATATATATATATATATATATATATATATATATATATATATATATATATATATATATATATATGTATATATTTCTATATATATAGTACGTGGAAGGCAATGTCTGCACTTTCCAAAGTAAGTGTTGAGAAATTGGGTATTATTAGATATCAATAATTATTATCCGGCCGCTAAACATAAAATAACAACAAAAAATAATCCGTCCCCAACTAAAACTAAATATTAATAAATATGCGGCTTGCAATCATTACAATATTCTCCATGAGAATCTTTAGACAGTATTTCTTAGTTAAATAAATCACCTTTAAATACTTTTGATGTGAACACAAAGCGCATCAAAGAATGGTACAGAAAATAAAAAATACTTCAGTAGGTTACAAAGTTTACGGCGTAAGTCCTGTACAACCCCTAAACGTACCAACCCTTTGATTAGAACAAACTGAAGTTGATTCTAGCTTTAGAAGTAGATATTAGCACGGCAAAGATGTGTATGAAGTGTATATGAGAAGATCATTGTAAGCAAAAAATATACCCAACAAATTAGACATATATGTAGTCCGAGCCTGTCCAATATTATCAACAACTTTCCATCACAAGTCAAAGATTTATTGTGATTGGTAGAGAATTTCATAGGCTTTCTAAGGTGACTTGCATAAAGATCATCGACGGTTGTATGAAAAAACTACAAGGCTAGGAATCTGTTTGCGATCCTATTTTTGAACGCTGGGACGTTCAAGAAGTACTGTAGAAATTAGAATAAGTATGTAACAAAAATTATGTGAACATCACGAATTACATATATACCTGTTATAGATTTTTTTTTTTTTTAAATTGTTCCAATGTCCCTTTGTCCAGTGGGCATCGGGTCATTGACATTACGAACGGACACTTTATTCACGCCGGCCCTTTTTTTACGGTTGGTGTTTCTATCTATCTATCTTTATAGATTTTTGTATATACGTATATACACGTATATATGTATATACGTATATACATATATATACATATGTATGTATATATATACATACATACATATGTATATATATGTATATATGTATACACGTATATACGTATATATATATACACACACTGCCCGCTGCCCCACTGCCCGCTGGCCATTGCCCGCTGCCCGAGCCCCGTTGCCCAAGCTCCGCTGCCCGCTGCCCGGTCGGGGTCGTCTCTCCCAGACCTAGGGTTTGCATTCGCGTATGCTCCCTCCCAGTTGAATGTTTCTCTCTTGTTTCTCTCTTGTTTCTCTTACCGCCAGTTGTTTCTCTCTTGTTCTCTCTTGTTTCTCTTGCCGCTCTCGTTTCTCGTGTTTCTCTCTTGTGTTGTCGTGTTGTTGTGTTGTCGTGTTGTTGTGTTGTCGTGTTGTCGTTTAGTTTTTGTGTAGCCCTTGTTTCGTTCTCGTTCTTCTGAGTTGTTGTGCTTGTCTCTTTTCTTTCTCTCTGGGGGATCGAGCTTAGTGCTCGCTTCAGTTTTGCTCTACAGTTCTTGGATTTCAAGTCCGGGCGGTTTTATGGTGCGGTGGAGGGCGCAGCAGTTTCAGTGTTAGCGGTGGAGAGCTGAAACCGCGCCAGCTTGAAAATTCAGGTAATTCACACTCCATTTGCTATGTTAATTGTTTTGCTTGATAATGTCTGATAGGGTTTTGGTTTGGCTTCATAATTGCTTGGTAGGGTTTAGGTTCTTAAATTTAGGGTTAACGTTGCATTGAAGCCTTAACTCTCATCAAGATTTTGGGCCACCTGAGAAGGCGGTCAAACTGAGTGCATCACTATTGATGGAGTTTTGTTTCTTTGGAAGAAATGCAAGCATTGATGTGTACAATGATGCACTGTAGTTCATGGAAGCTTCAAAATCTTGTTTTTAGTAGGTGGTGCAAAGAACAAGGTCGTGTAACTTGCTAACAAAACACAAATATGAGTGAGGGTTTGGGTTCTTAAATTCAGCTGGGAAGATTTTGAGATCGTTTTGATTCTATGGGTGCTGGTACAATTGATTTCTAATGTTGAGAAGTTCTAATTACGGCCTTAGTTTGTCTGCTTGCTTTGAATTGGTGTTCGTGGTTCTCAAATTCTATTATCATAGATTGACAGATTGAGAGCTCTTTTTTGATTCTAGGGGTAGTCATGCATGGATTTTTCGTGCATGGATTTCTGTTGCAAGGCCGTTTTTTGTTGCTGCAGTGAGTTGTGTGATATGAGTACTTTTAGCTTTGGTGATTCTGATTTCATAGACATTGAGTGAAAATGCACAGTTTTCGCTATTGTATTTGAATATTAGTCAATGACACTCGTATATCATGTATGTTTGCGTTTTTTTGTGTATGAGATTCTTGAATGGTGATATTTTGAAACATGGAATTCCAAATGAATTTCATGAATGCTCTAGAAGTTCAGTTTATTGATGAGTGAATTTGTTGCAATGTTTCAGATTGAGCAATTTGGCCAGCACGAGCAATTGTTTGTAGATTTTGAACTTCATATTTCAGGATGTTACGTACGTGCTCAATTCCCCACTCTCAATTCTGTAAGTTTCATTCTTTTGTGCACTCAATGAATTGTATACCTGCATGTCCTAGACGGTAATGTTACTTTTGATATGGTATGCTATGTATGAGCACAGTAGTGGTAGGATTACCTGCATGTGACATACGGTAGTTTAGGTCGATGTCATTTTAGGTCGATGTCAGTTTAGCTCGAGTCCATGTAAATGGACTTAAAAATGTAGTGAAAGACAGAACTTCAGGTCGACCCGATCTAAAGTGACAAAGGACCCTGCAACAAATTTCGGTCGAATCGATCTAAATACCCCCAAAACACCTATTCTTCTCACATCTCAGTTGCCGTCGCGGTATTATGCGGTCGATTCAGCTCGCATCAACCTGAACTGAACTCAGTTATAAAATTCAACATTGATAATTTCAGATCGGCTCGAGCTGAATAGACACTGAAACTCATGCCTTCAACGGTACTTCAGATCGACCCGACCTAAATAAATACTGAAACTCATGCCAGCGCTGGTACTTCAGATCGACCCCACCAAAAAATCACCAGTAAATATCACATATCAGGTCGAATCGACCTAAATTACAGTCCAATCAAGTGGAACCGAACTATATTACAATATCCTATAATGAATACAAAGAAAATCTAAAAAAAATTAGGAAGAAGGATTCTCCCCAGTCAGCAGTTCAGGTCGAATCGACCTAAAGTTGAACTTATAGATCGTAGTTATCGATTACTACAGTAGGAAGTCTTGCACATGAAAATGTTTCATGTGGTAATTCAGATAAAATCGGTCTAAATCACCGTAAAATGCAATAGAATTGCACTCCACTCAGCTCGACCTGACCTAAAATACCATGTCATATGATTAACACACATGAAATGTAACAAAATAATAGTAGAAACACACTCCCCCTTTGGCAGTTTAGGTCGATTCGACCTTAATCACCTTACACAGTCATAAAATCTAACCGGAATGGACATCAAACTCGGTACGACCTAAAGTACGCTCAATCGCTTATCATAGGGTGTGAACATTCAGGTCGACCCGACCTAAATTTCCCTACACGGCCTGCCCCGAATCAATAAAAACCAGGACGAAACGACTAGGTTGCATCCCACAGAATCCCATTAATCTTATACACATAGGCACCACAGAATATATCCGTAATTTCTTCATACCCGAAATTCTTAACGATATTTCCATTTTAGGTCGTGTCGACCTAATTAGTATAATATTCTCGAGTGAATGCACTGATACAAATTCAGTGCACTACAGCCTCGCCTAAGATTTAGCTCGACTCGAGATAAACTATGATGTAAGTCTGATAAATATCGACTTCCTAGTAGTCCACCGTTGACAAGACTGCATAAAAGAGAATTATACACTCTTTAGAGGCATGCTGATGTGTGTGTTGTGCATTTTAGCTCGTACCGACCTAAATCATTGTCTGTCCTCGTTGTGAACAGAATGGCAACAGAGAGGAAGACACCAAGGGAACAGCAAAGTGAACCCTTCAACCTCTACTACAAGAAAGTTGCACATCCACAGAGCACGGATGATGCCGAAGGCGACGACCTCGCGAACTTCGGGGAGTTCTGGGAACTGCAAGAACAAAATCTTGTTCAGTTCTGGAGTCTGAACATGATACCAATGACTCGTGATTGCTGCTTGATCACGAAGAACACCAATTCGCCGACCTACCTCCCACTCTCATTACACGAGAAGGTCAAAGACATCAGCAACGGTGATGGCTCCAAAATCATGTTGCACTGCGTGACAACAAGAACTGAATGGGAAAAGAAGAATCAGTACAACTTCACGCTGATTCTCGACTCCGCTGTCATTCCATTCAATATCAGCCCCTTGATAGCCTCTCTCGAACACACAGAATTCAGGGGAATGATGAAGGAGCTTGAGAATAAATTTGACAGCCAATACTTCATGTCTGCCAGCGGTCAACCCCTGCGCGGGGCCCAACTCTGCTCAAAAATCCGGAAAGTGATCCAGAACTTCGAAACCTTCAAGGCCAAGATGGACATGCAGAGTCTATCGATGACACCAATGAGTGTGTCCCTCAATAACCGCAGCCAGGGAGGTAGTGCGGGATCCACATTCACAGACTCGCCAAGACCCCAACAGAGCTGCGGCAAGCGCAAGCCCAACACGCCTACACCACCAACCAAAAGCCATCTCGGCTCCACGTCGAAGAAGAAGAAGACTGTTGACAAGAGGGCTCCTGAAGATGTCGACGACGTTAGCTTGGCATCTGCTGTGACCGACTTGCCAGAGCCCGTGCATGGAAACAAGAAACCAGACTTTGCACGGTCCACCGAGGCGTACAAGACGTTCTGGTCGACCTGCACTGACGCCTTTGTCTGGGGAATCGAAGATAAGAGAACGATCCCCATCGAGCAACTAGTCGATGCGCCTCCTGACATGAACATCAAGTCGTACGAGCCGGGTCTTGCAAAGAAGATCATGGGCTTCCTTCTCAGCATGCCCGATAGAAGCACAAAGCAGACTCTGTGCGTCATGCCTTGCGACCTAGACGAGAAGCCCACTAGCTGGGACTCCATCAAAGATGGAAAGTTTTGGCTGATCAACGGGCAGCACAGTGTCAAAGCAAGTTTCATGATGCGCGAACAAAGGATGGATCCCAAAGACATCAAAGAGTTCGCTCAATGGAACTGCTTTATCGTTTGGACGAAGAACAACGAAAAACTTCCTCAAATATCCGCGTACTACAACCGGGTCAACCACTTCGGCGCCATCAAGCCATCCTGGGCAACTAACATCTTGGGAGCGCGGCAGGTCTGGATTAAACTCAATCGCCCCAAGAACCCGAAGGAGTTAGTTCAAGTGGGAACAAGCAGTCAGGCGTCGCGAACGAAGGAGGCCGCGATCAACAAAACAAAATTCAACGTAATGTTCAGCTCGACTCGACATCAATAGCTTTTGATAGTACTCCAAGTCCCAGTCCGTCCCATCAGAGTAGATCCGTGGCACCTGCGAGTTAGGTCGAGTCGACCTAAAATGCTCATGCTGTCGTGATCTTTTTACTCATTGTCCTTGTAACCCGTGCGCTCCCCAGTCTGTGTTGGTTTAGGTCGACTCGACCTGAATGACTCTATAATAGCTAACACTGTAAGTGCCCTTGCAGGAGTTTCAAGCTGCTATGAAGCTGCGGTTCCTGATGCTCGACGTGGCGCAGGCGTAGAAGGACGCCAAGAAAAGTAATGCGTCCGAATTGCTCGACATCCACAATGAGTTGAAGTTGATCACTGCGCCTGACGAGGTGTTCGACCTCTGGAGCGAAGTGATCTCAAGAGCGGGTGCCGGAGAGCTCCATGACCCAGACACTGATTTGCCGTTCAAGGAGAAGCCTAACTGGAATCCAGAGAGTGGGAATCTGAGGCGTGAGTTCTTCAAATGGCTGGGAAACCTAACCTATGAGGACCTCACCAAACTCGCGAGGCATATCCTGAACCACGAGAACCCAAAATGGACCCGGGGATACCCGAAGGTCACGATTAAGGCAATATCCTCAGTTCAGGACAGGTGCTACTCGACCAAGGAATGGGTGGAGAGAAGGAAGCGGAAGCACCTTGTCAAGAAGGAATTGCACAACATCAATCGTGATCTCGCACTCTTCAATCCGGCAGGGGAACTGGTTCCGGAGAAGTGGAGGCAGTTCAAGGAGGACTACCACGTCACGAGGGCGACAATGAATGTACTCCTTGAGCGGCCGGGCGAGGTATATTTCAGGGAGGCAAAGCAGGTCAGAAGCAAGAACAAGAAGACCGCAGAAATCTCCCCGTACGTATACGAGTTCTTCAAAGTCTTCCTGGAGAAGAGGAAGAAATTCGAGAAGCCCGCCGGCAACGCTCACTTCCGGCCATACGACCCGCAGTTAAACGAGCACGCCGACTGGCCCGAGGGCGCCTGGTCAAATGTCACGTTTGTGGACATGAAGCTGGGGGTCATCGACTTCAGAGTCCTCCCCGGGGTGGGTGACAAGGAGAAGTCAAGTACGGATATGCCGTACTTTCACGAGTTCATGTCTTCTCTAAAAGAAAGACGTGAACCAAAATTCGATGAAGTACCTGCGTGGCTGTTCATCTGCGCCGATATGATAGAGCAGAACCAAGCAGTTCATTTTGCTGAGCACGACGACCAACTCCGCAGATACAAGATAAAGTATGCGGACTACCATCTAGCGAGGAATGAGCGACTGGGAGACTATCCGGCGACCCATAAGAAGGCGCGGGCGAAAGTGCACCTGGTCTTCTTGCAAAGGCCCAACATTCCTACGGTGTCGATCCCGCCCAACTTCTTCGCTCCGGAGACCACGGTATATACAAAGCCCCGGGCGTACGATGAGCAATTGTACCGCGTGTACAACGCAGAACTCAGAATGGAGTTCTACTTGTGGCTCATGAACGCGTTCTGCATGCCAGGATCGCACGTCATTTCCGTCTATGCGGGATCCAGGTTCACTTGCGCTGCATTGGTGAGTAGTTCAGCATTTGGACTCATGCTCTTCAGATCGACTCGAGCTGACCCTACGTAGTGTTAACGTTCATACATTTTAGGTCGGGTCAACCTAAAATTGGCATACCTGCTCTTCTGGGAAGTGCCCAAACCATATCCTCAATGTGTTTCAGGTCGGGTCGACCTAAACGTTTAGTGTGCAGCTTTTAGAGTCGATGCTGCTGTTTAGCTTGGGTCGACCTGAACTAAACCTTCTACCTTCTCAGTGCCCCCATTCTTTAGATCGATTCGACCTGAACTGTCCCTTCGTACTACCTCATCCCTTCGTGCTGCCTCTCCATCACAGTTTAGGTCGAGGCTATCTAAATCCTGCTCAGCCCCCAATTATATCAACCCAGACTCACTTGTTGACTGCCATGCCAATTGTACAGATGTGTTGCGTGAACAGCTACGCTGTCGGGGACAAAAGAATGAAAGACTGGTTTGCTTCTATTGCGATCGACGCCTTGGACCTCGACAAGGCTGACTTCCTGGAGGACGGATACCCTGTGCATGTTGATGGGGAGCAGAGTACCCCTGCTGCACGACCTGGGTCCTCCAGACCGAAGAGGAGATCCAGAGATCAATGGTCTGATCCCCCTCTCACGCAGCGGGATGAGGAGCACTCGTCAACCTCCTCTTCCAATGAGGAGGATGACGACGAGGACGACGAAGACCATGCTCCTCCTCTGGGTACCCCCCGGAGATCTGATGCGCCAGGTTTGTCCGCGTCCTCTCGCTATCAGTTGGGGACTCCTTCCTCCGAGCGGAAGTCGAAGAGAAAGAAACGTGAGTCTTCGAACCAAATTTTGAAGACGTTGGCTGCCACGGTTGCAGCTCTCACGGTTCAGACCTCGAAGACCGCGGAGGAGAATCTGAAGATGAACCAGAAGACGAGAAAAGAGCAGTATGATTTCCAGAGGTTTATTTTGGAACAGCAGCGTCAGCAGCAGCAGGAGCAACAAAATGTCATGCAGCAGACGCTGCAGGCGCTCATGCAGAGCCTTCTGCCGCCTTCTGGGGTCGTACTGAACCCGCCGCCGCTGGCTTCTCAACCTCTGCTGCTTGAAAATCAGCCGTCTGGTTCAACCACCAGCGGAGAATCGGTTCCACCTGCGCCCTCGTCTTTTGCCGTTCCTCCTCCGCCTCCTCCTGCGCCCTCGCATGTTGCTGCGCCTCCACCGCCGCCAGCTGCTCCTGCGTCTGCTCCATCCACTTCGCCGGCTCCTCTGCATGTGCCATCGGGCGCTGCTAGTGATGCCGCCGATCCATACAGCCTTGACCACAGTGAGGGATTCGGCGGAGCCACTGGTAGTGACAATGCAGACACTGCCCTCTCGCCCGACACAGACGCTGCAGCAGGTGGTTCCCAATAATCACTCGATGTCATTTGTATAGATTTAGCTCGACTCGAGTTGATTTGTATCATAGGATTTTGTAGATTTTTTGTATACACGGCTCAGGATTGTAGGATTTGTAGGATTTTCAACTCCTGGTTCAGTAGAGTCCTTAGGGCATTTTCTAATGAACATTTTTTGTACTTCAAATTTTTTGGCCTCTCTATAATTTACACACTCCTCACTCGGAATTCACGTTCATCTACTGTCATCGCAGACTCCATCGGAACCCACATTGTGCCTGACGCTCAATTGCCTTCTGCAATTAATCCGCCCGCGCAATGTAATCGCGGCGGTTAGTCCTTGGTGCCTAGTCCGAACTCGCCCGCAGTCCCTTCCTCTCCTGTCGTCCCTCCGGCCTCTCAATCACTGGTGTCAAGCCGTAGACTTTGGCGGGATTCTCAATTGGATGAGCGGACACGTACATCGGCCTCCCCTCCTCGTCACTTTGCTGGCGCTGCACCCTCGACAGCCACACCTGTCGTCAGTGCGAAGTCTATTGGGTCCTCCGGCCTTCAGGTGCGATCCATACGTTTCTCAATGGTCGGAACTTCGTGTTTGTGTTCTTCGCGCTTGACCGTGTGTCCTTTTTAGTAGGATGCCGTCCGAAATGTGTCGGTTCAGGATCATAACTGGCTGCACATTTGTCTGCCCGTTGTCGCCAGGGATCCGGTCCTCCTCTTACTCGTGGAGGTTCTTCGGAGTCGGTCATTCATTCGCCACAGCTTAGGCCTCCCAAAAAATGGCTCAATGTCGTCCTGGACCAAATTGGAATCCTCTGCGTTTGTGAAGATTTGAAATCCCGGTCCGGGATTACGGCCTTTAATGAATACTAGGCGCAGCACTCGGCCGTTCTCCCCGCTGTAGTCGGACCCAAAACAGTGTACGTGCGTCCACTCTGCTTCTCGTTCCTACGGGAGCTGACCATGTTTGCCGACGTTACCGTCTGGAGCTCCATGAAGAAGTCTACCACTGAATTGGTAGTGCAATATTTATTCCGCGGCATCCAGCCCCTCCCATCCCTTGTACTTGGCCAGGAGTCGTGCGAGACCCTCAAGTGTAGGGATAGGCACGGCCGGTGTCAAACCTCGTTTTACCAAAAGCGGCTAGTTAGGGTTTCTAGGGCAACTAGGAGTAGTCTTTCCTCCATAAATAAGAGGAGTAGTGGCCATAATGGCCCAGTTATTTATTTGGAGAGAGAGTACCATCCGGGCGCAGCCTAGGGGAATTATTACAGGACTGGACTGACAGCAAGTTTCGGTGGGGAACCGGATGGGAGACCGGATAGGTGAGGACGGGTCTCCGATGGACCCGGTCACGGTCCGAGCATTGAAGTGGGCCGCTCTAAACTGGGCGACCCACTGTTCATTCACTCTCTACAGCTCCAGTTGTCCGCACCAGCAGAATTTCGAGCTTCCGGATAGTCGTAGAATTGATAGTGTGGGACCGGAAGAAGAGAGCGTTCAGCGACCGTATTGTGCAGATTCTGAGAGTCCGGGAGTGAGGGAAACTGAATACCCGGTGATAGATAGCGGCGAAAGGTTAGAGTTCGAAGTAGGCGAGCCTCCGGACAGTGCGCACCGCCATTTCCGGCGGAGTTTGAGGAAGAAAGGAAGTGCGCAGTCAGGAAAAGGGTCGCGGGGTCTCCGGGAGGTTAGAAGAACACCCCGGAAGCGGAAGGGGAGGCGCCCGGAGCGTGAGGCGCGAGGTTTACCGAGGAAAGAGAAGGCGCATCCGGAGAAGGAGCTGCGTCACATCCGGAGGAGTGAAGAAGCCCGCCCAGAGTCCGCAGCGATGGCACAGAATGGAGCCGGGGCCAAGATTCCGGAGAAACGTATCTGCCCGGACATCCCGCAACAAGAGCAAGACTTCGAAGAGCTAATGCAGGACCTCCAGAAGATGGGGTGCTTGGGATTGTTTGGGAGAGTGTGGGATGTGCAGGACTCCCAAATGCTGGAGGAAATCAAGGGCGGACCGATGGTGAACGCTTTCCGGACAACCATCCGGGCGAAGTATGGCAATTGGACCCGAGAGATGTGGCGGGAACTGTACAACTTCCCGAACACCAACGAGGACCTGGAACCGGGAGGCAAGGGCGACACGGACTGGGTGAAAATGCGGTTCAGCCACCTCTCGGATAAGGACGGATTCAAGGTGGCGGACTGCATTATACCCCGGGAGCAACGGCTGCTCCAGTATGTGGTGCACATCCTCAGTCCGGAGAAGCCCACCACCCTCACTGTGACGCTGGCCCGAGGTATCTACTCCGCCCTTCTCCGGAAGAAACGGATCAACTAGGCGATCCTGATCCACCGGAACACGCAGAAGTGGGCGGGTAACCTCGACAACAAGAAGGGATGCCCATTGGCCCCATTTCTCTACCACCTATATGAGAAACATGGGTGCCTCACGGCAGAAGAGGGAAAGAGGTTGGAGAAAGTGCCTATTCCGGGGGTGAGAAGCCTGGCCAAAAAGAAGACAGCGCTTCCGGACGGAGGAGCGGGGACCAGCAGAACCGGCTCGTTGTCCCGACCGGAGGAGAGAAGGATGGCTCCACCTGCAACCCAACCGGATAGGAGCAGAGTCCGAGGAGAGGAGCTTCGGAAGGAGAAGGAAGACCAACCGGTAAGAAAGCCACTCGACGATTCGAGCCCCAATCCGGAGACCAGGACCAAGAGGAGAGAAGACCGCCCGGAGGGAGGCCAACCGGGTGGTACCAGGCCGCAGCCGGAGGAGCGGCAGGAAGGGAGAAGGAACCCGGCACTAGAACGACGGCACTAGTCCGGGGAACGGTCCAGAGGAAGGTGACCCCACTCAACAAACGTCCCAAGGAAGCAGGGGAGGACGAAGAGGAAACAGGGGATGAGTGGGACCAGGAGCAGGGATGCCAGCGGGAGCAGAACCGGTCCAGGAGGCAGGACCATCCGGAAATGTACCAGCGGAACGAAGAGAACTGCTCCGGATGGAGGACATGTTACTACAGACACGGGTGGCACAGGACCTGGTTACGGAGCAGTACAACCCCCTGTTCGCTGCTCTCCGGGAGACAGGGACCCTTCTCCGGACGAACGACATTCTGGAGTATCCGGCGCGAATTAGGAAACTCCGGGGGAAACTCATCCGGAGCAGGGAGAGGGAGAATGAGCTAACCGGACAACTGCAAGGTATCCGAGAGGCAGAGAGCGAATCTGCAGCTCTATTGAGGGGATTTGAGGAGGAGCTGAAACAAAAGGTAGCCTACATTAACGAGATGGAGGCCCACGTACAGAGGAAGGAGTTGCAGATCCGGGAGCAAGAACATACCATCCGAAATGTAGCATAGACAAGCCGGCAGTGCGTCTCCAAATTATCCGGATTGTTCTTGTCGAATGGGGAGGCACAAACGAAGGCCCGGTTGTACGACGAGCGGGTACTTCAACCGGGATTGGAGGGAGCAGCCCGGATGAAGAATGTAGTCCGGGAGTACTCGGACAAGGTAGAAGCATTTTTGGTGGAGTTCCGGGTGTTGGCGGAATGCATCCGGGAGAGCTCTTCGGAGGAGGAGTCGGATCAAGAGGGACCCACCCCCCGGACCGTGGTGGATGTGGAGCCAATTCACATGGCCCGACCCGCAGGAATAAGCTCTGAAGTAGTCTGGGATTTGAGCGAAGGTATGGAGGCAATGGATGTCCACTCGGACAGGGCGGAAAAGCAATAGGAGGGACAATCGGCGAAGCGCGGAACTCGGGGAGATAGGCCGGCGGATCCGATCTTGGTGGGGAGTCCGGAAGATGAGGAATAGCAGCCGCAAGTAGACCTGTGGCTGTCCGGAATCATCGGAGTCCCTGAATCGGTGGTCCGGACTTAGTGGATCCGATCGCTTTAAAGGGACCCTTTTTGCAGCAGTAGGATAGGGCTCTGTTTGGGAAGTTAGTTTTTAGGATTCTGATGTTAGTTGCAGCGTAGGAAGAGAACTAAATCGTGGGGTAGTCCCCCGGTTTTTCCGGATCTGCGGGTTTCCCGGATCTGGTCGGCTTTGTGTTTTCTTTTTATCCAGGGATGTTCTTCATTCCTGGGGTCTTCTTTTGAGTACCATTTTTTCTCTTTGTAAATGATCACAAGCATACTCTTCTACGACCGGAGCGGCTGTGTGTGTGTGTGTGTGTGTGGCTATTGATTGAGAATGTGGTCCACTTAAGTCCCTTGGTAACCGGAAGAGTTGATCGGATTCTGTTGTAGATCTAGTTATTCCGCGCCCGGTTGTAAGGTGTGATCCGAGGTAGCGGCTGAGTGGATGGGAGGGGGGTACTTCAGTCCTTTCAGAACTCCTGGACGGGTAGTCCGGTTGAGGTGCCAGCACCCGGGTAGATCATGTGACAGGAAGGTACGGAATAGCTAGAGTAACCGGGTTCTGTTGTAAATCCAGTTAAGAGTCTGGGTATTGGGCAAACTCATAGATTGTTTGAAGGTGGGTTGTTCTGTACTCCGTTGCAAGGTATAATCCGGGAAAATGGCTCAGTGAATAGGAGGGGGTACTCCGGTTCTTTCAGAACTCCTGGACGGGTAGTCCGGTTGAGGTGCCAGCACCTGGGTAGGCCATGTGATAAGTAGAGTCGGAATGATCAGAGTAAAATGAACTGTTAGGAGTCGAACCAATTCCGGATACCCCGGGTAATCGTCAATCCCGGTTATCAAGTCGTTGTAGTAATTTGTAAAAGGGGAAAACCCGGGTTGCGCTTTAGTGACCGGCTGTGGGTTTGGGATGAATCTGCAGCTGAAGTGCAGTACAGGAATTATCCGGATCGAGGAGTTTTGTGAGGAGAACCGGAAGGTAGTGAATTTCCCATCACGTGAATCAGTAGGGAAGGGTGTGTCTTTCAATCGAGCACCACTAATGTGAATGGAGAACCCTCTGAGGGGGAAAACAGAGGTTAAACGAAACCGGATCAGATAATAACGGTAGACCGGGAGAGAGGAAGATTAGTAGAAGTCCTCCCCGGAAGGATACCGGATCTAGTCGTAACCGGGTCAGTCAGTAGGAGAAGGCCCGGTTTGGTAGGAAAGAGGAATTTCGCTTGCGACAGAGAGAGAGTAGTCACCAGCCCGGGACCATCTCCGGAAACTTCCCACTTCACAGAATCTCTGCGGAACGATAACCCGGAAATCACCTCTACAAGCGTTCTTAATACGAAAAAGTGCGTTCTAGGGGAATATCCGGTATCACGTGCTACGACAGCCGGCTGTCCTTGTTCAAAGTGCCTGACACTGATAAGAACTTGTTCCTGAAGAATCTGGCCAAGTTGTTCACAGGCTATGGTGGCAGATTCACGTCCGCAAACACCGTTGTAGTCGACGACAGCCCCAATAAGCACATTTTGAATGAGCCCCATAATGTAATACTCCCTGACTCTTGGTCCTACGTTGGAGATGGTGCGCGTGACAATTTCCTTCATGATGTTCTCCTTCCATGGTTTCGGCGTCTCCATCGCAGTCCTGGCACAGGGTTGCTATCTTTCCGTAGGGACAATAATATTGGGCGGCGTATGCTCTGCGACGAGCCCGACCGTCGAGAGTACAGCGCGCTCATGGAGGCTGTACACGCATCTCATAGTCTGCCTAGCTCCTAGTTCATTTTACGGTTCTATAGCTGGACGCCCTTTTCTTAGTGATGTAGCCGTTCCGGAATATCTTATTGATTTCTGGTTGCCTTGACTGATGTGTATAATCCCTTGTAATTGTAATATACCTTTGTCTTCACAACATCTGCGCTTGAATACTTTGTGAGATGAATATTATGGACACTTGAATGTTATCGTTGCAATGTGTTATGTCTTAATGGCACCCTTATACAGTTTGCATCATTTTTCTTCTCTTTTTTTTACTGCGTGGAAAATTCTGTTTCGTTGCAATACGCTCGTGGAATTTGACCTCATTGGTAATTCTCTTCAGGCAAGGTATGCCACTGCCAATCCTGCCCACAGTGCTAGCCTCTAAAGCACAACGTCCACCGATTCTATCATGGACTATGGCCAGTATGCTATACACAGTTGAGTCCCTTATCGACCGCGCCATGCAATGGGATTGAACGACATGGATGTTCAACTCGATCGCCATCGACATCAAGACGATGCAGACCACGAAGTCCCGGATCTGCCCTTCTGCCCAGATATTAGACTTGTTCCTTGAATCTTATTTTCCTAGCACTGACCAGGAGTATACGCACCAAACGATTGCCCAGCAGAACACCGACGTCGTTAGTAGGAGAACTCGGAAAACAACTCCTGAGGACCCGACTACATAGTTTTCCAAGGCGGACTCCGAGCCGACCAAGCATCCAAGGAACACGTTCAACCTCCCCGACCAGTGCCGAACATTGACTGCCCGGCCCCTTAGTCAACAGACCACATCCGACCCAGCGGCACCGACAGCTACTACCAGGAGTCAACCAACCATCGATCGTAGAGAGACACGCCCCTCACACGCGCGCAAGCGAGACCAGGAGCGACTAGAAAAGCGTGCCAAGCGGGGTCGACTCGCCCCCTTAAGCCACATACTACCTCGACAGGTCACCAAACCTCATCTGACAACGAGGCCCAGTCGACTCCACCATCAACACCAGGCATAGCCCCCCTCCCAGACACACCTCCGCCCTCATCATCCGCTTTCGAGCCACTCAACCTCAAAGCAGCCTACGAACCGGCGCCAATGAGCGAGTTTCGCCAGCCACCGCCCGTCTCACCAACGCCTCGACCCTCGACGTCCCCGGGGTCAATCGACCAGCACCCGACTCACCAACATCACGAGACACGACATTATCCATACACTGGTGCCAGCTCCTAAACGACATCCAAGGATCCGTGAGTTGACTCGAAGATGTCGGCTCTAGAGTGAACCTCCTATTGTTAGAAGCTGTTCAGGCAAAGACTACCCTTCAAGCCGAGCTCGACCGCACCCAATTGGAGAGTAGTCAATTGGCCAAAGACTCCACATCGTACAAGCAGCAGGTCGACACCCTCACTACCGAGCTGAAGAACATGCGCACCACACTCACCACTGTCACCGAGGAGAAGATTCAGACGGACAACCAAGTCGCCAAGCTGATAGAAGACCTCAACGCCAGTCGACAGCAGGAACAGACTCACTAGAGCGAGCTCGTAGTAGTACGAGACGAACTCGGGTCGGCACGAGCCAAGGTAACAGCGACCCAGCTCAGTCTTCAGCAAGCTCAGCAAGACATAGTCGACTCCAACAACCGACTCGACCAACTGCTACAGGACAACGAGGAGAAGTCTTGGAAATTTGCAACGAGGGAGCTGCAACTCCACAAACGTTTAGCGCGCAAGTACCGACTCTGACTGAAGGTAAGAAACCGAATCAAGATTCTCCTCCACACCCTCAGCACCGACCGCCACGAGCTCAACATGTACCGCCGGCAACTCGACCAACTACAGCTCGACCACCGTGACATGGAGATCCCACCACTTGACGAAGAAGAAGACGAAGATAAGAGCCACCTCAAACCCGACCATTTGCTCTGGGAGAACCAGTTGACTAACGATAACGAGGTATTGACTACCGACGTCAAGTTGAGTGAGGAGGACGATGCGGACAACAACGAGTCTACCAATGAAGACGAGGATCGAGACCAACAGCCTGAAGACCAGCAGACACCCCCAGCCGACCCCGAAGACACGGCGCAACAGCAGCTAGCAGCACAACACCCCCCTCCACCACAGCAGCAGCAGGACCAGCAGCTCCCAACACCCGACCAGATGACGACAACACACACACCATCAGCAGTCGACAACATAGTCGACTCACCCGCAGTCTCTTCACCACACTCTCTAGGGTTCGACTTTTCAAAGATGCCTTCAGATATCCGCTCACCCGTCATGACCGAGGACTCCAGCGACGTCAACCACTGACGAGTCAACCATAGTCCGGGGCGACTACTCGTAGACGTGTCGACCGCGGGTAATTTTGTCATTCCTCATGACCATTTTCCCTAGTCACCTACCGGGGTAGACTAAAGTCCACATGAGTGTACTTAGTTTGAAGGGAGGGCAATGTTAATCGAATATACGTTGGATATTCCCTTAGGCTAAGAGTAGGCTAGTCTATTTTTGGAGGCGTTTGGAATAGCCGACTACAAGAATATCCTTACCAAGGTCCACAACGTCTGTTCCAGGCAAGTCATTATTATTATGCCTAAGCTTAAAGAGGCGACCGCAACATGAGGCTGGGAGACGCTATGCCGCTCTTGTAGATTTTGTGTCAACGACGGGCAGCATCATGCTGAAGCTGCAAAAGAGTTGATTCGCGATCGAAAAGTAGACGATGTAATTAATGCGCTGAAGACGTGGAGGGCACAGATTGTTTGGCATAAGGATGCGGGCAAGATTATGGATGTTTTGGCTATGGCGAACAAGACAAACAACACTGGCACTTTCACTCCGTCTTGAGCAACGAATAACATGGGGGCCAAGAGTGTATGGATGGACTATGGGAGTTGTTGAACATTGATTTGCGTAGAAGTAGCCCGTTAGAACTTTAGGATAGCCAGGAGTAGTCAGATTCTCCATAAATGAGCGTGGGAGTGGCCATAATGGCGCATTCAGTTATTAGGGCGAAAGAGGCGCTCACGCGCGCTGTACAATTATTACTAGGGTCTAGATTTGCGGCGGGTTTTTAGACTGGGCAAGGAATCCAGACTCAAATTCGGTAGGGATAGAGGAGTCTCTTCTGGACCCGGCCACATTTCCCGCCTTGAAATGGGCGGCTTTCAATTCGGCGGCCCACTGTTCATTTTAGCGCTGTGTTTCCAGCCCTCCTCGACAATAGAGTTTTTTTGTTTCCAGACTCCGCAATCGTTGGAGAAGAGCAACCGGGCCGCGAGCAAGTTTTCCCAAAGCTTAGGCAGAGCACGAGCAATCGGGAAAGAGAGAGTTTGGAGCCAGAAGCTATAGAGAGGAAGGAGTGGAGGCTTGGACAAACAATTCCCGAGAAGCAAGTGCACCAAGTCGTCCCGAAGTACCTGGAACATAAAGAGCAGCAGCGGAAGGATTTGCGGAAGATAGGGTGCAAGGAGTTTCTCAACTTACCCTGGGACATCCTCGATGAAAGCGTGCTACTAGAGTTAGACGGAGGGAAGGTGGTAGCGGAGTTCCGGAATCTAGAACTCCAGGGGCGACCGAAGAATTGGAAGGTGGAACACTGGCGCGCCATTTACAGAATCCCAAATAGCCCTTTTGGCTAGGACAAGGCAAAGCAGGAATTCGGGTGGGTCAAAAAGAGGATTTTCAACCCGGTTTCTGGGAAGGATGAGTTCTGGGTGGATTATTGGAGGGTCGACTAAGAGAGGCGCCTGCTGTAGTTTTTGGTACCGATTCTGAGCCCACATAAGCCCACTAGCACCACCATCATACTAATGAAGGCCATTTACGAGGCCTACATGAACAACAAAGTGACTGGGTGGGGGCACATCCGAGACGAGATGGTGACCCGGGAGGTGCTCAAAATTGGAGGGCGCAAAGGGAGTCCCCTGACCCCATTTGTCTATCACTTGTACGCCAAGCAAGGACTCCTCACAGCGAGGAAGAAAATACTGTGGGAGGGCCACCAGAAGCTCGTGGACCAGGAGCCGCCAACAAACCGGGAAGAGGATCGGGAAAAAGAAAAGGAACTGGAAGAGTCTAACGACCAGGAAGAGAAGGACGAGCGAGAGGAGTAGGAGGCAGCTAAACATGATGAGGAAAAAGACCAACACGAGCTTGCCGAGCCCAAAGGCGAGGAAGAAGGACCGGACCAGGCTGAACCGAATGAGGGGACTACATCCAAAGCGCGCACTAGAGGGAAAAATGCAGAAGGCCTCCAAAGATTCCAGACAAAGAAGAGGACGACAAAGAGGAGGATACAGTCTCGGTGAGGTCGACCCGGCCATCCAAGAGAACGAGGATAACACCGGTTAATGGTCCAGGGTTTCACGTTGGAAGGAGAACCCGGATTCCAGAATCGAGCGGCAGCTAGAAGAACATCAAAGTGAAGGCCAAGAAGTAGAAACCGGCGGGAGAGACAACGGAGGAGCGGGAGGACCTGGACTGGCGATCGGACCCCTCGGAGTAGAGAACCGGAAGCTGACACCCCGCCTATAGATGAACCGGAGGAGCTAGATGGTCAAGGAGGCGGTGACAAAGGAGGAGAAGAAGTACATTCCCATCTACGCTGCGATGAGAGGAGTCGGGACACTCCTCAAGAGCAAGCAAGTGTAGAGGTGTCCGGACCTCATCCGGAAGATGAAGAAGGAGAGCGAGAGGATGAGGAAGGACGCTATGAACATAGCCCTGCTGGTATTGGATTAGAAGGAGATCAGGGATCAAAAAGAGACGATCCAAGCCCTGGAGAGGCAAGACCGGACCGCCCTCTAGCTCCTAGAGCATTAGTTTAAACTGGATGGGGAGGTCCAAACAAAGGCCCAGTTGTACGATGAGAAGGTGAACAAAGCCGGATTAAATAGAGCTACCTAGGTGACAAACCTGGTGAAGAGTTACGTCGCGAAAGTGGAGGAAGGATTGGTGGAGTTCCGAAAGTTGTTGGCCGAGAGTCTCGCAAGGTTCCCACCCGGGCCCAGACCGGAAGGAGGAGAGGCCAACCGGAGAGGAGGGAATGAACCCCTAGCCGACAGCAAGCTGTAAGCTCCTTTACGGGTGTCTCAAGATGCACTCGGGACTAGATATATTGACCGGATGATGGGCGCAATTATTTCTACTCCGGAGCAGATTTAGAGACTGGTTGTTAGACCAGTGCTGAGCACGCCTCGGAGGAACTTGGCCTCAATTCTAGGAAGAGAGCAATCAGAGGCGAGCGTGGCCAATTTGGCAGATCAGGCCGCGGAGATGGCGGAGACCGGGCCCAACAAGGAGAGTAGTCAGGCCCCAAAAGAGACCAAGAGGTGGAGGATCAATCGGGTAAGACCAAGAAGGAGGTCCGGGCAAAGCGAGGCGGGCGAAGGCGGACCGGAAGGGGACGAGGCAGAGCAAGAGGAGGAAGACAAAGAGGATGGAATCTGGGAAAGCCGGAGGAAGAGATCCGAGGAAGACTCCTTGGATTTCGGTTCAGACCGGGAGGTGAGTTCCGCGGAAGGTCACCCCAGCAGTTTGGAGGGACAGGAAGATTAGGAGGATCCGGAGTACAATTAGAACCAGATCAGGCTAGGCAGTAGGCATGCGAGGTGAGGTAGTCTAGCTCTTTTGTGAATTAAATTTTTGGGTAGTGAAGACTAGGCACTATAGCCAGGAGGACAAGGATTGGAACATTCGAATGAGTTCCCTTGATTTCCGTATCCCGGGTTTTTAGGATCTGAGGGTTTCCCGGACCCGGATGTTTGGGGTTTTCTATTTATTAAGGAATGCTTGTCATTCTTTGGGTCTCTTTTCTATTACTGTTTCCTTATAAGTGAACGGTTGTAGTCGCAATATCCAGAAAATGTGTATGTGTTGTAGTTGTTTGTGGATAGGTACAATGATCAAGAGTTCCTTAGTAACTAGATAGACGAGTCGGGTTCTCGAGTGATTCGGTTTAGAGTTTGAATACGGATTTGGATGATTGAATGACTATTTGAAAGAGTGATTTCTGTACTCATTTTGCATTAGGTAATCTGAGTTAGTGGCAAGGCAATTAGAAGGGTGTACTCCGGGTTGCACAGAACTCCTAGACGAGTAGTCCGGTTGAGGTGCTAGCGCTCGGGTTGTCCACGCGAAGAGGGAATACGAGGTCATCGGAGTAAGACGTGCCGTTAGATCCTAGATTTAGTTATGGACTCCCCAGATAGTGACTATTCCGGTTAGTAAGTCATTGTAGTAATTGGGAGAAGGGGAAAACCGGGTTGCGCTTTGTGACCGGCTGCAGGTTGAGTAAAACTAGCAGTTGAAGAGCAATAAGGTAAGTACCCAGAATAAGGAGTTGTTGTGAGTTTGACTGGAAAGGAATGAAGTTCCCGTTACTTAAATCAATAGGGAGGGGTGTGTCTTTCAATCCAGCACTACTAATGCAAATGGAGATCGAACCCTCTGAGGAAAAACAGAGGCTAAACTAAACCAGAGTTAGTTACAAAAGTGGACCGGGGTAAGGTGGTTGGTAAGATTCCTCCTCGGAAGGAAACCGGATTAGAAAGGAGACAAGGTTAGTCATTGAGAAGGGAAAGACCTACTTTAGTAGGAAGAAGGAAGTTAGGCGGTGGTACTAGAGTATTAGTTGCCACCCCGGATTGATTTCCGGAAGCCTTTCACGTCACAGAATCTCCGCGGAATGATAACCTGGAGATCACCTCTACAAGCGCCCTTAACACGAGTAAGCGCATTCTAGGGGAGTATCCAGTATCACGTGCTATGACAAGAGTCTTTCAAAGGCGAAGAAGCCCCGTGGTCGTGAATCGGCCGAGGAAATTAAAAATCGGAAAAGCTATCACGTATGTTATGTTCTGGCATGGCAACAATTGATCCCTCTCTGCCTGATAATACGTTTGTCATTAGGGGTCAAATGGTCGTAGTTGGTTTAGCTCGATTCGAGCTAAAGTTTTCATTTTAAGCCGCGCTCGTATAGCCTTGCCGTTCTGCACTGTCTCACAGTAGTCTCGTTGATTCAGGCTTCTGCGGCTACAATCGTGAAGTGCTTCGTGAGCATCATCACGAAAGCGAAGGACAAAATTCTGAAACCCGTGGACCTCCGTAAGGAATTGCTCATTATTACAGCTTATGAGGAGGTCTAGTTGTGGGCGAGGGTCATTGTCGATTACGGATTGGGAGAGTTGATCGACCCCGATACTGAAATGAAATTCAAAATTTTTTAAGGATTGGGAGTCATCTTCAAAGAAATTTACTTTGACACGTGAATTCTTTAAGGCGATAGGTCAGGTGGACGAGGGGGATTTGAGGATAATGGCGTTGTATCATCTGAACAAGACGTTCGGTCGTACATTGACTTACCTAAAGGTGAAAGAGAAGAAGCCCACGAAGAACTATTTCCAGTGCATGGCTGCTAAGCAGTGGGTTGAGAATCAGAAGAGGAGGAACACTGTCGCCAGGGAGTTGCACAATCTGAAGCCATCGCTTGGGTTGTTCGACTCCGAGTGGAATTTTGACGTAGGCAACTGGAAGCAGTTCAAGAAGGAGTATAATAAGTCGTGTCAAACAATGACGATGCTAGTTTTTGTTCCGAGTGATTCCTTCTTCACCGCGTATCGCCAGAAGAAGACGAAGAACAAGAGTGTGGAAGAGATTTCCAAGTACGCAGCGAAGTTCTTCAAGAAATTTTTGGATGTCAAAGGGACATTCAAATTGCCTACTGCGATTCTTTATACTCGACTATTTGATTCATCCTAGTTTAAATTTAGGGCATGGAACGAAGATTATGCCTGAGCCGACTCTAGGTGAGCCATTGGCATCATCGATCTCCGATGTGTTCCTGGCACTGGAAGTGGAATGGATAATACTGATAATCCCTATTTCCAGAAGTTCCTTGATACGTATACGAACACGGTGTCGGACCCGTCTTTGAAAACCCCCAAGTTTGGTTGTTTATAACCGATAATGTTGATCGACAGTGCCAAGCTATGGTATACGCGAACAAGATAAAAGATGAGTATATTCACAAGGCTTCGAACTATATGCCATCCAATAACAAGTGCCTGAATGGAATCCCGGAGTACACAAATCCTTGGAGTTCAAATAGCTGAAATAGCCTTTAGGAACACCCGATTCAATCTCCTAAGTCGTCTTAGACACGCCTGGTAATTCAACCGCTCGATCGAATGACGGTAAGTTCTTTTTAAAAAAAAAATTAGTGTAGCAGCCTAACTCCAATGATCTTCAAAATTTATCAGAACGTATAAAGTGCTCTAGAGACCCTATTTGAGTTTTTTGGTAATTTTTAGAGTCCTTCAATTATTTTCTACAATTTTCTAAGTCCTAATCACTACATATAGGATCTAAAATACCTATTGAAAATTTTTGGAGTATTCGTAAGATTCAAAATACTTTTGTGAGTTTTTAGTGAGAATTTTTTTAATACTATAGTTATTCCTATAATTTACTGATCTACTTACTACCAAAAAAAGTAGTCCTTACCATCCATTTTCTAGTATATTTTAATTTTTATTATATAGTGGTCTTAGAGGGCATCTCCCCATATAATAACTTTTTTTGGAAAAATAATTTTTTTTTGGTGTAGTGAGTTAAATGTACTTCGTAATGCAATTTGAAAATTTGCAATCCAATAAGAATTGAATGCACTACAAAATCTAAAGTGTGATTATTCAAGTGAGGTAGTCTGACTGGGCAAAGTAGGGAGAATGAGCAAATCACAATGTTGACTAGAAATAAATTTTTTTTGAAGAAGTTCACGGTCATGCGATGTGGCCAAATTTAATGCCAATTGACCCCTACTGGACCCTTGAATTCAACCCTAAGGCTAGCCAATATTGCCCTAGCTTGTTCCGGTAACCCCAGCCGGTAACCCCAGTCGGTAACCCAGCATTCTAAATTCATTCTAAAATCCTCCAGTGCTACCCTAGCCGGTACTGGCCAAGCCCATTGCACCTGCATTCTAAGTTCCAAACCCGTGTCGAAAATGAGTTTCTAAAATGATTGTCTAATATGAGTGACTAAACTGAGTGTCTAAAATGAATGTCTAATATGAATGACTAAACTAAGTGTCTAAAATGAATGTTTATTAAAATGAATGTAAAAATGAGTACCTTGATATGAGTGTACATTTTGTATGGTTAGACCAAATGTTTAGAACCAGTGATTTGTCCAGTGTTTAGAACCACAGGGTTTAAAGTCACTCCTTAGAACTTAGCATTTGTCCATAGGGATTTGTCCACAGAGTTTGTCCTCACAATCAAGAACTAGTGATTTCTCCACAAGGTTTGTCCACTGGGTTTGACCACAGAGTTTGACTACAAGGTTTGTCCATAAGGTATGAGTGTCTAAAATGTTTGTCGACAATGTATGAGTGTCCAAAAGCCCAGAGCCCGGTGCCCAGTGCCCACTTGTGTTCGAATCCATCCTTGCCTATGGCTTTGTGCCCCCACCCGTGCTGGCTGACCCCTCCTGGACCCCTTGAATTCCACCATAACGTGAGCCAGTACTGCTCTAGCTGGTCCCTAAACCCTAGCCGGTAACCCTAGCCAGAAACCCGAGCTTTTAAAGTTCATTCTAAAATCCTCCAGTGGTACCCTAGCCGGTACCAACCGAGCCCATTGCACTTGCATTCTAAGCTCCAAAACTGTGTCTAAAATGAGTGTCTAAAATGTTTGTCCACAAAGTTTGAGTGTCCAAAAGCACAGAGCCCAGTAGCTAGAGCCCAATGCCCAGTGTCCACTCGTATTTGAATTCATCCTTGCCCATGGCCTTGTGCCCCCGCCGGTGCCAGCTAACCCCATTTGGACCCCTGAATTTAACTATACGACCACCGAGTATTGTCCTAGCCTGTCCCTAACCCCTAGCCAGTAACCCAGCATTCTAAGTTCATTCTAAAAGGACCAGTGGTACCCTAGCCGGTACCGGCCGAGCCCATTGCACTTGCATTCTAAGTTCCAAAACTGTGTCTAAAATGAGTGTCTAAAATAAGTGTCTAAAATGAGTATCTAACATGAGTGACTAAAATAAGTGTCTAAAATAAGTGTCTAAAATGAGTATCTAACATGAGTGACTAAAATGAGTCTCTAAAATGAGTGTCTATTAAAATGAATGTTACAATGAGTACCTTGACATGAGTGTACATTCTGTATAGTTAGATCCTATGTTTAGAACCAGTGATTTGTCCAGTGTTTAGAACCACAGGGTTTAGGATCATTATTTAACATTTAGCATTTGTCTGCAGGGATTTCTCTACAGAGTTTGTCCTCACACTTAAGAACCAGTGATTTGTCCATAGGATTTGACTCCAGGGTCTGACCAGAGAGTTTTTCCACTAGGTTTGACTACAGGGTTTTATCCACAGGGTATGAGTGTCTAATATGTTTGTCCACAGGGTATGAGTGTCTAATATGTTTGTCCACAGGGTATGAGTGTCTAATATGTTTGTCCACAGGGTATGAGTGTCTAATATGTTTGTCCACAGGGTATGAGTGTCTAATATGTTTGTCCACAGGGTATGAGTGTCTAATATGTTTGTCCACAGGGTATGAGTGTCTAATATGTTTGTCAACAGGGTATGAGTGTCCAGAAGCCCAGATCCCAGTGTTTGAGCCCAGTGCCTAGTGCCCACTTGTGGTTGATTAAAATGAATGTTAAAATGAGTGTCTAAAATGAGTGTACATTCTGTATGGTTAGACCCAATGTTTAGAACAAGTGATTTGTCCAGTGTTTAGAACCACAGGGTTTAGGGTCACTCTTTAGAACTTAGCATTTGTCGACAAGGTTTGACCACAAGGTTTGACAACAAGATTTTTCCACAAGGTATGAGTGTCTAAATTGTTTGTCCACAAGGTATGAGTGTCCAAGAGCCTAGAGCCTAGTGCCAAAGCCCAGTGCCCACTCGGTTTGCAGAAGGTTACCCCTTCTAGTTTGAGCAGGATTTGGAGGTTAAACTTTCCTCGGTACAATGCAAAGAAGCCGGGGGACAATTTTGCTCGTTGCTCCAAATCTGATAGATTGCACTCTCTTAGGCATAGCACCACGATTATCAGCAAAGTCAAAAATGGCATCAAAATTGGATTGCAAGAAAATAGGAGGATTCCAATGGGGGAATAGGGGGGTTAAATACAGTTGGGACGCGCAAATCCTCTTGGTAGTCCACCAACATGAGGTCAATAGAGCCCTTCGCATTGCAGTGATCATCAATCTTGCAATCTCGATCTCCTCAATGCTGCATCAGACATATAACAAAGTAGTGGAATGCATAAGAGAATGATTACAAGTAATATAAATTGGTCAGAAATATTGTAACAGGATTAGTAATACCTTCTCGAAGAATGTCGTCATTTCTTGTATGGCAGGAAGTGCAGGTTTACCCTCCAGCAAGAGTGCTCTAAGTGAGAAGTTCAAGAAGAGCTAAGTCAAAAAAACATTGCCACATTTTAAAGTTATTCTAGGAATGTGTCAATCTTTGAGTCATAAGTGGGCCCAAAAACATATGCCTACTTCCATGTTAGAGGATAAAGTAGACCGTATTCATTGTCCTCAAAAGAGTAACCTACGAAGACGGTGTGTTCATTGCAAGAAAAGGATAAATAGCTTTTGTGCTCTTTGTTCATTTCAATGGCAATATTACACGAGGGGATGTTATCAAATATTTCATAAAAAATGAAGGTAAATTTTTTTCCAAACGTATGTAAAACCGCCGATTTTTATAATTATTTTTCCAACTTCTTTGATTCAATTTCAATAATGTTCTTTATTGGATTTGATTTTTTGATACATTGGAATTGTGACCAAACAATACAATATTCTTCTTTTCCCGGGCGTAATTTTATAAATGAATAAAATATATATAACGAGTTTTTTCAGAGTCTACAAGCATGCTGGCCACAACTGATTTTATCTTTTTCAATCCTGGAGCAAGGCAACAAGACCCGTGGCCAGTAATACTTCACGCAGGGGCTCCCTCTACCGGGGCAACCCGCTGCAGCATCAGGACGCCCTTGACTGCCGCGGTGAGGCCGTCAGCTGTTGTTGGGCGGCTGCAAGGTGCCGCTGCAAGGTCGTGAGGTGCCGTTGATAGACTTGGAACTACCGCGGGGACGGTGCGAGCTGCCACGAGAGGTTGTTGTCTGACCCTCGAGGTTGAGCCCAAACAAATGGCGGCAAATCCGATTTTTCAAGACCAACGGCCCTATATCGCCAGCTCACCCTCTTTTTTGGGGGGATCATCAGCCAGTCACGCCATGTGGCAACTTATGCCCCAGTATGTAGTGTTGGGACCAACTTCTGCTATGGACACCCTTTTTTTCATAGGAGAACCCGTCGTTCAAATTTCTAGGCAGTTTGGTGATTTTCGTTAGACCCATTTTCATTGCAAGGCCTCCCTAAAATCATAGAAGTGTCAGTTTTTTTTCTTTTTTGTGAGCACATGACTATCAAGAAGTTGCTTCTACAAGAACTAAGAAGCCATCATTTCAATATTCGAAGTGGGAGTTATGGCCGCTCAAAGTATTGCTGCCCTATTTTTTGACAACCTAAAATACCTCACTTTCACAGTCAAAATTGTATTTTCTCATAAATGCAATGGTGGATGCAGTTCAAAATTGTAGAGGAGCTTGTAATGATTATATTCTTGAAGATCTTACTGTTACAATATAAATGTTGTCTTCTCAATTTCTGGGAAAAACCGTCTCCAAAAACATTGCATTGGAGGCATTTTCCAAACCCACAACCCCTCAGGTCTTTAGGGGTTAAGCAATCAAGTGAAGGAATGCATTTTTTTCCTTGTTTGTCTTTAAAAGAGGAGTACAAAACCTTCAGAAAGGGGTTAGGGAAAAACAAGAGATCAATCAAAATTACAAGTGAGACTGTACAGCAAGTTTGTCAGTGGAGGATTTAGAAGATATTTTTGTTGGTACAATGGATTCTCTCAAATACAAATCCTCACCTTGTGTTGTTACCTTTCAATCATCCTTGTTTAGGATTTAGGGTTGTCATGCACCAATGAATCAAGATTCCGGTGTAGAATTGCAGCATTTGCAAGGTAATTAATATCAAGGTAATTAATATAACAATTTCATGGTTTGTTTATTCCAATGTGTCATAATATATCATTGTTCGATGGAAGTGCGAAGTGTTCTCTAAATGCTAGCATTCATTTCAACTAGCTCATATGTTGGTTGTGATCCACGCATGAATAGACAAGCTTCATACAATAACCACTTGTGCACTTGTCTTGGGATTTTGCTTTGTTAGAATATGTAAAACAACATTAAATTGAAGACACCAAGTAATTTGGGACAATATTGGAGTTAACCAAAAAGTCAAAGGAAAGTATTAGCAAACTCATGTTGAATACTCTTGAACTCATATTGTAACACAAATAAACCAAAAATTAGTCTATGACAACTTGGGAGACAATCTAAAGCAAGCCACATCTCACAATGACTTTCACCTTCCACCAAAGCTCCAAGCCCATGGCCACAAGGGGATAATTTATGATACGGCACTATTCAACCAAGTATAGTTCAAGAAAGAGGTTAAGGTAGAGGGTTCAAACCGATCAAATTTTAGTTGAACAAGTTCCTCAGGGAGTGTTCAAAAGAGTTTCTTTGGAAGAATGTACAAACTTTGTTGGAGAGCATTGATGATGGAATGAAACATTTCCAATTTTTCTTTATTTAGTTATGAATTTTGGAAGGTGATGTCATAGGTGTTCCTTAAACCAATCAAGCAGTGGTGTACATTTGAAGGTGGGCTTGAAGGCTAGAATCTTCTTTTTAAGAAGATTGGCCTAGTGCACGGTTTCTGGTCCAGCACGAATTATGAGCCCTCTACTTTAGAAGTAGAATAAAAAGGGAGCTTAACCCATTAGAAGAGAAATGAGCCCTCCAAGAGGCTTTTTCGATGTTCGGGCCAAAATCTAAATTTTTATTGGAATTATTTTTTAAATGAAAATACTTTTAAAAATAAAATGTTAATAAAATAAAATAAAAAATATTATTTAAATTTTTTTAAAAATGTTTAAAAAATGTTCAAAGATTATTTGAACAATTTTTAATATTAAAAATATATTAAAAATATATTAAAAAATTAAAAAAAAATTAAAAAAAAAACCTTTAATATTTAATATCCAATCTGAAATGTCGAACTCATGCCACATCAGATTTCATTTTTTTAATATTTTTATATTAATTAAATATTTTTTTAAAAATTCAAAAAGTTAAAATAAAAATAAAAACTCAAGGCCTCTTAGAGGGCTCAAATTTCTTGTAATGCCTAAACGTCAAAGCGTCCAAAAACTGGATGACGAACAGATTCAAACGCTCCCTATGTTCTCATTACAACTTGGATGAAAGTCGTCTAATTTTATTTTAGTAGTACATAAAGTGTACTATCATTTCATGTGAAAAGAATATGCGTATGTGATTGTGGCAATTTTGTACAAAGGTTTGAGCACCTATGTGTCAAAAATGAGCTAAAATTTTGTGTAGCCCGAAGTGAAATTTATGGTAGGATAGTGCATTGAAAGCTTGGCAGGACAGGTCGTGGGACTTGAAAATTTGGCCATGTCGAGGGCTGTGCCTGTTGTAGCTAAAGTTGACCCACAGGAAATTGTAACTCCGGGTACCTCCAACAAGGACTCTAACAGTTTCTCTACAACCAATGAAAGTAGAGGAAGTGGATAGTGTTGGATTTACTATGCTTGAAAGTGGTTGCACTGCGATGAGCTTGGCGACAGTTTATGGTGCAGCTGAAAATTTTCAGATTGCATTCAAATTTTCGTGAAAACGACGGCTCCATCGTATGCTCTCATCAACACAGCCGTACGTAAATGCCAGCATGGCCTCAAACAACAGAATTATCTAATTATTTTTCAAGATCTAACTGAAAACTCCATTGCTAAGCAGTAGCATTACCACACTAAAACATGGCATTTTTGTGTGAGAATAGGCTAGTGACCATGGAGGAAGCGACGGTGGTGGTGAAGGAGTGGGCAAAATCAGAGAGGTATAGAGAGAGTTAAATTGCAAACTACTACAACTTTTAGACAAGCGAGTTTTGATGCATTTACCATTACAAAAATGTTTCCACAAGAGTGATAGTCCTCGAGGATTGCGGTGGTTGTTTTACCATCACGCGGCAAGAACTTTAGGCTGGACAGAACGGCGCATAGAAGGGCATCCGCACGGGTTTTCTAATCAAGTGTACGAGACAATTGGCCACTTTTGGCCTAATGAGCAACAAAAATATGAAGAATTCAGCGCGACAACTACGTCGTCGAAGGAGCACATCCAGAAGTCCAGTTCTTGCGTCACTTCGCCAGGGCGTCCGTCAACAACAACCACATCAAGCATCTCCAAAGAGGATTGGCCGAACCTCACGGGAGACTCCGAACAACGACTACAGAAGCGCATGCGATCACCACAGTACGATTCTACAGGAGGGGCTGCCTCAAACGCAACTGGCGGAGAGAGCGATGCAACAGCAGAGAAGCGCTGCAGATCATACGACAGAGTTTGAAACGCCGCAGAAGGAGAGGCGCTATGATTCTACAATGGAGATGTCTAACAACACGATTTTGACAACACAAATATTGCCTGGACCCAAAATATGCCGATCTGTACATGTGCCTATCCTAGTTAGAGTACCTAGATTTGTTTTGCTCGTAGATGCAAAAATTAGTACGCAAGAAGCATGGGTACATGGTAGGGTTGTAAGATCATACATACACGCAGAAAATATGTTTTTAACTTATGAAATAAATTTTGGTGGCCAATACGTAGTGCATGTGCCTGTTGGATTAGTAGAAAGATGTGTTGCGGAGACAGAATCGCCCATGCCTGGCGAAGAGGAGGGTCTAAGAGATATTTCTGAAGATGGGAACTCCTCATCTGCTAGCATGACATCTGACAGCGAATTTGATACCATTGACGACATGCTATCATCAGAAAGGCAGCAGCACGACGACGTCAATGACAATGCCGACGACCTCCACACATTGCAAGTCCAACAACAGATCATGCAACGGCCGCAGGATCCTTGTTCAATACTGCAACCAGGATGTGGGAATGTGGAGCACCAACCATCCTCCTCTACACAAGGTTCACAGAACCGGCCTCCATCATGCCTGCGTCCAGGTACCAGTGATCTCAGAACCCTTGTATGACGTTTAGGACAAACAAACAGATAACGAAGAAAAAAACACAAAGGATCCAACAGGATATTCATGAATAATGAGCGAAGCAAGGTTTGTCTTGATGTGATCCCAATCCGTAAGTTGCAGTCTGTGCCAGTGTTACAAAATAATGTATTGTACCTTAGTCGTCTGTTTGTGTGTCTGTCTGTCTACCGGCGTCGCTTGTCATGAGCTCGTGATCTCAAAACTGTCTAGAAGTAGTATCGAACAAACTAGTATACAAAAATCCAGAAAGTAGTGAGCAATGTCTATCTGCCTGCGTCGCTTGTCGCTTGTCACAAGCTCGTGATCTCAAAACTGTCTAAAAGTAGTACCAAACAAACTAGTATACAAAAATTCAAAAAGTAGTAAGCAATGTCTGTCTGTCTGCGTTGCTTGTCTACATGCATCGCTTGTCACGAGCTCGTGATCTCAAAACTGTCTAAACGTAGTACCGAGAACACTAGTATACAAAAATCCAAAAATTAGTGAGCAAACTAGCGAAAAAGTTAGTATACAAAGGTTTCTAATACCGAGCAGTGAGCGAACTTAGTATACTTGAAACTAGTGTACAGAAACGAGTATGCAAAATGCAAACCGTGGTGAAGTAGGCGCTGGGATTTGGGAGCCTCCAGCACTCTGCAAGGCCAGTGAGCAGTCACAAAATATGCTTTTGTTGACTTTTAATTTCTAGAATTGCCGGTACTCCATAGACCTGGTTTGACTTTGGGCAAGTGGAAGTGGTGAGATGGCAACAGTGATCTCATAACCACTTTCATTTTATGACAATTAGAACATTAGAGTTAACCGAAAAGAAGAGAAAATACATGTTAGGTGAGGTGTGTTTGACCCGTATCTAAGGCAGCCAATCAAACTAGCATGGTTTCCAGAGAATTCAAAATAGAAAGCAGTGTGAACTAGTTTTGCCGTCACAAAGGAGGCAAAATTGAGATGAAGGTGAGTTCAAAGAGAGCCAAGGCTTGGAGGCAGTGGCCCACATCCACTTGACACATAATTAGGTGACTTCATTGATTAGTTGGCTCTGACAAATTGTAGCTCGTGTATAAAATTAAAGATAGAGGGTATCTTCTTTCCCTTTTGCTTTGATTTTGGCTACGCTACAAGACAGCACAGGCTCTCACTTCCTGGATTTTTGGGGGTCAGAATCCGTGTTCTGTTTCCGGTTAACTCTATTATGCGACCTCCCACGTAAATGGTATACTTTTACTAGTATGGCATACAATACTCATGATACCTCTATAATATCCTGTAATACCATTGATATATCTATCTGATACCATGATGATATCCGCAGATATCATTTCATGAAGTTGCTACATATTTATATCATGATGAGCATTCTCGCTACACTAAATAGGTAGATTAGTGTTAGATACACTAATTTACATAAACATGTTGTAAGTTGTTACTGTCGACCAATGTTTTTACCCTCTAAATTGGTCAAGATGGGGATCTTTCAATAGTATTGGAATCAATGTCTTTGGTAATTTGTTTTGTTGACAGTAAAAATCTATAATATATTCAAATCTTATAATTATCTAACACTAATCTACCTATGTACATTTCCACTTTTTTTACATTTTCTTACTTTGTGCGTTTAGCAGCCCCATTCTTTTTGTAGAAATCTAGCTACTTTTAGACAATTTTGAGATTAGTGCTTAGTACTAGGGATTTGGGAGAACGTTGTGCACAGGATATTCGAAGCTCGCCACAGCCATCGTCAGGGAGATTTTGTGTGTACGCTGGAGATTCTGTAACAATAACGCTGGCATTCTATTTGTTTTTCATTTTCTGTCGTTGTATGTTTAGCAACCCCATTTTTTTGGATAGAAATCCAGCTAAGATAGCATGTTTTGAAATCACTGCCAAGTACATCACACGGTAAGTTTAATTGTAGCCTGTTTTGAGATCACTACAAGTGTTGGCCTTGTCAGAGGATATGTGGGAGTGGCCCACATGGAACACGGTTGTCACTTCGCGCCACCAATAATTGAAAAGGCCATTGATGATAACTGCATGGACCACGCCATTCAGCCAATGCCAACACATCAAAGTCATGAGCATTCAACAATACCATGTAGAGCTCTTGTGAAGCATTGGCACGGGCGGGGCCGAGCATCTTTTGTCCATGCCACTGCCATGTCTATTTTTGACGTGCTAGACCCATTGGATGCTGCAGCTACAGCAGAGTTGCCAGAAATTCTGCCTCCACCTCGTGGCCGTGGTTCACGCCAGGCTGCACGCGATACACGGACTGGAAGAATTGCACAAGGAAGGGGCCGAGAATCATTTGCCCATGCAGTTGCCACGTCTATTTTTGACACGCCGGACCCGTTGGATGCTGCAGCTGCAGCAGAGCTGCCAAAAATTCCGCCTCCACCTCGCGGCCGTGGTTCACGCCGGGTTGCACGTGGTACACGGGCTGGAAGGATTGCACAAGGAAGGGGCCAAGCCTCACGACAGGCTCCATACAGAGTTCTCACTGCCATAGAGAGATTCAAATTATTATACTCAGACAAAGAATGGACACAAGACTCCTCTGTATACGAACATGATAACATGAATTTCGCTGGTCCAGAATCGGGCATTACTTTTCCATGTCGGAAATTGCCATCTTATTTATCCTTATTCCAAAGGTTTTGGACTCCGGCTACGTTACATGCCATTTGTGATGAGAGTAATTCGTAAGCCTCGCAATTGGATAGAGGGCAAAAAAGACGGTATTGGAGCAAAGCAAAGCGAGCAGAGGCAGAGACCCGCGAAGCTGTTGTAAAGCCCAAGATTTCAATTTCAGTACTTTCTACTGAGCCGGTAATTCCATCTCCGCCATGTTCTGGAATATGTATTCATGTACGGCGTACCCATTGTTTGAGTTCCTATATTGGGAAGTTTGTATTTGAAAATCATGTGTATGGGCCGCTTCACACTATGGCCGTCTAAGTCGAGAGGCCGTGGGATTGAAAGTCTAAACTTTGTGGAGAGTCCAAAGAAATCTATTAAAAATAGGCAATAAAATATAGTTTTCAATTTTTATGACTTTTATAAAAATCTACGGCATCTTGACCATAGTTTGGATTTCCATTCCCGTCCGATTCAAACTTTCTTTTGAGAGGCCATAGCTGTGGTCAAAAAGTACTGCCTTGTTGGCATTTTACATTATGTATAAAATCTATGTGTAAAACGTCTATCACAAGCTATATAAAAAGGTTTGTCAATACCTCAATATGTATGCTATGTATAATTGCAATGGAACAAGCTATGTGTCATAGCTATGTGAACAGCTATGCAACATTCTATATCAATACCTATGTATAAAATGGATGTATAATTGCTATGTCAAATTCCTAGGTCAAAAGCTATGCGTACAAGTATGTCAAAAACTATGTATAAAAGCTATGCATTATTGGTTTGGAAATTGATATGTATAGGAAACAAGTCAATGTCAGCATTAGAGAAAATTTAGGGTCTCCAGGTGCCCGACTTCCATTTCGAATTTCTGGGTTTCGAAAATGCTGAAATTCCGTTGCCACCATGGAGCATGATGTGGTGACATCAGATTTTCAAGCTGCTGGTGCCAATCAGAATGAAGTGTGCATAAACTATATTTTATAGTACCATTATCCTGTTGGAAATTGTAGTTGACAAGTGTACCATTGTCCGTGCCTTCTGTGTCCAGTTTGGAAACTATTTGAAGATTAGCCTTGCATAGAAGATTGGTACTAGATTTTGGTAGTGGAGTTGGGGCCAGTATAATGTGACCGCGCCTAGCTTTGGCGGGATTTTTGAAGAACGGCGGAATTGTGTACAATTCAGAATCAGTGGAAACAGGGGCTTGGCTTTATGGTTCAACTCCATTCACAATTGCATTCACTTGTGGTTTGTGTGATTAGTGTGATCAATCACCGGCAGTTGCTGCTGCGTTTCTTCCCTGTCGACATTACTGAGTTCGGCTCGTGCTAGCTGCTGCGTTTCTTCCCTGTCAACATTGCTCAGTTTGGCTCGTGTTCAACTATGGAGAATCGGCGACCTGTTAGTGAGATTGCTGCAGTGACACTTTTCAGCACACACAATGAGTCTAGAGAGTGGATTCCAACGCGATATGAAAGGTTGCCATGGTGTTAACCGAATATTAGTTGATATTCCCTTAGGCTAAGAGTAGGCTAGTCTATACCCGGCAGGAATAGACCCGGCAGGCGACACGTGGCAGTACAGGCTGGTACAGACTGGTCGACCCGACTTTTCTGGTCGACCAGTCTGACACACTGTCAGACCAGTCTCCTATATGTACCTTCACTCTCTTCGGAAGAGTTGTTGCTATACCATTTGTACATCTTCTTAGCAACCTCAGTTGAACTTCGTTCTTGTCTTAAACTCTTCTTGTGCGCACTAGTATGTTAGACTACTGCTGTTAGACTACTGCTGTTTCCTGCTCTTGAATCGTTCCTTGTGATTGTATCTTGGTTAGTTGCAGTAGTCTGTGGGTATGCAGGAGTCGACTTACTAGCATACTGGTGCTTTTCTTTAGCCGACAGTCCATTCTTCTTAGTAGAAACGTCTTACTACTCCTCTCAATCTCTAGAAACTAGTCTAGAGTGGAATAGTCTTGGGCGGAGTAGCTTCACTCGTTTAAGGTCGGTTCCTAGAAAAAACCCCGTTAACATTTGGCGACCATGCAAAGTTCAGCTCAGACGCTAGTCTTTCTGTTGGGCTAGTCAGATCTAGATCTAGATCTAGATCCAGATCCAGATCCTGGTCGATCCAGATCTAGATCCTAGTCAATCATGTCGACTATCGCTAAGGCGCTATACGTCCCTAGGAAACAGCAGCCATCTGCTTCCTACACGAAAATCATATGTCTTGAGAAAAATCCAGAGCCCGAGTAGCCGAAAAGAGCCTCGGAGATCATTCTGTGTAACAATCGACCAAGGTAGTCAACAGTCGATAATGCTACTGATCAGGAATCTGTAAGAGCAGTTTGTGAACAAGGCTTACGGTGCCAAAGAGCAACCGACTAGGCCAGCACAAAAGACTAGCCCAACAGATCTCAGAGCACAACCTACCTAGCAGAGTCGGATCTAAATCCCAGATCCAGATCTAGATCCGATAACTGCCGCGTCGCTAGTATGGAACGACCGCGTACACAAGCTACCGGTTCTCCCTTACCAGTCGAACTAACTGCCGACCAGCTCTCTAACCCACGTTTTCACAAAGAATGGTGAAATTCACAGTCGGAGACCGTTCCACCGACAGTAGTCCATGAGACTACCACGGGAATAGATCCCCGACCAACATACGAGATTCGGCGGCAAGTCGCAGCATCGACCTCTACCGATCCGTCTTTACAACACTACATGGAGTTCACACAGGGAAGGATGAATACCCCGGAAGGTACCATTTTTCACGAAACTTCGGTACCAATGGGACGCGGCATCCCAAATTTGCCAACCCGACCTCTGGCGATTCTACCGACCATGTATACCACGAATCATCAAACCCGCCCGACTGTGGCGTTCCAGACAAGGTCGAACCCGACTTCTCCACGAAGGGTCCTGGACGACCTGCTCGACTTACCGGAACGACCTTCCAGTGCGCATCAACGACTAGTAAGGTACGCTACCGAACCTCCCATCATTTTGTATCAACAACAGTTAGAAATAGAACAACTACATCGTAATAGGGATGAATTGGACTCCCAACTGGCCAATCTTTTATCCAGCCAAAACCCGTCATCTGAGCAACTATACTCGGAATCTCAACCAGGTTGACCGGACCAGTCGCATACATTTCACCAGGAACCCAGTTCTCCTGGTCAAATGAATAGTCGACCCGGATCACCGAGTACCGACAACCCATACCCGACTGGCATAGACGGCTTGGATAATGACCTAGTCGATAGGATCAGACAGATCTATCACTCTAACCAACCAGTCGACCAGGTTGTTACTCGACCCAGTCTCCCGAATATCCGCACTCATATTCATGAGCAAAATATTCTATACATAGATCAGCCGAGGGTAGCCCACACTACAACCCCCAGAGTGTCGACCCCTCGAACTAGTCTACCACCTGGTTACCAAACTCAACCAGCGATAGGCATTCCTATGATTCAACCTATCAATCGTTTTCACAGACGCATAATAGGCCCATACCACAAAACTCATACAATCGACCGGTAGCTTCCCAGCCACCAGTCCTACCGACTGTGACCCAGTACCAGCCCACCATACCTATGTGTGCATCTTGTGGCGGCTATGGTCACCTTCTCGAACAATGCGCACTATACAACCCTCGGTCGATAGGCTATTCGATACCTACAGCTCAGATGCAGCAGCAGCCTTCGTACCCAGCAGCTACACTCCCGACTCGGACGACTGCTCGGAAACCGGTAGCGATGCCTACCTACAAGGAAGGTAAGTGTGCCATTACGCATGTCCATCGATTTCTCAATGCCCTTACGTTGAATGGCGAAACCGATTCGGCTATTACTACAGCATTATTTGGAAATTCCCTGGTCGATGCTGCTAACTATAATTGGTTCTCGACTCAACGAACGTCATACCCACACCAAGACTTACATGGAATCCTCGACGCCTTCAAACACCGCTACCAGGATATCGACAATGATGACCAGGCTTACCTATGTTTCCGCAGTATGAAACAGGATGCCAAAGAGTCGGTTGACGATTACTATGAACGGATGATGAAACTAGCCAGCCAGTTTGAGGTCCTCCCGGCTGATAATTTCCTACTAAGCAATTTCCGAGCTGGTTTGTTGAAGTATTTGCAGGTACCCACAGTCGGACTACCAAGATCGACACTAGCCCAGGCCAAGAAATCGGCTAAGCTTGCAGAAAGCGGACTACCTAAGGAACCCGACTCGACCTCTACCGAGCAAACCGAGACTACCAAACGAGCATTTTGCAACCGATGCAAGAAGCCAGGCCATTTTGAACGCGATTGCTGGCTCAATCCGGAGAGCGAGATTGGAAAAAGGCGTGCGGCGGCTAATAGGACAGCCCCAGTAGCAGCAGCCACACCAATGTCGACTACCGCCGAATCAAGGAGTCGACCATCCCACGATAGCACACCACGACGGATATTCCCTTGCTCTCTGTGCAAAACCTTGGACCACCCGACACACTTGTGTCCCCTATTGAAGGATCCGAAGGTCGTCAAATTCCTTAATCAGCAGATCGAGACCAAGCCCAACACGTTGTCAGTAGTCATTGAAGAACTACCGAACACTACGGTTGGTGTCCTAACGGTCGCAGCGATTACCAGAAGCCAGCCGACTACCGACTAGCCGACTCTTGACAAAACCACGGAGAAGACCAACTGGACTTCCCAAGAACTACTACGCGATCAAATGATGCAGGAAGTTCGTCAACTCCAAGCCGAGTTGGAAACAACAACTTTCACTAAAGACCCAAAGTCGACTGAGGACTCGCCCTCACTCGACTGGGACGCGGATGCATTACTACAACAAACGATCACCCTTCAAGACAACCCAGACCAACCGACTCGGGCCACAGTCAACCAAGGCGGTATCGCATTCGGCGCCGTCCAACAGCAGATCCTCGATCAACTCCAAGACTGCAAATTGCAGGTTTCCATCCGTGACTTACTACAGTTATCACCGACCCTCACCAAACTGGTTCGGGGTCAACTGACTCATCCAGACCCAGAATCGACTCCAGAGTTACCCTACTCGACTACAGAGGAGGTGACGATCGCCGCTGCAGCAGTCATCGACAAACACATGCCAGTCATCACAGTCTCAGTCGGTAAAAACATAGTCGACGACGTTCTAATCGATGGCGGTTCCGGCGTCAATGTGATCACCGAAGATGAACGCCGACGGTTGGGACTAGCCAAACCGTCACCCGCGCCATTCAACCTCAAGATGGCTAATGACACCATAGCACGACCCAAAGGATTGATCAAGGATGTCAAAATTCACATTCATGGTATCCCCTACATAGTCACGCTTATAGTCATCGACTGCTCGACAGTCAAGTTAGACTACCGGTTATTACTCGGTCGACCCTGGCTTCGACATGCCAAAGTCATACACGACTGGGGCAACAATGAAGTGCAGATCATGGGCAATGGCACCGTCAAGACCGTCAAGATAAATCGACAGTTAGGATACGAGGCGGTTACACCACATGCTCTAGTCTGTTACAACTTCGCGGAAGGTATCACCGATGAAGAGGAGGAAATCTTGATGGCATCCGACTCGACCCTCCACACAATGGGCACAATCGACTGGAACCTCCTAGCTACCGAGTCGACAGTCGACCAGCCTCGAACGGAACCGACTACGACGGCCAGTACCCCTAGGCACCAAGGTATTCAACATAGACCAGGAACAATGTTAGTAGACGAGACACCAATTCGAGACAAGCTGCGATTCATGGATATTGCCCATTGGAATCACAATGAGGAGGATCGACTCAACCATGTCAACGTCGGTACCTCTACCGAACCAAGCTGTTGCAGCTGAACGCGAATCTGAGCCCTAGTCTCAGAGCTAGCGCAGAATCCCTGTTTAAGGAATACATCGACATTTTCGTCTTTTCTTACGAAGATCTGCGAGGTATACCAGAACACATAGCGACTCATTGGATCGAGCTCGACCCGACCATCTTGCATAGTCACCAGGCAAGATACCGGATGAACCCGAACTATGCACAAGCAGTAAAGGACGACTTGGAATGACTTCTAAAAGTAGGATTTATCGCACCAGTCAACCACGCGACATGGCTATCCCCAATAGTCGTGGTCCCCAAAATGAATGAGAAACTACGGATATGCGTAGATTTCCGTCGACTTAATGCAGCAACCAAGAAAGACCCGTACCCCCTTCCGTTCACGGACGAGGTATTCGACGCAGTCATAGGCTATGAAGCCTACTCCTTCATCGACTGCTTCTCAGGCTACCACCAAGAACGGATCGACCCGACCGACCGCCCCAAAACAGCGTTCATCACCGAGTGGGGCGCGTATGTATGGATCGTGATGCCGTTTGGATTGAAGAACGCCCCGCCTACCTACCAGCGCATCGTCAACCAGATCTTCAAAGAGTACCTGGGCGACTTCATGAAGCTATTCCTAGACGATTTCAGTGTCTACAGCGACATCGACTCCCAACTACCGAAGCTCAGACTAGTCTTCGACCGATGTCGACAGTACGGGGTAAGCCTCAATCCAGAAAAGTGTATCTTCTTTGTTCCTTCAGGTGTAATTTTGGGCTACATTGTAGGACGGGAAGGAAAGTTTCCGGATCCAAAGAAAATTCAGGCCCTAGTCGACATGCCATCACCAAAGGACGTCAAAGTCAGTCAGACGTTCAACGGACTAGCCCAGTTCAACCGATGCTTCATCAAAAATTATGCTGCCATCATGGAACCCATCACCAAGCTGACTAGGAAAGGCGAACCGTTCGACTGGACGCCGGCGTGCGCAACAGCATACCAGACCATCAAGGATCGATACCAGACTGCACCAATCCTGATCGGAGTCGACTGGTCACTCGACTTCCACATACACACAGACGCATCTGACATAGCTGTCGGAGCTATGCTCGCACAGAACCCGACCGGCAATATCGACCAGCCGATAGCCTACGCTTCCCGACTACTCAACAAAGCAGAGAAGAACTATACAACAACCGAGAAGGAAGCCCTCGCAATGGTATACGCCATCAACAAATTCCGCCATTACCTCCTAGGTAATAAGTTCGTCTTCTATGTCGACCACCTGGCGCTCTAGTACTTGATCAACAAACCTCAGTTATCGGGTCGACTGGCACGCTGGCTACTACTGTTTCTTGAATTCGACTTCACTGTGGTTTATAAACCAGGCAAAACACATGGAGTAGCCGACGCACTATCAAGAAATGAAGGGGCCGAGCCAGCCATAGGCATACCCGACCGGACAGTCGACGCACAACTCTTTTCCACCGAATCCGACTGGCTACACCCGATAGTCGACTACTTGACTACCGGGACTTTTCCAACCCACATGACGAAGGCGGCTCGCAAGCGAATCGCTCACAAAGCCATTCCGTACCAAGTACTCAACGGCCAACTGTACCGACTTGGCAAGGACCACCAGCTCCGACTAGTCCTGACCGGCAGTCAGCCGACAACAATCCTCCAAGAATTACACAAAGGCAACGCGGGAGGACATTTTTCTCATGACATCACTGTCCGGAAAATACTAGACGCAGGCTACTGGTGACCGACTCTACACCAAGACGCTGTCCGGTACTGCCAGTCGTGTCATGAATGCCAGATGACAGGCGGACTACCCAAGACAGTCTCCTCGAAGCTCGTCACCCAACTACCCGCAGAACCGTTTATGAAATGGGGACTCGACTTCATAGGCCCCGTCAAGAAGACCCGACATACAGCCTGTCGATACATTTTGGTGGCTACCGACTATGCCACCAAATGGGTCGAGGCTAGAGCTCTCTGAGGAAACACCGCCAGGGAGACCGCACAGTTCCTGTACGAGGCAATCCTTACCCGGTTTGGATGTCCTCTCCACCTAGTCAGCGACCAAGGTACCCATTTTATCAACAGCACGGTACACACTCTCACCGAGCATTTTTTAATCCGACACACGACTTCAACAACATACTATCCGCAAGGTAACGGCCAAGCCGAGTCGACAAACAAGGTCATAGTCCGAATGCTCCAGAAGCTAGTCAACGAGAATAGAACCGACTGGGACTTACAGCTCCACACGGTCCTATTTGCTTACCGAACGGCATACAAAGTTGGCACGGGCCACAAACCTTTCCAATTGGTGTATGGTCTGACGCCGTTGATGCCAACCGAATACATCATCCCGACCCAACGGTCGACATCGACTACCGACTTCACTCCCAGGCGAGTACTAGCAGCCCGAGTCGCCGAACTCGAGAAGTTAGACGAGACCCGACTGACAGCAGCCACCCACCACGGCGCACAGCTGTGGAACCGAGCACAATGGGCCCAGACCCAAGGCCAGTCAACTCTATACAACGTAGGCGACTACGTCCTCTGGCACCCGAAAGGGACAAATGTCCATACCGGTAAACTTCGTAGCAAATGGTTCGGCCCGTATCGTGTCCAGTATACCCTCCCCAACAACAGGGACCATGTTCGGCCTCCCCGACCAGTCGACCTAGGCCAAACATCGACTGCTCGACCCCCTAGTCGACAAACCACACCCGACCCAGTGGCACCGACAGCCACTACCGGGAGTCAATCGACCGCAAGGCGAAGGGAGACACGCTCCTCACACGCACGCAAGCGGTACCAGGAGAGACAAGAGAAGCGTGCCAAGCGAGGCAGACTCACACCATTGAGTCAGTTTATACCTCGACAGGTCGACCTGACTTCATCCGACAGCGAGGCCTAGTCGACTCCACCACCAACGCTAAGTGAGACCCTCATCCCTGACACACCTTCGCCCTCTCTATACGACTTCGCGCCGCTCAACCTCGAAGCGGCATATGGAGCGGCACCAACCGGCGGATTTCGCCAGCCACCGCCCGTCTCCCCCACAACTCGGCCTCCGCCATCAGCCGGGGTCAATCAACTCGCACCCGACTCACCAACATCACGGGCCACGACATTAGCGATGCATTGGCGCCAGCGCCTGGATGACGTCCAAGGAGCAGTAAGTCGACTCGAGGATGTCGGCTCCCGAGTGAACCTCCTCTTGTTTGAGGCGGTTCAAGCAAAAACCACCCTTTAAGCTGAGCTCGACCGCCACCGATTAGAGAGTAGTCGACTGACCAAGGACTCCACAACATACAAGCAACAAGTCGACAACCTCACTAACGAACTGGCAAGACTCCGTACTACTCTCACCACCGTCACGGAGGAGAAGAGTCAGACCGACAACAGACTGGCCCAGCTAGAAGCCGACCTCCACAGCAGTCGACAGCAGGAACAGAAACACCAGAGCAAGCTCGTGGTAGCACAAAACGAACTCGGAGCGGCACGAGCCGAGGTAGCAGCAATCCAGCTCAGTCTTCAGCAAGCTCGGAGGGACATAGTCGACTCCAACAACCGACTCGACCTACTACTCCAAGACAACGAGGAAAAGTCCCGCCAATTCGCAAGTCGGGAGCTGCAGTTCCACAAACTTCGAGCGCGCAAGTACCGACTCCGACTCAACGCAAGAAATCGTATCAAGGTTCTCAAGCACACCCTCAGCACCGACTGCCACCAGCTCAACATGTACCGCAGGCAACTAGACCAACTTCAGCTCGACCACCCGGACTTGGAGATTCCAGCAGTCGACGAAGACGAAGAGAAGGATACGAGCCACCTCGATCTCGACCATTCGCTCTGGGAGAACCAGTCGACTGCGACGACGAGGTCTTGACTACCGACGTCAAATTAAGTGAGGACGACGACGAAGACGACAGCGAGTCGACCAATGAAGACGAGGATCGCGATCACCTGCAACAAGACCAGCAGCCACCGCCAGTCAACCTTCAAGACACGGTGCAACAGCAGCCAGGAGCTCCACACCCTCCTTCTCCACAGCAGCAGCAGGATCAACAGCCCCTAGCACCCGACGAGATGACGACAGCACCTACACCATCGGTCGACAACACCCCAGTCGACTTACCAGTAATCTCTTCACCACACTCTTTGGGGTTCGACTTCTCAGGAATGCCTCCAGATATCCGCTCACCAGGCATGATCCAGGACTCTAGCGTTGTCCACGAGTGACGAGTCGACCTTAGCTGGGTAGCGGGTAATTTTGTCATTCCTCGTGAACATTTTTCCCTAGTCACCTACCAGGGTAGTCTAAAGTCCACAGGAGTGTACTTAGCTCAGAGGGATGGCAATGTTAACCGAATATTAGTTGATATTCCCTTAGGCTAAGAATAGGCTAGTCTATACCCGGCAGGAATAGACCCGGCAGGTGACACGTGGCATACAGGCTGGTACAGACTGGTTGACCCGACTTTTCCGGTCGACCAGTCTGACACATTGTCAGACTAGTCTCCTATATGTACCTTCACTCTCTTCGGGAGAGTTGTTGCTATACCATTTGTACATCTTTTTGGCAGCCTCAGTTGAACTTCGTTCTTGTCTTAAGCTCTTCTTGTGCGCACTAGTATGTTAGACTACTGCTGTTAGACTACTGCTGTTTCCTGCTCTTGAATCATTCCTTGTGATTGTATTTTGGTTAGTTGCAGTAGTCTGTGGGTATGCAGGAGTCGACTTACTAGCATACTGGTCCTTTTCCTTAGCCGACAGTCCATTCTTTTTAGTAGAAACCTCTTACTACTCCTCTCAATCTCTAGAAACTAGTCTAGAGTGGAATAGTCTTGGGCGGAGTAGCTTCACTCGTTTAAGGTCGGTTCCTAGAAACAACCCCCTTAACACATGGGTGAGGCTAAATCTAGGGAGAAATGGAACATGGGCTAGGGAGGCTCACCGACGTGGTGGTGATAGCATGAGGGGATCTTACAAAGCCCAAATTGTGGACTTCAAGGTGAAGGTAGATGGCCACAAGCATGTTGGCAACAACCCTGCCGTGGAGTCTGTGTTGGTTAGGCACACTTACCACAGGCATCAAGTGCTCTTGGATCCAAAAATTCCACACGACCGGGTTCCATGCAACTGTGAGAACTCGTGCATTTTGTATAGTGATTGACCGTTTTGAAATTTTTTCTCTAAAGTGCAGAAACTATTTTTTGAGTACTAATTCTTTGTGTTGTGTTCTGTGTTGGAAACAGTTTTGTATCATTCATTTTTTGAGGACTGGGTGGACCCAGATTCTATACTTGGACCCATTGTGGTTTTGCACAATGATATTGGGGAAGCCACTCACAATGGTAGATCTCACAGCGAGCTTCTTGATAATGGGATTTTTTTTCTAACCTGGTCTACGTTCCACCTACACCAGGCCTTCTCTACGGAAATGTTGAGCCACTACTGTTGCCAGCTTTCACTGACTCCGAGTGGCCCCTCCCGGATATGCACACCAGCGAAGCTTTTCGATTCAAGCTGCGCCAAGATTTTCAAGCTATTACCAAGGCCACCACTGGAAGCCGAATAGGACCTCTGCAGTGGTTTATTCCATTGCATGTCTTTGTGGATCTGTTTGCTTCCGAGGAGGATAATATGAGACGCACAGCCACCTTGTACGTTGTCAACAATCCATCTTAAGAACTGTTTGTGAGCCTCATGGATCCAAGTTGGCATCAAAAAATCGTGTTTGGAAAGGATATTGTGAGGTGCACGATATTGATGCACACTGTGACCTTCAGGTACGTAGGTTGCTAATGCCAATGAATGCCATACCTTTTTGCTCTAGCACTGTTTCCAGTCTAGGGTTTGTGGCCAACATGAGATTCAAGAGTGCTCTAACGTTTGTTGTGCAACATAGGTACCATGTAGGGCGATCGACGTTGTATACAAATTTTAAGTATGGGAGAGAGCGTCTAGGGCAAGATGGTGTAAGTTGGCATCAGATTGACCAAGTTCAAGAGGAGGACTTGGTGGTTCTTCCTTGTTTTTATGCAGGTGTGACAGTGGCAAGGTTTGAGGTGGGGAAAACATGGCCGTTGTCACATATTCGCCGAGAGGTTTGCATTACCTTGGATGATGTTGTTCCAGATGATTTTCGCTTCAGCGTCCATCAACCCGGCTTCCCCGATGTCAACATTAACCCCAGACACGAGAATGTCAACACCGTAGCGCGAGTCCTACCTCCCTGGACTTTTGAAATAGTAGCAGTTACCAGCTAGGGGAAATACTGCTTGCCAGGAAGAGTGACTTAGCGGGTATCAGATCGTATTAGAATTGTTGCTACAAGTGCCTGTGTACGAAGGTGATCGGACACAATTCGAGGTCTAGGAGGATTCCAAACGAATTTATACACGTGTGACCAACAGCCGTGAATCTGTGATAGGAAGCACAACAAGGCTGGATTTTTGGCATATACACATTGTTTTTCTCCTCGCGTAATACAATGCCTTTTTTGTATTTATTGCATATTTCCTATGGCAACAGCCACTTGTTTGATGTGAGCCTTTGTATTGAAGGGTGGTGTTAGAATCCTAAGTGTACAAGAAGAGTTGTTGTGAGTTTTAGATGTGATGTTGCCAACAGGTACCAAAACAAGGTCAAAATGTGTATTTCTTTCATTTCATATGTTTGGGGCAAAACATGGGAGGAATTCCAACTCTGAAGTTGCTTCTAACTTATCTCTACCGACTGAATTGCTCAATAAAAACTTAACTTATCATCGATCTTCGCTTAAGCACAGATGTCAATGCTGGTCCAAAAGGATCTGATGGAGGTCTAGCGGGGGAATGAGATCTGCTGGCAACATCATCTTCTGATGAAGAATCACTGTTATCTGCTGCCTCATCCAACAGAGCACAACTGACATTTCTCTGAGTTTATCAGTCTAGAGATACAGTTGCATTCCAACAAACACATGGACAAGAGCATGCTGCAAACATGCAAGAGCAATATAGTAATATATTGTAAACATGAACAAGAGAATACCGCCAACTCACCTTTGATACTAATCTGTAAGGCGGATCATAGGCAAAACAAAAACTCAATCAAAAGTGAACATGGTCGTTTTACACTGTTTGGCCAAGTATGCAACAGCTTGAGCAACCGCTTCCCTATGTGATGAACTAGAACCTTTAGAAGCCGACGATTTAGCATCCCGAATCAGTGGTGGTCCAAGAGGATGTGATGGACGTCTAGCAGGGAATTTCATCGGTGCAATATGACAGGCCGGCTTGGCTGATGGTTCTTTAAATGTAACCCGCTCTAGCTTGGCCGGTTTTGTAGGTGGTTCAGCTTCACCAACTCCATCAGCTTCGCTCTGATGTGATGTTGCCAACGGCTACCAAAACAAGGTCAATATGAGAATAATTTCTTTCATTCCAAATGCTTGGGGCAAAATATGTAAGAAATTGCAAGTTCTCTAAAATTGCTTCCAACTTGTCCGTACCGGCTGAACTACACATTATAAGTTTACTAAACCTATCATCAATCTTCGGTTGAGCACAAATTCTCAATCACGGAATTTACGTTTGTCATACCTCGTTTTACCAAAAGCGGCTAGTTAGGGTTTCTAGGGCAACTAGGAGTAGTCTTTCCGCCATAAATAGGAGAAGTAATGGCCATAACGGCCCAGTTATTTATTTAGAGAGAGAGTACCATCCGGGCGCAGCCTAGAGGAATTATTACAGGACTAGACCGACAGTAGATTCCGGTGGGAAACCGGATGGGAGACCGGATAGGTGAGGCCGGGTCTCCGATGGACCCGGCCACGGTCCGAGCATTGAAGTGGGCCGCTCTAAACTGGGCGACCCACTGTTCATTCACTCTCTACAGCTCCAGTTGTCCGCGCCAGCAGAATTTTGAGCTTCTGGATAGCCGTAGAATTGATAGTGCGGGACCGGAAGTAGAGAGCATTGAGTGACCGTCTTGTGCAGATTCTGAGCGTCCGGGAGTGAGAGAAACTGAACACCCGGTGAGAGACAGCGACGCAAGGTTAGAATTTGAAATAGGCGAGCCTCTGGACAGTGCGCACCGCCATTTCCGGCGGAGTTTGAGGAAGAAAGGAAGTGCGCAGCCAGGAAAAGGGTCGCGGGGTCTCTGGGAGGTTAGAAGAACACCACGGAAGCGGAAAGGGAAGCGCCCGGAGCGGGAGGCACGAGGTTTACCGAGGAAAGAGAGGGCGCATCCGGAGAAGGAGCTGCGCTACATCCGGAGGAATGAAGAATTCCGCCCGGAGTCCGCAGCCATGGCACGCAGGGAAACCGGGGCCAAGATTCCGGAGAAACGTATCTGCCCAGACATCCCGCAACATGAACAAGACTTTGACGAGTTAATGCGGGACCTCCAGAAGATGGGGTGTTTGGGATTGTTTGGGAGAGTGTGGGATGTGCTGGACTCCCGGATGCTGGAGGAAATCGAGGGCGGGCCGATGGTGAACGCCTTCCGGACAACCATCCGGGCGAAGTATCGCAGCTGGACCCGGGAGATGTTGCTGGAAGTGTACGACTTCCCGGACACCAACGAGGACCTGGAACCGGGAGGCAAGGGCGACACGGACTGGGTGAAGATGCGGTTCAGTCATCTCTCGGACAAAGACGGATTCAAGGTGGCAGATTGTATACTGCCTCGGGAGCAACGGCTGCTCCAGTACGTAGTGCCCATCCTCAATCCGGAGAAGCCCACCACCCTCAGTGTGACGTTGGCCCGGGGTATCTACTCCGGCCTTTTCCGGAAGAAACGGATCAACTGGGCGATCCTGATCCACCGGAACACGCAGAAGTGGACAGGTAACCTCGACAACAAGAAGGGATGCCCGTTAGCCCCATTTCTCTACCACTTGTACGAGAAACATGGGTGCCTCACGGCAGGGGAGAAGAAGAGGTTGTTGATTGTGCCTATTCCGGGGGTGAGAAGCCCGGCCAAGAAGAAGACGGCGCTTCCGGGAGGAGGAGCGGGGACCAACAGACCCGATTCGTCGTACCGACCGGAGGAGAGAAGGATGGCTCCACCTGCAACCCAACCGGATAGGAGCAGAGTCCGGGGAGAGGAGCTCCGGAAAGAGAAGGAAGACCAACCGGTAAGAAGGCCACTGGGTGATTCCAGCCCCAATCCGGAGAACAGGACCAAGTGGAGAGAAGACCGCCTGGAGAAAGGCCGACTGGGTGGCGCCAGGCCGCAACAGGAGGAGCGGCAGGAAAGGAGAAAGGACCCAAGGCTAGAACGACCGGGTGGGGCGAGACCTCAGCCGGAGCAGAGAACAAGGGCCCAGGAGGGGAATCCGGATGAGGAAGAGGATTCTCCACAGCCGAAGCTAACCCGGAAGAAGCCGGCGAGAGGACAAGAGGCAATTCCTCAACCGGAGATAGGCGGTCCTTCCTAGACGCAACCTCGGATGGATCCGATCGAGGAGTCCAGGCCAGAGGAGGAGACAAGGTCTTCTCCACCCCAGCCCCAGGAGCAACCGGTAGAGGGACCCGGACCAATGGAGGAAGATTATACCCGGGCGGCTTCATAGGAAAGTATGGGAGAAGAGAACCGGACAGACCGGGAGGGAGGTCCGTCTTAGCCGCGATCCCAGAGACGGAAGAGGAAGTTAGTCCTCCCGATTGAAGGAGAGGAAGAACCGGAAGGACCGGATACCACACCTGGAAAGAAGAAGGGACCGGCCCGGAGGAAGGTGACCCCACTCAACAAACGTCCCAAGGAGGCAGGGGAGGACGAAGAAGAAACCGGAGATGAGGGGGACCAGGAGCAGGGAATGTCAGCGGAAGCAGAACCGGTCCAGGAGGCAGGCCCATCCGGAAATGTGCCAGCGGAACGAAGGGAATCGCTTCGGATGGAGGACATGTTACTGCAGACACTGGTGGCACTAGACACGGTTACGAAGCAGTACAACCCCATGTTCGCTGCTCTCCGGGAGACAGGGACCCTTCTCCGGACGAACGACGCTCTGGAGTATCCGGCGCGGTTTCGGAAGCTCAAGAGGAAACTCATCCGGAGCAAGGAGAGGGAGAATGAGCTAACCGAAAAACTGCAGGGTATCCAGGAGGCAGAGAGCGAATCGGCGGCTCTCTTGAAGGGATTTGAGGAGGAGCTGCAACGAAAGGTAGCCTACATTAACAAGATGGAGGCCCACGTACAGAAGGAGTTGCAGATCCGGGAGCAAGAGGATACCATCCGGAGGGTGGCAGAGACAAGCCGGCAATGCGTCTCCAAGCTATCCGGATTGTTTCAATCAAATGGGGAGGCACAAACGAAGGCCCGGTTGTACGACGAGCGGGTTCATCAACCGGGATTGGAGGGAGCAGCTCGGATGAAGAATGTAGTCCGGGAGTACGCGGACAAGGTAGAAGCATATTTGGTGGAGTTCCGGGTACTGGCGGAATGCATCCGGGAGAGCTCTTCGGAGGAGGAGTCGGATCAGGAGGAACTTACCTCCTGGACCGTGGTGGATGTGGAACCCATCCACATGGCCAGACCCGCGGGAGTAAGCCCAGAAGAAGTCCGGGATTTGAGCGAAGGTATGGAGACAATGGATGTCCACCCGGACAGGGCGGAAAAGCAACAGGAGGGACAGTCGGCGGGGCGCGGAACTCGGGGAGATAGGCCGGCAGATCCAATCTTGGTAGGGAGCCCGGAAGATGAGGAATAGCAGCCGCAAGTAGACCTGTAGCTGCCCGGAATCATCGGAGTCCCGGAATTGGTGGCCCGGACTTAGTGGATCCGACCACTTTGAACGGGGCCCTTTTTGAAGTAAGTAGGGTAGGACTCTGTTTGGAAGTTAGTTTTTAGGATTCTAATGTTAGTTGCAGTGTAGGAAGAGAACTAAGTCGTGGGGTGGCCCCCCCCCCGGTTTTTCCGGATCTGCGGGTTTCCCGGATCTGGTCGGCTTTGTGTTTTCTTTTTATCCAGGGATGTTCCTCATTCCTGGTGTCTTCTTTTGTGTACCATTTTCTCTTTGTAAATGATCATAAGCATACTCTTCTACGGACCGGAGCGTTTGTGTGTGTGTGTGTGTGTGTGTGGTTGTTGATTGAGATCGTGGTCCAATTAAGTCCCTTGGTAACCAGAAGAGTTGATCGGATTCTGTTGTAGATCTAGTTGTTCTATGCTCGGTTGCAAGGTGTAATCCGGGTTAGTGGCTGAGTGGGTAGGAGGGGGTACTCCAGTCCTCTCAGAACTCCTGGACGGGTAGTCCGGTTGAGGTGCCATCACCTGGGTAGATCATGTGACAGAAAGGCATGGAACAGCTAGAGTAACCGGGTTCTGTTGTAGATCCAGTTAAGAGTCTGGGTATTGGGCAAACTCACAGATTGTTTGAAGGTGGGTTGTTCTGTGCTCGGTTGCAAGGTATAATCCGGGTTAGTGGCTGAGTGGAAAGGAGGGGGGTACTCCGGTTCTTTCAGAACTCCTGGACGGGTAGTCCGGTTGAGGTACCAGCACCTGGGTAGACCATGTGATAAGGAGAGCCGGAATGATCAGAGTAAAATGAACTGTTAGGAGTCGAACCGATTCCGGATACCCCGGGTAAATGTCCATCCCGATTATCAAGTCGTAGTAATTTTTAGAAGGGAGAAACCTGGGTTGTGCTTAAGTGACCGGATGTGGGTTTGGGATGAATCTGCAGCTGAAGTGCAGTACAGGAATTACCCGGATGAAGGAGTGGAGTTAGATAACCGAAAGGTAGTGATGTTCCTATCACTTGAATCAGCAGGAAGGGTGTGTCTTTAAATCCTGCACCGCTTAATGTAAATGGAGAACCCTTTGAAGCAAAACAGAGGTTAATGTAAACCGGTTTGAGTTGTTTGGATAGACCGGATAGAGTAGGGTTGGATAAATTCCCAACTTGGACGAAAACCGGATCTAGTCGTAACCGGGTCAGTCAGTAGGAGAAGGCCCGGTTTGGTAGGAAATAGGAATTCAGCTGGTGACAGAGAAAGAGAGAGACCACCAGTCCGGGACTATCTCCGGAAACTTCCCACTTCACAGAGTCTCCGCGAACGATAACCCGGAAATCACCTCTACGAGCGTTCTTAAAACAAAAAAGTGCGTTCTAGGGGAATATCCGGTATCACGTGCTACGACAACGTTCGCTAGGGACCCACTCCACTCAGTTGATGTTGAGCCCGATGCGGAAGGACTGTCAGATTGGTCGTCTTTCGGGCCTTGTACTTCATTGGATGACGTTGGATGTGAGTGTACCTTTGCTGGAGACTTCTTGGTGTCATCTTCAGGCCCCTTGGTACGCTCTCCCTTCATATTGTCCTCCAGTGCTTTAGCTGTTGTTTCCAACATAGCACATCCAGCACAACGGTTACTTTGCGTTAGCAGAGACACAATACGCACCATCCCCTCAACACATGTGTACTACTATGGGCAAACTGATGACATGGCTTAATTGAACGACTGGAAGTTGCCTTACCAGCCATAGGCGATGGAGTCTTGTTTTGCTTTGGCACCTTAGCAGGTGGTTCACCCTCAGCGACAATAGGAGCTGGCCTCTTGCGCATATGGAACAGCTCATTCTGAACCTCTTTGGATGACGCTGGATGTGACTGTACCTTTGCTGGTGGGGTCTTGGTGTCATCTTCAGGCCCCTTGGTACGCTCTCCCTTCTTCTTGTCCTCCAGTGCTTTAGCTGCTGTTTCCAACATAGCACATCCAGCACAACGGTTACTTTGCGTTAGCCTCAATATACAATACGCACCACCCCCTCAACACATGTGCACTACTATGGGCAAAAAGATGACATGGCTTAAGTGAAAGACTAGAAGTTGCCTTACTAGCCATAGGCAATGGAGTCTTGTTTTGCGTCCTGTTTTGCTTCGGCACCTTAGCAGCTGGTTCACCCTCAACGACAGTAGGAGCTGCCTTTTTGCGCACTAGGATTGGCTCTCCCACTCCTTTTTCTTTGGGTTTAAGGCTATTATCGGGCGTTTCTAACAAGTCAAACCCCCAAGATTCCAACCAGAAAGGGTCGGCCACTTTTGAGCACCAAGGACAAACATGACGTCTTGAAAGGAGTTCTGGCCACAAGCACCACGGGTGAAACAAGCAACCACAAGAAAAGGGGACAGCGCTGTTGGAAACAAAGAGGAGCTCGCACAGCGGACATGATGCGTCGATTCTTAGATTTGGCGCGCAAGCCTCATTTGCAGTCTTGTTTCCAACAGGCTCTTTCGGCTTGATGGAGTATTGAGCTGCTCTCTTGGCGTTGCATTTCTTCTGCTACTGACTTAGCGCCTGTTTGGAAGATTGCAACTTCTCTTCCGCCTGGACTATACTCCTCTTTTTCTCCTCAAGACTCTCCTCACATTCCTCCAATTTGTCGTTGTTGGCTGCAATTTTGGCACTGAGCAGTCGTTGCTCCTTGTCTACACGCGCTTTCTCTTGCAGGTCCCCAGCTTTCGCAAAGTCTTTGGAAGCTTTGCGCAACTCGTCCTTCCTGGAGTTTAGAGTTTCATCTTTGGCTTCGTACTGCAGCTTCTGGGCCTCCAATTTCGAACACGCTTCCTTCTTCTCAACCACTCCTTGTGCGCACTCTTGGACAGCCGCAGTCTCAGTGGATATCGCCTTCAGCAACTCCAACTTCCGCACGTTCTTCTCTGCAACACCACCGCGCTTGGTTCCACCATCCTCACTTCCACCATGCTGCTCAAAGTAGGAGGCGCACTCCTGTATGATGCCCGCAAGCTGCTGCTTCAATGCAGGAGGGCCCAACTTCAGAGGATTGTTGTGGGCATCGGCTTGCCGCTCCTCCGTCACCTTTGCAGCTGCTCCAGCCCAATTCACCTTGTTCTTGCCGCCCTTTCCATCAAAATTGAAGTAGTAAACGCACGCCCGTAAGAAGGTTTGGCTGAAGGCTTTGTTGTCGGGTGCATTGCCATAAACACGCTGGTACATCTTCAGATATGCGATCCGGTGCTTCGGCTTGGTGCACTTGTCCAGCAAGTACCTCGACTTGTTGGCACCCTCTCCAGGAGGCCAGTAGTCCTCATAGTCAGTTGCTGGGACCATGGCTTCGGTCACCTCTTTCGGCAAGAAACCTTCCTTGCAAAGCCCACCCACCCGGTGAAAGAACACAGCATCGTAAACAGCATTTCCTCTTCCTAACAGACACGGTGCTAACACAACTAGCCTGTCTCTAAGGTCAGCTAGAATCCCTTCTAAATTAAAGGGCTCCTCCCGTGACATCTCCTGGGGAATTGATACAACAAAAGAATCGTTTCTCTTAGGAGACTCCCGTTCCTCTGCTTTCAGAGCAGTTTTGCCTTTCACAAGACTCCTCGTGCGAGTTTTGCTTGCGGAGGCCATGTTGGAAACAAACCACCTAAAACGAATTCTAAGCAACCAAACTGATACTGAAGCGAGAGACAATCCACGCAATGGAAACAAGTTCTAAACAACGAGCTAGGGTTTGGGAAAGGAGACATCGCAGGCAACGGAACAAGCAGGCAACGGAAACGGAGGGAGACAACGCAGGCGATGGAAACAAGCTGCGAAGGTGCATATTCAAAAAAACAGAGGATGATGACAACTGGTGACTGCCGGGTTAGTAGCCCTAAACGTGTGTGAAACGTAGCTTTGGAAACGTGCGTCATGGTCATCATGGCCGTCATGGCGAGCCAATTACTTCATACGTGAGTGGGTAAGTACTTGGATTTTTTTATTTTTGTTGGCACAAATGAAAGGAAATTTTCATTGCAGGTAAGTACTTCGATTAGAATATGAGTGAATTCACACGAGCTGTCCTGTTGATTGTGGAAGAGACTGACTATTGAAGGTTAGATTAGAATGCCAAAGCCTCACACAAACACTTGGAATGCATAGGAAAGAGATGATCTTTACTCACGGGCTGCCCCTCTTAAGTAGCACACCCAAGGGAGTCCCCTTGGCAAACCATATGGGACATCAGCCCATACTCAACTCCTATTACACTAGGATCAGCCCATATCACTTGGGAGACCCAATTCTCATTACTTCTAACTAGTACTACTTCACTAGTTGCAACTCTAGCTCATTCGCATCATCTACACTAGCTAATGCGCATTGGCTATGAGCAACTTCAGCCCACGCAATCATCCTACTTCAATACTGACTGATGGCAACAATCACTGAAAACTTAAAAGAAAAAAATTTAGAATGAAGGAGGTATTACTATTCAGTGTTTTTTTTTATGTTTTATTTCTTGAAGCCGAACTGGCGACGTAAAAAATATTGGGAAAGAATAGTTGGCAAAATCTTAAGCTTACAATCATATTTTAATAGATTTATTTCATATTTTGGTGGCACATCACTAATAGCAACAATTGAGTGCCCTATTTGATGAGGGTGTTACTTGATTGAACACCTTATGTATGAGCTTTGCAATTATCATCTGTAACCAACTGATTTGAGGCTTTGAGCAAGTCACTTGATTTAAGTTGGCATCATCAATTTCAGTGTTATTATTAGCCTTCAGAGTCTCAAACTAACAAGCCAAGCACAGCCGCCTTGCTTCCCCGATTGTAGTTTTTTTTGTGAGTCCTCTTCCACTGTATCCATAGAAACAACACGTAGCAGTCACAAACGTATGTACTCTGTTTGTTTCCAACATGTCGCCGAGACAACCTATTCGTGCTTGTGTGGCCAACAAGAAGGACTTGCGGGATCAAGGAGCGACCCCTGAGTGCGAGATGAAACCTGCCCATCTGGTCGAAGACTATCAGAGCCCTGGCGGAGGACGAGGAATAGACGACGAGTTTCAAGATCCAATCCCATCGGATGGAATTCTTGAAGACCTAAAGGAGAGAATGGTCGTTGTTGCCCCCATGCTTCAAGGACGTCACGGTGTATATGACGCACGATTTTTCACTATTGTCGCCGGACTATGCCCTCGTGGAACGTGCGTGGATCAAGTGATTCAGCAGACGCAAGTCACTGACGCCGAGATCTTCGAGAAATGGAAGACACGTTCTGATCCATACAAGTTTCCAATCAGCTTGTGTGTTGACAACGAGCAAGCGAAACAATTTTCTGAACACTACAGTTGCATATATGGTGGCTCACCTTGCAATAAGCAATTTCCTTTGAGCTTCTTACGCGCTTGCTTTGCCACATTTGTACACAAACTTGAGATTGATTGGGTGGCAGAAGCAATCAAGAGGCGCAACACTCAAATGGACCAGAAGAAACTAAACCGGCACAAATTGGGTCCTGTGGCCATCCGGGAACAACTTGCGAGCTGGTGCGCCATCATGAATAGTTTCGCCACAATTGCCTCTGGGCACAAGAGGCGCAAGAGAGGTTCTCCAACCCGCAAGAGTTCCAAAGCTATAGCGGAGGCGGAAGCGGAATTGTTAGAGTTTCGAAAACTTCGGGACCAAGCAGCAGTTGCGCACAGGGCTATTCTGAGGTCTTTGATGGAATCAAAGGAGGCCCTTGTCACTTGTGCCAAAGACCGAGGAGAATTGGAGGTCCGGTATGCCAAGGGGATACATTGTAATCTTGCGGACCCAAGTTGCGAAGGTACTAGCGCGGTGTCTATGCAGAAGTTGTTGCAGGGACGAGAGACTTTGCAAAAATTGATTACTATGTCGGAGACTGAAGAGCAGGCAAAAGCTTCAATAAAATCTATTGAAGGTGGGTCGTTGGCACTATCAACACGGACTTACGAAATTTGTAAGGCTGCTGTTGTGGAATCCGAGGAGAAGCTAGGTAAGCTCAAAAGTGCTTCCTTGGTGCTCCGTCCGAGGGCCCCATTCATATATCCAACAGGCAAGTCCGTCCCTGAAATGTGGAGAACATAACCAAAGTTTTGTGCGGGCTGTAAGAAACAAGGTTTTGTAGCGCGTGCTGTAATGATTGCTTCTTGTGGTTGTGAGTACCACCCCGTATGCATTGCCCAGTTGTTGGCGGAACACAAACACATTTGCCCACGTTGCAAAGATCAGTTCAGTGGTGCTTCGATGGCTCAATTTGGATATCCTCTTACGTCCCGGATGGAGAAGGACGTTTCCAACATGATAACTAGGTTGGAGGCTGAAGCCGCCGCAAAACTAGGTGAGATAATTTGAATACCGATACATTCTGCTATAGTTATTTTGAAATTTTGGATAGTGAATGTAAGTCGTAAGCAATTGCACAATGTTATGCAGCCAACAAGTCAATCGTTCTAGAGGAAGCGGGTTCTGAATGATGGTAAAGATGTGGCAATGGAAGAATACAAAGCTGAGCCCAGCAGTGTAGTGACGCTTCAAGCAATCTCTCTGGGAGCATGCACTTCATCAACTCCTCCCAAAACCCCCACGGCCTCAACATTGTCTCAAGGTCCAATGCGTTGGGCTGTATCTTTGAATCATCCCACCGGTTGTAGCAACCTCCCTCTATTTCTTGAAGACACTTCAACTTCAACAGCTGCAGCATCTCATAGTCCCTCTACTGATGTGCCACCAGGTCCATGTGGATTCAATGTTTTGTTTGGACCCGATGGAGAGATTTCCATCGACAGGACCGCGCCTTCCAACTGAGACAAAATTTGGCAGGGGACACGTTTGGTTGCTAGCATATACACAATAGACAGGCTTGAGAAGTAGTACATAGTAAAGGCAGCACTATTATACGAGCGTTCTATTTAGACAAGACCAACAGGCCTTCTGCTATTTTTGATGCACAATTGGAAACATTTGCCCGACAATGAAATACTAATATCTTAAACTTACATTCAATGCCACGACTACATCCAATGTTTATTGTTGCCAACATCCAATGTCTATTGTTCCCAACTTCTCTACGTTGCCAACATCCTTGGGGGCTCAACATCACCATTATTTATGCTCAGACCATCACTGGCCCTGTTGGCCACACCCTCGCCTTCAACTTCTCTCACCCAAGCTTTGCCAACTCGTGTTCTATCTTCCCTCCACTTTCTAGCTGCCTCCACTGCATTACTTGCATTATAGGCTGTCCTCTTCTTCTGCATTGAAGCTACCGACGCTGCTTCATTTTCCTGTGATCTCACGTTGCATGCTGCTTGCAACTGTTCTTGCTTTGCAAAACCTGTGTTGGATATTTCTATACCAGTGCTGGTATTGCTGAACAATTGCACTTGTTCTGTCTTTAGTACCACCATATTGAGTATGGTGTTGATTGGCCGCCTTTGTTGCATGATGTGACTTTTCCATTCCTTGATTGTTCCAAACAGCAAGGCTACCGTATGTTTCCACAAACCAAGGAGCATACCGCACAAGGTTATGCTACAAAGCCAATATCAACAGAAATTAGTGGGAGACCTCGAACAACATGTACATATGCCCAGATGGCAGTAGGCCTATTAACCAAAAATTAGAGATGTTAGCAACAGTGGCAACTCACCATATAATGAGTGACATGGTCTTCTCCAAAGCACTTCACATAGAGGTGTCCCCAACTCTCAATTTTGAAAGTATCGATTTGTTGTTGATCTAAAGAAAGGCCCACTAAATATGGCAAAATTGTTTCCAACGCTTTCCACATTTCCACTCTGTCCAAATACTGCCTACCTTGGTTGAGGGTGTTGTTTTCTGACCGTTGGACATCCTTCCATACCCAATCTTGCCCTGACCAAGTAGATGGTTGGAACATCCTGACTGCAGTCACGCCACTTAGGGAGGGTTTAATAGGAACGCTGTTGGAAACACCACTTATTGTTGGGTCCTTCATTATGCGCACGTTGCCACCATGAAGTCCAGCTGCTGACAAGGTCTTCTCCATGTTCTCTATGGCAACTTCTTGCCTGGCCTCATTCTCCATATTCCAAATGAACATGAAGTGCAGATGTTAACCGTAAATTAGGAGTATCGGTAGGTCTACCGATCTGAGTTTTACCTGGGTAATTTTCCAAGTTACCCCAGTAGGTAGATCTAGGAAAACACTTTTTTACCGATCTGACCTAACTGTCAGATCTGGTTGTACTGTGGTATAAAAGCAATAGAGCCAACCTCATTGGCATGCTCCATTTTCCCAGATAATTGCTTTGTATTAGAAGTATTTTCTTTTGACTTATTCACTACCGAATGACTTTCTGTATACCATTGCTTATTCAGATCAGTTTGTCTTCCCTTAGTTTTGTGATAACTGACTTAGCTTTGAGTATTTTGCTGTCCATTCGGTTAACTTCCTTCTCCTCGGTAGCTAGTAATCCCCCAGTACTGATTACCGAGTAGGTTCTTACCAAGGGGAGCTACCAGCAGATGAAGAATCTTCTCCATGATTCTAGTCAGCGCATGTAGAGTGCAAATATGTACTCTCTCAAGTGGGATCGTCAGAATAGGGTTCCACCATAACTCTCCATCAATGGACAGTGGTTTAGAGTGTACGTTACCAGCAAATAAACCTCCATGCCATGTATGTTTTCTTCGTTTAGCCTCCGATGTAACACTTCCTGTTGACCCCACCACAGGTTTGGTCCGCTGTTGGTTGCAATAAATACATGAATGTATGGCATTGGCTCCATGTTTCAACCCATACAAACATTTGATTGCTTTTCATGTCCGCGGACAAATGCCACTCTACTTGGAAGTTCCCAACACCCTCCACTGTTAGTTGCTGACCTTGATCTTGTGCTTTGATCAATGCAGGGAATTGCGTTTGTTGGAACACCCACTAGAGAACCTCGTGGGACTCCTTCGCAACCTCAAAGCAGGCAATAGGCCATATCTCTGTTTCAGATTGGACTGAGAACTACCTGTCGTCAGTTTTTAGAATGCTAGTGTCCAACGCACGATTCATAAGGGTCATACTGACCCTTTCAAACTTCCTTCCATGCATAATCTCCGCTTCATCCATCTTCAACACAAACACTAGCGGCTTGTTTCCAACTTCTGTACATTCAAACAAATTGCCAGAGTTTAGTTAATATCTAAAACCCATTAACCATTCTGCAAGACAGCTCATTTAACTCTAGCACGCTAAATCCTCACTATTACCTACAGAAGTCAATTACCTTCAGTGGTGAACCCGTACAACTTCACCATAGTTCTCTGTACATGTTCAATGTCAACAAACAAAGAGTTCTTTGCTGTCAAGATAACTCGAGTTATCTCTGCTTTCCTCTTCTTCCCTTTTGTACTTGTCATTGAAGCTTTTGATTGAATCTCCAATGTACTGTTGATGTGGTAGTAGTCACCAACAAGATCTTTCAACTTCGAATGCAGCTCTGTTTGCAACAAACTAACCTGATAAAACATATCTGTCATAGTGAGGCCCCAATAACACTAAACCTAGAACCATCCGCTAAATCATTTAGTGTATGAATTTATTTTACTGAGATTGTGATCTAAAATCTACACCCTGAACAATACAACGCTGATTCCTTGACTCCCTTAAACCCCATACGATACACCCTAAACTAAAAACGTAGAGTTGCTTACAGTTTGTTTCGAACCTACTGTACATAAAACTGGTTTTGAAGACAATATTAGAAGAATCATGAAATGGGGTGGATTAATTGGGTACCTTGTGCGGGTTTGGCAAAAATGTTGGCTTCAAGCGCTTGTCAACGAGCTGCACTCGCCCCTTGACTGTTTTGTAAATCTCATCATATCCCTTTAGAGACACCCCAGTCATATCACATGCGGCCAATATACCTTCTGTTCCCAACTCTTCCCCAATTCTATTGAAGTAGTAGTTTGTCATCCTAGTGGCAGCAAAACTGTTTCACGGTTCAGACAGCAATGCCCATGTCTCTCCTTGTGATAGTAATCGTCTAAGTGCTTGCCCTGTCTCATCTTGTGTATCCTTGCCACCGCACAGGCGTTTCTTCCCATTCAACATCTTGTTTCCAACATGCAAAGATTGAACTACAGCCGGCTGCAGCAGGCTTCGGATCTTCGCAATACGCGCTCTGGCTGCGCCTCCATTCTTGGCTAATTCAGGCAGACCCTTGGATGCTCTGAATTGCGCACCTAATGGAGTGTTGACTATCCTCTCCATCTTCCTCTGAAACTTTAGCAACACCTTCTTAGCTTCTTCGAGATCATGCTTCAGTCGCAGCAACTCTTCATCTGCAACTTGTTGTCCCTCAGAGAATGCTACTACAAGGCTGTTTGCATGAGATTCTGCGCTCTTCTCCAACTCCTGTTCAAGCTCAGAACATCGAGATCTCAAAACGTCAGATTCACCCTTCAATGCTGCAATCTCTTCTCTGCTACCTGCAAGAAGTTCCTCTGAACGCACAGTACACCTCTCATTAGCAACATCGAGGTCCTACCTTAAAAGTGCAATGGAAGCTCCTGTTCTCCCCAATTCATGTTCCAAGCCCTTCACAACGTCATTGGTGCTAGCAAGTTTCTTTGTGTATCCTAAGAGGCCAGATTCTCCGTGACAAACAAATTCTACAAGAGACTTCACAGTCCGAAATTCAGGTGGCTTCCTAATGACTGGGTCTGTTGGGTACAGATTACCGTCCACCCATAAGTCGATGTTGGTGGCCCCAGAATCTCTCAAGGCTGGAAACTCTGATTTGGACAGTTGTTCATCAAGTCGAACCCCTTTCTTCACAACAGGTGCAAATTTACCGTCAAGAGCTACAGCCATTGTATAAGAACTACCTCGACCCTTGTTCGTAACATCCTGAAGTGCCATGTCCCCCGGCCACATCTAAACTCACTCACTGTGCCAACATGAATGAGGCCAACTTATTTGGCGGGAGACAATTCCATTCACATTCGCTCCACATTCTGCCATGCAATCTAGCGGCAACGTGAATGGGTCCAGATCATTTGGCGGGAAATAATTCTACTTGCGCACAATTTAATGATTGGCATCTCCACGTGGAATTCGAGGTCAACGTAGAAGGACTTCTCCATCACCGTGTGCAACGCTGGTACAGTGATTTGAGGTAGTGGATTCTACTTTACAACAAGTAAAACCGTTTTTACGTTTACATTTAACGTGTAGTGGTACTAGGTGGTGCTAATAAAATAGTTGTTGCAGCTGACTATTTTATTCATTACTCATTACAGAGGTACATGTGCGGCACGCACGGGCGTTGCCACCTCGGCCTGTATTCATTAATCTTCGGCCTTTGACATTGCCAAATCGGCCCATCACGTTGCCAACTCGGCCATGTTGCTTGCTTCTTATTGGCGGACAGGTTTGATGGCAACTTGCCTTTGGTACCATATATTTCCAATTTACGCATTTCCTCAAAAAAATTAATTCATTTTCGAGGCAAAAGTACTAGCCACAAGGAGACCTCAAATTTCCTCTAATGGATTCGAAGTTTTTGTGAAAACATGATATGTAGTAAGATATTTGTACAATATATGGTACAAAGTAAAAAAACCTATGTAAAATGTGTGGTAGAAAAATTATGATAGTAAAACTATGGTATAGTAGTAAAACTATCAATAGTAGGGACATTGTAGTAGTAAAACTATGGTAGTAAAATGTATAGTACCAGAACTATGGTAGTAAAAAACTATGTAAATTGTATGGTACAGAGTATAGTCCAAAGCTATGAAACTGACGATTTGTAAAATAACTAAAGTATAGCACAATATGGAACGAGTAGGCAAAAATTGGCTTATGAAAAAGATAATTGTATGTGTAGCATCAAAGTGCTACATGTTTGTCAAAACAATGCTTTGTAGTAGTCGATAATGCTATGTAATGTACATGAGACTATGTCTATGTAAAACATTGATATGTAAACAGAAACTATGGTATGTATATTTACACCACCGTAAGTCTAGTAAAACAATAGTATGTATAGTACATCAATGCTATGTATGGTACAAAATAGATTTGTCAAGGAAGAAATTGGTATATATAGAAAATAATGGTGTGTATATTACAAGTATAGATTGCATGAATGAAAAAAAAATAGCTTGTACAGTTCAAAAAATGATATGTGGTTGTCAAACAAGTGTATGTCCATAGTACATCAAAGATATGTCTTTACACAAATGGGTATGCATAGGAATACATGAGTCCAAGTTAGTTAGGATATATACCAAAGTAATTGTTTAGTTAGTCTGTACATATTCTAAGTATGTAGACAAACGGTACTAGGACTATAAGTGTGGCTTGGTGGGTGAAGGAGATACGATTGTCTATTGGATAAGATCTTACTTCTATGGTTGGGTGGCAAGTCACATAACGGTATGCGTACCAGTAGTAACAACATGCTATGTGTAGTAAAAAGTGGTACAACAATTCCATGTCCTCAAAGAATGGTATGTCTTCATAGTAAAAGATTACTCAAAGAAATGGTTCATCTATAAAGCCATATATTTGTAGGAATTAGATATGTACTACAACAAAATAGTTAATTTTATTTTTGAAGTGCCTTTGTATAGTAACAACATGCTATGTATAGTAAAAAGTGGTACAACAATTCCATGTACTCAAAGAATGGTATGTCTTCATAGTAAAAGATTACTCAAAGAAATAATTCATCTTTAAAGCTATATATTTGTAGGAATTAGATGAGTACTACAACAAAATAGTTAATTTTATTTTTGAAGTGTCTCAGAGGCACTTGCCAATAGAAATTCATTCTGAACATGGAAAATAACTCACAGGTACTGCCAAATGACAGCCAAAGACAGGGATCACATGGCCAATGTGTGATTTCTACCATGGAGGATGAGGTGCCACTTGTAAGTAGCCAAGAGTCTACAGTACTTGCAGATGACATGGGTACGTGCCATAATTGTGAATTGGATATGAGTTTGACGAGGGGCGATAAAAACTGGTGGCGATTGGAGGTCCCTGAAATATTAGCATTTTTTGGAGTGAATCTCTTGATGGGTATCAACAGGCGCCCAAACCATTGCCTCTATTGGAAGGTATCGGATCCAGCTGTCTATTGTGCATTTATATCCTCAATTATGAGCCGCAGACGATACGAGGATATTACTAGATGTATTCACATACCACTTGACCAAGTAGAGGAGCGACGTCGACTAAGTGGTGGCTTTGATCCGGACAAGGTTCGGAAGGTTCGATGGATAATGAATGAAGTTCGTCGGCAATTCACTGCACATTGGCATTTGCACCAAATGGTGACCATAGATGAGCTTATGGTAGCTTACAAGGGAAAGTATTGCCCAATCCGACAATACCTTCCCAACAAACCTACAAAATGGGGAATAAAAATATGGTGCCTTGCAAATGCTTCATCAAAGTATGTATATACTTGGGATGTTTATACGGGGTCCGAACTGAAAGGAACCGTGCAAAGCAGTAGTCTGGGAGAAGCAAAGACTGGATACGAATTTGTTATGAAGTTATTGGATGGACTTCACGAGCGCGGTCATGTGGTTTTGATAGATAATTTTTTCTCCAATGTCAAATTGCTAGTGGACATGGCTGCAAAACGCACATTTGGGACAGACACCGTTCGTTCCAATCGCATTAGCTTACTGTCAATTCTAGCCAATACCAAGTGTGGAGTAAGGAAGTACAAGGCACAATTGGGTGGCGAATGCACAGCGGTAAAAAAGTCTGTTGTGTTGTATGGTGTGATAGAAAACCTCTTCTTTTATTGTCCACTCATGCTGCACCAATTGTACCTGTCAATTCATCACAAGTGACAGTGCCACGCCGAAATTCTGGAATTGTTCTGCAAGTACTAACGTCACCTGTTCACAAGGAGTATACCACGTGGATGAGGGGTGTTGACGTAGCGGATCAAATTCGGACTTCGTATTCATGTCAGGTTCGATCCCATAAATGGTGGCATCAGTTGTTATTTTTTTGCTAGATACAACTATTGGCAATTGTTATGTTTTGCATAAGGAAATATGTAGCAAAATTGGGAACATACCGGAAGATCATATGAGTTTTCAAGAGGGTTTAGCCAAGGAGATATGTCAGGACTGGTGGGTCCGGCGTGGTAGCTTATCACAATGGAATTTGAGTAGACCGGCTTTGCACATGCTTGTAAAAACTAAGTTGCGGCAACAATGTAAGCATTGTGGAGAAATGCCTCGTGCGCGCTATCAGTGCGTAGCATGTTGTGGGGCGTTTTTACACGAAGGAGAATGTTTTTCCAAAACTCATTATCCTCTGCGCAGGCGAAACACGCACTCCTGATAAGTGAGAAGCTTTCCATGCATTAATTCTATTGCTTCTACTATTGTTAGTATTACAAGGTAGTAAAACTATAGAAGCTGGTACAAAGTACTGTCGTAACGTGGAACGTCCATGTGGGTAAAATCTATTCTAGAATTGTCAATATTTCATAGGCAAGTCTAGCAATTTTGTCTGTGGTGTGCATGCTTGGAATATCATGAATGAGATCGAAGTGAAAAGAATGAAATAATTGTAGGTCATTATCCAGAATGACATTTACACAGCCAAGCTAGATAAAGCCATAAGTTTCCTCAGCTCTCACTGCTTTCCTCTCTTCTAAGAACTCCGACCCTGCCACCTCCCATTTCATTGCTCACTCTTGTGCACAAATCTCCCCTCTCTCTCTTAGAACTCTTGTTCTACAACAATGGTCTGATCTCCAACTTCAAACCGAGTGCTCAAGCTCCGGAATCGGTGCCATGAAGAGACCATTCATGGTGAGAATCTCTCATCTTTGTTGCAAGGATTTACGAAGCTTGTTTGTTCGTTAGCGTTGTTGTTTGGTGAAGGAACTTGCTTGAGTTTGGTGATTTGTTTAAGCTCGGTGGGTTTCGTCTCTTTCTCCTTTTGTCGTTGAATGTGGTTTTGTGGAAATCACCCTGCTATGGTTTTTTTCTCCAGTGTCAAATTGCTACTGTAGTCTCTATGAAAGAATGTGATCCACAGTAACTGAATGCTCGTAGCCAACTGAGGTTGTTGTGCATTGGCATTTTGATGTTCAGGTGGTGGATTTCCGTGTGTGCGGGGATCCGAACTCGGTGCATCGATTCGCTTTGGTGGAGTTCACCGACGAAGGTAATTATTCATTTATTTAATTCCCGTTTGATAGATTACAGATGTGCATCTTGAGAACGGTTTTTTTGATGACTAGTAAGTGTAGTAGTCGAGGCACATGTAATTGATTGAATTGCGGGGTGTGATGATGGACAGACGGTGCCCGGGCAGCGTTGAGCCTCGCCGGGCCGATGTTCGCGTATTACCCTGTGCGTGTGCTGCCATCAAAGACAGCCATCGTGCCTGTGAAATCGACGTTTTTGCCTCGGGTGAGTAAGGGTTGTTTGTGTGTGTTAAATATTAGGTCTTATCTTGAGTGTGCGTGATGATGGGAGATGTACCCGAGATGCACTTCCAGACATTTTTTACGGGCTTTCCCTGCGCCATGCTCAGGCCTGTGAGGCAGCTTTGTCATCCACACTTGGCAGACCCGATTTCCCTTCAAAATTTGGGGCTTTGACTGAGTCCGTGAAGAGCACCTTTGTGGCAGCAGTTGTACGACAACCAGTGCATCATCGGCGAAGATTCCGAGAGCTTATTGGAGACTTTGCTCGGGTTTGCCAGGGGCAGATGCCAGCGGATGTTTTGGATCGCTAGAGATGACACAAGCCTTGTCATTCAAGTGGTTCCACTTGTTGGATATTGACATGAGCATCTAAGTTTCCACGTTGGTCCCGGTCTTATTCCGTCTGATACTCAGGTACAGGTTACATGAAATGTGTATCCTTGATCTCTTCTGTACGACAAATGCGTTTATTAAGTGGGATAATCATTCAGGCTCTGGTTGATTGGAACTGTCTAACTTTTGCAAGTTACATTGAAAAGGACCTAGAGCTTCTGATAGTAAATCATAGCTTGACCCAATGTTTCTAGTTTCTGCAGTTCATAAGGCATTTTTCCTTTGCATCAGAGCTGGTAAATGTCGCTCTGTGTACTGAGGCATTCACTTGTTGACACATTCCAGGTATATGCATTTGAGGACTTATGGCAAGATAACTGAAGGCAGATGCAATCTCGTTATGATGTGCTGCTTCCGGATACCATCTTTCGGAAAGTATTGTTTCATGTGCTCAGTCGTCAGGAATATATACATAGCTCGTCAGCTACGTGAGTTCTCAACTCTAGCTCGGAAGGTAAGTGACTAGTCTTGCTTTGAGATGCGTTACTCTGCAGGCGCTTGAAAGGACTAAGAAGTTCAACTTGGGCCTCATGTTCTTTTTCTTCCAGTGGTTTTGAGTAGGTCACATCTTGGGAGTGTAGTGCATGTTGGGCCTGATGGGATGCAGTTTGGCATGTGCAGTCTGAAGACGAGCGCGAGATGTGTGCACGCACTATCTACTATACGAATATTGACAAGAAGGTGAAGTGGAATGGAACATTCAGTTGTGTATGATGGAGTGGAACATTCGGTTGTGTATGAAGTGGAGTGGAACATTCACTGACACTCACTGACTGCAGATTTTCAGTGAAAAACGAAATCCGGTTGGGTGATGACGGAGACTGAAAAGCGTTCATCAGTGCCAGTGCCGGTGCAAATAGGCAACAGGGCCGACGCGTCGCAATCTCACGGAGCAATTCGACGGAGCAGGAGTTCACAGCGAGGTCAAGGCGACGGCGCAGCCAGCATCGACGGAAACGACAGGGCAGCCAGCAACGACCAGGCGATTCGATCAAGGCGGCGAAGATCACGAGACTGGAGGTGAGCACAGAACTGCCAGGGCGACTGCAGGAAGAGGGCGCAGCAGGCTCCGAACTGCCGGGTGATTTGCAACACGGGCGACCACGATTCGCCACAGCGAGTGCACGGATTCCGAAGGGCGACAACATCGAACAAGACGAGAACTGCTATGAGAATCCAGGTGGTTTTCTTCTCAGATTTGAGCTTGGTGATCGAGCAGGTACAGATCACCAAGATTGTAGCAGCGAATCGAGAGGCTCACGAAGCGCTTGGGTGAGCCGAGCTGGCTGTGGCTCAGAAACCACCAGGACCAGGTGAGCAGCCTCGTATGAGAGAAACATCATCCTCCACTTCAAGTGAGGCCCCTTTGCGATCTGGATCTCGCCATTCTCAAGTGCCCCATCTGCACAGAGCCCCTCTGATCATTGGTTTACCAGGTACGCACCACATTTTCAAGCTCTTGCCGGATTGAAAGGCTGCTTAATTTTCATCTGATTCATTGCGTCCCATGATAACGATGCCTTAATTTGATAAATTTTGTAGTAATCTTTAGTGACGGGGGGTATCTGTTGTGTAGTTTGTTTAGTGCCAGAATGGCCATCCGTTCTGTTCAGCGTGTCAAGCGAAGATCTTCAGATGCCCTTCATGTTCTGAAACGATTGGAATTACTCGAAACTTGCTAGCTGAGAAGATCTCAGTCCCTGCAAGTGAGGTGTGAGCATGCTTCCCATGGTTGCAAACAAATGTTGAAGTACAGCAACAGAGAAGAACGCATCAAGAATTTGTGTGGTTACCGCCCTTGTCCACGAAACACCCACCACATTCACGATACTTCTTTTTTTCTTCGTAATGAATTGTAGCGAGCGTTGGGTTTTCTTGTGTTTTGGATCTGCCGTGTCTGTGAACCTGCCGGATCTAAAGGCAGGACTAGCGTTTCAGAATTTCAACCATCACAGCGAATCGTGGGGTGACTTATCGGTGACAACAATAGCTGTTGCGAAATCGAAGTGAAATCATCCACTTTCACACAACAACAGGCCGGCCCTCTCCAATCAACAATCTGTACAGGATGTCCTGAACTTTTCCGCACATCAGTGAAGAACTTTGCCGCACAGCGAGAAGTTCAGCAGTGATCGAGAAGCTTAGCAGTGTGAATATCATCAGGCTAATCAAATCAACGCCAGCATGTCATCGCCTCGGCCACTCCCGCCACTTACTTTCTTTTTTGTTAGTAACGGGCATCGTGTACGAATTCTCAAGGCGCACTTGCCCTGCCTGTAGAATCTGCCCTGTGTCAGACCTTTGTGGTGCTAACCTGCTGCCCAACTGCCGGCTGCTAAAAACAGACATTTTTGCAATGGATCGACATATATTTACATATAAACATTAAATAATATGGTGATACATTGTTCTTGTTGGTCACATCTTTGTAACCACCGAGTTGGATTTGCAATTGACACCCATTGTGTACAATTCTTGATAGTTGAATCTTATTTCTGCCTTTCTTAGGTTTTAGCCACTTTTAAAGCCTCCCTGTGTGCAATGCCCCAATGGATGAATCTTTTCATGTTTTTTTAATATATTTCTGGTGTTTTTGATAGCCTAGGATGTCTTCATGAGTATAGAAGTTGTTTCAAAAATTATGAACATTACTACTGCTTGTATTAGGCATCCAAACTTCAAAAATGTGAACTGCCTACCATGGTCAACGCAAGAACCCAATGGTCAAACCCTATAATTGTAAAATCTATAACAGATTATATTCTGAAATTCTCACCCACACCAAAGAAGGCAATAACCAGGGCCCGGGAAGAACTAACAGTCAGTTACAAGTGAGCCGATTAATTTTTGGAAATGGCTGGTTGATTTTCAAGAATAGAGGCAAACCACCGAACTAAATGACTAAAAAATAATTATATTTAGTATTCATAGATGAAATATACGGGATATAATCTTTAAAAACCGGTTGCTTTTGGAAAATACTGGACATTGACTGGTTGCCTCAAAAAGCTTCCCGAACAGTGGCAATAACCATCAACATCGAACGGATGGATTATGTAAACTGCAAAACATTATTCCCAGAGAAGCCATTTTTGGCCAATTTTCCACTTCCAGAAGGGTTAGTACGTTAAGGGGTTAACCCTTGATCATACCATTCCTTAGTAGGAAAGTCAAACTACACAATTTAGCCTTCAAGATTTCTCAAAAATATTAAAATATATTTGGTTATATTTTTCATGCATGGAATTGAATGTTTCCTATCAGTCTTGAAATTTTCAGATTTTTTTGATTTAATACGACCTTTTAAGTCAAATACTTCAAAAAATAATTTTTATTACAAAAAAATCTTTAAAAAAATTAATATTTTTTTGAGAGCAGGTACAAATTACAATGGAGAATCACATGATATGTTTTCCATAGAAAGTTTTTATTTAAATTTTGAAATTCGAAAGGTGAACATCCTATGTAGTGTAATTCAAACCTTGAGCTACAAAGCTTGCACAAGCAATAAAATACTCAATAATTGGAATTTTTAAGATTTGAAAAGTGGAGTACAAACTAGACTTAATAAACTTCATTTCCTTAGTTGGGTTTATTAGCAACAAAAGTCATCTTCAAGATCAAAATTGGGTTTGACCAACAAACATCCAGGAACTGGATGCGTGGATGTTTAGGGGTTAATTGAGCTTCATTTTGTCTTTTTCTAAACCATCATCTATTATGGGATGGAGTAACATTAGTAGCAGTACGTCAGACATTGAATATAATTGCATTCTAATTACAATCCAATCAAAAAAAAAACTTAAAAGTTTGGATAAGCAACACCCGTACATTTAGCTATTTGCAGTGTGAACTCTGCAACTTATTTTTAATTCTTTCTAGAAATTAATGCAGATTGTGGTTTCATGCAAAATATCAGGGTGAAATCAAAAAAGTTCACAAACAATGATTCACACCACGGCAACTGAGTGTAATGACTGCCTCCGATGTAATAGACGCAACATTTAGGAGCCAATATTTCAAGAGAGCCAGTGTACCGCATGGGATTTAGATAAAACAGGATTATGATCATAACAGTTTTCCTTTCCCTCTCGATTTATCTTCCCTCTGAGATTTATGACGGTGCAAACTAGTATACAAGAGTGATGGCTCCACCACGAAAATTGCAGTCTCCGGCTGTCCAGAATATTTGGCTGCTTGATTATTCTGTGAAAAAAAGAATGAATTAAAGGTACAATTTAAAACTACGTTACAGTAATTACTTACCACGGGTAGTTCTTACTGATGAGGTACTTTTTCGTCGCCCAGATTTAGAACCCGCCCAGTCTTCATCACTATCATCATCACCTGACATATTATATTCCACAGTCGCCACTGCTACACTTTTCCTTCTCGGCATTGCACGACCTACAGGATGGCCGTTAACGTGGGCAGAATCAGTGTCAATTAGGACACGACCTAGGCGTTTCTTTGATGATATATTTGCTGTATAGGCCGCGTAATCAACAGAATCGTCTTTCAGCAAACGCTTGAATGCCTGCTGGTATACAACAAAATGCATCACTTAACACAATCCATGAACAATTTCAGACCAGAAATTTAAAGAACTTGCTTAACGATTCTGTGATAGAACGTCAATCACCTTATACTGTTCTAACATTTGCCGAACTGTTGATGAATTTTCAACCGGTAATTCCTTCACGTTGAACTCTTTCACACCCTCTCGTTTTGCAAGCATCTCACCAGGCTTGATTAATTCAGATGGTTGATACGCCTATTAAGTGCACTTTCAATGACTAGTGAGAACCATATTTGGGTAACCAGAAAAGCACGAGGCAGAGGATAGTTAAAAAACTTTCAGAGTTCAAAGATTACCGTTCCACCATTCCTAAAACGAATAGCCCAAGAACTTCTGACTTTTGTAGCACTGAAACATTCACAAGATAAAGCCACTACATATAAAGGATGTACCACAAACAAGTACAAGGCACATACGAGACAGTTTCTAAACGTCACTAAGACGAAAAAGATTTAACTATAAAATCCCTCACCTGGCAGCGAGCGTCATTTAGGCAATACACGATCTTCATGTGCCTCTTCAGTCGAAGCAGCAAAGCCAAGGCCATGGCTGAATTGCAGTACCCCTACATCCTCCGTCCCAATTATGAACAAAAGGTTAGAGAATGCATTCAAGCCGCTAAAAGCGACCCCTACGAACATTGTCTATTCTTGAAAATATTCGATGATGCTGCTGAATCGCCAGCATCTGACTCACATTTAAGTAAATGAAATCAATGACGAGGAACAGGTCAAAAATACCCTGAGCTTGTCCAAAGCATCTTCAGGGATTCCTTCTGTGTCCATATCAATGGAAACTTCCTTTTCCAAATTCGGGGTTGTAAAATCAGCATTCAATGCCGCCTCTTCTATCCTTTCTCTCTCAGCTGCAATACTCTCAAGAATCTGCTTCGTTGTAGCCCCTAAAGCACCTTCAGAAATGATAGTCTTCATATTTGCCTCCAACTCTCCTGCACGAACCTGGACAACTCTATTGATGGTGTACACAACATAAAGAGGTTCGTCCAGTATTCCAAATGGCAGAACTGACAGAACCTCTGAGCAGTATCTGTAGGATCACAAAAACAACAATCAGACCCAAAGGTAGGGTGGTAACACATACACTATTAGAATCTATGCCAGAAGATATTATTATGTCGGTCCAAAGTTCTATTTCCACGTTAGTCTGCCGTTCTACACATGCAGAAGAACCAGAAAATATCTATGGTAGAATTAAAATATTGGTTCAGTAAATTCCATCTTGGAGTCAAAAACAAGCCAAATTGGCCAATGGTGGAAATAAATTAATAATAAACCGAGGTTGAACGTACGCCAAGAATGGAACAGACTGTATGCCAGACGCCCCGGAGTCAAACTTTCTGATAACAGATGATAAGAACTTGTTTCGAGAATTTCGAGAGCTTCTTATAAGTTTGTAAATTCGTGAGATGCCCGGCTTCGCAAAAGATGCTGGGCTGCTTGGATCATAGAGTTTTACTGCAGTGGCCTTCATGGGAGAAGCCCTCTGCACGCAACTTGCTGCTCCAGATTGAATGAAAGTGAATGACAATAGGAGACCATCCCCGAGACGACTCTCAAAAAATGAGGGGTACCTGCACCACGGATTTCTGAGATAAAAACAATGGTAGACAAACCTTCAAAAATTATGACCATAGCAAATTCACAAAAATGAATGGTTTGAAAACTGTGGTCGTAGGCTTATTACAAGATGCTACCCCATCATGACTGACGCAGAAAAATCATCTTTGAAAATAATGGAGACAAACATACTTTTCGTTCATGTGTAGCAAGAGTCGATGAGCAAGTTTCCAGTTTACATCCAGCTGGTCAACCTCCAATGCAATGAGTTGGGGAACACAAGTCATTGGATGCACCAAACCTTGTCGCAAGACTATCTCCACCACCTGAATCAACGTAGATTTGATGAAAAAAACAGTATTTCATTTCATTACTAAAATCAATGACTAAAATATATTGTGTAGAAAATAGACGGATCTGTCAAAGACCTACTAGAAGCCTGGGTTTCTGCCCAGGATAAACTTTGCGCATGCATATGAAGCTCCTGTCAGATGGCAAGGTGATTACAAGCTTTGAAGACATGCTGATGCTTTACATTGAACGAAATAGCAAGCGCAAGGAAGCTCAAAATTATCACCACAACATCATTATCAAAACCATGTCTATCACAACGAAGCTCTAAACAGCAGAAATGACGGACCTTCAATCCAGTTTGGCGAACTTCCTCGTTGAGATCCAAACATCTCTCCAAGATTAAATCCCAGTGCAACTGGATAATGCCACCACATATATTGCTGTCCCCAGCACCAGCAGCTACAGGGACGGCACTGTTGCCATGTGATTTTTCGTTGCAACCGTCTCCCTCCCCCATTTTTTCTTCGACATCAATAAGATAATCGCTGAAATTTCGAAGCATTTGTATCTGCAAAGTGATCTCAACTCAGAATAACATCAGCACAAGTCTCAGTAAGTAAACCAAAACACATACCTTAATGCTCCAAAGTGGTGTGAAACGAGTAAGAAAAACACCTAATTCTGTAAGAACGCGTACATGTCAAATAAAAGATTGTTACCCAAAATATGAAAATCCAATCCAACGTGAGCATATCTGGAAGCCCCACCTTGATGCGTGAATCAGCAGCGGCATTGAGAGTGGTTTCCAGAATCTTATCCATGTTCTTGACCATCATAAATTCAGGCCTCGCAATAAATATGAAACCCAAAGCCTGCAAGGCACCAAATCAAACGAGTTTCTAATAGCATCAACAGCCTAACCAAATATATACGCCAAAGTTCTACAAGATTCCTCTTCAGATATTAAAGAAAAGTCAGTGAATGATGCCAGAACTAAACTAGGCTGCAGCAGTCCCGTACCCTCTCAAATATAACAACAAAATTCTCTGATGTACCAAAATAGCAATTGAGACAACTAGGTGACCTTTATACACACAATTAATCAACAGAATCACAAGTCATTCTGCATAACACAGCCTGCTCAATGTAATCTTTCATTTATGTGCACCTTCCACCTCTGCAAAACAAAGAAAGACAATTCAGAAAAAATGAAAGACTTGGGTTCCACCTGTAGCGCCCGAGCTTTAATATCAAAATCATCAAGCCCCAGGAAAAATTTGTACAACTCCAAGAACTGGTTCATGCTGATATCTTCATCGTCAAAAACCTCTAAAATTTCAGCGCCATATCGAGCAAACAGACCCAAACAAAACAAGCATCGCAAGATGTTCTGCACAAACACCATAAAATAGACTTCACCAATCAGCCTTCCAAAATTGTTAAAATAAAATATAATAAGAAAAAATCGATTCACTTATGTAAAATCGTGGTAAGCTGCAAAAATTTAGACTCTAGGCTAAATGACCATAGACTCAAACGCTTTGCAACGGAGTTCTTCTGATAACGCATGAATTGCTTACAGCTTTCTCAGCTGCAACGGACTCCCTTTTCTGGCAACCGTCAAGAAGTTTGAAGAACTGCCGGACAAGGAACTCAAAAGATGAAACGCCTTTAGAGGCTATCTTGCTCAAAGAACAAAGGCTCCTGAGACAAACCACACCCACAGATTGTAGAATGACAACATTGACTTCTAACAAGCCCAATTCTGCATGAACCAGCACTTGATCCCGTCATATTGAAATTGTTCAATTTCTCCGGTAAGACAGGACCAATTGAATAGAAAAATAACATCGTCTGGACAAATTCTCATGGGTAAACTATCTGGCCTTAAGAACCAACGCGAGACAAAGAATGATAGGTGAACGTTTACTTTATGCATGCGTGAACGACTGTCAGAAAAGTGCACGAGGCAATTAGATGGCGCAGATCACGTTCAAGCTCCTCCACAAAGCTCTGAGGGGGTCTCCGTAACAAAGGAAGAACAGTGTCAATCACGAAGACAATACTTTGTACCAATTGTGCTGCGTCTCTGCTTAAAACCTGGTCAGGTTTGCCAATACCAACTGGACGTAAGAACCTTACACCGTGGTCCCACATCATTGCAACACAGAGAAAACACCAAAATAATGACCTAGGAGAATTCAATTCTGTTTCGTTGATCCTTACAAATCTACCACTATTCTTACAGAAATTCTATGTTTCGCAGCTATGCCAGCATAGTTTCATATTGCAAAGCTTCCACATTCTGCCATGAAAATTCGAATCAGGACGAAACCACCCTAACGCAATACATCATAGGACCCTGTATGTAAATCACTACACAACTCCTATTAGTTCTTTAAGAATGAAGAAATAAACAAAAGTGATTAAGATAACACCCTCAAACATTCGGTGCATCACTTTAAAAAGAAGCGAGAGCGGTGAACACACCTGGGTCTTCAGATAAGGCTGGAGAGTCACGGCAAACTGAGATGGATCTGCCGGTGGAGAACATAATGTAGGGTCAACGGTGCAGAAAGCATGTATTGCCAGGACATAAGGTAAAGCTCGAATATCTGAATCATTCGTAGCTGTTTCTTCTACCTGCAAGCATCCATCTGGCGTTCGTCAATTATGTGGAGGGAAACACGAAACAGGATTCGCTGCTGTCTGGAACTATTAGCAAGAATACAATACATACATGAAGTAACATATAGTACATAAAGAAGATACATGAGGCCGTAGCAGTGGATAACCGTAGTCAATGAAAGCTCAGAAAATACCAGAAATTTTAACTGCATAGGATACTGACTTTAGGACCGAAAGAATTTAAGAAGGTACTGGGATGAGCCACTTCATAGCGAAATCAAAATTCAGAAGTACAAAAAAGATACCTTTAGCACACTCTCGAGTAAGCACTTGCACATCAACTCACAACGAAGCCTAATAGCAGCTTGCGTCACCATACTTGTTGCTGAATTCTTTACATTTTGAGGACAGAAGTCCAAAGATAGACTGCGCTTTATGATGGTGACCATGGCTTGGTGGCTTGAAAGATTTCTAAGGACATCAACCAGTTGTTGCGCTCTTTCTGCGATTTCCAAAGGAACTACACTTTCATCACCCAAGTACTGGGTATAATAACCTGTCGGTTCTTCAAACCAAAGCTCGAAAAAGGTTTTCCCTACAAGATCCTGCAGAAAGGAATATCAGTACCGACTGCTGAGAGATGTAGCGCTGATAACATCAATGCAGGCTCAAGGACGAAACATCATAACAATGACAAAAGTCTACGGTAGAAAACAAAAGGTCTACAAAACGAGAAGTAATAGCTACCTGAATACTAGTTTCTTCATCATTGATCCTGGAGATGATGCGCAGACAACCATCTGTAGTCTTGGAAAATCCCGCATTGGACAAGCAAACATCTCTAATGATCTTGATAACACGTTTCCGAACACTAACACCAGTATCCATGATGCGCTCAGCGATTTTTTCAAAGTACTGCAAACCCCAGTATCACGAAGACGTTCATATTACAAGTAAAGAACATGCGGGCAAGAATAAGGACTTCGATAAAGTTAGAACACTGAAAAAAAAAAATTCTGAGCAAACGAAATTACTAAAGATCTATGAGGCTATACTCTATACATAAAATCTCCAGCCAAGAAGAAAGATAGAATGATACGCTAAAACTGTTCAAAAATAAGAGGAGAATCTAAATGTAAAGTCAAGCAAAAGATTCAGGAACCGAATCTAAGAAACGAAACACAAAAAACACGAATTAAACCTTCAATGAAAAATCAGGCCGACTGACAATGTGCCTTCCAACAAGCTCCATGGCAGCTTCTCGAACAGAGATGGCAGAGTCAAGAAATCGGCCTTCAACAGCCCTCTGCACTCGCTCGTCACCCAAAACACCGGGATCCACTTCCACAATTGCACTAACCTAAATGATATTTGCAACCAGAATGAACATCACATGGTAAAAAGATCAGTTAGACAAGATACAAGAAAATAAAATTTTGTTCTACATGTATGTTTCAGAATGTACACGACAAAGCAGGAATATTGCATGAGCCAGAATACTCCAAACAAAGAATCAAGCCAAACTCTAAAATGAAGATGATAATATTGAAAAGCATACCGCTCGCAGAGCTTTTGCTCTAGGGGTAGGTGAATTATCTGTAAGGCTGACCTGCAGAAGCGAAGGAAGACACAATCTTGCAATCAACTAAACAATAAAACCTTATGAAACCAAATCCAACACTTCTTGAAATGCCATGTGCTATCTAGCAAAAGAGATAGAGAAACAGAACACTGAACCAGAAAACCACCAGCACCCACTTTAAACATACTGACGTGACACACTGCACTACAATAGATGAATTGGGTCACTTACCAACAATCTCTCCAGTATCTTGTCAAGGTTTCTTGCAAGAGGTCTTTGTTGACCCAAAGCCCTAGAAATCCGAAGCAAAACATCACGAGATAGAGGAGAAAGTGCAACACCAAAGTCCTGAAGTGGTGACTTGGAATTCCAACGATTTTGATAAAATTGGATGGTATATGTGGTTTGCACCTCGTCTCGAAGCCACTGGCACAAATAGAACCTGAAAAGGGAAGCCACTCAGTAAAACTGTACATCGAACTATCAAGCACAGACTTCAAAGTAGGCTACATGAGATCTACTGAACAGCAACCGTGCTAAAAATTCTGCATCAAGAAAACAGGCCTAATATGACGGGTAAATCAGACAAATATGAAGTGAACTAAGTCATAAAATCCCTGACAGGTCATAAGGTCACAAGATAGTATGGCATGTGTCGCTGAGCGAATTACACCCACCAATGTGAAGCAACCCATGAAAATCTGCGTTTTTGAAATTTTTCCTAATTTTTGTAATTCGTTTAAGAAAAAAATACTTTAAATTCCAAAAATCTCAACCTTGTATCTGACAAAATTGGTATACCCCGTCCTTGCCGAAGGCATTCCGATGGTACCAGGGTTATATTGGTATCAAGGAACATGTAAACAAAACAAAACAAAAAAAAAGAACTAAACTAAACTAAAGCAATTGGCTTCGTTAAAATAATTGATGTAGATTATAATATGTTACCACAAATAAAATGCTTCCCAGAGCAAGCAGAACTGGTCTGACGACATACATAGCGCTAGGTGTCATACCTGCGAGCATAAGCTGCTGTGTCATCAGAGACAGCCAACTCTTGAAGGTAGTTTAGTAGAATTTGCTGCACAACAAGTATTCCTTTCTTCATCATTCCTACCTTCTCTGCAGAATTGGATTCCGAAAATACTTTGGATCCATTTGTCTGATCTTTATTGTCAGGATAAAGAAATTCTATCTGATTCCTACAGAGACAGCAGTGACAAAGCCAACCTCGATCAACTTTATCATGCTTCGTGATTCCAATACAATCCCCATGAAACCACCGATTACACCCATTGCAGGACAGCATGAGCTTTGAAGTCTTCCCTTCGCTGCAAACTGAACAGTTTCGGGCTACCGAGTCCTCATCATCGGAATTAGCATCAATGCCCTTGCTGTTGAGTTCTTGCAAAATCCACAGCTTGTCCTTGCTACAAATAACTGCATCCTCTTTAAGGCGAGCTGCCACCTGGCCAAGAAGGTCAACAGACGTGCCCCGTAAAACAGAATCTTTTGCTCTGATACCAGCATTACCAAATAATAGTACACAGAAAACCTGCACACAACAAGATAATAAATGACCTTACCTGAATGTATTTTGAGCGGACATAACTAGGTATCAATTATGAAGTCAACAGGATAGTTACTATAAAGAAAATGTGTACTAAAGAAATGAGAAACCATCTCTGAATAAAAACCTTGTTACTTGCCCTCCACCCAGCTGAAGAGAATGCTTGATTTACCGTTGAGAAAATGTACCGCAACTAAATAAAAACAGACTTGAATAAGTATAGGATCATATGATACCTGAAGCAACAGGCTAGCCGCTGGAAACTCTGGGACATTCAGTGTTGTCAGCAGATCCACAATCAAGTTGTCCACAATCCCCTTCATATCCGCCCCCTCAGGGGTCTTTGGAGCAGCCAAGCGCTGGAAAACATTCTGCCAGAAGTGACTTGTAACCTCCATAGCAGGCTCAAAAACCTTCTGGAGGTTAGTATCACCATTTTCATCACTGCGTTCAACCTCGGATTTACTCACGGCACCAACCCCAGTGAGTGTAACACTACATTGTACTAACTGCAATATGAGGGCTGTCAGTATCTGAATTTGCTTTGGCTCTTCGTCTGCTAAATGGTAAGACCTTAAGCATCGTTTAGACAAAGGTAGCTTCCACAGTAACGCTACAGATTCTTCAATAATCAACTTACGATGCTGTGGATAAACCTCTGATATCTGCGCAGAAAATTAAGTAGAAATTAAAAATCTAGAAACTGAATTCATAACTGGCCACTAGATACTATTATACTTGCATCATTCAGAAGTCACCTGATGATTACAGAAATAATTTAGATACGGTACACGCAACAGTTGAGCAACATATGAAGGACAAAAAATTATATTATAGGCTTCTAAACATGCAATAAGTGAGACACAGCAGATACTGGACACTGACCGAATGTCAGAAGGTACACAGATGTTGATACATACCGTACACACTACACCAATAGCCTTCAGCTGCAACAACTGGATGTTGTCTACGCCAAAAGTGTCCAGCATTGTTTTCAAAAGCTGCAGAACACAACTGTCTAAAAGTTTTGAAATAGGCAAAAGCTCCTTCAAAAGTGATAAAATACTGCACAGCTTGTGCAACACGCTTGAAACAGCACCACCCTGCCTGCTCAAAACAAGCATAAAAGATTCCGCAGGACAATTTGTAAGTCTAAAGAACCCTTCAATTTAAAGCCTTACAAGTTCAATGTGTACCCACATGTAAGACAATCACATTTAGAGCATACACAATTAATATAACAGTAAGAATACTTGACAACACAATCATATAAAATTTAAATAACGTTTCACTTTCTTGTCACCATAAAATTCCTGAACAATCCAGGTAATAGGAACCGCTCTTCAGAAAAGAACGTTTTAAAAGTGCTTAGATCAGAGACACCGGGCAATATAAGGGCTAGGTGATTTTTAAAAACATGTACATTCAGCATAAATGCCCAAATACTCCAGTAGAATATACTGTAGCGACTTCCTTCAACACCGGAATGTAGGTCAGACTTACTGCAGAAGTCCTATTGCAGTTGAATGAATGTTCAAAATATAGTTGACTAATATTAGATAATCTAATCCTCAGTCTAACTAAATAAAACACACATTATTTATGAAGCACAACATTAATTTCACTACCACAGTACTGGGGTGGCTTTCTAGACAGTTTTTGCAATGTTTACCAACCACATGGACTGTTCAAAATTACGGTGACTCACAAAAATTTTGCATCCACCAGATTCATGCACCCACAGTATTTAGTGTGTTCTGTGTAATATCATTGAATTATGCAGCCGTTGAGAACTTTAAACACCAACACATAAAGAAGCAGTCCTACGAAATTTACAGAACAATAAAGCAGATCAAACGGAGGCAACCCATACTTGCTTGGAGCTATCTTTCTAATTCTGGCAGGCGCCTTGCTCTTTTTACGACTTCTTTTGGCAGAGCTGCTTCCATTCTCTAAGGTCTGAAGATATTCTGCATCATTTCCTACAAAGAGATAATACAACTGCAAACGTGAGCGTGATACGAAATAGGAGCACTAACATTCAGTGTTGTCAGATATCCAACGAGACCTAAATGCTAGATAAAAGATGAACAGCTTCACACAATGAGCCCCAGTAGTTTTAAGTTGAAGACACTGTATAATCGTAATAAGGGGAAAATACTCTCACAAAGGAAATGGGTATAACCTTCTTCTCCACCGCCTGCAGAACCCTTGTGGATCTGACGGTAACCAGAATCATATGCTGTAAACAGACTATGCACAATTTGAAACCTTGAGAAGTCAATTATCCTGTCAATGATCTGAGGTCAAGTACAAAAGGACTTTCGTTAGAAGAGTCTAATTATCTTGAAATTGAATAAACTTGAGACATTTTGCTTTGCAAGGCCAACAAAGACAGACTCCATTAGCAATACCCTCATCACGAAAGAAAGAGCCAAACAAAGAAATACCGTAATTACATTGAATCCAAGGGCTCATATAGTCAATATAAAACGTAACAGCAATTTTTCTATCCAAAGTACACTAATTTTACATCAATTCCATGCACATCAATTCTATGTTAGGTTAATGTCTTAGAGGTAATAAACTTCTTAGGTGTAACTTTTTTTTTACATGACAGCAGCAGTTGACAGTAGTAGTCAAGCAATACAACGATCGCTTCTTAGCACAGTAATTTGGTCGGTAAGAAAACAGATCAAGCTTAATAATCACTACAGTAACTTTTGACTGCACCTCTTCTTTGTATATCTGCTTGGCCATGCTTGAACCCGTCATGATAGTCAGTGATATTTGAACTGCCTCCAAACCAGACATTACAGATTCAAAATTCATACTCTCTCCCTGCACACCACATGAAAGAAGACGTATCCCATATGATACAAATGATTGGTTGTGGGCCACACATACAAAAGCGAAATATGCAGGGAACCAAAATCCTGCCTTAGAGCAGCTACCGAACAAATTTAAAAAGGTCTCAATCGTTCAAACTTAACTCCCACATGCAATAATAGCGCTCAAATGGCAGCGAAGGAAGGAAGCCTACAACGTTACGAATTAGAGGCTCAAACTGCCTCCTAACAAAATTTGCAAGACCGCTGTAAAAATAAGATACCACTTACATCATCGTCCTCGTCCACCTCCCTTCCGTTAGCACTCTGAACATGCTGATCAAGCAAGCTCAAAAGTCGTAAGTGGTAATCTACAGGAAGATTTTGAATAATGTTCTTCGAACGTAACTTTACAACAACTTCCCCAATGGACCTAATTTCAGCAAGAGACAATGAAGTGCCATCAAAGCCTTCATCGTCACCAAAAGTCTCTGTTCTTGCAAAAATCTCATCGAGCAGTTCACAGAGTTCATTGACGAGGGATTCTGCCACAAAGTCCACATAGCAATTTTAAAGACATAAATAGCCAAACTATACAATACAGAATATACAATACACAGAGCAGGAGTAAAACAACCAAATCAGACACAAGATAAACCGTAAAAAAAATTCCATAGCACTATATTTCCACATCCTCCTCTTCCATCAAGAAAGCCATAGCCCATAAAGCACAGATGTAAAATCAGGGCCTTCAAGCATTAAATGTGGCAACAGTCATAGGAATGTACAAAAAGGATACCCTGCTTGCTGATTCCCGGATTCAGCAACCCACTGGCCGGTTTTTTGCATTGATGTCTATCAATCTTGGAATCAGGAGCCTCTTTTCTTTTGACTCTGGTTGGTCTCGCGGGAGATCGTGAATGCTACAATCGCAAAAAAAAGATAAGCAGTGCATTCGTCTTCAAATTTCTTCCCTAAAATAAAAACAACAAAATCCAATTCGAAATAATGATATTTTGAAAAGAGTAGGCCCAATATTCGCACCGTGATTGATATAATAGGACCTTCTGATAATTGATGAGCCACTTGCACAGTATTTGGACCCAAATAATCCATAGCACCTGCCTGAGACTGACGCCTCTCAACAGTAGGAATCCGCCATGCTCCACGCTTGTGGGGACCTACAGAGCAATAATTATATGAGATTAGGAACAAGTACGACACTACGAAAGTGAAAAGCAGGCAAATCCGTCATACGTCTGAGGAAACACAAGATCCACGGAATTTTTCAACGTGGGATCTAAGAGCCACGTAAACATAAAAAGTGGCAATTAGTCAATAACAAACACGAGCGCAATGAGTTCCAGCTTAAAATTACCCAGCAGAGTGTAAGAAAATGCATCCGAATCGTGCAGAAGAACAGCAGCCATGAGACTGCCACGCTCCCCTGAAATTTGAAGATGGCCGTTTCTCGCTCCCTCCTGCAGGGACCTGAATTCAATCGACAAAGGGTCAGATACAAAATTACTGATTTGGCCAAACGTTCGAGTGGAGAGTAAATTGGCTTCGCGTGACACTTCGAATGCACGGACGTCCAGCTATAAACAAAACCTGAAAGGTTCAAAGCCCAACATATTAAATCATTTAAGCTCCAATCAGAAAGCAAAGACGAGTTGCATGCATACCCACTCACTGTTGTGAAGAGTTGATTTACTCCTAAAAACCTAGAGAGTGCTAGATACTCAAGAATTAATTGATAAAATCATCCCACGGGTTGCAAAGAGCGGGAAACTTACAAATAATTGATGTCAGTCGCTCTGAGAAGCTCAGCGATTTTTCCAGCCTGAGCGTTGATAACTGCTTCACTCCTGCCTCCGAACCTAGAGGAAACCTCATTGTCGTCAAACAGACAGAGCTCTTTGCTGCTCGAGCCAAAACTAACCGGAAGCGTGACCAGGGGCAACCTAGCCGCCACTTCCGTGTACATGGTGTTCGTGAGCCTGTAGGATTTCATGGTCTCGCAATCAAAACCCTCCGAAACGTTCAAAATATTCTCCTCAACGAAAACATTACTCATTTCGCGGGCTCGTCGACTATTGCGTATAAAGTTCCCTAATTAATTCAAATGCACAAAGTTGAGGCTGATGCTGGTGCTAAGCCCCGCCCTAGGGCTCCAATCTTGATAGACTCCACGTTAACCTACTCCAGTTTCATAAACTCAAGCACCATCCAAAGCCAATGGAAAGCCTAATAAAGGTCGCCAGTAATCCAATACCAGGGACGTATCTTCCTCGAGGAAAAAAACCGCTCATTTCTACTATCAATTCCCAGTATATCACCAACAGTTACTGAAATTAGAGTCTTCGAAAACCTCAGCCTGAAACGACTGCCTCAAGCAGTGCGAAACCGTACTCGCACAATCCTCTTTCCACAAATAAGAACTCACACCACGCAACATACTATAATACTCCACCCGCCTGCATGAACCCTACTCCTGCACGATCGCTCTTCTTACGTCGGGAGGCCCAAGGAAAAACATGAAGTTCAAAAATGCCTTCCACTGAAAACGATTCCACCATAGCAGAACTCCCGAGGCCCTCTAGAACTCTGGCCAAATTCAGTAACCACCCGAACTCCACGGCAAATCAGCGACCTCCTCTACCCCGCACGTACAGGTCGCCTGAAACCCTGAGGAACCTTTCTTACAATTAGGAACGCAAGGGCAGGAATCGAAATATACGAAGATAAGAAACAAGTGCACATACAGCGAGAGCGACGACTCGTGAAGAAGACGGCGACGTCAGAAAGGACCCTTGCTTCCTCTTCGTAACTGATCTGGATGTCCAACATTTTAACCCTTGAAGGACCTAGGATTCATGCTTTTAAAACAATTTCAATTGATAATAGAGTTATCCGTAAAGTCTATCAAATTTTTGAAGAAGATACCGTGAGTTTTTCTTTATTAAAGTCTTATTTCTTCACTCCAAATAGTTAGAGGGTGTGGAAGATCTTGGTGGTTTATCATTATTAGGTGTGTAAGAGGTGTGTAAGAGCTTGGTGGTCTTTAAAAGTTTTCAAAAGTTTTGTAGCTCCTTTCTTGGTGCTAAAAAACTTTTGAAAACTTTTAAAGACCACCAAGCTCTTACACACCTCTTACACACCTAATAATGATAAACCACTAAGATCTTCCACACCCTCTAACTATTTGGAGTGAAGAAATAAGACTTTAATAAAGAAAAACTCACGGTATCTTCTTCAAAATTTGATAGACTTTACGGAAAACACTAATATTGAGAAAAAATATAATTCAAATGAGACCAAATTTAATATCGTTAAAATTAATGAAGAATATTGCATGTGTTGGTCAAACAACGAATAAACAAGAATAAAAAGAAGTCCATATAAAATCTACTCAAAACTACTATAAAAATCATGAGACTCAATTGGGGTTTCTTGATCCTTTAGGGTTAAGCTCGGTCCCTCAAAGCATTTGATGCATTGTGTAAAAAAACGCTAAAACACAATCAAACTTTGTAGTTTTAACCCCTAAAGGACCAAGTGTCCTAACTAGGACATTTAGAGAATTGGGTAGGTTCCAGTGAACACGTTTTTAATCGAAGTTGCTTAAAACTTTAATGGTGGATTCCCCAATGTATCACGAGAATGTGAATCTTCTTTTTTTGGAAATCTAACACCGTATGTGGAAGTTATGTGGAGAAATGTGTTTTTTTCGGGAGATTGGGCAGCAGGGATAGCCATTTTGAGTTGAATTTTGGGGACGGCAGCGGAGAGGGCAAAAGCCTGAATTCTCCCATCTGTGGGGAGGGGCAGCGGCGCCTGTGGGGTCCAAGACCCCCCCCCAAGACTCCCCCGCAAAGACCCCTCCCCGCGACTTCGAGGGGTCTTTGCGGGGGAGTCTTGGGGGGGGTCTTCGAACCCACGTGGCGTCGCTCCAGGGAGAAAACGCCGCTTCTCCAAATTTTGCCCTCTGTCGCACAAATGTTGCGGCGCTCAATTCCACAAATTTTGAAGACAATTTTGCAAATTGTAGTAGCTCATAGCATCGCCATTTGTAAATGTAAACACCCAAATCAAGAATCAAACAATTTCTTAAAACGAAAAGATCGTTGCATATTTATGACACCCAATGACTCATAACAAGATTTTTTTCTACTAACACACTCTTGTGCTTATAAATCAAAATCTTGCACTTACAATCGATGCAAATGCAGTGTGTATTCAGATTGTAAGTAGTGAGATTGTGCTAGTATAATCCAAAGTTTAGCAATATGCCTAGAAGATCTAATACGGCGTGCAAAGCGAAGCAAGTGAGTGCGGAATCAAGCGCACGGCGTAGCTCTAAATTCCAATCCAATGCTCCATTGCCAAGCCATGTTCTTTCACCCCCACGAGTCGATTTCACGGAGGATTTCGACAACACATTAGAAGATTGCATTGGAGAGTATGATGAGCAATTCGTTGATAGCCAAGAATTAGATTGTCGAGGTAGAGAATCATCTTGTGAGGAATTTAGTGAGGATGATATTTTTGAGTATGATGTTGTACATGAGAATCCTACATCTCTCGAGGAATTTTCATGGCCTCCGGAGGTCCTACATGTTCCCCCAACAAAGCGTGCGCGAAGAAACAAAGGACAACATCATCGTCTACTTCATGGAGATGTCGGGGCATCAACGACCAATGGAGGAGTTGGTCATGTTACATCTGCCATGGAGGGTGAAAGGTATGTCCTCAATGATGACTGTAATATGTTGAGGGGTGCGGAAGAATTCAGTGAATTTTATGGTCAAGAAGATCATTGGGTTGTTAAGGAAGAAGGTAATTTTGAAGAGGAAAATGCAAGAATCCCTAGGGTGCGTCAAACCCGGAGAGCATGTCTAGAGAGAAATTCCATATGTACTCTAAATGAGAGTACTAGTGAATCGGAAATGGATATGAGTGTTGGAGGTGAGAATGGTGAGGACATTGGAGATGTAAATGGCATAAATTATATGTATCGGGATGCCATATGGAAAAACACGGATTTCACTTATGACCCTAAGCCGGTACAATTTTTAGGGAGGTCGGGTTCTAATGCCAATGGCCATTATTTCCCTACCTTCATGTTCTTATTTTCGTTGTTTTGGCCTAGTACAATTCTAAAAGTAATTGTTTTAGAAACCAACCGATATGCTATGGACGTAGATGTGGATGGTAATACATTAGGGGGTTCCGATTGGACTAGCACTAGTGTAGCGGAGTTGAAAGTCTTCATTGCAATATGTTTGTATATGGGTATGAAGCGGCAACCCAACATCAAAAGTTATTGGCATAGTCCAGGAAGCATTTTTCATTGCCCAATTATTTCTAAGCTTATGACTCGGCACCAGTTTAGTTTCTTGATGCGATGTTTACATATTACAAATCCGGCGCGTTATAGTAGAAATCATGATTTACCAGGATATGATAAATTGGGACAAGTTAGGTGGTTAGTAAATGCCATTCGAAAGAATTATAAGAGAGTATGGAATTTGAGAAAGTATTGCACTATAGACGAGATGATGATCCGTTACAAAGGTAGTTATTGCCCATTGCGACAATATATGCCACAAAAACTGCAAAAAATGGGAATCAAGGTGTGGTGTCTTACTTGCTCAATTACAAAATATGTTTGGAATTTCGAGGTTTACTGTGGTAAAAAAATTGTTCCCGTAGATGTGGCACCATCGCAACGTGGTGAGCCAAAATTGGCCCATATGGTAGTCTTGGATTTGACAAGTGACATTGGTGGAAAGGGCCATGTAATTGCGATGGATAATTTTTTCAGTAGTGTAGGATTATTCAAAGAATTAGCGTCCAAGAGTATTTATGCAACTGGTACTGTGCGATCAAATCGAGTGGGCTTACCGGGTGAGTTGAAGAATACTAAGGCGTTCTCAAAAGCGCTACAAGGGGAGATGAAATGGAGAATGCACGAGTCACGGGGTATGTCATATGTGCTATGGAAAGATAAGAAACCCGTTCTTTTACTTTCTACCCATGCATTGCCTATTGGATTTACATGCATGCCCGTAGACACTGTTCCTCGAAGAAATGGTGCTGTGCGGGAGGAAATCATGACCTCCCCCATTCACTTGGAGTACACTACGCACATGAGGGGCGTGGATGTAGCGGACTAATTGCGCGCCTCATACTCAACTCAAAATCAATCACACAAATGGTGGCATCGGGTATTTTTCATTTTCATTGATATGACGGTGGTGAATATGTATTTGATTTATTTGGACAAATGTAAAAACGAGAACCCACCTCGAAGGCCTATGACCCATTTACAATTTCGCACTCAATTATGTGAAGCACTCACGCAAAATTGGGAAGGTAGAGATCCCCAAATGCCCGCGGGAAGTGGAATTTGTGTCCCAATGAGATCCACAATCAAGAGTCCTTGTGTGGTTTGCAACACCGGGAAAAGACCTCATTGGTATTGTCCTAGGTGCAAGAAATTTATGTGTTGGACGCGAGGTTGTTTCACCCGGTATCACGAGCAGCTACACCAATGTAGAGGGAGGTAGAAGCAGTAGAGACTATTAGGGTATTGTTATCTTTATATCCATAGATGTAGTAGCATTATTTAGTTCTCTATGATTTCCCATGTTCAAATATGTATTCATTTATTTACATTATCATTTTAAAAAACTTCATTTCTCAATTTGTATTTCGCCTATCATCTTCAAAAATAAAGATGCCCAATCTAAGATTGTACAAGAAATTGTTTTTATTCTATCCCTGAAAGTCATTTTTTTGGTATGTTTACCCATTTTTGTGCATTCATATTTTCAAGGTTTTGTTTGATAAATTTTTCATTTTCTTTTTCATTTTCCTTGTTTTAGTGACTGATTATTAATTTAATTTTATTAAATTTATTAACAATATCAACAATGAAATTTAAAAACATAATAACAAATTAAAAAAATTAAAAAAAAAATTAAAAAAAAAAAAATGACTGAATGCCCAAAGGGATGCACTCCAAAGACTCTTGGGAATGCCACGGAAGGAGTCCTTGGAGTACAACACTCCAAAGGCTCCCTGGTATTACATGGAGTCTTTGGAGTGGGGGGCCAGGGTTGGCTTCAAAGCTAACCCCGGACCCCATTAAAAATAAAATATTTTTAAAAAAATATTTTAAAAAATATTAGAAAAATAAATTAAAAAAATAAATTTTAATATATATAAAAACCATTCAATGAGGGACTGCCACGTGGCAGTCCACTAAAAGGGTCTTCAACCCCCCTCTTGGAAGTTGGTGGGATCATGAATAGGTTGGTTGAGGTGGCACTTGGATTCCCTTCCTCCACCCTTTATTTCCTCCCTAACCCCCAAAATTCTTAGAAAATATGTTATATGTCTTATAAAATTTGGAGATTTATTTTTTTTTCAAATTTTTTTTCGCCATTCTATAGAGGGTGGAATGTATTTATGTTTCACCGCTCGGATTCATATTCTAAATAACGAAAGTTGAAAATATTGCAGATTCAAAAACAAAGAGTCTGTTATAAACTTTTAAACCCCCAACAAGTGCAGGGTTTTCTTCAACATCCTAAACATCTCCAAACGCAACGAAAATTGGTACACTACTAAGTAACATCGTATAGAATGTGAAAGTGAAGTGCGACAGGTTTTGGTAGTGGAACTTTTCTGATTTACCCACGGTCAAACGCAGCTGAAATTTTCGGGCAGGTGTTTTTTTGGGGTGCTTTTTTTCATCAAACGCAAATAACTGCGGTCAATGTTGACGAAATTTCTTGTGGATGTTATTCAAGTAGTTTACAACAAGATCTTGTGGTTAAAAGGTAAAAAAAAAAATTAAATTAAATATTTACACGTGGGAGTAGAAATGGGAGCATTGGAGTGTTTTCGAAGGAAAAACACTCCGGTCCTTTAGAGGTTAACCTTTTACAAAATGTTTGGTCATTCTTTGGTCTCTAATTGGTCCAATTGTTTGGTCACTATGTAAAATGTACAATATACACATGTTGCTCATGACGATTCTACAGTTAGAATAGATGTGTCGTGCGTGCTTGAGTGACTTGGTACGGATCAACCTAATTTGGTCACTTTGTGAGCGACCAAAAATCTCTTAGGAATCTATGTTTGTACAAAGTTTTGTGGTTCTATTTTTCATTTTTCAAGAAAGTAGTTTCATAAATGAAATTTAAAAATATAAGTGGCCTTTATATATAATCATGGACAACCTCAAATATACCAAAAATCATCATATACCAATATATATCATCAATATAGCAATTTGTTTCTTGCTACACTTGAACAAAGTATTCTTTGCATTTTGGACAAATGCATTCTTATACTATTGTTGTTTCAAAACTCTATGGCCGATTAAACTTTATTGAAATTATGTATAGACTAAAGCGTGTATAAAATTCATATTGAAACTATATAGAGCCTTATGAATAAACTTTGTAAATCTGTAAAAATCCTAAATAAATTTATAAATTTATACAAAAGGCATTTTTAGAAAGACCCTGAAGTACACTTCTACACCTAATACTAAATTGGAGACTGAAAAAAGGCGAATTCTTTGTCACAAGTGATCAATGGTGTTTTTGTGATTTTAGTATGTGCGCACCTCCTAAAACTTATTATGATCTAACTTGTGCATGGTTGGATCTTTATTAATTTTAACTGAAAGGCAATAAATCTAAAAAAAGAATATATTTGTACAAATGAATCTATTAATGTTACTTATTCCATATTGCACTATAACCTTCGGGAAGTCACTTAATGTAAATTTTGGGTACATATGAGCGAACAATAAGTATTCAATGAGGGGCTATGAAATACTTGAAATATTCTGTTATTTATATTATATTTAGGATATATTCCATATATGTATTATAAGAACATTCCTAACATATTCCCAAATTAGTTTTATGACCTCCTATATTACTTCTATAAAATTATAATTTTTATTTCAAATGAATAGAATAGACTCTATATTTGTTCTCTCATATTTATCTAAATTCTTGACAATGACTTTCCCAAAACTATAACAAACTTGTGCTTTTAGTAACATTAGCCTAAAAAATATGGCACGTTCTGGGTTTGCACTAGATCTGCATGGGGGAGCTGGGGCTTGAATTTTTTTTCTAAAACAAAGGGATGTTGTTGGGACGTTAGCTTAAATTTTGGAAACACATGTGTGAATTGCAAGGTCTCTATGAACGCAGAGAAAATTGCAGTTGTACTTTGGTAACCATCAAATAATACTCCTTGAAATACCATATGAGCAGTGGGTTCTGATTTCACTGTGAGTACCTATTGAAAAGTTATTGGAAGTTGAATATAACACAGAAGGTGAAGAAAAACAAGATAAAATTGCAATGTACTTCGACGGTCAAGAAGAGTTATGCTAAACATTTTGTTTGTTTTGTCTTGTAATTGGGCGTTTGTTTACTTTAATAGGTTCACTTTGGACCATTTCAAAAAATCCAAAATGCTTGTAGTTTTTCAATAGACAGGATTCTTTGTCGGCATCACTATTTCAGAGGAACAGAAACATGACGTGTAGTACCTCATCCGCAAATGACAATTGCCCTTTGAAATAGTCGCTCTGAATCAAATTTCACTTCGATATAATGTTTGAAGGAGAGGAGATGTTTGGCACACAAAGCCCATAAGAGATGTCTGTGATGATGAGGTCTTTATAACCTTATGGCTGGTCCAATGTCCTATTCTTCTTGTAAGGGCAATTTGGCAATTTTGATGTCGCCGCTATGCAACCACGTCAAACTGAGGAAGCATTTGATTGTTAAACGTACAAACCCTTGACTATTTGAGAATGGACCCTAAGATGTACCGACGACTCATATAATATCGGTGTTTTAGTTGGCTTTGAAGCAATTGGGATCAACTTCCCCTCCAATATAGACACATTATCCTCATTAGTGACTACTGGCTGTGAAGCAAAGGTAATCACGTATGTTAGTTTGTTAACAACACCCACTATAGCTTTGGTTGGTGCAACCATATCCTTGTTCTTATTTGTTCGCTTTGTCGTGATCATATGTCCATCCTTTGCAATTGTCTTTCTCTTGCCCCATATTCTCTTCTCCATTGTCTCTTCGAAATTTCTCTTCTACTATTTGACTTTATAGACTCAAGCACGTCCGTATTGTCATCTACTAGTATCCTGATCGTGCCTTTCTTCACATGTTTGTTGAATGTCTCCACCTCACTAGACCAGGAAAGCTTGTATGCGAGCGGAGAGCAGAAAGTGGAGAGCGGAGAGCTGAAAACTCAAATTCAATTATTCAAACTTGGAAAAAAAGGGACCCCTATGACCGCGGAATTTTGAAAATTGGATTAAAAAAATTTGAACTTATTCCAAATTTAGTTGTATAAATTAGTCTAAATTTAGGGTTTAAAACCTATTACCGTGTAGCCATGTGACCTTGTGACCGTGTGACCTTGTTACCCGCAACCGAGCGACCACGTGACCTTGTGACCGAGTAATCATGTGACCGTGTAACTATCGGTTCTTGTGACCGTGTGAGTTACAAACCGCATAACCGAGGGAATTGAAAACATTATACCGTGTACTTATTAGCCGCATTGCTGAGTTTACCATGTGATAGTTACCAGTTGCAGGAACTCATTACCTATAAGGTAACTAGTGAATTGATCACATCGAATTTGATATTTTAAATCTCTTCACATGATTAATATAGCGTAAATCTTTGACTGTCACTTCAACTAAAATTAGCTACGGTACATGGCTATACCTCTCGCCCTTTGCCCCTGTCCCTCACCTCTCCAAATTCAGTGCGTCAGTCCGCCCTCCTCGCATTTGCACTCGATCCTCTGCTTTTTGGCATTCTGGCATTTCATCAACTTAGGATGGCTCCCTATTTCGCAGAGTTGATGGAGTTGTTTTCTGAGGTGTGGATGACACCGGAGGTCGCAATGAACGTAGTATTCTCTGACATAATGCCTGAGACGCATCCGGAGCGAATGGAGAACAGCGATTGGTGTATCGCGTACATTGAGGTCCTAGAGAACCTGAAGCAGCGTGGAGCGAATTGGGCTGCGTTGATTGAAACCATGCCAACGTGGTCCGCATATTTAGTGGCCCATAGAGAAATGAACTTGGCAAGGAAAGAGAAAAGTGAGCACGGAACAAGGATGTTTTTCACCTACTGGGCAGAGGCGCTGACAATGTTTATGACTAGTCGAGACATTCCATTTGAGATTGATGAACAACTTGTGAAGACGGATTTGCACTTGCTGTCACTGCAGCAGAAAGTTCTGCTCCGCGACCATCTGAAAGCAACTGCTGAGTTTGAGCTAATGGGACCGACTGAAGGATTCAGCATGAGCGCAAGTTCATCCAGCAGCGCGAAACGTGGAAGACAATGTAGGTACTGGGCACCTCGAAGAGTCTACGTTGGCGACCTGGAGTGGCCAATCGGAGCAAAGGTGTGCCTCGACGCAATCTTCGGAAGACCCTCGGACGCCTGGCGTGATAGTTTCTTTGGCTAGCGAGGAGTCGAAACAGGGATTTGAGATGGACAATAACTAGTAAGACAGCAAGCTCTCGTTGTGCAGGAATAGGAGGAACGTATGAGGCAGATAAGGGCTTCAGATTTTAGTATTGCGAAGCTGCATAATCCAGTATGACAATTTTGAGACTCTAGGAATCAGAGCGCGTTAACAATTGTAAAGTATTTTGTGGCTTAAACATGGATGTGCGAGTTCTTTTGTGACTAAATCACGTGTATCTCATATTGAACATGCATACATAAGCGCGAGCGTAAGCTCTCGGCACCTACAGGATATAGAGATGTACACGAGCCCGAGAATACTTAGCTCGTTCCCCAGCACGCACCCCAAGAACCTGACCCCGACTATCTCCCCGAGCCTGTCGCAACACGGCACCTCTCGGCTCCGACAGGCTACAACTACGCATCGACCGGGCACGTCGCACACTTCGACGGTTCGACCTCGTACCTGTCGGCTCCGACAGGGTACATTGACGCCATCCCATGCCACGATGGGCACGTCGCTCTTTAGGGTTCCGCTCCGACAGAGCATCGCGTCGGAATTGACCAGGTATCATCACGCTACGTTGCCATAGGAACACATAAGCATGATACAATCAAGAGGCAAGAATAATATGGTTTAGGGTAAAACAAACATGACAAGGATGTTACCAAGTGTAATACAAGATCGACTCAGCCTCAAACAACTACCAAACATGGAATTCAAGTAAGCCTAGTGAAGTGAAATGAAATTGAGCTTGAAGTTCCAAGATTGTGCCTTCATCTCAAAGAGGTCTCTCAGCCCTTATACATGTAGGTTCAAGAGCACCAGACTTGGAGATTACTATTGCAGGAAACAACATGAGCTAATAGTCTTTAATCCAGCATGGCTTGTAATTGCCCGAGTCAGTGTCGGAGTCAGCACCACAACCAGCGTCCCATTCATAGCACTCCGGATTTGGATAAGCTTCTGCAGGCTCCATGCAACGAGAACAATTGCCGCACTCCTTCCATTCATAACAAGCTTCCACGTCGCCGACTGGATCGACCTCATCCTCAATTGGATATGCGTCAGCCCCAGAGCTGTCGTCGTCCTCAGATCCGTCAACATCAACTTTGTCATCTGCAAATTCAACCCACTCTGAAGCATCGTCTCCCTCCAAAGAACATTCATCTAGATCCTCTGAAATTGGGGGACTGCTACATCCGGCTCCGAACATGACTGTGGACACACTCATGGAAGAATAGGATGAAGCGGATGCGTGAGGAAGTGCATCATCTCTCTTCCGTTTCTTCCCATGCGCCTTGTCTGGAATCTCAGTTAACTCAGTCACCCACGAAACACTACTAAAATCTTCCACAATTGTCGCCATGGCCGAGAGTGAGGAGAAATGCAAAGGAAGGAGAGCCGGTGAACTCATATAAGTATAAGGAGAGCCGGCGATGGTATAAATGAAGGTAGCTGATCATGATAAAATCCACCATGAGTAGGAGTACAATAAGGAAGAGAAAATAATAGAAATTTTCATGATCAGCAGCCGTCATAAAGTCTAAGTACAGATCCGCAGCCGTCTATCTTGGAATTATAATGAAAATAGGGTCTAATGAACTCAATGAAATTTAAAACGGCAATGATTAAGAATATAATGATATAGATCTCAGGGCTGTTGTACAACCTAGGGGAGAAAGTAATGATAGGTAGCAAGGACAGCAGGCCGACATGGAGTACGTAAGGACAGTTAATAGCGGAGTACCCAATAAATAATAGAAATGATATTAGAATTAACATACCTTAGGTATAAATTAGAAATAAGGTCCTTGGGATGCGGGTTGGCAGAACCTAGAGTAATCAATGTGAGTGCTTCAGACTCTCAGGTACTCACATTGGCCCCAATCCCCTGGTCTGACTCGCACCAGATCTCCTGACTTCCCCTGGGAGTGAGCCAAATGACGTGAGTTGAATTCACGACTGGACGATGACTGGGACTCTGAACAACATCCACTAATAATGCCGGAGTGACAAATAATCCACACGCATGCCAATGACATAGATCATTGACACAAGAGCGGATGACAAGGTGACAGGCGGGTATATGAAAAAAAGTCATTAATTCAATAAACGAGACGGGTGAGTAAAATCAACGGCCCGTAATGCGGCTAGCCGGAGTATTCTGAGTCGCTAGAATTGCCGGTAAGACAATTTAACACATGGCAATGCTCAACAAAGTCATACGAGGTGTCTAGAACTGCGGAATGATCTATGAATCGCTCCACGGCCCGGGACAGTAAAGACGGCTGCTTCACCAGCGGGAGCGGAGTGATATGCATCGCAAGTAGACGAGCAGTCCGCTCCGCGTAATCCGGCAAAGAGAAGGCGCGGCCTGGAGACCTGAAGGCGATTCAATTATCAGAATTTGATGCACGCAGTATCCATACAGATAGTTGGAAATCAAAATGCCATAAGTCACAGAATGGAAATGAATGAGAAATACTCACTTACGCATCGGTGAGACGCTGGCGCTTCCTGACGGGCGACGCCGGCCGAAACTGCAGAGACGACTCGAGCTCATCATTCCTTGTCGAAGTAGATGAAACAGGTTGAGCGGGGCTAAGGAATATGTCTTTAGCTTTGGATTCCAGAACTTTATTGACAAGAGGCTCCAATACACCGATGAAGATGTCTGAGTTGACCTCCAAGGCAACGATGTGCCTTCCCGAAGTAACACAGGCATGGATCGAGCATCCTGCGCGATGTCAGAACACAATATCAGAATTAGAGGCATAGGATGTGCTGATGCTAGCGCTGATAGCGATTGAACTCACCTGTTGCAGCGGCAATGTCAACCACGATATTCTCCTCGTCGGTGGCAAGAGAATGAGACTCGAGAAGAACATCGGGTCCTTCTCTTTCGGACCACGCCACGGACCATCTGCGTTTACTGTAAGCGTCTCCGTGACCTTAAAATTTACAATCGCGTCCTGTTTGCACAAATCAATGGATAGACTCTGCAGCTCTTGGGAAGCTCTGAAATCGAATTTGGAATGCCTCGGCGTCTTGTCTGCTCGCGGGTGGGTGCAGGCAGTGCGCACCAGTAGGGCCACTTTGAACATGCTCCTGGTGGAGCCTCGAATCCTTGCAGACTTCATGCACATTCGGTTAACGCCAGTCCAGTCCTTAAACACTTTGAAGCCGAACGCGGGGAAATACGACTCAATCTCCTTACAAGTTTGATCATTATCATCACTATAGATGAAGAACACGGCCCCGTCGTCGTGAAGGTACTCGTCAGCGAATTGGAATAGGTTTTTGAAGTAGTCGCAAGGTCGAGTGTTCCACTCCGGCACATTGTCCTCGGGATGTGAGACACCCGGCACCGGCAGATTGTCCGGGACATCTGCAACCACAAGGTCCACGTATGTGCTCTTCGCAACATCCTTCCCAAGAACAGTGCAGCGCTTGCCCCGGTTTATTTCCGCGGAGAATGCAGAAATCTCGTCAAACATGTTGACATGCAGCTCCTTATTCAGGACAAGCTGTCTACACCGACGTCTCTGTCGAAGCTTTGTTTGCGACGTGGGTGCGGAAGGAGCACGGATCGGGTAGGACAGCGATGGGTGAGTCGAGAACACCGACTGCGAAGGCTGAGTGGACATCTGGGTCGAGAGCATCGGCCGTCCCCTCTCACGTTCGCCAGTTATATCCTCAATGTCGGGGTCATCCTGCCGTTGCATCACACGAACAAGTGGCTCTGATGCAGCAGGAGCATCGGAAGGTGCCGCTGCCAAGGGTGCTGACGGTGTGGAGGTGACAGTTGTCTGTGTTGCCTCTTGCTTCTTCTTCTCGCGCCTCAACTTCGCAGCGAGGGCCTTCTTCTCCTTAACTGCCTTCTCCTTCTCTTCTCTCGACAACTCCTTTGCGGGTGTCTGGGCTACAGGCTCATCGCTATCCGCCGCCATCGGAACTCCGCCGTTGAGCCGCAGCTTAGTGGCCTCCTCTTCTGGACTGCAGAAGTTCTTCGGGCACTCGAGGTACCAGCAATTCTCCTCTCGATGTGCATAGCTGTAGGTCTTCTTTTGGTGATTGGTGAAAATATAGTTCTGGTTAGTTGAGTCACACTATGCAGTCGCCCACGGCGGCATATCCTTCAGAGCCCCTTTACGAAGAAGCTCGTGTCTCAAGTATCTGCACAATGTCAAATACATATTCATCATTCAGAATTCTCATGGCACATTAAGAAATCGAAACTAGAATGCTATGTTGCGGATTGAGTTGTCCAGTACCGATGAACAAGCCGCATGGCAAATCTTTTGTGGGCTGGCCAATCCTCCCACTTCGTTGCTCAACTGAACTGCACCGAGCCGGTGAAGTTACCGAGGTAAGCCTTCTCCCAAACCTTGCACCGCCACTTAAGCAAGTACGTTGGCAGCGAGTCAAATTTTACCGGCTCGAGATCCAATGACAGTTTAAGGTCATCCAGTACCTTTACCGCCTCATCCTCTAACTGCAAATTACAAGAAACAGGACGAAGTAAGTCGATACAAGAAGAAATGATGCCAGGTGAGTTACATCGAATTAGAGAATTTGAATACGATTGGGGATGAATGTTTACCCCCGCATAGAAGGAGGCGCGGTTCAACCACGCAATGAGCTGACTCTCAGGACATAGAGGCCTTGGAAAGAAGTACGTGTCTCAAATCGCCGGTCCACTGTTCCACCACTTGAGCCACATAATCTTGTGCTTGGCGGCAACAAGAGTAGTTGATAGCACCTGGAGTTTGTCCAATTGCATCTCGATCCGTTCGGAGTGCGTTGACCCATAATGCTTTCGAATCTGCCAAACACCTCAATCAGTAAAATGATATACGTGTGACGGGTCCCAAGGGCGTGACGGGCACAAGTGCCGCGACACCGAGCAGCGGGCCGTGAACACGCAGGGGTAGCCAGTCGGCTCCGACAGGGTACTATGGGGCATGGCCGGGGCGTGACGGGCAGGCGTGACGGGTTATATGGGCGTGACGGGCACGAGTGCCGTGACAAAAGAGCAGCGGGCCGTGGACACGCAGGGGTAGCCCGTCGGCTCCGACAGGGTACTATGGGGCGTGGCCAGGGCGTGACGGGCAGGCGTGACGGGTCCCAAGGGTGTGACGGGCACGAGTGCCGCGACAAAAGAGCAGCGGGCCGTGGACGCACCACTAACCCTTAGAATCTCTCCTGAATGCTAACTTTATGACAAATGTTCTACAAATATTCGAATATCGACGAATGAGGGCACTACGTATCACATCAACAGTCAATATGTTTACTCCCGCAAGGTTTTGAGATGCGAGTATGTAACCTGTCGGCACCGACGGGCTACGGAGGTATGATTATCGTTCGTAGTCCCCTGAGCGAATTCAACATCGACTGCTTAGACTGAGAATGGTTCCATGGAAACAAGCAAGGATTGAGACTGGCAAGGAGTCACCTGTCGGCATCGAGGGGCTACAAACCCATGTCACTCGATCACAAATACGGCTCCGAGCACACTGAGTGGATTAACCTAGGAATCACCTGTCGGCACTGAGGGGCTACAAACCCATGTCACTCGATCACAAATACTGCTCCGAGCACACTGAGTGGATTAACCTAGGAATCACCTGTCCGCACCGAGGGGCTACAAACCCATGTCACTCGATCACAAATACCGCTCCGAGCACACTGAGTGGATTAACCTAGGAATCACCTGTCCGCACCGAGGGGCTACAATTCCATGTCACTCGATCACAAATACCGCTCCGAGCACACTGAGTGGATTAACCTAGGAATCACCTGTCCGCACCGAGGGGCTACAAACCCATGTCACTCGATCACAAATACCGCTCCGAGCACACTGAGTGGATTAACCTAGGAATCACCTGTCCGCACCGAGGGGCTACAATTCCATGTCACTCGATCACAAATACCGCTCCGAGCACACTGAGTGGATTAACCTAGGAATCACCTGTCCGCACCGAGAGGCTACAATTCCATGTCACTCGATCACAAATACCGCTCCGAGCACACTGAGTGGATTAACCTAGGAATCACCTCTCGGTACCGAGGGGCTACAAACCCATGTCACTCCATCACAATCTATGAAAGCTCGACATCGACAGTGTAGCTCTAGAAATCATCGATTGGATCGACGTCAGAGAATACATACCTCATCCATGAATTTTGGGCCCATAAATGGATTGGCGATCGCCTGCATCTTGCTGAATTTCCCCACCAGATCCCTCTTTAGCTTCGTTACCGCGTCATCCACAGCATCTCGGTAGCCCCTTACCGTCTGATCCTTCAACGGTGTGTCGGCCTTGTACAACGCGGACGCCTCCTCCGCCTTCGCTGCGATTTGGTCCTGTTCACAACGCAACGTTGCATGATTACTCTTTACCACTCAGCATGACTGCAATCAGCTCATAGAGTAATTGAAGTTGCGGGACATTCATTACCGCATATAGGAAGCAGATCATCATGTCCCCGGTCAGCGGGTACCACGTCTGGCTCTTCGCCTTCTTGCTCACGTAGTCCTTATACTTCGCCTCGCTGATGAGGGGCTTGTAGTACTCTACAGTCTGGCTTCCAAATCGGTTTACACGGTCTAGCTCGTGCCACAAGTTTGTCTTCACGTGCGCGACCTCATTTGCCCTGTATTCAAACGAGTGGTTATAAGCTGCAAAGCATTAGCATGTGATCTGACAATTTCTCAGGGAAAGAAATCCGTCAGGAATTATGAGACAAGTGAACTCACGAGTTTATATCGTGCATCGCGGTCTGAATTTGGGACACGCCGTGAGGTGGAATGTCCAGTACCACACAGTCGGGGTTTCCACTCTCGCCATACCACTTGTCGTAGTTCTCGTGTTGGGGGGCAATCACTCGTTTCCAAGCTTCAAGTCGATGATTTCCATCCCACACGAACAACATGAGACCACTCACCTGCTTGAGATCGGAGTCTTGATTGAGGAATGACTCAAACTTCTTGTTCTCGGCTTTCCATTCCTCGTTCCAGGTTTCCGCGATCTCGGGAGATACACTCCTCCTGCTCCCATCAATTTTTATCAAGCCTACGTAGAAGCACGCGGATCCGTGTCGGTATCCAAACTGAAACTCCTGCATCAATCGCTCGATCTCCCTCTCCAACGTTACCCTGACCGCAGGCATTGAAACCATCCTGCACAGCGGAATCTTCAACTTGCTAAATTTCTCAATAGGTGTACGGCACATCAAATTCACACAAGCAAACGAATCCCGTCGGTACTCCCTCTTCATTAGTTCCTCCGCTGCCGGGATGCTCTCGGGGAGCTCCGATTCCGACTCCTCCTCGCTCATCGCCTCGCCGTCAATCTCGTCGCCCTCCTTGCTGTCTGATTCCGCGTCACGGTCTTCAGCTCCGGCATCGTTCACAGTATCCCCAGCGACGCTCCCGGCCGCGCCACCTTCCTCATTTGCAGTTCTACCGACACCTTTGTCATCACTATCACCTCCGTAATCACCTCCGTCGTCACCCTCGCCTTCACTGTCTCCGTAGCCTTCTTGCACGAGCTCAAGGTCACTGCGCCCGCCCTCACTACGCGACGTTGCCACGGTCGATGAGATCAAACGCCGACTGCGCCTGACACCGCCTTCGTTGACCGCACTCTCGTCAAAAGCCACCGCCGCACGTGCCTTCGAGGGTGTCCCGGTCCGCTGCTCGGAGGCCTCCATCGACTCCCGACCTCCTCGGCCGCTTTTTCCGCCTCGATAGCCCTTCGTGCGACCACCGTCTTCTTTCCTCGACCCTTACCTGAACTCGTGCTCTTCTCCCCGACATCCGCTGCGCTCTCCGAAACCATCTCAGCTCCCTCTTCCACCGACTCTCAAGAATCATGAATGTGCGAGCTGTCCATCTCCTGCGAGTGACGTTAATTGGATCACTCAAACCCTATCCGGCGCAACAATCAAATTAAAATGACACCCAACTTTAACGGCGGCGGCGAACACACAACGGGGCGGCGGCCCTCGATCCCGATGCGCACCCTAAAACGTAGTCCTCGGCGGCGCAGTAGAGCGAAGTCCGCAGCGGCACTCCACTACAATGCGCTCCACTGCGCACAGTCGGCGGCGGCTCTCCAAAACGATGCTCACGATAAGACACAGTCCTCTCCGAAACTCCGAACGCTCGGTGAACCAATCAGAAATACGGCGGCGGTGCGGGAGTAGATTTGGAGCGCAGAAGCGTTACGTAATACGAAACTCTAAACGTCCAGATGAAGGGCTCAATACGATGCGAAGCCGAATCGGAAAGCGCTGAAGACCTTACAAGCTTTCACATATATCGTGATATCAATAAATCACATCAACCACATTTTTTTGTGAATGCTTCAATACGTACCTGTGTCTCCTCGATCCTACTTAGGGGTACGGCAATCTCCTCGAAGTCGAGATTTATGCTTGTAGTTGATGTGTGCAAGTCGCTGATCGGCACTGCTAATCGAGTTCCCTTGGTCTCTGTAAATACTGGCAGCTTTACAAATTCTGTTTCAAGTGACTTTGATGTGTACCTCATACTACCATATCGGGGTTTGCCTCTCTGATCGTCTCTCATTCTAGATCGCTTGATTTGTTTCGCAGAACTATACACGGCTTTCTTCCTCCGTTTCTTCTTCGGTATGTCGGGTGGGTCTCCACCTTGAGACGGGGAACTGTCTAGCATCCTACACCAGGAATGCTATTCTGTGAGCAGTGAGCGGTGAGCGGTGAGCAGTGAGCGGTGAGCAGTAAAATTTCATGATTTTTCAATGGGTTTAGTATGGAAAGTGGGTCCTATGACCGAGAATTTAGTATGATCGTAAGGTGTTTTGTGGTTTTTTTTTCAGGTACTGGACCTACTTCCGTGGGGTTAGGGTTCCCTATTTCCGCGTGTAGCCGCGGGATTAGGGTTTCGGGGTTTAGGGGCGTGGTGGCATGCATGGAGTAGAATGGGGTAGTGAGTGCATGGCATGGCCTTAAAGGATAGAGGGTTATTGAGGGTCATTCAATCACATATTTCAATCGATGCATGTGCTACGGGATTCACTTCTGTTGTTGCATTCTAACATTCAGTAATACTCACCAGTGGAGGCGTTGTAATCGAGGACCACGTCTCCAGGATCTGTAGAAGCCTCCACAAGAATTTGCAAGAACCGAGGATCTTTCTCTCGTGCCCCTCTCCATGGAATCTGGCCATTCATGAGCTGCATTTTTGCTGTCGTGAAATTGTGCAGGAGGTCATCTTCGTCTAGATCGATACCAGCGTCACGAACCTCAGGAATGATGCGGAGCTTGAAACCAGAGTGAATGGCGGTGTCCTTCAGTTTGTGCCTGACAAACAGTAGAATCCAGAACCTGCGAGACTGCAAATGTAGGGAGAATTCAATGACAAGTGACTATGGCAATGAATACGCAAAGTAGAATCAACAAGGCAGTAGGATAATGTACCGTGCACTACGGGTCTCTACACGAGGAAAGTCGAAGCTCGTTTATGCCCCACTTGTCCCTGTATTGCATGTACCCGTACTCTTGAGCCCACCCTAGAACATCCTTTCTGATGGAGGGACTTTCAGGAAGGAAAATAAGAATTGCACCATCGTCAGATAGGTGCTGGACCGTTTATGCAAATATCGTCTCAACAAAGTCGTCCACGTCCGCCTTGTTCCAGTCAGGGACACTCGTGGAAGGGTTAGAAATGCGAGGATTTGGGAGGTTATCGGGGACATCTGCAATGATAAGATCTAGGCATGCATCGGAATCAACACGTCCCCCAAGTTTTCGATGCTTAATCTTCTCGACCTGTAAAGTTCAACACACAACATCAATTGCTTGGAAGACATGTAAGAAACCTGACCACCTTGCAGTTTCTGAAGCCAAAGTTGGCACAGCCTAATCTCTTCGTGTGTTGGATTCTGTTTTGTATCCGATCCACACTTCGTCGATGTGCAACTGTTTTACTTAGAGTACTGAATGGTAGACATGTCTGCACATAGTTTCTCTTGCATGGAACGTGGAAGCAAAAACAGACTCATAATGAATCACGTATTTTTCATAGCATTTGTTAATCTTAGTCCTTGATGTACCTGAGTATCGCTCATATAACTTCTTGTGCAGGTGTTTTTGATAATTAAAAGAAGCTTGAAACGCAGCAGTGCAGTCACGCGCAAACAAATACTTTTCAACTTGTACAAGGTATTCTTGCTACTTCCTTTTGAGGTCTTTATTAACACTTTTATGGTCTCAGAGTAGATGTTAATGGGCTCAAATCATGAATAGTTTCTTGGAATAAGGTGGAATACTCTTGAAGGTGAAGATTATATTATTGTGATTGGCTATGTTCTAGAATTAGAAATCAGAATTAGATGAAATGCATAATGCGGATTAATGATAAAATAGTTTAGAGATGTATACGTACCGTTTTAGCAAAGTTTAGTATATCAACCCAAGCAGCTGGAGTTGTGCCCTCCTTCAATTTCTGCTCCCCAAGAGCAATAAGCGATTTGTTAAGAATCATCACCTTTGGCAAGATTCTGTGCATACTGGCTCAAAGCGAGCTTTAAATAATTCTTCGCGCATTCTAGGTACCAAGGCGAGGCTAGTAGCTCTGAAAGCTTAAACAATCGTAGCTGATTTGGTGTGAAAACGTATGATGGCATTGCCTTGTCAATCCATGCACCAAAAAACTTGGGTATAGCTTTCCGATCAATCGCACCCTTACCAAGGAGTTTGCGATTGAAGTACCTGTAAGTACAGAAGAAAAATGTTTTAATACACAGGTAGAGTAGTGCAATTGTAGAGTGAAATGAATTTGTGAAATGGGAAGGTATTTGTGGATTGCAAACCTGTACAGGAGTCGTTTGACGGCATTTGAGGTCCCCTCTTGGTCTTTGAAGGCACTTATTCTAGAGTAGCCATTGGCCTTTTTGAGTATAAAGTAGAATGCTCGATCCCAGACAAGGATTCTCCATTTCTCAACGTATTGGTTGATTTCATCCAAGTCAGGACGGGCTTCCCAGTCAATCTGAATGTCATCGAAGTGAAGGGTGTTTATGACCTCAGCCGCGTTAGAGTCCTCAAGCTATACAACCATGACCCAAGAAAAAACAATGAAAATTATAATTTAAATTACTACACTAGTAGAAAACATGGTCGAAAAGAACCGGAGCCAAAATCGGCTGTGGTTCTTTTGACCACCCTGATCTGTAGTCGCATAGCGACTGCAGATTTTTCTTTTTTGATTTTCGACTGCAATTTTAGGAATTTCAGGGCGTGTAATATACCGTTGGAAAGCTCTTGAAAATACCTCTCCAACGGTATATTACACGCCCCTAAATGATTAAAATTGCAGTCGAAAATCTAGATAAACAAATCTGCAGTCTTTTGGAGCAAAAAAACAAATTTGTAGTCGTCAAATGGAGCAGCTCGGTACCGAGCGGCCGCTGGAGACTTGGTAACGAGCTGGCTCGCTTGTGGCGTGCCTCGCTGGAACGGCCAGTTTCACTCGGGCCATTTTGGGACCCAGTGGGGGGGGGCGCGGTTTAGCTCTAGTGGAAATGCCCTTGGACAAGCTCTAAGTTAGTTAGTTAGAATCATAACTCGGTTTTGAGGGCGCCTCGTGACGGAGCGGGACAAGCCCACCCCGCACTCAGGACCACTCATACTCCTGGGTCATGTAATTTGGAACTCAGATAAAAGGGACATAGTGGTGGGACATGGTGCTGGTGCTCGCTCGCATCCAAGTGTGTTTTTTGACTCGTCACGACGTGGGGAGCAAAGTCACACTTGGCTCGAGAAATCAGTTGGAACTCACACTTAGCTCGAGAAATCACAGAGATTACGAGAAGGAATGGGGCAAGTCACAACAAAATGGGACAGTTCGCGCGGTCAGGAGCCGGGTCGTGATGACGAGTTGCCACCACGAGCTCGGTAACGAGCTGGCTCCCTCCCAAGGCACGCACCACCCCGGGACTCCATGGGACTCCCACTGTCCTATTCGCCACGCACCCCTCGTACGTAGACACCCCCGGACGCACCGTCACGCACCGTCACCACTCGACTCCCACTGTCCCACTCGCCACGTACACACCCCGGGACTCCATAGGACTCGTCATGCACAACTCGTACTCCGTCACGCACCACTCGTCTCGCACCACACGCACCACTCGTACTCGTCACGCACCACTCGTCACGCGTCAAGCACCACTCGTCACGCGTCACACGTCACCACTCGTCACGCGTCACACGTCACGTGTCATTGAAGCGAAAGGCTGACGTTCCACTTGGTTCCGAATTCGACTCGCATAGGCCTGATAAGATATCTATCTCGCGCCCACGTGTGCAAACGAGGTCTAGTAGGACCTCAACCGTAATCATTGATTCTCCTACTTCACTACAAGCCTCTCCAACCGACTCTCTCGTCCCAGAAGTTCCAAGACAGATGACCGCCGCCACTCCTACGGGGAAGGCGTACCACGTTACTGCAGTTCAAGAAATGCCTGCGACGAAACTGAATGACATATCGCTCGACTGCCACCTAAATCCGCAAAGGCCTGCTTTGCCCAACAAGCTGTGACGAAGAAGAAGTGTACAACTCGTATAGTTCAGGATGGAAAGAGCACTGCTGCACCAACGTATACGGGCATGATGAATAATTATCGGAAGAACAAGACGGAGTGCATGCAATTCTTCTTCTGCAAAGATGATATTGAGAGATGTGTGAAGGGGACCCGTCGAAAGTGGGTTATATCTAGGCCTGAAGTCCCACACATCTGGCCTGTCAAGATCGGCACTAATCTAACCCGGAAGGAGGTGTTGCAATTAGAAGATGCTGGGTTCCGTCTTCCCCAACGCGAAGATATCTCACCGAGGAGGCTCTTCACTGATCAGCACCTTCCTGTGGACTTGGCTGCGTATGTTACCCCAGCGTACCCGGATGAGTTCCCAAAACGGAGGTCCGGCTAGAACATCCGTCGCAATATGAAGGCGCCCACAACGCGCCACTCCAATAATTTGTGCTTCCGCCCTCACTCTAAAGGGCCAAGTTCTAAAGGTCAGCATGATCCCAGCTCGAGCCCTCGGATGCATCGTCACCCTTGATTCCGGCACTCCACCAACTGTTCAGCAATACTATTTGACTATATCTCAGTTGCCGGCCTGCACTTGCCCTTATTTCAAGGAGATGGCCACCAAGGCTCTCGGAAAGCGTGGCCACTGGGCCAATTGCAAGCATCTTTACTTTGTCTTCATTGAAGTATGTGGTCTTGATCCCGAGGTAGACTACTTCATCCACGCTCCCAGTTTCAGTTTCAATGAAGTGAAGCGCATCCTCCAAAGTGGGCTCTTGGCCCCCTTGACTTCTTAGGATATGGCATTCCTAGGGGCAATTATTGATGTTTTTTGATTATGATGACCAGAATTGATTTTGGTAGTGAGACTAAAAGGGCCACTATTTCTCTTACAAGTTTTATGTGTACGGTGCATGTATTACTTCCACTCTTCATTTTGTGTTTTCTACCCTAAACCCTAAACCTACCCTAACTTTGGTATCTTCCTGAGTCAACCCTAATACTCTAAGCTTCTACTCCGTATATCATAACGGTACTATATTTTCTTTCCCTTGCAATGCCTTGATACGAGACCGTTCTGGCAATATTTTTCACTTCTCCATGGCTCATTCCGTGGTCATAGGGGATAATTATTCCGTGGTAATGGGTCCGTACAATCCCTAAAAATAGACGAATATTCGAATATTTTCTAAATTTAGTGTATTTGACGAAGTCAAACCGGATCTCACCGCTCTAAATTCTGTGCCTCACTGCTCACCGCTCACCGCTCATTGCTCACCGCTCACAAACTAGCGTCGTTGCATCCTACACTACCTCTCACAGACTCAACAATCCGAGAGTTTAACTGCATGTCCACAGTCTGGGAGATGTAGCGTAATCTCAACACCTGCTCTCTCATTAGCACATGTGAAAATACTTTTCTCTTGTGCTCAGTTTTTTTGGTCGGAGGATTGCGGCTGCTTGCTTTAGAGCAGATTTGAATTACTTGCATCGTGCCGACGGTGTGCTAAAAATTAGACGACTGTGAATCACTCAGCTCATCGCCAATTTTTCCCTTCTGGTTGTCAATCGTGATAATATAGACTCTGTCAGTGCTGACAGATTCAAAACGGATCCATAGCCCGAAGTATAGACTCTCTAATTTTGTTGATCGCCGTAATTTGTAGTTCCACGGCTCATTAGATCCCGCCCTGTATAATATCGCACTTTCAATGTGCCTTGTATCAACGCCCACCTTCATATATCTTTTAGTCACCTAGTCACCATTTTCCGCTTTGGTTTTCTTCCCCTTTCTCATTACGTTACACCCCGTCAGTCTTCCAATTGCACGAATCAAACGCCGCTGCTTCCGAAGGTTAAGATTGAGCCAGGGACGGAGAAGGTGCTCAGCTCTTCGTCTACACAACACCTTCAGTCTAGATCGGCCTCTTTCATTGCTCTCTCCAGCGACTCTTCTGATGACGATGCGGTTACTGTTCGGATTCCTGGTCAGTCCTTTGTGCCGATGTCTCATTGTGAGCCCTCGTCTGCGGCCACTCATCTAGATTCACTAACACTGAGCGAGCCATCTGCACCATCCATTGGGAAGATGGTTGGTGGCAGTATTCTTGAATGCTTAAAGAAATTAACTGCTCGACCGGGGAATAAGAACATTCTTAAGAAGCTCAATTACGAGGTTGTCAAGTCTGTGCGGGTTGACCATCTCCCGCCAGTGTTTGATGGTGATATCTTGTTCGAGTTCCCTCCAGTTAGTATAGCCACAGCTCACTCATCCGCCAAATCCATGCAAGGCATGGATAAGAGATATAATGGCCACGTGTGGACGAAGACCATGACCACTAACATTTCGAATGACATGGGGCTTGCATTTCGATCGTCTTTGTGTGTAGGGCACCTGCAGTGCGCAAACAAGGATTGTGACTATTTAAAGCGTGCCCACCGGACGTCTCCGGTTAACGATACGGAGTTCGAAGGCTCTACATGGAAGCCGTTCTCTGTGGGTCAGCAACCTCTAAAGGACTCCACCTTGGTGTGCAGAGTGTGCAAAGAGCCCCCCAAGTGTGTGAAGGATTGTTGTGGCAGAATTTTCTACGTGCACGGCGGGGCAAACATGACGAGGGCGTGCATCCACCTCGGACACCATCGGCACCCGGTGAAGGTCGGAGACTACCGGGACACGAAGTTGAGAATCAACACGCTCATCGGAGAGCAGATTGAGAAGACACCATTGGCTACAAAAAGTGCAATTGTACTTGAGGCCAGCAAGGAACTCGTAGGTGAGTATCTCTTAGGTGATGAAAATGAACCGTCCAAACCATTCAATCTCGAAGAGCTCCTTCCTGTTCTTGATAGGTTCAAGGACATGGGCTCTCCCAGCATTAGAAACAAGGTAGTCACCTTGAGATATCTCAGGAGGTACGGTGTTATGGACAGTATCACGAAGCTCAGAGGACTTAGTAATTGGGCATTCGTTCAAAAGAACATGTTCCCTGGGCAGGGAGAGGATTCAGATAAGGTCTTTGTTTTTAAGATGTCCGAGATTGGTCCTGCTAGTGGGGTGGATCTTGTTAAAAGAATGCAGCCCGGTGGTGATCTCGAGAGCTCTTGGATAATGTTTGATCATGTCAAGCGTGTCAAGCATTGGACATATGATTCAACGTACTGCCGGGTGATGACCATTGCATGCTGCGACATGCAATCGGAGGATAAGGATGCTTAGGTTGTCTTCTGGAAGAATCTGAACGCGGTGATGGAGCGACACGACGTCCCACACCCTCAATTCATGGGTTTTATGGCGGATAGTGCTGAAGCGAATTGGAATGCGGTAAGGATCATCTACGGAAACGGTAATCCTGCTGACCGTATGGAGGACCGAGAGAGGACGTGCTTCTTTCATTGGTCACAATCCTTAGAAAAGCATAATAAACAATACATAGCCGAAGAATTTCGAGATCAGCACAAGCGCCTATGTATGCAGTACAGGGACTCCACTACGATGGCTGAGGCGGAGATGAGATACTTAGCCATCCGTGCCTGGTGGATGTCTTCCGGAGCTGCTTCGGAAACGTCGTTGAGGAGCCTTGACTTGTGGCTTGCCTTCTGGCACTTTCGATATCGGCAGTGGGGTGGCTTCATGCAATTGGTAAGTACCTACTGCAATCCTTATTTTTCTATACTATGCACTTGCATTGTCGTAGAAAGCACCTTTTGACACTCCTGGGGTTGAACTTCGACAGAACCTAGATGAGGACGAACTAGCAGAAATGCCGTCGTGCAACCTTGCAGAGACTGTGCACAACAAGTGGCTTCAATCCTCGGGCAACGAAGGGAACGACCTATACACTGCCACATTAGACGACTACATTCGGGCATTCATGCAGGTCGTGGCTTATTACCAATTCTTGAAGGGAGACGTTGGTGGCACCGGCCCGAGTAAAGAGGAGCTCAAATTAAGAAATGCACAGCGTCGGGCCAGAGTCACCGGTGATCCTAGAGTGCTTAGGGACGCCATGTTAGGCATGCCTGGTGCTGATGATTTCTGCATCCGCGACCCTCACCTCGAAGGAGAGGAGGTTTTTGGCTCACTCAAGAGAAAGCCGGACGTGCCGCTTGGGGCCGATGGTGAGTCGCACAGGCCGAATACACTAAACTATTCTCACCTGCTCGGTTCGAAAAGAGTTGCTCAGGCTCGAGTTGTGTCACTGCCTCTCATCACAAAGGAGGAAGAGGACGAGGTCGAAGAAGATGCCGCTACAACCGAGGTCGCCCTCGTATCATCCGCTCTAGAAGGAGGTATTCAACGAGTTACATCTGTTCAAGAGACGAAGGTCGATGAGCGAACCTGGCATATTGCACGGTTGCCAAAAGAATCTTCCAAGGCTTGTTGGGCTCAGAGAGCTGTGACAAAGAAGAATTGCTCCGCGAAGATTGTTCGGAACGCGATGAGCACCCCTGCTCCGACATACACCGGTGAATGGCTTAACCTGCGGCTGGCCAAGGAAGTGACGATTCCATTCTTTTTTTGTTGTGATGATATCGAGAGGTGTGTTAAGGGCACACGACGCAAGAGGGTTACTCTCTACTCCCCTACTGAACCGAGGCCGCCCGTTCCGGACGTCTGGCCTGTGAAATTAGGGACGAACCTCAAGCGGAACGAGATCCGGGCCCTCGAAGAGGCAGGATTCCAGCTCCCACAGAAGGAGCAAGTATCGCCGAGGAGACTATTCTCAAACGCAACTCTTCCACCAGATCTTTCCCATGTCCCTGCACCTGACGACGCCGATCGATATCCTGGAAAGAGGAAGTCCAAGAAAGTTCGTCGTCAAGCCAATGTACCCACCAACAAGCAATGTCTAAACATTGACTCTACACGGATTCTGAAAGCTAGAATCCAGAAGGTAACGATGATACCACAACCCGGATATGGTTGCATCATTGCTCTAGACTCTGGAACACCACCAAAGGTTACGCAGTATCAGATTATTGTGAGCTCCCTCCCGGAATGCACTTGTCCTGCATTCAGACAGACGATGGCAAAGTTTGGAAAGAGAGGAGGATCCTTCACTTACTGCAAGCACGTTTACTAAATATTTATCAAAGTCTGTAAGCGTGATCCCAATGCTGACCTTTTCATCCACGCACCAACGTTTAGCTTCAACGAAATCAAGCTCCTCCACGAAAGTGGAATCTTGACTTGTTCCATGGTATAGAACTCTAGTTTGCTAAGCCTATGGCTCTAACTCGGTCATATTTATATGTAGGGGTTGCCTCTGGAATTGTGTCATTCTTGTGTTGTCATATCTTCATATGATTCCCAATGACTGGGTCCAGTTCATGCGCTCCAGTCGACATCTATATCTTTAATAAACTCGACTGTATTTGCTACAATTATCCTAGGGTTGTACTGGTCAGCGACCCGGCGAACCGGTTGCGTACTCCCGCGCCACCGGCTGCGACGGAGTCACCGGTGGTAGCCTCTCGGCGCCGACAGGCTACGCCCGGCCACGCAGCGGCCAAGACTGTGTCGCCCCGGTCCCCTTCTTCCTCCCGCGCCATCCTCTCGCGCAGCGGCCAGTCGTCCGCGATTCGCCATGGCGTCGTTTCATCCACTTTTTGTCCACATCCCGTCCTCATCTCGTCCGCTCCGTTTCTGTGTTGATCACTACATTTCCAATCGCAAATGTTTCACCAATCCACCAATCCACCAGGGTGACTATTTTTTTATTATCTTCATAACTGAAAAATACATTGAACATACTCCACTTGCGAGTGTATATTAGATTCAACCATATGGCCTATAAGTCCCTCCCCTATCTGGATTGTAGGAACCCGTGTGCTTAGCCGACTTGTTTTGAATAGAAAGTCCTCGCCGAGGCAGCCTTAGCACTCTTGGACCAGGTTGAGGTTGTAATGTAGCGCCCGAGTATGTTCCCGGAAGGAGGTTTCCAACCTTCGAGTATGCATGGGGGACCGAGCACGATGTATCGTTCCGATCTTCAGGATGCTCAACTTCCTTCTCTCCTAATTCTTCTGATTCAAGTCTAGCTCTATGCGTTTCTTCGTCAATTCGGCTATGGCAATCTTCGCTATGCTCATTGAGCTCCATATCCAAGAACGGATCAAACGGCCAAGTATCCTCGCTCAAAGAAGCGACGTCGGCATGCCTATCCCGTCTACGTGACACTTTTGCACTTGAACTGTCCCTTTCTGGTCTCTCCATATCGCCTCTCAGTCGATCACTAATCCACTCAAATCATAGAGGATCATACCCTCCGAGTCACCCCATTTATGTGTGAGTGATGAAGTCTTGGCTCAGCCTTGTCTGACACCTTTTCATGCTGCGTGGGACCCGTCAATATCATCTCATACTCGTCATCTCATAGCTGTAGCCAGCCAAATATGCTCCATTTCGAGGTGACCCTAAACCCTAAAAGTTAATCCAAAAACGGTAATAGGTCCCGCGGAAATAGGTCAAATTTTTTTCTAAAAATATATAATATTTGAATATTCCACAGAATATTCTAATTTTCTAAATTTATTTTCTAAATTTGGTAAAATTTTTGTATATTTTTAGACTCTAACCTCTTTTTTCCGCTCCCCGCTTTCCAATTCTCCGCTGTCCGCTCTCTGCTCTCCGCTCACCGCTCGCACGGTAGCTTCGTTGCTCACTAGACATTACAGAGCTTTTAGAATCCTCGATGTATGAGCATCCCTCGTAGAGACGACTTTGGTTGTATAGCTTAATATGTTGATAGTCAATGAATATACAAGATGCCGAGTTTGACTAAATCTAATCCATGATGGATGTAAACATATCTTGAACCCTATTTTCTTGAAGCCACTTTCGTTTAAAGTACATGTCATTTGCGGTGCATATTATTAGATGAGTCATATACAAGTGAAGGATGTTATTACTTATCTTGGAGATATGATATAACTGTTCAACAACTATTGAGAATGGTTCATTCCTAGTAAATTATGCATATATTTCGTTGTCTTGTTCCAAATTTTATAAATTCACTTCTATGGTTGGATAGGTACTTCCTATTACACATGTTGATTCTAATTGTTTTATTAGTAGACTTTGTATTACCATTTAACACATTAACCCCTAAGAGTCCAAGGGATATTGGACAAAACATAGATGTGTTATGATATGTGCTTTCCGTGTATTTGATGAATTTTAGATCAATAGACAAACTGTAAGGCTTCATCTCTGCATATTATCCGTATGGTCAAACTTCCCAAAATAACTTTAGATTTTTCTTAATGAACTTAAAAGCATTGACCTTTGAAAATTTGTATGAATTATAATTTTTACTTTTAAAATTAAAAATTTAGCTTGATAAGTTAAATTTGGTTTATCTATTGTAAACTTCAAAAAATCAAAAGAACTAATAGAGGGAACATCATTACTTTCTCCAAATAGCAAATTTAAAGTTTTTCAAATTCGATTGGAAAGTAGACTTGATGTTGTATTTTAAAATATTTTCTATGATCCAAACACTATAAGAAACCCGTGTTTTTTGTGATGTTTTGAAAAGCTCCGATGTGTTTTTTTGATGTCTTCACATGTTAGCCATTAATGTCTCGCCAAACATAAGGATGTCTATGCGTTAATTTGCTATAGTGGCTCTGAGAGGCTGTCGAAACACGCGTATGAGCCTGAAAACGCAAAGATGTTGGCAGAAACGTGCCCGTTTCCTAGGACATCACGTAGGACATCTACAAAGACGCAAAACTGCCTCGTTGGCAAGGCACTCCCGTTTCATTAAGGGCAAGTTTGGGAAACTTATTGGTGTGCGAGGTAGAATGCAGCCCGGCTGTAAAAAAAACAGCATAATGGGCAGCGGTTTGCAAGAGCAAAAGAAAAAAGGCATCCTCCTATTAAATACTCTTTATTTTTTTCCATTATAATTTCATTTTATAATACCACTAAAGTTAGAATATTCATTTTATAGTCATTCTCCTACACTCTCAAAATTTGACATTCGTCGATTTTGTATGATAGTATCAATGATAATATTTTAATATTATAATTATAATATATTAATATTAATGAGTATTTTAATAATATATTAAAATATTATATTATTAAAATACATTATATTAGGATATTAAATTCTTTTATGTATATTAAAATATTAAAATATTATTAAAAATTTGTTGTTGCCAAAAATAGACTTTTATAAAATAGGGTGATTTTTTAAAATTTATGGTAGCACATACAAGTGGACATATTATTCATTTTATAATTTACAGCTAATCATCTACATGGCAAGCAAAATTCCACGTCGTAATAGCTCACACGTCATACTATTCACTATGACGAGAATAACGTCCACATGTTTTGGTAGACATCCTCTGAGATGTCTGCGATGACGTCTAGGAAACGCAACGATGTCCCCAGCAGAAACGTCCAGGATGTGTCTGTAGACGTCACAAACGGTGACTCTGTAGACATCCTTCAAGACATCCAAGGCGACATAAGAGAGAACGTCCATATGTACTCATGTCTCACTCGATGTGCGCGGTGTCTTAGAGGTCATCCGTGATGGCGCGCTCCGAACGTGTGCTTTGACATCTCAACAGACATTTGCATGTTGTTGGTGACGTGTCCGCGTTAACATCCGCAACGATCAGGCTCGCGTCTCCAAAAATGTTTGCATGGATGTTTGCTAGGGTGTCCCAGGTTACATCGCCGCAGATATCCGCCATGCACCTGTGCGTATTTGCTGAGACGTCCGTTGCAACGCGGCTGAGGACATAGCCGACGTCTATAATGATAACGCATACGCACATCCGTTACACTTGGAGACGTTAGACAGATCATCTACCGAAACGGTTGGACGTCTCATCCACATAGCTGGCTCTCTTCATCTCAGACGTCCAAGATGCTTCTGCAGACGTCACATTCGGTGTCTCTCCGGACATTTGTGAAGACATTGAACGCGACAGACGAAACAATGTCCAAGCATAGATGTCTCAGATGACGTACATGATGTCCAAGAGGTCATCCGTGATGGCGCGCTCCCAACGTGTGCTGGGACATCCCGGCAGACATTTGCATGTTGTTGGTAACGTGTCAACGGTTACATCCGCAACGACCGGGCCAACGTCTCCAATATTGTTTGCAGGGATGTCCCATCAAACATTGCCGCATACATATGCCATGTATCAAGGCGTCTTGGGAGAGACGTCTAAGGTGACACGATAGAGGACGTCGTTGACGTCCGGGATGACAGGTCACGAGCACATACGTCACACTTGAGGACGTCCTAGATAACGTCTACCAGAACAGTTGAATGTTTCCCTGAACATAGCTCTATGACTTTAGCTGAAACGTCCGGAATGCATTTACAGACGTCACTGAGGGTGTCTCTGTAGACATCCGGGATGAAAATGACGCGACATAAGAGACAACGTCCGAGCACAAATGTCTCAGTAGATGTACACGATGTCTCTGAGGTCATCTGTGACGGCGCGCTCCGAACGTGTGCTGCGACATCCCGCTGGACATGTGCATGTTGCTGGTGATGTGACTGCGATGACATCCCCAACAAGCGGATATTGATTAGGGCCTTGGTAATAATAGGCGCATACAACTTCTTCTCCACGCTTTGCTTCCAACCAGACACATCGTACTCTGCATACATCCGCTGGACAAGACATTGCAGAGCCTTCTTTGTTTGATCACCTCCAACCCACTTTGGGATCAAGGTCCTTCGCATACAACTTGATGTCCTCTTCCACGACCTTTACTATTTTGCCATACAAATATCCAGAGTCGTCAACAGTGATGGGTAGCCGGTAGCCGCTCTTGCTTCACATACTTTCTTGGAGTTGCTTTCCAATTATGCGGCAACATGTCACCGGTTGAGCACGGATGTTTCACTGGATGTACACGATGTCTCCTGCGTCATCTAGAAGGGCGCGCTCTGAACGGCTGATGGAACATCTCGCCTAATTGGAGCATGTTGTTGAAAATGTCTCCGCAACATCTGCCACGTTCGGGGTCGCGTCTCCAAATTAGTCCGTATGCATGTTGGTAGGCATCTCTCAATGTCCATCCTTGATACATCTCTTATGTAACCGAGGATGTTTTCTGAGACGTCCTTAGAGGCTTCGCAACATCGTTTAGGACATAGCTGACGTCCGGGATGACCTATCACGAGAACATACGTCACACTTAGAGACGTCACAAAGAATGTCCAAAGGAATGCAAATACGTCTTTCTGAACACATGTTTATTAGAATAATGTTTATATCAGGATGCACTGTGTTGTCCATGTGGTTGAAGTTTGCCACGCTGAATCCGTAGCTATGACATTCAATGTTGGGGACTTGCACATCACGTGAGGCTTTAACCCATGAAAATGAGCAACACCGTTGTGCATAGTATGGTTCACTATATTGAGGGAATTCTTAGTTGTGAATTATCATGCCTTTTGGTGCACATTTGCGCACATTGTGCATTTCATTAAAAGAAATAGCTTTTAATCCCCTTTAAAAAATATTTAGAAATATTACAATGAAAAATGAAGTGTATCAACTCTTAAATTTATGTATTTATTAATGATAGAATTAAATCTGAGTTTGTCTAAATGATGTAATCTGGAAGATTTTGAGTATAAAGAATCCCGTTCTACGACGACTTTGAACAATATAGTTAAACTTTGAATGTAAATATAGTTCATTTTTGGTTCTTTATTTGAGAATTTGAAAATACCCCCACTTGAAATTTTTTGTTATAAAGGAAATTAAAAAAAAAATTCTAACAAAAAATTATTTTAGAAATAATCAGAGAACAATTTTCAGCAACACATATTTTAAAATTAGAATTTCATTAATTTGGAAAAACTTGGAAAAATGTGGAACATATTTTACTTCAAAATATTTGTAAATTGGAAAAAATTATAGCTGAAAATTCTCCACAACCTTCTTTTCTCTTTCATAATTTCCGTGTGCACTTTTGCACTACAACAAGGCACTAATGTCTTACATAAGCATCAATTTGGACTCCAAGTTTGTTATTTTTTACCTCTTTTTTTGGCATAGTTGTAGTAATTCAATTTTTTTAACTTCTACCATCAATTTCTCTTTATAAAGTTCTAAAAGATTAAAAAGAAGAGTGAAATTTGCATTTTGACAAACAAGTTGATGAACCATACCATGCAAACACCCGTACTCATCATTGAACTTTCATCATATTCATTGCAATGTTTTTTTAAAGAAAACTTAGGTACTTTTAAAAACTTCATATTTCTTAATATACTTAAAAGCATTTAGACCCACGTGGAAGATGTTTTATATTTTTCTAAAAATAAAATTGTGCTTGTATCAAATTTTGAATAAATAAAAACTTGTAAAAATTTCCTTTAACAAATTTTTAGACAAGTAAAACGTTTTTAGAAAAGCAAGACGTCTCAGTAATATGAAGTCTTTAAGTTTGTCTCATTGAAATATGAATTCAAAAATTGCCTACGTTGGAATGTTTGGAAGGACATCAATGATGATATCCCACTGTCCATGAAGATGTCTAAGATGACATCCATGATATCCTTGCAAACATCTATTGGGATGACTTTCATCGAGTTCACTGGATGAACAGAGGCGGGTAGGGTTAGCTGCCGCAGCCATAGTTAGGTCATGAGACCTTTAAGAGGAATCAGAGGCTACACAAAGCTCATTTTTGCCTTCATCTTTCTAAGAAGTTAGAGTTTAGAGTGTGGAGGTTTTCAAAAGTGTTGCCATTTATTTTTAGAATGATTGTAAACTATAGTAAGAGAATAGTAGTTGTAGAGAGAGCCATGAAACATGCACTATTTGAGAGATGGGTGTGCAATACTAAAACGCTTCTTTTTTCTCTCTGAGCGGACACAAGTGAGGATGGTACGCGGCTTTCGAAGCGTGGCGGCAAGGTCAAGGTTGGAGGGGGTGGCAATTTGATGAAGAAACTAGTTGTAGTGGATTTCAAAGGCATCTTGTATGACACTATGAAGAAGGTGTTGTTGTGGAAGAAACCCTTAAACTTGTAGTATTTGATATGTTGTGGAAGAATCAGTAAAAGTCTAAAACCTACAGTATTTGATTTGTTGTGGAAGAAACCCTAAAACTTCTAGTGTTTTATTTGTTATGGAAGAAACCCAAAAACCTGCAGTATTTGATTTGTTGTGGAAGAAACCCTAAAACTTCTAGTATTTGATTTTTTGTAGAGGAAACCCTAAAACTCCTAGTATTTAATTTGTTGTGGAAGAAACCCTAAAACTTGTTGTATCCTAATGATGTTGTTACAGTCTTGATGGAGAAGGTATTGCACAAAGAAGTGCAGTTGCTGGCTAAAGACTTGAATCCCAAACACAACTGGGAAGGGCGATCGCGACTTGCAAATTAGCGGTTTTTCAAGCGGGTGTATAGAGGTATGGCCTTCATGTTCAAAGCATTCACCATATATTTACATCATAGATGTCACTAGAGATGTCATTAGCAATGTTACCAGAGATGTCATCGGACATAACACCAAAGATGTCATCAGACATGTCACTATAGATGTCACCAGAGATGTCAACATAGATGTCACCACAGATGTCACCACAGATGTTTAGGCTGGATGTCTGCGTCTAAGCTTCTAATTCTACGGACTTGTGTTCCATGAGCAATGGTGATGAAGAATGTGATCGGGACAGCGAGCCATCGCAAGCATTTGTGGATGTTGTGGAGCTTGCGGCTATGCGCCTTCTCGCACCTTTACACACTGTGCCAATTACTGTTATGCAAACATTAGCAACACTTATGTGTTGTGCGTGACGTCCCAGACATTGTCGACGAACACCGAAGTCGTCCACTCAGACATCCGTTATGACATGTGGCAGATTTAAAACAACACAATGTTTTGAATTCACAAGGATTTATCATATTTTGGAATTGGACATCAAGTCGTTTAATAGTTGCTTTTGTATGCCTTGCCACTGTAATGTCCTAATATGTATATATATATATATATATATATATATATATATATATATATATATATATATATATATATATATATATGACTTTAGCAGTATTGATTGAATGGGATACGTTGTGCTCGTTGATTTGGAGATGAAAGAGGGGGCTTAGAGGAAGGAGATGCAGTTGTAGGCACAACACCAGTACCCAATGTTTGTTGCAACTCTGTCGTTGCAATTGAGCAAGGTTTGATTTTGATAACAGTGTATGCTGTCATCATGCGTGTAATGATTTTGAAGTGTAATGCTCTGAAGTTGTAATTTGCGTGTATGTCATATTGCATAGAAAGAGTCCATGACATGTTGACATTGCAGAGAAAGAGTCCATGACATGTTGACATTGCAGAGAAAGAGTCCATGACATGCTGTCATTGCACAAGTGCAGGTAGGGACCTCAACAAGAGCGGAGGCGACGAAGAAGAAATGAAAAAAAGGGGCGTGCAAGGAATTGGGTGAGTAATTGCACCTAGAAGCGCTGGCCCTCATCAAACGCTAGTGACCCACTGCAAGACGGACTAACGGTGACGCACAACACGGATGTTCTGCATGACGTCTTTAAAGACGTCCGCTCAATCACATTGACGTTTTCATGAGCGTCAAAGACGTCTGTTAGAACATCTCCATAGAGGTATTGTTACATGATGTAGCTTGTATTCTACACTCTCAGGCATCTAGAACGTTGACATAGTTTTGGATGAGGGTTCAGGATATATGCACGTTTGGACCCTAAACCATACTATATAGCTCGTCCCGCTAACGTGAAGTAATGAAATTTTATTTAGTTGTGTATCCCTTGTTTAACCGCATGCGTTGTTGACATGTTGAACATGTGCAGCGTTGATTATGCACAGATGATACTGAAGATCATAGGGGAGCACCGACAGCAAGCGATGACATTGGAGCAAGTAAAACTCGTGGGTGCATAGTACATGGATGTTTTTGGTTGACGTATTAGTACATGTGCACTTTGCGCTATATGAGGGCACATGCAATGGAGTTATGACTTTTGAACAGTGATGTTACAATGTCTTATGCATATGCAATTCGAAAACGTATTTGTGACTCGCAGCCATCAATCCCGTGGACATTAAGAACACTCTGCAACGTGACGTGTGCATGCTCAGTGAGACCATTGAATGTTACGAGAGATTTATTGTATAACGTGTGGAACATGACGTGGGGATGTGTAGAGGGTCGTCCACTATGTCTCAGTGCATGTTCGCATAGTGACATGACCATGCTTCTTGGGACGTCTAGGTATAGCGGTGGATGTCTTGTATAACACGGTGTACATGGCGTGGAGATGTTATCCTAGATGACTGTGTGATTATGATGATGTTTTTTAAAACAATTGTTAAGTGACATGGGGATGTGCTCTGGGACGACTGTGTGATGAGGCTGATGAGGCTGATGTTCATGATGAGGCATATTTGGCTGACGTGGAATATGACTATGTTGAGTCGAATTTGGGCAAGCATTGTCACTGCTGGCAGTCGTGTTTTCTAGACCTCCAGTCATGTTTCAGTCTGGGTGCGAAGGATAGATGACTCGTTCCAGTCACAGTATCGGAGGGAGTGAGAACATTACATGACTTGCAGTAGTGACAATGTTGTTGATATGTATGTGGTCGTATGACTTCGTAGAGTGATGTTGTAGGTTACTGAGAATCACATTCGTGAGATTTCTGTAAAATGATTATGACTACGTTCAATTAGAATTGCATTACAATCAGTTGTGATCTGCGGTCATGTTTCTTGGATCATCACAGACAATTATGACGCCTTGTGTTATCGGGTGCACCGGTAAGACAGACTACAAACTGGATTTAGAGTATTCATCTACACATTGGGCATTACAAATACGTGGCTGCAATGGAAGACACATACGTGAGTTTAGAGAAATGCAAAAAGGTTCATTTGTATTTAGTAGTTAAGCTCTCAATACAATACCAAATACCGTTCAGTCTTAGACAAAGTTACTATCTAGCATTAGCGGTCTTGTTCCTCACCAAAATATGCAATGTCTTATTGTAAGGGTCTTACGCAATGCCGTTTAGACTGCCTTCTGTCGAACCTCGTTTTATTCAAAAACGAGCAGTTAGGGTTTTTAGGGCAGTAAGGGGTAGCCCCAGCTGCCATAAATAGGAGAAGTAGCATCCATGATGGCATTTTTATTTATTTGGAGAGAGTGGCGCTCTCACGCGCGCTTAAGTTATTGCTATGGAACCAGGAATGGCGGCGGACCCGGCAGGAAACCGGATAGGCAACCGGACATCCGGGGACGGGCCCCTGACGGACTCGGCCACGATCCGGAATTTGAATAACGCCGCCTTAAATTGGGCGGCTCACTATTCATTTCTTCCCGGTTCCTCCAGCCCTCTTCGCCAACACCATTTCGTGTTTCCGAATAGTGTTAGGGTTCATAGTGAGCGCCCGGAGTTAGAGGAGAGTGAGCGCCCGGAGGGAGAAAACAGTGTGCCCTCGGAGTTAGAGAAGTGTGAGCACCCGGAGAGTGAGCGCCAGAAACTTAGGCGGAGTTCGCGGAAGGGAGAAAGTTCGCACCCAGAGATTGAGCGCCAGAAACTTAGGCGGAGATCACGGAAGGCCTTATTCGTTAAAATGAGACAAAATCCTCATTTTGAGACTTTCAAAAACCGAAACAAAATTCTAGTGACGAAATAGTTGTTGAACCCCAAGAAATGTTGAGCTCGTACATTGAACATCGATCAAAAATTGTGTAGAATTTGATACAATGGACGTCAAACATGGCACTCCAGTAACATCCATACATAACATGAAGTGAAAAAGTGATTTGTAAACAGGACTAGAAGTATAAGAATACTTGGTCAAAAGAGAGAAAGCCTTTTATTTAACAGTGTGTCTGAATACTATATACTATGGTAGAATCCTCCGGAGTGAATTTAATATGGAAGTAAAACAAATAGTGGAATTTAGGCTGCATTCTCTTCCACAAGAGGTAGTGAGATCCAAAGGAATATATGTACGGCTATTTACGATATCTATTTATAGTAAACTCATCTTTATGCTAAAGACATCACGAACATGATTTGGATTGATAGGCTAGCGTAGACACTACTTGTCGGATTTTCGCGGAAACAACTTTCGCCGCTTCTTCCGCTTTGAGCTTGGCCAGTCCTCTCAAGATAACCTTTTGTCGTTCACTGTAGTTTGGATTAGGGTTAGCCGCCCAGGCATCGAATACGCTTAGGCTTTGAGCTTCGGTGGCTTTTCGTTTTGACCTTCGAGTGGTTTCCCGGGCCTGAGACACGGAATGCGATCTAGACCCTCGAAGGGGCGGCTTTGTCATCGTCGCAGTGTGGTTCTTTGTGTGCGGAAGTGGGGTCGCAGTGGATTTGGGCAGTAGAGAATGGGAGGGCTCAATGAGGATACGTTGTTTTACGAGACCTTCTGCGGAAGGGGCTCGCCTGGTTCCCGCAAATTGTGCGGGACGAGGATGTCCATCCCTCAGCAGAAGCACTGTATTGCTAGAAGTGGCCTTGGACCTCAGCGTCCTCGTTCGAGTGTCTCAGGCCACTGTGGCCTTCAATCCATCAGTGACAACAACAGGAACAGCAGATGGAGTTGGAATTGCATCATCGAGGCAAGGGTGCGCGGGCGCGCCGTCGAAGGGGAGGATCAGTTTGCGATTCATCACGGAGTCCGTCCGCCACTCAGGCGAGAAGCAATCCCCTCGACTCGGCTTTGCTCGCTTCAACGAAGACGGGGATTTGGCCGGAGTCCTGACGGGTCCGTAGTCCGGGGGCTGTTCACAACGCCTGCCTCAACATCACCCTACGATTAGGCTATGGCCGCGGACGTAGCGGTTTGGGCAGTCCGCAACAGGTAAGGTCTTGAATACGGAGCCGTGTCGCAATTCCCCCCGTCGGACTCGGATCCGGAGCGGAAACTCCTGGTAAGCCGATTCCGCGGTCCAACAACGCGATTGCATCCTTTCTGTAGTACGGAGATATACCACAAGCCCACGTTACCGGACGAAGAACAAGAGCAAAACAGCCTGGAATGGAGAAGGGGGAACACGCATGGACCATCGACGGCATAACAAATAGTAACGCAAAATGGAGTGAAAACGCGATGACGCATGTAAAATATTATTTACAAATGAACATAGCAGACGCAATCAATAGGAACTAGTACAGTCAATGGAACCTTATTATCGTCAAAAAAACCCAATGTCCGGAGGGTCTACTCTATAACGCGTCCTCCCTCTATGACTACGCCTATCCCAGGAAGCTTGTATCGGGACCCCATGTTCTTGGACGACTCTCTCATGCCGTTAATGATGTCCTTCACGCGGTAGTCACCGGGTCGCAAAGGGTTGAGGCCGATTCTATTCTCCTCCACGTATCTGCGCATCTGACCCGGCTGGCAGTTCGAGTCAAGACGGCGCAGCCACGGCAGCAGCTCCCCCATGAGGACGTCGCCCTGCCGTTCGTGTTGGTTCCAAGTGCGGAGGAATATAGCGTTCCCATTCTCATTGCAGATGCTCTTGACTGGAGAGTCGTCAATGAGAAGAGTATTGTCCGAGGAAAAGGACGTGTCGCCGCTAACATTGGAGAACAGGTGCTCGGAGAGGACTTTCATACACAGTACCGCAATGCTGATTTAAAAGAACCTCCCCGGCGAGACCTCTATCTTCGAGCACTGATCCTGGCTCAAGATATCGTCATCAGGAATTTCAGACTCCACTGATTCTGCACGATTTCAGTGCGTTTATCGTTAAACACTGATTCCGCACATTGTACGTGCATTCAGAAGTGTCGTTATCGTACGGAAGTGACATGCATTACTAAGATGTCGATGCAGTGTCTTCTCAATGATTATGACAAAAGTGTTGCCAATGGTTTTAATCTTTTATAATTACCAAAAAAGTTCCATTCTATGCATCGAGGGTTTGTGATGATTTGGTGATTTGGAGCTTGGTTGATAATCGGGAGGTCGTGAGATCGAATCCCACCGTCAGCGATAGAGCTTGGGAAGCCATGGTGGGCCCCACCATGGGTTCGGGCAATTTCCGTGTAGTTAAAGTGCGTAGCAAGAAAAATAATTATTTAATATTTTTTTAATATTTTTTTAATATTTATTTAATACTTTTTAAGAATATTATTTTGATCAAATTTAGATATAGAAAGAAAATAAAATCTAGATATGGAAAAGATGATGTCGCACGAAAAATGCACTGAATCAGTGTAGTTTTAAAGACGATTAAAACACGACATTTGACGACTATAAAGAGTGCTGAATTCATACGTTTTCAATGGATGTATCAATCGTGTCGAATCAGTACTATATCCGCTTGTACGAACATCGTGTCATATCAGTGTAGTTGCAATGAATGATGCAACGATGCGGAATCAGTGCGAAAACTGTACGAACCTTTGAAATATCGGAAATCGCACTGAAGTCGTGCGGAATTAGTGGGGTCCGAAATCCTTGATGGTACGGCCCCTTACAAACTCTAAAGAGGTGCCCCGCTATGAGTTTAGCGTTATGCTTGAACATGGAGGTCCAAACTAACACCTTGTCCGCGAGGGATGATACCTCGCGGAGGAATTCAGCTATGTTCTGCCTAGCATAGACCGCCTTGGGACCGATGATGGTGGGATTTCTGTGGCTGAGAACATTGTCTTGCAGTTGATACGGGCTAAATTTTTCTCCGGACGACTTCTGCGCCGTATGACAGAGAATGCCATTCAAGTCGAAGACAATGTTCAGCCACTTCCTACGCGGCGGGGGTAGTACGGGAGGCACGGTCCTTCGCACGATCTCTCTGCCACCCTCGCATTCTACCTGATCAAAAAATCACAACAAAGAGATGGAGTTACCTGTTTAAGCGCAGAAATGGGAGAGCCAGAGACTGGGTAGGAGCAATCTGATGTCCTAAGCGACTGCGGTCTCCCATTGGAGACTACTTCCATTGGTAGCGGACGGTGCACGCAAATATTGTTTGGGAGCTGAGCAACAGGCACATTGAGAGGCAAAGACAATTAGATAGGTGCTCAAATATGTATAACTTCCGCACTCTTTATTTACAAAGTTAAAATATTACATTTGTATAATTAACATAAGTCTGTAGTGGATTCAAAACTACTCCGAAGACTATGATACACCAGAGTACAATGATGGCAGCCACAGACGGGATGGCCGTCAGCGCCAGGTATTCAAGGACCGGTGATGACATCCTGTCAAGAATGATGAATACAGATGAGAAACGATTACTACAGGATATATTCTAGCCGTTCCCACCCAGACACAAAAATGAATGACTCCAAGCAACTTGGAATCAATCAAAATCATAAGAGTCGGAGGGCTGTACCTGATCCGGCTCGGCTGGATCCTGCGATGGCACGTCTGACGCGGTTGGAAGTTTGGTGTCGTGGTCGTGGAAGCCGCGCGGTCTTCTTCTCCCACCTCATAGTCCACCAAATCCAACTCCATGCGGGAGGGCGACTGCAACTTTGACGGGTTCTCGCGAGAGGTTAAGCACACCAACGCCTGAGGAGCCTCGACCTCAGTCGCCGGCTGTTCGACCTCCATGGCAGCATTGTCGACTTGACGATCTTGCACAGGGGGTAATCCCTCCCCTGTCAATTGGGGAACCCGGACTTCGAAGGCCGATCCCTCGGGAGAGGAAATCCTCGCGATCTGGGACGCTGGAGTGGATGGGACCCGATCCAGATGGGCCAAGGAGACGACAACGTCTGCATCATCGAGTCAACGATCAGGAGTCTTCACTGGCTCCTGCTCTACAACCGGAGCTACGAGAGCGTGAGCGGAGGAAAGAGGAGGTGGAGGGTCGGGGATATTGGGTAATGCATCAACCTTATCGTCAAGTGGACGATCGAGAGTCTCCTCCGACTGATGCTCCACGACTGGAGGCACGGGAACAATAGTGGAGGGCAGAGGAGGTTGGAATGTTGCGATAGGGGGCAACGCAGCAGCTACCGGAATCAATTCCAGCGGGACCTTCAAATGTTTCATTAGGAATTGCAGCTCACTTTGCAGCACGTTCATCTGCTGGGTTGACTTGGCTGCTGAGCAGCAGCAGCAGCGGTCGCGGCGGCATGAGCTGCTGCGGCAGCAGCCTCGGCGGCATTAGCAGCAGCAATGGCCTTCTTTGACTCCTCTAGTTGCCTCTGAATTTCTGCCTTCTGCTGTTGCCTCGCATCCCTTCTTGCTAGCATTTCCATGTGTTGAGTGAACCAGTCTTTGTTTACCTAGACCCTCCCCCAAGATTTTTTGTCTATGACCTCTTTCTTGTCCTAGTCACGCTCTTGTGGTCGTCATCTCTATCGCGGTGATGATCGTTTTCGTCATCACTTTCCAAGACGACGACGTCCTGCGGATTGGGAGGATGGTTCGTACCCACATGGGTTATGGTCATATCGTCGTCGTCGTCTCTCGTCCACGCGGTCTTCTTCCTCCACCTTATAGTCCACCAAATCCAACTCCATGCGGGAGGGCGACTGCAACTCTGACGGGTCCTCGCGAGGTCCTCTCGAGAGGTTGAGCACACCAACGCCTGAGGAGCCTGGACCTCAGTCGCCGACTGTTCGACCGCCATGACAGCATTGTCGACTCGACGATCTTGCGCAGGGGGTAATTCCTCCTCTGTCGATTGGGGAACCCGAACTTTGAAGGCAGACCCCTCGGGGGAAGGAATTCTAACGACCTGAGATGGAGGAGTGGATGGAACACGATCTAGAGGGGCTAAAGAGCCGGAAACGTCCGAATCGTCGAGTCGACGATCAAGAGTCTCCACCGGCTCTTGCTCAACAACAGCAGCAACGGGAGTGCTAGCAGACGGAAGGAGAGGCGAAGGGTCGGCGGCAATGGGCATTGCATTAACCGTATCGTCGGGTCGACGATCGGGGGTCTCCTCCGAATGATGTTCCCTGACCTGAGGAACGGGAGCGCTAGTGGAGGGCAGAAGAGGTTGGGGTGTGTCGATTGGGGGCGACTCAGGAGCAAGCGGAATCAATTCCAGCGGGACATTCAAATGTTTGACTATGAATTGCAGCTGCCTCTCTAGCTTGCTCATCTGTTGGGTTGACTTGGTTGCTTGTTGATCAACAGCAGCCGCGGCGGCAGTAGCAGCAGCAATGGCCTTCTTTGACTCCTCTAGGTGCCTCTGAATTTCTTCCTTTTGCTTTGCCCTTGCCTCCCTTCTTTCCAGCATTTCCAAATGTTGGGTGAACCAGTCTTTGTCCACCTTGACCCTCCCCCCAGTTTTTTTGTCTATGACCTCTTTCTTGTCGTGACCAGGCTCCTTGTCGTCGCCATCTCTATCGCGGTGATGATCGTTTTCGTCAACACTTTCCAAGAGAACGACGTTCTGTGGATTGGGAGGACGGTTCGTATCCACCGGGGTAATGGTCATATTATCTTCGTCGTCTCTCGGCAGTTTGTCTTGCACTGCCGCCTGCTCTTCTCCAGGCTCCGGCACAACCGTCTCCGCAGCCTGCTCCACACCCTCGTCGCTGGTTTGCAGGCCGACTGCAGCTGGATTCATCGTCTTCTCCGCCTGCTGATCTACAGTTTGGAGCAGGGCCTCCTCGACAGCCTGCTCCACGACGGTTTCCACGAGCTGCTGGATGTCCTGGTCGACTCAGGATCCTCCGGAGAATCAAGGAACGACTCCAGCTGCGGATTCCCCGTGTCTTGATCGTCTGAACGTTGTGATTGCTGGACAACTCGATTATCATACTCTGAGTCCGTCTCATAGTTGTCCTCAGGCTGCTGAGAGGGCTGATCCCGTCGAGCCTCAGCAGGATTCTCTTGATTCAGCTCATCTTCGCGACCCTCTAACCCGGTATCGTCGCCCTCCTCTTCCATCGCCTGCTCAGGGTTGCCGTCGACACGATCTCGGTTGACCCACAGACGGATCTGGAGTGTGTTCGTGCTGAATTGGTCGATCCCCTCAACGCTCGGATCAGTGGACATATGCGCACCCACGGATTCTGTCTGCCGGACAACAGCGGGAGCAGGGTCTGCTGGAGACACTTATGTCATCGGTGGGGACGGAGGAGAGTTGGAGTGAACGATCACGGGGCTGCGAGAGGCGGGAATCTCGTACCCGAGGGCGTACGGAGAATTCGAGAACATGAAATCGTTCCGATCCAATTTGCTGGCAAGTCTAGCGATTTTCGTGTCTGCCCTCACGTGTGCCCGATTGACGAAGCCGTAGTAATATGCTCCGTACATCTGCACAGAAAACATTACAGGTTAGTCTTCATCAAAATCAGTCATTCTACAACAACCGATCGATTGGTATCGTCGACCCGAGGATAAAGGTGAGCATTGACGTCGTAAATTATGACAGTTAAACCATCATCATCGACCCGACGATAACAAATGGCGTATACCTTTGATGCCAACATGAACTTCGCCCGCGCATAAATCCCCAGAACGTTCTCTTTTGGAACTGCACACGCGTGCAAGAGCTGGAAGTTGAACTCTATGCGGAGTTCAGTAGTGTCAACTCTCCATTTTGCCTGCGTGTTTTTTGAGGCATCCTTGTAATATTCACAGAGTAGCGGAGTAGGGTATTTCTTCGTCACTAACTTCCGCGCAGCCTTGGCGAATTCGTTGCCTTTCTTGAAAAGAAAGAGAAGTATGACGTCTGGGGCAATATTTCTGCTGGTCACGTTGTTGAGCATCTCCCCTCTGCTCGGAACGTACGTGGATACCTGTGCCTCATATTCATCGAGCTCGTCTTCTGCAAAGGTCGATGCAGCTTTGAAGTCTTCTTTCCCGGACAGAATAATCAGCCAAATGTTCGGCTCAGTTACGTCGGGCTCAAGGGTATCGGCGAGGAATTCCAGGAAAGGATCGATTGCGCTTGCATTTTCGGTTGGCTTAGTCCTAGGAATTGCGCGGGCGTCGAGCACCGCCAGATTTACTGGACGAGAAGTGTAGGAGTAACTGGAGCTGGTCACCAGAGCTTTGACACTCATGTCAACTCCTTTGATCTGGACTCCTCCTGCTGGATCCGGAAGACGGTACTTCAGCGTCATGAACCTCGTGTACATGTGGAGTACCTCCGGGAACGCCGCCGTGTAGTCCTTCGGTCGCTTATGCCATCCTTCGTTGCGGAGCCGCCTCACGAAGTAATCCTTATTCGGATGCGAGAGCAGGAAATCCCACGTTGTAGACGTCCACAGGTGCCTCTTCTTCCACGGCCTCCACTTCTCAGGATTGACGTCGCCGCCATTGTCGAGGAATTTCAGGGTTGGCTTTATGGACATAATATCCTGCAGCACAATTTTCTTGCACTTTCGGCGCTCTGCCCAATCCGCGGCTGACATGTTGCCGGCCACGAGAATCTTTGTCTTCGGGACTGAGACTTTCGGATATGGCGCACGCCGCCCTGGAGTATCTCCTAGGAGATGCTGGGCCACCACTCCGAAATCCTTATCAGAGAACCACCCGAAGGATTTGATGAACTGCTTCTTCAAAGAGGAAGACTTCGGCTTCCATTTCTTTCATCCTTTCCATCCCTGTAGGACGCTAAGGTTACCAGATCTATCAAGTCCCCTTTGGCATGCATGATAAGGAATTTATGCCAATGCGCCTACAGATGGTCCAGAAGGGTGATTATTTGGATTTCATTTTTGAGGTCTGACACGCCCTTCACCGTTGCCCTGTCCTTATCCGGATTTATACTCAGAAATCTTTGTACTAGAGCATCTGTAAAGGCCTGCACAATAGAGAAATGGAACATTAGAATTCAAGTGAACGGCTGTATTAGGAGTTGTCGCGATGTATCGTCGACCCGACGATAATGAGAGGGAATAAGAGGATACCTTGTAGCGGATCAAGCTGTTGAAGGCGTTATTCTTTCTCGTCGTCGCTTCCTCCTTATCGTTTATTGGACGTTTGTATGTGGTCCAGATGTTTCTACAGCTTATCATCTGGTAACCCCATGTGGGCTGTGCGTGGTCCAGATGGTTTGTGCAGTTGTAGTACTTCGAGATATTCCTTAGTTGATTTGCATCCCTGGAGTACATAATGTACGCGTCCCACGTGCGGAGTTCATCTCGACGTTTCTCACCGCATCCTCCATTTTGTAACTCTCTTGATGCGTAAATGCTATGCTGCCTGTTAATTATCATGAACTTTCCTTTCATGATCTCTTCCCGGGTCCCACGCCGCTTTTTGAGCAGTTTATGATTGTCGTCAACCGGCGTTAAGCAGACGATTTGCCTCTGCTTTACGTCGATCATCAGAACGAGCTCCTTCTTCACGTCATCGAGAATGTCCCTCTGGAGAGTTCGAATGACGTACTCGTCGTTCGCCAGAATGCACTATTGATGTGGACTGTTTTTAGTGCCATTTCATCTAGAAATAGCTCTTCATGCTCTGCCCAGAACGCCTTATGTATCTGTGCAGTCTTCTCCCAATCTGCAGTCTTCTCCCAATCTGGAATCTTCTCTAGTGTGTTTGAATCGGTTGAGACTGTAGTGAGTGCCGAACCAGAACTTCCACCAGCCGCTGCAGCTCCAAACGCATTTGTCAGGCTTCTCATTTGCTTTCGGGTGGACCCTTCAGCCTCTGTATTGGGGGCGTCTCTTTTCTTGCTGGACGTTCTGGGCTGGCTTGGCTTGGCCTTTCTGCCTCCCGGTCCTCCTACGGTATTCTTTCTCTCAGCTCGCGGAGTTGAGGTATTTCTCTGGGATCGATTTGCGCCTCTCCCGACAGTGGGTCTCCGCTCTATGTGCTCCATCGCGAAGTGATCGAGTGTCTGATAGATTCGCATTAGACTTCGCCGTTCCATTTACCCATGGAACGTAGCTAAGTTTAGCAAAGTCTTCGTTGAGACTGGCCATGTCAGATCCCCCAAGGAATGCGATGAGGTTGTCCAGATCGAATTTCCCATTGCTTTTGTTAACATCGATCACGATTGAATGGCAGTGGTCTAAGACTGTCCCGTCCTCATATACAGTGCGCAGCACGATGACGACGTAGTCATCCCGCTAACTCTCAATGATGGAGACTTTCTCCTGCACATTCCAATTGAGGTAGAACATCTTTCCTTCAGCTTTGTAGCGGAGGAACACGTAAATCTTGAATCGGTTGACACCAAAACTCCAGGTGTGGATGTGTTCTTTAAACTCCCAGAGCTTCCCGTAGTTTTCTTGGATTTCGGGGATGAAGGGCTCATCCGTCACGGGATACACGAACGGTTGAAGGAGAGGTGCAGTGGCGGAGTAGTCGTAAGTGTCTTCGTCTGCCATTCTTTACATTTTGTGGCATGGTTCAGGATCAATTGTTAGAGGCCAATTGGTAGAGATCAATATTGAATTGTCTTAATAATCGTCGACTCGACGATAGCACTACCATTTGCGTGAAGCATTGGGTTTACAGATCTAATCTCGTATTCCTTGTCTGGAATTATATAGGCGGCTGTTTAAGGCTTCATCACATGACATAATTTAATTGTCACCTATAGATTTATTTTGTTATTCTTTGTTTATTGGATATTATCTCAATCTATGTCTTCTCAAGTATTTCACATGAGATGTCATCGTCGACCCGACGATGGCCGCGGTTTTTTGATTAGCTTATTTTATTCGTGGTTCTATTCTAATTCTTATTTTGAGGTTGAGTTGAGCGTTTGTTGGGAATGTCCTTCACCGGATTTGTGCACATGGACACTATAAGAAACTCGTGTTTTTTATGATGTTCTGAAAAACTGCGTCGTGTTTTTCTCCTGTCATCATGTTAGTCGTTTGTGTCTCGGCGAACGTAAGGATGTCTATGCGGTACTTTGCTACAGTTGCCAATATGGTCTGTCGGTCCACCCGTGTGTACCTAAAAACGCGAAGATGTTAGTAGAAACGTGCCCGTTCCGTAGGACATCTCGCAGGACATCCTGGGCGACGCAGAACTGCCACGTTGGCAAGGCAATCCCGTTTCACAGAGGGTAAGTTTAGAAAAGTTACTGGTGTGCGAGGTAGAATGCAGCCCGGCTGTAAAAAAAACAGCATAATGGGCAGCGGTTTGCAAGAGCAAAAGGAAAAATGCATCCTCTTATCAAATACTCTTTATTTTTTTCCCGTTTTAATGTAATTTTATAATACCACTACATTTAGAATATTCATTTTATTTTCATTATTTTGCACTCTCAGAATTTGTCATTTGTCAATTTCTTATAATAGTCTTAAATAATAATATTCTAATGATATTATTATAATATATTAATAATACTGAATTTTTTAATAATTAAATAAAATAAAATAATATTAAAATATATTATATTTTATATTAAATAAAATTAAAATATATTATATTTTATATTAAATAAAATTAAAATATTTTATATTTTATATTAAATTCATTTTTTACATTAAAATATGAAAATATTATTATTTTAATATTAAGATATTATTAAAAATGTGTTGTTGCCAAAAATAGACTTTTATAAAATACTATGATTTTTTAAAATTTATGGTACAATATACACGTGGACATATTATTCATTTCAGAATTTACAACTCTTCATCTACATGGCAAGCAAAATTCCACGTCAGACGAGCTCACACGTCATACTATTCACGATGGCGAGAGTAACGTCCACATGTTTCGGTGGACATCCTCTGGTATGTCCGCGATGACGTCCAGGAAATGCAACGATGTCCCTAGCAGAAACGTCTACGATGTGTCTGCAGATGTCTCAAATGGTGTCTCTGTAGACATCCTTGAAGACATCCGAAACATCATCAAAGAGAACGTCCATATGCAATCATGTCTCACTCGATGTGCGAGGTGTCTCAGATGTCATCCGTAATGGCGCACTCCGAACGTGTGCGGTGACATCCCGGCAGACATTTGTATGTTGTTGGTGACATGTCCGCGACGACATCCGCGACGATCGGGCCAGCGTCTCCAACATTGTATTCATGGATGTCCAGAGGGATGTCCCATCAAACATCAGGACGACTTTCCTGATGCTGCAGGATGTCTTGGCAGAGACGTCCACTATGACACGGTAGAGGACGTCGCTGACGTCAGCGATGACAGCGCACGATCACATACGACACAAAACAGGACGTTGTAGAGATCGTCCACTGGAACACTTAGATGTCTCATGGAACGCAGCAGTATCTCTGAGGTTGAGACGTCATGTATGCTTCTACAGAGCTCACAAAGGGTGTCTCTGTAAACATCTGTGAGAATGCATCGGAGACTACATGTGAGACCTATGGATGGACAAATGTCTCAGGCGATGTACGCGTTCTCTCAAGGGTCATCCGTGATGGCGCGCTCCATACGTGTGCTAGGACATCCCGGCGTGCATCCGCATGTTGCTGGTGACGTGTGAGCGATGATATCCGCGAGAGACGGGCCTGCATCTCCATAGAAATGTTTGCGTGGGATGTCTGCTGTGATGTCCAAGCTTACATCGCCGCACTCATCCAGCACGCACGTATGCGTGTTTGTTGAGACGTCCATTGCGACACGGCGGAGGACACAGCGGACGTCCATAATGATATGGCACACCACATCCGTCACAATCCCAGACATCAGACAGATCATCCATCGGAACGGTGGGTCGTCTCACTCAACATAGGTGGATGTTTTTATCTGTAACGTCCAAGATGCTTCTGCAGACGTCACATACAGTGACTCTCCGGACATTTGTGAAGACATCAAACGCCAGAGACAAAACCATGTCCAAGCACAGATGTCTTAGATGACATACAAGATGTCCGAGAGGTCATCCGTGACGGCGCGCTCCAAACGCCTCGTGGGACATCCCGCCGTACATGAGCATGTTTTTGATGACGTGTTAGCGATGACATCCGCAATGACGGGGCCCGCGTCTCGATCATTGTGATCAAGGATGTACATACGGATGTCTCATCAAACATTGCCGCATACATCCGCTTTGTATCAGGGCATCTTCGGAGAGACGCCCAATGTGACACGTTAGAGGACGTCACTCACGTTTGCGCTAACATCGCACAAGCACATATGTCACACTGCAGGACGTCCCCAATAACGTCCCTCGTGATTGCTAAACGTATCCTTGAACATATGTTAACGGGATTTTATAACCCTTAGTAGCCAGTATCCATGTAGGCAGTGCTACGATGTATCTCCTCCCAGTTGGTAGTCGATTCAATAGCACCAGAGGCTAGTCTACTCGGTAGTCGACCCGGTAGTCGACCAGAGGCTAGTAGTCCAAAGGCTAGTCGACCCGGTAGTTGACTAGGAAGACGACCCGGTAGTCGACTAGGTAGTTGACCCGGTAGTCGACCAGAGGCTAGTGGTCCAGAGGCTAGTCGACCCGGTTGTTGACGAGGAAGACGACTCGGTAGTCGACCAGGAAGTCGACCCGGTAGTCGACCAGGAAGTCGACCCGGTAGTCGACCAGGTAGTCGACTCGGTAGCCAGATCCAGATCCAGATCTAGATCTAGATCTAGATCCGGATCTTGGATCTTCCCATTGTATCTTCTTCTTATATAAGTGAGACCTCCTGGTGTGAGAACACATGGAGGTTGTAGGTGTTTTTCAATGCAGTCTTTTGGTGTCAATCTTCTTTACCGGTAGGTAGAGTACTACTAGATCAGCACCTTTTTCCCCTCTGACATTCGGCGACCATGTAGTGTTTCGTACTCTAATCTCTTGTTTGCAAAGTGATTCTTGTTGCAATGTGTTGTTTCTTGTGCTCTTTCTTATCATCTTAGATCTATAGGTTATTGTTTTGGAAGATTGGTAGCTCTTCAAAAGAGATCTAGATCTAGAGCGACACTCTTGAAGATTTTAGTGAAAGTTTGATGCTTTGATGAACTTAGATGAGGTGAGCCATAGAAGCAAGATACCAAAAAGCTAAGAGAAAGAGCAAAATCTGAAGAATTAAAACTAAAAGGTAGAAATGTTGTGACTCTAGTCTATTTTAAAGCCATAGTCTGCTCTACCGACTCTGTCCAGTACAGTCTAGTACAGTCTAGTACTGTCTAGGACAGTCCAGTACAGTCTGTCATTACTGATTTTATACAATCATTACCGATCCAAGTGTTCAAATGTTCTTCCCTAGTAGAAGTATATAAGTTTGCAGATTTCTATTGAAGTTAAAGAGTTGGAGGAGAAAACACCGGATGGAGATTTCCCAAAGGCTAGTCGACTCGGTAGAACCAATCAGGAGTTGAACCAGTAGCACCAGTCAGGAGTCGACCCGGTAGCACCGATCAGGAGTCGACCCGGTAGCACCGACCAGGAGTCGACCCAGTAGCACCAGTCAGGAGTCGACCCGGTAGCACCGGTCAGAAGTCGACCCGATAGCACCAGTCAGATGTCGACCTAGTTGCACTAGTCAGAAGACGACCCGGTAGCACCAGAGGCTAGTCGACCCGGCAACACCAGATGGAGAGTAACTGCAAGCTGGAAGTCAATCGTTCGGACGGCCCTAAAGTAACTACCTACTGAACCCGGTACTTCCAGTGGTGAAGTGACTACCATCAAAAGGAGCATAGGACTCCCATTGGACTCATGAAGAACCGAGAAGGAGTAACCGAGTCAGATTTAAAGGGGTGAATACCGAATGGCGAGGATGCTTTCAAGTGGCAGCAAGACTTTTGAAGGAAGGTTCCCAACAAGAAATTCTACCAAATGGTGGCCACTTTTAACTACTTGTAGAATCAGTAAGCTAATATCTTAGTTGTGTATGGCGTTTACGAGGGCGTAACGCCTTAGGAGGGAGGATAATGTTAACGGGATTTTATAACCCTTAGTAGCCAGTATCCATGTAGGCAGTGCTACGATGTATCTCCTCCCAGTTGGTAGTCGATTCAGTAGCACCAGAGGCTAGTCTACTCGGTAGTCGACTAGGTAGTCGACCCGGTAGTCGACCAGAGGCTAGTAGTCCAAAGGCTAGTCGACCCGGTAGTTGACTAGGAAGACGACCCGGTAGTCGACTAGGTAGTTGACCCGGTAGTCGACCAGAGGCTAGTGGTCCAGAGGCTAGTCGACCCGGTTGTTGACCAGGAAGACGACCCGGTAGTCGACCACGAAATCGACCCGGTAGTCGACCAGGAAGTCGACCCGGTAGTCGACCAGGTAGTCGACTCGGTAGCCAGATCCAGATCCAGATCTAGATCTAGATCTAGATCCGGATCTTGGATCTTCCCATTGTATCTTCTTCTTATATAAGTGAGACCTCCTGGTGTGAGAACACATGGAGGTTGTAGGTGTTTTTCAATGTAGTCTTTTGGTGTCAATCTTCTTTACCGGTAGGTAGAGTACTACTAGATCAGCACATTTTTCCCCTCTAACAACATAGCTCTATGTCTCCAGCTTAAACGTCCGGGATGTTGTTACAGACATTACCGAGGGTGTCTTTGTAGACATCCGTATGACATCATGCGCGACATAAGAGAGAATGTCCGAGCACAACTCTCTCAGTTGGTGTACGCAATGTCTGAGAGGTCATCCATGACGCTCCGGACGTGTCCTGTGACATCATCTTGTTCATGCGTATGTTGTAGAAGACGTGTCAGCGATGACAACCGCAACAAGCGGACACTGATGAGGGCCGCGGTAATATTGGGCGAATACCACTTCTCCTCCACTCTTTCCTTCCACTGAGACACATCGTCCTCTCATACATCTTCTGCACCATACGTTGCGGAGCCTTCTTTGTTTAATCAGTCCAACCCACTCTGGGATCAAGGTCCTTCGCATACGGACTGGATGTCCGGCCTTTTCCACGATCATACGTCGCCATTTCGCCATCCAGATATCCATAGTCGTCAATAGTGATTGGTAGTCGCTCGTGCTTCACGTACATCATTGCGTCCCAATTATGCGACGACATGTGACCCGTCTCATCATCGTACTTGCACCTCATGAAACTTCGATATCAAAAGGCGCCTTTGTAGGCTCAAGCCACATATCACACGAATCATGCAAATCCCTTTTTCTTGAATATTTAACCCCAACAAATTATGGTTTCAAAATGACCAATTTGATTCATCATATTCTGAGAAATGTGATTTGGATGTTGTAAAAAATTTGCATTCTGTACATAATCTGTACAGACATCCTCTAGCAATGTTACCCAGTCTAAGTAGAAGTTGTCGAGAATGTAGTGGGAATATCTTAGAAAGCAACTGTCAACGAAGTATTGCTGCAATATAACCTTTACATTAACCTTGCACTATAAGAAACCAACGTTTTTGGTGATGTCTTCAATTATGTCGACGTGTTTTTTTGATGTCTTGGTGCTAGCCACTCATGTCTCGCATGTTGTAGGTGACGTGTCAGCGATGACATCCGCAACAAGCGGACACTGATGAGGGTCTTGGTTTAGGTTTAGGGCAACGGCCTCATCGTTGTATCTGCAGCCAACGACATGTTAGCGATGACATCTGCAATGAGGGAGCCCGCCTCTCAAACATTATTTTCAAGGATGTTGGCATGTTGGTCCCAGCTTGCATCGCTGCAAATAACCGCCATGCAGCGGTGCGTGTTTGCCGAGACGTCCACTGCGACACGGAAGAAGACACAGACGTCGTCCACAATGACAGGGCCAAGTTCAAACGTCACAATTGAAGACATCAGCCACAACATCCACCATAACGGTTTGACGTCTCACTCAACATAGCTGGATGTCTTCATCTGAAACGTCCAAGACGCGTCTGCAAAAGTCAGAATCAGTGTCTCTCCGGACATCGATAAAGACATCCAACTTGACATAGGAGACATTGTGCAAGCACGGATATAATTGTTGACGTACTAGATGTCTGAACAGTCATCCGTGACGGTTGAAAGAACATCCTCTGAGACATAGGACGCGCCATAGGACACAACGGACAAACACGTCTGTCGCAGTCGATGTACGCAATGTCTCAGCGGTCACAACACAAACGTTCACCGATGTCTCAGACGATGTACGCGATATTTTTTGAGACGTCCTTGGCGACATGGTTTAGGACATACATGACGTCCGGGATGACCTATCACGAGCACATACGTCACACTTGGAGACGTTACAAAGAACGTCCAAAAGAATACGAATACGTCTTTCTGAACAAAAGTTTATTAGAAAAACGTCTATAGGAGGATGCACTGTATTGTCCATGTGGTTGAAGTTTGCCACGCTAAATCCGTACCTGTTACATTCAATGTTGGCGACTTGCACATTACTTGAGGATTTAACCCATGGAAATGAGCAACACTGTCGTGCATGGTATGGTTCACCATATTGAGGAAATTCAAAGTTGTGAATTATCATGCCTTTTGGTGCACATTTGGGCACATTGTGCATTTCATTGAAAGAAATAACTTTTAATCCCCTTTAAAAAATATTTAGAAATATCACAATGGAAAATGAAGTGCACTAATTTTTAAATTTATGTATTTATCAATGATAGAATTAAATCTGAGTTTGTCTAAATGATTTAATTTGGAAGATTTTGAGTACAAAAACTCCCGTTCTACTACCAATTTGAACAATATAGTAAACTTTAAATGTAAATATTGTTCATTTTTGGTTCTTTTTGGTTCATTTCAATAATTTGGAAAAACTTGGAAAAATGTGGAATATATTTCTCTTCACATATTTGTAAATTAAAAAAAATTATAGCTGAAAATTCCATCCACAACCTTCTTTTCTCTTTCATAATTTCCATATGGACTTTTGTACTACAACAAGGCACTAATGTTTTAAATAAACAACAATTTGGACTGCATGTTTGTTATTTTTCACCTTTTTCTTTGGCATTGGTATAAGACATCTCTTAGTTGTAGTAGTTCAATTTTTTTTACTTTCACCATCAATTTCTATTTATGAAGTTCTAAAAGATTAAAAAGAGGAGCAAAGTTTTGCATTTTGCCAAACAAGTTGATGAACCATACCATGCAAACACCCGTACTCATTATCGAACTTTCATCATGTTCATTACAATTTTTTTTGGAAAAAAAATTTAAATACTTTCAAAAACTTCATATTTCTTAATATACTTAAAAGCATTTAGACGCAAGTGTAAGATGTTTTATTTGTCTAGAAACAAAATTGTGCTTGTATCAAATTTTATTTGATTAGAAACTTGTAAAAATTTCTTTTAACAAATTTTAGACAAGTAAAACAGTTTTAGAAAAACAAAATGTCTCAGTAATATGAAGTCTTTAAGTTTATCTGAGTGCAATATGAATTCAAAAATTACAGTCACTAGCCGACATTGGAATGTTTCGAAGGACATCAATGATGACATCCAGCTGTCCATGAAGATGTCTAAGATGATGTCCATGAAGACGTCTAAGATGACGTCCATGTGTCACTGCAAACATCGACTGGGATGATTTTCATCGAGTTCACTGGATGAACAGAGGCTGCTAGGGTTAGCTGCCGCAGCCAAAGTTAGGTCATGAGACCTTTAAGAGGAATTAGAGGCTGCACGAAGCTCATTTTTGCCTTCATTTTTCCAAGAAGTTAGAGTTTAGAGTGTAGAGGTTTTCAAAAGTGTTGATATCTATTTTCAGACTGATTGTTTCCCTTTTTCTCTCTAAGTGGACACAAGTGAGGATGCTACGTGGCTTTGGAAGTGTGGCGGCGACGCCGGCGAGGTCAAGGACGGAGGCGGGGCGAAATTTGATGAAGAAACTGGTATGAGTGGATTTCAAAGGCATCTTGTATGACACTATGAAGAAGGTGTTGTTGTGGAAGAAACCCTAAAACTTGTAGTATTTGATTTGTTGTGGAAGAAACTCTAAAACTTCTCAAATTTGATTTGTTGTGGAAGAAACCCTAAAACTTGTAGTATCCTAGTATTTGCAGCGCTAATGACTTGAATCCCAGACACAACTGGGAAGGGCGGTCGCGACTTGCAAATTAGCGGTTTTTCAAGCGGGTGTATGCAGGTATAGCCTTCATGTTCGTAGCATGCACCATATATTTACATCATAGATGTCACTAGAGATGTCATTAGCAATGTTACCAGACTTGTCATTGGACATGGCACCAAGGATGTCATCAGAGATGTCACTATAGATGTCACCAGAGATGTCAACAGAGATGTCACCAAAGATGACACCACAGATGTTTGGGCTGGATGTCTGTACCTTAGCTCCTAATTCTACAGCCCTGTATTCTATGTGCAATGGTGATGAAGAATGTGATTGGGAGAGCAAGCCATTGCAAGCATTTGTGGATGTTGTAGACCTTGCTGCTATGTACCTTCTCGCACCTTTACACACTACGCCAATTACTGTTATGCAGACAATAGCAACACTAACGTGTTGTGCGTGACGTCCCACACAGCGTCGACGAACACCAGAGACGTCCACTCGGACATCCGTTATGACATGTGGCAGATTTAAATACAACACAATGTTTTGAACTGACTACGATTTATCATATTTTGGAATTAGACATCACGTCACTTGATAGCTGCTTTTGTGTGCTTTCCTACAGTAATGTCTTCGTATATATATATGACTTTAGCTGTACTGATTGAATGGGATACGTTGTGCTCGCACATTTGGAGATGAAGGAGGGGGCTTAGAGGAGGGAGATGCAGCTATAGGCTTAACACATGTACCCGTGTATGCTGTCATCTTCCGTGTAATGATTATGAAGTGTAATACTTTGAAGTTCTAAATTGCGTGTATGTCATATTGTATGATGTATGTCATATTATGTCATATATGTAGGGCAACAATATATTCCACAGTATACATAGAGATTGCATAGAAAGAGTCTCTAAACATGCTATCATTTCACAAGTGCAGGTAGGCACCTCAACAAGAGCGGAGGCCGCCAAGAAGAAATGAAGAAAGGGGCGTGCAAGGATTTGGGTGAGTGATTGCACCTAAAACCCCTGTAATTATAAGCACATGTTGGTGACCCACTGTAGGAGAGATTAACAGTGGCGTACAACACGAATGTTTTGGAAGACGTCTTCGAAGAGGTCCGCTAAATCACGTAGACGTCTCTAGAAGCGTCAAAGACGCATGTTAGAACATCCCCAGACACTTCTTGGCACATGATGTAGCTTGTATACTACAGTGTCAGGCATCTAGAACGTTGACATAGATTCGGTGTAGGGTTACGCTGATAAGAACGGGTGGACCAAAATTGATTGAGAAATGCTCGTCCCGCGAACGTGAAATAATGCAATTGTATTTGGTCCTGTATCATTTGTTTAACCGCATGCACTGTTGGCATGTCGAACAGGCGCAGCGATGGACAAGTGCGGAAAGGTATGAAGGTCATAGGGGAGCACCGACAGCAAGCGAGGACATTGGATCGAGTGAAAGACGTGGGTGCGTAGTACATGGATGTTGTCGTTTGACTTATCAGTAGATGTGCATTTTGCGCTATAAGGTCAAACAATATTGTTATGACTTTTGAACGTTGATTCTACAATGTGTTATAGATATGCAATGCGAAAACGTATACGTGACTCACAACCATCAATCTTGTGGACATTTGGAACACTCTGCAGTGTGACGTGTGCGTGCTCAGTGAGACGAGTGAATGTTACAAGAGATGTATTGTATAACGTGTAGAATATGACGTGAGGATGTGTAGATGGTAAACCGCTATGTCTCAGTGAATGTTCTCATGGTGACGTGAGCATGCGACGTGAGACGTCTAAGTATAGCAAAGGATGTCTTGTCAGACACGTCATACATGGCATGGGGATGTTATCTAGGACGACTGTGTGATTATAATGATGTCTTCTAAAACAAGTGTTAAGTGACATGGGGATGTTTTATGGAAGGACTGTGTGATGACGATGATGTCCATGTAAGACGTGGTACATGACGTGGGGACGTTTTGTCAGACGATTGGGTGATCATGATGATGTCTTTTATAACTCTTGATACGTGACATGCAGATGTTTTGTGGGATGACTACGTGTCGAGGCTGATGTCTAACTTCTCACATATACATGACGTGGGGATGTTTTCTCAGACGTCTGTGTCATTATACTGATGTCTTTTATAACACGTATCACGTGACTTGCGGATGTTTTGTGGGACGACTACGTCTCATCGCTGACGTCTCTGTAGCACGTAGTACATGACGCGGAGATGTTATCTAGGACGACTTCGAAAGACATGATGATGTCTTCCTAAACATTCAAAATTCTCAGTGGATGTTTCCTGAGACGTCCTAGAGAATCGTGGGACGTCTACGTAGAAATGTCCAAACGACGACTTTGGTCATCAGATACAACGCACTGCTGTTTCTTATAGCGTGGTCACATCCTCGGAAACACCGTCAATTACACAATGTGAGCAAGTCCATGTCTCAGAAGATGTCATGTCAGAGGCGTTGACATCCCTAGAAACATATGCGATGACACCCCCACTGCCCATGTGCAAGGGACAAAGACGTACTTAAGGACATGCCCATGTCAACTGTAACGTCGTCCGCCACATAGCGATGTCCAACAATACGAACATGAAGACATAGTACGCGACGACCCGTGACATCGGGGCGGACATCTCGCCGTCAGCGCGAGATGTCTCGCGAAACACAGCCGTGTCCGCAGGGACGTCCTAGAGAACGTGACTGTAGAATGAATACCACCCATATCTCGGTTGACGTGGCACGCCACATCAGCATTTCCCGCCTCCACGTCAGATTTTCCCGGGTCCACGTCAGATTTTCCCGCCTCCACGTCATCCATTGGCGGGCCAGCGTCCCATTCCACGTCACCACACGTTTGGATGAAGTTCATCGCCATGTGGCACTGCCCGAAATTGTGCCGCTAATGTGGCGTCGACGTGGCACTGACGTGGCACCATTTCTTGCCACTCAAAATGGCCAAAAATCATTTGGATGTCCACGCGTTCACCGAGACGTGATGGGACGTTTTTTCGTGTTACACGCGTTACTGCGTCCAGCCAATCTAAACGGGGATGTCCTAATGACACCGGGGACATCTTTTAAAACATCACAAAAAACACGGGTTTCTTATAGTGGGAGTCATGGACACGACGAATCACGGAGTGTTTTGGAGCCGGGATCTCTGAATCGTTGACCCGACGATTCAGTGATCTGTCTACCGTTCTTTTCATAGTGTGTACGTTTGAGGTCCTCTGTGCTAGTAATGAGCCTTATAATATGTTTCTGTACTTGTATGTCTTGATATTGGTATTATAGTATTCGGAATATTTGTGTGTTGGTTTGACGTCGATAATGCAGATTACTTGGTGAATCGTCGACCCGAGGATACGGCCTAATTTACAAGTTCAGAACTGTTTTGTCAAGTGAATATAGTCTGCACGTTTCTACTTTGATTTTAATTATCTCGTAATGAAAATTTCGGATGCTTTATGTATTATTTTCGTTCTCCATCTCATATTTGTGTGTATCGTCGGGTCGACGATATGGCAGAGTGCACTGCAATTATCATCGACCCGACGATACGACTTACTTTACATCAGTGCTAGGTGATTTTTCAGTACAGTGTGGGTTTTGAAGTGACTTCAATCTGCAGGTTCTACCACATGTATCGTCGAGTTGACGATACAGGCACTTGGAATGTACAAAACCCTAATTCATGAACCAAAAGGAGTTTCATTGTTACCTTATATTTGAAGCTGGGCTTGGTGTACTTGCGCTTCAAGATGATGAAAATAGAAGAATTGAGTCCAATATTCAGCTGCCATGGGTAGAATGCACGGTTACAGCTTACCCAGAAGTACAAGGAACTAAATTCAAAAGCATGCTTTACAAGTAAGAAATAATACAAGAAACGCATGGCTCAAGCTTCAATACAAGATCCATAAGAACATGCTGAATTCTTAAACCCTAAAACCAAGCTTTAGCTTTGTACTTAAACAGAGAATTCATTAAAACAGACAAAACCCTAGAGAACCCTTTCAAGCAAACAAAACCTTAACCAAGCTAAATTATACTAGGGAGAGACAAAACAAGTACACCAATGCAAATACTAGCACATCCAGTACTAGCAAACAAGACCCTAAAGCTATGAAGCAAGCTGCACAACCCTAGCCAAGCAATGTAAAACTAAAAGAATCCAATAAGGTGAAGCCTGTTAGTGTTTGTGAAAGATAATCACTCAGGGAGTGCACAACCTTGTCAACAGCGCAACAAGCACAATCCCATGCACTCACTGTGAAGCTGCAACTGAACAATTGCATCCTAGCGCTCAGTTATAAACACTAAACCCCTAAAGGCAGGCTTCAGTATTGTATCTAAATAGCAAATTGTTAACTCTAATACCCTAAACCCTACAAAAATAGACAAACCCTCCCAGGACTCGCTACATCTAACGAACCATGGACATATTAGCAATGCACACTCACAGAAAGAAGAAGGTTGGAGTCCCTCAATCACAGGCGCTCCAGCTTGATATTCTTCAACCGCATGCGCTCCACCTCAACTTCAGCTCCACACCCAGGTATCAAAAATCTCGCCCTTCTGTACTGAGAACCCTAATTCTAACAATGAACTACTACAGCAAGAGCTCATATACAAATGCCTAAACGATTGCAGCAAGAGAGAATACAATAGCACCTAAACTACTGGCGTGTGAATTGAGCAGGAGGAGCAACGAACAAGTACGAAAATTGTGCAGCAGTAGCCAGCAAGGAGACGCGAGCTAGAACATGAACTAGAGAGGAGCAGCCGCGACGAGCACGCGCGTAGCAGGAGAGGAGAAACTGGAAATAAACAAAACCCTGGAATTGCGGGGGATTGGCAAGGGAGACGACCTCCCGACCCTACGCCGAACCTGGAGGCTTGGCTCCGGAACGGCTCGGCTCGGAGGCTCGGCACCGACGCACGCCTCCAAAGCTCGGCATTGGTAATCAGCTCGGAGGCTCGGCACCGATGCACGCCTCCAAAGCTCGGCTGCCAGGCTTGGGTGGGCCGAGCCTAAAATTAAACCCTAAACCTCTTAACCCTTTGACGTCTCGATTCAACACTGTTTTCAAAGATTCGTCATAAAATATTTGATAAAATCTTAAAATGGAGTTGTTGTTCAAAGCAAAGTTATAAATATCAATGTGAACATAACATATGTATGGTTGGATTCATCATATTTATTATTATTATTTTTTAATTAGTTTTACAAGGTTTTCTCTTGAAATTCAATTAAAAATCCAAAATTAACATTAAAAATTTTAAAAATAGTGTAATGAAATTGGAATAACATGCACTACAAGATGGTATGGTTTTCACTATTTGATTCTACTTATTATGGAAAATCATGTTTCAGGCCTCACTTTTTGAACTAAGAATGAAGCTTGACACTAACCACTTTTGCTATTTTTCTAGAATTTTGAATATCTTATTTTGAAGATCTATACCGCACACATGGTGGTCAAGTGGCAGAAGAATTAAAAAAAATTTGAATGGATGAAAAACATCACCATGCATGATGAAAGACGCTTTAGAAATCATCCAGCGTCCAGAATCTGGACGCCGGCGCGTCAAAAGGTTAATCATACAGATCTTTTGAACAGAAGTAGATTCTAGCCTCACAAATAGATATTAGCATGAGTGAGCTGTACATGAGGTATAGAGGAGAGGACCTTTGCAGGAATGAAACCTACTTAGCAATTTTGGATCAGTTGCATTGGAAAGCCTCTATAATATTATCTGCATTTCCTTGTGACAAAAGAGTTATTGGAATTAATAGAAAAGTTAATAGATTTGCAAATATGAGTTAGATAAAAGGTATCCTAGATTGTACAAGACAATTATATACATTGAAATGTGTTTGTGATCCATTTTTGTACGCTATGACATTTAGAGGTTAACAAACTACAAAATTAATTCATGTCAAGTTTAGTTATATAAGTTCACGGGTGTTACGAAAATTAACGATTCTGAATATTATCATCATAAAGTACTATAGGTTATTATCATCATCATGATTCTAAATATTATCTTCATAATTTTGAAGAATATTTTGGAATTGATATAGAAAAGTGCAACTGCAAATATTTAACGATATATTTACTCTAATTAGTAGAAGATTTAATAGGCTTGAAAAGGTGACTTGGATGATACTGATTTTAGATTGTACGAGACAATTTCAGGGCTTGAAATTTGTTCATGATTTTGGTTTTAGACGTTGGGATGTTTAGGAATTAACCCCTAACTGCCCAACCATGCATGTTTTGCATGATGTAAAAGTTTCATCCGCAATTTCTCATTCGTCATGCACTTTTTGTACTGTGATGTTTTTATTGATTTTTTTATGGGAAGGTAGCTTCATGTATGTGTGATCCAATCGTAGAGGAAACAATTCTTGAAAAATTTATGCCTCTTTTTGTGTAGCAGTGTTTCACCTAAAATTCTAAAGATTTTAGTATAAAAGTGTGTTTGAAAAAATAAACTCATAAAATCAAGCATCCAAAAAATCTCCAAAAATCACTACACCTAGAGTACTACATTATAAGCCACTACAACAAATTTCATCCCCATATTGTCAAAATCTCATCCGTAATCGAATCAGAAAATAATTTTTTTATTTTATGTTTCAAAATTTATAGAAAAATATTAGTAATAGCAATCAGAGATCTAACCGTATAGATTGAATCTAAATTTAGAAGTGTATAACTTTTATTCATGCATCAAGTTTCAAATATTCATGTTAGTTGCATTTTAATATGCATCTTTGCGAAACTGCCCAAATTCGACAAAGGTGAGGATATTTAGGGGTTAACAAAACACAAAATATGTGAATGTCAAGCTCATTCCTAAACGTTTCTCAGCGTTACGAAAATTAACGTTTTTTAAAAAATCATCCTAAAGTACTTGTAGAAGAATATTTCGGACTTGATATACCAAATCGCAGCTTAAACTATCTAAAACCTGAAACTAGTTTTCCCATTTCGGCTCTCCGCTCGGCTTATCAGCAAGGCATGACTATTAAAATTAAGTATCTATTAAAATTGATACTACGTTTAATTATCTATTAAAATAGATACTAAATTGTAGTATCTATCAAAATAGATATTAAAATAGATACTACATTTAAATATCTATTAACATTGATACTACATTTAAATATTTATTAAAATAGATACTACATTTAAATATCTATTAAAATAGATATTAAAATAGATTCTACATTTAAATATCTATTAACATAGATACTAAAGTTAAGTATCTATTAAAATAGATAATAAATTTAGAGAGACTGTATGATCAATGTCCAATTAGAATCAAAACATGATGCAGGAATGAGGTCTATGGAATGTAAGGTATTCACGATAGCTTGTTCAGTAGGAATTCAAAAATTCAAAGTCTAATCAAAACGAAAAAAGAGTTTGATTGCACGAGTTCTTTAAAGTACTTACATAACATATCCTGGTTCATACTTTCACAATGACATCAAGAAAACAAAAGGCTAGAAGCCCTAATCTTACCCAAAGTTAATTTTGCAACGCTTTACAGTGTCATCACCTGGCTGTTTGTGGATCACGAGCTGGCCACCTAGTTGCATGTTGGACGTGGATACAGAGTTGAGGGAGTATGTCTGCTCTTCACTGATTTTCACGTAAAGTTGATACTTTCTCTTAGAAGACTCTGTCAGAGATGTAATTTGAAGCCTATCTTCCATTTGTTCAGACGACTCCATCTCCGCCTATGTCTTGGGGATACAAAAAAAATCCAAGACACAGTCCAATTGATCATAATGTGGAAAACACAATTCAGAACTGTACTGTACATCACTAGAAGAACATTGCATGTGTTGCTCTAAAACGCAAAGAAAATTGAACAACTGAAAATACCTCATATAACCTGCTCACAACTTCTTAAAAATAAACACATCAGGCTCCAATTCTGAAGCTCCTGATGATCACTAGAAGCTAAGCTACAAAATCCAGGATGTCTACCTAGGGAGAAGGATCAAGAAGCCCAAACTTACATTGGAGAGGCAGACTTTCGTCATACTGTAGTCTCTTTCGCAGACCAGTGGGCTTCGATCAGGTTGCAATTAAGCCAACGTACTGTACTCACAAACTGGCTAGTCACTCTTTCTGCTAGTACTAGTAATTAGAATTTTCTACCAACAAGTGACTTTCATAACAATTTTTGCGTGACTTTACTATCATAAACATCCATTTCACTTCTTACTTCGTGTAAGTAGTTTAAATAAGAGAAATGTTTAAAAACATTAATGTCAAGCAAAGATTGTTATAAATTATAGGTAATGTCATCAACAACAATATGAATTGTTTATATGTTCAAAGTACTTAAAAAATGAATGTAAAGACTTTAAAAAAGACGAACCTAAAGTTTATAACAGATCTAAGTAATTCTTTATAAATTAAAGCATATGCAATTATTACAATGAAAACAAACTAATATTCTCATAATTAAGTACTATATAAACAATCAAAAAAATGTTTAACTATACAGCGAGACAATGCATTTCACATTAAACAATAGGAGTTGACGACGTTACTCTTATAAATTCATGTTGATTTGATTTAATATTTTTGACGTGTAAATAACATTCAAATGAAATGTAATTACTTCCATTATTAATATTGTAATGTCATTAGTGATTTACTAATCAACTAAAATATTGTTGTTATAATTATAAGTGGGTAAAATATATAATATTCTATAGTCAATAAAATATATGTAATAGAGAAAACTTTAAATCAATTAAATATAGTTATTATTTAAATTAATTACATAGAAGTACTATTAAATAAAGTTTAGGGAAATTAAATATAGTTTTATGAGTCTCAAATCTTGAATAATTTTAAATCTTTGTATTATCGTCAATATTTTTTACGTTATGTATGTCTCATTTAAAGTTTCGCTTTCAACATACAACTATATGTTATACAATTAATGTTTATGGCAGTCTAGGGCAAAATTAAAACAGCGCCTCTTATCAGTCCTTAACAACTATATTAATGAAATCCTTATCGGTGGGCTACAAGTACGCTCACCATGGTTATAAAGATATGCAGAAGCCAAGCGACGTAGAGAAGCATCAAAGGTATTTTGATTACAACCCCTCTCGTTGTTCACTATTAGATAAGATTACGAAGCCACTATCTCGTTAACTGACATTTGACAGACTGAGAAGTATCCCTTACTAAAGTAAAGTGGCCTTTACTTCGTTTCAACTATGAAGTGGAAGAGACTGGATACACCATCCATGAAGAATAAATGCAAACCTGGTGAAATCCTGTACTAAAACATATTGTTAATAAATATAGAAATACTCATTAGGAGAGGAATCGGGCGTATAGAAGTCCTTTCTGCTTTGATCAGAAATCGTGGCGCGGGAAGGTATTACAGAAGGCGGGCAGAACAACTCCATCGTCTAGTCATCTGAACCGTTCATTTGCCAAGAATCGGAAGGTGTGAGCGGGAAGTTTAAAACCCTGCCCTAGTCGTCATCATTGCAGCTGCCACGCAAGAATTGATTCCCGCCATTCGCTCACCACAGAAGAACTGCTTTGCAAGAACTGCCTTGCGCGCCATTTGCTCGCCTCTGCTATTTTTCAAAATCTACAAAATTATTATTGCACCTCTTAGCACAACACGCTTGCGATTTTTTTTGGCATTTTTGATCATGTACTGTAGCTATGGATAAGTACAAAATTTGCGCCTCTTTAGATAGGAAGTATGCTCCGCTGATTAATCGCAGCCGGATGATTCATGAGCAGACTTCGAAGGCAGACTTTTCAGTTCTTCGAGATCGTGGAGAAACAAACGTTGATTTGTGGACTGATGGTTCAATCTATCCTCGACATCCTATTTCAAACAAGCGGCCAAATTTCAGATCAGTATCTGACTTGTTACGATTCGTAGGAGACGGTAGAAGTGGTTTGCTTGGATATGTGGAGAGTTTATGTCAGACTGATGCTTCAATTCAATTTCGTCTGCAGGAGGCTCAGAGAGAGCTGCAGTCAATGAGAGAGCAAGTCTATAGTTTAATGAGAAACTCAGAAGAGAAGGAGAGGCTTCTAATATTTACACAGTCCGAGTTGCAATCCCGACAACGATTAGATGAAGAAAATTTTGAATCTCTGGTCGCAAATAGCTCACTAAAAGATGAAGTTGCAACACTCAAAAATCAGAATGAGCGCTTGATCAGCGAATACGAAAGTCGATTGACCGCATTAAATGCGAAATCTCAGCTTGAGAGTGACGAGAGATTGCGCTTAGAAGTTGAAATGTGGATAGAAATACAATCTCAAAACGAATCTCATGAGAGATCGTTAATTGAATTAGCCTCTGTTCTTAAGCGTACCAAGGCTACATTGAAACGCCGGGAGAAGCGACTAGAAAATTTAGTGAAAACTCCATTTGGTTATCGAAGTTGTGTCAAAGAGGCAAAAGACTTGTCCAACTTGGCTCCAAAAGGAGGACATACAAAACGTAGAATACGATTAGCCCGCACTATTATGAATCCGACAAACGTTAGAAATATTTAGACATCGAATAAGATTTCTGGTTTCAGGCGCCGGTTGTGTGGAACTAAAGAGACGCAAGCTGAGACAGGAAAGGTTCTCGCATCCATGTTGTCACAATCAGAAGTGTCAACAATTTGTAAAGACCCGAAATTAAAACCAATTGGAGTGAAGATAGTGAACAATTTTTTGAGTAAAGTTGGAGACATGATCAAGCCAGATGACATTGTAGAAACGTGTGATCTAAGTTTGATCTCACATTCAGGCTATGATGCTTTCTTCAAAAAGTTCAAAGTTGCTGCACAAATGGCAGGAAGAGGCATACGAGTGACCTGTTTGCCGTGCCCTTGGCAAGTAGCTTGTGCTCGAAAAATGCTCAACGCCAAGCTGCATGAGTATGTTGGAGAGCACCATTGCCTCAATGAACTTATAATGGTTTCAGCAAGTGCCAAGAGTACGAAGAAGGAACCAGTAAAGGTGGTCCTAAATGATATGAATTCATTCTTCTGCGACGTTGAACAAGTTCAAAGGACAATGGTCCATCTATACGATATAACTGTAGCAGGTGACAATCCTGAGCCTTATCATTTGTTTTCAGCTTTCCTGAAGTTCAGATTTTCATTATAGTTACTACAGTTGTGTTTTTAGAAACATGTAGATACAACTATTCCAATATTTTTTTTTAATGTTTTAACCCCTAAAGGACCAAGGATTCATGGTTTTAAAATGACAAGTTTAATAGATCATACTGTGAAAATTATAATTTGAATGGCACCAAATTTTATATCACTAGAATATGTGAAGAATATTACATATGTTGAATATTGTTTTAAGAAAATTAACAAAAATGAATCTACATAAAATCTACTCAAAATTACTGAAAAAGAACAAGAGCCATCTGGTGGCCTTATGGTCCTTTAGGGGTTTATATATATGTATAGTACTTTCAAACTTCAATTTCTGTGATTGTATGCATTTTAGATCCATTGTTGAACTAGTGATCATTGTTGGTGCAAAACAGAATTAGAGGGCAAACCGCTTATCTTTGTTTTGAAGTTGGATGAGGCTGAGATAGTCCATGGTGTGAAAATGGAGAGAGTATCCATTACCTTCATGAACCGAGCTCTAGATAGTAGTATCCATCTGAAAAGCCAAAAATACTTTTCCGTTCAAAGTGAGAGAGAAATCTGGCCCATTGTAGCCTTCCAAATTCCAAGGGAGACACATGAGATTTTAAAGTTGGTATTCAACTTAACAAACATTCCTGCATTGATCAAAGCTCAAATGGCAGGTCAGCTCCTCTATGTTGAAGGAGTTGGTTCGTTTCCTGTGGAATGGCATCTTGCAGCGGACATGAAGAGTATCAAAGCTCTTTATGGTTTAGGACAGGGCCCAAATAGTCCTCAGTGTTGTATATACTGTAACCAAACTCGAATCAAACCTATTGTGGTAACCACAGCACATGCAAAAGCAGCTATGAAGAACCGAAAATATTGTTGGAATGATGGTTTGTTTTCGGACACAGTAGCTGCAAAGCCAGTAAGTGGTGAAACTTGTTGTAGTCGCTGGAAACCCATTTTTGACATTCCGTTGTGTAATGTCCATATATGCGTGCTGCATGCCCTCAACCGCATAATAGAGAAAATGGTACACATGCATTTCATGCACGTGTGGACCATAGGAGAGGAAGCAGTTCAAAAGACTGCAATTCATGAAATGCAAGCGGCAGTGTCTCTCACTGGAGCACATGGAGGAAACGTGATCATCTTCAAGGACAATCAACTCTCTGGGAAATCATTCAGTTTTAGTAGCTTCATTGCCTTTAGTTGCTACCAAGAATTGTTGGCGAGCTCTATAGAATTGTTGAATTGTACACTCATGCTTGTCTGCACATCATTCAGTTATGTTAAATTATCATATGTTTGTTTGAATCTGATTTTGATTTAGTTTGTTTGAAGCTAGTGTATCTTCTCTTCTTATTTTCACATCATAATTGCATAATCCATGTGTGGTGACTTGTGAATGACTCCACATCGTGCTTAATGTGCTTAATACCAAAATTGGGCATTAAGCACATTAAGCACAATGAGAAAATTTGTGCTTAATGTGCTTAATACCAAAATTGGGCATTAAGCACATTAAGCACAATGAGAAAATTTGTGCTTAATGTGCTTAATACCAAAATTGGGCATTAAGCACATTAAGCACAATGAGAAAAATTGTGCTTAATGTGCTTAATACCAAAATTGGGCATTAAGCACATTAAGCACAATGAGAAAATTTGTGCTTAATGTGCTTAATACCAAAATTGGGCATTAAGCACATTAAGCACGATGTGGAGTCCTTCACAAGTCACCACACATGGATTGTGCAATTATGATGTGCAAGTAAGAAGAGAGGATGCACTAAAGAACAATTTTACTTAATGTGCTTCGTGCCCCATCTAGGCAATGAGCACATTAAGTTCGATTTTGAATATAATGAACAGCTTGAAGCTTATTCTTTGCTAATTTTTCTCTTTTCATAGCCGAATCACAAAATCCTTGGTCTATATGCTATATACGTAAATTGATGTTTCAATTGATTTGCGAGTAATTTTAATTAGTGCTAATATTATTGAATGTAGCACACTGTTGTTCAACATGCTCAATATTTTGTGGAGAAGTACGGCTCCCTGGCAGTTTGGTCTTGCCAAGGGATGGAGAATTTCCATCATGCGGCTAAAACAACTTACGCAAGACACACTCAACACTCTGGAGGTAAAACAAGAAAGAGTCCCCTTCTACAACATTCCAACACTGGTACCGCATAATAGGACACAAATTTCGAAACAAATCTAATGGTGAAGCAACATACAACGTCAACATGGAAGAAATGCTATCTACACAGGAAAAAATTACAGGTAAGGCGGGAAGCTTCGATCAACTCATCAGCAGCTGCACATAGTGCCGAGTAGAGGGCTAAATGCACCCGAAAAGGAAGGAGGTGGGTTCCACTTGATTCTGCTGAATGCAATACTACTTTGCCAACAACAAGTGAGGAGTAAAATAGGTACAGCTCAATACAAATTCTCTTATGAAGAGAAATTTAGAGTTCATTGTCTGCAATGTAAAACTGTACAGAATTCATAGAAGTCTAGCCAAAAATATACATACATATACAAATGCTATGCCCATGCTATGCTATGGTCGTTGCACCACCATGAGTTTCTTAGGTTGTAGGCAAGAAGATACTGGAACATTCTTCTCGTTTCTAGAGTTTACTTTTGATGCAACACCTTGCTCATTCACTATCCAAATATCAAAAGCAGAATCCTCACATGTTACAAATATAACTCTGATTTCTTGCCGAATCTCATGTATTGTCCAAGTTAGTCCCACTTCTAATTCATGAGTGACATTATCTAGGTCGCACAACAATATTACCGTTTCTATTGGCTCGTATTGTTCCAGAGGCTCCCAACTTTTGTCAAGAAGCAGCCTATATCTATTATAGACAAAATTGGCATACAAAGTAGATCGGGGTATGTGGTACCTGAACGACAGGGAACCTCGAGCTGCACTGGTCTTTAAAAATTCTGCATCTCGAATTCTAGTAATCTTTGTATCCCATCCTCTGTCCATCAGGGATGCGCATAATTCTTCAGTAACTTCCTTGTACACAAACATCATTTTTGTCCTTCGCATATTAGTAGCAACATAGAAGAGGTCTATGAAGACCCCAATAGGCATGAACCATGATATATTTGTTTGTTTGCTACTTGTAGTGGGACGTATAGAGTTCTGAAAATCTTGCCATAGCTTGGCCCGAAATGATTCAGTAGTGGCCATATCAGGCAAAGGCCAATCAGGGGAATCAAAGGCAGGTAGAGGAATCGATTCTATTGAGCCAAATCCAGTACCCTGTCGAGGTCTGTAGAAAGCGTCGTAAAAAAAAACAGAGTCTTCTAAGAGTTGCGAATGTGATCTACTGCCACGAGTTAATTCCCCAATCTCTGCGTGTGTGACAACAATCACCCCCAATATGCTTTGAGGAGAGACCCAATCCTCGTACTCTGATAGATACAAATCTGAACAAACAACATTGATTCTACTTCAGAGAATGCACAATACAAACAAGAAACAAGAAATAAAACAATTACACATTGTTTGCTAACTGACAAGGAATTAAAAACTTACAGTTAAGAAATTTAGCATCCTCATTAGGCACTGCAGGGAGGAGATCAAGTTGACGCCGCATGTAAGCGTGTTGCACTCTCACAGCCGAAATAGACTTCCCAGCATGACTAACCCTAAACTCTAAAACCTTTGCTTTGTAAGAACCACGGATGCTTGTACCACCGTGCTTCTTTGCATCACTTGCGTGTCCTCCAATCTTCCCAGGTTGTAGAGAGACCCAAGAACCAACCTCGAGCCTCAACGGAACCCAATTGCCGTCATTGTCTGGTTCATTATGTACTAATACTGCTTGAATAGTATTTTGTGGCCTCATTTTTAGAGCAAAAATATACTAAAGAAGCACAAACTAAGATCCAAGCAAAAAAAATATGATACCAAAACATGAGCACCACCACCAGAAAGGCAGAAAACCTAAGCGCCAAAACCTGAGTAGCGCTACCTGAGCAGTTTGATCGTCTTTCCCGCTCAAAAGTTACCCTACGGCTACCCTCGCCGTTGATTGAGTATGATCGCGGCCGTTCCAAACAGCGTGTACGATTGTCGCCCACGTCGGCTCCATCATCATGAGTTTTTGGGCATGCAAAGGATAATGACGGGCAGCTGCAGTGATTCCACGGCCTTCTATAGGCCCGATTCTTATCCTAATGAACTGTTAATACATGATATGACTGCTGACTGTGCTCAGTTCAATCACGGCTGTTGAGATCACTTGATCGTTATGACTTCTTAGTTCACTTACCATTGAGTTTATTAGCTTGATATGACTGCTTAGTTCGGTACATCAACTGCACGAATAGCCCCAGTCACTGAGCTGGTCAAATGAATTCCAAGTTTCTCAAAGCCTGAAGAAAGAGCATGAAGAATTTGCAATTTCATTCTAGTAGGCATACGTTGAGTAAGATCAGATTTGCAGAGCTCGCATTGCTTGTTGCAAATTTCGTTGAAAAGTTAGCTAGCCCGGTAAAGATCAGTTCGACTAAACACGTGCATAGACACGCTGCAGCAACTCCTCTGGCGTGTCACTCTATATTGCGGGATTCATCAATGCTGCGTGATGTGCACATTCATGTTCACAGTGAGCTACTCGTTTCCTATATCCGGTGAGTCTTTGATGAACGACGCAAGAGCTTTTTGATCCAAGAATTTTAGATGTAGAGCTCCAAGTTCAACATCCTTCATCCCTACAATGAGACCCTCAAGAGCGACTCACACTGCATATGCCTCCTAAAAAGAGTCACTTTTGACGTTGATAGTTTAATATCCGGCATAAAATCTTTCATTGCAACGATTTGGACTGAAGATGACAGCAGCGGCATCAAACTGTGTGAAAACTATGAACTAAACTAAATAGAGAGACAATGAAAACTACGAGCCTGATGTTGACATGAAGTGACAATCGAAACCTTGTACATGAATTACTTAATACCTGTGATGTAATTAGAAATTATATTGATGTTTTATTCAGTAACATAATCTTTTACAATTAGCAAAAATTCATAATTAATATTTCTTAACACTTATAATCATGATTATTTATATGCTACAGTGTGAATTACACACTCGGGTCTTGTGATATATAATCTTGGGTCTTGTGGAGGAGTCGACATGATTAAACACGTTTGTAATGAAAATGGCCAAATTCCCTCTAAGTCATGAAGCCATTGAGAAGTTCGTTTATTTAGAAGGTTATCCACTTCACACAGGGCCCCTATCGTCTTGTCAAAACCTACAAACCTTATAACGCTCAGTTACTGTCGCTATCAAAATCTAATAGATTGTCTGGATTTAAAATAAAATAAAATAAGTGTAAGTGATATTATTTTAAAATATTAAATCAAATATATCTTTCAAACCACTTTCAATTCTCTCAATGATAAAGAGTTTAGCTAAACTCGGGAGATTGTTCCAAGGTAAACTAATTTAACATTGTCTTAGAGTTAAGTGACTTTGAAATTAATTTCGAGAAACTACTAATCTACCTTTCAATATTCAATTTGCCTTCTTCAAGTTTATAGTGGACAAAACAAATGTAACCAATCATAGTAAAAATTTAAATCATACTAAATAGTAATCATAATTACTAAAAGTGAAAATTATAATTTATACAAATTTTCCAAGGTTAAATCTAATAAACATTTTAATAGATTTTCTTAAAGTTACATTTAAAAGTTTCAATGTACCGAAAATATGTAGAGTTGTGCACTACATTTTGTTTATTGAACCAAACTTCATTTGACATATGAAATTGTGCACCTGGAATCGTCATCTTCACTAATATAAAGGGTAAAAAAACTGGTCAACAGTAAACACTTACAACATGTTTGTGTAAATTAGTGTATCTAACATTAATTTACCTATGTAGCCTACCAAGACAATATATCACTTTAATACATATATTCGAGTTATATAATATAATATATGTATATGTTCAATGAGAATCCCTAAACCCTAAAGTGAAGAATCTAAACTCTAAAATCCTAAAATTGACTCCTACCATATCTCCGAAATAGTAATATCCTTTTTCATGCTAAAGCCTATTCTGACCCCTAAAACCTAACTTCATGCCCTCTGCCCTAACTCTAACGAATGGACGCGGAGAAGGACAACGAATTTGTAAAATTAAGGTTTTTTAATAGTGAAGATAATATATGGAACCCCATGCAGAAGTCAACCACAAGGATAATTCCCATGACGAAAAGCTGAAAATAACACCGTTGTCGAATTAAACTATATTCGGACGAGACCTTTTCGGTCTGCTTTATTACAACCGCATCTGTTGATGAAGAATCTGTCAAAAAGACACATAGAAATCGGCAGTCCAGCGCTGGCAGGGAATGTTAGCATTTAATGTTCATTCGCGCCAAAGATTCCAAAGATTTTGAAATGGAGATTTCGCGCCCTATTTCTTTTCCCGCCCAAACTTTTCTGAAGGATGTGCTTGGTCTCGACGTCGACATTCACCTCTTTGTGCACATTCGTGCTGCTTGTTTCTTCTTGACTCTTTACTGCTCATCTCAGATCCGCACGGTGTATGCTTGCTCCGTTTTTCGCCAAGGTTTTTGGTCCTACTTCTACACAGCACTGGTTTTTTCGCAAGGTGCGGATGGAATCCTTCGGGTACCCCTCTTTGTAGTTTCTAGCGCACTTCTTGCAGTTTTCACATTTACATCATTTGACGTTCAAGATTGCAGATACACTTCACTGAGTCATAGGGATCAGTTGCTGTTGTACTTGGTTAGAGTGTTTATCCGGTTTCCGATATTTATGCCGGAAATTCCGGAACACATTCCAAATATGAAGGGGATGGAATCATCAGGTCGACGATAACGCTACGGTCAATTTTTTACTCTTATTTACTAAAGCTGTCGTCAGTCAGATGATCTCGCGTAGGCCACAGTGTCTAAACTTATTTCCTCGAGGTTATCGTCGACCCGACGATAACTGATAACTGAACGTGGTGATGACGATAGGGGGATGGATATCGTCGACCTGACGATAAGGGGTTGGATATCGTCGACCCGACGATAAGAAGATGGATATCGTCGACCCGACGATACTTGCGACCGTGTCGATGTCTAAACTTCCATATATCGTCGACCTGACGATAACTATGACCGTGTTGATTTCTAAAGTTTCATATATCGTTGTGTCGACGATAACTGTGAGCAAACTTTCCTTCAGGCTGTGCCCTGCGAGTAATCGTCGACCCCACGATAACATTGATAAACTAATTGTACTATATCGGAATGTCAATGTTATCGTCAGTCCAATGGTAACGTAGATTTTATACTTAACTAGCTGTGCAACATGTTATCGCTGGGTCAACGATAATTGTGCATGTAAGCACGATAAGAAATAATTCAATGTTATCGTCGACCCCACGATTACTTGTTCACTACCATTAACTTGTCGTCTTCCTCTGAGTTATCGTCGGGTCAACGATAATTGTGCGAGTAAGCGTGATAGCTGAACATTTAATGTAATCGTCGACCCCACGATAACCTCTTTAATATCACAATAATGTCATTCCACAGCACCCGGGAGACTTTGAGGATTTGGTTACGGACCTCATAACCATAGGATGCATAGGACTTCTTCGCAGGGTTTCATTGGTGATAGGAAGAGAGGAGTCACTTATCCGGACCAGTTTCCGGAAACTTCCCACTTCACAGAATCTCCGGAACAATAACCCGGAAATCACCGTTACGAGCATTCTTAATACGAAAAAGTGCGCTCTAAGGGAGTATCCAGTATTACGTGCTATGACACCTTTAGTGCGGCAACGAGCCACTTGGTGATGGAGTTAAGTGCCTCCTCCAAGCGGATTCCGTGGTATCGCAACTAGTTTGACGTCTTTGCCCAAATACGGAGTGCAATATACGATGTCTGATGGGTTGCGGGCTAACGCTTCAAATGGCTCTATCAGTCGGCTCAAATAGTCGTCGTTAGGCTCTACCAGGTTCCATCATGGACAAGTGAGGACATTCGAGGGGGGGGACTCATTCGTTGCGGTTGCATCGCAATCGAATTGAAGGTATCGAGCTGCAGCAGCTGATGACACGAGCATCGCGCTAAAGAGATCATGGAGGTCTCTCTTGCTACTGCTAGTTTCCTTTCCACACGGAAAACTCCACTTTACCCCAATTTCGCTTGTCAAAAACGTGGCTACATTTCAGTAGACTATACTCTATGGCGACCAATCCCCACATTGAAATGACTACATAACATGGTCAAAAAAGGGCCACAATTGGCCCTTTTCTTGATTTTGACCTTGTGTTCTTGATTGTAGTGGACCACTTGATCTGCACCCCACTCTTGCCCATCGTGGAGTCGCATGATGTCACATAAAAGCCCCACAATATTCAAAAGGATGACCTTTCTCTTCAAGTCATCGCACACCCTTATTGCTGGGTACTTCCCCCTGCCTCTGACCTTCTTCTTTTTTGCAGGACTACTTGCTTTGTCTGCCCGCTTCCTCTTTGTTGCAGGCTTTTTGTGGTTCTCTTTGTCATCTTGTGTGCAACACCTAGATCACACATGGTTACACAACTATGTTGCACAAACTTCATGAATTCATAACAAGACCCTGTAATACAAAAGCGCTGCATTAATGACCAATCCCTTTTATATTCAGTTGGACTGTGACTAGTCCTTGTGACCTTCTCGGGGAACATTACCGAACCCTGTGACATTCTCTAGGTACATCACTGATCCCTGTAACATTCATGCAGTTAATCACTAGTTTGTGCTACGTTAAACACATTGCGGCGTATCACAAAAATTACTCTTGCATACGATTAATCTACGCGAGAGTGCAAGGGTATCTTCTCCTTTGTGGTCGCGCGACGCGTGCTGCGACCTATCTGATTCGCCAAGAGCTTCTCAACCTCACCCTTCCTCTTCTTGGACGCTTGTTTATCCTTTTTTGACTGCACTTGGGCTGTGATGGCGATGGCTACTGAGGGGGGATCAGTGGAGCACATTCTTTGGAGTTTTCAGCAGCAATGGTGACTACTGGGGCAAGATGTGGTGGAACACTTTCCCCGGAGTCACCGGACTTCTCGATGGCCCTTTTTACATGATACCAGACCTTGTTTGGAAGTGAGTACAACATGCGGCCTAAATGATTGACTAACCATTAACATCTACTTCCATTGCATCCTGGAGTGTTGAAGTCTTACCTCTGCTGCTGCTTCAGCTACCTTCTGAATAACTGAATTGTCTTGTGGACCTCCTCTTTCGTGTTGGCTTTGGATTTAACTTTGTCCCACATAGGGTCCACGACTACCACAGCTACTGCGAGTGGTTCCGTTGCTTGCGTGTTGGCCTCCTCCGATCCCGTGTTCCCTACTTCCAACGATTCTTATGGTGTCAAAGGCGGCCATTGCCTCCGGACCTTGAGGAGTAGCTCTTTGAGACTATTTTTCACTTCCTCCGACTTGCTTTCACACAGTCTATGCATGCCTCCACCTCGCTCCTTATAGCTGGGAGGCCTCGTACATCAGACACTCCCCCCCTTGAAGAGGACAATTGGAGGCGACCTAATTTCCTTGGTGTCATGAGCTCCTCTTCAACTTTGAACTGCGTTGGTGGGCGATCCAACTATATATGCAGCCTATGAAAGAAGCAACTATCCATCCATAAAGATCTAGGCAAGGATCAATATGAGACCACCCTACAATCAAGACATGGATTTGTCATTGTATACAGTTGTAACTGTAGACGTGCTTTTGCGACCACGAGAGAAAGTAATGACACTGAACAACTCTATGCAGTCACTTAATTGCCCTGAGATGCAGTTGCAAATATGACTCTGTATAGTCACGGGCTCGAGATATTTGACAAAAGAATTTGACATCGTACAGTCACTCTATTTGGGAAATGTCACTGCCGGAAGTCACCTATGTCACATCAGCATATCAACATCACACATGTACTTACTAGTCCAAACACAAGCAGGTGAGTGTCACTTACAAAGCGAGATCAAACTTCTCCTTCAGACCGCCCGGAGTGCGAGACATTGAATACAACTGGCTTGACGTTCTTCACCCGATGAGCCTCCACAATCTTGTCCGTCCTCGCTATCAACTTCTTGAAGTTGTCTGCGTGCTCTTTTTTCACCCACCGTGGGAGTGGTTGGCCCTTATCGAGCAGCCTCTTCATAATCGCCCTCTTTGTCTCCATTTTTTGACAAAGAAATTGGAAGAACACCTCTTTCGAAACATGGCCTAGGCCACCCCGGTATTCAAACTGCGCCGCCATCTTATCCTTCAACACCATTGACAACGCTTGAGGATGCAACTTGGGATTGTCCACGCTCCAGTCTAAGTCACGGGAGTAGCTCCGTAGCTTGGTGCTCCAATCAGGCCTATGTGATTTCGTCGTGCATCCCCCATCGTCAACTCCAACTGACACACAAGAGTCCCTGCCATCAGTTCTCTTCATGTTTCGCCTCAGATTCTTCAACTTGGACTGTCGTTGCGGCGATGCTCTAGCGTTCTGTACTTTCTCGTGTAATTCCAGCGGATTTGCACACTTCTTCGCCATCCGCCTCAAAACACCACGTTCTTGTCACTCAATTTCATCAAGTAGTTCTGTGCAAAACCCGGCCGGTCCATCCTCATCATCAATGTACCGCTCTTCCTAGGCCTCCTCCTCCCCATCAGACTTGAGAAGGATTTGTTGCAAGCTCGGTGACAACATGTCCTCGTCCTCCGCGTTAGTCATGTTCACCAGCATTGTCGATGAAGCTATGTTGCTCTTTTTCCGATGACGGTCCACCGCTCACGACCTAGGCTCAATAGGAAAATGATGCAACCTCTACAAGAAACGAATAGGTTGTCACGTTAGCGATGGAATTCAGCTTGTGTCTACACTCGTTAATGTGCCGTTGGAAAGGAAACTTTAATCTATAGTGAGCTATGCTAATTTGCCAATAAATATGACTGACCCCAATTATGTTCATTCATATATGACAGCGAGCAGTCATGTTTACGGAAACATGACTACAGGAAGTCATATTTATGGAACGTGACTACAGACATTGATGTTGATTCAAACAGGACTATGTGTTGTAACTCCCATTCAACGTAATGGCTCTACTTTTCCTAAACAACGTTGGATACGTTGTTTTTGTCAGTCAAAAATGCTAAGTGCTAAACCTTAACCCTTGGGAATGCACTAAAAATTATATAAGAAGCAATGGGGCACAGTCTTGCCTTTCTTTTCTTTGTTTTCAACCGATCCTCCACGCATTCTTTGTCACCGTAGTCTTTGTTGCCACTCTCTGCTCGGAAGCAGCCTACTCTGCATTGTCACGTGCGCGCCAGCTTGAAGGTGCAAGGCCCTTGAAAGGAGATGGTACGGCTGCTCTCAACAACACTCAAAATTTCAGTCGACATCATTTTCAACACCGGCAACATAATTGCCGGGAAACTAGCAATTGCCCAGAACACTTCAATTTGTTTGTCATCTTGCAGATTGGCAACGTCTCTTATCACTTGTACAACTACATTATTCACATCCACACAAATTATAACTGCAGAAAGTCACAACCGCACCGAAATATGACTCTAGAGAGTCACGATGTCTGCAGCGTGAGACCCCACGGACTCACAGTGGGAATCACAGCAACACTTGAGGGAGTCACCACGGCTGTAGAACGTCACTCAACAGAGTCACAATGCCCTACCAGTATGACTACAATGCGTCATCGCAGCTAGGACAACCCCAATATCTGTTAGGGTTAACAACTAGATGCTTTACAATTGGTGTCCGCGATACAACTGCCCCTTTAAGTCATCTGCAGAATATGAGAACAAACTTGTTCCTGAAATTTTTGAATGCGACGACGCGTTGAACTGGGGACTTCATTGGGACGAATTGGAAGACAAGCATCCGGACATCTGCCTTGTTGCTGAATATTTGGACAGTGATGCGCTTGTTACAATGACCCAAGCAATGGGAACGCATCCTAGAAATGGAGGTTGTGGATCCGTCAAAGGTCCTTCTTGTGAAAGAGGGCTCAGGCGATGTGGCTCTCTTATACGGTCTTCTTATGCCATCAAAGACATTGTCTAGACGATTGTGCAACGATGTTGACGACAAGGGGTTCGTGCTTTTGAAGTCGGAGCCTGACGTTTATACTGTAGATAGGATGTGGATGACTCTGAGTAGCACAGGGCTGGTATTGATAAACAGCTCGAGAGGTTGGTGCGGGTTAGTGCTCCAACATCCAAGACGCCCCCAAAGAAAAGGAAGGCAAGAGCCGTGAAGGGTGCACTATTAGATGTCGTCGAGTCGAGACAAGAGCCTGATAAGAAGAAGAGGCGGTGTTAGTCAAAGATTTGATCTTTGAGTCACAACGAGTTCTTTTTTGGAGATGGTACACATGCACATTCGTTTTGCAATAAATTTGAGCCTTATGTAATGATAAGTCTATGATACAATTTCTCCTAGCCTTCCAAGCAATGGATACTTTTAATTATTTTGATTATTCTTTATTTTTCCACATAATGAAAAAATATACTTCCTAATGTTTCTAAAAAGTCAAAATACTATGAAATTGGATTTACTATGCAAAAGTTATGGATAAACGAAGTTTTTGATGTTTTCTAAATCCAATTCAGCATTCTTAAATTTATCGCTGGATTCTAATATGAAATTTTTTCCTACATAAATTAATCTAGAAAAAAAACTTCACCGCGCTCTTCTACTTTTCATGCGAATTCCAAAAATATAAACTTTACTTAATTTGGATGTACGGTTGAAAAGTTAAGGGTGGCTGGGTGGATGAACTTACCATGGCTGCGGATGAAACTGCGGCGGATGAACCTACGGTGGATGAAACTGCGAGCATGTTTTGAGGGTTTTTTAAGTTTATTTTCAGACTAATTTGTCTAACTAAGCTTTTTAATCAATTAACATAACAAATTTGAAAGGGGGAACATCTATAAACTAGTAAAATACTAAATTGTTTATACTAATTAGGAAATCAAGAGAAATAAATAAATAAACACTAAGTTTTATTCACATAGGATGTAGAAACATTAAAACAAGAATTCAACTAAAATTTAAATGAGACAAAAGAGTGAATTCAAAATAAAAGTGTATTGTATATATCTAAATGTGTACATCATTTAGAGCTTGTTTCATTGCAAATATTATTGTGATTTAAATGTCGTGATTTCTAAGGAAAATGAAGCTCTATATATACTAACTCCAAGTTTTTACGCTACCTACTAATTGTAAAAAAACTAATTTATCTAATTTACCTAATCTACCTAATTTATTTCTACCCTTTAAAAAATCAATAAATTAAAAATCTAAACCTCCTAATTTTGAATCATGCAATTTTGGCATTTTGCAAAGTAATTGCAAAAGATCTACTTTACCTTTCTATTTTACCCTAATTTGATAATATCCATTTTGTCTTTAATAAAAAAGATCTAATAGATTTGAAACTAGATTTGATGCATTCTCGTCATTTTGCAAGATTGCTGCAAAAAATATCTAATTTACTTTTTACTTTTACCTCTAAAAATTACTTTTACCCTAATTTGATAATGTCCTTTTTGTCTTTAATAAAAAAGATCTAATGGATTTTAAATTAGATTTGATGCATTCTCGTCATTTTGCAAGATTGATTCAAAATATATCTAATTTACTTTTTACTTTTACCTCTAAAAATTACTTTACCCTAATTTGATAATATCCATTTTGTCTTTAATCAAAAACATCGAATGGATCTAACTAAATTTGATGTGTTCTCGTCATTTTGCAAAGTTCAATGAAAAAGAATCTAAATACTAATTTTTGTTAATTTGAAAGTCAACGGTAATTGACTTTTTACCCCTACTTTTCGAAAGATCCCTTCTTATCTTTCTTTTTTCTTACATTTGCTAAGATCTAATCTATTTACTTTGGAAAAAATCCAGTTTGATTTATTGTTTCCTTTTTTTCCCTTTTTTCCTTTATTTTTAATGGAAAGGATGAAATCCAAAAAATAACTCGAATTTACTGCTGAACCTCGTAGTTCTTTCTTAATATAGCTCGTATCAGCAAACGGATTTCGCCAATGGCTTCAAAAGGCCAAAATAAGCCCAGATGAAACCCTATCCATGCGAAAAATAGCATATCTTGTCTAATTCCCTCTGTTTTGGCCTTTCGGTGCTAGCAGATTTTTACCAACCAATGGTAAATGTAAATTTGTTGACTTTTGACTTTACCATTGGTCCTCGATGGTCTCCGTATGTAGGAAACGAATGTTGTAAACCTCTGATTGCCTTCTGGATTGTCTTGTAACTCCTCACCTATTTCTTTTTATCCGTCATTTTTACTTTTTTACCATTATTTAGGCTAAAAAGTTGTACTAACAACATTCCGACTGTAATTAAGCTATAAAGACATCTATTTTCCTAATTAGGTAAAATTCTGCTATTGGTTTTTACCAGTTTTATTTCTAAATAAGTTACAAATATAGAATAAACAGAGAAAAAGTCTTAAAAACTAGTAAATAGAAAAAAAAAATTATGTTCAAAATACTAATTGCTGATTTGGACTCTCACAGGCGGAAATCTAAAGGACCTCTGACGTCGGGTGATGCTGTGCACCTTAAATCAACAAATGGAGAATCACTGAGCACGGAGAATCAGCTGCCTATCAAAAGGCTGTATGAGGCAAAGTTCAACCCTGTGTACATTTTTGGTGGAATACCTTTTCAATCAGATCCCGACTCCGGTAAAGAGATGCTAGTAGACATCGCTAAACTGTATAGGGCACCTCTGGGGAAAATTGATAAAGACCAATTGTCGAAGAGAGGATGGAAGCATTACTAGCATAGAAGCGGCTTATGCCGTCATTCCAGATTGGGACGCAACACTTGTATTTGCTACCATTGATAGGGAGGCCCATGAACATGGAGGGGAAGAGAGAGGATTATCCAATGGCCACCTTTTTTGAGTTGACTCCACTGAGGAACGAGATCACGGCGCAGACGTGTTTCTACATAATCGGAGGGCAGTATAATGTGGAAGCTCACAGGCGACTTATAGCGGAGAGTTGTCTATCGAAGCTTGATGCGGAAGCTGCTGCCCAATTCAAGTTTACCCTTGTTTGGGTACCGTCGTCGAAGCACGACACCTTGATGCATTTGTCGAGGGTGCTGAATCAAGATATCGCCGAGAACCGCACAGAGTCGACATTCCTTGGGCAGCTAGGCACCGCTCGCAAAAAATAGAAGGATATAGGCTCGCCATAGCCGGCATTGCACGAGCATAAACATACAAGAGAGTACCTGGTATGATACGGATCCCAGTTGTCATTGAATAGTTGCAGTCAATAGTTGTAGTAGTCATGTGTGAATATCGACTATATCGGAGGATTCTTCGATAGGGAGCGCGTGCTCATTTTTAAAATTTGTATTCTACAGAACCTTTGAAAGTTGACTAACACTAGTAGAAATCTTGTCTTACACTAGTAAATGTCCGGAAAGACAAGTCCATAATGACGCAAAGACCACTATGTCCAATATGTCCGGAAAGACAAGATTTCTACTAGTGTAAAGAGGATGATACTCTTGCAAAAGTTCGTCGATGCATAGGTGTCGATAATGACGAAGACGAAAGTGAAGAAAATAGGCGAGACCGCCGATGCTCCTAAGATCTCCTTGCTACACGCGAACGACCAGGCTTTTCAAGTATGGGTGCATATTCAAGACGATTGGTTGGAGGGCCATCTTCTTGATTGTTTTGGCAAATACCCTCCGCTTAAGACAAGTATTGGGGAGGGGACGCCGAATGCAGCCTCAGGTAATCATGCCGTCGTACGTTCATCTCAGAAGGCTGGTCCCCTTATGCAATCTGATTTTGCGCCGCTTTACGGATTGAGGGATTCCGAAATACTTGACCTTGCAACGAGGGTAAAGTCCAAATATATCTCTTTAAAGTCTTCTAAGTCTAAGAGCCAGACGCCTTCGACGGACACCTTAAAGGATGCAGCAGGTCTCATAAAGGAGATCCGACTGATCAAGAACGAGTTGATGTATTGGAAAGGCGATCATCCTCTCCCAAGTAAGGAGCAATCTCACGTCCCATATACGGATGCTGAGTACGACGCTCTTACTCAGCAGCTCCATATCACGGAAGCGGATTATAGTTTATGGCATGGCAGACTCAGTAAAACTGACGCTGGAAAGACCTTTTTCGAAAAGCGAGAACGAAACCTTAACAAGTCCACTAACGCAAAGGATTGCCCGCAGCTCCTACACTCTCTTTGGGATGCCAAAGAAAGTAATACAGCAAATGTGGAGACGAGTCAGCGTAGTGCAGATGCCTTGTCTGAGAACTACTTCCTCAAAGTTTTGGGAAGGGGCACAGGAACCATTGGCGATGTCCTCTATGATGTGGACGTAAAAGCATGGAGAGGGCAGGAGCCGAAAGTTGTTCTAGTACTCTATCCCTTCATTGACAGAGAGCGCCAAATGCCTATCGATGTGGAACCTGCGTATTTCACCATGATGCTTAGGTCCATGGAAAGCGGAGAGGGCGATTCTCGAATGGCCCATATCCCAGGAATTTTCATGGTGGCGGAGCACGGATTCCTGTTTGTCCACGAATACTTGAAATGGCTAGCACAAAATCGAAAGTTACTTGTGTGGGACGTTCTGTCCGTCATCTACCTGTGTGCAGCCAACGACAAATTATGCGATACTGCTATGCACAAGATGACGCCACTATATATAATGTTCTTGTTTGGGCAAGAGAGTGATCAGACACAATGGGCAAGATTTAGGCACTACTTCGGTGACGGAGTTCCAACACCACTGCCAAATGTAATTGACGCCTAGGACTTCCCAAATTCACCCCGTCAGTTCCTTGACCCAGAGAAGGCCGATTTGAACATAGAAGCCATAGCGCTCGCTTTGGAATTTGTCTTCAATGATACAACAGTCTTCGTAAACATCAATGGAGGTCCCACATTCACACATCTTGGGTTGGTACGTTTGATTCCCCTCTTATCCGTCCAGTTTTGTTTTAGATGAATTCGCTCATTAGATCAGATGGTGCTCATTTGTTTCAATTCAGTTCTTACTCACTACGGAGTCATTGTGATGGGTTGATCCTATCAAAGGATCCCCCGATAGGATGTTGCTATCGGAGGATCCCCCAATAGGATGTTGTTATCGGAGGATCCCCCGATAGGATGTTGCTATCGGAGGATCCTCCAATAGGATGTTGTTATCGGAGGATCCCCCAATAGGATGTCGCCATGCCTTCTTTGATTTTTACTACGACATTATTTGCATGGTTCATTGCCTGTGACAGACTCGGGGATCGAAAGTGCTAGAGGTAGTGGGAGATGAAGGACTAGTTCAATCAGCTAAGAAGACTGCTGAGCTCATATGGGCTAGCCGAGACGTGGACAGTGTTCCTGATGATACGGACAAACCAAATAGCAGCAATTCGGATACGGATGAGGATATAGAGGAGCTGGACGCAATAGCGGGGTCATCCGCTCAAGTTTCAGCAAAGAGGACTTTGTCCTTCGCTGGGGTAAGTTACGGTCCCCCTAAACAACTCAAGAAGCAGAAGGTTATCCTTGCGTCTTCAACTGAAGAAGAGCTTCAGAACGTGCCAGGTTCTTCAATTCAACGTGATGTTGGGGCCGCTGAGAAGCCTTCAACGGAAGAGATGCCAGCAATTGTTCTCCAGATGGATTCTGCTAAGGAGAGCACAAAGAAGAAGTCGACAGATGGTCCTCCGTCTGGGGCTGAAGTAGTGCGTGGAGTGCAGCAGAAAGCAAGAGCGGATCGTACGAGTGGGGCGAATTTTGGGATCGGGGCTGACGTACCACGTGAAAAGAAGAAGAAGTCGAACCTTGGGACTGAGGCTCAAGCTCCTATGGCTGAGCCAGAGACTAACAAGAAGAAGAACTCAAACCCTGGGGCTGAGGCTCAAGCTCCTGAAGCTGAGACTGGGACTAAGAAGAAGAAGAAGTCGAATCCTGGGACCAAGGCTTAGGCTTCTGAGGCTGGGCCTGAGACTAAGAAGAAGAAGACAAAGTCGAACCCTGGGACTAAGGCTCAGGCTTCTGTGGCTGGGCCTGAGACTAAAAAGAAGAAGACGAAGTTGAACCCTAGGACTGAGGCTCAGGCTTCTGTGGTTGGGCCTGAGACTAAGAAGAAGAAGACAAAGTTGAACCCTGGGACTGAAGCTCAGGCTCCTGTGGAGCCTCAGGAGCCTGACACTAAGAATAAGAAGAAGAAGCGGAAGTCGACGAGAGATGCGACTCTAGATGTCGAGTTGATTGATCTTGATGGCATACCGCCGATCGGCTGCAAAGATGAGGTTAAGGGTGATGTCGAGGGAGCTGACACACAAGGAGACCAGCACATCACGGGTGGAGGTGAGGGTGAGGGTGGGGGTGAGGGTGAGGGTGAGGGTGGGGGTGAGGGTGAGGGTGGGGGTGAGGGTGATAACATATTAAGGGGACATCGTAGCTCACTTGATACCGATCCTGCGGAGATTGCCGAACTTGATAGGCAACTAGACGAGGGGCCATATGTATGTGTCAGCAGTGGTGGGCAGAATGAGCATGGGCAAGATGAGGGTGGGCATGATGTGGCAGCGCAGGTTGGAGGTGCGCAAGATGAGCGTGAGCAGGATGAGGGTGTGCAGGTTCGAGGTGTGCAAGGTGGGGGAGTGCAAGCTGAGGGTGCGCAAGATGAGCGTGAGCAGGATGAGGCTGCGCAGGTGGAGGGTCCGCAGGATGAGGACCTCGACGCAGACCCAAACGAGGGGCAAACTAAATGTCAGGATCCGATGGGCACAGGATAAGACAAGGAGGGGTCTTTCGGCATTGACGCGCTCAAAAGCCAGGATGTCTCTGGCTTAAGTCCAGTTCAAGATAGCGAGGTTGGGGTGCTGCAAAGCCGAGCGAAGGGTGGCGTGAGCTCTATCGGAGGATCCTCGGATGGTGGCATGGGCACAAAGGATTACACGGGTCCTAGTCATGATAAATGAGGGCAAGGTAGGTCATAACTAGTGGTTACCCGATACATTTAGGCGTGACTTGTAAATTGCGGATGGACAGGTCTGTTGTATGATATTTGTAAGATTCACATGCATGTTTTCCCCATCATGCAGGCGTTCAATACTGATATGTAGGCAGCATGTACAATAAATGAATCTTTCGAACACTACAGTGTAAATAATGCATGTAAATTACTTAGTTTACTTGCGAACAAGATAAGAGAATTCTAATAATTCTGTCATTGTCTTCCCTAAGTAAACGCTTAATATTGCATTGACGAAAACATACTCTAGGGTGCAGTTAATGTGTTCTATCGGGGGATCCCCCGATAAGATGCGATGCCTAATGCTTTGGATGATATCTTGAATCCTCTAGTCTCTGGTCCTTTCAGGGGAGAGAAGTATCTAATAACCAGTATGTCTCCAAGGATCCACGGTTCCTCTGATCAGTGGAATATTTCCCGGTGTCAAAGAGGAGTAATATCCCATTTATAAATCTAAGGTGGACTCCTCAATTGACCGATGAATGTTCCTACTCGCAGATGCAGGGATCGGGGTTTATAGAGCAACAGCCTGAGTATCTGAATGAGGCCTCCAATGATCTTAGGAACAGGCAGAACGCAACAAGCATATTAGCCAGTGTAAGGAAGGCGCGCCCATCACTTCTTGACTTCAATTCTGTTAGACCTATTGTAGTCCAAGGTGGTAGAAGTGTGGTGACTCGAGTGTTCCGGACCGAGGGTGGCAACAGGGTTATGAAGAGTGCGCGATTTGTGGCATGTGCAATATCCCAATCACAGAAACTACTAGAGTGCATCAGTCTCTTTGGTGGATATGAGTTTCCTCATGACGATGCGGAGGAGTCCAATGTAAGCGAGGCGATGACGGCATTGGCAGCTCTTACGCCATATGTTGTCCCCACTCCACAGGTTCACTTATCGACACAGGCTTCACCAAATCAAGCTGTGCAAGTCGGTGTCCCAAACTACAGTGAAGACATGGAGGCCATTATTGGGGATGCGGCTACTAATCTCCATGCATTGAGTTCAAAAACAGGTACTAGTCAATAGTGTTATAGTCGGTAGTGACTAGTGAGCAAATCTGTACCCAAACTGTTGATGAGGTTTGAAGACACCATTGACAGTTGATATGACTGTTTAATTCTAAGAAATTCATCGAACGTAGTATGAGAGTTTTGACCGTCGCCGGTCAAAAGCCTATATGTTTGGCCGGAAAGTGGGTGAATTATAGACGCAAGCAATGGACCCTATTAACCTAGGCGTTTGTGTGAGAAACTTCTAATTAAAATGGTGAAAAAATGGGAAGAATCCCAAAAACCCTAGTTTTAAAACCCTAAATTGCGTAAACTTTCAATAATGAATTGGCCCGGTGAAAATCGGGCAGCGCTTCTGCGCTATAACCCTCACGGGACCAACTTTTCCCACAGACAATACCAAAAGGAACAACAAGTTCAAAACAGTCACAATTGGCTAAATTCAAACAATATCACAAAACACACACCAATGGTTTTTAGGTATTTAAAACTACCAATTTTTTATAATAAGTTTTTCTCTAACTTCCTAAAAATCACGAGAAAGCCTAATATGTTTGTAAAAAACTTAGAAAGTGGAATAAACACAGAGGGGGAGGTCTCCCTCTATAATGTCACTATGTCCCTCCGTATTATCACACAGGGAAGGATAGACGGAGTTTGCCTTCGTCGATGTCGCCGTCTCCTTGCCTTCACAGGCTCTGTCCCGGCCTTGAATTCAGCCGTCGCCTCCCGGTTCAGGATCGTCGCCTTGATCTCGTTGTTGATCGCTACCGGAATTCCCGGCTTCAAGTCGCTTTGGCGTTGTCCTCTAATCGCCGTCGCCTTGCTGCCAATGGTCTTGATCGTGCTGCTCGCCGTAGAATCCGCCGTCGGGTTTGAATCGCCCTTCGGTGGTGATCGTGTACTCGTTGTCTTCCTCGAATTCGCCGGTCGTGATCTTATTGGCCGTCTTGGTCTGTCGATGAAGCCCAGCGCTGCAGCCTCCGTCGCCGAAGCCTCAGCCCGCCGGAATTCTCGCGGCAGTCGTCGCCACTTCGCTACAGTCGCCGAAGACTAGTATTAAAGTGTCGTGAAATCCGCTGTCTTGGGCGCCTTCGCCTTTGCAATCCGTCGTCGTTCACCTTCCTGGTTTCCGTAGACCACAGCACCGGGGCCACAGCCCCCGTAACAAATCCAAAAAGCACTAATCCTTCACTAATTCCAAACGGAACCAGTATACCCAATCTCCATCAAAACAATTAAGACACTTAATTTCTCAAGCCCTTAACACTAATATTTTTGTACTATTTTTTCCCTAACTATTCTCCCAATAATTCTTACACAAACTTTTGTTAGTCGTCCAACAACACTATTCTTCAAAACCCAAGCACAAAAAACTCAATGCAAGAAAAACACAATCTAGATCTAGACCTAAAATCTCATCTCTCTCTCTAAACTCTAACGGGGCGCAGAAATTCAATGAACTGGCGGCTGCAGAAGCGGCAAGGGTGGGATTTTGAATCCCACCAAAACTACATCCATCCACCTAGATAAATTCATTTAACTCCATCAAAACCCTAAACTACCACTTAACTACCACTTAACCGGGAGTCCAATACTACACTAATCCACTAACATAAAATAAACTCACTCTAATAGACTAAAGAATAGACGCAACAATAAGCTAATAAAATAAGACTATACAATAGGAAATCGAAAGCCTAAATTAACAATCATCAAGTATAACTCAAGCAACTAATAAAATAGACTAATCAATTAACCTAAACTAATGAAATAAAATGGCAAGCAATACAAATAGATTAAAATCATCGAGTAAAATAAAAGGGCAAACGGCCCAATTGCACATAATCAAACGATCACATCGTTAGAAGTAAATAAACTCACAAAATTCTCTAGATAAAAAGGAATCTAAAATTGCCAACCAAAATCGAACACTAATTGCATCCAAATCCAGGAATTTGTCTAACCGGCTAAAATGTCACGGTTAGACAAACATAAATTGCTAAACATATCAAAACTATAAAATTAAGAGTTTATCTCCAACGTGAACCGTTTCGACGATTCACACGTAGTCATTCTCTTTCTTTATAACTAACACGGAATGTCACATCGTATGTGAGTCCATCTGTTCAATGAATATACGGAACCCATTGTACAAAGCTCTATCACGGAATCCCCCGATATGGAATTTCTACTCTACAAGCCATCCACGTAGTTTGCGGGATGGGTCCCATAATTACCTAGCGTAGTCCTAACTCATATGCACTGATTTTTCGCAATGACGACGAAGATGACTGTTCCTAATACGCGGACATTGCGGAGTCAAAAGGTACATACTAAGTACTCAGTTGTGCTTGAAACATTATATTCATTAAAATGAGAGGATTCTAGAATAATGAGAGTTCAAAAAGTCTAAAATAAACCCAAATTGAACCACTAACCGTTCGAAATATAGGTTAAAACAATAGAAGATGGACACAGTGAAGATCAAATAGAGTACATTTAATAGAATTGTGCAATAAAAGATTGCAGAAGTGACATCTATTTATAGTAAGTATAGAACGAATATACATTTTTTGGGTGTCTGTATTGCAAGACGGTAATCCAATCTTGATAATGTCTCATAAAGCTAGGAAAAAGAATGAGCGAAGCGTAAAATCCTATATAAAAACATGAGCTCCACGTATTTTCATAAGTCTATAGTCATCACAAATAGAATCCCTAGCGGGTCTAGGGTTGCGATCGACTCTTTAGGTTAGCTTCGGCCTTCAACTGAAGTTCAGCTACTGCCTTCAACATCACATGACCACGACTATCGAAGTGATACATCGACAATCGCCGTTGCGCGATCTCACGCCTCTGTTGCGCCAGTCTTAATTCCTCCCTCTCATCTCGAACCGGAGCGGATCTCCTCCTGAATTTGTCATGCGACTTAGTCTTTTGAAGACCCGCATTCACTGAAAGGAGACGAGTACGCAAGGGCGCATGAGAAGGCACATCAACATGGGCTTGGGTTAGACGAGGCGGGTCTGATGACAGCATCGCAGGGATCTTTCGAACAGCATTTAAAGTAGCAGAGGTCTTGCATGGTTTGGGAATGTCGGAACCTTGCAAGTACAAGGGAATCTACATCAAGTATACATCAAGGCAAGATCGTCTAAGCGAAATAATGGTGCGGGGAAAGAAAGTATTCGTACCTCAAGAGAATTAATTGGGTGTAAGGCGTCTTCATAAAGCTTTCTCTGAGCCACCCTATCAGACGGAGAACGCGAGCGACGAGAAGTAGAGGGTTCTCGTGACAGCAAAGGAGAAGGTGAGGACTTGGGCACAGGACGGGTACCACCGTTAGGGGGGCTGTCCACTACTCCATGTTGAATTGGCTTGGTGGAAAAGTCCATGGTTGATTGGGCCGTAGCTGCGGAGCAGAAGAAGTTTCCTATACTGAGTATAACATACTGGCCGTAGTCCATGATAGAATCGGTGGACGCTGTGCTTTGGAGGCTAGCACCGTGGGCTGGATTGGCAGTGGCATACCTTGCCTGAAGAGAATTACCAATGAGGTCAAATTCCACGAGCGTATTGCAACGAAACAGAATTTTCCAAGCAGTAAAAAAAAGAGAAGAAAAATGATGCAAACTGTATAAGGGTGCGATTAAGACATAACACATTGCAACGATAACATTCAAGCGTCCATAATATTCATCTCACAAAGTACTGAAGCGTAGATGTTGTGAAGACAAAGGTATATTACAATTACAAGGGATTATACACATCAGTCAAGGCAACCAGAAATCAATAAGATAGTCCGGAACGGCTACATCACTAAGAAAAGGGCGTCCAGCTATAGAACCGTAAAATGAACTAGGACCTAAGCAGACTATGGGATGCGTGTACAGCCTCCATGAGCGCGCTGCACTCTCGACGGTCGGGCTCGTCGCAGAGCATACGCCGCCCAATATTATTGTCCCTACGAAAAGATAGCAACCTTGTGCCAGGACTGCGATGAAGACGCCGAAACCATGGAAGGAGAACATCATGGAGGAAATTGTCACGCGCACCGTCTCCAACGTAGGACCAAGAGTCAAGTAGTATTACATTATGGGGCTCATTCAAAATGTGCTTATTGGGGCTGTTGTCCACTACAATGGTGTTTGCGGACGTGAATCTGCCATCATAGCCTGTGAACAGCTTGGCCTGATTCTTAAGGAACAAGTTCTTATCAGTGCCAGGCACTTTGAACAAGGACAGCCGGCCGTGCCTATCCCTACATTTGAGGGTTTCGCACGACTCTTGGCCCAGTACAAGAGAAGGGAGGGGCTGGATGCCGCGGAATAAATATCGCACTACCAATTCAGTGGTAGACTTCTTCATGGAGCTCCAGACGGTAACGTCGGCAAACATGGTCAGCTCCCGTAGGAACGAGAAGCAGAGTGGACGCACGTACACTGCTTTGGGTCCGACTACAGCGGGGAGAACGGCTGAGTGCTGCGCCGAGTATTCATTAAAGGCCGTAATCCCGGACCGGGATTTCAAATCCTCACAGACGCAGAGGATTCCATTCAGGTCCAGGACGACATTTAGCCATTTTTTGGGAGGCCTAAGCTGTGGCGACCGAATGACCGACTCCGAAGAACCTCCACGAGTAAGAGGAGGACCGGATCCCTGGCGACAACGGGCAGATAAATGTGCAGCCAGTTATGATCCTGAACCGACACATTTCGGACGACATCGTAATAAAAACGGCACACGGTCGAGCGTGAAGAACACAAACACGAAGTTCCGACCATTGAGAAACGTATGGATCGCACCTGAAGGCCGGAGGACCCAATAGACTTCGCACTAACGACAGGTGTGGCTGTCGAGGGTGCAGCGCCGGCAAAGTGACGAGGAGGGGAGGCCGATGTATGTGTCCGCTCATCCAATTGTGAATCCCGCTGAAGTCTACGTCCGGACACCAGTGATTGAGAGGCCGGAGGGACGACATGAGAGGAAGGGACTGCGGGCGAGTTCGGACTAGGCACCAAGGACTGACCGCCCCGATTACATTGCGCGGGGGGTAGAACAGCAGAAGGCAATTGACTGTGAGGCACAATGTGGGCACCGATGGAGCCTGCGATGACAGTAGATGAACGTGAATTCCGAGTGAGGAGAGTGAAAATTATAGAAAGACCAAAAAAATTTGAAGTACATAAAATGTTCATTGGAAAATGTCCTAAGGACTCTACTCAACCAGGAGTTGAAAATCTTACAAATCCTACAAATCCTGAGCTGTCTATACAAAAAAATCTACAAAAAACCTATGATACAAATCAACTCGAGTCGAGCTAAATCTATACAAATGACATCGAGTGATTATTGGGAACCACCTGCTGCAGCGTCTGTGCCGGGCGAGATGGCAGTGTCTGCATTGTCACTGCCAGCGGCTCCGCCGAATCCCAGACTGTCGTCAAGGCTGTATGGATCGGCGGCATCACCAGCAGCGCCCGATGAAACCTGCGCAAGAGCCGGCGAAGTGGATGGAGGAGAGGCAGGAGCAGCTGGCGGCGGCGGAGGCGAGGGCGCAGGAACAGGCGGACGCGGCGCATCAAGAGACGAGGGCGCAGGTGGAGGCGGAGGAGGAACAGCAAAAGACGAGGGCGCAGGTGGAGCAGACTCTCCGCTGGTGGTTGAACCGGACGGCTGATTACCAAGCAGCAGAGGTTGAGAAGCCAGCGGCTGTGGGTTCAGTACGGCCCCAGAAGGCGGCAGAAGGCTCTGCATCAGCGCCTGCAGCGTCTGCTGCATGACATTTTGCTGCTGCTGCTGCTAACGCCGCTGTTCCATAATAAACTTCTGGAAATTGTACTGCTCTTTTCTCGTCTCCTGGTTCATCTTCAGGTTCTCCTCCGCGGTCTTTGAGGTCTGCACCGTGAGAGCTGCAACCGTGGCAGCCAACGTCTTCAAAATTTTGTTTGAGGACTCACGTTTCTTTCTCTTTGACTTCCGCTCGGAGGAAGGAGTCCCCTGCTAATAGCCAGAGGACGCGGACGAACCTGGCGCATCAGATCTCCGGGGGGTATCCTGAGGAGGAGCATCGTTGTCCTCGTCGTCATCCTCCTCATTAGAAGAGGAGGTTGACAAGTGCTCCTCACCCCGCTGCGTGAGTGGGGGATCAGACCACTGATCTCTGGATCTCCTCTTCGGTCTGGAGGACCCAGGTCGTGCAGCACGGGTACTCTGCTCCCCATCAACATGCACAGGGTATCCGTCCTCCAGGAAGTCTGCCTTGTCGAGGTCCAAGGCGTCGATCGCAATAGAAGCAAACCAGTCTTTCATTCTTTTGTCCCCGACAACGTAGCTGTTCACGCAACACATCTGCACAATTCGCATGGCAGTCAACAAGTGAGTCAATGTTGATATAATTGGGGGCTGAGCAGGATTTAGATCGCCTCGACCTAAACTGTGATGGAGAGGCAGCACGAAGGGATGAGGTAGTACGAAGGGACAGTTCAGGTCAAATCGATCTAAAGAGTGGGGGCACTGAGAAGGTAGAAGGTTTAGTTCAGGTCGACCCGAGCTAATCACCAGCATCGACTCTAAGAGCTGCACACTAAATGTTTAGGTCGACCCGACCTGAAACACATTGAGGATATGGTTTGGGCACTTCCCAGAAGAGCAGGTATGCCCGTATGAATTTTAGGTCGACCCGACCTAAAATGTATGAACGTTAACACTACGTAGGGTCAGATCGACTCGAGCTGAAGAGCATGATTCCATATTCTGAACTACTCACCAGTGCAGCGCAAGTGAACTTAGATCCCGCGTAGACGGAGACGACGTTCGACCTCGGCATGCAGAACGCGTTCATGAGCCACAAGTAGAACTCCATTCTGAGTTCTGCGTTGTACACGTTGTACAACAACTCATCGTACGCCCGGGGCTTTGTGTATACCGTGGTCTCCAGAGCGTAGAAGTCGGGGGGGATCGACACCGCCGGTATGTTGGGCCTTTGCAAGGAGACCAGGTGCACTTTCGCCCGCGCCTTCTTATGGTTCGCCGGATAGTCTCCCAGTCGCTCATTCCTCGCTGGATGGTAGTCTGCATACTCCATCATATCAGAGCAGATGAAGAGCCACGCAGGTACTTCATCGAACTCTGGCTCACGTCTTTCTTTTAAAGAAGACATGAACTCGTGAAAGTACGGCATATCCGTACTTAACTTCTCCTTGTCACCCACACCAGGGAGGACCCTGAAGTCGATGACCCCCAGCTTCATGTCCACAAACGTGACGGATGACCAGGTGCCCTCGGGCCAGTCGGCGTGCTCGTCTAACTGCTGGTCGTATGGCCGGAAGTGAGCGTTGCCGGCGGGCTTCTCGAATTTCTTCCTCTTCTCCAGGAAGACTTTGAAGAACTCGTATGCGTACGGGGAGATTTCTGCGGTCTTCTTGTTCTTGCTTCTGACCTGCTTTGCCTCCCTGAAATATACCTCGCCCGGCCGCTCAAGGAGTACATTCATTGTCGCCCTCGTGACGTGGTAGTCCTCTTTGAACTGCCTCCACTTCTCCGGAACCAGTTCCCCCGCCGGATTGAAGAGTCCGAGATCACGATTGATGTTGTGCAATTCCTTCTTGACAAGGTGCTTCCGCTTCCTTCTCTCCACCCATTCCTTGGTCGAGTAGCACCTGTCCTGAACTGAGGATATTGCCTTAATCGTGACCTTCGGGTATCCCTGGGTCCATTTTGGGTTCCCGTGGTTCAAGATATGCCTCGCGAGTTTGGTGAGGTCCTCATAGGTTAGGTTTCCCAGCCATTTGAAAAACTCGCGCGATTCCAGTTAGGCTTGTCCTTGAACGGCAAATTAGTGTCTGGGTCATGGAGCTCTCCGGCACCCGCTCTTGAGATCACTTTGCTCCAGAGGTCGAACACGTCGTCCGGCGCAGTGATCAACTTCAACTCATTGTGGATGTCGAGCAGTTCGGACGCATTACTTTTCTTGGCGTCCTTCTGCGCCTGCGCCACGTCCAGCATCAGGAACCGCAGCTTCATAGCAGCTTGAAATTCCTGCAAGGGCACAGACACTGTTAGCTATTATACAGTCATTTAGGTCGACTCGACCTTAACCAACACAGACTGTGGAGCGCACGGATTACAAGGACACTCAGTAGAAAAGATCACGAAAGTATGAGCATTTTAGGTCGACTCGACCTAACTCGCAGGTGCCACGGATCTACTCTGTAGAGACGGCCTAGGACTTGGAGTACTATCGAAAGCTATTCAGGTCGAGTCGAGCTGAACATTACGTTGAATTTTGTTTTGTTGATGGCGGCTTCCTTCGTTCTTGACGCCTGACTGCTTGTTCCCACCTGAACTAACTCCTTCGGGTTCTTGGGGCGATTGAGTTTATTCCAGACCTGCCGCGCTCCCAAGATGTTAGTCGCCCAGGACGGCTTGATGGCGCCGAAGTGGTTGACCCGGTTGTAGTATGTGGATATTTGACGAAGTTTTTCGTTGTTCTTCGTCCAAACGATAAAGCAGTTCCATTGAGCGAACTCTTTGATGTCTTTGGGATCCATCCTTTGTTCGCGCATCATGAAACTTGCTTTGACACTGTGCTGCCCGTTGATCAGCCAAAACTTTCCATCTTTGATGGAGTCCCAGCTAGTGCGCTTCTCGTCCAGGTCGCAAGGCATGATGCACAGAGTCTGCTTTGTGCTTCTATCGGGCATGCTGAGAAGGAAGCCCATGATCTTCTCTGCAAGACCCGGCTCGTACGACTTGATGTTTATGTGAGGAGGCGCATCGACTAGTTGCTCGATGGGGATTGTTTTCTTATCTTCGATTCCCCAGACAAAGGCGTCAGTGCAAGACGACCAGAACGTCTTGTACGCCTCGGTCGACCGTGTGAAGTCCGGTTTCTTGTTTCCCTGCACGGGCTCTGGCAACTCGGTCACTGCGGATGCCAAGCTAACGTCGTCAACATCTTCAAGAGCCCTCTTGTCCACAGTTTTCCTCTTCTTCGACGTGGAGCCGAGATGGCTTTTGGTTGGTGGTGTAGGTGTAAGAGGCGTGTTGGGCTTGCGCTTGCCGCGGCTCTGTTGGGGTCTTGGCGAGTTTGTGAATGTGGATACCGCACTACCTCCCTGGCTGCGGTTATTGAGGGACACACTTATTGGTGTCATCGATAGACTCTGCATGTCCATCTTGGCCTTGAAGGTTTCGAAGTTCTGGATCACCCCCTCCGGATTTTCGAGCAGAGTTGGGCCCCGCGCAGAGGCTGACCACTGGTAGACATTAAGTATTTGCTGTCAAATTTATTCTCCAGTTCCTTCATCATTCCCCTGAATTCTGTATGTTCGAGAGAGGCGATCAAGGGGCTGATATTGAATGGAATGATAGCTGAGTCGAGAATCAGCGTGAAGTTGTACTAATCCTTCTTTTCCCATTCAGTTCTCGTTGTCACGCAGTGCAACATGATTTTGGAGCCATCACCGTTGCTGATGTCTTTCACCTTCTCGTGTAATGAGAGTGGGAGGTAGGTCGGTGTATTGGTGTTCTTTGTGATCAAGCAGCAATCACGAGTCATTGGTATCATGTTCAGACTCCAGAACTGCACATGCTTTTGTTCCTGTAGTTCCCAAAACTCCCCGAAGTTCGCGAGGTCGTCGCCTTCTGCATCATCCGTGCTCTGTGGATGTGCAACTTTCTTGTAGTAGAGGTTGAAAGGTTCACTTTGCTATTCCCTTGGTGTCTTCCTCTCTGTTGCCATTCTGTTCACAACGAGGACAGACAAATATTTAGGTCGGTACGAGCTAAAATGCACAACACACACATCATCATGCCTCGAGAGTGTAGAATTTTCTTTCATGCAGGCTTGTCACCGGCGAACAAGTAGGACGTTGATATTGATCAGACTTACATCATAATTTAGGTCGAGTCGAGCTAAAACTTAGACGAGGTTGTAGTACACTGAATTTGTATCATACATTCACTCGAGAATGTAAGACTATTTAGGTCGACCCGACCTAAAGTGGAAATATAGTTAAGAATTACGGATACATTCTGTGGTGCCTATGAGAATAAGTTCAATGGGATTCTGCGGGATGCAACCAAGTCGATTCGTCCTGGTTTTTATTGATTCGGGACAGGCCATGTAGGGAATTTTAGGTCGGGTCGACCTGAATGTTCACATCTAATGATAAGCGATTTAGCTTTAGGTCGTACCGAGCTGAATTCCATTCAGCTTTGATCAGATTTAATAACCGTGTAGGGTGATTTAGGTCGAATCGACCTAAACTGCAAAAGGGGGAGTGTGTTTCTACCATTATTTTGTTACATTTCATGTGTGCTAATCATATGACATGGTATTTTAGATCGGGTCGAGCTGAATGGAGTGCAATTCTATTGAATTTTACGGTAATTAGACCGATTCTATCTGAATTAGCACATGGTACATTTTCATGTGCCAGACTTCCTACTGTTGAAATCGACAACTACGATCCATAAGTGCAAATTTAGGTCGATTCGACCTGATTTGCTGAATGGGGAGAATTATTCTTCCCAATCTTTTCTTCTAGGTTTTCTTCGTATTCGTTTTATGATATGGTAATTTTGGTCCGGACCACTTGAATGGAATGCAATTTAGGTTGATTCGAGCTTATCTGAGGCATGCACTGGTGAATTTTAGGTCGAAACGATCTGAAATACTATTTCTGGCAAGACTTTTATGTCTGTACTTAGATCGAGTCGACCTAAATTAATGTTTCCCTCGATAGTTTCTGTGTCCATTTACATCGACTCGACCTAAATTTACATCGACCTAAATTGACATCGACCTAAACTGACATCGACCTAAACTACCATCTGTTACCAGCTGGTTATTCAAATACCATTCCCCTTAAAACATAACAGAACATAGCAAATCTAAAACTATTCTATATCATTTGCAGATAGACACTCCATTCAATGCACAGCAAAATGATACATGATAGAAATGATACTAGTCAGTAGAGCACTGACCTAACCTCCTGGAATATGACTTCAAAACTCTACAAAAAAATTGCTCCTGATGGCCAACTTCTTGAATCTAAAACATTGCAACCAATAGAGCACGAATAGAATCAGCAACCAATACCAGCACCCATAGCATCAAGACAATAAGTTTCTATGTATTGATGATTGTACGCTAATACACTCACTTATAAAAATCCCCACTTTAATGTAAGCACACTGATCACTCCACCAAATTGTTCGCGGAATGAACCAGACAACTCACTTTAGAAACTTCATTTAAAAACCTAAACCCTACCATGGAATTCTGAAGCCAAACCAAAATCCATGTACAACTACCCACACAATCAAGTAAGAGCCCTCAATCTGTCATTTTTTACTATGTCTGGACGTGATAGTTGACCTTGCACCAACTAAGAACGGCCATGAACCACCTCCCATAGAATCAAGAAGGAGCTCTCAATCTGTCAATCTTTACTATGTGTGGAACTAAAGCAGACTTTAATAACCTAAATTCTACCAAGCAATTCTGAAGCCAAACCAAAACCCTATCAAACGATTCTAAAATTATCAAGCTAAGTAAAATTAAAACCATTAATTTGTGCAACACCAGAAGCTTTATCAAGCAAAACTGCTGCACTATCAAAGTATTATTAAGCAATACAAAAAACCTAGCAAGCAAACAACCCATGGAATTTAGAAAGAGCTCTGAATATGTCAAGAAGAGAGCAATAGTGTGAACTTACGTCAAAGAATACGGCCCCTCCACTATCAATTTAGCACTTCCACCTGGAATTTTTAGCTTTGTACCCTAAAATTCGACCTGCAACTTCAAACTTCGAACTCCAGCTTCCAACTTCAAACTGCAGCTTCCAACTTCGAACTCTAGCTTCAACTTCAATCAACAGACGCTAACCTAGCCCCACCGCCACTACACTGAAGCTTGGAATTCACTCTAAACCCTAAGAGAAGAAGGCACACCACGACAAGAAGAGAAGAGCAAGAAGAGATAAGACCAGACAATGCTAAAAACTAAGTGACAACCGTGTGAGAGAAAAGGAGGTGCGACGACGACGGACGAGGGAGGAAACACGACGACGACGACAGGGAGGGAGGAAACAGCGACGACGACGAGGGAGGGAGGAAACACGACGACGACGACGCCGGTGAGGGAGGAAATAGCGACGACGACGGTGAGGGAGGAAACAGCGACGACGACGGGGAGGGAGGAAACACGCAGCGACAAGAATGAGGGAAACCAAACCCTAGCCGAACTGAGAGAGACGAAGCACGGCTTTAGGGTCTCCTTTCCACGGGCACAGGTACTCAGACCACAGGCGCGGGTATATACGGGTGTACGGGTGTATGGGTATACAAATATACGATACATACGGGTATATATGGGAATACGATATATGATATACGGGTACGGGGACATGGTACATGTTAAACGGGCACAAGTACGGGTACGGGTACATGTTAAACGGGCACAGGTACACGGTTACATCATACAAGGTACAAGGTATATGGTAGAAAAAAATACCCCACAAAATGCCAACGTCCAGATGTACATATACATATATGTACGCATCAAATTGGGTTTGGAAAATTGAGTAAAAAATCATGCAGTCCGTGACAAAATGAATTAAAAATTGGGCTTGGTCATCAAACCCAACGTTTCATGTACTGCAAGTTTTTTATCATTAAAACCATTGCTAAAAGGAGGCTGAATTCCTAAAACTGACAGCCTCCACCGTAGCGAGCGGCTTGCCAAGAGGACATCAACTTTCACATCAGTTATTACCTTAGTTCTCATTGTCCATACATGTTCATCATCTCACACTAGCTCATGTCTCTCTGCCTCTGGCGGTCCGGCATATTTTGGTTGAGTTTATTTTTGTTGATTTTGAAAAAAATAATAATAAAGTTATTTATGATTTTGCCATCGTTTGGGAGAATTATATCTGCGGACCCTGCCTTCCACGTGCGGTAGTAGACTCGTTGGCGTATATGTGACATTTGTTATAAAAAGATGGTTTTTTATTGGAATTATAATAGCTAATATACATACATGTGTTTTATATATATATATATATATATATATATATATATATATATATATATATATATATATATATATATATTTCGTACAGGCAAGGCAGGGATGGCAAAAATAATACCTGTAAAAAGTGCCGAAACATTAAAAAAATTATGAAGTATTTTGTCGATATCATAAAAAATGAAGTCAACAAAAAGTAGTTAAAAAAAACACTACAACTTGGATGAGAACATGACAGTCTGAAAAAATGGTAGAGAAAGAATTAAAATTATAAAACGTTTACGAGCAGGCCGTAAATAATTATTGATATCTATCAATGGCCGATTTCTTAATACGTACCGTCTATTGAAAGTGCCGACGTCCACTGTTTTAACTTTTATTAATTATTTGACATGAAAGTGCGGACCCTGACTTCCGCGTACTATATATAATTGAATATATATATATATATATATTTATATATATATATTTATATATATATATATTTTTATATATATATATTTATATATTTATATATTTATATATATATATATATTTATATATTTATATATATATTTATATATATATATTTATATATTTATATATCCACCTATCTTTCTACATATATGTATATAGGTATATATACATACACATATATATATATATATACACAAATGTATATACAACGTGTTTCTATATTTGTACATTGGCATATTGTTCACATAATTCTGGTTAAATACTTATTATAATTTTTACAGTATTTCCTGAACGTCCCCGCGTTTAGAAACTGGATCTCAAACAGATTTCTAGCGTTATAACTGTCTTTTACAACCTCAGATTGTCTTTATGCAAGACTAGTCACCTTAGAAAGCTTATTAAATTATCGTCCAATCACAATAAATCTTAGACTTGTGATGGGAACTTGTTGATAATATTGGAGAGGCCTCCGACTACAAATATGTCTAATTTGTTGGGTACATTTTATGGTTACACATAAATCTTTTCCATGCTAATATCTGATTCTGAGGCTAGGTTAAACATAATATGTTTAATGGGTTGCTACGTTTAGGGGATATAGAGACCTGTCTTACGCCGTAAATACCCTAAACCAATTGAAGTATTCTTTATTTTTCATCCATCCACAATTGTCTGATTTGTATCTGTTGCTGTATTGAGTTTAATTTTTGAATAGAAGGTTTAATTTGGACCATTCAATCGTAACTTCAAAGTTAATTCCAAATTTTGTAGCCCCTTCATGCCCTCACCTATGTCCGGTTTGGGTAGTTTTCTATTGTAACAACGTATTATAAAATGCAACTAATATGAATATTCAAAACTTGATGTATAAATAAAAGTTAATAATTATACGTTTTGAATTTTAGATTCTATTTATTCATATGATTTAATCTAACATTGTTATCACTTATAATATTTTAAAATTTTAAAAACACATAATAAAAAACTATTCAGTAATTTGATTACGAATATTAAGATATAATTATATAAAAACAGATTGTCTGGATGAAATCTGTTGAATGTGACAGGTTATAATGTACTACTGTTAGTAGGTGTTGTGATTTTTGTATTTTTTTTAATTAGATGCTTGATTTTAATATGAGTTATTCTTTCATTGAAGAATAATTCTAGAGTCTGTAAAATCTTCATAATTATAGGTGAAACATTGAAACACAAAATAAAGAATAATATTTCCACAAATTGTTTCCTTTTCAATTGGTGAAATCACACGCATATGAAGCTATAGTAACCTCGCATACAAATCTCACTTAAAAAAGATTCACACTACATGAAGATTACATGAATATAATTGGTTTCAGTTCGTATTTTAAATTCAAACATGAATCATAGTAAGTATGAGCGGATGAAGTTTTATATTTCTGATAATTCATCCATCCGTAACATACACGTACTTCATCATTTGAAAGAGTGTCATATATAGAAGGGAAAGCAATTGAGAGGGTCTATGGCGTGAAATAATGTATTTAAATGAAAGTATTTCGAATCCTTATATATTTTGAATTCTAATATAATAGTTGTTGAATCAATGTATTAAATGTAAAATCATGATGATTTCATTGACACTTGCTTTAAAATATGACGTTAAACGTTTTATAATCTGATTGTGGATCATTTTATCCTAAACCTTGAATTTAGACCTTTGTGATTCTAATAATAATGTCTTAATTTTCACGAAATTTTTAGATTATTTAGGTGATATACATCTGTATCATTCGAAAGTCATGAAATATTAAATATTAACAATTTAGTCATGCTTTAAAAGATTTTGGTTTGATGAAGTGGACTGCATGGAGATGAGATGAAAATGATTTTTTATTTAATCTTTGGACGTGAATCGTAGAAGTTATGAGCGGATGAAGTTTCACATATTTGATAATTCATCCAAATAAACATCGGTTAGAGTTTAGGGTAGAGTATTTTAATGCTTTCGGCGTATTAAAAATTATTTACAACTTGTGCATTTCTTTTTATCATGCTTTTGGATCATAATCACTTGACATTTAGGGTTGAGGCCCCATTAAGTACAGCAATTTGCAATTTTTCATATTACTTGCACATAAAAAATAACCTAAACACTTGGCAAGCATGACTTCAATGTAATAATCATGCATTTGACAAATTCCAGTGACGACGAAAGTCGGAGCTGGTTTAGCCTTCATTGAATGGTACGTTCGTCGTCAGGACAATTCCATGGAATTGGTCATGGTGACGAAATTTCGTTTCGTCTCCATGACCATTCCAAGGCATCTCCACGACTGTTCCGCGAGGGGGCGTTTTGGCGACGCTGAGAGACGACGAGGCTCGCGAGCGATGCATTGCGGAGATCGTAGGGGCGATGATTAAAGGCTGCCGCAAGGGGGAGAATGTGGACCTGAATGCGTTGAAGTCCGAAGCCTGCCGGCGCTATGGCCTTTCGCGCGCTCCCAAGCTGGTGGAGCTCATCGCTGCGTTGCTGGAGTCCGTGAGGGATTTGGTTTTGCCGCGGTACTTACTTTCTGGTTTTTCTTTTCTTTTCCAATCGGAGAATTCGTCTAGGGTTGTTCGATTGTTGATGTTTTAGGGTTTCTGTTGTGTGATTAGGTTGCGAGCGAAGCCCGTGAGAACCGCGTCGGGAATTGCGGTAGTCGCCGTGATGTCGAAGCCGCATCGATGCAGCGGTTGCACCGGTAACAGGCTTTGTCTTCATTAACTTCTCTTCGCGTTTCCTGTGCCCGTTGTGCGTGGTTTTTAATTCCCGACTTAGGATATGAGAGTTGTAATCTAAATATGGATCTGAAATGGCGAGTTTACAGACAAGTTTCTGTTGAAGAAGGTGAAACGAAAACCCGGGAGCTTGGTGCGCTCATGATTGAGACTAGCGCTAAAGCGGGATTCAATATCAAGGTCAGCGCATTTTCTTTCTTTACAGGTTTTTAAATCAAGAGTAAGCAATCGGAAATTGTTTAAACCCCTACTGGCCGTTACCAGGGTTATATCTTCCACACGTAACACGCTCTTACATTTCACACTTGTAAGAATTGGCATACTGTAAAATGCCAATTCCCACTGTCATGCATTCGGTGGTTTTACAAAGTGCCAAGTATAATAAATCCACCTGTTGCTCAACCCCTAAAGGACCAAGAAGCTAGAATTGAACCAACCTCGTGTTATTTTTAGTAGTTTTGAGTAGATTATATGTGAGCTTTGTTTTGTTAAAATCTATTTGTTTTTAAACCAACTCATGCAATATTCTTCACTGATGCTGGTGATATAAAATTTGGTCCCATCTGAATTATATTTTTCACAATATGATCGATTGAATTTCTCATTTTAAAACCATGAATCCTTTTGGGGTTAAGGGGCTGCATGCACTTTCTGCATCCCTTGAATTCTCAAATATATGTTGCAACCACAGACATCTCAAATTTGCACTTTCTGAACTATGTCCCTTTGAAGGCACACTGTCAAGCTTTCAATAATCACCAAATCTCGACCTAATCGTTTTCACAAATCCCATGTGAGCAGGGTCTGTTTCGAAAAATTGCTGGAGCACTACCAGGAATGGAGTCTGTCAATCAGACAAAGCAAGATGATTATGTGGACATCTGTTTGAAGACTACGACGAATAATACAAAATCGGAAGGCCAAGGGGGCGGTGGTTGTGCTTGTTGACTAGAGATGGACTTGGAACAGGAATTCAAGCTAATCCTGCATCAATTTCCTTTCATCAGCACATTTGTTCTGTCATCCTGGACATGGCGAAGGACTTCAGAAGTTGGAAGCCTGAGTTTTATTGACTTTGCGTCTTTCATTATTTAACAAGGTTGGGAGTTGGGCTGGTTTGAGCCACTCGGAAGACGCACTGAGAATTGCTCTGTTCCTCCTCTTATTTTGAGGAATTTTTGATAATTCATTATATTGGTGTACTACCCATGACCTGTCCTAGTTAGGTGAGACAGTTTCCTAAAACATTGATTAGCTTAGCTTAGAGTCTTCCCAGGGAAGAATTTTAGTGCAGCATTTGTGCTCATACTTATCCTTGATTCTGTAATGTAAATAAGTGACCACTCGAATTAAATCTCTAATTTTATTCTGCTTGAAACACTGGCATCTACTGTTCACGCCAGTGTCATAAGTTCCCAGTCATTTTGATAACTTCCATGATAATTATTTACATCTTTAAAAAAGACAATCACTGGAATGTGAAAAATATAAACCAACAATCACAATCAGTGGCCAAACGTGACACTGTAGCAACCGCACAAGATATCCAATCACATAATTCATGTAGGCTACAAAAATCAAAATACTCATACTATAAATAACTTCTAAATATACATGATTGACATACGAGGAAAAACAAGGAAGAGGAGCCTAAATACAAGCTCCCCAAAATCATGTACAATGACATTAGTTATGAGAATGTACAACTAAGGGGCGGTTTACACTATAGACCAAGAGCCATGACCAAGAAAATTAAATCATTTTCATGGTCATGGCTCTTGGTCAAGAGCCGTGACCATGAAAAAACAAAAATGCAATTTTAAATGACTTGGTCACTCTTTGTAGTGTAAAGTGGATTTAGACCGGGACAAGTTTAAGCTCATCATTCTCTCTTTTATCCTCCCCTTTTTCTTCCTTTCTCTTTAAATAATTGAACACTAGCCAATCAATGATTTTTGAGCCCCATGGTCTCCTAGATTATAGTTGAGTCGAGGCATTTGCTTCGACTCAACTATAATCAAGGAGACCATAAAAACATTATCCATTTGGGAAATTTTAGCATTTTTGGGGACCTCAAAGTTAGTGGTCATTCTCCTTTTTTCAAGGTAGTGTAAAGCCAAATGGGACCAAGAGCTCTTTTTGGGCCAATCACAGATTTTAGAATTCCATGGTCATGGCTCTTGGTCCATAGTGTAAACCGCCCCTAAACACATTATTTCTAGGTCATTTGCCAAGAAACTGTGAACTCTTATAATTTTTGCATACGATAGTTATCCGTAACGAAAACTTAGGCTACTTTGTCTTTTGCCTGGAGTTTTTGTGCTACAAATAAACCACTATCAATGTTAGACACCAACATCCAAGCTCCTAGCTTTAGTGAGCATGAGGCCAAAGTGGAGGCGCACTGAGACTCCACCATAGCAACTCAGGGGCGGTTTACACTATGGACCAAGAGCCATGACCAAAAAAATTAAATCATTTTCATGGTCATGGCTCTTGGTCAAGAGCCGTGACCATGAAAAATCAAAAATGCAATTTTAAATGACTTGGTCACACTTTGTAGTGTAAAGTGGATTTAGACCGGGACAAGTTTAAGCTCATCATTCTCTCTTTTATTCTCCCTTTTTTCCTCCTTTCTCTTTAAATAATTGAACACTAGCCAATCAATGATTTTTGAGCCCCATGGTCTCCTAGATTATAGTTGAGTCGAGGCGTTTGCTTCGACTCAACTATAATTAAGGAGACCATGAAAACATTATCCATTTGGGAAATTTTAGCATTTTTGGGGACCTCAAAGTTAGTGGTCATTCTCCTTTTTTCGAGGTAGTGTAAAGCCAAATGGGACCAAGAGCTCTTTTTGGGCCAATCACAGATTTTAGAATTCCATGGTCATGGCTCTTGGTCCATAGTGTAAACCGCCCCTCAAGTGTGGTTTTGGGGGAGCTTCCCTTGCATTAGGAAGGTGACTGGTGAAAATAACCAATTCCTCCTTGTCTTTCCTCTTCTTGTAGCATTTTGCTAAATTTTAACCCCTGAACGTCCCAGCGTCCAGAAATTGGATCACGAACACATTCAAAGCCTTGCAACTTTCTCATTCAACCTTGGATGACTTTCATCCAAGTCATCTTCGTGAGCCTATAAAATTCTCTACAAATTACTGTAAATCTCTTGTGATGGAGAGCTGTTGATAATATTGGAGAGACCTCCAACTACAAGTATGTCAAATTTGTTGAGTAGATTTTGAACTTACAATGGTCTTCTCATGTGCACCTCATGTACATTTTGGAGGCCAGTGTATCATTTCTATTTGCGAACCAATGTCGTGCTTCTGTGTTAAGACAAATAGGATCTTCATTTCGGATGACCATATTTCTGGTTTCAAGCACTGCTGCAGAATTTTGATGTTCATTACACATATGAAGTTGTTTGGTCACCCAAATAGACTATTTGTAGAAATGCTAATCTAATCTCTCCAGTTTGTATGTATTCTAACTTAACCCTTGAACGGCCTGAAAGGGCTTTCCGACCGTTTTGTGGCCAAATAGTACATTCTGTATTTTGTGGTGTTTCATCAAAATAACAATGACCAAACACTTTTCAGTACAAAGTAAAATTAATAATCATGATTATTCCATTAGGTTTCTTCTTCCCAAAGGTTTGTGAGTTATGAGCGTCTTTGAAGAGCAGGTATCAAGGTCATTCTATTTATTGTTTAATGAAAAGGGCTCGATCTCATTGATTTTCATAAATGCACCGGAGTTCTTTACACTGAGTTTTCATTTGCATGTAGGTTTGACCAAATTCCTTATTGTAATTTGTGAGATTCTATGACCATTATTAGAGTTATGTATGCTTAGATTTTCACATTCAATTAGATCGGTGATTGTTGGATTTTTATTCACAAGGTTAGTTTATACGAAAGAAAAGTCAAGTTTATACAGGGTTAGTTTATGTGCAAGTGCATCCTCCGCAAGCCATGGAGGTCTGTATCACTAGTAGAAATCTTGTCTTATGTGACAAGTCTTTAGTGACTAAATGTCCGGAAAGACTAGTCCATAATGACGCAAAGACCACTTTGTGTCAATATGGACTTGTCTTTCCGGACATTGAGTCATTAAAGACTTGTCACATAAGACAAGATTTCTACTAGTGTATTCAAGTGACACATTTATGTATAGTGCAATTTGGATGTTTAATAGTGGTTATGAGATGATATCACTTGTTGCAAGTCAGAGATTATGAGAGATTGGGTATGAATCTATCTGTAGACATCAAAAGGAAGGTCAAATTTTTGAAGACCACCATTGGCGAGCTATCTAGATTGGCTTTGAATCTAGTCTTGCTTGGTACATCTATGAGCTTGAACATTGCAAGCATGGGGCTAGTGTCGACGTGTCGTAACTTTGTGAGAATTCAATTATTAAATGGCTCCATCATTCCTGTCTCAAAATTTGATGTTTTAATGTATAGATTATTATTACATGAATAAATAGTATATTTCTCTATATATAAATATACATATTTTCATTGTGAAACCTAAACTAATACCACTATTATATGTATTATACAATTATATATATATATATATATCCAATGTATCATAAGATATTAATCGTCACTGGTAATGCGGAGAGTAGCGAAGCCCTAGTTAAATATGTTTACAACTTGTTTAATTATGATCATTCATTTCATTAATTTTCATTTGAAAAATTTGCACTACTGACAATAAAAATACGAATATGGCAATAATTATTTATGATTTGGAAAATTATGGGTTCATTTGGTGGGTACCACTTTCAACCGTGAGTCGCGCAATGTGTGACTTCTGTCTAAGTAAGTCATTTTAATATATGTGTGGTAGACATGATCTTGTCTTTCATACGAAATGTATATTTGCAAGCATGGTGTCTATAATGCCCATAGTTCTAATAATATTTCATGATTTTTCAAGATTTTTGTCACTCAAATTAAATCTAGTGTTCCTTAATATGTTCCGATTATTTGATAATTCACGTACGTAAAGCCAAATATAAATTGCACTACCTACACGTTCAAAATAATTTAATGTATAATGAAATGTGAAGTATTTGCAATGAATATTCTCTAATAGAAATGCTTGTATGAATTTAAATTTTCCGTATATCAATTCAATATATTTCATTATTTAATAATTAACGTGAATAATGCCTTTAAACTAAATATTAACACAATAAAGTAACACATTAAAATTAATTTTAACGGAAATACTTCCAACTATATCGTTACTTGCTTTTATATATTTAAAACACTCCTCATTAAGACAATTACATTACATTTGCCATTATTTTATTAACGTCACTCACTATAATATTAGAATGCGCCCTGACCTGTAGGTGGAGTACATTTTGCCTTACTTACTATATAAGTTACTTGCTTAATATTACAGTGAAAAATACATAGATACACACGGGGAAGTCTCTTAGTTAGTGTAAGTTTCGGATACGTATAACCGTAAAAAGGTTATTTAATAGGGGGCTAGGAAACAATTGGAATATGCTACTATCTGTAGTATGTTTAGGGTATACTCTACGTATATTCCAAAAATATTCCAAAAAAATTCCTAAATTCGTTTTATCACACCCTATATTACTTTTACAAATTTATAATTTTTTATCTCAAATGAATATAATGATCAGTATTGTAATTCAAGTCCTTCACTACGCTAGAGTTCAATTGATACTAGTGCGATACAGAAGTTGCCAAAAAGAGGTCGTAGATTTTTAAAACACGACAATCGTTAGAAGTCACCAATTGAATGCATGTTTTGAAAAATCTACTTTACAATTATTCTAAAGAAGTCCTAATCAACTTAGTCTTTATAATTTTGTTATTATCAAATGTAGACTGAATTATTTAATTTAACTTTCAAAATTTATAATTAAATATCATTGATAGATTTAGTAAATACTACCGTACGGATGGAATCTAAAAGTCAAAATGGTGAACATTTTTATTTCTATAAAAAATCAAAATTACTCTTAGTTATAAATAGTAGTTTTGACGATGTTTACTAATATGTTCAGTGGTTACCTTGAGGTAGTAAGTGAATGTCGAGAATTTCCATAACTATATGAGAACAAATATTGGGTGTCCTTTTTTCATTTAAGATAAAAATAATAAATGTATAGAAGTAATATAGGGTGTTTTAAAACTATTTAAAGAATATTCTAGGAATATTCTTAAAATATACCCTAACTAAACTATAAATACTAGAATATGCAAAATTACTTCATAGTCCTCGATTAAATACCCTATAACCGCTCTTGAAATTTAGAGGAAGATACCTCTCCGAGGTGGTTATTTTATTGTCAACTACGTTTGTACTTTCGACAAATCCAACAAAGTGCAGTTTGAATGATATTATTATTATGATCTACAATTTAAATTAGAGCAATGTCTCACTGTAGATTTTTCTGTTCCTAATGTTCTTGTTATATAGGGATGGAATCTATATATGAATGAAGTATTCAAATACTGTACAGAAATCTATTATTGTCGCGTATATTTTCAGTAAGCTTTCTCCCTCCATAGTTGTAAAGTGCACCGAACCTCGTGAATGATATGATTTTTAAGTGGATGAGAAACGACGGTTCAAAATTCTCCCTTTCTCTTCCCGCCACATCGTTCCCGCCTAATTGTCTATAAATGTTGAAGTGCGACTGAAATATTCCTTTTCTCGATTCTTTGCGTGCTCATGCTCCTCCGTTCGCGTACTCCACCACACCGGTCCTTGTACTTTCGCATGGCGGAAAGGAGGAATTTTTTGTTCTTAAGCTTTGAGGAGACTGCGTGTAGTTGCGGGCTGAGGCTATAGAATCGTGTCAAGAGGAGCTGTGTTTGCGACATATTCCGGTAAGAGATCACTACCTATCCAGAACTTCAAGTTCTAGGGTTAGCGCGCACGATTTAGATAGGGTTCATTTTCAGTTGCATCTCATACTGTTATGTTATAGTAAGCATTCGGACAGCACTTTCTTTCCCACCATTGTATTTTGCGTACCTTTCATTTGCAATCCACAGTTCAGTTGCTGTTGCTTCAATTCGAAATGCAGATTGTCCATGCCGTTGCTTTCCGATATTGCCGCCGTAAATTCCGGGACATATTAGCTCGACTCAACGTGAATATGTTCCAAGGTTCTCGAGAATGGATTATCTTGCCCTAGTAAAATTAGCTCTGCTCGACCTAATATGCACCAACGTTACCGTCTTCTAGCCTTGTACTTGATTGAGAGTCACCTTCCAGTTTAGGTCGACTCGACCTGAATTGCACCAACGTTACCTTTGTAAAGCCATGTACTGGAGCGAGACACACCCTCCAATTTAGGTCGACTCGACCTGAATTGCACCAACGTTACCTTCGTAAAGCCGTGTACTGAAGCGAGACACACCCTCCAATTCAGGTCGACTCGACCTGAATTGCACAAACGTTACCTTCGCAAAGCCGTGTACTGAAGCGAGACACACCCTCCAGTTTAGGTCGACTCGACCTGAATTTCACCAACGTTACCTTCGTAAAGCCGTGTATTGGATCCTTGATCAACCTTGCAGTTTAAATCGACAGGACCTGAATTGCACCAACGTTTACTTCGCAAAGACCTGTACTGGAGCTCTGATCCACTTTCTAGTTTAGGTCGACTCGACCTAAACATTACCAGCGTTGCCTCCTTATACCCGTTCATTGGAGCTCTGAACCACCATCTGTTTAGGTCGACTCGACCAAAACTACACCAGCCTTGCCTCCTTATAGCCGTCTACTGGAGCTCTGATCTACCTTCTCGTATAGCTCGACTCAACCTAACTTATACAAGTACTGGCGTACTCACCTAGACTCTTCTGGTCTATTCATTTCGGGTAGAGATGATCTTCATCGTCACGTAATGTTGTAATACAGATTGAGGTCCATCGCATCTAATGTATATGAATCCCTGTCCTTCTCTAAGCATTGTATATTGTATTCCATGCCATCTGTTCTCCTTAATTTAGCTCAAGGCGAGCTAAATCACGAGGACGCTTACATTCCATTGCAGATGCTCTACATCATTCGAGACTCTGCATTTCATTCTACATGGTTTACATCATTTAGGTCGAATCGACCTAAACATCCCTACCCGATGATCTTCTGTTGGCAACCTAACACTCTGTCATATTTCTCACCCTCAAATTTGAAATCACCCTGTGGCGACCTCAACTGGGGTACCCTTCCGCGTAGGTACATGAAGTGAGCGGATGTGGGAGGAGATTCTTCAGATGAAGTAAGCTCAGTCCGACCAAAATCGATGTGATGATGGAATCAATGTCTCGACATTTTTTGATCGATACAATTTAGGTCGGGCAGACCTAAACTGAGACATAATCAAGAGAAATGAGATCGATTCCACCTAGACGACATCTGCAGACTGACCATAGCGTTACGCTTGAGACTCCAGGATTATCCACACTATAATTTTCGAATGCCTCTTGTTCCATATGTACATCTTCCGATTTCCTCTTGTGATTTAGCTCCCCCGGAGAGAATCCTACAAATAGGAATCTCATTTCCTTTGTACTATATTCTAACATTAGGGCATGCAATCGTTCAGGTGTCCTCACTTTGTCTACTACTGCCATGGACCCTGCTCGGATGCTGATTCATGGAGTCGACTCTTCCGACGATGAAGCTGAGGCCCAACACACACTGGACGTCGAGGTTCCGGATTGTGAAGGCATTCCGCGACGTCAGTGGAATACTAAGTGTGTAGCCTTGTTTAATGAGGACGGCTTGCATGTTGGGGACGGAACTTGTCATAGTGTCAGCTCAGACCTTGTCCTCGGTGCGGACGGACCACTTGGAGACACTCACGTTGCTGTTCACATAGTCCGCAGTCACTTCGAGGTTGACATCCCCTGCGAGTCGAGGTACTCGTTGCGGGCTTGGCCGATTCGGCTTGTCCATATCAATGGAGCTGGCCTCCATGATCATGAACTTCGCGACAACTACAACCGTCACCAAGCTAGTCTCACGCAGCCCTCTTCCGCTAGGTCGTCGAGATATACTAGTACAGTGAGGAATCCGCCCCGGGAGACTTCCATCAAATCGCAGCAACTCCTCACTCAAGACTCTATCAACTCCGTCTCCAACAAAGTTTGTTGCAGCAAGAATTGCGTTCAATCCTTTCCAAGGGATAAAATTCGTGCCTTCCACGAACGTATGTATCAAGGCACCTCTTTCCAGTTCAGATTCCACATGAAGATGGACATCCACAGGCAGATTCACCGTGATTCTCAAAACCGGAGGGTTGTGACTATCGAAGGTATTGATGTTTGCGTGCGAGCATGGATGCATATTGCAGGTGTCCCCGAAGCAACATTCTACCGTTATCAATCATACGCGGTGCAGGGGCGGCAAGCACATCCTCATGGAAATTCGGGAATCCGGAAGCCTCGTAATCACACCGTTCAAGCTACCGCCACGCTGCAATGTATTCTAGAGAAATCCGCGGACCACATGCCCCACCGCACGAGGACGCTTAAATCCGGGGAGAAGGTTGTTTCCATGATTCTGCCGGCAACCTTTCAGTGGAAAGACACCATTCCCGAACTGAACAGGGTGAATGCAGCGTTTGGGTTGAAGGATGTCTCGCCTTCAAACTTGAGCAAGATCAGGACATCCACCTTCAGTGAGTTTGATGCAAAGAAACCAGGTGACAATTTTGCTCGGTGCGCAACGTGCGACAAATATCATTCTCTTAGGAGGGGATCAATAGCTGGATCCCAGCAAGCATTGCTGTGGGCTAAGAGGTTAGACAAGCATCTGGCTATTGCACGTGCGCATTGAGAGTTCTATTACGCCAACCGCACCCGATCTAGAGACTTCCCCCACGAGTGTCTCACGATCATGCATGACAAGATGGGCCACGTGAAAACAACTTCTCCGATTTTCTCCCACAAGAGCAAAGAGATTGATGGCCTCGTGAAGTTGCCCGTTTCCGTTACTGGTATGCTTGCACATGGCCACGGCGATGTGCGCTATGCGCATTACGGCCTGGATCTATTCTCGCACGATTCCAATTACACTATCGGCTCAATGGCCAAGTTGTTGCGGGATCTAGAGTTGCCTCCTAAGTTTGCATCTGGGGAATTGTTTGTGGGATCAAGGTCATCTCCATTGTTTGATGCTGTGCTTAAGGGGGCAGAGACTTGTGAACCATCGTTGCGTCCTACCGCTGGAACCTCTCCTCTAGCGACTCCTTTGCCGCCCGTTCTCCATGTGCACATGGACAATGCTACCGGGGACAACAAGAATAGATATGTTTTTTGTTTTTGGTCTCTCCTCATTGCAAAAAAAATATTTCGTGAAGTTTATGTTACTTTTATGCTCGTGGGTCACACCCACGACGACATCGATGCGTTGTTTGGAAGGTGGAGCATGTTGCTGCGGAAGGACAACTTTCCTACGATTCCTTTGCTCTTGACGTCCTTCATGGATGTGGAATCTATCCCCACTATCCCAGACCTTGTCGAAGAAGTGCCCGATTTCAAAGGATTCATCGAAGGCAGTATTCTGGAGGGAGATGAAGCACTCGTAGGGCACACCAAGGCACAACAGTTCAAGTTCTACCTTGACTCCACTGGTTGTCCGGTGATGAAGTACAAGATTTTCTGCACGGATGTAGACTGGTTGCCCAAAGAAGGTGGAGGGATCAAATTGTGGAAGGAGGATTCCGAAGGTAGGAGTTTGTGGCCCCGCGGTGTGCCAATTCCTGTTGAGCAGCGTCCGATGAGGAACGTGGAAGACATCTCGAAAGGTATATCTGGATTTATCAAATACTGGGAGAATTTGTGCAATGAGGACCTTACCGGGGAATTCAGAAGACGCTATGAGCACTTGATTCATTATTGGCGGGCTGTGAAAGTAGCGCTTCAAGAGCCTCCGCAACCGTCCAATGTTTTGAAAGATGGCTTCTGGCCCACATCTCGGGTTGAAGCGATTGTGGAGGATCAATACGCAGAGGACGGTGACATTCGGGAAGAATTTGCAGAGGATGACATTTACGTCGGGCAGATGCGGGGTCGTCCATTGCCATCATTCAGGGTGGGTCGAGACCTTTACGAAGGCTACTTCGTTGCAATCCGACCAGCAGATGGTGACACTTAGCCAGTTTGGATTGCGAGGGCGTTGTCTGATCCTAACTGTAACCCATAAAGACCAAACTGTGTCCTCATTCAGTACTTTCGTCCAACATCAAGGGATCAAAATGTCCAGGACTACTACACTGGATGGGACACCTCGAGAGGTTTGCGTTGGAAGATTGATGATACTGAACCTCCACTTTGGGAAGAAACAAATGCTTTGATGACAGCATGGAAGTCTATGATTAAACGAGGTATTGTCGAGTGCATGATCAAAATTCCATCAGCTCAGATCGAAGTCATTAACCAAAGTTTGCCTTTGTATAATTCTACTTAAGCCGCTGTTGATTGGAGGCGATGGAGAGTATGGCTTGCTTGCTACGTCTATGTGATAGTGTGTATTTGACTATTATTGTGATACTTTGCGCTTTGATGCAAGCGATATAGAGTCTATACTATAACTAGTTCATTAGACGTTGTAGATTTCTTTTGACTTATTTCTCATTTTATATTTGCGTGTATCACTTTGAAGTTGAAGATTTCCATTTCAAAGACTAATTGTTTTGATTTTGAAAAAAATACGTATTGCAAGTGCAATATTTATATTTTATTAATATATTTACTATTACATTGTACGTTTACTTCTTTGTATATTTGATCCGTTTTCCTTAAAAGATTAACTGTATGTGTTTGCTTTTAAAAACAAGTATATATAAAAGGTTTAGTGGTTAAGACCACTGTTTTTTTGTTAGCGCGTTAAGCACTTGTCACAGTTTAGGGTACGGGGCTGGTTGGTTGTTACAAATTTCTTGCCTGCCGAGGCTCACTTAGCAGCACCAAGTCATGCATATCTCATATCCGCTCAAACGAATTCAACGGGAATCGAACCCGGACCACCTATATGTGATAAACACCCACTCACAACCAACCATTGAGCTCATGACTTGGTGTCCAGGAGATGAAAAACCACTCCCTTATACATAAGCATTACTTCTATTTAAAATGGTACTATATTAGTGTCGAATCGACCGTTCTTTTCATGACTCTCATTTTAATGGAAACTCCTCCTTTCAACTAGGACCGATCATTCTTTTGGTAACTCTCGTTTTAATGGAAATTCCAACTTCCATAGGATATATGTACTAACTATCCACCTAAATTGACAACCCATTTAGATTCAATCCTCCCCCTTGAAAATGAGAGATATGATTTTGAGAGGTCCCAATTCTCTCATTTTAATGAATATTATGTTTTGATTTGAATGGCCTATTAGTTCACAGGGTTTGGAGAGAGGAAACCGAATACAGGCCTGGCTATGTAGAGTTCTTAAACTGGCTGCATGAGATTGTTCACTTTATCACAATTTGGAGTGCGGCACAAACGAAGAAGGTTGATTACATGGTGAAACACCTTATCTGGAATACTAGATTAGTGAGGGGTAAAATTCATGTAATGAGTCAAGAAGCGTGTACAGTGTCATCAGCAAAACGTCAGAGCAATCCACATAAGCCATACTTCTTGAAAGATGTTCAGAAGGTCGCAAGGCAATCTGGACTAGAGAGCACGGACTATATCCTACTTATTGATGACAGTCCAGAGAAAAATCTTTTGAATTCTGAATTCCAAGCCATTCACCCTTCCACGTGGTCTGGAGACGTTCAGGACAAGTTCCTTAATACCGTCCTAAAACCTTGGCTGGAAGGCCTCTTCTCGTCTGCCCAGGTTGTGCCAACCTATGTAGAAGCCAACCCTTTGCGCGGCGGTGAGAGTCCTATAGGAAAGGACAGCCTGTTAGCCCAACACATCATTGGAGGGATAGCATCTTAGGTTAGTTTAAATTTTCCTGAACATCACAATTACTGTGCATAGACTTCCTTCCGGGATACTCTCTCCTAGAAGATTTTCCTTTTCATGACACATTTGTTTGTTTATAGCTACCAAATTTATGTTTTTTTTGATGTGATATGGTTGATTGGTTGCTATCGGAGGATCCCTTGTTAGAATCCCACATGGGGGGTGGGGGGAACTCACATTACAAACAATGCCCATAGACTTCCTTCCGGGATACTCTTTTCAAGCAGATTTTAGTTTTCATGACACATTTGTTTGTTTCTAGCCTTAGAGTTGATGTGTTGTTTGATGTGATATGGGTCATTGGTTCATATCGGAGGATCCCTGGTTAGAGTCCCATAGGGAAAGACAACACGTTACTCCCATCACGTCTTCAATTGGATTGCATCTTAGGTTGGACATACATTACAATCACTGCTCGTTGTCTTCGTTCCGGGTAATTTCTAGCCTTAAAGTTCATGTGTTGGTTGATGTGATATGGGTCATTGGTCCCTATCGGAGGATCCCCCGTTAGGGAATACAACACATTACTTCAATCACGTCCTCATTGGGATAGCATCTTAGATTGGACATACATTACAATCACTGCTCATTGTCTTTGTTCCGGGTAATTTCTAGCCTTATAGTTTATGTGTTGGTTGATGTGATATGGGTCATTGGTCCCTATTGGAGGATCCCTCGTCAGGGAAGACATCACATTACTTCAATCACGTCCTCATTAGGATAGCATCTTAGGTTGAACATACATTACAATCATTGTTCATAGACACCCTCATCCGGGATACTCCCTTCCAGGAATGTTAACTACTCATGACAAATTTGATTGTTTGTAGCCTTGTAAGTGAATGATTTGTATTTAGATGTAATGTGGGTCATTGGTTTTTTTCGGGGATCCCCCGTCAACGTTCCATGGGGAAAGACAACACATTATTTAGCCCAAATACATTCATTGGCGAATGGAAAGCATTCTAGATTGTTACCGATGTTACTGAACATCACAGATTCACAGTATCTGTGCACAAACTTCCTTCCCGGATACTCCTTTAATTATATGTTTACGACACATTTCTTACTTTGTAGCTTTTGTCTTTATTTGATGTTGGATGTGTTTATTGGTTCCTATTGGAGGATCCCCCGTTGATGTGTGTAGTGTTGTTTTTCATTATGCAGCACTTGGTGAGAAAGCTCAAGGACAATACGATGGATGAGGTCAAGGAGGATGTGTGCTGTAACGTGAAGATGGTGATCGTTCTATCAGTGAATGGATTGCTATGTTATGAGGAATACGACAAGTTCACGCCACGCCCTTTTAATCCGAACAACATTAAAGTTCGACCTCGGCTAATACAATTCTTTCGTCTTTTGTTTCAATACTTCCATGTTGGAATTCGGTCTTGCATGCTTCCAATCCGTCTAAGAAATATCATGCAATATATCCTACCTAAAGACATGAGGAGGCAATTGTTATTTGTAAACGGAAGGAACAAGTGTGGGCAACCGGGGAGCTATCCGTATTGCTTTAAGAAGCTCAAAGATCTCCTACGCCAACGAAATGCAAAGGAGTATTGTTTACCTGATAAAGTTCTCATGGTAGACGATTGTAGGCACAGGAATGTATATGATGGTGACTTCGCATGTTACTTTCCTATTTCATGGATGGGGAAGAGATCGCTACCCAATCCACGTAATGTTATCCCCAATATCTGCACCGCATTACTTCCTTTCATCTTTGGCCTCCAAAGATATAGCTCAGTGAGAAGATTTCTTGAGGAGAATGAGTTCGATGGAAAATTCAAGCGGAAGTTCTTAAAGCCGTGGCACATTAAGCGAGTTTGCATTAGGTCTGATCATTTAGTTGGACTCCCTGTACATGATGTGAAGAATGGTTGATGCAGCCTTGAGTGCAGCGTTGTACATTGTATGATTCACTCTGTGTAATAAAAGATTGTTCCATATATTTTATCTACTTCCGGGCTACTTCTATTGGAGGATCCCCCGATAAGATGGTGCGTGAGTGTAAATTTCAATTGAATTCTTCCTCAGTTTAGTTTCAGCTCAGTAGTCAGAGTCACTCCTTGAGGAATCAAATTGCACATGATAGATTGAATGTGGATTCAATTGGAAGCCTCATCACTTAGTTGTACTGGCTATACTTGATGTTTTGATTAGTTGACTTAGCCTGTATCGTCAGAGCACGGGGTAACCATGTTCTGGGAGATGCCTCTGGTAGATGGCGTTCTATCGGGGGATCCCTTGTTGATTTCAGCTTACAAGGGTCCCGACTCTGCCGAAGTTCGAAATCATCCAAGTTCTCCCGTCAGGGAAGGCGTTCTATCGGGGGACCTCCTGTTGATTTCAGAAATCATCAAAATTCTCCCGTTCTATCGGGGGATCTTCCGATAGGATCTGACTGGAATCCCCCGTGGTCCAAAATTCAGACAGAGTCGCCCGTCTTATTTGGGTTTCTGTCCAGAATTAGACAGTCCATATTTGAGCCCTTTTTCCAGAACTAGATAAATGATGTATAGTACAACCAGATCCGACAGTTAGGTCAGATCGGTAAAAAAGTGTTTCCTAGATCTACCTGTTGGGGTAACTTGGAAAATTACCCGGGTAAAACTCAGACCGGTAGACCTACCGGTAACTCCTAATTTACGGTTAACACTATCCCCCCTCTAAACCAAGTTCACACCTGGAACTTCTTTTAAACTATGAGTGGTAGAAAAAGTGATACCGGAGGGATTTCTACTCCGTGGGACCGGGTTGCCTACTGATGGTGCGTGAAAACCTGAGTTGATTGTCATCAGATCCGGTAGACTCCTCAGTATTTGGCATGTTCCGCCGAGGTCCGCTGGGTGTCCCGGTATCCGGTGCGCTGATATTACCTTGCATGAATCCGGTGGAGCTCAGCAGTTCACGGCCATCAAATGAGTCTCTTAGAAAGGATGAATCAAAGCCCTCGATCGGTAATGGAGGAGCTTGGATGGGGCTGTGGTCCGTCGTGGCGGGGGGCAGAATGTTGGTGTCGGTAGAGTACGGTGATGCGGGTTGCGGAATGAAATCTCGATATGCTCGTCGGTACTGGTTCAACATCCGGTAGGTGTTGTCAAGTGCCGTGGCGGCGTTCAGTTTTTGGTTGTGCAGCGTGGCGTAGTCGGTAACCAGGTTTTCCAACTCGGAAGACAGGGTTGCACGGAGATCCGACTCGGTGTGGAAAGCTTGCCTGAGGGTGTGGATGGTGATCTTGCTCTGGGCTGTATCAATTCTGAGCTGCTCCCGTTCCGTGGGGACGACCGCCAAGAAGATGTCATGGGCTTGAAGCTGTTGGGTCAGCTTGTCGACTTCGAGGCGGGAACGTTCACGGTCCTGTCGAACTCGAGCAACATCGGTAGCATGCTGACGTGCTTCGGCTCGGGAGGTGTCGATTTGTTCCTCTTGCTCGGTAATCCATGTTTGGGCGCTCTCAAGTTGGCGCTGATGTGCTGCTGGGTCGGAGATGGTGAGTTGTTGATCTTGCGTCTGGACCTCGGTAAGGACTCGAGACAGGTTTTCTGCTGTTCGGCGGAGAAAACATACATTCTGGACCAAGTCCCACCTACATAGCCCTTCAAATATTGGAAGTAATTGACGACTTGTAGAAAAGCTCGGATGTAGTCATCCACTGTAGCAACATAAAGATCACCACTGTTGTTGCCGGACGCTTGAAGCCATTTGTTGTGGACAGTCTCTGCAAGATTGCAAGACGGCATCTCCGCGAGTTTGTCCTTTGAGAATCTCTACAGAAGTCATGTGAAGAGAAGTTAGCCAAAATAGGTGGTCGGGTCCGACTTGCTACTTGTAGACTGTAAGGGCATGGAACTTGCAACAAAGGAAATATGTACTCACCCCGGTAATAAATCCTCTCCATTAGCAATAACGGAAGTGCCAAAATGCTAGCCACAACTCAAGTTTGCTCAAGGCTGACTCGGTCACAGCCCCAACGGATATCGACCATGCTTTAAGTCCTTGATTCAATCTCTCAGCCTCTGCCATTGTTTCACCATGGATGGGTCGAGTGAAATTGACAAGTCTTCTCACGGTCGTCGATACATTCTTCCTTGTTGCCGGATCCATAGACAACCCGGACGGCGTTCCAGTTGTCGTGGGCACTATCTACCATAAAGTCCTTGAAGTATAGCATGTCAACTCCATGTCGCTTGGTCACGACGTTGAGATTCTTCCAGAAGACCATTTGGGCTTCAATGTCCTCCGACTGCATGGTGCAGCAAGCAATAGTCATGACACGGCAATAAATGGAGTCATAGATATGGCAAATCATCGTTCACTACAAGAAAACCAGCCCAATGTGACCGGATGTGACTAAGTGCATATGACTATGTAGTCACCTCAGTCATTGGTTTAGTCTAAAATCAGTCCTAAGAGGGTCCAGTCATGGACTAGTCATATAAGTAGTCATATTTTTGAGGACCTGGGTGGGAACGTCTACGGGAACGGGACATATGTTCTCCTGCCCGGTTCCCAGAGTCATGCTCTGAGTGCTTACTATGTGTAGTCATACTAATGTAGTCGAATTGTATGGGTATATGGTTTATGTATGTCTTAGTGTAGTAATATAGTTGGTTTGGGTGACTACATGAAGTCATGTAGTAAATAACCTGACTAATAGTAGTCATATATTTCAATCAGATGATTTTGAAGTCCTCTACTTGTTGGCTCAATGGGTGAGTGCTGTAAAATAGGAGTAGGTCCATAATCTTCACTTACATAATAGCTTGTCTATTCAACACTACCATGTCTGCGCGCAAACATTATAGGATGTCATTTTAGGGCACCATTCTAGAAACACTACTAAATACACCTTCAAAGATTAGTAAGTAATTGGGTTGGGCGTCCAAAAATCATGATTCCACTTGCTCTATCTTTCCACTTGCTTTCCAGATGCATGAAATTGCCTTGTATGCTTAACTTTGCTACAGATTTCCCAAGCTCACAAAGAAGCCGTTATTGATCACCTTCCCATACTTTTTTGAGATGTCAAAGTGATTGCAAAATAACGTAGTCATGTGGACAGTATTCTTTACTGGAATTAGTAATGACTGCGAAATAACATAGTCATGGACACAGTTTCCTTTACTTATATTGGTAATGAATTGCATTTTAGCAACACCTATAAATACAACTTCAAACAATTACTAACTAATTGCAAGAGAGTCCAAAAATTGGTTTCCCATGTTGACAAATGAGCTATTATTGATCACCTTTCCGTACTTTTTTGAGATGTCAAAGTGATTGCAAAATACTGTAGTCATGTGCATAGTTTTCTTTACTTATATTGGTAATGAACTGCCTTTGTCCATACAACTCGAATTTGCTAACTGTGCAATCTCTGTGACTACTCTTTTGCTGTACCAAAATTCTACAGATAGTAGTTGGGCTCCTACAGTCCTACTGTGGTGACTCATCATTGTAGTCCGCCTTTGTATCCTCCATTTGCAGAGCAAGCTACACCTCGTTGCTAGAAAGCTCCCTGGAACTTGATAAAACAGGCGGCATTGCTGCGGTATCATCAGTGACATTCTGTGCCATTTATCCCTGACTTTCAGCATCGTCGCGTAAACTTAGGCACTGTAGATCTGGTCTTCCCTCATCCATGGAGGTCACTCTCACACTTCGTGATTGATTGCGTAGAACAACCTTCCACCCAGGATGTGCCACATCGTCAACAAAGAAGACCTGTTGAGCATGAAGAGGAAACGCAAACAAATCTGATGAGTACGGAATGGTACGGTCAATGTTCACGAGAGTGAAACCGTACTCATCTCTCTTCATAGTTGCCCGTGGCCCAATCCACGTAGCTTGGACCCACTTACAATACATTATGAGTAACTCGAACTTCCCATAGTCAACACCAATAATCTCTTCGAGCCACCCCACGTACTCCACGTTCGCGAGCCTGTGGTTCTTGTCCTTTCTGCTGGCACGGCAAGATTGTGAGAATGTTGCAGCTACTCCGCTGTCGCATGTTGACAAGTGTACCTCTGCTCCGCGCACACGTATATGGTTCCCGTATGCATACATGCTGCGATACGATTTTGCCTCACATGAAGGTGGTAGGACAAGGCCAAGAACATCTTCATCGACCTGTGTGCCTGCTGCGACATCCCGTTGCACTACAGCAGGAAACCACTCAGAAAACTGCTCATTCCTTGCGATTGGTGGATACTCTGCTGTTCTACCCCGTGATCGACGGCGTATCTCTGCACGCATTCTGTCCCGCGCTTCCATCTCCAAGTAGTGACGTCTGATTAGAAGCCAAAGTGGATGGAAAGTTTTTAGATAACAAAAACAGGAAGCATATAGAGGAAACGTCATTTACAAAACATTCTCTAGTCATGTGTTGCAATATGATGACTAGAATTAGTACGCAATAGACCTTTGGTGACTACACACAGTCACATTGTCCCTTCTAGACAGAGCGCATGACTAAAACAAGGGATGCTTACTCTCTGTATGACTGTAGAGGCTCCGCGTTCGTGAGAATAAACTCGTGAATCTGTGCCCTGAGCTCTGATGTCAAGAGTTGATATCGACCTGTACCCTCCACAACCTCACTCTTGGCCCCTACTTCCTCCTCATCGTCCCAGATCCTCCTCCGTGTTAGCTCACAGTCTTGCATGTACTCTGTGCAAAATCCTAACGCCTCCTCTATTGTGTACCCCCTCGCCATGGATCCCTCGGGTTTTGCTCGTTGCCTAACATAGCCCTTCAGTCTCTTCAAGTATCGCTCAATAGGATACATCCATCGGGTGTGTACGGGACCACATATATCCAACTGCTGCACCAGGTGAATGGGGAGGTGTGACATGACATCAAAGAATGAAGGTAGAAAAACCTTCTCTAGCATGCATATTGTCTCAGCTGTGTACTCCAATAACTGTTCCATGGACGAGGGATCTACAGACTTTGTGCACAATCGTACAAACACCCGACTAAGCCGCATTATTGCCACCCGCGTATCCCTGTCCAAGAGAGTGCGCAAACACAAAGGGAGCAACTGTTGCATCAAGACATGGTAGTCATGAGATTTCAGCCCCTTTAAGTCCCCATCCGACGCAATGCACTTTGCAAGTTGGCCAGCGTAGTTTGTAGGAGTCTTCAAATTGCGGAGAATGTCTAGGAATTTCGCCTTCTCCTCTTTCGATAGTACATATGGAGCTGTTGGAAGTACGACATACCCTGGTTTCCTTCCAGGAAGCGGGTGCAGATGTGGTTGAATATTAGCCTCTTTTAAGTCTAGCCTGGCCTTCAAAGTGTCACGGACTCCCCAAATTGTTTTCATCACGTTCTCGCAAATGTTTTTTTCACAGTGCATGGGATCCAAAACATGTCTAATGAGGAGGTCCTGCCAGAAATCCCAGCATAGCATTCCACCGTCAGATTTGCTCACTATTGACAAAGAATCTTAAGCATTCATTGAGAAGATATAGGTCCATATTCATTTTTCTCCCTACATGCAGTGATGGATTTCAGAAATTGCACTATTCACAGTCAACCTTCTTATCAAGCAAGTTACTAGATTCAGTCAACAATTCTGAAAGTAGTTACTGGAACCAGTAAATGCGCTTAGTACCTGCCAATACGGAAGCAGGTACAGAGCTGAGAGCCGCTTCACTCCGGTCCTGTGAATGGGGTTGCCTTCTCCTCCACTTCTTCTTCCCTGTGACTCCTGCAGGAAGGATACTCTCTCTTGTGCATAGCCCTTGATGTCGCATCCTGTTAGAATTGGAGGGGGCGGCCGGTACTCCTGTTGACCATCGAATGCTTGCTTGAGCCTACGATAGGGATGCCATCTACTGAGATACCGGCGGTGACCTACAAATACATTCTTTCCTAAAGCCTTTGACCGCCGAGTTGTAACATCTGGCCCACACTCCGTACACGCTCTATACCCTTTTGTGACTTGGCTAGATGTTAGTCCGTACGCAGGGAAGTCGTGCATGCACCAAAGAAGTAGAGCCCGCAGTTTAAAATGCTGTCTAGGGGGCTCTGCAGACACATCTATCGCTGGTACCCCTTTCCAGAGTTCCAAGAGCTCTTCAATCAGTGGAGTAAGGTACACATCGATGTTCTCTGAGGTCACGCTCTCTTTCCCTGGAATCAGCAATGCAAGCATGATGAAAAATGGCTTCATCACTAGCCATGCAGGAAAATTATAGTTCACCAGGAGAACCGGCCATGTCGAGTGACTGAGCGACTGGTTTCCGAACGGATTCACTCCGTCCAGAGCCATCCCCAAGCGTATGTTCCTATGCTCAGCTGTAAAGTTGGCATCCAATGACTCAATGTGCTTCCAGGCCTTCGAATCGGGGACGCAATCCACGCTACTCCCCTCCTTCTTCTGATTGGCGTGCCATTTGTTAAGTTCCGCCAGTCTTTTACACCGGTACATGCGCTTCAGACGGGGAATCAACGGAAAATGGCGTAGAATTTTGGATGGGATTGGGCTCGACTCCGACTTGTATCTCGGGGCGTTGCACTTTGGACAGGACTTCGCATCCTGCAGCTCATTCCTAAACAGGCAGCATCCATTGCGGCATGCATGTATAATATTATAAGACAGTCCCAGCTTCACCACATACTTCCGGGCTTCATAGTGAGAACGGGGTAGGTAATTGTTGCTTGGAAGGAGAATATGCAGCAGTTGAAGTAGTTCGTCAGCAAATGCATTCGATACTCCAAACACCGCAAAACAATTGAGTAGCAGAAGAGTTGAAACCAACCGACTTGTTGTGGCACCTGCAAGAAGAGGAGTTCGGGAATGCTCCACTAACTCCTCCATTACATCTGCCCTGCAGTCCCCTTCCTCCCATGGGATTGCGTCATCCTCCTCCACATCGTCTGTTGGAGTACAATCCTCACGTTCTTCGTCCTCGAGGTTATCGTATCTAGAGAGGCACTCCATGATCATTCTTATTGCGTCCATGCCCCCATTGTTGTTGTCAAGCTCAGGAGGGCTTTCCCTGACTTCCTCTTCAACAAGGTCGTTTTCCGCATCCACGAGACCCGCCTGAGCATAGCACACTCTTGGAATTAATCATTGAAAGTATTTTAGCGCTGGACATCAAATGACTTGCTTATTACATCACGTAGTTTAGACGTACCAAAATAGGCACAGTGAATTGAGGGTCTCTTCCAATGGTCCTGAGATGCTTGCGAATGGTTGCCCTACTGATGCAACGACCTCCCATACAATTTCTGCATGGGCAACGGTAACTCATTAGCCCCAGTCTATCTGCTTCTCTCTCCTCCAATTCCCAGAGGTCGAGGTCGCTTGCCCCCGTCGCACCACGGCTAGCCATTTGTCAATGTAAAGCGGTCAATGGCACCTGCTCCTATACAGAAAACCACGCGAAATTGAGCATATGAACTCAGTACCTTAATCACACTAGAATCACAGTTGAATGTGCCATCAAAGTTTAAACTCCGTCACTACCGTCAGTCACATGAACCAAACTACTGACTACTGAACTCGCTATATGATGAAGTATTGTGACTTCGTACTGTCACTTAAACCAAACTTATGACTGACCTTGGTCAGATCGTCCTTCACCACGCGTTGCAATCTCTTAAACAGCTTGAAGCAACGACTGTAAAGCAACCTGAGCATCACAAAACAACCACTGATTGAAGAGAACAAATTCAAAGAGCAAAATCCTCCACAGAATCATACAATTTGAAACGAATCAAATCCTCTCAATTGCAAACTATCACAGGAGAAGGTACGACATGAACCTGGAATCGCATGCAAAGGCACATGTAACAAACTGAAAAAAGCATCAGTTTACAGTGAACTTGTTTTTCTCAGTGGAGCATTTCGCACACTTCAATCGAAGATGCCCATGCTGAAAATTCAGCCATTATTGAGCACCTTAATCGACAGAAGAAACTAACTTAATCAATCAAGTAAACGCGAGAAGAAACTACCTTAATCACACCACAAACAAGAGAAGAAACTACCTTAATCACACCACAAAGAAGAGAAGAAACTACCTTAATCACACCAGAATCACACTTGAATTTGCCACAGATGTTTAAGCTCCATGACTGCCTTCAGTCACATGAACCAAAACACTGACTATAGAACTCGCTATGTGTTCAGGTGTTGTGACTGATTATCGTCATATGAACGAGACGTATGACTAAAAATCAGTTCAAAATCACAGAACAGAGGGGATTGACATATAAAACTCAGTGATTTTTTAGTTCTACACTGCCCAAATCCCTCACCTCGTGTTAGTTGGTGCCCACAATCATGCAAAGCTCGAATGACTTCTGCAGTTGCTATTGCAGCACCGTGATGAAGACTGAGCTCGGGTGAAAGGGTATAGGGCAGAAGTATGCCTAGAACAGCCGTCTCAAAATACTCCGGATCATATTTCACAAGCATTGCGAGAACCTCTGCTGCTAATTCACGAAGTGACCTATCCTACAAAGTCAAAGCCAAAATAATGAATCGATTCTTTCTAAGTGGCAAAGCCAGAAAAGAGTAAAAATGAAAGAACACAAATTTCATGCTGCAAGAATGGAAGATGTTGCAAAAACGTGCAAATAAACAGAGTATCACTGTAGATCTTCCTCAGCACATTTGAAACGCTGAGACAACATAATCAAATAAAGAACCATGTCTTAAACAATATCAATAGCAGAGAGAAATAATCTTGCAAATAAGGCTCGGGACGGTTTTAAAAAAACTAACCCAAAATGCATGCATTCGTGGAGGGAAGTAAGAGAGTTATACCCAATGACGGATCTTTCTGTTCAAAAGATTCTCTTACAAGATTCGAACTTGCTGCACTGGCTCGCACCTGCGCATCAAACATACCAAGCAGTTAGGGACTTGCTCATCCGCCGCACTCACTTGCAAAATAGTGTAAGTGTCAGCATTTAAATATAGTAACACCTTATTTATAATGCACAAATTTTTGTATATGCACACTTTTTTTTCATACTGCACTCGCAATGTTTGATAATGCACTTCTAATTATGTCTGATAGTGCACTCTCAACACTACATGAATGGCATCACATTACCTTCATAAAAATAGAATCACCCTTGAATCTACCATCGAGGTTGAAGCTCTGTGACTGCCTCCAGTCACATGCACCAAAGAGCTAACTATTGAACTCGTTATGTATTAAAGGATTCTGACTCCTTACCGTCACATGAACGAAAATCATGACTAACCTTGGTCAGCAGAAAGCATTGGTTTGAGTGTTATAGTGTAGAGAGTCCTACTGAATTTCTAAGAGTACGCGTTCATAAATGCTCACCTCGTCTAGACTGAAAAGAGCAGTCGTGTTTCAAAGCTCTTTAGGTATCCTTCTAGTTAAGTCATTATCAACCAACTCCCTGCACTGTCCAGAAAAGAGAAACTCGCATCAGAAGCGAAAATCTCAAATGCTAACATTCAAAATCTCGCAAGAAGAAGCTTCTCTATACCACTCGTGCTGAAATTCCATTCAAAAGGGTACCTCTCATTGAGAATGATGTTCTGTTAATCAAAAGCTTCCTTCAGGTTGTAATTGGCCTAACAGCCCGCCTTTGCAATCCGCCTTTGCCTCTGGAAATGGGTATCGTCACCTGCAGCCTTGGTAAAAACCAGCAACATCAAGTAAGCCCTTAAAGACGTGGGACTCATACAAAACTCAAAATCTATCACATTCTAAACCATAACGGATCAAGGAAACCGTACAGGCAATCCACGCAATCGAATCCAATCTTGGAAATTGACTGGGATGATGAAAAAATCGGATTCTTCAAATCCAGAATCAACGAAGAACATTGCATGTGTTGGTAATTTTTATTTTTAATTAAAACTCGACAAAAAGAAAATCCTATACTACCTACTCAAAACTGCTGAAACCCAGTCCTTCAGGGCTAAAGCATGGCATTCATAGGTAGTAGCACCCTGTATTTTCGAATTTTGGTAAAAATAATGTTCACTAGCTCGTTAAGGGCGCCTCCAACTTCAGTACCCTACCCCAGTAGATAATCAATTGACGAAATTGAAATGATCTGTAGCGCCCCCTCAGTCAAGCCAAAAAATGCTGAAGGAGCGGCGGGAATTCAAAGAATCTTTTCAACAAGACACAAAAACTATCCATCAAAAAATGAGAGCTACAAACCAAAACTAATCACGATGCAAATTCGTTAAATCTCCATTCAACTGAAATTCTTCTTATCTGAATTACACTAAACAAATCCATAGAGAAACCGAAAACTGAATCTCCACATAAACCCTAAAATGAATGCTTCCCCCGGCCATGAAACCAAAAGAGAATTCGACAAATCCTTGAAGTAATTTGAATTCACTCACTCACTCACTTGATTGGGAACGATGGCTAGGAACAAATTGACTGGGATGATGAAAATATCGGATTCTTCAAATCCAGTTCATGAACAATCCATTTTGTGACTGCCAGCAGTCATCGTTGAGTCAATGTTCACCACTTACGAGTAAGCAAGCTAGAAGATGACTAAGCTTACAATTGTGACTGCCTTCAGTCACGAACGACTCCCACCGCAGAATGGATGACAGTTGCGACCCTACCACGCTCGTTACAGATCCCTAAAAGGAATGCATCAAAGTTTTTGGCGGCGTTTAGGCATAGTGGTGCTACTCTCTGATTTAACAAGCATTAAGTTTTCGAATTGACGGTGGCGGCAGATCGTACCTGTTTTTCAAGATGGCAATGTTAAGGGCGCTCGATTGCCTCCCACGCCTCACCGCTCCTGCTTGCTCGAGCAATGGAGACGCCCACAAACGCCGCTGAAGCGCCTTCGGCGACTGAAGAGGACGACACCTCCTCCGACGAGCGGGTTTCCCAGCGATCTGAGGAGCAGGCTTCGGAGGAAGGGTTTGGGAGGGACGAGGACGCCGAAGTGCCAGAGTATGAGAGGCTGCGGTGGGAGAACTTACGAATAAACTCCGTCAAGCTACAGGAGCTCGGAGTCCCGCTTCTGGCAGCATCCTTGAGAGACTCGACAACCACTTGCACGACCGAAGCGGGGGGAGGAGAGGGGGACCTTGCGACCGTGAAGAGCACACGCAGCGCCGGCGCCAGCAGCCTCGGAATCCGCCAAAACGGCCTCAAGTACTGAAACCCTGAACCCTAGCTTGATCGCGATCCTCCCAGCCTCCTCGATTTAGGGTTTTGGGTGTTCAGTCAAAGCTGCTGAGGTTTTTCTTTTTTGTTTCCGATGGAGAATGAATGAGGTCTAGGAAATGGCAAGAGCGCACAGGAATTAGCGAGGGTTTTGACATTTTTAAGGTTTTCTTGTTTCTTATCTTCAATGCTCTTTGTGAGGTAGCTTGACCGAATTCCACGTGCGTCGGAGTAAGCGACTAAACAAACCGCCACCAAAAGCTGGAAGGACGTCGCGCTCTGCAAGGAAGAAGCAGAAAGACGCGCTCTGCAAGGAATCGGAGGAATGCGTGAGGAGCGTGAAGAGCAGCTCCGAGGAGTGGCACAGCGAAGAGGAGAAAACGGACAGCGCAACTGACATCGAGAATGATGACGAGCGTGGCAATGGCGATGATGAGGTCTCGCCAGTAGGTGTGGGAAAGCCCCATCGAGGCAAGCAAAATCCTCAAGTGAGTGTACTAACTCACTATTGGGATTTCTTAACATGCTGATGGGTGATAGCTTCTTCTTGCTTCCATCAAACTACCTGGATTCGGTGGGATTCATGCTTCCATCAAACTACCTCGATTCGGTGTTTGCTTGCCTTGAAACTGCAGTCATGTTTCCAAGGTCTGTGACTGCTCAGTCACATGAACGAGAATTCTGACAATTAAACTCGTATCATGCTCAAGATGTATGACAGAATTTGGATTTTGCTTGTAGGCTCGTTACTTGACTCCTTTTCTGTAGCTTTGATTGTTTGCTTTATTTTGCTTCAATTGCATTGGAGTGATTGATTGCTCAAGTCTGCCAGCAATATGTGTTGAAGTTTTGTGTTGAAGTTTTGTGTCGAATGCTCATTCCTTTCATCTGTGGTGCTAATTAATGGATTTTCATGCAAACCATTTGTGGTAATCGAATAGTTGATTCCGTAAGCTTGTTGAGTGCTTGGAATCAGTTTGAGAATGAGTTTGTTGATTGAGTTCTGTCACATGAACTAAATAGTTGACTATCAAATTCCGTATATGTTTAGGATTTGTGACTGGTCCTAGTCACATGAACGGGGATAATGACTAACCTTGACATTGAGAATGATTACCGCTGTATGGATTGTGCAGGCCAGAGCACAGACGACCGAGCCATCTGTGTGGGAGGTGCGCAAGCGAGGTCCTGGAGGTTGTGGAATTCCCAAACCCAGGTCAACGAGCCTACGTCCGCAGCAAACATCCCGACCTCAACAAAGAAAACGTCTCAAGATGTCAGACGATTCACTATCAGGGGAGCCCTTCGATTACTGCAATGACGTTGTACCCAAGGTTCCTCCTAACGAGGGAGGCAGCACACCTCCTTCGCGTGGCCGAGCCGTTCCCCGGCATGGGTCCATTAGTAGCTTGGACCTTGAAATTGCAGAAAGAGAGCTCCAACTACTGCAATGGAGGCGAGCGATAGACATGCAAGAGCCTGGGGTGAACTCCTCCACATATTCTCCATCAGAGATGACTCAGAGCTTTGGTCAACCCTCATATTCCAGGGACCAGAAGTCCAGACGACGGGTCGCTTTGAAGCAACAACAGGCTCAGGAGGTCACTATTCGAGATGCAGGAGGGCCCAGAAAACACCTTGTAGAGGTCGATCTGAGAGGACATCCACAAGGACAAAATCAACCGCTGTGGCTAACATGTCTTCGAGGTCATGCGCAGGATATAGATTTCAGCGAAGACAACTACAAGAATCTCAACACTTCTATGCTGCTCGCTGTCAAGGAACGAGTGGACAACACTTTTGAGTACCATGGGGGCCTTGGCAAGGTGACAGAGGAGGCTTTCCACAGCATTTTGAAGGGCCAGTTGAAGGTGAAGAGATATCAGTTGAAGAAAAGAATGCAAGAAGGGAAGGACAAGCCAAAGCACATTCGGCATGACCATTGGGTAAAGTTGTCAAAACTTATCTTGGAGGAGAAAAAACAGCATGAAACAGAGAAGCTGCGATACAGCCGAGCGCAAGTGAGGAGGCCGTCTTCAGCCGGGCGCAACGAAGAATATGTTCGAGCTAATTTGGTAAGTCTTCAGTCTTTGTTTTCATGCCTTTCATCACAAGCATTCCAAGCTTTCTAGACTGCCAGCAAAGTCAGATGATCACCGGTACTTGGAGAAACTTGCATGTTCTCCTTCTTAGTTTCGTCAGAAGTCCATTAGAGCTCCTGATTTCAAAGGCTGTACAACTGTTCCATAGCGCAAACCAGGTCTTGAAGTGACTAGGTGCAGTCATCAAATTAGAGTTTGTGATTGTTCTCAGTCATCACGCTTGAATTCGTGACTTTTATTAGTCATAGAGATGTCTGACCCATGTTAACCCATTCATTTTCGAGGACACTTGACTGCAAGAGCTCATTCCTGTAAGCAATTTCTGTGTACAATCGGTAACATTTTCCAAGTCCAGTCCTTCCTGCACGTCCTGCTCGTTGCCTTGCAGAAGCCCGTGAAATTGTGGTGATAACCCGACGACGTAGTAGATTCCAGCGATCGTGAGAGAAGCCTCATCAGTTGTCACTAATCATGCAGCACTAACTAGGGAATCTAACATCTCTGTGCAGGCCATTGAGCTGGAGAGAAGCCCAACTAGGGTTGAAATTGAAAGGGAGCTTGCACGGGTCAAAAATGCCCCTCGAAGACTCATTCCCAGAAAAGAAACCTCCTCGAGTAGCCGAGTGTCTGATGCACAGCCAGAGCACGACAGTGATTGGCGGAGATCCATTGAGAAGAACATTGAACGCATCATGCAGCACCTGCAGATTTCTGTTGTCACCCCCATGCAGGGTTGCACCCGTCACGTCACGTCGCGACTGACGCGTCAGCGTCATAACGTCAGGATCCATGCCCCGCGTCCGTCAGGATCGAATATTCCGGACTAGTATTCGTGTCAGGGGGTAAAAAACTTACTGTGCTGGATGGAGTGGATGAACAGCCGTCAACTGGATGAACAGCCTCGTTGGACGGTCTAGCTGGCCGTCTAGCTTGGACGGTCGCGCGGACGGTTTAGGGTTTTGCCGACGGACTGCTTCTAGGGTTTAGGGTTTAGGGGTTTGCTGCCCGTCGACGGCCCACGGTTTAGGGTTTAGGGTTCAGGGTTTAGAGCTTGACGGATCCCTGGACGGCCCGTGGACAATCCAGCCGTCTAGACGCGCATGGACGGTCCAAGTGGACGGACCTGCTGGACGGACCTGCTGGACGGGCCACCCTGGACAGACCACCCTGGACGGTCCAGCTGGACGGCCCACTCTGGACGGTCCAGCTAGACGGACCACCCTAGACGGTCCAGCTGGACGGCCCACTCTGGACGGTCCAGCTAGACGGACCACCCTGGACGGTTTAGGGTTAACGTACTGCGTGCGTGGTTCAGGGGTTAGGGAAACTCGCATAATACACGCACATATATTGGTATATGTATATATGTACACATAGTGAGATTTTAGGGTTTTAGGGTTTAGGGTGACAATACATAGATTTCATTATTCACAATTTTACATCTCACGGGAATATACATTTCAGGTAAGCATTATAATATTATTTACATCCAGCCATCTAGGACAGAAAAAAGTGGTTCAGGTGTACGTGGGAAATTAGGCAATTTACATTAGAAAATGAGAAATATACAATCTTGGAAAATTTGTACTTCATGGGAAATTTACACTTTTGATTCAGTTGCCCGTGTCCTAGTACCGATCGCGATCTATAAGTTTAGAACTATTAATGGAGCAAACTCAGCAAAGCCCCTAATCTCCTACACAGCTATACATCATTCTCACTAGTTTTACAGTTGTAGCTCTAGTTAGGGCCGGGTTGTGGCCCTGGTTGTCTTGGTGCTGCTCCAAGCTGTGCTCCTGATGTTGACGCTGATGCTGAATTCTCAATAGACTCCGGTTCGATAATGCCTCTAGCAATACTTGCTTGCAAAAAAGTAGTCAGCCCGGCTTTATTTTCTAGAGTCTTCAATACGGCCAATGCTTCTTGGTCATACTGACTATGATAGTGACTGAAAATCGCCTTTAAAACTCCCGCCTGATGGAATGTTTGATCTTGGAGATACTCAGTTTGCGCTTCAGGTTCCATTAGGGCAAGAAGGCCAACAGGTTCTCCGTTGGAGTTATATACTAGGCCGTCCGGGTGTGGAGCACGCCGAAATTTGTTCTCCTCGACATCCCAATGTCCACCAGCAAGTTCGGCAAAAAAATGGCGCTTTTCAGCTTCAAAATCCTTATAGATCGTTTTAGCCATGTCTGTGACCATGGCGTCGCTCTCCCATGGAAACTCGTCCACTGTTTGTACCGGCAAATGGTGTTCGTCGTGGGACCACTTCCACATCCACACCATGTCTTTCCCCCATTCAGTTCTTTCGAGCGGTAAATTATCCTTGTCCTATTCGTAATGTGGTGGCATGTGGTTTTCAAGCCCAAACATTTTGTACAAACGAGGGTGAAACGGGGCTTTGCACTCCGCACATCTTTTCCTGGTCACCATGTACGGAATTAGACATTGTGGGTGGTACACATGAGGACACATACTGAGACTATATGCACCTTCCGGGCCAAACGGGCAATTGCACATTATGCAGACGGTTCCATCTGTCACATATTTCGGGACTTTAGGCCATAGCAACGGTCTCGGACCGACCGGGTTTCCTTGTGCGTCATTGTCTCCGTAGCAATACCGCGCGGTTTCGAATTGCAACCCGTACTCTGGAGCGTTGTTCCAATTAATGCTCGAGTCGCTGACATTCTCTGGCATATCCTCGGGGAACAACTCTTCAACGAGCGGCCATGATGTCATGCCAAAGTACCGCTGTGCACCGTCCTTGAATTGCGCCGCAACCTTCTTCACCTCGCATTGCATTTGTTCCGACTCATTTCTAGCTACGGTGAGACCCAATTTCATGTGGCACATGTCGAGCATCATCTCCTCTCGTCGGTGCTTCAGTAGTCGGTTGTGGGTCCTCAACGTTTGCACTTCACCCTCTGCTTTGATTGCACGTGCCTTGTACATCTCAAGTTCACTGGTTTGCGAGACCAGTTGGAGCCTAATCTCTTTTTCCGTACGCTGACGCACTGCATCTTTCGTGGTTGCGTCTCGCTAATCGCTCTTCAACTTCTCTTCCTCGCTTCGATATTCATGGCGCTTCCTCTCGGCCAGCTCCGCTCGTGATTGCATGGCAGCGTATGTAGCCCGGTCAACGTCTCCCTCATCTGATGTTCGTGGTGCACTAGTGCTCGCACTTGCGACGGGAGGGCCTCCAAACGGTAATTGCCGTGGTCTTGTCGTGAATGCTGAATCCATTGGTGTGGCCACCGTTTCTTCCACCAAACGACATGATGCTCTCTCAATAATGTTGTCCAGCGGAAGGACTGATGGTGAGACTTCAATACTTAAGCGACGTTGTTGCGACGTGGCGGCAACAATTTGGGACCTCAGTTCTGCATTCTCGTTCTCCAGAGCTTGTCTCCGCTTGTTTGCCCCAGCAAGATCATTTGCGTGTTTTATGGCCAGCTCCTCCTTCTTGTATATTACATCATTCACACGCTTTTGTAATCTGAGGACGTAATCTGAGTATAATTCGCCTTGGTTTCGCTCACCGGTGAAGTTGGGCACCGGTACACGTGCGCTTCGGGCAGTTCGGGGAGTACGATCTGCGTGGACAGCCATTTGTTGGGGCCCCTCCTCTTGTACACGTGGAGCTTGGTTGACCAACGACGGATCTAGTTGTGCCGGCTCACCTTCCATACGATCCTCCATCCTTACGTCGTCGTGTGCCATGTCTGTTGCATTTGACCCATGGTAGTTTTGCTCCATTGATGTTGCTCCTATGACCTCCACCTCCATCATCTGCATGTCCGGATTGTCTGCTGCTGCTCCCATCGCGTCCTCTGGCAGTACCTCCAACGGCTCATTCGGATTACGAGGAACGTGCCGAAGTTTGGCAGGATATTGACCGTTCCTCAGCCGGGCAGGGTATGTACTCCAGTCCACGTCCTTCCCCAAAAATGTCTCTGCATACGCCATTTGATACAACGCGAGTGTTCCATCCTTCTTTCCACATTGTCCCCACAAAGCCATCGCTACTTCAGTCAATCGTTTCTTCAACGCTCCATGCCGACATTCCGAAATGCTCGCGTATCCGCCTCTTAGAATGGTACGAGCCCGGCCCTCGTCCCAATAACGGCATATATGAGACCAACTCACGTACGTTTTCGCGGTTCTCATATTCCATAGTTCCTGCTCGTCTTCCCAGCCCTCAAACGCCAAAATGTCACGGGCGTGAAAGACATCCCAGTCTATATCCGTTTGGTTCCCCCGCTTCTTTTTTGGTGGGTTCAGATCCTCACGTCCCGATCCAGGAGTCCCCATGTCCCCAGTGTGTACCATGTCTTCGACGTTGGCCATGTCCCTAGCCTCTGCCATGTCCTACTGCTGTGGTTTCAATTGCCCAATCTGCGATATTCTGTATGGGGTCGTATATGAGATCAGCTCATATGACAATACCATATCCACCCCTGTCTGCTTCCTCCCAAGTTATGAAGCAAGGCTTTGTGCAAACCAGGACTTCACAACTCAAAGGAGGACAACGTGACTGAGTATCGAAATGCGCGTTTAGGTGACAAAAATAACAAGACCTGCAGTTTGCCTCCTCCCAAGTTATGAAGCAAGGCTTTGTGCAAACCAGGACCTCACAGCTCAAGGGAGAAAGCATGGATCTAAATGAGGCCAGTATCATCTTATACTCTCATGCCCACCAAACCAATTAGGCATAGCCATTTATGTCAATTCATCATAATCTAGATCAATGGCGTGCTCACCGGAGCCGTCTACCTAGCCATCCAGATGTTTGATCGACGGTTGATGGCGTCCCGCTGGACGGCGGCGTAGGGTCGGGCAGGCCGTTAACAGGCTCGGATACGAGTATAGGTTTGGTGTAGGGTGGGATGGACTTGACGGCCTTCCCGTCCAGTTGGACGGGCGGCTTGTCCAACAGGACGGTCCATCCGTCCAACCAGACGGCCTTTCCGTCGAACCGGACGGGCTTTCCGTCGACCTGAACGGCCCACCCGTCCAGTGGGGACGCCTACCCGCCCACGTGACGGGCCAGATGTCAATTGGACGACCCACCCGTCTAGGTGGACGGCCCCCCCTTCATTAAACGGCCTGCCCGACGACTGCACGGGCCAGCCGTCGGCAATTGAAAACCACTCGTGAGAATTATGGTGTTCATCACGATCACAATGGCCGTTGATTTAGCCGTCCACAAACGAGATCCAGGGCCCCCACCTCCGCCTGGACGCTGACAGGCTATCAGAATGGTGATCATGAGGGGGCGCCCGTCGTCACCCAATACTTGCAGCCGTCAATTATCACTGGACGGTCATCATATGTGGCTTTATCCATTGACGGCTCGCCGATTGGACGGCCTACCCCTCCTAGTGGCCGGCCGTTCCGTCGTGTGAACGGCCTGGCTGTCCAGCTGGACACCATACCTGTCTACCTGGACGGCCTACCCCTCCTAGTGGCCGGCCGTTCCGTCGTGTGAACGGCGTGGCTGTCCAGCTGGACGCCGTACCTGTCCACCTGGACGACCAGCCCGTCCGCCTGGACGATCAGCCCGTCGACTGGACGGCATACACGTTCAAGTGGACGACTGGCCCGTCCAACTGGAAGGCCTAAACATCCGACTAAACGTCTGACGCGACGAGCAGCCCGTCCACGTGGACAATCAGGGCATTGTCTGGACGGCCTACACGTTCAACTGGACGACCGGCCCGTCCAACTCGACGGCCTAGACATCCAACTAGACGGCCTGCCTGTCTGACTGGACGGCCTAATCTCTTACTGGACGGCCTGCCTGTATAGTTGGACGGCTATAAATGCGGGTCCTAGGGTTATGCGGCATACCAATTATAGTGATTTAGGTATGATTGAGAAATCTGTACGATGCGAGGTGATAGCATATATCATTTGAATAGCAATTATGTTTTGAGTGCATATCCAATGCTTGATTGTGTATGGTTCAGAAATTATGACTAATTATATATTTCATTTCAACACGCCAATCGATCATTTCATTCCACAACGAGGTTTAGGGTTAGACGGCCTTCCGTCATGTGGACGGGAGGGTCGTTATGTGGACGGGAGGGTCGTCATGTGGACGAGCGAATCGTGATGTGGACGGGAGGGTCGTCATGTGGACGGGAGGGTCGTCATGTGGACGAGCGAATCGTGATGTGGACGGGCGGATCGTGATGTGGACGGGAGGGTCGTCATGTGGACGGGAGGGTCGTCATGTGGACGCGCGGAACGTCGTGTGGACGGGCGCGATAACATGTCGACGGGTGTGATTTCATGTGGACGGACAGTCTTGGGTTGTAGCTAATTCTCGTGTTCTTTCAATTTTTTAATCTGCTATATTTCACTATTAAGGTCTACGAGGTAAATGTATGTTGGTATTGTTTAAGTGCAAGGATAAATGCACAGTGAGGTGTAAACCTTGAACACATGCGATACGGATTCGGAAAGTAGTGTACGCATAGTGTATTTAAATTTATACCGACAACAGGAGTCCTAGCGACGGAGAGTGCAAACACAAACATTGCAACTGCGCCAGAACTTGTATACCCGCACCACAAAAAACTAAGGAGATGCGTGCCTGTAACCTGAGGGGCCAGTACGGGCCGCTTTCTTTGAAACATACATAGATCGCAGATGCTCCTTCTGGAACGAATACGCACCGGGCGGGAAATCCGCAACATGCAAGTATGCATGTTTAAAAACGGACACTATCCGGTTCGACGCACTAGTATTCGACACCAAGTCCTTCGCTGGATCCACTGGAGTAGTCCCCTGCACTTCCACGGCGCTACCAACGGTGATGCCAACGACTCCCGTAGGATCGATAAACACACGATCTGCAGAATCATCTAAACGAACCCAGCCGAAGAAAATAGGCCCTTCATCGCCAGAATCGACTACTTTGTATGACTGAGCTAAACGACACACTAAACTCTCCATAGCGTCACCTGCATGGGCTGCACAAGGTCAAAATGAAAACCTTGACCAAGGCAATCGATATTTATATCCTTGGCGGGCAAGGTTTAGGGTTTAGGGCCACGCACACGATCTTCCGCGCGGCTAGACGGCCATTCCGTCGACAGGACGCCCTCTACGTTCGCTAGAAACATGATATTCATTACTTTGAGAGATCAGGGACCTCTAAAAAATAACATGTCGATTTAGGTTGATATAGGTGCCCGTGATTGAAAGTAGCAATTTTCATTAAAATGAGAATAAGAATGCTTATTAATTGAGACTATTTAGGTCGAATCGACCTAAATCGATTGAAAAGACAAACTTCATTTGACTATTTAGATCGAATCGAGCTAAATAGTTACAATTTTGTTTGTCTTTTCAAGTTATTTAGGTTGAATTGACCTAAATAGATTGAAAAGACAAATTTAATTTGACTATTTAGCTCGAATCGAGCTAAATAGTCACAATTTTGTTTGTCTTTTTGAGCTATTTAGATCGATTCGACCTAAATAGCTTGAAAAGACAAACTCAATTTGACTATTTAGGTCGAATCGAGCTAAACAGTCACAATTTTGTTTGTCTTTTCAATCTATTTAGGTCGATTCGACCTAAACAGTTTCAATTTGAAAAGTTTTCTTACTCTCATTTTAATGGAAATTGTTGTTATCTAGCAATTTTTCTTCATTGTCAATTTTGTTTCATGCTCTTCTATCTCTCAAATTCAGAAAATTCTCTCAATATAATGAATATGAGGTTTAGACGGATCCTCCGTCGACTGCATGGCCGGGTGCGATGGTTAGACGGCCTCTCTAGCAACTGGATGGCCCTCCCGTCCAGAAGAGCGCCCCTCGTTCTCCTGCACGGCCCACCCGTCCACATATAGGACGGCCCACCCATCCTCTGGACGGGCTCTCCGTCAACTAGACGGCCCTCTCTGTCGGGCCGTCCACTCCACGGACTAGCCGTCCTCTCCACGGACTAGCCGTCCTGAGGACACGGTTAGCCCGTCATCTGGACGGACTACCCGTCCACGGACAGGACGGCCCACCCGTCCTGTCCGTGGACGGCTACTCTGGACGGCTACTCTGTCAACCCGACGGACCTCCCCGTCGGACCGTCCACTCGACGGAATAGCCGTCCAGAGGAGACGGTCGGCCCGTCAACTGGACGGACAACCCGTCTACTGGATGGACGGGTCGACCATGCAGTCAACGACCTGCACTGAAATCAGTCGGGTTAGCCGTCCAGTTCGACGGCCAAGCTGTCAGTTGTTCGACGGCTGCGCACTGTGCATGGACTCGTGCATGGAAACAAAGTCTCTACAGGCAACCATGAACATCGACACGGTGTAGGAACATTTGTTTATTCAAAATTGTGTGCCGTATGTACATAATCACAAAATGTATCTCCCATGGGACAGCTTATCTATCCCGTCTACCCTGGAATAATCTAATACCAGCCGGATGGGCCGGATGAGCCGGATCCCATGCAAAATTGCCGAACAAAAAAAAAATAGGTGGCGACGACGAGTCTAATCTATCGACGCTGTGCGCCCTGCCTTTGCGCTCGCCGGGTGAGGCGCCACTGCGCAAATGTGCACCCTGTGTGCAATTCAAAACGAGCCAACGCCTTCCGCTTCTTGTGTTTGCTCCAATTCGCGGTCATTTGCCCGTCCGTGACAAGCTTCAAAAATACGGGTTCAGCCAACGCAGCGTTGGCTCTCCCATCCCCGAACGCTGTAGTGCCCACAACACGTACTCCTGCAGCTGTTTCCGGTCCACAGGATACCCGGATGGTTCCCAGCGCCGCATCGCGATAGCGTGATGCCGATGTGCAAGACCCTAAGCGTGAAAGCTGCTGCAAGATCAAAACTCTTGCGAACTGGCCGTCCACCGCTCCCCAGTTCAAACCTGCAATCTCTCACCAGCCCGCAAAGGCGCAAACAGTCTTTGGCAATCTGAGATCGACGCACTCCCGAACTACAGAATCTGCCGGACGGTGCGAGATAACAGCAATTGCGAGCAGGCCGTCCAACGCGATCCAGTCCCAACCTGCACACACAAAATGGAAACATACAGCAACGAGGAATACCATGGAGACAGAAGCCACCTGGAAAGCATATTATATGAGCAGGGGCCGTCCGATATCTTCTGAATTGCCAACATATAGCCGTTGATCCGGGCCGTCATTGCATAACCCATGGCCGTCGACTGGACGCTCTTCGCAGTTAATGCAGTCCGTCCACTAAATAGTAAACTATCACCTCCCACGCGAGAACTAATGTGGTCTCGTAATCCGGACTGTTTCGGGCGTATAGCCGTTGCCCCGCCCGTCTAGGCGACGGTGGGCCGTCCCGCTAGACGGTCCCGTCCATGGGGTTGGACGGCCCGTCCTCCCAGCCCTCGACGGCCCCCCCGTCCTGCTGGACGGCTTCCTCGGCTGCACTGGACGGGCTAACCGTGCAGGTGACGGCCTATCCCGCACTGGACGACGTATCCGTGTGGACGGATTTCGTAAAATTCCTGGGACGGCCTGTCCGTCCGCTCGACGGGGGGGGGGGGTATCCACCCCTGCCTGGACGGCCTATGCGTGTTTTGGACGGGTTGGGCGTGTTTAGACGGCTTTCCCGCCAGTTGAACAGACCCGGGGACGGCCTTCCGTCTCGTTTGTAAAACCCGTCTTTGCGGTGGATAATGTTTCCCTTGAACTGGATCTGACGAAACCCTTTTCACGTGGACAAAGTAATTTAATCAATGACCGCATTGCTAATAATTCCCAAATCATTACCAGAGTCGGAATTAAAAAGGTATGGTTTGTGATACCAAAGACTAAAATAGATAAGTTATAAGAACATGGAGAACGATTATTGCCAATCTTGCGACGAGTGACCGATGGACCTAAGCAATAATTCACAATAATGCTTTTAATAATGAGATTGAGTTGGTAGATCGTACTATTGTAGAGTTAAAGGAACATTAGATACACTCAAACACGATATGGCATTTAAAGGCGAATCCAAAAAACTATGACTTTATCAGAATATTATAAACCTTGACGTAGGGAAATATTATGTTTAGAATCAAACTTAGAGCAAATCTTTTTAGTTACATCCCTTCATGTGGGGGGGTAAGGGCAAAATATAGTGAAATACTGAAATATGGCTGCAACCACTTGCTCGTGCGCAAAAATATTGGATTACAATGACCAAACTTTTAATTATTGAAGGGATGGTCAGATATTTAAATGTCACGATAGTTTGAACAGTAGGAATTCAAAAAGTATAATTCTAATCAAGAAGTAATAGGGTGATTGCAGTATTGCACGAGTTCTTTCACGTATGTTCAGTCGTTCACAACTTGTTTAGTGGATGATGGTAGAACATCGTGGAAGGCATATTATCATGTCTAGTGAGCCAAGAATATTAATATACGCCCATTGGTAATATAAAACACATGTGGCATGGCATTTGGATGATGGTAGAACATCGTGGAAGGCATATTATCATGTCTAGTGAGCCAAGAATATTAGTATACGCCCATTGGTAATATAAAACACATGTGGCATGGCATTTGGATGATGGTAGAACATCGTAGAAGGCATATTATCATGTCTAGTGAGCCAAGAATATTAGTATACGCCCATTGGTAATATAAAGCACATATGGCATGGCATTTGGATGATGGTAGAACATCGTGGAAGGCATATTATCATGTCTAGTGAGCCAAGAATATTAGTATACGCCCATTGGTAATATAAAACACATGTGGCATGGCATTTGGATGATGGTAGAACATCGTGGAAGGCATATTATCATGTCTAGTGAGCCAAGAATATTAGTATATGCCCATTGGTAATATAAAACACATGTGGCATGGCATTTGGATGATGGTAGAACATCGTGGAAGGCATATTATCATGTCTAGTGAGCCAAGAATATTAGTATACGCCCATTGGTAATATAAAACACATGTGGCATGGCATTTGGATGATGGTAGAACATCGTAGAAGGCATATTATCATGTCTAGTGAGCCAAGAATATTAGTATACGCCCATTGGTAATATAAAGCACATATGGCATGGCATTTGGATGATGGTAGAACATCGTGGAAGGCATATTATCATGTCTAGTGAGCCAAGAATATTAGTATACGCCCATTGGTAATATAAAACACATGTGGCATGGCATTTGGATGAGTGATGCATACGACTTAGGCATTATGAGACGGCTAGGACATTCATTAAGACATTAACGACCTTTAACATTTCGCATATTAAAGTCCTAAACATTCATTAATGTCCTTTAACATGTCCTAGAAATTCATTAATGTCCTTGACATTCATCAATGTCCTAGACATTCATTAATGTATTTTAACATTACGCCTAAAGTCCTAAACATTGTATAATTAATGTAGTCCAAACAGGCAATGTTACTATATAACATTAGGACAATATGACAACATTACAATATGACAATTTTACAATTGGACAACAATAGTTATATTACAATATGACATTATGACAATTCATTAATTTGACAATATGAAAATTCAAGAACTAGACAATATGACAATATGACAATATGATACGGGGACTATAAATCTAGAACAATAGGAGTATAGGACAATAGGACAGTAGGACGGCAGGATGAAAGGCCCGGCAATTTGTTTTTCATACCCGTGTCCTTCTCGTACACGCTTGTCCATTGTCAAGTTCATAAAAGCCTTGGAAGTTGTGTATGTTTGCACTTAGTTTGGAAACGTTGACTTCGAGGAATACAACCGGACGGTTTGGCATAGATCTAACCGTCTAGTTCCATGCTCCAAAGAAAGTGCATTGATTGTTGGCACGAAGTTAAACTTGGGCGGTGTGTATGAAGGGTATATCTAAGAGTGTCGAAGTTGGCTTCCTCACCTACTTTGAATTGTTTAACCTCTGCAACGTTGAACGCAACTTAAAATGTGACAATGTGATAATATAGCCAAGTTTGTTACATCCCGAGACGACCCTCACAACGTCACATTTCAAATCGCATGTTCCGGTATGCGTTTCAAAATTGCTACTAGAAGTCTAAAATGGCTAGTACCAACGCTGATTCTTCCGGTAGTACTCTTGAGAAGTGTAGTACTCTCCGACAATATAACTATGACTTATTGCGCCATGGAAGACTTTTAATTTTAATGTTGCTTTCTCTCACACACCCTAACGCCTTTTACAGCTCATCATCTCGTCCAAACTTATTGCTTACCCAGTTGAATATATCGGACCTCATTCTTCTTCACTCACTCCGTCACTCCAATTATAAATACTGCAGGTACTCCCTTTCTCATATCACACTTTTATTGGCACACCAGCTGGCACTAGATCTTGCGATTGGGGCTGTTGTGAAGATCTCAAACAACTTGCGGGAGCTTGAGAACCGTTGTGAAGCGATGAAGCAAGCTGAGGCGAAAATGAGGAAAATAAATAAATTCTTCGGACCGCATTCTTCTTCACTCACTCCGTCCCTCCAATTATAAATACTACGTGCAACCCTGCCCTTTTCTCGATTTATCCAAGATAATTAGTTTGCTCCTTATGGCTTCTAAGAACCTGTGAAAGAGAATGTCACAGCACATGTCAACATGAGGTTCGTGGTTTTCAGTCACAGTCTATCATTCAAAATGCAAAGAATACAACATGACAATATGTAATACGAAATGACAGTATTGTCATACATTATGACAATATAACGATATGGCAATATGGCAATATGACAATATGGCAATGTGGCAATATAACAATATGAGAATATGACAATGTGTCAAGTAGTCAATATGACAATATGGCAATATGACATTATGACAACATGACAATATCGTAAAGTGACTATGAGTCTATGACAATAGGACAATAGGACAATATGACAATATGACAATATGACAATATGACAATATAAAAATATGACAGTACGATAATATGACATTATGACAATATTGTCATATTAAAAACATGACTATGTGACAATAGAACAATAGGACAATAGTGCATTAGGACATTCGGGCTAGAACCATAGGAAAATAGGACAATAGAACAATAGGACAATGGCATAATATCACAGTAGGACAATATGATGATATGACGATGTGGCGATGTGACAATATGCCAATACTAACAATTTGACTATTGGGCATGACGACAATATGGTGGTATGATACTACCGTAAAGCTTTGCATGTCTATTGGCGGTAAAAGGGAAATGATGGGAGAAAAAGGAGGAAATAAAGGGCAGCTAGGAGACCACCAAGAACTGCTCTAATTAGTACAACGGACTACTATAAATAGTAGTCCACTCCTGACACATACTACGCAGAAATGGGCAGTACAGTAATGTGATTCTCCGAACAAGGGAAGGAACGCTTGCACATCCTGTTGTTCGGCTTTCCTAGAATGAAGAAGCAATAACCATGGCGCATGGATCATTCCTCCAATGTGATCGATGGGCGGGCCGTCCACGCCGATGAACGTCTCCGTCCAACTGACGGGTGGGCCGTCCCGCCGATGGACGTGTCCGTCCAGCCGACGGACAAGCCGTCCCGCCCATGGACGGCTCCGTGGAGCCGTTCAGCGGGCCGTCCAGTTCGACGACTGGCCTGTGCAGCCTATTGTCATCTTCGTCCAGTGGAGGGCGGCCGTCCAGACGACGGGCGTGTCGTCCAACCTACGGACACCTCCATCCAGCCTCCGTCCAGGCGACGGGCGGGCCGTCAAGGCGTCTTGCGGTATTATAAGACACCGGGCGGGCCGTCCAAGCGTCGGGAGGGCTGTCTGCGCGTCGGGCGGGCCGTCCAGACGTCGGGCGGGCCGTCCAGTTGTAAACCCTATATATGTGCGTCACCTAGTTATTTTGCAGCACATTTGGGTCTCTCTTGAGCAAACGGTGCTCTTCCGTCTTGGATTGGTAACAGTCCATGCTGAAGAGCGCGGGTGCTTGCAGAGGGACTCTGAATTGCTTCGAGGAGGGGGGCTTTTTTTGAAATTTCATCCTTGAAACCCTAATCGCAGTGCATCACACGTTGCTCCCATGGCCGGGGATGGACATTCGAAACGCAAAGTCGATGACTGGTTCACGGGGAATGCGGAATCCGTTCCTGAAATATCCCCTGACACACATGAATGCATATCTGAAGCCGCTGACGCAGGTGTGGCCAATCCGTCAGGCGCTGGAGAGTCTTCGAAACCCAAGAAGAAGGGGCAGCGAAGGAATAGGCACAAGCCTGCAAACTCCCCTGGGTGACCCACCAAGGCTGCCACAACAAAGGTGCATGAAGTGGCGTTGGACTTTTTCCAGCAATATTCGACTACACAGCTGAATGTTGCTTACATAAAGCAGGGTATGGTTGGAATTGACAAGTTAAGAAGCCATTCGGATGGACTGTTTTGGGCCGCTATGCGAGAGGACGAGTGGGACAAAGAACGCAAGAAGGAAGATTTTGAGAGATGGTTAGATGAGCAAGTGCAAACTTGCATCTTCAACCTCGGCCACGTCGCGGATAAATTGATGGGGATAAGACGGGAGATCGAGCCCAACCCTAAACTGCGCGACGTGCACCAAAAAGTGTTTTGGTGGCACGATGCTGTAAAGGGTTTTGCTAAGCAAGGCCTGCACGGGGCTCCTTGGTGGCAAAAAAGTCGGGAGTTTGCCTTGGGACAAGGGGCAACCGGTGGTGTAGTGTTCTTGGAGAAAGGGGTCGTGGTGGTTCCGTTGTCTGGCTCTTCAGTACGAGGGGGGAATGGGAGAGTGCGTAGAGTGACGCTTCAGAACTCTCGGCACATTCCGTCGCACATGGAATTAGCAGGGAAATTGCCGCTGGACATTGGAAATTTGAAGAGAGCGAGGGAGAAGTTGTCGATCGAGGCACTGGTCTGTCCATGCACTCACCCTGGGGTCATTAAGTTTTTTGCCCTCAATGACACCACGATGGAATGCTATGCTCAATGGTGGAATGGGGGGATGTTGAAAGATATGTTTGAAGTGGATCAACATTATCGCGAGCCGGATGAGATAGGGGACATTGGATATGATCCAAATCCGCAAACATTGCAGAAAAGAAAACATCTTATAGCGTACAGACGGAATCGTACGGAGTTGGCGTGGGCATTGGTGTGCATAGTGGACGCAGTACAACAAGATCGAGTTCTGCACAACGACATCACCCCATCAAATATATTGCTCCATTTCCCGGATGAAAGTGGATTGATTGTGTGGATCGGGATATGCGATTGGGGAATGGGCAGCCGCATCAAAGAGGAAACACCATCCTTGTACCCCCACCGAAGCATTTCCGAATTAGAGAACTCGAGGGCAAGCCGGTGGTATGTGGCTCCAGAGATGCACTACCTCGTTGGAGAGCATGGAAGCGATCTATCTCCAAGCCGTGTGCGAAAGCCATGTTATAACATACACACAGACGGCTACTCGGTTGGGAAAATAGCGCAGCGTATATGGAAAGAGGACCGGAAGAATGTTCGAATGATTCCAGACAACAATGCAGCAATGTATTTTGACAGGATATTGAAAGAGTTATGTGCTCCAAAATCCAAGGATCGTCGTTCAGTTACGCATGCGGTGAGGAGCCTTGAAGAGAATCCAACTTTCTGGGCTCCACCGCAGTGCTGCTACCGCGAGACTCGCAAGGAACAAGATATCTTGGCGAAGCAGAAGGAGATCGAAGAGTAGACAAAGGTAAATATTATTCAGTCAGAAGAGTGCGAATTAGGAGATGAGGTTAGTGTTTAGTATAGCATCGGTGTGTTCCACCGTGCGGGGTACGCTTCTGACCCTTTTTGTATGAACTTTACATCGATATATAAATAAATGCCCATGTTCACAACTCTCATTGCACGCGTATTACGTTTGGATAATGGTTTGGGTCCGTCGTGGAGCCTCTCTGTTACTGCAGGACCGTCCAACAAGATGGACGGATTATACTAGGGCAAGAGCGTCCAGTCCGGTCCGTCCACGTTTTGACCGTCCAACCTAGCCCATCCAATCCAGTCCGTCAACCCGAGACCGTCTAGGAGGGACCGTCCAACTTGTCCGATTGACCGTCCAACCAGGCCCGTCCCACCTGGCCATCCAACTAGGCCCATCGGACGTGCCCGTCCAACTAGGCCCGTCCCACGTGGGCGTCAAACTTGGCCCGTCCGATCTGGCCGTCCAACAAGGCCGTCAGATCTGGCCGTCCAACTAGGCCTGTCGCAACCGGACGTCTAACTAGGCCCGTCCCACCTGGCCGTCCAACTACGCCCGTCGGATTTGGCCGTCCAACTAGGCACGTCCGACCTGGCTGTCTAACTAGGTCCGTCCGACATGGCCGTCCAACTAGGCCCGTCAGATCTGGCCGTCCAAGTAGGCCAGTCCCACCTGGCCGTCAAACCCGGCGCATCCGATCTGGCCGTCCAAATAGACCCTAACCGTCAAAGCCGGCCCGTCCGAGCTGGCCGTCTAACCAGGCCCAACCCACGTGTCCGTCCTACCCGGCCCGTCCCACCGGGCCGTCCAACCCGGTGTCGACGAAATCCGTTGGGCGCACGTGCAGTAACCCTGCCCCCGGCCACCCTTCCACTATATAGGAGGCTCTTGAGGGTTTTGCCAGCAACTTTCTTTGGTGTGCTCTGGTCTTTCGACGTGGTTGGTGTACAGCCATTGCGTTAGAACGGAGCCCAGGAAGAGTGGGTTGGAGGAGCACAGGCTGTTACACCAGCAAGTGTTTTGCCCCAACCGCACTACATTCAGAATACTAATTGTGTGTTCCCTTGTGTTTCCTTGTGGGCAGTGTGGGGCTGTGGGCCATAGTTAAATAGAGGCAATGGGAGGGGGGAGGACCTTATGGGAGCCATGGTATATTATAAAATCCGATGGTAAAATGGAGTGCAAACTATGTTCAACAGCAATCAGCTACCGGAAGGACCACCTACTGTGGCATTTGGGTTGGAGGCGGGATGAAAACATATCAGGGGTCAGACGTTGTACTAATGCGAGTGCAGCTGTGAAAGCTTTGTTTCATAATTGCGGGGGTAACGTGCCCCCAACTCTTGAGGTTGAGAACGACCGCGAGATGGAGGATACGTCACCGGCAGCAAATTCCGTGGACGGGCCGCGAGGAGATAGGAACATGGAGGCATCGGTGTCAGCGTCAGTAGGAGGAGGGGGAAACACCACTGTCACGGGTTCACACGTTCGTTCATCGGAGCCGCTAGAGTCAAATGTACCACCCATCCGGACCATGAGGCAAGTATCATTACCGGAAGGTATGAATACATCGAATAAACAACTGTTGGACATGAAGTGGGCTAATTTCTTTTATGAGGCTAACATACCGTTCAACGTGGCAAAGCACCCCGCCTTTGTGGACGCAGTTGAGGCAACGTCCAAATCCAAAGTCGTGTATAAGCCTCCCCCGTACAATGCGATTCGGATGAAGCTTATGAAAGCCGCAAAGGACGAGGTCGCAACAATGGTGAACGAGAAAACAAAGGGCTCGATCCACAAGTATGGCATGACGATTTGCTCAGATGGATGGGACAATGTGACAAACCGACCGTTGATCAATGTTATGTTGGCATGTACAAGCGGAGAGGTTTTTCTGGGTTCGGTTGACGCTACGGGAGAACGTAAAGACACAAATTACGTGGAAAATTGCATGATCAATTACATTGAGGCAGAGAACGTGGTACAAGTTTGCACTGACAACGCTGCAAACATGATTGCAGCAGGCGAACTGTTGGTACGTCGATTCCCACACGTTTATTTTCAAGGGTGTGCTGCACACGCTTTAGATCTCTTATTGGAAGACTGGGGGAAGGAAAGATGGGTGAAGAACATGATGAAACGTGCGCGGGCCATAGTGTCTTTCATTCGCACGCACCACATGCCGCTTGCCATATTCCGTCGACATTCTCCGAATTTGATACTGGAGAATCCGGCTGAAACACGGTTTGCAACTACATTTCGAATGGTGGATCGGTTAGTGAAAGTCCGACAAGCCGTGGAACAGACGGTCGTCGACCCGGATTGGAACGACTACGTGGACAGGCTAACGAAACCGGCGACAAGGACGAAAGCAAACCCGGCTAGACGATACGTGCGATCAGATGGGTTTTGGGGGACCTGTGTAAATTTCGTGCACATGGTGGAGCCCGTGTTAGTAGCGTTGCACGAGTTCGACGGGAAGCACCCATGCATGGGCAAAGCATGGTTAGTAATGAAGAATGTGGAGAAGCACGTCTTTTCGTTCCGGGACCCACCATTTTCACTGAACGAGGAACTTGCCGAGAGCGCAGAAGACCAATTTCAGTCCCGCTGGCACATGTTGAGGACAGATTTGCACTACCCAGGCGCTCTCTTGAATCCCTATCTACTGGACGAGGTCACCCCGATAGATGACCGGGAGGCTACAGAGGCCGTAGTTAGAGTGTTGCGCAAATTAACGACGAACGACGTTGCATTCGCATCAGCGTTGTCAGATTATCAGTCATTCAGGGACCACCGAGGAATATTTGCTGGACTTCCAGTCGCGGCTGCGTTGAATTTGGAACCACATGAATGGTGGGACCTACTTGGCGCTGGAGCTCACACGCTTGCACCGATTGCAAAACGAATTCTTGCACAAGTGTGTTCTGCTTCATCTTGCGAAAGAAACTGGAGCATGTACTCATTTGTACACAACAAGGTCCGCAACCGACTAACATCCGAACGAGCAGAGGAGTTGGTTTACATTTACACCAACGCAAGGACCCTCCGAGATAGGGGCGGCGCAAACTCCGCAGCATGGTATGCGAACAACATGTTGTCCGAAGACTCTATGACGGAGGAATCTGATGGTCTGGACCGGGGGTCTATATTTTCTGATTCAGATAATTACGACTCGGACGACAACGATGATGCACCATTCGGCGGGAACCGTGTTTGGGGACCAAGACGCCCGGTAATTGACCCAACCGTGTTTGATTTTAATGACGTTGACAATAACTACGGCGACGACGACGGAGACAACGGTGGAGGGCCGGAGCTAGCCAATCCAATGGACAATGGTGAGAACGAGGATGTCCCTGCAATACCGCCAGTACCAGAAAACAACAATGACACTATAGTGGTTGAAGAACCAGCAATTATGGCAAGCCTTGAGGAGCAACAAGATGGACAAGGAGAGGAGGCTAATGAAGTAGTTGGGACCCAAGAATCGTCTCCAAATTCTCCACACCGAGAAGGTAATTCAGGTGATCGACAGGAAATGGCACCGGTACAGTTGCAAGCAGCCTTTCGTAGGCTTCGTCGCCCCCCGTCGGACAGTGTGGATGTTCTTACTCCATCCACCCAAGACTCATCAGTACCGTCCTCTTCAGCAATGCCCCCGACACGCCCCCGTGAAATTGGTCCTTCGATAAGTACGCGGTTGACCGGTTTAGGCCCAAATTTGAATATGACACTGCGCACGAGAGAAATCTGACCGATAGAAAGAAGTGGACCTCAAAGGACCAATTCCCAGAAGCGTCCACGAGAACAACTCCCTCGCCTTTCTCACAACGACCGTGCAACTCCAACTACCCGGACCACCGGCAAAAATAAGCGTATGCGGCAATCTACCCAACCGTTTGCTGGCGAAGTCAATTTAGGAGGGCCAAATACAGATGGTGTTCTGGATGCAAGCGGTCGGCGACCTCTAAAAACACTTTCCTCTCTTGAACCACGCATCGGAAACCGACGTCGCAACAGCCCTGCCGGGAGTAGCAGTACAAGATCTAACGATAATGAAACCACAGACGACACCGCAGGTAATAGCGGTGAGGTTCCGGGAGATAGTGATTTCGTAGTGAACCGACCGGGCCCACCCCCAAGCCCGGACAACGATAGAGCGGACCCAAGAGCACCTAACGCTGGCACCTCTGTCCGAGTAACTAGGAATGCAGTACATTGAGGGTTATAACTTATGCCTCTAAGACATATAGGGCTTAGGGTAGCTTCTCGTGCAATGCTCAGGCATTAGGCATACGGTATACATTATTATACTCCGATATGTAATCGCCATGTTTTCCTTCACTGTTATTTCAAATAAATAATCAAAATGGGGATTCATTTTCCTACGCATATGTGTACACTGTACAGTACAGGTGATGCACAAACCATGTCCGAAGTCGTGACCATGGCAATAATCATACGCAGTGTGGCCTTGTGGATGGTTGGTTCGTAGTGTGCCCTTCTAAAGTGCAATTTCGATTCATTTGTTCCAAAAATTAAAATCTGAACACTCTGCGAGGTGATTTAAGTTTACGGGTTGGCCGTCCAGCAGTCCAGTCAACGAGCGTGCGGGCCAAACCGTCCAGTCGCCGGGCTGGCCATCCAGTCGACGGCCGGGCACCTTAAACCGTCCAGACGCCGGGCGGGCCATTCAGTGGACAAGCAGGCCGTCCGGTTGACGGGCGGGCCGTGCAGTGGACGGGCAGGCCGTCCGGTCGACGGGCGGGCGTTGCAGTGGACAGGCAGGCCGTCCGGTCGACGGGCGGGCCGTGCAGTGGACGGGCAGGCCGTCCGGTCGACGGGCGGGCCGTGCAGTGGACGGCCACCTAGACGGCCTTGGATGAAATTCATCCAGAGAATTTACTTTGGGTAAACCGCAAGGGTAAAAATTTCCACATTTTTTACCTTCGCGTCGGGATGCAGACGCGATCCTGACGCGTCACGACGCGTCGCGACTGACGCGTCACGACATCCTGACGGAAATCAGTGGCGTCACGTTGGGATAGACAACCCTGCCTCCATGAAGACAGCAAGTGCAAAGAACAGCTTCAACTCAGAGTCCACCGACACCGACACTTCACGAAAGCCAGATCACATTCAAGAAAGTATCATGCCACTACAGGTACAAGTATGATCTTGATGTGTGTTTTCCTGCTCCTGTTATTACAGCTCCTGCTTAGGCACTTCTTAAAATCTTGTGCCTTAGTTATAGGAAAATTCACTATGCCAAGTTCGTGACTGTTTGTAGTCATTGGTATGGAAAGAATGACCAGGCTTGACTAGATGCAGTCATGAAGTTTGAATTCGTGATTGATAATAGTAATGAAGTTAGAATATGTGACTTCTCACAGTCATCAATTTAGAATCTATTACTATCCACAGTCATAGAATTTGAATAAGTGACTGGAATGGTCAAGAAGGTGTGGCATTGTTGAACACATTTATAAACATTGCGAATGATTAAAAGCCATGACTGAGAGGATCCTTATTGACGTGTTGCCTCTGTACTCAACAGGGATTGCAGCAAGCAGGGGAGTGCGAATCGCAGCCTGCAGATCCGGATAAGGCAGAGGACATTCCTGCAGTAGGTGATGTGAAGGACTCACATCTGTCGGGAAATTCGAGCAACCCTGCAGGAGGCACTCCGGATTGTGGTACAGTGACCGTGGCAGAGTCAGGAGAACGTGCCCCACTTGTGTACTCAACTTGGAATTTGAGGGCTTCCAAGCCTGCAAAAGAGGACACTCGCACCCAGAAGAAAATGCGTTTGACAGAGGTTGAGAAGCTCAAGAAAGACCACGATGACACAAAGAAGCGAAGGGCACTCCGGGGGAGCAAAGAGAAAGCTGAAAAGAGCAAGGAAGCCAACATTGACAGTCAGCAGAACGCAAAAGGGAAGAGGAAGAGAAACATGAACGCACTGGTAAGTGAACATGTAAGTGTCGGCAGCCTTGTATTTTCACAGGTTTTTCTCTGAAAGCACCAATTCAGTGATTCAGTCCCAAGTGATCCCTGTTTTGTGTGTTTTTTATTTTTATAGGTTGTACAAGAAACCGAGGACCCGGATTTAAAGAAGGGTGACCCTGTGAGACTCAAGCAAAACATGAACGCACCGATAAGTGAACATGTAAGTGCCATGAGCCACTTCCTGGAATGTTGTGCCTTAGTGATTTAGAAATTCATTATGCCAAGTTCGTGACAGTTTGTAGTCATTCATATGGAACGAGTGACCAGGCTTGACTAGATTCAGTCATTCAGTTAGAATACGTGACTGATATTAGTAATGACGTTAGAATATGTGACTTCTCACAGTCATAGAATTTGAATAAGTGCCATGAGCGTTGGAGAAGTACATCTTTGTATCAAAGCAGCAATTTAGTCCCAACTGATCCTTGTTTTGTGTTTTTAATATTATTATAGGTTGTACAAGAAGGTGAGGACCCGGAGTTCAAGAAGGGTGACCCTGTGAGACTCAAGGGAATTGAAGAAGGGGAGGAGGATAAAGTTGTGGCACTCGGGAAAGTGCAGAATGTAGCTGGGGCTTCTCTACACGGGAAAACCATAATTGCAGGAACCGTGTCTGTAGAAGTGCAGAAAAGCCTAGATGACAACTACAGTTTGTTTGCACCCGTAGATCTAGATGATCCACCCATGACCTTGGTAGGACAAGCAGTAGGGCACTTTGTACTGTGGCCCACAGAGTTCATGGACATTGATCTGTCCTTCTCCCAAGCAGTTTAGACTGATCGAGTTCCAGGTGCAGTGCATCCTGTTTCAGCACCGAATTTTCTCTTTCAATGAAATGTGTGAAAATCATTTGCATGACCTGACGCAGTGCTCACAACCGCACGGTTGACTTGTAATAGTCAACAGATCTCATTATCACCCTAATCTGAAACTGAAATCTATGACTAGTCCTAGTCAAATGCTTCCGATTTAATATTGAAATTTGACTCCCAGTAGTGAAAGAAACGAGTATACAAGGACTCCATGCAGTCAGCAGATGATATGGGTGACTATGTGTAGTGAAGCATATTTGACTTTACAGCGTCGTATTATCTCACGTGTGTGTATGATGCAATATAGTCACAACCACATCACTATACGTAGTGATCAAACCATAGCTATATTCTCTACTACCTCACTATAATTAGTCATGTCCATCTCCTGATTTCAGCATTGGAGATTATGTATAGTCACTTCAATGTGGCTCTACAGAGTCGTATTATCCCAAGTCTATGTGTGACTTAAAACAGTCACCACCACAGTACTATGCGTAGTGATAAAACCGTTGATCCAGTCAGTAATATCTCACTACAATTAGTCATAGCATTCAGAAGCGATTTCAGTATTCGTGACTATGGGTAGTCCAATAGATGTGACTCCAAAGAGTCCTATTCTCTCAACTCAATGTATGACGCATTTCAGTCATCATCTCACTACTATGCGTAGTGATAAAACCAGTCATGTATTGACTGATACCTCACTACAATTCGTCATATCATTCAGAAGCTATTTTAGTATTTGTGACTATGGGGTGTCAAATAGATGTGACTCCAAAGAGTCGTATTCTTCCAACTCAATGTATGACTCAATTGAGTCACCACCTCACTACTATGCGTAGTGATAAAACCTGTCATGTATTGACTCATACCTCACTAAAAATAGTCATGCCAATCAGTCGTTATTTGCATATAGATGACTACGTGTAGTCATAAATGTATGAATATATGGAGTCATAGGGTCCCAAGTCCCACTGCAGGTCCCGTTTTGAGGTCCCAAAACACTGTGGGAACGCAGCATTGGGAACAAAAAGTGTCCGATATGACCCCCAATCAGATTGTCCGAAGCGACTAAGTCGAAATGACTACAAACAGTGCTAGTCACATTTTGGTTTATGCCCTATTGTAGTAATAAAACCTAGTCACATTGGGCTGGTTTTCTTGTAGTGGTTGTCCACTGCATGACTTATTTCACGTGATCAAACATCAACCATGCGTTTTCAAGATCACCATTGGGTTGTATCCGCTTCACTAGATCTACCCCACTGCCAGGGCCCACTTCAGACATCTTGAAGATGTACACCTTATCTAGCTCGGAACCTTGGCCAGGAAACATGTTCATTTGAACAAAAGCCCAAATGCCCAATTGCTAAGGCCTTGCAGCCTTGTGATGCTGTCCATGACACCGTACCTCTTCAAGTACCTATAGTAAAAGTGACAACCTTATTTTGAATATTTGGTGAAGCCATGTCCTTGGCTCCTTGCATCAATCTAACACCGGAACTAGTTCTTCAAAGCTCAATGTCTTGGACGGATCGTCGTCGGACCTCAACAAGAAGCCTCCAATGAGAGTCTTGCTTGCCTCCAATACCACTACCCTCTTTGTTGCTTGCGGAGTCTTCTCAATCTAATCTCCAATCAGAATGTTGATTTTGACTTTGGTGTCCCTATAGTCACCAACTTTAACAGGATGCTCGTGAGATCCTAGGTGGATGCAAACACAATATCTGTTATGCTTGCCGGACACATAGTAGATCTTTGCTCCACAAGTGGCAAGACAGGAGGGCGGTTCCTTACACACCTTGCACACCAAGGTCGAACCTCTAGGAGGACCCTGGTCCACAACAAACGCCTGCAATGTGCATCCATCAAACTCAGTCTCGTTCACTTCATAGATGCGATGTTCACGTCTAAGGTAGTCGCACTCTTTATTCTCACATCGCAAATGCCCTACACAGCTGGAGAATCAAAATGAGAGTCCCATGTCATTAGTAATGTTGGATGTGATGGTCTTGGTCCATACATAGCCTTCGTAGCGCTTATCCATTCCTTGCATAGCCTTTGCCTGCGAACGAGAGGCGGATGCTTCAGCAGGAGGGTCGGTGTGCTTCACCGTGTGGTCTTGTGTCTTGGAATTTTACATGTTCATGGCTTTGTCAAGAATGTGATCACATGATGAGTGGTATTTTTTTTGGAAGCTTGGTATTTTTTTACGAAGATTGATTCTAAAATATGTTCTACCCCCTAATATTTTCATAGGGTCCGGTCCGACCTATGAAAATGTGAGTGTACTAATGCGCTGTGGCGCCACTGATGCGTGCGTGCGATCAAGTGATGCGCTCGTAATGTGAGTAATCCAAGTGTACTAATGCGGCAGTAGCGCCAGTGATGCATGCCATAGCTCTTGAGCGTGCGAGTGATGTACCAAGGTGACACTACTAAGAGAGTATACGAAATATGACTACGGCCATATGACTAGATATGACTATCGAGAGGATATGACTCACAAGTAACTACTTTGGTGACTAGAACAGTCCATAGTCATCACATGACTATGATTCTAGTCATATTTACATGGGATCTCAATGGGAATGTAGTTGGGGAACGTATTCTTCTGTAGGCAGCCATATGACCTTTTGCATGGGCAGCGATATGACTAGATTTAGTAGTTATGTGACTATAGTTTTGGGCAGCCATTTGTAAGTGGGTTTTTGAGTGTGGCCTTCACGGTTTTAATTCAAATTTATATCCTTTGTTTAATGATCTATATATTATTTCAGTTTCATTTTCCTTCCTTTTGATTAGGGTTTTCTTTTGAATTTCTTTTGTTCCTTCGAGGTTTTAACATTTTATATATTGTATTTTTTAACTTTTTATTCAAAAACAAGCTGGCATTATTTGCTTTTGTTTTTTATATTTTTTCGTTCCATACTTTTTTTCGAAGTCATACATTTTTATATCACTTTTGCAATTCATCTATCATGGATATTTATTCTAGATACCCTTCTTACTGTCTACAGTCTTATGCGTTCTCTTTGCACCTTGTTCAAATTCTTGTCATTTATCGATTTTGCATTGATGTATTGTTTTTCTCTTTTTGACTAGGATAGTTTTATTTTGACTACAGCGCTTCTTCCCCTCACGTATTCTTTCCACTTTTGTTTACTCTACCTCTCCCTCTTTTTTATCAGCTTTTTCTTTCAATTAGTGCCCGTTTCACGTCCATGCTGACTTTTTTCTCAATCATCGGTTTAGTGTTGCTTTAGTATTCATCGTGAATTATAATTTGAGGTAGTGCCTTGGACTCGGGGAGGACACTTCACTATACTTTGGTAGAACACGTGCGTTAAAGGGGTAATTAAATGAGGCTATCACATAATTGGAATATTCAAGGTATATTCTCGAATATTCTAGGTATATTCTAGGTATATTCTAGGTATATTCTGTAATTATTCCTTACTTGAATTTTAAACATCCTATATTACATCTAAATATTTCAAAATTTTATTGCTCATGAATAAAACACACCCTATATTTTAACGCACCATGTTTAATAAATTTCCTAAGTGTCTTCCCCGGGGCCTTGGAAAGTGCACTCTACATTATGTTTGAGAATCAAGTGCGTTCATGACCCTTTCTAAAACCCCATCGCACATGAGAGGTTATATGTCTAAATACCTTTATATACAGATGTATTTTGTTCTAAATATATGTTTAGTGTAAGTATACGTGAATATTTTTAGTTCTTAATGTGTTTATTGTTTGTGTACATTATACGGCAATGTTCAAATTAATACCCCTTTTGTGCACTCACGTATACTCGTACATGTTTAGTACAGTGCACCCCACGAGGGTAGTGCGCATGCATGTTCTAGCGTCCATCAGTGATGTTGAAGATATTTATATGGCAGATCCCTTTGTATACCATGGTAATGTAGAATTAGCAATGTGGAATTGGCCATTTGCTGTAGTCAAAAAAATACTCTTACGCACTGTAGACGGTAATGTCGAGCGAATGACTCATATTAGTTGTGCATGTAGAATCACTGACTAAGTGTAGTCATCAAGATTACCGATACCACAGCTACTACATATTATGTTTCGTACTTGGTTTGCTAATACAATGGGCTATGCCATGCATTTGACCTCATTTCCTACTGTGATAGCACATCATGTCCCACCTCTAGATCTTCCTCTGCAGCGACCAAAGCTTGGTTTAAATCTTCTGTAGTTAGTCTCCTACAGCTTCTCAAATCAGGAGTGTCCAGTTCCCTTTCCACGGTAGTGTATTCATGCCGTAGGTCTACATCTCTACCTAACTGCACACTCTGTAGATCATCTCTTCCGCCATCACTTGACTCGACTTTTGCGTCACGCGGCTGTCGTTGTAACACAATCTTCCATCCAGCAATCACTAAAGTATTACAGCAGTTTCTTGTATAGTTACCCATTTCCTAGATGCAATCTAAGCGACCTGTCAATTAAGAGGGTAATATGTGAAAAGTTCCTCTCCCACTTCAACGTCACGTGTTGCTACAGTCATAATATACCTCCAAGTTTTCGGGTTCCATGGGGCAGGCAATGACACATATTCCCAAATAGCATTCCCTATATGCTCTCTTCCAATGGAACTGTTAATAAATCCTGCAACATTTCCATTCAACACATCTCCATCTTGGTACACATTTTTCTTCACACATATTGCATACTTCAAAAAACGCTTGTGTGCTTCACACTGACGGTGGAACTCAGCCTTTGAGAATCTCTTCCCAACAAATGGCAATAACTCATCACCAGATTTGGTTGCTTCCATGGCATATAGGCCCCATCCCATGTGCGGATGTGTTGACACCCTAACCTCCCACTTTCTTTCCCAAAATGTGAAAATTTTGAGCTTGGGGATGGTGCCTATGCGCCATTTCCCATAATCGATATCTGTCTGAATAGTATCCACAGATGCTTGATGGTTGGGATACAAACTACTCTCTGTGCTCCTTTGAAGCGGTAGAAGAGCTGAAATTACTGAATTTAATACAGCAGCTGCTACGGCCAGAACAATATATCTCTGTGTTTCCTATATGTATCATCGCAACAAAGTAAGGCAAGCACATTGGCACCGACATATTTCATAACGAAGATATCAGACTAAATTGGTGGATAACATACCAGGATGGATGTCTTGAATTCAGGATCTCGCTTGTACTTCCGTAGATGTTTGCGGATGGTTGTCCTTGATACTATTTTTGCACCCATGCATTTCTTACATGGGCAAGGGTAACTTTTTAGACCTTGTCTGTCTGCTTCTTTCTCTTCGATTTCCCACAGTTGCAAATGTAGAAGATCCTCTCAGGATGTAGGATTAAGAGTCTCGAAGATCCTCTCGGGATAGTGCTTAGTTTATCTTATATTACTATGTACTAAGAATTATATTGCTTGGGTGCATACTCTCTGTAATCTTAAAGGATTTCATGCAATGTTCCTCTCTTGTTTTGGTGATGCCCTCATCTAAATTAGGTTTTGCACAATACGATCGATACAATGGACATGAACTCTTTGCGAGTTGTGGATGGCAAATTCACGAAGAGTGAGAAATACTGCACTTGTTCTTAATTTGCAGCCGAGGGTCTGAGCCAAGAGACCTTACAGCTTTTAGTAAAGATGTCACCGACAGAGGAAGAAGTGTCCAAGTTTCAAGTTAGAGTATAAGGGCAATTCAGCTTTGTTCGGTCGAGCAGATCTCTTCATTCTAGAAATACTTCAGATTCCTAATGTGTTTGAGCGCCTTGACGCGTTGATTTATAGGGCATCGTTTGAGGAAGAGCTAAGTATACTCACTCTAGCACTATTTCAAAATCGTCAATGACGTGCGTACATCTAGTCATGGATATAGAACTCCTGACTATGAATAGTCAACGAAGCAAACAGGTGACTAAACCTAGTCATCGATGGATAACGGTGAACTATTAATAGCACTTCACTGGCTACTAACACGTGGCAGCGGCGGCGATAATTCCGCACCCTAAACGCAGCCGCCACCCATTGATTACGAAACCCTAAGTGGTTTGAATTTCACTTTCACTCCATAGCTCCACTTCCCCACTCCCTCAGCCAACCTCTTTAATCATCATTGCATAGGATTGTTGTACTTAGATTGACCTTATCCTTGCTGGAATTTGAAAAATAGAGACCAGTGCTCAAAATTCAGTTGCATCTCGTCGTCGCACTTGGAAGCTCTGTCGCCATGGCAAAATTGAAGAAGCCCACGGTGCTGGAAAGCGAGCCGTCAAAGGAGGAAGAATCGAATGAAGAAGAGTCTCAAGAGGAAGAGTCAAAGGAGGAAGTGTCTAATGAGGAGCAAGAAAGCAGCAGCAGCGAGGAGTCCGAAGCGGAGGCAGAGGCGGCGAAGTCCTCACCGAAGTTAGATCTCAATAGCGCGATGTCGTCTATGGTGGAGGAGCCTGATGCAGAAGAAGACAACAAGGAGAAAGCAGTGAGAGACAGCGGAGAAAGCGACGTGGAGGCGGAGATCGCGGAGAAATCGATAGCTGCTGATGAGGAGCAAGAAAGCAGCAGCAGCGAGGAATCCGAAGCGGAGGCAGAGGCGGTGAAGTCCTCACCGAAGTTAGTTCTCAATAGCGCGTTGTCGTCTACGGCGGAGGAGCCTAATGCAGAGGAAGACAACAAGGAGGAAGCAGTCAGTGACAGCGGAGAAAGCGACGTGGAGGCGGAGGTCGCGGAGAAATCGATAGCTGCGAAGACAGCGGCCTTGTCGACAGCAGCTGCGAGGGCGGTTTTAGAGCTTAGGGTTTAGGGTCGAAATGCCTTGTGCTAGTCATGCTTATGGAATTTATGACTAAAGTTAGTCACGTTCTTTACATTACTGACTAGAATTAGTGAAGAAGTCCCCTTTAACTCTACATGTTTTCATGACTGGCTTTGGTTGTTTATATTGGAATAAACATGAGTCTGAAGGAAGAGACGATGTGTAGATGGAAGAAGTCAGCGAAGGGAAGGAAGTCGAGGCGGACACTGCCTTGCTATCGCTGTCGATGCATTGTCCAACTGGTGAGAAGAGGAAGAGGATTACTGAGGTACTCAAGCTTGAAATCAATGGGGGTGAGCAGAAGATACCCCGGACAGAGAAGAGTACCGCCAACATTTACAAGAGGAGAGAGAAGGGGTCCCTTAATGAGCGGGAGCAGGTGAGGACAGAGAAGAGATCCCCCGTTACTCAGGAGAGAAAGACACGGGAAAAGGGTGGGAAACAAAAGAAATCAAGGAATCCTGTTGTTGTGGCAAAAGATAGTAAGGAAGATAAAGTGGGGGCTCTTCAGGACAAGAGCACATCAAAGGTAAGGAAAGCCAAAGCACTACCTACTTGATTCTTTCTTAAACTACATGCTTAGTTTTTGTGGCAGTCCTCATTCCATTATTTACGAGTGTTTGTGGAATTGCAGACAAGTGGACAAAAGGACAAAGCCTCATCGCCTTTGGAATTTAGCAAAGGCGATGTTGTCGAAATCATGGATGTTGCAGATGGGGAAGAAGAACAGGTGGTTGAAATTGGGAAGGTCATTGACTTGGAAGGAGCCAGATTGCATGGGGTCACAATTTCAGAAGGGTGTGTCTCCGTGGAGGTGCAGAAGAGCAACGACAACGACTACCTTTTCTATTCCAGTGTAGAATTGGACGACCCTTCTATCTCGAAGATGAGACAAGTAGTAGATAGCTTTATATTGTGGCCCACCCAATTCTTAAGGCATCCATGAGCAATTGTGTTTGCTAAAATAGGGCACTGTTCAATGCGGTTAGAACAGTATGGATATTAGACATTGACGTTGATTGTAGTCATTGATTTCTATCAGCGGACTATATTTAGTCACTTAGTCTCCTTAACTTTTTGAATCTCATGACTATGATATGTGAACCAAAATGACTATATGTAGTCATTAGCTGTAGTCACGTGTTTGAAAGCAATGACTATACATAGTCAGTTTCTGAGCAATTTTGTTCAAAAATAAAGCTTTTATTCAGTCATATGGTTGGGCATAAACTTGAATGTATCTAAAGTTCTAACTACAACTAGTCATACAGATGTGAATAACTGACGAGCCTTCAGGAATATCTAAACTGAAATGATGACTAAATCTAGCCATCACTACCATATTTTGCAAACAATGATAGTCATATAATGACGTCATAAAATTATGCATTTTAGTCATTAGGTTGACGTCAATGACTAAATCTAGTCAGATATTTCTGACTATTCCTAGTCACATAAATGACTAAACATAGTCACATTTGTCGGGCTGCCCATAATCGAGGTCCCAAAAAAAAATTTAGGAACGCACCACAGCGAACGTATGACCGCAGATATGACTAGAGTATTTTTAATAATTTTCGTTGTCCGCTACGACTGGATTGATGACTGAAAATGGTATTAGTCATCAGGTCACTTTATGCCCGTTTTTAGTCATAAACCCCAGTCATGTTTTTTATATTCTCCTAGTAGTGTGAGGGGAGATCATAATCAGGGATCGGGTCCGAAACTCCATTCAGACACTCAGTTGTGCGAGTAATGCATCAAGCTGAGGGATGACAAGAATCATAGGTCAGGTTCGACACTCTATTTTTCCACTAAGTTGTGCTTGTGATGCACCAAGCTAAGGGGAGACCCTAATCAAGGGTCGGTTTCTTACTTGTCACTAAGCCACGAAGTTTTGCTTGTGATGCACCAGTAGTAGGAGACCATAATCAGTGTTCGAATCCAACCTCTCATTGACGATGCTGAGATGTGCTTTTGACGCATGAGTTGTGGGAAGACCATAATTAGGGTTTGGGTCCGACTTCTCATTAAGGATGCTGAGTTGTGCGAGTGACGCACTAGCTCTAGGCAGACCATAATCAGAGGTTCGGGTCCGACCTCTTCCCTAGGGGGTATAATATACCATTGGAAAGGTGCTTTCAAGACCTTTCCAACAGTATATCACATGCCCAAAACTGCCAAATATTGAGTTCGGAAACAGAAAAACAGTCCTGCGAGCCAGTCAAAATTTAGTGGTCGGGTCCGACCGCGCTCCTAGGGGGATATAACATACCATTGGAATGGTGCTTTCAAGACCTTTCAAACGGTATATTACACGCCCAAAACTGCCAAATGTTGAGTTTGCTAATAGAAAAATAGTATTGCGAGCCGGTCAGAATTTAGTGATCGGGTCCGACCTCTCTGCTAGGGGGATATAATATACCATTGGAAAGGTGCTTTCAAGACCTTTCCAACGGTATATTACACGCCCAAAACTGCCAAATGTTGAGTTTGCTAATAGAAAAATAGTATTGCGAGCCGGTCAGAATTTAGTGGTCGGGTCCGACCTCTCTGCTAGGGGGATATAATATACCATTGGAAAGGTGCTTTCAAGACCTTTCCAACGGTATATTACACGCCCAAAATTGCCAAATATTGAGTTCGCAAATATAAGAACAGTCCTGCAATTCCTAAGCAAGTAATGGGCAGTCGCTATGCAGAGTTATGAGTGGAGTTATGAGTGGAGATATGGGTGGAAGTTACTGTAAGGGTAATGGCAGTCACTTTGGGTGTGGTGTGCATCGCCATTGATGGCGTGAGCTATCAGTAATAAGTGCATCGAGATGGTGGGAAATATGAATGGTTGGGTCCGACAGTTAGAGTTCAAGGCCACAATCTGGGTACTAATGACTCACACGTTTTGAGTATTCTCACGGTCTGGATCAAGTGCTGAGTACGCACACGTTCTGGGCCTGGTTCTGAGTACTCACACGTTCTGGGTCGTGAATAACTTGACAGTGAGTAACACACCTTAAACTTAGGAGCATCGAGTGGCATGACATCAGGGGCAGTGAGTGAGTGGTCGGGATCGACACATGGTATATGAATTATGGAAGTGATGCGCATGAGAAAGTGAGCGTGACAATATTGAATGGTCGGGTCCGACACTTGATTAAAGTTTTGGGAAATTTTCCAATTTCTCGATAGGAAATGAGCATTTTACAGATATTTAGGTCAAATACTTCAAGAAATACATATTATTGGGTGCTACAAGTGAAAATTCAGTGGGTTTTTATCCAACATATGATGGCTTGTGCATACAACACATCAAAATGAGTTCAAAAATGGGAGTGGTCGGGTCCGACCAATGAATGGAATTAGGCACAGAGTTGTAATTGGTGCCAGTTACTCAAGTTGTGCGGCTGTAGAAAGGGAGTGGTCGGGTCCGACCTTTGAATGGAATGAGGCTCAAAGTTGTAATTGGTGCCAGATACTCAAGTCGTGCAGCAGTAGAAAGGGAGTGGTCGGGTCCGACCTTTGAATGGAATGAGGCTCAGAGTTGTAATTGGTGCCAGATACTCAGGTTGTGCAGCAGTAGAAAGGGAGTGGTCGGGTCCGACTTTTGATTGGAATGTGGCACAGAGTTGTTATTGGTGCCAGTTACTCAGGTTGTGCAGTAGTAGAAATGTAGTGGTCGGGTCCGACTTTCCATTGGATTGTGGAACAGAATTGTGGTTGGTGGCAGGCACTCAAGTTGTGGACCAGTAGAAATTGAGTTGTCTGGTCTGGTGTTTGTCTTGCCAGCAATTTCAAATTCTAGCTTGTGCGAGTATATTCAGCTCGTGAATGTAACTTAAATAACGTGCTTTGAATGCTTAGACAAAGTGTGTATCGTGCAAATGTCTCAACTCAAAAATAAGCAGTCGGTTTAGGGTCATGATTTTGACACTTGATATTGTTTAGAGTGAGGATTTATGGCAACCCTATTAATTTCTATATAGTTGGAGCAATACATTCGACATTCAATTTATAGATTATTAATGTTTTCGAAACTACTATGCATGGTGATTTGGTATTATTGAAGCTAGAGAATTCTCTCCTTGGACACGCAGATTGTAGAGCATTACAGTGCGCATGTTGCTGCAAAGGTCGAGAGGACTTTGGAGAAATTACAGATAGTGGCAACAGCAGCAATCGAGCCGAAGTATAAGGTGCGATGGCTCAAATGGTGGAATAGTCCATCATTTTTTTGATCGGACCTAAGGTTTTCAAAGTCTCCTGCTGGTGAGGACACTCTGAAGAAGTGGATGGACCGTGGTGCATTTTGGGCAAGGATAAAGGAGATGGCCAACCAAGAGCTAGGTGCTTATCTAGCTCTATTTGGAGGTGCTGATGCTTCTAAGGTTGTTGAGAGTTTTGGAGACTACCTTGAGATCTAGCGCATTTGCCTTTGGGACAAGGCATATAACACTTACTTCTCAGGCCCTGATGCGTATTTATAATCCACTAGGTTTGACAAAGTTAAAGAAGTTGACTTCGTAGTGAAGCGGCTTTATCTAAGGTTATTTCTCCACTCTTGCACAACAACTTGTAATGGGTGAAGTGAGCTATGTTCGCAAAGCAAATATCATTAGTGCTAAGAGCATTGGAATGCAAGACAGTGATGTGAGCAAAATCACTATCAATGCCAGAATCTGGGTATTCTAAGAAATTGTAGACGAAATTCGACTTTGCAGATTAAATTCTTCATGATAATGGCGCACTACTACTCTTTTATCCGTTTGATATTGGCGAGTACCTTGATGACATTTAGACATTTTTTGAGGCTTTTGGATTTGCAATTTGCAAAGAATGGATGGAGGTTAACTACTTGCCTATGAGTTCGGCAAAGGTTCCCAGAACTACAACGAACAGGTTCAATATTCTTCTGCTTAATCGCGTTCCTCGTCTCGAAGACTCGGTGTCATCGAGGTCTGCATTTCATGTTTGTGATGTGCCAGAGTTGGTTGCCCACGGTTTGAACGTCGGGCTCAACGACATGTTGATCAATCACTGCACCCACCCTCTGATGGATGGTGCTCGTCCATAGCAAGGCCTAAGGGAGAAGGATGAGTATTTTTTTGCTTGTCTCATTTTGGCGTTGACCACAGCTAGAGACCTTGTCGTCGATGTTGCGGCTAGCACTGGTATGATCTATTCCACATTGCTTTGCTAGAAATTCTCATTTATCTTCTTTGCTTTTCATGTTGTTAATATGTACTTATGTCGTGGTTTCTGTCGTGACTCTTTCTAGGCAATTCCATCATTGCTTGCAAGAGTACAGATCGGCATGTTTTGGACATGGAGGTTGACAAGAATTTGTTTGAGGCTGTTCTAAAGCCGATGATATCTCTTGCGACGGCTCCAGTAATTCCTCCTACTCTTGGACTATCTGCAAAAAAGCCAAAGAAGGCTGCTGCAGTGAAGCGCTGTTGTGTGGAGGGCACTCAGTAAGTAAGTGTCGCTTACCGTTTCTATCCATCTCTAATCTTTATTGTGTTATGATCATTCATAATTCTTCTGTGTCTAAACATTCCTTCTGTTACAACATGCGAGGCTCTTTGCAAGTCCGTCTAAGAGTTGGAGACTACCTTCTTATGCTGAAGACATTGCACAGTTGCAATCATTGGAAGCTTCTCCACCTCCTATGATAGAACGTCCCCCGAAGAATGACTCTTGTATTTTCAAGTATTTAGATGTTGCTGCACAAGTTGATTTTGATGTAAATGTGTCTCAATTTCAACCTAGTGATCAGGAGGAATACTCAGTGTCGCTATGCAGGAGCATCATTAATAATGGTTTTATATATGTGGATGATGAGGCGATTAGTGAATAACCCTCATCAATATTGTATTTCCTTGCAATTGAATTATATACCTAGTGTGTGGCATTTGTTTTCTACTTCTCAAACTGTTGGTTTTCATGTGGGAGTTACGCTGTGGTATGAGTAGAGGAGACCGGCTGTGGTGTGAGTATCATCGCATAGTGTGGTTAGAGTAGCGCGAGAGAGGCTCTGCTTTGAGTAACAAAGTCAATCTGGTTTGAGTAGCGCGAGTCTGGCTGTGGTTTGAGTAACAGAGGCAGTTTCTGGTTTGAGTAGCGCGAGTCAGGCTCTGATGTGAGTCATGCCGTGTGAGTAATGTATACAGCTTTGGTGTGAGTACGCCTCTCAACGCGAGTGTGAGTATCGCGAACTAGGTTACCTGGTGTGAGTGCAACGGGACAACGGGTCTACAGTGGTACGCAATTTCAATTCTCTCAGACATTCCCTTCGCCTCCTTCTCCTCAGTTACTACTTGGCTTGGAGCACTTATACACCACCGCATTGTCCGCTTCAATCGTCTTTCTCTTCTTGCTCTAGGGTTTGCTTAAGAGTAAGATGCACTGAATGCAATGGCTATGGCACGATGAACGAAGTCCGCAGTAGAGCTTCGACTGTGAAGGTGAGATTTCTGGAAGTTTGTATCAGCTGACTTTGTTGTAGAGCTTTGTTGGGCGGTATTTTTGATGTTGTCAAATTCGAGTCACTATGTTCAAAATTTGAATTCGATTGTGCTGCTGTCTGTCGCTATCGCACACTTCGCTTCATCATTTGCTTTGCAATTTGAATTTTGAATGTAGTGTGAAAGTTTGAATTTGTCGTTTTGAAATTTGAAATATGAATGCGGTGTGAAAGTTTGAATCAGCTGTGTGTTGCTGTTGCGCTGATCTTCAACTGGGTTTAGTTGGGGTTCAAGCTTTGGATGCTCTACATTGCAGTTTATGCGGTTTTTACGAAATGAAGTGACAAAAGAAGGTTATCTGAGGTGCAACGTGGGAGTTTGCATTTCATTTTCACTCTTCATTGATGATCTTTTGTCTTCCTTTCTTTGTGCGCTTCTCCTCGACTTTGGCGTCCGTCCCGTTGTGCTTTAGATCACTAGCACGAAGAATAGCATTTTGACCATTTCTTATAGAGTCGTCGTAGCTTTATGATAGAATCCGCAGGTGCGAGGTTCTTCAAAATTCAATTCCTTTTGGTGACTAGTTTTACAACAGTTCTCAAGCATGATGTTGTCTTTCTTTTTTTCTTTGAGCGACCTTGGCGTCCTTACCCATGTGCTTGATGACTAGCACGAAGAATAGCATTCCGATCATCTCTTATTGAGTCATTGCAGCTCTATGATAGAATCCGGAGGTGTGGGATTCGATTATTTTTGGTGACTAGTTGTGAAATAGTTCTTTGTTTTTGGTCTTGATTTTCATTTATTAACTTTGAGGTGGCAGAATCGGTTCTCCATGTTGAAGCTGCTGGTCTTCACGATCAGGGTATTTTCCAGGCATTTGTAAAACGGGATAAGATCAAGATCAATCTGTCAGTAACGCAAGTCAGGCTATGTTATATGAGTAACGCGAGTCAGGCTTTGGAGTGAGTAACAGAGTCAAACTGTGAGCCGCGTAACATGAGTCAGGCGGTTGTAACGTCCGAAGCTTGATTTCGTGAAATATTCAGGTCGCTTGTAGCGCAACTCAAGATGTATGGTGTGAGTTACTTAGAGTCAGGCTATGGTCTCTCAGTAGCGCGTGTCAGGCTTCCGTGTGAGTAACGTATACAGCTTTGGTGTGAGTATCGCGAACCAGATTATATGGTGTGAGTAACGGCTGTGGTGTGACTGTGAGCAACGCATTCAACGCGTGGTGTGAGTAAGAAAATTAGAGTGTGGTCTGAGTAACGGGAGCCAAGCTGTGTTGCGAGAGACGCCAGCCAGGCAGTACTGCGAGAGTAGAGTGGTCTTGGTAATTGTGTGGTCATGCAATGAGTTCATGTTGGCTAAGTGCAACGCGTGATGCGACTAGCGCGACGCTTGTAGTGTGCATATATGCATCGGCGTGATGGTGTGCGTAACGGAGTCAGGCTATGGTGTGTGAGTAACGTGAGTCAGGCTTTGGTTTGAGTAATGGAGACAGCTGTGGTTTGAGTGTAACGTGAGTCAGGCTGATATGTGGGTAATCGAGTCAGCTGTGTTGTGAAAACATCACGAGTGAGGCTTTGGTTTGAGTTACTTAGAGTCACGTGTGGTATGAGTAAAGCGTCCAACGCGTGGTGTGAGTCACGAAGTCAGGCTATGTTCTGTAAGTAACGCGAGTCAGGCATTGGAGTGAGTAACGGAGTCAAGCTGTGAGCCGAGTAACATGAGTCAAGGCTGAGTGATGCATGGATGAATGTAGTATGAAAAACCATGGATGAATGTACCACTTATGGATGAATGTAGATGAAAAACCATGGATGAATGTCCCATATATGGATGAATGTGGATGAATGTCATATGAAAGACTGTGGATGAATGTCCCAAATTCCATATCTCTCTGCTAAATTCTCCCAAATTCCACAGTTATACACGCCAATTCTCCGAAAATATATTAATAAAAAAATGAAAAAATCCACGGTTATAGGAACCCTTACCCTAAAAAAGACTGCAAAAATCTTTAAAGTCTGCTCTTTAATTTCTGCTCTCCGCTCTACGCTCTCCGCTCACCGCTCGCATATGACCTTTCCCCGTGCGCAGTGTTGAGAAAAATCTCCACGACATCCTTGCGGATTTTTTGACCCCACGGTAGGTTGACGAAACCCTTCAGGCCAACTTGGTGAATCCACTCGCGTTCGTCTCGACTTTTGGCGGCGAATTCTTTCCAGGCAACCTTGTGTTTGAGCGGGAGACAAGTGATCTCCTTCCACTCAGGTCCTACCGGGTTGCCGCGGGAGGTGTTTCCACGGCGACTGTCGATTGCTCTTTTCTTCTGACCTGTCATCCTGCAAAACCCCACACGGAGAGTTCCTCACGTTCTCTCTCGGGAGGTGGAAGAAGGAGCGGCTACCAAGCAAGAAGGAGGAACAACTCTAATCCGCGCTATTCGCCTCGGTCAATTGTGTTGGTGGCGATGAACGGTAGCTACCGGCCGTGGCGGCTGGGGAAGAAGAGAGGGAGACGGAGATGGAAGGCAGAGGCGGAGAGCTAACCGAGGGGGGGAGAGATCCGTGGCGGCGGAAGAAGGCATGGTGAGTAAAGGATAAATAGAAGAAGAGGTGGACAATGAAATGAATGAAGAGGGTGGTTATATGAAGAGAGATGGAGTCGGTGGGTGCGAACTAGGTTGGGAGAGTGGGGGCACGTTAGGGTTGGGAACTGCAAAACCTGGCCCTCGATAAGGTTTTTGCTTCGATGATACCGAGGTGGTCGATTCGGTATGTCCTAGCGGCAGTGTTGGTGGCGGCTGTGATGCTGTGGTTGGGTCGATAACCGAGGTCAGTGGTCGAATTGGTACGGTAGGTCGAGTCGAAAATAATATCGGTTTGGGACCCACGTGCGACTTGGTATCCCGAGTTGACTGAGGAAAAATTTCCATGGTGATGCAATTAGTGGAGATAGAAATCAAGGTAGCCTCTTTGTTGTCCTCTGCATCGTCCTCGGTTGAGTCTTGGTCGTCCAGTTGGTGAAGGATGGCACTTTTATTTGGGGTAGTTCGAACGGCATGAAGTAGTTGATCGTCATTGAGGAATCGGTATGGTTTCAGTTTGTTGATGTTGACTATAATCGGTTCAGGATCGAATTTGTCAACAACGACGAGTAATACCGTATTTTTTGGTAGGGGGTATTGAACTCGGTAAGGCCCAAACCATTTAGTTTTGAGCTTACCGGGGTGGATGTTAGCACCTTTGGGGTATCACAGCACCGGATCGCCCAGTCAGAACTGATGTATCGGCCCTGTCGTGTTGGCCCATTGAGCGCGGTTCCATTGCGATATCCCTTGCGTCTCGAGAGCTCGGTGTCAAGATTCGTCTAAGCACTCTAGATCGGCCGTGCGTGCTGCAAGAACCCAACTTGGCAAATGGTCGAGAGTGGTGGTCTTGGTTGGTACCAAGTATTCGGTAGGCATTAAGGGGATAATGCCATACAGAAGTTGAAATGGCGTATGGCCGGTACCAATCTTAAAAGCGGTGTGGTAGGCGAATAAGACTGTCGGTAACTGTCAGTTCGGTTGGTTGTGATTGACCACTTTTTGAAGGAGTTGGACAATCACCTTGTTGGTAGACCTCGCTTGACCATTTCCTTGAGGGTTGTATGTGGTGGATGTAGTGTGGCGCAGTAAAAAGTGCTCCATAAGGGCGTAAATAACCTTGTTGTTGAAATGTACCCCTTAGTCGCTCACAAAATGAAGTGGGCAGCCAAAACGGGTGAGGATGTTGTCATACAGGAATTTAGCCGTGTCCTTGGCGATGTTGTCACGGAGTGCAACCGCTTCGACCCATTTGGTAGTGTAGTCCGTGGCCACCAAGATGTATCGGTTGCCGGTGACTTGCGTTTGAGGGGACCTACAAAATCCAATCCCCATTTCATAAAAGGTTCCGTCGGTAGGGTGGTAAATAATTTACCGGTCACAGCTTTCTTGAGTCCTCCTGCGCGTTGACATTGGTCGCAGCTCCGACAGTATTCAGAAACGTCTTTATGTAGGGATGGCCACCAGTAACCGGCTTCGAGGATTTTCCGAGTGGTAATCTCGGTAGAAAAATGTCCTCCTGAGTTACCGTGGTGAAGCTCTCGGATAATCAATGTGGTCTGCTCGCCGGAAACGACCTTCAGTAGAGAGAAATTTTTGCTTTGTTCATACAAGGTGCCATTGACTATTTGAAATGGGAGGGCTTGGTAGGCTAACCTTTTCTTGCGCTCGGTACTCCAGTCGGTAGGGAAGGTGCCGGTTTTGAGGAAGTCGTGGACTGTCGTGAGGCACTCCGGTTGTATCCTGAATAGCTGGGCGTCGGACATGGTATCGGTAATACCGGTGGCCAGTTCGGCTACCGTGTTCCGAGAAAGGGCGTTGGCAATACCGTGTGTCTTGCCTAGTTTGTAAACGACTGTAAAGTCGAATTCCAGAAACAAGAGTAACCATCGAGCAATACGGCCTAAAACTTGAGTTTTGTTTACCAAATAGATCAATGCCATGTGGTCTACGTAAAACACGAACCGGTTACCGAGGAGGTAATGTCGAAGTTTGTTGATGGCGTATACCATGGCTAAAGCTTTGCGCTCGGTAGTTGTATAATTCTTCTCTGCACGGTTCAGTAGTCAGGATGCGTAGACGATGGGCTAGTCGATTTTCCCGGCAGGGTTCTCTGCCTGCATAGCTCCGATTGCAATATCGGAAGCATCCGTATGAATGTGAGATTCAAGCATCCAATTGACCGCGATAACGATAGGAGCGTTGACATAACGCTTTTTTATCTCGGTAAATGCTTGGTTGCATTCGGTAGTCCAAGTAAATGGTTCCTCTTTTCTTGTAAGCAAAGTGATTGGTGCCATAATCCGGGCGTAATCGCGGATGAAACATCTGTTGAATTGAGCTAGGCCGTTGAAGACCTGGATGTCCTTGATGGTGCGAGGGCGCAGCATTGTGACGAGAACTTCGATTTTCTTTGGATCGGGGAATTTGCCCTCTACGGAGACGACATACAAGAATCATACCGGAGCAAACTAAAAAACAGCATTTTTCAGGATTGAGACTTATACCAAACTCACGGCATTTGGTAAAACACTTTCGGAGTTTGTCGAGGTGTGACTCGGTAGTACTATACACGCTGAAGTCGTCGAGGAAGAGCTTCATGAAATCACCGAGATATTCTTTAAAAGCTTGGTTGACTGTTCGCTGGTACGTTGGCAGAGCGTTCTTCAAACCGGCTTTACTACCCAGACAAAGGCTCCCCAGTTAGTAATGAACGCCGTCTTGTGGCGGTCCTTGGGTGCAATCTTGATCAGGTGATATCTGGAGAAGCCATCAAGGAATGAGTACATCTCGTTGCCTGCTACCGAGTCGAGGACCTCATCGGTAAACGGTAGTGGATACAGATCTTTCTTGGTTGCCTTGTTGAGACGCCTGAAATCAACGCAAATGCGAAGTTTGCCGTTCTTCTTTGGTATAACGACGATTGGTGATAACTAGGTAGCATGGTCCACAAGTTCAATAAATCCTGCCTACAAAAGTTTGTCAAGATCGGTTTTCACTGTTGCCGCATAATTAGGATTCATTCGGTAGCATACCTGATGGGTGAGGGGAATGCTGGTGTTGAGTTCAATCTTGTGTTGAGCGATGTGTTCCAAGATGCCACGTAGGTCATGGTATGACCATGAAAACACATCTTTAAAAGTGCGGATTAAATCTTTGATCTCCGATAGGAGGGAGTCTAGGACGGAAGTACCGATACGAATAATGTTGAGGTCAGTATCGGTTCCGAGGTTGAGGTCTCGTAGTTGCTCTTCCTCTGTTTGTGACCATTTTGCTACTGAGATTATTTTTACCTTTTCCCAAATCGGTATTTCATCGACTAGCATGCTACCTTGCGTATGGGTTATGGCTGGTAAAGTGAGCTTGGTAGTGCTTACCTGGCACAGGTCGTCAATTGCCAATGTTCCAATGGAGAGGAGGAACTCCTCTGCCTCAAGTAGGATGAGTTCTTCTTCGTCGGTAAGGTCTTAGACGTAATTGTAGCAGACGAGAGCATCGGGAGTCATGGCTTCAAAACCTAATTCCCGATTAATCCATATTGTTTGGATGGTTCCATCACCCATGATTTGTATGTGGTCGTTAGCCCAATCGTGAATGACTCGCGCGTCCCTGAGCCATCGTCTACTGAGCAACAGCGTATATGCCAAATTGAGATCCTTACAAGAAATGACAGTGAGTATAATGATATAGGGAATATCGTGAATGAAGATCTTGATGTCCTTGAGCAAGCCAAGAGGTTGGACGAGGGAGCTGTCTGCCATCCTTAATTTAAAAGGTGCCGGTGTTGGGGTCAATAGTCCAAGCCTGCGTCGCTCGGTTTCGATGATGACATTTCTTCCCGATCCTCCATCCAACAGGACATCATGTAATTGATGATTCTCAATTTTGGCAGAGATAATTGGCATGTGGCGGTCGATCGCGACTACCAAATGGACGGTGGCTTGGTAACCGGGACAGTTGACGGGTTATCAAACCTAGACGGCGGTGGATATGTTTGGTGACAGTGGGTGCAATAGCCATAAGGTTTTCTAGACTGACCTGGATTGTTTGTGATTCGGTTTGTTGAAGAATGGTCTCGCAGATATTCATGGTGCTGTCCGAAGCGGTTGGAATGACGCGGGGTGAAGGTGGCTCCAATGGCGAGAGGTCTTGTAGTTCACGGACCATCTTTATCATTTCTTCGCGCAGCTGCTCTTCGGCTTGCCAATCGAACGCGTCGGTTGGGTGAGGTGCTTCGGTAATTGTTGTGGGACTATCCGGTACTACCGTGTCCAAACGCTGTGACTGACTCTGAGTGCGAGGGCCGACGTGAGAAACATCAACAGTATGGACATCAATAATGACTACCGAGGACCCCCAGTGTGCGAGTAGTTTTTTTTTGATGGCTTTTTTAACATCCTCATCCAATAGAAGTGGACAACGATGTCTCGGGTGTTCAAATGATCCACATACATTGCATGGGTACCATTGTATCGGGGTTATACCACGAGAAGTACGGCGGTTTTTGGTACTTACCGCAGTTGGTGCTGGCTGAGTTTGAATCTGATGGACGGAAGCCGTATCGGTTTTCTTCCCGTAGTCACTTGCCGGGTTGCGGTAACACGTCCCCCATTCATCGCCCATACGACCGCAGCCGGTACACTTGAGGTTACGTCGAGGGTTGCCTCCGGTACTAGTCAAGGGAAGGGTCGGTTGCCGCAATTTGGGTAAGCCTTCCTCTGCGGTGCGTGCCGAGTCCACTGCTTTGGAAAACGTTTGTCGTTGAAGTCCTACCGTGGCTACCTGCAAATATTCGAATAAGCCAGCGCGGAAATTGCTCAACATAAACATATCATCCTGGGGCACTGTTAGATTTTCCGCTAGTTGTTGAAGACGTTCGGCGTAATCATTGTCAGATTCCTTCGATTGCTGATTGATTGTACGAAATTGGATGTATGTTTGGTCGTCTGTTTTGATGGTTCGGTAGCGTCTTTTGAATGCAGTTAATACGTCCTGCAATGTATTAGTAGGATGTATCCGTCTATGGTATGCAAACCAATTTGACTTTTTCTCGGTGAGAGAGTTACCGAATAATTCCAATTGGACCATGGTTTCTGTTTCGCCATTTAATCTAATAGTAGATTCAAATTTACGGCAATGTGTCTCGGGGCACTTACCGGTTTTGTACTCAAGATACGACACCGCTTTTCGAGCGGTCGAGGTAGGACGTCGGCCGGCGGGTTGATTGCTTGGGTCGCCGGCAGGTCGGTAGGTTGGGATCGGTACTCCGGTAGCCATAATGCGTCACGGTTGGGGATAGTTGTATGGACAGGAAATAGAAGGGTGGTCGTTATGGCCACAGAATGTGCAAAACCAAATAGGAGGTCTAGGACAAACCTGGTGGTGGTGATGTGGAGGAAGAAATCCAAAAAATTGTTGTTGTGCCGGGTATTGATGTCCTGGAATCGGTTGGGGACAGACTGTGTGATGCATTGATGGAGCACGTCCTTGATCTTGTCGAAACTAGCGTAAACGTAAATTTGGAAGTTGTAACCGAGACGCAGCTAAATCGAGGTCCAGTTGAGATGTCGGTTCTAGGGCCGCGAGGAGTTCTTGATCCGTTGCATCTTCTTGTGGTAGTTGTTGAAGTCGGTCTTGGATGGCCGAGGACTGCTGAAATGCCTGGGCACAAAACCGTTCGCGTTCTTCGTCGGTGAGGTGTAAGTCTTCCCTAATAGCTACTGGGTTGAGGAGTAGTGAATCAGAAGACGACCTCTACCAAGTATATAAGTGTGGATGTTGTGTGGTTTGGAGTTCTCGCGGGGTCGGTAATTCGTCTGGCTTGAGTAAGGGTTGAGGCCATCGTGTCGGATGAGTGGTTGTTGAGAGAGCTCGGAACATCGTTGACGGTAGCAGATCTTGTACGCTCCGGTGACTACGAGCATTGGAAATTGTGAGAGCCTCGAGGTCGAACTCAGGCGGTGGTCCTGCAAATCTAGTGTGGCGCCGGGCCATGGGAAAGTTTGGTCTATCGGAGGTTTGGACAAGGTTCCGGACTGTGAAAACAACGAATGACTTTGGTTAGGTAGAAAAATGGCGCGGTGTCACACATATACTAGGGGATCTTAGAGTACCGGGATCGGTAACTCCATGTTTTTGAGCAAACCAGTTCTAGGATTCGAACAGTCAATGGTCGCCAAATAGTAGCTCCTGCTGGTAAGGACCTACTCGGTAATCGGTATCGGAGGGGTCGGTAGCTACCAAGGAAAAGGAGTCTAGCGGAATGTAAGTCAGAGCCTTAAAAACTAAGTCGGTTATCACAAAACCGAGGAAAGACAAATTGATCAGAGTCTACTAATACGAACAGAAGCTACTCAGTAAACATGAAATCAAAAGAGAATACTTCAAACACGAAATCAAGTATTTGGGAAAATGTGGCATGCCAATGAGGTTGGTTCTATTGCTTTTATACCACAGTACAACCAGATCAGAGAGTTAGGTTAGATCGGTAAAAAAGTGTTTCCTAGATCTACCTGCTGGAGTAACTTGGAAAATTACCCGGGTAAAACTCAGACCGGTAGACCTACTGGTAACTCCTAATTTACAGTTAACAAGCACACAAAAGCAGCTATCAAGTGACGTGATGTTTTATTCCAAAATATGATAAATCCTCGTCAGTTCAAAACATTGTGTTGTATTTAAATCTGCCACATGTCATAACGGATGTCCGAGTGGACGTCTCCGTTGTTCGTCGACGTTGTATCGGACGTCACGCACTTTACGTTAGTGTTACTAATGTCTGCATAACAATAATTGGCACAGTATGTACAGGTGCGAGAAGGCACATAGCTGCAAGCTCCACAACATCCACAAATTAAATGCTTATAATGGCTTGTTGTCCCAATCACATTCTTCATCACCATTGCACTTAGAATACAGGGCTGTAGAATTAGGTGCTCAGGTGCAGACATCCAGCCCAAACATCTGTGGTGACATCTATGTTGACATCTCTAATGACATCTATAGTGACATCTTTGGTGCCATGTCCAATGACAAGTCTGGTATCATTGCTAATGACATCTCTAGTGACATCTATGATGTAAATATATGGTGCATGCTACGAACATGAAGGCCATACCTGCATACACCCGCTTGAAAAACCGCTAATTTGCAAGTCGCGACCGCCCTTCCCAGTTGTGTCTAGGATTCAAGTCTTTAGCGCTGCATATACTAGGATACTACAAGTTTTTGGGTTTCTTCCATAAGAAATCAAGTACTGCAAGTTTTAGGGTTTCTTCAACAACAAGTCAAATACTAAAGTTTCTTCCACAACAAATCAAATACTACAAATTTTATGGTTTCATCCACAACAAATCAAGTACTGCATGTTTTAGAGTTTCTTCTACAACAAATCAAATACTACAACTTTTAGGGTTTCTTCCACAACAACACCTTCTTCATAGTGTCATACAAGATGCCTTTGAAATCCACTCATACCAGTTTCTTCATCAAATTTCCCCCCCCTCCGTCCTTGACCTCGCCGGCGTCGCCGCCAATCTTCCAAAGCCACGTATCATCCTCACTTGTGTCCACTTAGAGAGAAAAAGGGAAACAATCACTCTAAAAATAGATGTCAACACTTTTGAAAACCTCTACACTCTAAACTCTAACTTCTTGGAAAAATGAAGGCAAAAATGAGCTTTGTGTAGCCTCTAATTCCTCTTAAAGGTCTCATGATCTAACTTTGGCTGCGGCAGCTAACCCTAGCCGCCTCTGTTCATCCAGTGAACTCGATGAAAATCATCCCAGTCGATGTTTGTAGTGACACATGGACGTCATCTTAGACGTCATCTTAGACATCTTCATGGACAGCTGGATGTCATCATTGATGTCCTTCGAATCATTCCAATGTTGGCTAGTGACTGTAATTTTTGAATTCATATTGCACTCAGATAAACTTAAAGACTTCATATTATTGAGACCTTTTATTTTTCTAAAACTGTTTTACTTGTCTAAAATTTGTTAAAAGAAATTTTTACAAGTTTCTAATCAAATAAAATCTGATACAAGCACAATTTTATTTTTAGACAAATAAAACATCTTACACTTGCGTCTAAATGCTTTTAAGTATATTAAGAAATATGAAGTTTTGAAAGTTCCTCAGTTTTTTTTTCAAAAAACATTGTAATGAACATGATGAAAGTTCGATGATGAGTACGGGTGTTTGCATGGTATGGTTCATCAACTTGTTTGGCAAAATGCAAAACTTTGCTCCTCTTTTTAATCTTTTAGAACTTCATAAATAGAAATTGATGGTAGAAGTAAAAAACATTGAACTACTACAACTAAGTGATGTCTTATACCATTGCCAAAAAAAAAGGTGAGAAATAACAAACATGCAGTCCAAATTGTTGTTTATTTAAAACATTAGTGCCTTGTTGTAGTACAAAAGTCCATATGGAAATTATGAAAGAGAAAAGAAGGTTGTGGATGGAATTTTCAGCTATAATTTTTTTTAATTTACAAATATATGAAGAGAAATATGTTCCACATTTTTCCAAGTTTTTCCAAATTATTGAAATGAACCAAAAAGAACCAAAAATGAACAATATTTACATTCAAAGTTTAACTATATTGTTCAAAGTGGTAGTAGAACTGGAGTTTTTATACTCAAAAATCTTCCAAATTAAATCATTTAGACAAACTCAGATTTAATTCTATCATTGATAAATACATAAATTTAAAAGTTAGTGCACTTCATTTTCCATTGTAATATTTCTAAATCTTTTTTAAAAGGGATTAAAAGTTATTTCTTCCAATGAAATGCATAATGTGCCCAAATGTGCACCAAAAGGCATGATAATTCACAACTCTGAATTTCCTCAATATGGTGAACCATACCATGCACGACGGTGTTGCTCATTTTCATGGGTTAAATCGTCAAGTAATGTGTGAGTTGCCTACATTGAATGTAACAGGTACGGATTTAGCGTGGCAAACTTCAACACATGGACAATACAGTGCATCCTCATATAGACATTTTTCTAATAAACTTTTGTTCAGAAAGACGTATTCGCATTCTTTTGGACGTTCTTTGTGACGTCTCCAAGTGTGACGTATGTGCTCGTGATAGGTCATCCCGGACGTCATGTATGTCCTAAACCATGTCGCCAAGGACGTCTCAAAAAACATCGCGTACATCGTCTGAGACATCGGTGAACGTTTGTGTTGTGACCGCTGAGACATTGCGTACATCGACTGCGACAGACGTGCTTGTCCGTTGTGTCCTATGGCGCGTCCTATGTCTCACAGGATGTTCTTTCAACCGTCACGGATGACTGTTCAGACATCTAGTACGTAAACAATTATATCCGTGCTTGCACGATGTCTCCTATGTCAAGTTGGATGTCTTTATGGATGTCCGGAGAGACACTGTTTCTGACTTTTGCAGACGCGTCTTGGACGTTTCAGATGAAGACATCCAACTATGTTGAGTGAGACGTCAAACCGTTGCGGTGGATGCTGTGGCTGATGTCTTCAATTCTGACGTTTGAACATGGCCCTGTCATTGTGGACGGCGTCTCTGTCCTCTTCCGTGTCGCAATGGATGTCTCGGCAAACACGCACCGCTGCAAGGTGTCTGTTTGCAGCGATGCAAGCTGGGACCAACATGTCAACATCCTTGAAAATAATGTTTGAGAGGCGGGCTCCCTCGTTGCGGATGTCATCGCTAACATGTCGTATGCTGCAGATACGACGATGAGGCCGTTGCCCTAAAACCTAAACCAAGGCCCTCATTAGTGTCCGCTTGTTGCGGATGTCATCGCTGACACGTCACCTACAACATGCGAGACATCAGTGGCTAGCACCAAGACATCAAAAAAAACACGTCGATATGACTGAAGACATCACCAAAGACGCTGGTTTCTTATAGTGCAAGGTTAATGTAAAGGTTATACTGCAGCAATACATTATTGACAATGGCTTTCTAAGATATTCCCTCCACATTCTCGGCAACTTCTACTTAGACAAGGTAACATCACTAGAGGATGTCTGTACAGAATGCAAATTTTGTACACCATCCGAATCACATTTCTCAGAATATGATGAATCGAATTCGTCATTTTGAAAGCATAATTCGTTGGGATTAAACATTCAAGAAGAAGAGATTTGCATGATTCGTGTGATATGTGGCTTGAGCCTACAAAGGCGCCTTTTGATATCGAAGTTTCATGAGGTGCAAGTACGACGATGAGACGGGTCACATGTCGTCGCATAATTGGGACGCAATGATGTACGTGAAGCACGAGCGACTACCCATCACTATTGACGACTATGGATATCTGGATGGCGAAATGGCGACGTACGATCGTGGAAAAGGCCGGACATCTAGTCCGTATGCGAAGGACCTTGATCCCAGAGTGGGTTGGACTGATTAAACAAAGAAGGCTCCGCAACGTATGGTGCAAAAGATGTATGAGAGGACGATGTGTCTCAGTGGAAGGAAAGAGTGGAGGAGAAGTGGTATTCGCCCAATATTACCGCGGCCCTCATCAGTGTCCGCTTGTTGCGGTTGTCATCGCTGACACGTCTTCTACAACATACGCATGAACAAGATGATGTCACTGGACACATCCGGAGTGCGCGTCATGGATCACCTCTGAGACATTGCGTACATCAACTGAGAGAGTTGTGCTCGGACATTCTCTCTTATGTCGCGCATGATGTCATACGGATGTCTACAAGGATACCCTCTGTAATGTCTGTAACAGCATCCTGGATGTTTAAGTTGGAGACATAGAGCCATGTTCAGGGATACGTTTAGCAATCACGGGGGACGTTATTGGGGACGTCCCGCAGTGTGACGTATGTGCTTGTGCAATGTCAGTGCAGATGTGAGTGACGTCTTCTAACGTGTCACATTGGGCGTCTCTCCGAAGACGCCCTGATACATGGCGGATGTATGCGGCAATGTTTGATGAGACATCTGTATGGACATCCTTGCACACAATGATTGAGACGCGGGCCCCGTCGTTGCGGATGTCATCGCTAACACGTCATCAAAAACATGCTCATGTACGGCGGAATGTCCAACGATGCATTTAGAGCGCGCCGTCACAAATGACCTCTCGGACATCTCATACGTCATCTGAAACATCCGTGCCTGGACATGGTTTTGTCTCTCACGTTCAATGTCTTCACAAATGTCCGGAGAGTCACTGTATATGACGTCTGCAGAAGCATCTTGGACGTTACAGATAAAGACATCCACCAATGTTGAGTGAGACAACCCACCGTTCCGGTGGATGATCTGTCTGATGTCTCCGATTGTGACGGATGTGGTGTGCCATGTCATTATAGATGTTAGCTATGTCCTCTGCCGTGTTGCAATAGACGTCTCAGCAAACACGCATACGTGTGTGCCGGATGACTGCGGCGATGTAAGCTTGGACATCACTGCAGACATCCCACGCAAACGTTTCTATGGAGATGTAGGCCCGTCTCTCGCGGATATCATCGCTGACACGTCACCAACAACATGCGGATGCACGCCGGGATGTCCCAGCACACGTATGGAGCGCGCCATCACGAATGACCCCTGAGAGAACGCGTACATCGCCTAAGACATGCGTGCATCCATAGGTCTCACATGTAGTCTCCGATGCATTCTCACGGATGTTTAGAAAGACACCCTTTGTGAGCCCCGCAGAAGCATACATGACGTCTCAGCCTCAGAGATACTGCTGCGTTCCATGAGACATCCAAGTGTTTCGGTGGACAATCTCTACAACGTCTTGTTTTGTGTCGTATGTGATCGTGCGCTATCATCGCCGACGTCAGCGCCGTCCTCTACCGTGTCACAGTGGACGTCTCTGCAAAGATATCCTGCAGCATCAGGAAAGTCGTCGCAAATGTTTGATGGGATAGCCCTCTGGACATCCATGAATACAATGTTGGAGACGCGGGCCCGATCGTCGCGGATGTCGTCACAGACATGTCACCAACAACATACAAATGTCTGTCGGGATGTCATAGCACACGTTCGGTGCGCGCCATCACGGATGACATCTGAGACACCTTGCACATCGAGTGAGACATGAATGCATATGGACGTTCTCTTTGATGTCGTTTCGGATGTCTATAGAAACACCGTTTGAGACGTCTGCAGACACATCATGGACGTTTCTACTAGGGACATCGTTGCGATTCTTGGACGTCATCGCGGACATACCAGAGGATGTCTACCAAAACATGTGGACGTTACTCTCGCCATCGTGAATAGTATGACGTGTGAGCTTGTCCGACGTGGAATTTTGCTTGCTATGTAGATGAAGAGCTTTAAATTCTTAAATGAATAATATGTCCACGTGTATATTGTACCATAAATTTTTTAAAATCACAGTATTTTATAAAAGTCTATTTTTGGCAACAACGAATTTTTAATAATATTTTAATATTTTAATGTACAAAAATGAATTTAATATATACTATAATATATTTTAATAATATAATATTTTATTTTATTATTAAAATATTTAGTAATATTAAAATATTATATTAATATAATTTAAATATTATTATTTAAGACTATTATACGAAATCGACAAATGACAAATTTTGAGAGTGCAAGATAATGAATATAAAATGAATATTCTAAATGTAGTGGTATTATAAAATGAAATTATAACAGGAAAAAAATTAAGAGTGTTTAATAAGTGGATGCATTTTTTCTTTTGCTCTTGCAAACCGCTGCCCAATATGCTGTTTTTTTTATAGCCGGTCTGCATTCTACCTTGCACACCAGTAACTTTCCTAAACTTACCCTCGGTGAAACGGGATTGCATTGCCAACGTGGCAGCTCTGCGTCTCCCAGGATGTCTTGCGAGACGTCCTACGAAACGGGCACGTTTCTCCCAACATCTTCGCGTTTTGAGGTCCACACGGGTGGATCGACAGACCATATTTGCCACTGTAGCAAAGTACCGCATGGACATCTTTACGTTCGCCGAGACATCAGCGACTAACATGTAGACAAGAAAAAAACACGGCGCAGTTTTTCAGAACATCACAAAAAACTCGGGTTTCTTATAGTGTTCCCACAATTGTATTTGGCATAGCTTTCATTTGTAATCCACAGTGCAGTTGCTATTGCTTCAATTTGAAATGCAGATCGAATGTACATGCTGTTGCTTCCAGATATTGTCGCCGTAAATTCTGGGTCATATTAGATCGACTCGACCTGAATATCTCGCCTCGTACGGGAGGGAGAGTCATCCTCTAATTTAGGTCGACTTGACCTAATTAACACCAACATTACCTACATTAAGCCTTGTACTAGAGCGATATTCCTCTTCCAGTTCAGGTCGACTCGAACTAATTGGCACCAACGTTACCTACATTTAGCTTTGTACTCGAGCGATATTCTTCTTCTTGTTTAGGTCGACTCGACCTAATTTGCACCAACGTTACCTTATTATAGCCTGGTATTGGAGCGATATCCATCTTCCAGTTTAGGTCGACTCGACCTAAATCAATCGAGTACTGTAGACTTGATCACCTAGATTCTTGTGGTCTATTCAGGTCGGGTCGAGCTGAACTCCGTAGACGGCACGTAATGTGATAATCCAAATTTAGGTCCAACCGATCTAAAGTATATCGAGCTCTTCCTTTCTTTAAACATTCTATATTGTATTTCGTGCCATCTGTTCTCTTCAATTTACCTCGAGGCGACCTAAATCGAGAAGACACTTAAATCTCATATAAGCGATTCCCTTCCGTATGGGTCTGCTGTATCCACATTTGAGGTCAACTCGACCTAAACTACCCCGGATAGTGATCTTCAGTTGAACACCTAGCTGTGAGTCATATCTCTCACCCCAATATTTCAACTCAAACCGTGTCGACATCAACTGCGATATCCTTCCTCGTACATACATACACTTGCCGGATGGTGGAGGAAATTCTTCAGATCAAGTTAGCTCCATCCGTCCTAAGTTGAGATGATAATCGAATCTATCTCTCGACAGATCTGGATCGATACAATTTAGGTCTGGCAGACCTAAATTGAGACATAGTCAAAACAGATTAGGTCGACTCGACCTAAACGAAATCTAAAGATTGACCATAGCCTTACGCTCGGGACTCTACGAGTATCCACTCCTATAACTTCCGAATTCCTCTAGTTCCTTATGTACATCTTCCAAATCCCTCTTGTGATTTAGCTCGCCTTGAGCTAATCAAGCATATCGGGAGCCATCTCCAATGTACTATATTCTAACTTGAGGGCTTGCTATCATTCAAGTATCTTCAAGTCCTCTACTGGTGCCATGGACCCTGCTCGCATGTCGATTGTTGGAATCGACTCTTTGGACGATGAAGTTGAGGCCCAACACACACTAGAGGTCGAGGTTCTGGATTGTGAAGGCATTCCGCGACAACAGTGGAATACTCACTGTGTAGCTCTGTTCAATGACGATGGCTTGCATATTGGGGACGGATCTTGTCATAGTGTCAGCTCAGTCCTTGTCCTTGGTGCGAACGGACCACTTGGAGACACTCACGTTGCTGTTCACATAGTTTGGAGTCACTCTAAGGTACACATCCCCCGCGAGTGGAGGTACTCGTTGCGAGCTTGGCCGATTTGGCTTGTCCATATCAATGGAGCTAGCCTCCATGATCATGAAATTTGCGACAACTACAACCGTCGCCAAGCTAGTCTCACGCAACCCTCTTCCGCTAGGTCGTCAAGATATACGAGTACAGTGAGGAATCCGCCCCGGGAGACTTCCGTCAAATCGCAACAACTCCTCACTCAAGACTCTATCAACTTCGTTTCTAGCAAAGTTTGTTGCAGCAAGAATTGCGTTCAACCCTTTCCGAGGGATAAGATTCGTGCCTTCCGCGAACGTATGTATCAAGGGACCTCTTTCCAATTCCGATTCCACATAAAGATGGACATCCACGGGCGGATTCATTGTGATTCTCAAAACCGGACGGTGGTGACTATTGAAGGTATTGATGTTTGCGTGCGAGGATGGATGCATATTGCAGGTGTCCCCAAAGCAACATTCTACCGTTACCAAGCATACGCAGTGCAGGGGCGACAAGCTTATCCTCATGGAAATTCGGGAATCCGGAAGCCTCGTAATCACACCATTCAAGCCACCGCAACGCTGCGATGTATTCTAGAGAAATCCGCGGACCACTTGCCCCACTGTACGAGGACGCTGAAATCCGGGGAGAAGGTCATTTCCATGATTCTGCCGACAACCTTTCAGTGGAAAGACACCATTCCCGAACTGAACGCGGTGAATGCAGCGTTTGGGTTGAAGGATCTCTCGCCTTCCAACTTGAGCAAGATTAGGACATCCACCTTTAGTGAGTTTGACGCAAAGAAACCACATGATAATTTTGCTCATTACGCAATGTGCGACAGATATCATTCTCTTAGGAGGGGATCAATAGCTGGATCCCAGCAAGCGCTGCTCTGGGTTAAGAAATTAGACAAGCATCTTGCTCTTGCGCATGCGCACCGGGAGTTGTATTACGCCAACCGCACCCGATCTTTCAACTTCCCCCACGAGTGTTTCACAATCAAGCATGACAAGATGGACCACCCAAAAACGGTTTCTCCGGTTTTCTCCCACAAAAGCAAAGAGATTGATAGCCTTGTGAAGTTTCCCGTTTCCGTTACTGGTATGCTTGCACATGGCCACGGCAATGTGCGCTATGCGCATTACGGCCTGGATCTATTCTCGCACGATTCCAATTACACTATCGGCTCAATAGCCAAGTTGTTGCGGGATCTCGAGTTGCCTCCTAAGTTTGCATCTGGGGAATTGTTTGTGGGATCAAGGTCATCTCCATTGTTTGATGCTGTGCTTAAGGGGGCAGAGACTTGTGAACCATCGTTGCGTCCTACCGCTGGAACCTCTCCTCTAGCGACTCCTTTGCCGCCCGTTCTCCATGTGCACATCGACAATGCTACCAGGGACAACAAGAATAGATATGTATTTTTGTTTTTGGTCCCTTCTTGTTGCAAAGAAAATATTTCGTGAAGGATATGTTACTTTTATGCTGGTGGATCACACCCACGACGACATCGATGCGATGTTTGGAAGGTGGAGCATGTTGTTGCGGAAGGAAAACTTTCCTACGATTCCTTTGCTCATGAAGTCCTTCATGACAAGGAATCTATCCCCACTATCCCACACCTTGTCGAAGAAGTGCCCGATTTCAAAAGTTTTGTCGAAAGCAGTATTATGGAGGGAGGTGAAGCACTCGTAGGACACACCAAGGCACAACAATTTAAGTTCTACCTTGACTCTACTGGTTGTCCGGTCTTGAAGTACAAGATTTTCAGCACAGATGTAGACTGGTTGCCCAAAGAAGGTAGAGGGATCAAATTCAGGAAGGAGGATTGGAAAGGTAGGAGTTTGTGGCCCCGCGGAGTGCCAATTCCTGTTGCGGAGCGTCCAATGAGGAACGTAGAAGACATCTCGAAAGGTATATCTGGATTTATCAAATACTGGGAGAATTTGTGCAATGAAGACCTCAGCAGGGAATTCAAAAGACGCTATGACCACTTGATTCATTATTGGCGGGCTGTGAAGGTAGCGCTTCAAGAGCCTCCGCAACCGTCCAATGTTTTGAAAGACAGTTTCTGGCCCACAACTCGGGTTGAAGCGATAGTAGAGGATCAATACGCAGAGGATAGTGACATTCGAGAAGAGTTTCCTGAGGATGACGGTTACGTTGGGCAAATGCGGGGTCGTCCATTGCCATCATTCAAAGTGGGTCGAGACCTATACAAAGGTTACTTTGTTGCAATCCGACCAGCAGATGGTGACACTCGGCCAGTTTGGATTGCGAGGGCGTTGTCTGATCCTATCTGTAACCCAAAAAGACCAAACTGTGTCCTCATTCAGTACTTTCGTCCAATATCAAGGGATCAAAATGTCGAGGACTACTACACTAGATGGGACACCACGAGAGGTTTCCATTGGACGGTTGATGAAACGGAACCTCTACTTTGGGAAGAAACAAATGCTTTGATGACAACATGGAAGTCTAGGATCAAACGAGGTATTGTCGAGTGCATGATCAAAATTCCATCACCTCAGATCGAAGTCATTAACCAAAGTTTGGCTTTGTATAATTCTACTTAAGCTGCCGTTGATTGGAGGCGATGGAGAATATGGCTTTTCTTCTAGCTCTATGTGGTAGTTTGTATTTGACTATAATTGTGATACTTTGCGCTTTGATGTAAGCGATATAGAGTCTATACTATGACTAGTTCATTAGACGTTGTAGATTTCTTTTGACTTATATCTCATTTTATATTTGCGTGTATCACTTTGAAGTTGAAGATTTCCATTTCAAAGACTAAGTGTTTTGATTTTGAAAAAAAAATACGTATTGCAAGTGCAATATTTATATTTTATTAATATATTTACTAGTACATTGTACGTTTACTTCTTTGTATATTTGATTTGTTTTCCTTCAAAGATTAACTATATGTGTTTGATTTTAAAAACAAGTACATATAAAAGGTTTAGTGGTTAAGACCACTGTTTTTGTGGTAGCGCATTAAGCACTTGTCACAGTTAAGGGTACGGGGTTGGTTGGTTGTTACAAATTTCCTGCCTGCCAAGGCTCACTTAGCAGCACCAAAATGTTTTTTTTTATGACTCTCATTTTAATGTGTTCCTTTAAAATGTGTGTTCATCACAATTTAACATTATTATTTTATAATTGATGTTAACTCCCACTGTAACTCATTCTCGTGTTCATCTCTCAGTATTAGCTAGAAACTGAAGCCTCATAGGATTGCAAGTTCTCGTTCTCGTTCTCCTAATTGTTCCGAAGTGTAGGATTTAGGGTTTAAAATTCCGAAGTTCTAGTCTTCCTAATTGTACGCAATAGAATTTACCGGTGGACATATCCAAATGCCGTGGTTGTTTTCTACGATTTGAATGAGCTTCACTTCACCGTCCTTGACACTAATGCCAATGATGGTGGCCCCGGAGTCCAAACTATTCTCCCAAAGCTCCTTGAGCGAGGACGCGGGTCTCTAAATGACCTCGCCGGCAGCAATTCGATTCACCACCGCTTCTTCGAGCCACCCGATTGGGGCTACCGCTGTCACATCCATCGTGTCCTCCATAGCAAACTTTACTCTTTTCCAATCTGCAGCGACTCCATTGGAAATGAAGCGACTTCTTGGGTGTAGTACCTTGGCTTATTTCAGTGCAAAAATCTCAGGAATCAATGGGAGATCCAGTCACTGTACAAAACTCTCTCTACGCTTCGCTTGATTCCCGACAGGAAAAGTAGAAAAATAGAATGTAAAACTCATGCGGGCGTGGGTGTTTAGGGTTTAGAGATAATCAACAGGAGAGTGAAGAGGGAGAGTGATCATATTCTCGCGAACATTTTAGAGCCGGTGGGATTTACCGAAATGGACTGTCATCTGCTAAGTAAACCTCGAATTCACCTCGGACTATCCAGTGATTGACACCCCACTGTAGTCCCAGGCGACAATCGCTCACAGTAAGGAACGTCATTTACTGAGTCCCAAAAGACAAGAACTAAACACAATGTCATTTACTCGGGTCACTCAAAGGACAAGTTTTCTAATAGTGAATTTATTATGATAATGTCGAGAGGATACATAATTTGATTTTTCTTGAATTGCAAATTACTACAAATCATACTATTCACCAATACTATTCAACAAACTACTTTTTACCAAGTTACCTAGAATTATAACATCAGCAAATAGCAATGTTCTGACTTATAGCCCGTATCCAATGCTCATCGAGGACATGGTGTGTTCACGACGAATGGCCAGTAAGAACCCTTCGTAAACAGCTAGCTGATTCACAGAGCGCATCATATTGTCAATTGTATCGATGTAGAGACCCGTCCTTCTACATTCCGACAACCGTTACCAGTGGCTATATGCAGTTTTGCCTAGATTACATGATGGTAAATCCACCTCCACGCAGATGTTGAGATCCTGATCGCAACATTAGAAAGGGTCAGTGACATCAAAAATCAAATTATTGTCTTCTATTTCTGCAGTACATTCTCACAGCATCGATTTGAGAAATTACCAAGTCAAAGAAGCCGCCCCATTGGCGGTATCTGAAATGCCAGAATCCTAACCAATCATCCAGTTGTCGCAATCAATCTTCGTTGGGAGCTCTTGAAGACAACGACATATCTTTTATGCAGTGGTACAGCTCTTCAGACTCCCACGCGGTTTTGTCCTCGTTTTATCTTTACAGAGTTTCTTGTGCAATTCTTGACTGTTTGGCTGAATATGCTTGAGTGTCTGTCGTTCCAACTAACCGGTCCAATCTATATCAAGACATCTTTCCCTACCAACCAACTTACAATTCGGGTCTCCATTCCTGTATACGACCCTAAATTTAGACTTTTTTTCCAAATTTTCCCTAATCTAGCTAAACAATTGTTCGAAATTTACTAGGTAAATGTGAATTTTCTGCTCTTTGGTCTTCGCTCTTCACTCGCACAAGAGCTTTCCCCGCGCTTGCACGTGCCGTTGAGATCGACGGACGGACTTCCAAAGGGAAGAAAAATCTTATTAAAGACCCTCCAAAGCCAATTGTTTGCATGAAACTTGCATTCAACATCCAATTTTGAGAGAACATACCATTATACCTTTTTTTGTGCTCAGGGCACAGATGTTCAAGGCTGACAGTTTCATCGTGAAGTTGGAAAGCATAGAATACCTAGGTGTCCTTTTGATGCGTTGAATTCTCTGGGCTCTCATTTTGAATGGAAGTAGGATTGTGATTTCTAGATGCAGAGGACGCGTTTTCATCTGCAACAGTCTTCGACTTGTGGCTCAATCCATGACCAACCTTCGCGTCACCGACAAAGCTTCCAGCAACTGATTCTTGGCAATTTGTGCATTTGAGAGACTAATTTGATCTCTTCCGTGAACGTGTAGAATCGTTTCTCATTTGTGCTTGAGAATGCAAAGGTCCCTCCTTGCGAAATAAATATACCTCGAAATCGGACATAGCCACGAGTGCAAAGACAAGCGAATTGCCTTCCACGAGGCCATTGCAAGTGATGACATCTTTCCAACTGACGCAAAATCTCACTTGTATCCAACTCGAAGCGAACATATGTATGGTGAGAATTACATGCAAAGTTGCTTTGGCGGATGCTTCCATTCGAGGAATAACTGATTTTCGAAATTTTTCACCGTGTTGTTGAACGAACCAGGAGGGCACTGTCTGTGGAAAGCGAAGATTCTTGAAATCAAAAAACTTTAGATCAAGCGAAGAAATTATTCTTTTGTTCGTCAGCATTAAAACCAAGTACTTGGATGAATTGTTTCAACTAGCACTATACTTATAGATCAAGCAGACCGACTACTAGTTCAAATATATACATGGCGCAAAAGAAACTATGCTCATACTAGATTGATTCACAATCTGTACACTTGTTTCTAGCCAGCTATCATCGATCATCAATGCTGCTAGATGGGCAAATTTAGATTGGATAACTTAGACTAATAATCTTGTCTCAACGAAAACATACCAATCCCTGGCCAGAGATTCGTGACGCAGTTCACTCTGAGAGGGTTTACTCAAAGTGAGGACTCCCCTACATCTTGCAAAGTAATTGAACCTTGTCATCACCACTCAATGACATCAGCTTCATGTTGTTCCTACCATTATTTAGAAGTACTGTAATTCTCAATGATCAAGAGTGTGACTTGTTTCAACTACAAGTTTTCAGTAATATTTAGCTATTGAAACTTCACACAAGCATCAGATTGCATGTGCGTTCTCAAGGAGGTGTAATGAATTCTGTGGACACTCTACAACATCATCCAAAAAGCTACAGCTATAGTACAAACGCGGCAGCGTTGGCGCGAAAGCACGGGCCACAGCACACGCGACAGCAGCGAGACGGTCGAGGTTGACATAAAGATCTGAGGGGGGACAGCTCTGCCGGGAAGGGGATAGTGTTGGTCGGACAGTTGAATGGTAGCCTCTCCAAGTCTCTAGTCCTTCACCCATATCGCCCACGAGAGCCAAATCGCGATGGAAGAAATTGTCCCGCGCCAAAAGGTATCCTCGGCAAAACAAACCATCACTAGGCAACTTTCTTTTTTGCATCTTGATTAACACCGATGAAACATCACCGTCTAGAAGTGCCCAACATGAGATGGTCGTACGGGTGGTCAAAGCATCATACGAAATGGGCCGAGGGGGGGCTTGTGAACCCTAAGTGTCTCCAAGCAATGGACTCTCTAAGCTACACCGCAAATTACTATATTTAGATGCTGTCCATAATGCATCACAATTGAAATCAAACATTAACTAAAATCACAAACAATATAAGGAACCCATTGAAATTACAAGTCAAATCACATATCACGATAATTCAATTCAATCTAGTGTCGATGGACACTTGAGACCTCCATTACATGATCTAAACTTCCCCAAATTGATGCAATGCATTTCCTATTGCAACAACTAATGGCAGTTGCCCACCTTACACTAAAATGGGCACTCCTCCTTTGTTCGTACTCCAAATTGACCGAGACATAGGTTTTTGGAAAGCCAACTTTTAGATGTATGTACTTCACTCTCGTTTGCCGTGCCAATCTTGAGACATCGGTCGTTGAAGTTGGCTGTCTCGATCAACGTTGCCAGCTAACCTCCTCAAACTAAAACGACCGCCTCTCCTTTGTCCTTGCTCCAAATCAACTGAGACATAAGTTTTCGGAAAGCCAACTTACAAATGTGCGTGCTCCCAAAAACTCAGTCTCGTTTGCTTCATCAATCGCTTGATATCGTCCGTTGAAGTTGGTTGTCTTGTTCATAGCCGGCAATTGACCTCCTTGCACTAAAACGACCGCGCCTCCTTTGTCCTTGCTCCAAATCAAACGCGCCTTAGTTTTTTAGAAAGCTCACTCTCAAACGCATTGGCCCACCAGATTTAAACTTCAATCTCTGCGTGACACTCTCGATCTCGGCTTCCAAAGTTGTTGCTCTAAATCTTGCGCGGCAATAAACCTTCCGCCACTAACTCGACCGCCGTCGCCTCGTCCCTCTTTCAAATGTGATCAGTCTAGGGTTTTTGGAAAGCCAACTACACGATCTACCAATCCTCCAATTTTTCAGACCTAACTATCTTCGTACTAGAATCTATATTGAAAAGAAAACAGCCTATGACTATGTGGTTCGGGGGGAGAGAGAGGAAGAGGGACACACACTCTACTAATCAACTAACATATAATAAACCCCATCTAATAGACTAAAGAATAAACTCAACACGAAGTTAAAAAAATTAAACAAACAATAGGAAATTAAAAGGCTAAAATAAAAAACCACGAAGAATAACTCAAGCAACTAATAAAATAGACTAATCAATTAGACTAAACTAATGAACTAAAATGACAAGCAATAAAAATAGACTAGAATCAGCAAGTAAAATAAAAGGGCAAACGGCTCAATTGCACATATTCAAACAATCACATCGTTAGAAGTAAATAAACACACAAAATTATCTAGATAAAAAGGAATCTACAATTGACGATCAAAACCGAACATTAATGCATCCAAATCTGGGAATTTGTCAATCGGCTAAAATGTCCCGGTTAGACAAATATAAATCACTAAACACATCAAAATTATAGAACTAAGAGTATAATATTAAAGTGAACCGTTTCAACGGTTCACGCCTTCAGTTTCAGTGTCTTCTTGTTAGGAATTTGTTTGCATAATCTAGCCAGAGCAAGGTCAGGTCTTGAGGACCCATAAACAGCGCATGATTTATATCCGATCGTAGATCACCAAGATTACAAAATTAGACATCTCATAATGGTGATTGGTACGCTTTGCAAGCGTAACAATCATTCCATAGATACCAATTCCAAGTGCAGATATTAATGACGAGTTGGAAGAAGCGAATGCAACCTGGCATGGGAATCTCGAAGCTCCACATGTCTAATTAGACTGCAGTCTGAGATTGTAACATATCATACATCTACCTCTACAAACGGATTATTGGCATAAGTGTTTAAAACAAAGTCTTCATATGAATGCATGCCTCATTAATTATGCCAAACTATGGCTTGAAGAAAATAGTATTGATCAGCTTCTTGGGCACAACCTAGTCACTCGGCCTCTTCACATCCAAAACTGATAATAGTCCATGTGTTCGTTAAGGGCAATAACTGATAATAATCCACTCCAAAGATTGTCCCGGTGCTTGATTTCGAGACTGCCCGGGACAAACTAAAGGCTGTCCTGGTGCTTGGTCCCCGAACTGCCCGAGACAGGCTAAGGGTTGTCGTAGGGCTTGGTCCCCGGACTCCCCAGGACAAGCTAAAGGCTGTCCAGGTGCTTGGCCCAGGGACTGGCCGGCACTGACACTGAGACATTTTTACCACGGTAAATGTTCAAAAATATGACAAAAAAAGACATTTACCGTGTAAAACTATTATCGAAAAGTTACCACGTAATAAAAAACTTTTTTAGTTGAGTAAAAACCTAAATTGAGATGACTATTTTTTCTAATTTTTCCTAATCTAGTAAATAAATTGTTCAAAATTTACTGGGCGAAAGTAAAATTTTTGCTCTCCGCACTTCATACTCTGCTCTCCGCTCTACGTTCTAGGCTCTCCCATGAGCTTTTATCTATCTTTCGTTACAGTAAAGCAACAAGCTTTACATTGTTCAAAAATTGGACTTGCATGAATAGGCTCCATTTGGCATCACCTGTGAACCATCTCAAGACGATAAGTGCTCATTTACAATCTAGTTTTCAAACATTCATTATTGTTTTGTTCTTCCTATCAACGAATTCTTTTGGTTATGTATGTTGCAGATGCTGCGCTTTGGTGTTTATCTTTTGGTTTGAGTGTTACCTGAGGATGCTTGTGCTTGGTTTTCATTTCAATCTATCCTAGTTCTTGAGGCTCTTGAATTAAATGTAGGTTGTGATGATATGTTACAGAATTTCACCACGAAGGCCTCTCAACGCATGAATGGAAGTATGCCTTGGTAAGGCCCTCGTAAAAAAGACAATCAGTTTATTCAAATATTGATTGAGGCCTCTTCTCAAGCCAACGATGATGTCTTGGATTGCACCGCCATGACAGGTGTATATTACTAACGTCTATTCTCTCTGTATTTCTTGGATTTTTTTTCTTCCATTTATTTCTATTCTATCTAGTTTTTGTAATTTCACATTCATTTTTTTGTTCTAAATGATCATAATTTTTTGTTGCTTGTATGCAATGAGGTGATTCAATGTTGGCATGTCACCGCGTGCAACGCCACATTGTAGCACTCGAAGAGGACCAAGCGCTATTTGATGGACCGCTTTTATTTATGCAACGTGCCCGCAAAGCCGAACCCGAGCCAGTCGTTGCATCATCATGAGCATCAAAAGATCCAAACGCAGTTCTATGAGCGGTTGTTCAAGTGTTGAAGAAATTTCAATTCAGTAACTAAGTTTGAATTCAATCAAGACAAATTATACTTTGTTGATAAATGCTTGATCAACTTGGTCTCATGTTCCTTTTTTTTTCTTGTGCAAAAAAATGAAGCCCACAAATTCTACCGTACAGAGGCCATTTTTTTTGGAGGCCAGAGTTTCTGAAGAGCCCTTCCAAACCTTTTCAGTTGCCAGTCTACGTTGAGCCTGTTGCACGAGTTTTTGCAGGTCATGGTATTAGAGATCACATTCCAAAGCCAAAGGTGTTGAAGTCACACACACTAGTATACTTTGATGTTGAGGCTAAGGAGTCTGATTGTGACGTTTTTAGTTGACCACTATGCCCTACATCTAGCTCTTGCTCAAGGTCTACTAGTACCAGTAATTCTAGTGATGACTTAGAGGAACTTTGATGTTCTCTCCGCTTCTTTGTACTACTTTCTTTATGATATTTGTAGTGAGACTAAAAGGACCACTACTCAGGATTTTTGACATCCTTGTTATACCCTAAACCTTCTATTCTCCAACCTCATTAATTTGTTACTTTTTTTGTTTATGTTTTATTTTTTGATATTAAATCCCTATACCCTTGACCCTAAAACTGTTAAGTTCTAATAATTTATTTACATAGATGTAGTATGTAAAATAATTATATTTGACATTATAGTCCAAATACACTCTAAATTCCATAAATATTGATCCCACGGTTATAGGTCCTTTAAAGAAAAATTGAAGAAAAAAATTAAAAAGTTCTGGGCTCTCAAGCTCCTAGGCATCCACTGATTTGAGTTCGTGCGAACCAGTTCGAAAGGCATTCGTGCATGCCAACTATCTCTTTTCAGTGAAATATTGGATGACAAAGAGGAATGACAAAACTGACATGCAGCAATCAAGAAACCTTGACATGAATGTCATACGCAACGCCGTACGAGGAGAGTTCAACTTTCACTACTAGAAAACTGTGACCGCTTCAACTGATTTTCAACTGTTTTCTGTTGTTCTGGGTAGTGGTGGTTATGACTTACCTTACTCCACAGATTTCTGTTACACACTTGACAGTGTGCACAGAATTTCTGTTGATTTTAGTAGCTTTGTTTAGATGTAATTATTAGTCGAATTTCTTGAAGGATTTTGCTGACATGGTCCTGAAAACTGATTGTATTCTGATCCTTATTGAAGTAATAAACTGCCTTTGTTTTGCTTTATCTCGTAATTGATGTCATTTCACTTTTACATGGCGTTCATGCCTCTATGTCAACTCTCTCTTGTCTATTGCAAAGGTCGTAACTGTAGTGGCAAACATTATTTACCACACACGTATTTTCTGCGTTTTCTTTTTCGTTTCACACTTACCTTTTATTGCTCATTTATATTTCACTTGGGTTAGTGACCCCACAGTACTAAAAATGTACACTTGTCCTTCCAATGGTCATGGAAATTGAGCGTACGGTATTGGGTGGCATCAACTGATTTGACTAATGGTGATTTCAGGCAAGAGTTTAGTGTACTTGTTACGACCATTACAGTAATAGATAAAAGGTATGCTCTGCAACTTACTTTCAGGGCATTCTGTATTTCAGTCCAGAAATTCTAATTACTCATACTTGTTTCCATATATGTATGTCGTAACGTAACATTCATTGTTACAAGTACGAAATCAACCGAATAAATAATTTTTTTTATTGACTATGGAATGCGTGGTTACTTAACCCTTATAAATTAGCGGTTCTCTCCATTGTTGAGCATAGGTTGCAGCTTTGTCTTTTTATTATACTGTGAATTTTAATTTCCCGATTTCTATAAAACATGTAATAAAAAATTTCATTGCACATGTCTTCCTATTGTAACCAACTTATGAATTTTCTCCATGTCTTCCAATATATTCCAAAAATATCAAAAACCCTGGAAATTCATTCTCTTCACTTCAGATATTGTAATAATGCAGTCTCTATGGTCAGTTACCATGGTTCTATTTACCTTTCGTAGTTCTGTTTACCAATATCCTGTGGGTTGAATTGAGAAATACTACTTCATTACAGTTACTCATTATGTCCGCGCGCACATCCCTCCTTCCCACAAAACCCCCCTTGTTTTCCACACTTTGCACTTCAAAAATCAGATTAAAAAACATATTCTCATCCACAAGTGTGTTTCTATATTTAATTTATATGATTATTTCAAAGGAGAATCATAGTACATGACCCCATGAAAATCTCCCTGATCATTGACATGTTCTACATATGACGCCTCGGTCCTGCATGGGGTAAAGCGTACATCCTTGTACATTGAGATTTTGATTACTATTCCATCCAAATCAAGTTAGTCTATCTTCCATTTTTTCATGCACATTTATGTTCGTCATTATAACCAGTCTAAACATTGACTTGTATCCCTGTATTCCCGTCAAACTAGTTCTTGCATGTGACTCACTGAATTTTAATAAGTTTAGCTTAAAACATCTTCCGTGTTTTAAACACTCAAGTCCAATGCACATCATACAGTTCCCTTACTACAGTTGTGCCAAAATCCATATAGACTGCCGTTGAGGAACATGACCGGAATGAAAACATGTAAATTCAGCTGCATTTACAAGCTTTTCATGGTTCACAATCTTTATCATCTACGGGTACATACTAAACAATATACTTTCTTAACCTACATGCGCTCCCATAGAGGTACATTTGAGATCCATCCAAGCATGTCTCACATATGCTCGTACACTCTGAACTTACACTTTCATAGTGACGTCATTCAATGTTTGCCTCAAATCCTTTTTGCACATCATATGGACAATATTTACTCCTCTGTCACCAACCCCATCCACTTATCATGCACTGTGCCATCTATTCACGCATCCATCACACTCACTATCTCCCTGGTAAAGTGCTAACATAAATTTTTTCATGCCGGCCATATTCAAATATAATTGAAATCCGGGTTACAGAACGGAATATTCATTCACCGTCTTCCGATGACTCTCTTACGTCTCTGTCAAATAGTAGGGCCTCTCCTTCTAAAACTTCATTCAAAATTTCATTGAGTTGAATGTTTGTACCTGTTGGAAGAGGATCCAGGCTTGTCTCGGGAATTGATTCGGGTGCGTGGAGCCCTGTGAAGTCATGATCTGACCCCATGGCAAACATGGGGATTTCATTGGGATCGTCCATTTCGTTGACAATGTGCCGTCCCCGAACCTCTGTTCGCAATATAACCTTCCACCCTGGCTCGTCCTCCTCATCGGAAAAAATAACCTAATCGCAATGAATGGGAAATGCGAAAGACTCGTACTTGTTAGGTACCATGCTGTTAAAATTAGCTACAGTAAAACCCCATTCATCTTTGCGGACTGTGGCACTCCTTCTCCTGTAATTTGCCTTAACCCAGTCGCACACCAAAAGCACAGTGCAATGTCCACCATAATTTAACTCCACAATCTCGAGAATTTGGCCAATGTACTCTAAATTGGCATCAACCAAATTCTTGTCCCACCTCCCTGATCGACATGGCCTGCGGAAAAATGCCACTACTCCAAAGTCACAGGTTTTTGTGATGCTCTCCTCCGCACTCTTTACACGATAGTGGTACCCGTACACATACATACTCTTAAAGCTTTGTGCCTGCAATGATGGTAGTCTAGATGTATCATCAACGTCAATTGGAATTTCCATTCCCTGCTGTTTTTGGTCCTCTATGTCCATGCGAAGCCACTCCTGAAACTCTGGCAACGCCTGCAATTCCGGTGGATATGGTGCCCCTCTCCTCCCATTCCTCCCAGGATGTCTAGAACGGAATGCAACTCATGCATTTGTCCTCTCTGCCCATAATGCTTCGTACCTCCTGTAGCACACCCGCGAATTTGAGAGTGCAGCACTATTTGACATTACTTTCTACATTAGGCAAACGAATATTTAGGTTTATTTTAATAGAGTGGACAAATGTATTGGGTCTGTTCCATAGTCCATCTTTGCCAACGCAACATGTATACGCAATGCCATGCTTTTGTATATACCATCAAAATGTTCTGATTTAGGGTTTGGGGCATAGAGTCATGCAATCCCAAGAAGGCCAACAAATATCCAGCATTTGCATCACATATGGGTTGAACTTTGTGCCTTGATTAATTATTTTGTATTATTGTGTTAGGTATACCAATAAAAAAAGACACTACCTCTACTCACTTTTTGCCTTGTCGTGTTTTTAACCAAACTGAGTATCCTTCACCGCCTAGATTTCCATGGCTGTGCACAAACATTTGAAGAAGTCCTTCCTATACAGATTGCTCAACATTTGCTTTTCATATATTTTTATCTGCGTACTATTATAATACATTTACAAATTGTTTCCTACATATTGTTAATTACTCATTTAATGATTGCATCATTCGGTTAATTGCACTTCTGAAGTATGTTACACAAAAACGTACTTGTAGTTCAGAAAAAAATTTCCTACTCACCTATATCATGTAACAAGTGTAGGTTCACTTCACTCTATAAAACCACATAGGAATCTTCAATTTCAAATATGGTTTCTAATATTTAAAATATGACGAGTGCATATACTCGTACTTCAGTTTGGATTCACAACTCCTGCCATTGGAAGAGCATTGTATTTGTTCGATTACTTCTTATTCACATTTTCAAATTTATGTACACAGTACACCCTATAATCCCATTTTACATTAATTCACTTGACAGCAGACGAAAACTTTGTCGACGTTCCAATAATATTTTACCACAGTCCATCCACTACTTGGATGCTTCGGCTTCCTGAGATTAGTGTACAATGCCAACCACTGATGCTTGGTTATATTTTGTATGATTATTGCTCATTATTTCTACTCAGTTGCACCAATTGGGTTCTTAAAAGGCCAAACCAAATACCTTAGATACATCAAGACTCCTACACAACATAGTTACACTAAATAAAACACATAATCATTCTTAATATTTTATGAAAGAAATGTTTACGTTTCTGCATTACTAAATATATTTGCGTTCAAAGGTTAACCCGTAAATGACCATAACTATGTTTCTCTCCAAACACTCCAAAGTATCCCTTCTTATTAAATGACAATTACCTCTCATTCTACAAACTTATTGAATCGTCCAACCGTAGGATATTCCAACCAAATTGAATTTGTTACAACCTAATAAAATTCAACCTTCAAGGGTCTTCGATTGTTTCAAAAAAATCGTAAAAGTTGGTAGCCTTTTTTATTTTTTTGCAACATTAGCCCAACTTTGGTACTACTTCATAATTCCCAAAATGCAAAAGTTATACTTACGTTCGGTTAAAAGAATATGGCAATTGTGTATATGGTCTCATTACCTCATTGTGTATAAAAAATGAGATGCATAGATCATTATACGAAATTTTTCATACAACCAGTGCCCGCTATTTTTTTTTCCACCTTTCGATGCTTGTATTTTTCGATATACACATCATCTCCATACACAAATAACCTTCCCATCTTTGTTACTAAGAGTAGAAACAATATAAAGAATTCACACTAATTGACGACCAATATTCATTCCATACTTAGCTCACAGATCTTTGAAAATTAGCCTTGTTCCTTTAGTGGTTAACATGAATTTCACATCGAATAAATTGTGAATTAACGAAATGAATATATACGAACCGACAATAATCTCTAATTGACCTAATATAATATTACTGTCCACCATTACGGACGGAACATTTCAACTCGGCGAACACTACATACTTGTCATGGGTAATTATTGGGGACTTTTCTCCTCTGATCTGATTTCTTTTAACAACTACTATAGTTCATGCTCATCTACGTTCTCTTTCCACATACACTTGCTACAATCAATATGTACAGGATTCCGAATATTGTAATCAATTACTCCGTTGTACTGGGTTCCGCCTTACAAATGTCCTAGAACATAAAATTTGTAGTCTCTGATCTAAAGGGTGAATATCTCATTCCTTGTGTACCAGCTCTATGAATACCCATAATCTACCATAACAATGTGGCCATGCAAAACTCCAATTTCAGTCACATCATACATTAACATTAACTCGATTATTCTTTGCTAACTCAAATTACCGGAAGGTGTTCAACGTTTGCATTTTCTGGCAATCCCTATATAGGCATGGGAGAGTAATTCTTACTGTCGATACGGTTCGATGTGTGCCGAGTTGTCCAAGACAAAAGCATGCATCGCGCTTCTCAGGTCTTCAGATAATATTTTTGGCTTGCCTTTCCCCTCTAATATCTCGTCTATCATGGCTGGCTCTTCTTTATCGTCCCATATTCTCCGCGTGGTGATATTGTACTCTGACATATACTCCAAGATAAACCCCAAGGCTTGTTCAATTTGGTAACCCTGAGCAATGCTACCTTCTGGTTTTGCAAGGTTTCTCACAAATCCTTTCACATTCTTAAAATATCTCTCGTATAGATACATCCACCTGGTGTGTACAGGACCGCACAAAAAAACCTCCTGCATTAGGTGATACGGCAGATGAGACATTATGTCAAAGAAAGCAGGTGGCATCTCTTTCTCAAACATGCACATCGTTTCTGCGCAATCGGTAAGCATTTGATCTTTATCTACCCCATTAATTGTCTTCGTGCATAGCTTTCGGAATAATCGGCTCAATCGTATGACTGCCCCTGCAAGAGCCTTGTTGGAAATTTTTCGAAAACACAATGGCAAAACCTGTTGCATTAGAACGTGGTAGTCATGAGATTTTAGACCATTGAGTTTGCCTTTGCTAATCTTGGTGTATAGAGGTGCAATATAATTGGTTGGAGTTCTCAAATTTTTTAAAACTCTCAACACCTTCGCTTTATCTGATGCTGATAAAACGTATGAAGCATCTGGCATGAAAAAACGATCCCGTTTTGGGCCAATTGCTTGTAAATGCAGATGAGGTCTGATTCCTGGAGCTTGCATATCTGCTCTCACGGATGGGTTGTCCTTCTCTCCAAATGTTGTCCGTATTATGTTCTCGGCTATGCATCACGTCTAAGACATGACGCACTGGTAAGTCCTGTTCATTTCAATTTCACAATCATTTATTGTAGACATGAACACCTACACTAATTGTGCTATCCCCAGACTACACCCAAGATATATGTCAAATTCTATTTCAATCATTATTGTTACTGTAATTAACGTAGGCTATACTCTACATATGAATACATATCGCTACGTGGATACAACGTTGGAATTTTAAAAAACCCCATTTCTTGCAGAATATTACAATGTGCTCTGTGGATTTAGGGCTACACTGTACTCTAGTCCAGTTCTATCGCACTTTGTATATTATACACAAAGTATCACTGTAATGTACATTTCATGTACATTATTTGATTACCAGTTTGAATTGTAACACTAGCCGTGTCTTCGCACGTGTAGAGTCCTATAAAAATCTACCCACAGCTGTACATCCCAGTTACCCAGGTCATGTCCATATCATAGTTTTAAGGAACTACTGTACTCTATCACTTTATGAAGTGCCCAACATGAATTCTTGGCAGCTTTTGATAATCACTGAACCCTAAAAAGTCCCATTCCTTTGGAGAATATGCATAATACAATGTCATACATATTTCCGCTTCCCATTGTTTTATAAATCTGAATTTTAATTCTTTTGGTGCTTGCAACTGTATGTTTAAAATTGTTCCTACAATTTCCCTTTTCCGTTAATGAAAAATGAGCCTTTTCAGTGAATTTATAGTTCAAATACTTCAGGAAATTCATATTACATTTTACAAAACCTTACACTCAATGAAAATAACTTAACATTTATAAATGGCACTGGTGATGCACATATATACAGTTCTACAGTTTTTTTTATGTAACTTTTACAAATACTTTGCATTCAAACCTTCAATGCAGTGTAAGGTAGGAAAACCAAAAACGGTTAATGCCCTCAAGGCGTGCACTATGAATGTTGTGAAATGTGAAGGCGGTACACCAAAAATGGATAATTTTTGCATGATCAATATTACTAAAAAGTTACTGAAAATTACTAATTTATTTTAAAAATATGTGTGCGGTTTATTTTTAAATTAGTTAACCATTTTCGATGAATTTTTTTTGTAGAATAGGAAGATCCTAGTATGCAATAACGGGGTTTTTCAAACTTCCGACTTAGAGAAACTCTCAATAAATATTTAAAGGGTTTTGAAAATTACTAGCATTCTTCATCATTTCTTCTTGTTCGTCTCAATAAAATTTGACATAATTTCTAACTCCATTCCTTCTGGTATAATCACCTTATTGTCACGCCTATGCCCGATGACCTACCCGATGACCGCCTGAAACCGCTAATCCCAGTTTCATCCTCGGTTCCATAGATGCCCCGTTGCCTCTACTGGCCCCATTGCCTCTACTAGCCCCTAAACCCCTTTACATCATCGGTTCTATGAATGCATCCTTGGTTCCCTGGATGTATCTTCGGTTCAATGGACATCAGTTTCAAGCATAAACTTTAGTTTACATTCAATGGAAGGCATGGCTGGCAGGGTTTAATTTCTCATGAATATGCCGAAAATGATATGAGTTCATTAAGTAGTTGGTCAAAAACATCAACTACAGAGTCAAAAAATTATTTTACAAAATAAATTATGAAAACGTCAAGCCTCAGAAAAAAATTGTTACTTAATAATTGCTAAATATTTAATAATTAGTTTTGATACTGCCGACATACATTGTTTGAACGTCTACTATATATTCGACATGGAAGTGCCGACACTGCCTACTACGTTATCAACTTAACCCCACAATAGATGTCCTAACTTTCCTATCTTCAAGGTTTGGCAAATTGGAATTATACATATAAAGCTCTTCACGATTCGACTACGACCAAGCTTCACACGACACTTCGAACATTCATAGATTTTCGACTCCACCCAATTACCTCCATCAGTTCGCTACCATTCTTGATTTCCGTATCTTCATCTGCAATCTTGAATTGATCCTTACTGTAGTTGTTGTCAAGCTAGGACTGGACGTTCATATTTGAACGCCTGCGATTGCCTTTCCTCGTTTTTCGCTGATGATCAGACATTAAATCGACTATGTCCAAAGGCAAAGTTTCTCCTAATTCCGTGCGCTCTTGGTCCTCTTCAATTCCCTCGTCAATTGAACCTAGCGTTAGTTTATTGATGCTACGATGCTTTCTACTCTTCAATCCTACGTCGTCAACATCCACGTCAGGTTGCTTTCTAGGAGTACCTAGAAGCAAGCTCTCGAGCTTCAACCTCTTGGCTTCTTTTCTTTGCTTTGCCTTGCTGACACTAAAGTCCGTCTGAACACGTCTCCTCTTCTTCTTTGGTGTCACGTTCTTCGATGGTGCTGCTTGCTTCATGTGTACCCTATAACAATCTCATCCTCTCTCATTCTATCACATTCTATCTCATTGCAGCAGTTCTCTACATTGATCTAGTTTAGTCACGCATAGGATATATACTCAAAGCTGGGGAATCAAACTATTCCTGAAGATGCTAAATAATGCCAGGCCCATGTGCTCGTGTTTATGACCGTGCCATTATATTTCCTTACTGACACATTTCAAACAGTTCCGCAATTCCTACATCTTAAGAGATCGGCGAAATCTAAATGTAACCCCTTTTTCTAAACAGGTCTCTCCTCAATCGAATGTTTGCAAATTAAGAGAATGCTTAGTTGGGGTGTTGAGAATTTCGGCTGCAACCTTAAATTGGTGTTTGGACTACAATGATTGAGTCAGTGATGAACGCATTCATCAACATTAGTTCTCAGAACTATTGATTCCAACATCATCCAAGCATCCACAATTCAGTATTTTATCGTCAAAACCTTCCAGTCTGAACAATCCTCGCATTCTTCGATCTAGGCGATCTTTGTCATGGCATCCACTACTATATCTGAGCTCCCTTTGCAAGCTGCAATCCTTTCAGCGTATGGATCAAATGCTCCTGTCTCGTTCCGAGTGAATGGCAAGGGAGTTGCTGTTGTGTCCAGTAAACATCTCAGTATGAGATTTCATTTTGACGAATCGAGTCTATATGTCGAGAAGCACCTCTTTGATGATTCTAATCAGTCGTCCTCGTCTCACACAGTTATCCAGCAGCCACACCAGAGCCCAACTCAAAGTCTAGTGTGGGAACTTGGGCCTGGAAAGTAAGATGTCTACGGTCTCCCTATGATGATGGACAAGGGTAGACCAAATCAGTCATCCACGTGCGCAATCCATACTCCTCTTCTAAGAAATGTCAAAGTTGAGCATGATGCAGATATGGAACTCACTCTCCTTTTCGGATCATCCACTTCGGTCAAGCCTGAGTCAAAACCAACTTCGTACATTGCTCTCTCAAGTGATTCGTCTGATAATGAGACGGTCACTGACCGTGCTCCCATTCACAATCTTAGCTCTCCGTCATCAAAGTCTTATGCCACTCACAATTTTGAATCGGCCGCTCATAGTTTGAAGTCCATCAACTTGAACGAGATTCCATGTCCCTCTCCCTCTCCCTCTGCCAACAAACTCACCGCTGAAAGTATCTTACCCAAGTTGAAGAAACGAGCTACCCTACATCGGAAGAACTTGCTCAAGAAACTTGATTACGACACGATCACAACGATCAAGGTGGATTATCTTCCTCCCAAATTCGAGGGTGACGTAGTGTATGAGTTTTTAGGTGAAGTTCTTCTACGTTCTGAAGACGAACGGCCCAAAACTTTTAGTTTGGAAGATCTTGTGCTGGTTCTTGATAGGTTCAAAGACATGGGATCTTCTAGCATAAGAAATAAAGTTGTCACATTGAGATACCTCAGGAGGTATGGTGTCATAGACAGTATCACCAAACTTAGAGGGCTCAGCAATTGGGCGTTTGTCCAAAAAAACATGTTCCCTGGACAAGGTGAAGATTCCGACAAACTGATGCCTGGACATGCCCGAAGCTGATGAGTTTTGCATCTATGATCCTCACCTGGAAGGAGAGGAGGTATTCGGCTCAACCAAGCGCAAGCCGGACCTGCCGCTTGGAGAGGACGGTGAGTCCCATTGGCCAGATACAGTGAACTACTCTCGCCCCCAAGCATTTAAGCGAGCTGCTCTCTCGAGAGTACCCTCTCTACCAGTCATAGCTGGGGGGCAAGATTTCGAAGCTCCAGAGGTCATCGCATCTCCCGTGATTGCATCCTCACCACCTGTCCTGGAAGGTGGTATTCAGCATGTTACCGCGGTCCAAGAATCCACTGTGAACGAGCGACTTTGGCACATTGCTGGATTGTCCAAAACGAGTGCCAAGTCGTGTTGGGCAATGAGAGCAGTAACTAAGAAGAAGTGCGATGCCAAAATTGTCCGGAATTCAACTAACACCCCCGCTCCAGCATACACCGGTGAATGGCTGAACGTGAGGTTGGGCAGGGAGATATTCGAACAATTCTTCTTTTGCCCTTATGACATCGACAGGTGCGTGAAGGGTACTCGACGCAAGTGGGTGAGGCATTTTTCGTCCACGAAACCTAGGCCGCCAATTCCTGATGTGTGGCCCGTGAAGTTGGGAATGAACCTCAAGCTGTTAACCGAATATTAGTTGATATTCCCTTAGGCTAAGAGTAGGCTAGTCTATACCCGGCAGGAATAGACCCGGCAGGCGATACGTGGCAGTACAGGCTGGAACAGACTGGTCGACCCGACTTTTCCGGTTGACCAGTCTGACACACTGTCAGACCAGTCTCCTATATGTACCTTCACTCTCTTCGGGAGAGTTGTTGCTATACCATTTGTATATCTTTTTGGCAGCCTCAGTTGTACTTCATTCTTGTCTTAAACTCTTCTTGTGCGCACTAGTATGTTATACTGCTGTTAGACTACTGCTGTTTCCTGCTCTTGAATCACTCCTTGTGGTTGTATCTTGGTTAGTTGCAGTAGTCTATGGGTATGCAGGAGTCTACTTACTAGCATACTGGTGCTTTTCCTTAGCCGACAGTCCGTTCTTCTTAGTAGAAACCTCTTACTACTCCTCTCAATCTCTAGAAACAAGTCTAGAATGGAATAGTCTTGAACGGTGTAGCTTCATTCGTTTAGGGTCGGTTCCTAGAAAACCCCCTTAACATTTGGCGACTAAGCAAAGTTCAGCTCAGACACCAGTCTTTCTGTTGGGCTAGTCAGATCCAGATCTAGATCTAGATCCAGATCCAGATCCTAGTCAACCCAGATCCAGATCTAGATCCTAGTCGATCCCGTCGACTATTGCTAGGTGCTATACGTCCCTGGGAAACAGCAGCCATCTGCTTCCTACACGAAAATCATATGTCTTGAGAAAAATCCAGAGCCCGAGTAGCCGAAATGAGCCTCGGAGATCATTCTGTGTAACAGTCGACAGGGGTAGTCAACAGTCGATAATGCTACTGACCAGGAATCTGTAACAGCAGTTTATGAACAAGGCTTACGGTGCCAAAGAGCAACTGACTAGGCCAGCACAAAGGACTAGCCAAACAGATCTCAAAGCCCGACCTACCTAGCAGAGTCAGATCTTAATCCCAGATCCAGATCTAGATCAGATAACTGCCGCGTTGCTAGTATAGAACGACCGCGTACACGAGCTACCGGTTCTCCCTTACAAGTCGAAGTAACTGCCGACCAGCTTTCTAATCCACGTTTTCAGAGAGAATGGTGAAATTTACAGTCGGAGACCGTTCCACCGACAGTAGTCCATGAGACTACCACGGGAATAGATCCCTGACCAACATACGAGATTCGGCGGCAAGTCGCAGCATCGACCTCTACTGACCCGTCTTTACAACACTACATGGAGTTCACACAGGGAACGATGAATACCCCGGAAGGTACCATTTTTCATGAAACTTCGTGTCAATGGGACGAGGCATCCCAAATATGCCAACCCGACCCCTAGCGATTCTACCGACCCTGTATACCACGAATCATCAAACCTAGTCGATAGGATGAGACACATCTATCAATCTAACCAACTAGTCGACTAGGTTGTTACTCAACCCAGTCTCCCGAATATCCGCACTCATATTCATGAGCCGAATATTCTATACATAGATCAGCCAAGGGTAGCCCACACTACAACCCCCAGAGTGTCGACCCCTCGGACTAGTCTACCACCTGGTTACCAAACTCAACCAGCGATAGGCATTCCTGTGATTCAACCTAGTCAGCATTCAGCACTTTGACCCCGACCCGGTAGTGGTCAACGTCAACAAACTCAAACCCTACCAAGTCCTAGGCGATCAACCTCCAACAGAATTGACTAGCCCCCTCACAAGCAAGTCAGAGATTAGGTCCACACTAGAACAGAACGAAGATGAGCCTACCGACAGCAACGGACCCGACCCGACCTAGTTCCCGTTGGTCGACTCGACTGGTCGACCCTACTGGTCAACCCGACTGGTCAAACCCTAGAAGAGCCGCCAAATTTATGGCCGCCGCCCTCACCTATCCCCTCAGTGTTGAATGCAAGGCCCATAGGGCAAGTATTTAGCACTATGGCCGTACCCCTTCTTCCTCCTCTTGCTTCCTCGCCATTAGCTTCCTCTCCAGTCGACCCACAGGCCGCGCACCTCCTATCTCCCATTGCTCACTCTCCTCCCTCCTACCCTTCTACTCCGGCCGACCGCCACTCCGCGGCTCTCGCATTATGCATTCTTAGCAAGCAATTTAGACAATCACGAGTAGAACGGCGAAGAGTAGTCAAGCGACCCCGTAGCCCGAATGTGCGAGAGATAATCGAGAGTAGACTGAGTAGGAAACGACCGCGCCCATCGCCACTGCAGCCGACTGTGTACGAGCCGACTTCGGCACTACGCCGGCCTTTCTCTTGTCTCCTTGTGCGCAGATTTGCAGCCGACCGATCGATGGCGAAAAGCAAGTCGACTGATCGCGGCCCCCGACGCCTCTGGTCCTCCGCACCACCGACTTACAAAATTCAGATCCGCACTGGGGAGGGACTCTACAAAACCCTCGCCTTTCAGTCGATGCGGCCGATTCGGGAATGGCGCCACTAAACACACGACCGAGGCCGATTTCATCAAGGCGATCGGCGTTTCAGACTTTGTAGCACTCGACTGGGACAACCCTCAATGCGCGCCATGCATGGAGCTGATCGAGGAGTTCATCAACGCCGCGATAGTCAACCTCTCCAACAAGTCGATCACCGCTCGAATCCGCACACATACAATCACAGTCGACTCGACTGTGATTCACGAGGTTCTCAAACTGCCATTTGGCATTACTATACAGCCAATCGACCCTGCGGAGTACCCACCGGGTCGGTTAGAAGAGTATTCTGCTGCCGGCAAGACTGCTGAGGGCTACAACATCTGCCACTGCAAACCCGAACACCACAGGCGACTGACAGCATTCATTCAAGGCCTCGGGTTCAAACGCAAGACGACCTACATCAGCAAGGAAATGCTCAACGTAGTGTGCACAGTCAAGGCCCTAATCGACCGCGCCATGCAATGGGACTGGACGACATGGATGTTGAACTCCATCGCCATCGACATCTAGACGATGCAGACCACGAAGACCACGATCTGCCCTTCAGCCAAGTTATTGGACTTCCTCCTTGAGTCTTATTTTCCTAGCACTGACGAGGAGTATGCACACCAAACAGTTGCCCAGCAGAACACCAAGACCGACGTCAACAGTCGGAGAACTCGGAAAACAGCTTCCGAGGACCCAACTACATCGTTTTCCAAGGCGGGCTTGGAGCCGACCGCACATCAAAGGACCATGTTCGGCCTCCCCGACCAGTCGACCTAGGCCAAACATCGACTGCTCGACCCCCTAGTCCACAAACCACACCCGACCCAGTGGCACCGATTGCCACTACCGGGAGTCAACCGACCGCAGAGCGAAGGGAGACACGCTCCTCACACGCACGCAAGCGGGACCAGGAGCGACAAGAGAAGCGTGCCAAGCGAGGCAGACTCACACCATTGAGTCAGTTTATACCTCGACAGGTCAACCTGACATCATCCGACAGCGAGGCCCAGTCGACTCCACCACCAACGCCAAGTGAGACCCCCATCCCTGACACACCTCCGCCCTCTCTATCCGACTTCGCGCCGCTCAACCTCGAAGCGGCATATGGAGCGGCCCCAACCGACGAATTTTTCCAGCCACCACCCGTCTCCCCCACAACTCAACCTCCGCCATTACCCGGGGTCAATCGACCCGCACCCGACTCACCAACATCACGAGCCACGACATTAGCGATGCATTGGCGCCAGCGCCTGGATGACGTCCAAGGAGCAGTAAGTCGACTCGAGGATGTGGGCTCCCGAGTGAACCTCCTCTTGTTTGAGGCGGTTCAAGCAAAAACCACCCTTCAAGCTGAGCTCGATCGCCACCGATTAGAGAGTAGCTGACTGACCAAGGACTCCACAACATACAAGCAACAGGTCGACAACCTCACTAACGAACTAGAAAGACTCCGTACAACTCTCACCACCGTCACGGAGGAGAAGAGTCAGACCAACAACAGACTGGCCCAGCTAGAAGTCGACCTCCACACCAGTCGACAGCAGGAACAGAAACACCAGGGCGAGCTCGTAGTAGCACAAAACGAACTCGGAGTGGCACGAGCCGAGGTAGCAGCAACCCTGCTCAGTCTTTAGCAAGCTCGGAGGGACATAGTCGACTCCAACAACCGACTCGACCTACTATTCCATGACAACGAGGAAAAGTCCCGCCAATTTGCAAGTCGGGAGCTGCAGTTCCACAAATTTCGAGCGCGCAAGTACCGACTCTGACTCAAGGCAAGAAACCATATCAAGGTTCTCAAGCACACCCTCAGCACCGACCGCCACCAGCTCAACCTGTACCGCAGGCAACTCGACCAACTTCAGCTCGACCACCCGGACTTGGAGATTCCAGCAGTCGACGAAGACAAAGAGAAGGATACATGCCACCTCGAACCCGACCATTCGCCCTGGGCAAACCAGTCGACTGACGACGACGAGGTCTTGACTACCGACGTCAAGTTAAGTGAGGACGACGACAAAGACGACAGCGAGTCGACCAATGAAGACGAGGATCGCGATCACCAGCAACAAGACCAGCAGCCACCGCCAGTCAACCTTCAAGACACGGTGCAACAGCAGCCAGCAGCTCCACACCCTCCTTCTCCACAGCAGCAGGAGGATCAGCAGCCCCTAGCACCCGACGAGATGACGACAGCACCTACACCATCGGTCGACAACACCTCAGTCGACTTACCAGTAATCTCCTCACTACACTCTCTGGGGTTCGACTTCTCAGGAATGCCTCCCAATATCCGCTCGCGAGGCATGACCCAGGACTCTAGCAACGTCCACGACTGACGAGTCGACCTCAGCTGGGTTGATTACTTGACCGCGGGTAATTTTGTCATTCCTCGTGAACAATTTTTCCTAGTCCCCGACCGGGGTAGTCTAAAGTCCACAAGAGTGTACTTAGCTCAGAGTTAGGGTAATGTTAACTGAATATTAGTTGATATTCCCTTAGGCTAAGAGTAGGCTAGTCTATACCCGGCAGGAATAGACCCGGCAGGCGACACGTGGCAGTACAGGCTGGTACAGACTGGTCGACCCGACTTTTCCGGTCGACCAGTCTGACACACTGTCAGACCAGTCTCTTTTATGTACCTTCACTCTCTTCGGGAGAGTTGTTGCTATACCATTTGTACATCTTTTTGGCAGCCGCAGTTGTACTTCGTTCTTGTCTTAAACTCTTCTTGTGCGCACTAGTATGTTAGACTACTGTTGTTAGACTACTGCTGTTTCCTGCTCTTGAATCACTCCTTGTGGTTGTATCTTGGTTAGTTGCAGTAGTCTATGGGTATGCAGGAGTCGACTTACTAGTATACTGGTGCTTTTCTTTAGCCGACAGTCCGTTCTTCTTAGTAGAAACCTCTTACTACTCCTCTCAATCTCTAGAAACTAGTCTAGAATGGAATAGTCTTGGGCGGAGTAGCTTCATTCGTTTAGGGTCGGTTCTTAGAAAACCCCCTTAATACAAGCTCAAGGAGATTCAAGCGCTTGAAGCTGTAGGGTTTCAACTCCCACAAAAAATTCAAGTGTCTCCCAGGAGGCTATTTTCCAATGCACAGCTGCCTTCAGATATGTCCGATCCACTAACCCAGTGCCAAGTGATGCAGACTGGTATTCAGGAAAGCGGATGTCCAAGAAAGTTCGCCCTCAAGCCTACGTTCTCACCTCGAAGCTATGTCTCAGCATCGATTCCTCCAAGATTTTGAAGGCTAGAATATATGGCGTTACGATGGTACCGCACCGAGGCTATGGGTGCATCATTGCTCTGGACTCTGGAACTCCACCTCGTGTGATTCAATACCAGATTACAGTGAGCTCGGAACCTACATGCGCATGTCCTGCATATAAACAGACCATGGTCAAGTATGGTAAGAGAGGTGGCAATTTCAGCTATTGCAAACACAATCATTTATTATGTCTTCATAAAGGTGTGCAAGCGTGACCCCAACGTCGACCTATTCATGCATGCCCCGACTTTCAGCTTCAACAAAATTAAGCTCCTGCTCGAAAGTGGAATATTGACCCGATCTAACTCATAGATATTTTATTTAGTATATGGACGAAGTCTACATTTGATTATCAACAGTCATAAGTGGACCTTTTCTCACGGTTTTAATGATAATCATTGATCTCAAAGTAATATATTAATCATGAGTTTGCGCATTTTAAACGGGTGCCCTCTGCTTGTTTTAGCCTGCATGCGCGCCTCAATCTTTGTGCAAACCACTTTATAGAACTCATGTATGGACAGGCTTCCATGTTTTTCAACCACGGATCCTTCAATGCCTTAGGTTTGTCTTTGCCGTGGTTCCCTGGTCGGTTTGTTTGCCGTGGTTCCATGGTCTGTTTGGTTCGAAGAACTGCGTTCCATGGATGCACGACTAGGATGGACTAGTGCTCGTGGCCGAGGACGACCAGCAGCCCCCCCAAACTCAAAAATATTCAAACGCTTGGCTTACAGGAAAAAAAATCCCCGCGGTAAAAGCCCTCTATAGATTATAAACCTCCTTGGTAACTCCAAGGTTCATGACAGCCTATAGATGCAACTAAAATGTCGTCCTCGTAGCCGAGGACGACCAACAGCCCCTCAAACTCAAAAATATTCAAACGCATGACTTACAAAAAAAAAAAAACCCCGCGGTAAAAGCCCTCAGTGGATTACAAACCTCCTTGGTAACTCCAAAATTAGTGACACCCCATGGATGCACCCAGTATGTCGTCCTTGTGGCTGAGGACGTCCCAAAAAGCACCAAAGTCAAACTGATTCAATCATAGGATGAACAGAAACGACTCATCTATGGAAAATCCAAGGTATCCATGGGCCCATGGATGCAGCCAGAATGTCGTCCTTGTAGCCGAGGAGGTCCCAAAGAGCACCAAAGTCAATTTGATTCAAACACACAATGAACAGAAACGACTCATCCATAGAACATCCAAGGTTTCCATGGGCCCATGGATGCAGCCAGAATGTCGTCCTCGTAGCCGAGGACGTCCCACACAGCACCAAACTCAAACTGATTCAAACACACAATGAATAGAAACAACTCATCCGTGAAACATCCATAGTTCCCATGGACCCATAGATGCAGCCAGAATGTCGTCCTCGTGGCCGAGGACGACCAGCAGCCCCTACACAGCCTAAATTATTTAAACACTTGACATACAAAATAAACCTCCATGATAAATCCGTGGATTGTGGAAGCCCATGGACAAAGCAAGCATGTTATCCTCGTGGCCGAAGAACACGAACAGCCCCCCACACAAAAGTATTCAAACACTTGACTTACAATAATGGACCTTCGTGGTAAATTTAAGGGTTGTGATAGCCCTTGGATGCAGGGAGCGGGTCATCCTCGTGGCCGAGGACGAGCAGCATCCCCCCCACACACAAATATTTACACACCAGACTCACAACCTCTGTGGTAAATCCAAAAAACCTCTGTAGTAAAGCCAAGGTTCGTTTCAGCCCTTGTGTTTTGTTTTCCGTGGTTCCATGGTCTGCTTGGTTCGAGAACCGGAAGGGTTGGATAGGGGTTGGTTTTGAGACCACATTCGAGGGGTGCGGGTTCTAGAAACAGTTTGTTGTTTCCATGTCAATCCTCGGTGCCATGGTTGCCCTGGGGTCAATTGTTCCGTTGCTCCATGGCTTAAGTGGTTCGAGAACCGGGAGGGTTAGATAGTTGTCCGGAGTCCACACCAGTCTCGAGGGGTAAGGGTTTAGGAAACATGATGTTGTTTCAAGTCCATCCTCTGTGCCGTAGTTCCATGGATTATATGGTTTGAGAACTCGGAGGGCCAGATAGTGGTCTCCGAGCTGAGACCACATTCCAAGGGTGAGGGTTTTAGAAACATTTTGTTGTTGCCTTGTCAATCCTTGGTGCCATGTTTGCCCTGGGGTCAACTGTTCGGTGGCTTCATGACTTGAGTGGTTTGAGAATCGGAAGGGCCAGATATTGGTCAGAACTGACCCTCCCAGTTCTCGAAGCACGTAAGCCATGGAGCCATCGCAGATCCAAATCCACGACGACCATGGTACAGAGGATGGACTTGACCCTTACCCCTCGAGACTTGTCTCGGGACTGAGGCCACATCCCAAGGGTTTGCCGTGGTTCCATGGTCTCCTTGGTTCGACGTCCTAGCTTCTATAGATGCATGATGAGGATGGACTGATGCTCGTACACGAGCATGCCTCGCAACGGGTACTCACTGCTTGTTGGTGCCACAGCTTGGGTGCGCAAATTTTTAGAGTATAGTCTGACTTCCCAAGCTTTATTATAGTATGTTGTATTACATTCATGTTTGCAACAAATGCTACGTAGTATGATTGCCGTCCTGACCTTCCAATACTCTAAGGTCATCCACGTATTAGAATTTCTTGCTATTTTCGATTGAGTCCTAATACGGAGCCTTGTCTGCATCATCAAAATGTTCCTGCAGTGCAATCGATAACTCCTACGGAATCACCTCGTTCACATCGATGTTGCAAGGGTCAAATAGGCCTAGCAATTCACATATGTAGTGTGACCACATCAGCCGCCACACCATCAGGTCCCTCGGAGAGTCGTCCCAAATATCACACGGAATCCCATATCTATCTAGAACATCTTTGTCTAATAGCATCACTGCTAGATCTATCCGATGAGTTTTGCAATGTGGAAATTCCCACAGCCACAATTCCACTGCTCCCTCGCCTGAGGCAATAAGGTACTCCATATGGAATGTGAACCCATTCCTAGTGACTTCGGGATACATTGATTTGTCCCTACCGCCCAATCCTTCCTATTCACTGTTTGACAAACAATCGTCAATCTGTCGAACTCCATGTGATGAGTTCAACAAGCCGTAAGCTCTGTACCGAGCCGCAAAAAGCATCCAGTAGTATCCTTCCGGGTCGTCCCTCCTCGTCAGTAGCACACTAAATTCCACGGACCCGTTCCTACCACGGACTTCTAGCTCGACAATTATTGATGATGCTACTAAGCCAAAACGGACAGCGAGATCTAGGGCCAAAACTCGAGCGTACTTATCCCAACCCATCTCTACTACCATGGGAACCTCGTGACTTGTAACGTAGATGCGGGCCATGGAGACAAACCAAAACACGATAGCTGCGGCACCTAGTGGATCGTGATGAAGATCGGTAGCAAGTCTAGGGAGAGGCGTACCCTTTGGACGGCATATCTATATGCCTTTGCTAGCATCGTTTTCTTAAATTACATCATGATGCCACATGAACTATGCCAACAGTAACTTTCGCGAATAGCAAATATTGCGGCGTTCATCCCTAAATACTCTTACAGAAATCTTATATATTGTAAGACCGCGACTCAGATTAGCATTCTTAGTGCACATTAAACCGAAATTCAAGTGGCTACCATAATTCCTAAACCCGGCACTTTTGGCAGTATGCAACAAACCTTTGCCCATGTTGCAACTATGCGGCGCTTTCTATATAAAATGCCATCTTGTAATAGAAGAGTACATAATATAAGATAGACCAGCCGACGGCCTTTCTGTCGAACCATAGCCATTTTTCTAGCCACATATCTGGATGTCAGTTCTCTAGGCATTTCAATAGTCTAAGCCCTTTAACAGATTAGAATACATATACGTCGGTTTAGGAGACTGTCATATTGGTAGACATCCTGTTGGATGGGCGTGGTCTCTGTGGTGGGTCTGCAGTTATCATGGAGAGTTTGCTAGACGAGGTCGTCGACATCACCAGTGTCTGCGATGACGCTATATCATTTCAGCCTGCTATTCAAGTGGAAATAGATGGGCAATACGAGCAGCGCTCTACCGTGGTTGTCCGCGGCAAACAACGTGCAAAACTGATTGAATGATGAATTAGAGGTTGCGTTTGATTCAGATCACAATGACGATGCACACATCGTCAATCATGCATACTCCAAGGTTGGAAACATTCCTCCTAGTACATATTCCAAGGATTTGCTGGGACACAAGTCTGATCCTGCTGTGATGAAACCGTTCAGTAGGGATTTTTCACTTGGAAAAATGTCGACCGTTAGGCTGATAGATTCATACAACCGGAATGCAAATGTGACACGTAGACCATACGGTTGATCGCAAACTCAAACTTGCCTTGTGTGGTTGGACACCCTATACCTCAACTTTTAATAAAGAGATGCACTTGAAAAGTTTGTTTCTCTGCACACATATGATGCATGGATGTCTTGTCTGTGTGGACCTTGAAATCACCATGGACCATGGACACCGTGGGCAATCAGGGATTCACCATGGACCAAGGTTGGATGGATATGATGCATGGATGTGTTGTTCTCTCTAAGGAACTCATATAATACTTCGATGTTCTTTTTCTCCATGTGAACTTTGTTGTATACAAACTGCTTAGACTTATACACGTATTGCATCCTTGTAAATTGCCTTCTTGTTAAGAGACAGATTCACCATAGACCTTGGACACTGTGGGCAGTTAGTGATTTAGGCAAAGACCATGGTCCAAGGACACCGTGGGCAGTCAGGGATTCACCATGGACCAAGGCTAGATGGATATAATGCATGGACGCAATGTCCTCTCTAAGGGACTTAGTTAATACCACGATGTTCTTTTTTTTCCACACGAACTCTGTTGTTTACAATCTGCTTCTTATAAATGTTGGATTTTCCTACCCTTTTAATAAAGAGATGCATGTGAAAAGTTTGTTTCTTACCTGTGTAAATGATGTTTTCAACCAGGATATTCAAATTTACCATAGTAAAAATAAGATAAATGATTGCATTTTAATTTTTACTGTGGTAAAAAACAGTTTTCGACGGGAATTTACCTATGGAATATTCAAATTTGTCAGAGAATATTTGAATATTATGTTATTTTTGGCAAAAAGTCTGACAATTATCCGCTCTCCGCTCTCCATTTTCCGCTCTGCTCTCGCTCTCCCATCCACCGCTCGCACGGTAGCCTTGTCCTATTCATAACTTTCTTAATTGATTACTTATGTTTTTCTTTTTATGTAGAGTTAGGTACATAAGATTTAGTTTTTCGTAAAAAAACATAGCACTGTGAGTATTGTGCATCTGAGTGGAGGTAGATTATTAAAACAAAAAGTGAGTGCCGTTTTGCTTATTGTTTTTCACTTCCTCCAGTTGTGATTATAATCATTGGGATGGTTGTAATTTTTTTAAACAACATAGAATTCATGTTCAGTGTTCACTAATTTAGACTCGGGGGGAGCACTCCCTTGTATATTTTGCATACACGTGCAATAATGACCTAATTATTTTGGTTATTTACCTTGTAAAAAATATTATAAGGTGATGGTATTTTACATGTAAAGAGCCTGAGAATATTATATGTGATGGTATTTTAAATGTATTCATGTTTCACTTTTTAAAAATCCCCTATTTTACATGTACATTTTTTACAAAATTTATCTACAATGAATATATTGGACTCTATTTTTTATCGCACGTTGTTTCTAAAATTTTCGCCAGTGAACCCCCGAGAATTTAGATCGCATTATGTGGAATTGAAAGGAAGCTCCTTCTCTTACGCAGGGGTTGAGAATCGCAAATTCTAAGTGCTGATCGTTGTCTCTAGCCCAGTGGTCAAAAAAACTTATAGAGAATAATAGGAGAGGATTGATACTTTGAGCTGATATTGCTTTCAATTTGTAGTAGAAGTTGACAAAATGTACCTTTGTTTACCTTGGTAGTCTCTTGATTGTTCAAGCAGACTCCCGTGATTTTTTCCATCGCATAATGAGAGATGAGGGTTTAGAATATGGGACTTCAGATAAACCAAATGTCGAGTGTCATGTATTGCATTTATTCGTTTTATCATTTTTTTCTTAATGGATTGCATTAGGTGTGTTCATATGGTACATTTGATTTACATTGGTTCCTACTTTGCAGGTGCATGTCCATCTCTCCCATCGCTATGGCCGAGAATGGACGCCCTCCGCTCTTGCATCCAAGCAGGATAAGAGCACATGAAAAGAAACTGTGGGCAAGGGAGCTGTCGTGGGCGATACACGAGCAGATACAGGGGATGAAGCCGGAGTTGAAGATGGTGTGCCTATGCAAATTGTGTGACAAGGGCTCACGGAAAAGATTCTATGTTAGTACTGTTTTGAACCACTTCGAGAAGGAATATGGGAGGGATCCAAAACATTATGGCAGTTCTATGGTAAGCGCACTTCATCCGTTTCTTTTTTGGCTGTGACTGTTTGCTATGGTTGTATGCTTAGTAATTTGTCTTGTCTACCTTTTCTTCTTTGTAATGGTTATTCGACAACAACCTTTTCTTATTAGGCCAACGTTCATTTAAAATGACAATAAATCATGTAGGATTTTGGCTCTCCGAATGCCGTTTTTACTTTTTATTTTTAATCTATATTTAAATGCCAAATGCAATGTCAAGTGTGATGAAGTTAGGCTCTTGGTTGTGGAGCAATGAAGCACATTAGATAACAGAGGTTCATTAGTTTGCTTTGGTCTTTTAGCTCTGCAAAATAGTGTCGTTCTACTTGCGGTCGTTCACGAGTTGCCAATATCTAAGTTGCAGGGATTTGAATCAGATGAGTCAGACAACGAGTGGGATGATCACATTCGTCGACATCATGGGCTCATTGCTGCAACTGCACCTCCTCAAGAACTGGTAGACGGTGATGGTGATGAAGACGACTACGACTTCAACAACTGCGTCATGAGTATCTTCCAGATATACGATAGAGCCGTAGGGGAACAATTTCCAAGGGAGGAACCAGAAGGTAACAATGATCAGGCTCTTGGAAATGACCAAAATGTACAAGAGAGTGGAGTTGGTCCCAGTGGGACAACAGATGAAGCACCATTGCACGAAGGACATGGATGGACAGAGAATCCATCAGCTACTGCTTCGGAAAATCCACAGAGTGTAGATGCGAATGGAGCGGGTCCTAGTGGGACGGCACATGCGGAATCAAGGAGAGAGATCCCAACAACAGAGTTGAAATCTAGCTATATAGAAACACCAACAACAGTCATGACCGACGACGAACAATCTGATCCAGTGAGAGAAGAAACTCCAGAAAATGAAGCGCTCTCCACTGCCGACATGGATGAGGAGGAATTTTTTGATGATGCAGTTGGCGAAAACGATGATGACTTCAACGATGACTCAGATGACGATGTCAACTGGCCAAATCAAGGTCCAGATATCCGTGTGTCCCCAGAAGAAGCATACTTAAGGGACTCTGCTCGCACCCCTCTCTTCCATGAGTCGAAGTTGACACTTTTGAGTGCCGTCATTCTGATACTTAATTGTATGCGAATGCACAGAGCGTCATCTGCCCTCATTAATGAGATACTTGTGCTACTATCTAGACTCATATTACCGGATGTAAGCAGCCTTCCCAGCACCGAGTACGAGGCCTCAAAGATGCTGAAGAAGTTGGGTCTCGACTACGAGAACATAGATGTGTGTCCCAACCAGTGCATTTTATTTCGGGGTACCGAGTATGCAAACTTGGATAATTGTCCATGCTGTGACGCTCCAAGGAGGAAGAAGGTTGGTAACTCTTGGGTCGCTCGCCGGATCCTCAGGTTTTTCCGTTTAAAACCCTGGTTGGTTAGAATGTTTAGAAGCCCAAACATGGCTGCGCCTATGACGTACGCTGCTTTAAATAAGAGCAGAGATTCAAAGATGCGGAGTGTTGCAGGTTCAGATGTTTGGAGACACATTGACGAGACCTATGGTGATTTCGCAACGGATCCCAGAAATGTTAGACTAGCTTTGGCAAGTGATGGAGTCAACCCTTTTGGCGAAAAGAGGAACACATACTCAGTTTGGCCGGTTATGCTCTTAAACTACAATGTAGCGCCTTGGTTGACATTGAAAAGATTCTTTGTGATGTTGTCGCTTATTATCCCTGGAAAGAAGTCTGTTAATGGGGATCGCTTTGATATGTATCTAGAACCCTTGCTTGAGGAATTGAGGTCGCTTTGGTCAAGAGGGGTACTTATCAGTGATGTAACAAAACCTTATGTACAATCTTTTCACTACTTGAGGGCGATACTTATGTTCACTATACATGACTACCCAGCTTATGGAACGGTGGCTGGGGTAGTTACAAAAGGTTACAAAGGATGTGTGTGTTGTGGTCCACACTGTATATGCAGGAGGTCAAAGAATTTGGGGAAGAATGTGTGGGATCATCAACACAGGATATACTTGCCTGAAGTACACTATTTGAGATTCGAAGAACGTCAATATTGGGGACAACAAGAGTTTAGGAAGGCTCCACCGCGTTTGACAGGGGAGGAAACCAAAAGATATGGGGAGGAGAGATTGGCGTATCTTCGTAACAATGGGGTTAAAGGAGGTGAACGCGACCCAGTAAGACAACATGGTGTCAAACGAGTGTCAGCACTCTTCACATTGCCATATTGGGAGGTGATTCATTCATCTTTTATCTATCTCTGGCATGCTAAGGTAGAGGGCTCCAAAACCAACAGGATTTTGATTCCAACACAATCTAAACGATGCATTCATTTTGGAACACATATCTAGGCACATCATAGAGCTCTTATTAAATGTTGACCGAAATGATAAGCTATCTATGGCCTACCTAGATTTAGTTTCTAAGATGATTATTGTACCTAGATTTTGTTGGAATTAGAACCATGTTGGTTTTGGAGCCCTCTACCTTAATGTATGCTTATCATTACAATAGATGTATATTGCTCATTTCATATGTTTGATGTGAAGGCCAAGATTTCATAGTTCATTTGTTTTGGTGGAAAGAAATGTAAGCTCCATTAGGTGGGGTGCCTTGTGGCTATGATATACAAATTGAATGCAGAACCAGTTCTACAGTTGGTCAACTGTAGCAATGGATGGCTCATTTAAATGATTAACAGTTCTTGCAACGTTGTTTTGTATTGAAGGGACTCCCAATTCGGAACACACTCGACCCAATGCACGTTGAAAAGAAAGTTAGCCAAAGTTTATTTGGCTACATTATAGGAGAGAAGGACACGGTTGCTGTTAGGCGGGACATGGAAGAGGTAGGTGATCGAGATAATCCTCGCAGCTAGCACACCCCGGAGCTTCATCTTCGGCAGCTCGGAGCATCTGGTCGATATTTTAAACCAGATGCACCGTATGCATTGACACCACAAGACCGTGCAAGGTTCATGAATTTGGTCTCCTCCATCAAGACTCCGACGGGATATGCTGGGCCATTAGCAAAACACATTGGACAAAAGAGGATGAGTGGCCTCAAGAGCCATGACTACCATGTGATTGTGCAGCAGATCCTCCCTGCGTCCATCAAAAGATTCTTGCACCCTAGAGCCAGAGATGCTGTGATCCGGGTTGGCAACGTCTTCAAACGCATCTGCGCCAAAGTCATTGATAGGGATGAGTTGGATGAGCTTACGACCTACAGGGCTGAGACACTTAGCCTCCTCGAGATCTGGTTTCCACCAGGGTTTTTTGATGTCATACCCCACCTAATGATGCACCTTGTTCAAGAGCTGAGACTAGCCGGGCCTGCCCACAGTAGGTGGTGCTACGGGGTGGAACGCTATTTGTACGGCTTGAAGATGGCGGTGCGTAATAGGCACAGGCCAGAGGCATGTATGGCAACACGCTACTTGATAGAGGAAGCACTTGGATTTGTCACTGACTACACTAAACTTTCTCCATACATAAAGCGGAGGGTGTGGGACATGGAAGAGGATGAGAAGAACTACGGGGAAGTCCTCGAGGGTGCGAGTCGAAAAGTCATGCTAGAGGATTCTGACAGACTTGCCATCCACAAGTATGTTTTGTGGAATTCCGTTCCAACTCAAGTATAGTGCAGGTATCAACTCATAGTCGTATAGAGATCCTATGTCCTTCACTATATGTTTTCATCTTTCATACAAAATCCCATAAAGTGAAACATATTGATTTTTTGTTTTTTGTGTTTTGTTTTGTTTTTGGTACATTCCTGTAGGGAGTACGACGACTTGGAAAGGGAATTGGAACGCAACAGGAGAAGCAAACCCCGACGTGCACCTCTTCTTGAGTTCTTTCAGTGGCTGCAAGACTGTGTTCAAGGAATGTTGGAATCTGGAGAGGAGGTTGACGTTGACATGGTCCTGATGTCCCATCTTCCTTCACGCCAAGCCGAAGAATATACATCAATGTGGGCTTACGCAAATCACTACCGTTGTCTGCCTGATGATGAAGCCATCAGATACAAAACTTTTGACTCTGGTGTATTTGTGATGTACCTTCAAGGTTGTCAATCTTCTCCACAAGACAGAAACATCGTTGATGCGGATCTCCTATATGTTGGACTATTGAAAAAAATCATCGTGGTGACATATTCCACCATGAGGAGGATTATCATGAAGTGTTCATGGATTAGGCCTAATCTGGCTGGGAATGCTACAATCCGTCAAGATGAAAATGGTTTTTGGTTGGCTAAATATGATTCACGGCAAGACCCTTCTAGAGAAAATCCGTACGTATTTCCGTACTCAAGTGGCTCAGGTATGTACATTAATTTGCATTTTCTATGTGTTCCTTCTGCGCTCCTTCACAAACATGTTATGACTCTGACATATCTTCTTTGCCTATGGCTCGTACTTGTCTTCTATTCATGTACTGCTCGGGGGGTGCACTCTACATTATGTTTGAGAATCACGTGCGTTTATGACCCCTTCTAAAAACCCCCTTGTTTACGAGAGGTTATATGTCTAAATACCTTTGTATACAGATGTATTCCGTTTTAAATATATGTTTAGTGTAAGTATACGTGAATATTTTCAGTTCTAAATGTGTTTATTGTATGTATACGTAATACGGCAGTGTTCAAATTAATACCCCTACTGTGCACTCACGTATACTCGTACATGTTAGTACAGTGCACTCCCCGAGATGTACTGAGAATGGTATTTGTTTCAACTATTTTATTTGTCTATGTGGTAAATGGAGCTTCCGCATGCATTCCAAATTAATCTTTGCGTTGGGAGATATGCAATAATACTGTGTTTTTATGTTGTAAGGTCTTTTTTGTGGATAATCCACATGATGTAGCATGGAAAGTCGTTGAAGAGAAGTCGCCAAGGTCAAAGCGCTGTGCACAAGAAGATGATGAGCTAAGATCGGATGCTGCTTAGCACGTGTTCAACGCCCCTAGCCTGGCTACTTTCATCACAGAGGGTCTCACTGGTCTTCGTCCAACACCTTCAACTAGGATGTCCACTCAGCCAAAAACAACAACATTTGATACTAGGGCAGAGAACCAGCCTTTTATTGGGCAAAGTATTTCTGAAGGTGAGGTGCAAGTAGCGACCAGAAATCGAGAAGCTGACGACAATCCAATAGTGTACCTGCACGAAGACTATGAGGACAAAGATGACAACTTACCTCTTCGTGACGACTCCGCGGACGGCACAAATCAGGCGGAAGATTTTCGCCCCTAAACATTGGTAGGTATGTTGAGACCTAGGTATAATAACTTTCACAACTACCTGCTTTTAGTTTTTGTGTTGTTGCAACCCTTGCATACACTGCCTAATGCACTTTGAACTCCATTTTATCACTCTCTCTGTAAAAAATAAAAAAAAATTATCATACAATTTTATTTATTTTTAAATCACACATTTAATTTTTTTGAATCACAGTCTTTGGTATCACATTCTGGTAGGTCAATGGAATATTTGATGTTGTCTACAGTCATGTAAATGGAGAATGATCTCCAATTGTCATTCTCTGGACAGTGTCACATTTCTGCATCATAAAAAGGGTTGAGAGTATGTCTATGTACACTCTTAAGTTAGACGTACTCTTCATGTGTCAGAATGTATCTAGGATTTCAAAGAGTCAAGAATAGAGTGCCAGACTATATTCATGAAGCAACTATACAATTATACTATGAATCATGATACACATTTGGCGTCCATACTTCGAATGACAGTAAGGTACATTCAACTCCTTCCTCTTGTGCTTAGAATCAACAAAGTCCTCAAAAGTAATTGGAGCCCAGCTTCCGGAGTTAGGTTGGAGGTTTCTCTGTTGCTTCGACACGTACTCCAAAGATGGAGATATCTCTTGTCGTTCTTGTACATTGGACCACATGATGAGTATTTTTAGGCTTGTGGCATAGTAATTGAAGAACTAAAACTTGATCTTCTCCCTGTTCGCACATCGAGTTATATATGGAATGTGTATACGGACATTATAATTTCATAGGACTGACATTATTCATTCATGTTTGTCTCAGGAAGCATGAGAACTTTAAAACTCTCTTTGTTGAAATTAGGGATACCATTAATAGTATCCAACCGTATGAATGTAAACATAGCTTCATGAAACTTGTGTCCGTTAAATCTTGATAAGATCGGACTGTTGGATTAGAAGATGTCTTTGAATATGTCTTTGGATTAGAATATGTCTTTGAACCATATAATGAACACTCAAAAATGAGATTTTGGGAGGTGTGTGACTTCAAGGCTGAATGAAATTTGGGTTAAATTTTCAATAATGAAAGTGAAGATGTTCAGCAATGACTTGTGCCAACACCTTTCCATTGCAATCTTTCATGAACGGACTCATACTTAATTATTGTGAATTTTGTAAGTGAGAGTGACTTATCCATGTACAGTTTAGGACACAATTTATACGTTCAAATAAGAAAGGAGTTGGTACATTGATCAAAATTGGATTGCATACACTAATGGAACATGAACAAGAGAACACAATGCAAAAAAATTACAACAAAAAAACTTCCAAATACAAGAAATACCACATAGTAGATGTGTTGTATTTGTAATTATTTGTTGCATTTTGAGGTATTTGCAGTTGAAGTATTTGAGGTATATGTTACACTTGAAGAAGTCCATACAATGAGCAAAGTATCTAAAACCCAAAACCCTAATTCTCCAAACTCAATACAAACTTGGAAAATGTAATACAATCCATGCATTTCTTCAACACAATCCATCCATACAAGAATTCAATGACTCTAAACCAATTCAAAATCAAACATCAAGGCAAATGTGGAAAATAACTTGAATCAATATACATTAGAAGAAATCATGTCGTACAAGTTCAAGGCTTCTATAATTCCTACCTAACACTAACCCAAACTCCTTGTTTCCTTCTTGAACCTACACATTAACCTACAAAAACATGACAAATGCGTTATTTAACTGAATATGGATAGTCCAGAGTCCAGGAATAACAAACAACCATAATATATCGATCAACCGGTAATGCACCGAGCGAGTGCACCAACCGATGGATCCCCCGATGTAATGGGATTGAAGGAGTTTGCGCTTACTAAACCTTGGAAATTCAGAGTAAAATTTTTCAAATTTCTAAAATTTTTCAATTGAGTATGGGCACCAAGATCTCCTAGCCGATATATTGATTTCTGAAATACTTGAGTAAATGTGTGCTTACCTTAAAGATAATCATATAACATTCTGAGAATTATGGGGAGATCCCCCGATGATTGATTATAATTGGAGGAGAGTGTCTCGAAATAGAGAGAATCTAAAACAGCGAGACTATAATGAAGTGCGCTTGCTTATTTTACGTGTGAAAGTGGAGAATGTAAAGTATCGGTTCGAATGACAGGATTCAAAAATAAAACGCCCCAGCACATCTGTCGAGCTCCACGTCGCCTGCGATACCTCACAGGTATCCTCTGCAGAGCAATAGATGCAGGAACATACAAGAATTCCTTAGAATAAGAACAGAGAGTTCCCTGTAAACATGGGGCGACCCCCGGATCTGGTCCACTGATACTCTGCAAAATATCAAATGGAAATATTACACAGGTCGATCCCCCGGTCCTAAGTAGGACATTTAGTGCATGAAGAATACTGAAGTCCAATATCCAGATCACATGGGGGGATCCACCGATCCTCTGCAGAGCATCAGATGCAGGAAGATAAAAGAATTCCTCAGAACGAAAACACAGACACCAGTCACCATGCACAAGCTTCATGGGCGGGGTACCAGAAAATGTCTTCTTCTTACTAGAAGATCTCCTTAAACAGTAATGAATAAAAAAAACAACCGCCACACCAGATTGCCGAATCCCATGGGTCGATCCCCCGATCCGAAGTAAGAAATTTAGTCCATTACGAATACAAAACTCCAGTATCCTGTCAACATGGGGCGATCCACCGATACTCTTCGGAACATCACATGCAGGATAAAATAAGAACGCCTAAAAAGAACACAAAGTTCTCATTACACACCGGGCGATCCCCCGACACGACGTGGGACATATGAATCATTAGATAAGGACGGTGGCTTTCCCCTATATACATCATTGTGCGGGTAGCCATGGCTGTAATTACAGAGTATTCCTACAACCTCAAGAATCACAACACTGATCGCTGTAAGTTCTCCCGGAGACACATGAGCTCTTGTGGGGTCATTCCCTCCAACGGCTTGTGAAGGTATACTATATATTCATAAAACAAATGTACATGCTCCTGACCAGTGAGCAAAGGCCTCCAAATTGGGCAACAAAAAACATACACTACTTCACAACAGCAAAATTAAAATACCTTGGTGCCTCGAAATTCGCAACACTGGTATGAGCAGGGCAAAAGTCTTGCACGCGCAATCCCAAAATGATGCGGTATCCAAAGCTCCTGCCTCATCGTTCTGCCCCGTGATGTAGAGAGATGTATCCGATGATATCTCAATGACTTCGTTCCTCGTGCTTTCGGGCGCTAATGTCCAAGAACAATCGCAGAAATCAATGATCACGCACCCGCAAGCCTGGTATATCACTGGCACGGCCCGAAGCATATCTGAGGATGGACGATTCACAAGGTCAGAAACATCATCCCATAAAATGTCAGAATGAGCCTCCAGACGTGCCATCTCTAGAGTATAGTTGTAGTTCCAGTGCCAGGGCTCGCCACTAACAAGCCCTTGCAACAATGGATGAGGAGGAAGACGATCGACTGCATCAGAATTGTAGACAAACCACAAGTATCCAGTCAATGCACCCAGAGTCCCTGGATGAGGAGGGAGAGGTGGCTCAGCTTGAGGAGGGAGTCTAGAATCCATGGAGATGGCTACGTAGATGATGCAAAGATATGGAAGAGGCCAGATGATGAACAACAGAAGCAAGGGAGGTCACTGAGGAAGGGAATGCAATGAATGGTGAAGGAGAAGAAGCTCACACATCGAGATATAAAAATGTTGGAAGAGGGGAGCTCACACTTCAAATGAATTGCACTCTCATCTGAGCCGCCATTCTACACAAAGTACGTAGATTATCCTACAGTAGGCTACTATACGTAGCCCTCTCAATTGCATGTATTCACAAAGACGGCTAATAATTGTCCCCGATTGTATTCGATGCAGGAGGATATAGTTCGAGACATTAGCCTTGTCAGAGCTCAGGTGATCGTGTTGCCCCTGAATGGTTTTGCTGAAGGTAAGCCGATCTACTATTCAAGCAGACTGGAGAAGAAGGACATTAACGCGAGTACCCACTACTATATCATTGGTGGCCAACACACCGTAGCAGCTCACCAGTAGGTTCTGAGCACGAAGGACCAAATTTCTGACTTTAAGAAAGGCTTGCTGTCAAAATTTAGTATCATCCCAGTCTGGTGCGAAGGGAGTAATTTCCAGAAGCTCCTTGTCGTAGCACGTGATACCGGATATTCCCCTAGAACGCACTTTTTCGTATTAAGAGCGCTCGTAGAGGTGATTTCCGGGTTATCGTTCCGCGGAGACTCTGTGAAGTGGAAAGCTTCCGGAGATGGTCTCGGGCTCGTGATCTCTTCTCTCTTTGTCACCAGCTGAATTCCTCTTTCCTACCAAACCGGGCCTCCTCCTACTGACTGACCCGGTTACAACTGGATCCGGTATCCTTCCGGGGAGGACTTCTACTAATCTTCCTCTCTCCCGGTCTACCGTTATTATCTAATCCGGTTTCGTTTAACCTCTGTTTCCCCTCAGAGGGTTCTCCATTCACATTAGTGGTGCTGGATTGAAAGACACACCCCTCCCTACTGATTCAAGTGATGGGAAATTCACTACCTTCCGGTTATCCTGACAAAACTCCTAATCCCGGGTACTTACCGTATTGCCCTTTCAACTGCTAGCTTAACCCAACCGGCAGCCGTGTCACGCAAGCGCGATCTGGTTTCCCCTTTCTCCCAATTACTACAACGACTTACTAACCGGAATAGACATTATCCGGGGAATCCGAAACTAATATTCAGGAATTCTAGCGCCCTGTTTTACTCCTCTGATCCCGTATTTCTCCTTGCTTGGACCTTCCAAGTGCTGGCACCTCAACCGGACTACCCGTCCAGGAGTTCTGAGCAACTCGGAGTACCCCCTCCTACCTGCCCAGCCACTAACCCGACTTACCTAGCGTACGGAACTTAGAAACCACTCTTTCAATCAGTCCTCAAATCACCCAAAAACCATATTCAGACTTCACACCCAAATCACTCAAGAACCCGGACGGCCTACCCGGTTACTAAGGGACTCTTGACTACTGTATCATTCCACAAACAACCCCACAGCACATACAAATTTTGGATAATGCTCTACAGCAGTTTGCTTTCACGGAAATAGTAATACAAGAAGACCCCAAGAATGCCAAGCATTCTTGGGCAAGTAGTGGCCCTCAGCCACCGGTCCGGATTTCCCGCCCAGATCCTACAAACCCGTGATCCGGAAATCAAGGGAAATCTCATCCAAAAGATCCTACACTTACCCAACTAGAAAAAGCGCCTAACCTACCACGACAAGGTCCTATTCACAAGTGGGTTTAGTCTACCTAGCCTAAAGCCTACTCCCTAGCCTGATCCGGTTTACACTGCAATCCGGATCCTACTGCTCTTTTTGCCCTTCCGGTCCACTGATCCTGTCGCCCTTAGAGTCCCCGTCCTCTTCCTGGTCAGATTTCGGAGAAGCATCCTCCATCTTCTTGGAGCGGCGCTCCTGGACTTCCCCCTGGTCACTTTCAACCTCAGACTTCGGTTGACTCCCTTCCGGCTCGTCCTCCTGGGTGTAGTGTTCCTCCGGTTTGCCTACATCCACTTCGCACTCCTCTGGCTTACCGGCATCCGTTCTGTCTTCCTGGTCACCTACATCCGGTTGGCCGTCTACCTCCTGGTCTTCCCTGGGTCCTAACTTCCTACCCGGGGTGGTTCCGATCTCCGCCAAATCAGCAGCCTGGTCTGCCAAATTAGCCAGACTGCCCTCCGATTGGTCCCCTCCGATACTGGCATCCGGATTTCTCCGCGGCATACTCACCACCGGACTCGCAGCTGGTCTTGAAGTCTCTTCCCGAGTGGATTGACCTCCGGCCATCATCCTATCCATCTCTCCCGCTCTGGGTGCCTCCTGCGATATATGGAATGCGGCCAACAATTCACTGCTGGCTAAGGGTGCATTCATACCTCTCTGACTTGCTACCCTCTCATCCGGTTCGGACCCGGATGGAAATCTTGCTTGATGCTCCGCTAGCAGTTTCCGGAATTCCACCAATCCTGCCTCGACCCTTGCGGCGTACTTCTTTGCCACATTCGTCACTAGGGCGGCACCATCCAATCCGGCTTCGTCCATCCTTTCCCGGTACAACCGGGCCTCTGTCTGGGCCTCCCCATCCGGTCTGAACAGTGACGCGAGGTGCTGGTAAGTGGGAGACGTCTGCTCCTTCAGAGCCCGGATCTCATCCTGTTGCCTTACCAGTGCCAAGCTCCTTTCCAAAGCTTCCCTCTCGAGCTTGTCTACTTCCTTCCTCATTCTCCGGACGATCTCCGGGTACCTCTCCACCTGTGTACTCTGGAGGACACGCCCAACTTCCTTCATCGAAGTACCGATGGGGCGGTACTTACCTTCCACCGTTTCTAATGCCTCCCAGACCGGTTTGAGGAAGTCCTCCTCCGATTCTCGTAGGGGGATGTCCTCCAGTTCCGGTCCTTCATCCCGGGGAGCTTGCTCATAAGTCCGGATCTCCTCCGGATACTCCTCTTCTTCCCGCGCCGGTTTTGATTCTCGCGCCCTCTTGGCTTTCACCCGGACGTTATTCTGTCATCCGCTCGACTCCGGTTTCCTCTTCCTCTGGCTATCCACCGGTATCACCTTCCTGTGTCTCTTCCTCGGAGGAACCCTAACCCCGGTCACAATTGTGTCCTGGTCCTCATCCTCTTCCTCCTCCTCTTCTCCCGGAATCCTCAAGTGCCTCTTCACCTGTCCTCGGGGTGGTGTCTCCTGGTCCGGTTCCTCCTCAGGTTCCGATTCATCTGGAATCTCCTGGAGTTTCTTGCGTTGGCCTCGGGTGCGCGCCCTGAAGGGGCCCGCCTCCACCGGTGTCTTCTGACCCGGTTCCTCTTCCGGTTCCGACTGGCCTTCCTCTATATCCGGATTGACCGCTGCTTTGTCCGTTCTTCTTTCTTCCTGCTCTTCCCGTTCTTCCTCGTCCGGGCTGTCCTCGTCCTCGCTCTCATCCGGATTCCCCTCCGGGGCCCTTGGCGGCTCCCGGTTCATGATCCTCCGGCTGTTCTCCCATTGCTCCCTTTCTTTGGTCTTGAGACACCCGTGCTTGTCATATAAATGAAACAGAAAAGGGGTTAGAGGACATCCCTTCTTGTTTCCGAGTTTGCGCGCTTCCCGTTCCACCAACTCGTCCACAATGAGTCCCCATCCGGTCTTCCGAGTTTTGAAGTAGGCCCCGTAAATGGTCTTCGTTAGCTTGTTCGTGCAGGTGGTGGGTTTGTCCGGGCTCAAAATAGGCACCAGAAACCGCAGCAGGCGCCTCTCCCGATAGTCTATGCAATTCTGAACTCGGAATCCGTGTTTCTCTGAGACCGGTTGAGAATACCTTTCCTTCAATCATTTGTAATCCTGCTTGGTCTTGTCGTTTCCCAACGGGCTGTCGAGGAAGTTGTATGTCACGCGCCAGTGTTCCGAGGTCCACTCCTTCCACTGTCCCCGGATTTCGCTGTCCCGGAATTCCGCCGGTACAGGTTTTCCACCTAACTCCTGCAACATGGTATCAATGTGGAGCTCCCACGGTAGGTACAAAAATTCTTCACAACCCATTTTGCGCAAATCCTTCCACAGCTGCTCCTTCTGTCCCGCATCGGCCGGAGCAACCGGGCGCACCACCTTATCCGGAACCGGCAGTCCGAGCCTCCATTCGTCCTTCCGTCCCATCGCTGCTGGCTCCGAAACTTCCTTCCCTTGATTTCGCGCACTCCGCCTAAGCTCCCGGAATACTTGCTCGCCACCCGGTCGCTCTCCTCTCTCTCTCACAGTATCCGGAAACACGAAAGTCTGGTGCAGGGGTGGACTGGAAACACTATGCGAAAATGAACAGTGAACCGCCCTAATTAAAGCCGCCCATTTCAAGGCGTGAAACGTGGCCGGGTCCATTCTTGACCCGTCCCTCCCCTACCCGGTTTCCAATCCGGATCCCGTGACCAATCCGGACACCTATCGTCAAAACCGGACCCTAGCAATAACTCTACCACGCGCGTGAGTGCCTCCTCTACATAAATAACTAAACGTGCCATTATGGTCACTCCCACACTCATTTATGGAGATTTGGGCTACTCCTAGCTACTCTAAAACCCTAACTCTCTACTTCTAGGTCAAACGAGGTTTGACACTCCTGTTTCTATCCTGAGTATTGAATCAAGATGTAGCGGGCGAGCGAACGGAACAGACATTTATGCAACAGCTCGGAAACGCTCGAGTGGCGTGGCACAAGATGGATCGGCCCATTCCTGCGTTATGTGGACGCGTGCATTCCTCAAAATTTAAGGTGAGATGAATTCATTATGCATCTCAATTTCGGTGGTGCATTGCTAGCTTCAATTTTTACATAGATCATGGGGCGATCGCCCGATATACTCAATGATTAGGTGATTCCCTCTTGTAATCCATGGTATTTCATAAATCTGAAACTTTTTTTCTAGAGTCCACTTCAATTGGAATAGCTCATGGGGCGATCGCCCCATGCTTCTGGAGATTCACTGATCAGTAGGAAATTTCATGGCGCGATCCCCCCATGTCATGAAAGCTTACTCATGGTCTTTTGTTTTTTGATATTAGAATGACTTCCTCCCGAAAGTAGAGCTTATATTCGTGGGTAAATCAGTGAAATCCAAGAATGCAGGTGATGGAAGACTTCCATTGCTATATCTAGAGGACGATCATTTTGACAAGTGGATTTCGATTGAGAACCAGTGGTTAGCAGGCAGACTCCCTGGCCAATGGAGAAGGGTTGTTGCTCCGCATAGTCAAGGAATTAGTGGGAGGAAGAACTTCGTAGAGAATGACTTGAAGATTCTGCATGGGATGCGGAATGAGGACGTCGATTTTGTTGCAACTCAGATCCTGGAGAGGAAAATCTGCTCGAAGAGCACGAACTCCAACAGCGCACCTGCGACCATGATGTCTATGGTGGATTTCTGTAACCAAGAAAGGAAGCTGCGGGCCATGAAAGATGAGCTTATGAATCTTTTCAAGAGTTCTCCTCTACCTAGCAAGAAGGCGGAGTATGTCCCATATTTAGCTGCGGATTGAGATGCTCTGGCAACGCAATGGGGTTACACTCGCGAGACCATGATGGCACTTCTTTCGCGAATACTGAAACTACCTGAGGGAGAGGCATACTTTAATAAGCGCCTTGACAATTTGGTGAAGAATCCCAAACCCGGCGACCTCCCCGACAACATCAAGAGCGTTTATATGTCCTACGGTGCACAGGATTCAGACCGTCTTGAACTTCAAGTCGTTGATTTGTATTCCAAAAAGTACAAATGCGTCACTTATGACTGGTTCAAAGGGAACCTGACTGCAGCAATGAAAGATGATGCCGACGTTCGGGCCTGGATGGAAGACAGGTCTAAAGATGTTAGGTTTCGTTTTGTCTGTTTTCTGGTTTACAAACGTAGAAACTGGCAAGACTAGGGCTAGACTGTTAGAAGACAAAAGACTTTTAGTGATTTTTGACGCATGCGAGGTGAAGGAGATTGCGACCATCAATATACACTCACCAGCAATCCTCATCACGGACGTGCACGGGATGACACAGATTGCAAAGGAGATCGAAGTGCGGAAAAGAAGATCAAACTCTACTGCATGGGATAATCATGTCGTGCACTACCTTCCACAGCCTGATGATGAATTCCCTCCAAGCGACATCAGCGCTCAAGTTATAGTGTATGTCGTTTTTATATTTGGGGGGTCCTCTCGTGGGAGACGTGGAGACTTCGACTTCTTTTTCGAGAGGGACAGAGGGTTTTGGGATAGAATTACGGCACTGTATTCAGCAGTTGACTCTTCGGATGAAACCGTCGACCGAGAATGGCGAATTCAGGGAATTGCATCCTTGAATTTGAGCACTGCGTCTGCAATGTTCAGCAGTTTTCTGAAGAAGGATATACTTCTTATCAATTTGCATAGGGGCCTCAATATTACATACGTGGGATTGGTAAGTTTTCAAATTCCTTTACGATTCAATAGTTCAGATTTATATTATTTAGCTCCATCGATGTTGAAATATCTGCAACACTTCTCAGCGGTGACCAGTCTAATATCAGCCTCTTCCGTCTTCTTGGTATACAGGGATACCTTCCGATCTTCACAATGCTTTCTGATGAGAAATCGATACGGAGCTTTCTTGTTAAGGGGGATTTCTAGGAACCGACCTAAAATGAATGAAGCTACTCCGCCCAAGACTATTCCACTCTAGACTAGTTTCTAGAGATTGAGAGGAGTAGTAAGACGTTTCTACTAAGAAGAACGGACTGTCGGCTAAGGAAAAGCACCAGATTGCTAGTAAGTCGACTCCGGCATACCCACAGACTACTGCAACTAACCAAGATACAACCACAAGGAATGATTCAAGAGCAGGAAACAGCAGTAGTCTAACAACAGTAGTCTAACATACTAGTGCGCACAAGAAGAGTTTAAGACAAGAACGAAGTACAACTGCGGCTGCCAAAAAGATGTACAAATGGTATAGCAACAACTCTCCCGAAGAGAGTGAAGGTACATAAAGGAGACTGGTCTAACAGTGTGTCAGACTGGTCGACCGGAAAAGTCGGGTCGACCAGTCTGTACCAGCCTGTACTGCCACGTGTCGCCTGCCGGGTCTATTCCTGCCGGGTATAGACTAGCCTACTGTTAGCCTAAGGGAATATCAACTAATATTCGGTTAACATTACCCTCCCTCTGAGCTAAGTACACTCTTGTGGACTTTAGACTACCCCGGTCGGGGACTAGGAAAAATTGTTCACGAGGAATGACAAAATTACCCGCGGTCAAGTAATCAACCCAGCTGAGGTCGACTCGTCAGTCGTGGACGTTGCTAGAGTCCTGGGTCATGCCTGGCGAGCGGATATCGGGAGGCATTCCTGAGAAGTCGAACCCCAGAGAGTGTAGTGAGGAGATTACTGGTAAGTCGACTGAGGTGTTGTCGACCGATGGTGTAGGTGCTGTCGTCATCTCGTCGGGTGCTAGGGGCTGCTGATCCTCCTGCTGCTGTGGAGAAGGAGGGTGTGGAGCTGCTGGCTGCTCTTGCACCGTGTCTTGAAGGTTGACTGGCGGTGGCTGCTGGTCTTGTTGCTGGTGATCGCGATCCTCGTCTTCATTGGTCGACTCGCTGTCGTCTTTGTCGTCGTCCTCACTTAACTTGACGTCGGTAGTCAAGACCTCGTCGTCGTCAGTCGACTGGTTCGCCCAGGGCGAATGGTCGGGTTCAAGGTGGCATGTATCCTTCTCTTTGTCTTCGTCGACTGCTGGAATCTCCAAGTCCGGGTGGTCGAGCTGAAGTTGGTCGAGTTGCCTGCGGTACAGGTTGAGCTGGTGGCGGTCGGTGCTGAGGGTGTGCTTGAGAACCTTGATATGGTTTCTTGCCTTGAGTCGGAGTCGGTACTTGCGCGCTCGAAATTTGTGGAACTGCAGCTCCCGACTTGCGAATTGGCGGGACTTTTCCTCGTTGTCATGGAATAGTAGGTCGAGTCGGTTGTTGGAGTCGACTATGTCCCTCCGAGCTTGCTAAAGACTGAGCAGGGTTGCTGCTACCTCGGCTCGTGCCACTCCGAGTTCGTTTTGTGCTACCACGAGCTCGCCCTGGTGTTTTTGTTCCTGCTGTCGACTGGTGTGGAGGTCGACTTCTAGCTGGGCCAGTCTGTTGTCGGTCTGACTCTTCTCCTCCGTGACGGTGGTGAGAGTAGTACGGAGTCTTGCCGGTTCGTTAGTGAGGTTGTCGACATGTTGCTTGTATGTTGTGGAGTCCTTGATCAGTCGACTACTCTCCAATCGGTGGCGGTCGAGCTCGGCTTGAAGGGTGGTTTTAGCTTGAACCGCCTCAAACAAGAGGAGGTTCACTCGGGAGCCGACATCCTCGAGTCGACCTACTGCTCCTTGGACGTCCTCCAGGCACTGGCGCCAATGCATCGCTAGTTTAGTGGCTCGTGATGTTGGTGAGTCGGGTGCGGGTCGATTGACCCCAGGTGATGGCGAAGGTCGAGTCGTGGGCGAGACAGGTGGTGGCTGGCAAAATTTGCCGGTTGGTGCCGCTCCATATGCCGCTTTGAGGTTGAGCGGCGCGAAGTCGGATAGAGAAGGCAGAGGTGTGTCCGGGATGGGTGTCTCACTTGGCGTTGGTGGTGGAGTCGACTGGGCCTCGCTGTCGGATGAAGTCAGGTCGACCAGTCGAGGTACAAACTGACTCAATGGGGTGAGTTTAACTCGCTTGGCACGCTTCTCTTGTCGCTCCTGGTCCCGCTTGCGTGCGTGTGAGGAGCGTGTCTCCCTTCGCTCTGCGGTCGGTTGACTCCCGGTAGTGGCTGTCGGTGCCACTGGGTCGGGTGTGGTTTGTCGACTAGGGAGTCGAGCAGTCGATCTTTGGCCTAGGTCGACTGGTCGGGGAGGCCGAACATGGTCCTTCGATGTGCGGTCGGCTCCAAGCCCGCCTTGGAAAACGATGTAGTCGGGTCCACGGGAGCTGTTTTCTGAGTTCTCCGACTGTCGACGTCGGTCTTTGGTGTTCTGCTGGGCAACTGTTTGATGTGCATACTCCTCGTCAGTGCAAAGAAAATAGGATTCAAGGACGAAGTCTAATACCTTGGCTGAAGGGCAGATCGTGGTCTTCGTGGTCTGCATCGCCTTGATGTCAATGGCGATCGAGTTGAACATCCATGTCGCCCAGTCCCATTGCATGGCGCGGTCGATTAGGGCCTCGACTGTGCACACTACGTCGAGCATTTCCTTGCTGATGTAGGTCGTCTTGCGTTTGAACCCGAGGCCTTGAATGAATGCCGTCAGTTGCCTGTGGTGTTCGGGTTTGCAGTGGCAGATGCTGTAGCCCTCAGCAGTCTTGCCGGCTGCAGAATATTCTTCTAACCGACCCGGTGGGTACTCCGCAGGGTCGATTGGCTGGATAGTAATGCCAAATGGTAGTTTGAGAACCTCGTGAATCACAGTCGGGTCGACTGTGACTGTATGTGTGCGGACTCGCGCGGTGATCGACTTGTTGGGGAGGTCGACTATCGCGGCGTAGACGAACTCCTCGATCAGCTCCATGCGTGGCGCGCGTTGAGGGTTGTCCCAGTCGAGTGCTACAAAACCTAAAACGCCGATCGCCTTAATGAAATCGGCCTCGGTCGTGTGTTCAGCGGCGTACTTGCGCCATTCCTGGATCGGCCGCATCAACTGAAAGGCGAGGGTTTTGTAGAGTCCCTCCCTAGTGCGGATCGGAATTTCGTAAGTCGGTGGCCGCGATCAGTCGACTTGCCTTTCGCCATCGATCGGTCGGCTGCAAATCTGCGCACAAGGAGACAGGAGAAAAGCCGGCGTAGTCCCGAAGTCGGCTCGCACACAGTCGGTTGCAGTGGCGATGGGCGCGGTCGTTTCCTACTCAGTCTACTCTCGATTATCTCTCGCACAGTCGAACTACGCGGTCGCTTGACTACTCTTCGCCGTTCTACTCGTGTTTGTCTAAAGCGCTTGCTAAGAATACATAAGGCAAGAGCCGCGGAATGGCGGTCGGCCGGAGGAGAAGGGAACGAGGAAGGAGAGTGAGAAATGGGAGCTAGGAGGCGCGCGGCCAGTGGGTCGGCTGGAGAGGAAGCTAATGGCGAGGAAGCAAGAGGGGGAAGAAGGGGTGCGGAAATGGTGCTAAATACCTGCCCTATGGGCCTTGCATTCAAAACTGAGAGGATAGGTGAGAGCGGCGGCCATAAATATGGTGGCTCTTCTAGGGTCTGACCAGTCGGGTTGACCAGTCGGGTCGACCAGTCGAGTCGACCGACGGTAACTAGGTTGGGTCGTGTCCGTTGCTGTCGGTTGGGCTCATCTTCGTTTTGTTCTAGTGTTGACCTAATCTCTGATTTGCTAGTGAGTGTGCTAGTCAATGCGGCTGGATGTTGCTCACCTAGAACTCAGTAGGGTTTGAGTTTGTTGACGTTGACTACTACCGGGTCGGGGTCAAAGTGTTGGATGCTGACTAGGAGGGCAGTGTTGTTGGGGAGGGTATACTGGACACGATATGGGCCAAACCATTTGCTACGAAGTTTGCCGGTATAGACATTTGTCCCTTTCGGGTGCCAGAGGACATAGTCGCCTACGTTGTATAGAGTCGACTGACCTTGGGTCTGGGCCCACCGTGCTCGGTTCCACTGCTGTGCGCCGTGGTAGGTGGCTGCTGTCAGTTGGGTCTCGTCTAACTTCTCGAGTTCGGCGGCTCGGGCTGCTAGTACTCGCCTGGGAGTGAAGTCGGTAGTCGATGTCGACCGTTGGGGCGGGATGATGTATTCGGTTGGCATCAACGGCGTCAGACCATACACCAATTGGAAAGGTGTGTGCCCCGTGCCAACTTTGTATGCCGTTCGGTAAGCAAATAGGACCGTGTGGAGCTGTAAGTCCCAGTCGGTTCGATTCTCGTTGACTAGCTTCTGGAGCATTCGGACTATGACCTTGTTGGTTGACTCGGCTTGGCCGTTGCCTTGCGGATAGTATGTTGTTGAAGTCGTGTGTCGGAGTAAAAAATGCTCGGTAGAGTGTGTACCGTGCTATTGTTAAAATGGGTACTAGGTGGAGTGGACATCCAAACCGGGTAAGAATTGCCTCGTACAGGAACTGTGCGGTCTCCCTGGCGGTGTTTCCTCGGAGAGCTCTAGCCTCGACCCATTTGGTGGCATAGTTGGTAGCCACCAAAATGTATCGACAGGTTGTATGTCGGGTCTTCTTGTCGGGGCCTATGAAGTCGAGTCCCCATTTCATAAACGGTTCTGCGGGTAGTTGGGTGACGAGCTTCGAGGAGACTGTCTTGGGTAGTCCGCCAGTCATCTGGCATTCATGACACGACTGGTAGTACCGCACAGCGTCTTGGTGTAGACTCGGCCACCAGTAACCTGCGTCTAGTATTTTCCGGACAGTGATGTCATGAGAAAAATGGCCTCCCGCGTTGCCTTTGTGTAATTCTTGGAGGATTGTTGTCGGCTGACTGCCGGTCAGGACTAGTCGGAGCTGGTGGTCCTTGCCGAGTCGGTACAGTTGTCCGTCGAGTACTTGGTACGGAATGGCTTTGTGAGCGATTCGCTTACAAGCCTCGTTTGTCATGTGGGTTGGAAAAGTCCCGGTAGTCAAGTAGTCGACTATCGGGTGTAGCCAGTCGGGTTCGGTGGAAAAGAGTTGTGCGTCGACTGTCTGGTCGGGTATGCCTATGGCTGGCTCGGCCCCTTCATTTGTTGATAGTGCGTCGGCTACTCCATGTGTTTTGCCTGGTTTATAAACCACAGTGAAGTCGAATTCAAGAAACAGTAGTAGCCAGCGTGCCAGTCGACCCGATACCTGAGGTTTGTTGATCAAGTATTGGAGCGCCAGGTGGTCGACATAGAAGACGAACTTATTACCTAGGAGGTAATGGCGGAATTTGCTGATGTCGTACACCATTGCGAGGGCTTCCTTCTCGGCTGTTGTATAGATCTTCTCTGCTTTGTGGAGTAGTCGAGAAGCGTAGGCTATTGGCTGGTCGATGTTGCCGGTCGGGTTCTGTGCGAGCATAGCTCCGACTGCTATGTCAGATGCGTCTGTGTGTATGTGGAAGTCGAGTGACCAGTCGACTCCGATCAGGATTGGTGCAGTCTGGTATCGATCCTTGATGGTCTGGTATGCTGTTGCGTACGCCGGCGTCCAGTCGAACGGTTCACCTTTCCTAGTCAGCTTGGTGATGAATTCCATTATGGCAGCATAATTTTTGATGAAGCATCGGTTGAACTGGGCTAGTCCGTTGAACGTCTGAATGGCTTTGACGTCCTTTGGTGATGGCATGTCGACTAGGGCCTGAATTTTCCTTGGATCCGGAAACTTGCCTTCCCGTCCTACAATGTAGCCCAAAACTACACCAGAAGGAACATAGAAGATACACTTTTCTGGATTGAGGCTTACCCCGTATTGTCGACATCAGTCGAAGACTAGTCTGAGCTTCGGTAGGTGGGAGTCGATGTCGCTGTAGACACTGAAATCGTCTAGGAATAGCTTCATGAAGTCGCCTAGGTACTCTTTGAAGATCTGGTTGACGATGCGCTGGTAGGTAGGCGGGGCGTTCTTCAATCCGAACGGCATCACGACCCATACATACGCGCCCCACTCGGTGATGAACGCTGTTTTGGGGCGGTCGGTCGGGTCGATCCGTACCTGGTGGTAGCCTGAGAAGCAGTCGATGAAGGAGACGGCTTCATAGCCTATGACTGCGTCGAGTACCTCGTCCGTGAACGGAAGGGGGTACGGGTCTTTCTTGGTTGCCGCATTAAGTCGACGGAAATCTACACATATCCGTAGTTTCCCATTCTTTTTGGGGACCACAACTATTGGGGATAGCCATGTCGCCTGGTCGACTGGTGCAATGAACCCTGCTTTAAGAAGCCGTTCCAAGTCGTCCTTCACGGCTTGTGCATAGTTCGGGTTCATCCGGTTTATTGCCTTGTGACTAGGTAAGATGCTCGGGTTGAGCTCGATCCGATGAGTCGCTATGTGTTCTGGTATACCTCGCAGATCTTCATAAGAAAACGCGAAAATGTCGATGTATTCCTTAAACAGGGATTCTGCGCTAGCTCTGAAACTAGGGCTCAGATTCGCGTTCAGCTTCAACAGTTTGGGGTCGGTAGAGGTACCGACGTTGACCTCGTCGAGTCAATCCTCCTCATTGTGATTCCAATGGGCAATGTCCATGAATCGCAGCTTGTCCCGTATTGGTGTCTCGTCTACTAACATTGTTCCTGGTCTATGTTGAATACCTTGGTGCCTAGGGGTACTGGCCGTCGTAGTCGGTTCTGTTCCAGGCTGGTCGACTGTCGACTCGGTAGCTAGGAGGTTCCAGTCGATTGTGCCCATTGTGTGGAGGGTCGGGTCGGATGCCATCAAGATTTCCTCCTCTTCATCGGTGATACCTTCCGCGAAGTTGTAACAGACTAGAGCATGCGGTGTAACCGCCTCGTATCCTAACTGTCCATTTATCTTGACGGTCTTGACGGTGCCATTGCCCATAATCTGCACTTCATTGTTGCCCCAGTCGTGTATGACTTTGGCATGTCGAATCCAGGGTCGACCGAGTAATAACCGGTAGTCTGACTTGACTGTCGAGCAGTCGATGACTATAAGCGTGACTATGTAGGGGATGCCATGAATGTGAATTTTGACATCCCTGATCAATCCTTTGGGTCGTGCTATGGTGCCATTAGCCATCTTGAGGTTGAATGGTGCGGGTGACAGTTTGGCTAGTCCCAAACGTCGGCGTTCATCTTCGGTGATCACGTTGACGCCGGAACCGCCATCGATCAGAACGTCGTCGACCATGTTTTTACCGACGGATACTGTGATGACTGGCATGTGTTTGTCAATGACTGCTGCAGCGGCGATTGTCACCTCCTCTGTAGTCGAGTAAGGTGACTCTGGAGTCGACTCTGGGTCTGGATGAGTCATTCGATCCCGAACCAGTTTGGTGAGGGTCGGTGATAACAATAGTAAGTCACGGATGGAAACCTGCAATTTGCAGTCTTGGAGTTGATCGAGGATCTGCTGCTGGACGGCGCCGAATGCGATACCGCCTTGGTCGACTGTAGCCGGAGTCTGTTGGTCTTGGTTGTCTTGAAGGGTGATCGTTTGTTGCGGTAATGCCTCCGCGTCCCAGTCGAGTGAGGGTGAGTCCTTAGTCGACTTTGGGTCTTTAGTGGAAGTTGTTGTTTCCAACTCGGCTTGGAGTTGAGGAACTTCCTGCATCATTTGATCAGGTAGTAGTTCTTGGGCAGTCCAGTCGGTCTTCTCTGTGGTTTCGTCAGGAGTTGGCTGGTCGGTAGTCGACTGGCTTTTGGTAATCGCTGCGACCGTTAGGACACCAACCGTAGTGTTCGGTAGTTCTTCAATGACTACTGACGACGTGTTGGGCTTGGTCTCGATTTGCTGATTAAGGAATTGGACGACCTTCGGATCCTTCAGTAGGGGACACAAGTGTGTCGGGTGGTCCAAGATTTTGCATAGAGAGCAAGGGAATATCCGTCGTGGTGTGCCATCGCGAGGTGGTCGACTCCTTGATTCGGCGGTAGTCGACACTGGTGTGGCTGCTGCTACTGGGGCTGTCCTATTAGCCGCCGCACCAGGGTTGTTTGGACGCTGGGACGCGGACGTTCACGTTCGGACGTCCGCTAGACGTAGACGTTCCAGTCCTTGCGTCCGGTGATTTTGAAAAACCCACAGCGGACGGCGGTTTTACTACAGCGGACGGGGGTTTTACCTCAGCGGACGGCGTTCGAACAGCGGATGGCGCGATCGGACGACTGGACAGGTCGGACGACGGTTTTGGGTAGGTCGGACGGCGGGCATGTCAGACGGCGGACAGATCGGACGGCGGACAGGTCGGACGCCCATGTCTGACGGCGAGGTAAAATCCCTTTGCAATGTTTATGCGGACGGCGGACGGTTGTTTATGGTTTACAACGCAATCTACGAGATCTTCAGTCCCATCCTCGTGCTGGGCAGATTATAATTCACTGAAATCGAAGAAATCTATGAATTTGGTGTCTCCATCTACGGGTCGGACCAGGGATTGGGTGCTCGATCGGACGGGCGAGCGGCTGCCCGATCGGACGATTGAGAATGTGCCTAATCGGACAGGCGAGTGGGATTAGAATGGCGGACGGCAGGATCGGACGGATGATTGGGTCGGACGGCAGGACAGCGCGATCGGACGGCTGCAAGATCGGACGGCTGAGAACGTGCCCGATCGGACGGTGCAGTGGACGTCTGATCACAGTTTTCAACATGATTTGAAGATATTTTGAATATTTACAGATTTTATTATTCAAATAAGGGAAAAATTCAAATTAACCCTTTAACGTCCCGATTCAACATTGTTTTCAAACATTTGTTATAAAATGGTTGATGAAAAATGAAAATGGAGCTGATGTACAAAACAAAGTTGTAAATTTCAATTTGTAGATAACATCCGTATGGTTGGATTCATCATATTTATTATTAATATTTTTAAAGTAATTTTGCAAGGTTTTCTCTTGAAATTCAATTAAAAATCCAAAATTAACACAAAAAATTTTAAAAATATTGTAATGAAATTAGAATGACATGCACTACAAGAAGGTATGGTTTCCATTATTTCATTCTACTTACTATGGAAAATCATATCTAAATTAAGTCTATTCTCCAATCCCAACGGTGAACACAAATCTACGAATTGCAAATCATAGTCAAAAACCATAGAGTTAGCAAAATTCCAATAACACATGGAAGAACTATTTTCCAAAATATTAAAGAAAATCGAGGGTGTTTCTAAATTCTAATAACGTTAGGTACCCATGTGTGCAAACAAATTCCAAATTGGAGTTTCGGGACTGATGGCTGCAAAACCCACAAATATCAATGAATATAGAGATAGCAAAATCCCAAAAACAATAAAACATATGGAATTATTTTTTCCGTAAATGTCAACAAGGAAAATGTTTTACTGATAGTCGGACAGAAGTCCACGTGTTCCATACATAAGCACACAACAATAGCCATAGAACAATTCAATACCGTTACTACTACTCTAGAACAAGAAGAACTATATCACTATGTTTTGCCTAATACACATGTCTAAAATGCTCGAACGGTACTGGCCAATGGTACGTCATCCTAAAATGTGTCACTAAATGAGTTAAACCTCCAATATTTCTTCGATTCGGGCTGCACAATCAATTCAAATAGCTCTCGAACACATCTGCCAACTCCTGTTGTCTATAAACAACTGAAGTTTCTCCAGGCGTCTGCAACTTCCAGTAATCCTCCAACATGTTGCCCTTGTTGATGCCCAACGCAAGTTTTGCAACTCCATATGCCTCAGTTGCCTTCGTCACTAGTGGGCATATCTCCACATCTGCATCTGGCTTACGTACATAAGCAATCGTAGGATCCACCCAGTACCGATCTGCAAGATCCTTCTCCATTTTCTCTGTACTGTTGAACCCATATAGTGACTTCATCGGCTCACTCGCAAAGGATAACATGCCCCAGTCACATACCCCGATGTATACACTCGTCTCGTCCGCAGGGAAATGAAAAAGGATATTATCAGGAGATAAATCATTGTGCAGGTTGTCGGTCATGTGTACCTCCATCATGATAATCACCAATGCCCACGCCAACTCCGTTCTTTTTTACGGAACCGCCTCAGATAACTTGCTTTGACGACATCGTCTGCTGACATAGTTGTATGCAACGTACGCGCGTAGATATTGTCTCCGTACGTGTTGTCTAAATTCAGCATCTGTCGCAATGTCCCACCATTCCACCAATATGCATATCCCTCGTATTTCGAAGGATTAATAGCCACATACCATATAACACCTGGATGGTCAATTCGAACGGCCATCGTTTCATTTTGGTGTTCCAATTTTGCAAGATCCGGTCTTGTCTTCCATTGTTTAGAAAGCTTCGCCGCAAACTCCCAATAAGGTTCAAACCCTGGGGTCCTTCAATTCGAACCCTCTTCACCGTAGCATATGCACCCTTGAGTGATGTGTGCTCCACTTTAATGACATTGGCCGTAGCAGGCAATGCGTGGACCAACTTATTCTTCATTAACTCCTCGGATCCACCAGCAACATGTCTCCACCAACCGATATTTTGATTGCGCTGGCGTCCAAAGCTCCATGGTTTCATCAACTTCACAAAGCTGTCTGCTTTCTTCATCACTTCCTCAATATACGTATTGTCCTGAAGCAGCTTGTGGTCCTTCCCATACTTGGTTAATACTCCCTCGATATTCCACAAAGAATCTTTCACCCTCCACCCCAACCACGTTGAGAAATCACGCTTTTCCATCTCCCGGTACCAAATTCCATCCCGAAGAGCCTGCAACATATTATTCGCCATGTCGTCTTGAAATTTTTGCACACTCTGCTCTTTGTACCGAACAAACTTACTCTCCAACGCCATAAGCGTGTTGTTTCGGTAAAAATCCACCGTGAACTGCTGGAGAAACTTCTTACACGCATTCGACGGCATGTAAGGGCTGTCTTCAAGAGATTTTTGTTCCGTCGTCTTACCTATCTTATGCTTTTTTCCCTTCGGCATGGTGACGGAGCTCCGGAATCGTTTAAAAAATTGGCAAAATATACCCCCCTGCAACGCTGACTTCTTCCTCCCCGAGTGACGAGCCAGAGGATGGGATAACCCTGCCAACAGCAACCTGTAACTACTCTCACAATAATGTGAGTAGGGAGGAAAAAGTGAGCCGTCCGCTCTGGTCGGACGGCTTTATAGGCGGACGTGCTGTCCGATTAGGTCGGACACCCGATCGGACGGCCCGCGCCGTCCGCCAACCGATCGGACGGCCCACACCGTCCGCCACCCGATCGGACACACGTCGTCCGATCGACCGGCTGTCGGCGATCGGACTGGTCGCGCAGTCCGCCAGATCGGACGGCCTGCAGATCGGACGGCAGACCGGACCGGACACATTAACCAAATTATCTTTGTTTTATAATACTATCAAATATTCAATGCGCATGATCATCAAATCCCACGGTCTTGTTGGTTAACCCCTAAATGACGGAGGAGGTAAGGGCAAAACATAAATGTGTTATAAAAAATTACTTCTTCAACTATGATGAAGTTTGGTCCAAAAGAGAAAATGAGGAGCTTGATGTTTAGTAATTTTCCATACGGTCAAATATCAAAAAATAGCTTTTTATCATCTCATAATGAATTTAGAAGCATTTAACTTCAAATATTTATAAGAACCACAAATTTTATTTTTAGAATTTGAAATTTTGTATGATTTGTTAAAACTAAACATTCTATTCTAAAATCAAAAATTGAAAATTTTTCAACGGAGAGAACATCATTACTTTCCCCAAATAGTAAGTTTTCTAACACTAGACAGTGTAGAAGTGTTTTTCTTTAAAAATTTCTCCCGGGTGGAGTCTAACTTGGATTCTAATTGGGCTGGAAAGTAGACTTGATTACCTATTTAAAAATATTTTTAATTTTATATAAAAATGTTTTTTCTATTTCGGGCAGCCCATAAGAAAAGGGCAGAGACCATAAAATGGTTGATCCATCACTTAGGGGTTAACCCCTAGAATCCTCACCTATGTCCAGTTTACACAGTTTCGCAAAGATGCATTATAAAATGCAACTAACACGAATATTTGGAACTTGATGTATGAATAAAAGTTATACATTTTTATTTGTAGATTCTATCTATACGGTTAGATCTATGATTGCTATCAATAATCTTTTTCTATAAAATTTGAAACATAAAATACAAAATTATTTTGTAATTCAATTACGAATACAATATTGACAATATGTGGATGAAATTTTTTGTGATGGGTTATAATGTAGTACTTTAGGTGTAGTGATTTTTGGAGTTTTTTCGGATGCTTCATTTTCATAGTTTTTTTTTTCCAATATCACTTTTGGACCAAGATCTTCAACATTTTCGGTGACACACTGCAACACAAAATGAGGGATAATTTTTTCAAACATTAGTTCCTTTTCAATCAAATCACACATACATGAAGCTAACTTCCCATAAATAAATCAGTACAAAACTCTCACCACAAAAAGTGTATGACGGATGAGAAAATACGGATGAAATCTGTACATCTTGCACAATATGCATGGTTCGGCACTTAGGGGTAAATTATGACTATATGTCAGGACTTTGAGACCAAAGTTCGAGATTACTCGAGCACGTGTGATCACTGATGTGATACACGGCCTGGTCCGCCACTAAGTGACCATAGGTACTAAATATTTAACGACCATCCCCTTTGTTTTGAAAGATCCGCACCCTGCAATAACTCAAGGTAATATTGAAAAATCCGTCTCGCAAATTGTAAACCTCGTTAAGTACCTAATCAAGCGTTATTTCCATTGGTCATTGATTAAGTTCGTATCTCATTAAAAGATATATCAATTTCGTTGGTGTTCTCTCCATTTTTTTATCGGACCTTCTATACATGGTTGACTACAAAATGAGTTCACTTTACCTTTAATGCAATTTGGAGGGTCTGAGCTAATCCTATGACTTGGTGGTGCATAGCACAAAGGCCTTTCCAAGAAGGACTCCCACCGCATTCTCATTTCCTCCCCTTCCATAACTACCTTGTACAATGAAAACAACCATCACGAATAGGGTTATTTCTGAAAAAAAATCTTGCTTCGCTATAGTAAGAAGTTCAATAGGACAATCGAACTACCAAAAGTGCACATTCTTCAAGCCCTCTTCATTTTAGTTCCACGTTACATACTCCCCACTTGAACCATGTGGCTTCCCATACATACCTTTGGCCCAGCACTTTCTTCAAACCCTCTTCATCATCAAACAACCTTACGAGCTTCTGTGCTTAAGTGCTGTTCAACAATACCAGATCTCACAAAAACACAATCGTGAAGATCGGAACGCACACCTTTGAAGTGCATGCTATCGTAGCTTGAGATCCACTTTGCCTAACGTCAACTCTAATCTCGATTGAAACGCAGGAGAGGGTATTGCCTTGTTGCCCTTGTGACAACCTCATTCCAAGTGCCATGCCGCAAGATCGACACTTGAATACCTTCCTCTTAGACTTCATCCAAGCCTTAGTGGTGCCTAGTCCTCCCTCATACACCATGATAGTCCTACAGTACGACACCCTACCATAGGACTACACCCTTTGACTACATAGGGCAATGTTCTCTGTATCGTTCCAAATTCTCAATATGATACTAACACTAGTAGGGTTTAGGGTGTCACGGGACACGGTGTCTAAAGTAAGATTAGAATGTAGTACTATGATACAATCATAGCGCATGAGGGAGGACTAGGCACCACTAAGACTTGGATGAACTCTATGAGGAAGGTATTTAACTGTCAATCTTGCGGCATGGCTCTTGGAGTTTGGTTGTCACCTCATCTTAACGCCGCATGCTACAAAAGCCTTAGAAACCCTAGAATGTTTATATTTTTCTTGTAGAGCCTTTGGAAGGTGAGTGTGTGCGAGACTAGCTTACCTCTTCGCAAACTACGTGTGTTTATCTTGCTTATGAGTGACTTAATAAATTGCATGCTCATCTTTTTCTAGAAAAAGCAAAGCATGCATCCACAAAGCAGGGGGCGAATAGCCAATATCATCTCAAGTGTTTCAATCGGGACTAAAGTTTAGGGTTTAGACTGGCTGGATCTCATGTTGCGAGAGTATGCACTTCAAAGGTGTTCGTTACAATCTTCACGATTGCGTTTCTGTGAGATCTGATGTTGCCGAACTGCACTTGAAGCACAAAAGCTCATGAGGTTGTTCGATGATGAAGACGGTTCAAAGAAAGTACTCGGCCAAAAGTAAATACGGTAAGCCACTTAATTCAAGTGGAAAGTGTGTAGCAAGGACCTAACATAAAGAGGGGTTCAATAAAGTGCACTTTTGGTGGTTCGTTTGCCGCCATGGACTTCTCAAGATAGTGAGACAAGATGTTTTTCATGAATAACTTCATTCGTGAAGGAGGTTTTCCTTGCACAAGGTAATTATAAAAGGAGTAGGAAATGAGAATGTGATGGGAGTCCTTCTTGGAAAGTCAACTGTGCTGTGCACAACCAAGTTCTAAGATAAGCTTCTAGCCCCTCCATTGCATTTGAACTAAACTCATATTGTTTTCAATCAGGTATGTAACGTCTGCAATAAAAGTCAAGGCGACACCAAACCAATTTATATATCTTTTTGTAAGTCATGAACTCGATCTCTTGTTAATGGAAATAACGGTGGGTTATGTACTCATGACCAGTTCACTCTTCGCGATTAGATTATATATTTATATATATATAAATATTTATGCCAATAATGTTCACACAATGAGCCATACATACTTTATAAGCCTAGAGCATTAGCGCTAGCAGCCTACAATATATCCAAAGTTTGTAGCATCCAAACAAAATTCAAACTAAGGACATGTCTTGGTCTATACAAAGCAAAATTGAAGACATTGGATTCTACGGTCTAGGCTAGGTTTCAACTTCCACTTGAGCATGGATAGTCCTGTTAAATCCGCCTAATATCGCGGATGTCCCCGAAATGTTCTATGTTCCGCCTCCCACTGTTGCTCGTAAAAGCGTTGCTCTATCAGCCGCCTTTCATTCTCTTCTTCTTCGCTCCGTCTTATTGCTTCTTGAAGATCTCTTTCATACTCATCGTCTCGATGGTACTGACTCGATGGCCCAGAAGCATATCCGTCAGAGGGGCCGTCTGCAGCACTATACATATCCCTACCAAAACTCACGGGTGCACCGCTTCCTGAGCTTTCGCCGGGGCCAGAATAAATAGGAGTATGGCTTTGAAACCCATGATGTCCAAAATCGTTGTGGGTCCTCTCGGGAGAATATGCTCGTGCAGTACTGTATCTGTCCGGATTTGGAACCCGTTCATCATTGTGTACCGCGTATGCATTATCATCGTAGCCATGGCTAGCTCCCCTCTGATATCTCCTGCCTACTGGATCTGAAGTTCCATGATAATTTTCATAGCCACGTTCAGGAGCAATTCCAAACGTCACGGGATAGTTCTCAACGTCGCGTTCCCGATATGTATTGCGTGGACGTACTTCCCATTGCGAGGTGTCGTCATCAGGAACATCAACGTTTGTCGCATGCGCTGTACGATTAGACCATTGCGGCACACAATCACTCAGTCCAGTCCAATTGGTGGCAATAAAGTTTTGTGAACGATTCAAACGTTCAACGTTTTTTCCATTCACCGTACTCCAATCCACATCCTTGTGCAGTACAATCTCAGCCCAAACCATTGACATTAGGCCATATTTCATGATGGTTGGTTTGGAGTTAGGCAACCCAACGAAATCGTGCACCTCCCAATACCGTTGTCGAAAATGGTTGCTTTGGCACGTCGTAGTTGGGCCTTCCCAACGAGGGCCAGACACTAGCATTTGAGCTCGTGGCCAAATCTTGGCTAAATGCGTCATCTTCGCGTACTCTTTGCATATTTTTAAAGTCCACGTTCTCGCCAGCTCCGCAACGCAATTGGGGTCAGCGACCTGATCCCAGTTTATAACTTGAGGAGTCCCTTGTGAAGATCTCCTACTACTGCTGCTTCGCTGGGACATCGTGGGAAGTCAAAGCAATGCCAAGAAACCGCGTGGAAGGTAGAAGCGCAACGTGGTGCAGACGTCCTCAAATAAAGTCAAACGTGCGTACAGCGTGACGCAGTGACTCAAAAAACACGTGACAGAGTCGATGCAGGTGCACGCGGACGTTCACCATGCCCACCGCCTCTCTGAGCGGACGAAGAAAGCCGTCCGCCATTTATACTGTCCGCCTAGGGCGGACGAAGCGTACAGCGGACGCCTGCCCGATCGGACGGCCTCGATCGGACCGTACCAGATCCATCGGACGGCGTGCGTACGGACATTCTCATCCGACGGCCGCTGTCCGCGCGTACGTTTCGACCCTCCAATCGGACGGGCAGGGGCGCACGATCGCGTGGCCAAATCGGACAGCCCGCGCCGGGTCCCCATATCGGACGGACCACGCCGGCCCGACGGATTGATCAGACGGACAGGCGCGCTCGTACGACGCCGATCCAACGGACGGCAGAGCGGACGCTGGATCGGACGGCAGTGCGGACGGCAGGCATCGGACTGCAAGAATCGGACGGCGTGCGCAAGCAGCCCAGGGGGTTTCTCCAAAGTATTGAGTTTTGGTGTTTCTCTCCCTTCCTCCTCCTCCAGCCCAACTCCTTGGGTGTACACACACTTCAAGAATCCTTGCGGACTTCGAGGACTATTTTGAGTACGGTCAAAGAATGTTCCAACATTTATTGTGCTTCGCATTGAATTCTTGTAGTGCTTCACTTCTAGGAGAGCGGTCCGTCCCACCTCTTTCATGATGGCTCTTACCTCTCCATTGTTAGCTAACTCCCCCCTCCCCACCTTGCCCTTCTCCCTTTCCTCCTTTGTTCATTCTCCCTCCCACTTTTGGTCAATTTCATGACTTGACTTGTAATTACTTACCAATTGAATAAAGAAGCGAAATATTCAAAATATGAATTCCACTTCAAATTCCATAAGTTATCGTGTATGTGTGTGCGTATGTGCATGCAAGTATACATGATGGTAGAACGTCGTGCAAGGCATATTATCATCTCTAGTAAGCTTGGAATAATAATATATGCCAATTGGTAATATAAAACACATGTGGCATGCCATTTTCATGATGGTGCAATATCGTGGAAGACATGTTTGTAGTGCATGTATATTCGTAAGTGCTTCCATGTATATGTACATACAAATATCCACCCACATATTTACATATACATACATACATATATCCATACATACATATGTGTATATGTTTATATTTATGCTCGTGTATTTCTATGTTTATATAGATTTACATATCCACGATATAAATATATTGTGTACACATGTGCGATTGGATGAATAATATTCTATGGACAAAATCACAAAATAGGATCTTATTTGTTATCAAGGAAATTGTAAACGTTAGGCATTGGCGGAGAAATCCTGTGATCGATCAAACTACTTCTATCTATCTTAACCCCTAAAGGTCCTCACCTCTTTTTCTAAAATTCGAAGCACTATAATTTGCATACTTCAAATATCACATTGTATGATTTATATTTTTTCATAAACAGTCATTAACAATATGAAGATATGGCAAAATTTTCAACATGATTCGAAAATATTTTGAATATTTACAAATTTTATTATGTAAACAAGGGAAAAATTCAAAATAAATGTAGTTTTGTCAAATTTAATATCAAAAATTATATTTAAGGTACATAAAAGTTCTATTTACAAGGAGTAAAAGACTGAAAGTGAAGAAATTAAAAGAGACATATGATAGAAGCATCTTTAGTAATCCCTTTGCATTTTGAACACTCGGAATTCAAATTTCACGACGGTGAAATATCTTCAAATGAAGTCTATTCTCCAATCCCAACGGTCAAAAGATGTATCATAACTTAACTTAAACATCTAATGATAACACCAACTACAATAAAGTTAAAACACTTGATTTTTCGGGCGTTTGATCAAAAAACAAGCATAATATGGTTGATTGGACATTTTGGGGTTAATGTTGGTTGAATGTTGCCTTTCACAACAATCAATATACACTTTTATATAAATTTTACCTTTCGGATTGGTTTATTTTTTTAATTAAAGTTTACACACGCACGAATTTGTATGTATCCAATTAGTCCTAAAGTGTTATGTATTTTCTAATAGAAAATGAACTTTTTAAAATTATGCAGGTTAAATAGTTGAAGGAATTCATATTTTAATGGACCATGGACAATCACAAATTTTAATTATTGTACGATGTCGCCGTATGTGATGGATGTACGCATGAGCAACCATCCAATATTTAGAATATGAAGGCGAGCGTCAAAGGGTTAACCCCTAAAGGTCCTCACCTCTTTTGAAAAAGTCAAAGCTCTATAATTTGCATACTTGAAATATCAAATTGTATGATTTATGATTTTTCATAGAGAGTCATTAAAATTATGAAGGTATGGCAAAATTTTCAAAATGATTCGAAAATATTTTGAATATTTACAAATTTTATTATGTAAACAAGGGAAAAATTCAAAATACATATAGTTTTGTCAAATTTAATATCAAAAATTATATTTAAGGTACATAAAAGTCATATTTACAAGGAGTAAAATAGTGAAAATGAAGAAATTAAAAGAGACCTATGATATGAGCATGTTTAGAAATCCCTTTGTATTTTGGACACTCAAAATTCTAATTTCTCGACGGTGGAAAATCTACAAATGAAGTCTATTCTCCAATCCCAACGGTGAAAAGATGTATCATAACTTAACTTAAACATCTAATGAAATCACCAACTACAATAACGTTAAAACATTTGATTCTTGGGGCGTTTGACCAAAAAACAAGCATAATATGGTCCTTTAGGGGTTAAGGGTCATCTGCAGAAGCACCTCAGATGGCGGTTTTAGACGAAGAGATCGGACGAACTGAATGAAATAGAGCGCGCTGATCGGACGGACAGGATCCATCGGATCGGACGACAGAGCGGACGCCTGATCGGACGGTAGAGAGGACGCCGGATCGGACGGCAGTGCGGACGGCACGCATCGAACGGCACGCATCGGACGGCGTGCGCGAGCAGCCCAGGGGGTTCTCCAAAGTATTGAGTTTTGGTGTTTCATTGCTCTCCCTTCCTCCTCCTCCAGCCCAATTCCTTGGGTCTACACGCAATTCAAGAATCCTCGCGGACTTCGAGGACTATTTTGAGTACGGTCAAAGAATGTTCCAACATTTATTGTCCTTCGCATTGAATTCTTGTAGTGCTTCACTTCTAGGAGAGCGGTCCGGACCACCTCTTTCATGATGTCTCTTACCTCTCCATTGTTAACTAACTCCGCCCCCCCCCCCACCTTACCCTTCTCCCTTTCTTCCTTTGTTCATTCTCCCTCTCACTTTTGGTCAATTTCATGACTTGACTTGTAATTACTTTCCAATTGAATAAAGAAGCAAAATATTCAAATGTAAAGGCAATAGAATGAAGCATTGCGTTCCAATTTGAATTCCATAAGAGTTAGCATTTTCTTATGCATACATTACTTCGAACCTACTAGAGTGACTTCATTCAACGAATTCACAAACATAATTTAAGAGGGAAAGACCACGTCAATTTTCATAAACAAATTATCACACAATATCTGTAACAATTTATATTTTACAAACCTAGTTAGAGGGGAAAACTTGAAATTAAATTAGATTTGAACCTATTGTATGCATGTTCATATGAATAGTATATATGAAATTAAATTATAGTTGAACATATTGAATGCACATGTATGTACCTTTATATTTACATACATATAAATAAATCTTATTGTATGCGTATGTGCATGCATGTTTAGGGTTTATATTAATATGTACATCTATAAATGGTCGACACATCTATCTATATATCTCTATATATATATATATATATATATATATATATATATATATATATATATATATATATATATATATATATATACGTATATATGCACATGTATTTTTATGTATACATAAATTTATATGAACAGAATATAAATATATTGTGTACGCATGTGCGAATGTATGAATCATCTTCTTTGAATAATGGAGCCCGTAATATCCTCTGAAATTTGTTATCAGCAAAAATGAAATAGTTTCAAAATGTAACGATCTTGGTGCCATGTTATTGTTTATTGTGTAAAAGGATGGTGGTTTTACATTTTGGGACTTCTAACAATAAGTCATGCATGTTATATTGTTGTGTGGCAACATTTGTTAAAATGACTTCACTTAGTGACTATTCATATATGATCTCAACCATTGAAATTCACTTCTTTTTGAATCCCAAGTCATTTTATATTCATACAACTAAATTGGTATTCGTAACCGTTGATCTTAAAGTATGGATTGAATCTAAAATTCATATGTGTAACCTAAGTGCCCAATCAAGCATATTATGCTTGATTTTTGGTCCAACGTCCTTAAAGTCTAGCGTTTTAGCTTTTATGTAGTTGGAGTTTTCGTTAGATGTTTAAGTTAAGTTATGATACATCTTTTGACCGTTGGGATTGGAAAGTAGAAAATCTATTGAAGTTATTCCAACGTTGAGAAATTTGAAATTGGAGTGTCCTAAATACAAAGGGCTTTCTAATAATGCTCGAATCATAGGACTCTTTTATATCTTTTGCTTTCATACCTTTACTACATGTAAATGTAACTTTTATCTACCTTAAATAAAAAACTTGATATTAAATTTGACAAAAGTATATTTATTTTGAAATTTTGTGGTGTTTACATAATAAAATTTGTAAATATTCAAAATATCTTCCAATCATGTTGAAACTTTTATTATACCTTCATACTGCTAATGACTAGGAATGCAAAATTATAAATCACCCAATGTGATATTTCAAATATGCAAATCCTGTGATCGATTTCACCATACCAATATGTTGCGTTGTCCTCAAAGGGTTAACCCCTAACGGCCCAATCATGCATATTTTGCATGATGTACGGATTTGAACTCCGATTTTTCATCCATCATGCACTTTTTGCAGTGTGGATCTTTTACTTAAACTTTTATGTGAAGTTAGCTTTGTGCATGTGTGATCCGATTAGAGAGGGGATGATTTGTGAAATTTTTATGCCTCATGTCATGTTGTAGTGTTCCACCCAAAATTTTGAAGATTTTAGTCTAAAAGTGCTCTTGAGAAAGTGAAGTACTAAAATTAAGTAACCAAAAAATCTCCAAAAATCACTACACTTAAAGCATTACATTTCAACCCATCACAAAAGATTTCATTATTAGATTGCCAATATCTTATTCGTAATCATATTCCAAAAGAGCTCTAAATTTGAAGTTTGAAAATTAATACACAAAAATTGGTGATAGCAATTGCAAATTCAACCGTATGGATAGAATCTAACATTCATGATGTACAACTTTTATTCATTCATCGAGTTGAAAATATCCCTCTTAGTTGCATTTTATAATGCATCTTTGAAAACGGCCAAATCTGAAAAGGGTTCGAACGTTTAGGGGTTAATAGGAGTCTTTGGCTCACTTAATCACGATCATTGGATTCCTCATGGCATTTAATCCGTTCTGGGAAGTAGTTGAGTTGAACAACGTCATGAAATCTAACTATCGGCGGTCCGAACGGACGAATCAGACGGCTGTATCGGACGGCGGATCGGACACCGTGAAGCGGACGGCATTTTGGGCCCCGAAGCGGATGGCGATCAGCGGACGACGAGAAGCGGACGGCAGGCATCGGATGGCGGCTGTGAAAAAAAAAAATTGGCTTGGAGGAAGAGTCCTTCCTTCATTACGTCTTCTGATCAGCTACTTTGACTAGGTAAACCTCTAAATGCCTACACTGCTGTCCCAGTTTCTTTTTTAAAATTATAACACGATAAAAAATAAATTGCATTTGTGGGAGTCCTTGAAATGAAAAAATTGTCATGCCACATCTCTATTATTATGAGTTTTGTAAAAAGTATAAATAGAGAAGTGAAAGAAAACCGAGTGTGGAAAAAGTATTCTACATGGAAGTCAAGAAGAATGGAAACGTGAATAGAGTTATATATATTCATATAGTAGCCAAATGGCTAAAAAACAATCATGGAATATCAATATTCATCAAACGAGTACGTCTACGCTTACTGTCATGAGTGATTGTACCGCCTGCCTCATCCTCTGAATCTATCGCAAGCTTCTTTTCAACGTTGTCTTGAGATGGTTCCCAACTGTCATCCTCGTCGGCCTTTCGTTTCCCCTTGCGAGAACGATCCATATCCACCTCTCTTGCCTTAAAAACCTCCATGTACTTCTCCACACGACCGACAACAAGAGTTACAGTTTGCTCGGTTTCTCCAAATGTCGTTGACCAGTTCGATGTCAACATATGACGTCGCCACATTTCGATGACGTCATTGATCCTCCTATCAAATGCACCTGCAACATCCGCATAGGAATTCTCCTCATCAATGAACATGTCCTCGGTCGTTGTGGCACAAAGCCTAGCCGCCTCCTCCAACTTTGAAAGGACCAGAGCTCTGCCAATCAACGTACGGTCATACGTTCCGTGTTGTTCTCCTAAGACGGGACCGGATGCCTCGTACCACGTGTTATCATCTCTCTTTTTTACTTCATTCTTTGGGAATCGGAAGAACTTTTTGTGATGTACGCTCCAATGTCCCCCAAAGTTGCGGCAAAACACCTCCCGGTCCGCCTCGTTCACAATTGCACGTGCTCGCACTTCGATCTCGTAATCTCGGGTCATCCAGAAAAGTTCGTCCTTGTCCATAAAATCTTCTACCTCAGACCCTTCTGCGTGCAAATGGTACAAGTCATGGCAGTCGAAGTTAACATTCCATACCAATGGTTGACCCCAGTTTTTGTAATTTAGAAACTTCTTCGGTTTTTGGTCCAGAGGAAGGTTCCACTGGTTGTATTCATGACCAGATGGCATAAAGGCGCGAAGGCCCATCATTTCGTAGAATCTGACATGTATAGGAGCATTGCACAGGGGACACCAAGAGCGTCGTAAGCAATGTTCCGCAACGCACTTAATATGAAAGGTATGCTGACATTGTCCCAATTGGATCGCTCCTTCTGGACCAAACCCATATTGACACAAGCAACATGTCTCTTTCAGAAAGTCGGGAGCTGGATTACATGTATGAACCACCGTCTGCTCCTTCTCCAACAAATGCGAGGAAAACACGTTATATGGCATCCACCCTTCTTCGATCGCCGAAGCCCAGTCCATGTTGTTTGTTTCCAGAGAACCACAAATCCCATGTGCCCGTGTCATCATCACGTCAACATCACCCCACAGGGTAAACGTAGTCATTGTATGTGCTCCAGGCAGCGCGGCTTGTCGATCAAATAATTCTTGCACCCTCCTCAAACTTCCTAGCATACAAGAGAGATTCCCACTTTTTTTCTCCTCGTACTGGAACATCAAATACAACTCACGCGCGACCAATTCATCCACATCCTTTAATTGGTGGACATAACTCAACCAAGGCAGGCTTTGCTCACGAGGTGGTATGGGCATCTCCTTGTCACTTTTCGAGAAAAGTAATTCACACCTCGCTACATCCCTGTCAATCTCTGCTTGATGCAATCGTTGTCTCAACGTCTCGATCTCACGGTTACTGGCTTCACCGGCTTCGGTTGGTGGCCTTTTCCAAGGTTCTTCCCTCATCCTATCAACCGCCACGAATACCTCCGCTACACCTGGCCGCTCTAGCGAATTCGAAGGATCCTGTTCATTGTGGAGGTCACCGTCGGAGGTTTGGGCATCCAAAGGAAGGGGCAACTGCTCCGATGGCGATACAGTATCTTTAACCACTGTTTCGTCTGAAGTTTGGACATCCAAAGGAAAGGGCAACTGGTGCGATGGAGCGAGAGTATCTTCAACCACTGTCTCGTCCGAAGTATGGGCATCAAATGGAAGAGACAATTGGTCTGATGGGAAAAGAGTTTCTTCAAGTACTGCTGCGTTCGAAATGTTGGCATTCAACGGAATAGCGAGCTGCTCCGAAGGGACGAGAGATTCATGAGGTAATGCTTCTTTCTTTGTAGTTTCTTCTCGCAGCTTCTCTACTTCTTCTATCAACTGCCAATTCATCATCTGGAGATGCAGGGTCTTCAAATGGTTCTTTATGATGGTCGACTGCAGTTGTTTTATGGTTTCTCTCGCCAACCGCTCAAATCCCCTTGCACATTCCATTGTTTCTTTTAGCCTCTTCGTGAGCTCATCAACACGCTTCGCCTTTTCGATGACTGGCCCTCAACGGCCCAATTTTTTCTCAATTGATTGGACATCTCTAGCGAGCTGTGGTGCGATTGTACGAAGGAAAGTTGTTACGTCCATGGCTTTTACCAAGTTCACGTACACGTTCTTCGAAAGAAGTTTCAATGAACCTAGATCACTTTCCAAGTCGGGGAACTCGTTGGACAGTTCCCACTGCTCTGCTTTTGCAATTTCACCCACCTTGGGAACTTTCTCCGCCAACTGCCCGTACGAAATCATTAGATCCTCAATAGGCATTCTCTTTGCCTCACAAGTCCCGCAATTTCCCCAACGTCCATTTGGATAACGAATTAGTGTATCCGTGTCATCCGGACATGCGCGTTTCTCGCTCGGAGTCGAGGAACTTGGATTGCTTGGACCGCCCTTTCCCACCTGAACCGCCCAGTCCGTTCCAAAGTTATACTTTTCTTGGCGGCCCTCCGTGGTAATTGTATCGGACCTCAACTTCTGTTTCCCCTTTGATTCCGTAGTTGCCCGAATTAGCGTGGATGGGTTATGCGGCAACAGTTCCTCGCCCTCCTTGCACGGTACCGATCGAGACGGAGAAGTTGCAATATCTTCGACTTTGTCTTCTAAGTCCCATTCAACTTTGACTTCTATTTCCTCCCGTTCAACATTGACTTCGGTTTCCACACTTGCATCCAAATCGTCCAAAACGGCCATAGGCAGTACTGGTAATTTAGCGGTCTTTGGTTTGACTTCCACTCGAGTGTCTCGACCTGAGCTGCTTGTAGTCGACGTGCCCGTTTTCTTTAAAGAGACCAACATCACTTTTGTGCTTGTAGATGCTGGATCATACAAATCAGGAATATCTCGCTGCCCGCCTGCCAACAGAATTGGCATCGATTTAATTGTAGGGTATGTACTCCAATCCACCTTGCGCTCCAACCTTAATTCCACAAAGACCATTGCCAGTGTGTTGTAGTTGAATGTTCCCTTTGACTTCGAACGAGCTCCAAACAATGCTCTCCATACCTCTTCCGCTCGGTGAAGGAAATGATCATCTTTGCACAAGTTTGGTTTAGCAGTAAAGGTTTTTGCCATTAATGGTAATTGATCCCTCGGCCACAGTTTACCAATGTGGGACAGTTTGACATATACTCTGCAATCCGCGGCAGACCAATATTCGTCCTTAACTTCTTCCCATCGTGGTGCGGCTAGAATAGTTGGGTCGTCCAATACGGCGTAATCGATCGCATGCGGGGCCCCCTTAGGCTTGTTCCTCCTAGGCCCAGCATTAGCATTCGGAACGTGACCCTCATGTTGGTCATCGGCCATTGCTTAGCGATGTGTGAATGAACCGTGTGTACCATTACCGAGACAGAATGCCGCGACGAGGTGAATCGATCGTGTACCCTAAACCGTGAGGTAATCCCGCGATAATGTGAATCAACCGTTTGCGTAAAAACCCCGCGAAAATGTGTAAGAACCGTCTGTGTAAGAAAACCGCGATAATGCGAGTGACCCGTCCGTGTGAAAATATCGCGAAGATATGAATAAAGTGTGTTAGATGCTTATTGTGACCAACCGGTGATTGGTCACAATAAGCATATGACCTCTCATCCCTGTAGTAAATAAGGCCAGGAAGTCCACAAAGGGAATTGCCAGCAATCTGATTTAGGAGTGAGAAGTGAGAGGAAATGGGGCCGGACGGGCCTTCTATACTGCCGTCCGCCCAAACCAGCCCGTCCGCCCGTCCGAACCGGGCTTGCCGTCCGATTTGTCGTCCGGAGCGTGCTGCCCGTCCGATCATCATCGTCCGATGGGGTGGCGGCGGGGGACCGTAAACCCTAAAGCAAAACCCTAAGGCGTCCGCTGTTTTGGTGCGTCCGATGCATCGCGTCCGATTCTGCCGTCCGATTCTGCAGTCCGATCCAGGCCGTCTGATCCAGCGCGTCAGGTCCAGCCCGTTCGATCCACCCCGGCCGATCCGGACCGTCCCTCCAGTGCGTCCGATCCAGCCTGAATCGATCGGACGGCATATCGGACGGCATAACGGACCAGCCAGGTTGTCCAACGGCTAGTTTGGCAGATGGTACTATAAAGCATGAAGGTTTTGTTTTGGTGAGTTCATTCGAACTCACCAGTTGTCAAGGGCTGTGGGCAACCTTTTGGTATCCCTTGCTTGACCATTACCGAGTTTAAATGCGTGGTTGTCAAATTCCGTTCGGAATTTGACAACTACTGTATTTTACATACATGATACATTTTTTCGTCGCGCGATCACGAGGTACTGCACGCCGTCACTTAAACCTATTGGGTAGCGGAACCTAAACCCGCTTGAACCTTTCAAGATGCCCAGCGATTGGGAAGATTGGTATGTGGATATAGCCCCCGGAAAAGTGAAGTGCTTACTATATGCAGCACTCTTTGCAAGGAAGGCGGCGAGGATGTTGAGTCACCTTGGATACCGGAACGCATCAGGAAACCGTGACACTGGCGTCGGTATATGCAAGAGACTCACACCGCAGATTAAAGGGCTCTTTGTTAATTGCAAAGGAGATCCTCCTAAGCGTCCAAATCCAGATCTATCCGATGAATGTCGCACTCCGAGAGCGGGAAATATGGACATGATGGAGCTTTGCACACCGCAATCGCTGGATCGAGAGTCACGCGATGGACCACAAGAGATTCCAAATCAGAGGTGAGGTTCTAATACAAATGAAACTACCGCGAGCAGACCACCATCCACGAAACGTGACAGTGCAGCTGGCAGGGCCGCCCGTCCATTGCGACAAGCAGGAATACCAGAGGGTTTTCAGGAAGACAAACAAAGGGAGTTAGACAAGATATGGGCAAGGTTCTTTTACGAGGCGAATATCCCTTTTGCGATAGCACGGAATTCAACTTTCAAAGAGGCCGTACGGAGGACTTCTGCTTTTCGGGGACCATACACACCACCCTTTTACAATGACTTACGGAAGAAACTCTTGATGCAGGCCAAGAATGAGCTTGGGGTGGTATTGGAAGGTAAAATGGCAGATAGCATTCCCAAGTTTGGAGCCATGTTGACATTTGATGGATGGAGCTCGTGCACAAACCAACCATTATTCAATTGCATGATAGTGTCTGCGGTAGGAGAACACTTTCTTGGATCGGTAGACACTTCGGGACATTCGAAGACAGCAACGTACCAAGCGACCATCATAGAGAAGTTCATTGAAGGCGTTGGATCGCAGAACGTGGTGCAAATTGCAACGGACAACGCATCTGTCATGAAGGCAGCAGCGGATCTCGTGACAAACAAATATGACCACATATACTTCCAAGGATGTGCTGTTCACGCAATGAACCTGTTATTGGAGGACATCGCGAAGGCAAACTGGATAACTCACGTGTTGAAGAAGGCCCGGACGATCGTGACGTTTATAAAGAAGAGACACATGCCTCTTGCAGTATTTGGAAAGCACGAGAAGAAGTTCAGCCTAGTATTGGCAGGGAAAACTAGATTTGGATCAAATTTCATGATGGTGGATCGATTACTCGAGGTCAGACAGGCCTTAGAGCAGTCAGTTGTGGACGAACAGTGGACGTCCTATGTCGTCACACTCCGAGACAAGCGGGGGGGGATCAAAGCGCGCACTATCTCTCGAGATGTGAGAAGGTATATACTGGATGATCACTTTTGGCAAAGATGCACTAACTTTCAGGAGGTGGTTGCACCGTTGATGTATGCACTGCGGGATTTTGACAGTGGGGAACCTGGTATGGGCAAAATTCGACACATCTTTCACAATGTGGAGAAACACATTGAAAGGGTGAAGGATGAGTTCTTTCCATTGGACGGTGGAGAAAGCATTGGTGTGGAGAAGCACTTCCGCGACCGATGGGCATTGGTCAGAACGGATTTACACGATGCGGGTGCACTTTTGAATCCGTATTTGCTACACAATAAGGAACTCGTTGACGATTTAGATGCCATCACAGCATGCAAGCGTGTGCTTGGGAAATTATGTTCTCCAAAAACATATCCGGATGTGGTGCTAGAGTTTTTGGCATTCCGTCACAAGGAACCGCCATTCCACAATATGTTGGATCCGAAACAACAGAAGTGTTCGCCTCATGCATAGTGGGATTTTGAAGGGGCATGCGGAAAGCTCATCGCACCAATAGCACGGAGAATCCTAGCCCAAACCGTGTCATCGTCATCATGCGAACGCAATTGGAGTAGTTATTCTTTCGTGCACAACAGGTCTCGGAATCGCCTCCAACAAAAGAGGGCTGAAGATTTAGTGTACGTGTACACAAATTCAAAGCTCCTCGCAAAGGCTAAGGAAAAGGATGAGAAGAAGTGGTACGACGAAAATGTATCATCAGAGGATTCAGATTCCGCTTCAGAAGAATCGGATGGAGATGATGAAGGCGATTGGGTGGGTAATCATGCATCAGACGATGATCGCTGGGCTGATGTGCCTCTTGACGATTGGAGTGATCAACTCTCTCCACGAAGGTCGGATTCCTCTCCAGCAAGATCTGGTCGATCAAGCCACGATGTATACGAGTTTGCTGAGGATGGAGACGAGGGCAATCACGTGCAAGCATCAAATGCCGACGATACCGGTGTGAATGTCAAAGAAGAGGACAATTCAATTCCGGCGTTGGATGAAGAAGAGGGGGACAAACGTGGTGAAGATGGTGGTACAAGGATTGACACCGTGCATGAGGGTGTCTTGAAGGACCCCAAAGATTCTGAGTTGGAGCTTTCTCCTGGACGAAAGGCCACAATGGTGAACAATGGCCACTCCAAATGGAAAGGCATAAAGGAAGATTTTGGTCCAATCAGTAAGAGTCCGTTGAAGTTTGGAGAGAGAGATTCTCCTCGTGGACCCCGTCTTGAGGACCAAATGCAGAGGACCGCCCTTGCATCTAGAGCCTTATTTGATAATTCTAAAACACCAACACCCCGAGTTCCACTTGCATCTTCAACGGGATTGGTATCCCTTTCCAAAGCGGTGAATAAATGTGTGAGAGAATCGGATGGAGATTCGGAAAGCGACGGAAATTTGCCTTTATCAGTAGCTATAATAAAGAAGCCATCAGGTGTGCCCCGAAGGCACAATCAACGGCCAATGCAGAAGATGACGGTGAAGGACACACTTGTGGGCCCGAAACATATATCATCGAGTGGAGAGAAATTTGGCGCAACAGGAAACGGCAGCGCTAAACGAAAAAGGCTCATGCAACCATTTGCTGCTTCTCTGCCAAAGCCAGGACGAGTTAAAACACCCCTTGACGCAAGTGGATCCACATGGAAAATGAAGAGTATCCAACCAGTAAAGAAGGAGAGAAAGGAAAACGAGTATTACTCTCACAGTGACGACGAGTCATATGATCCGGAGGACAGTAGCGGAGCACAGGTGAAAGGAGATTCTGATTACAAGGCAGATTGAAAACTCAATAGCATTTATGTATTTTCGTAGAGTTTTTTTTATAAGATATTCTAGTATTCAGTGATTGTAGTTGTTTGGACAGGAGATAGATTTTATAAGTATATATTTTTGTAGTGATATGTATGACGTACATGAAAAGATGGCAATATTTTGTTGACGTTCCCTTTATTGAATGTTTGTTTACATGCGAAATATAATATATGACACTATTTTTATGTTTTATGTTGTTGGAACGAGAGTGGCTATAACCCTAAACAAGGTCGCTATATTTTTATTACAATGAGGCTCCAGTGACTAAATGAGATTTTAATTTATATTTTCCACCATTACAATCACCCTAGAACGGCCTGAAGTGTTCAGGGTTTAGTCTTTGAGAACCCCTAAACCGGCCTGGCCGTCCTCTAGTTGTCCCCGTGCCGTCCGCCCGCCCGGTTGTCCGTCCCGCCGTCCGCCAGGCCGTCCGCTCTGCCGTCCGCCATCAAACTCTGTCCGTCGAGCCGTCCGGACGGACGGGCGCCAGGCCGTCCGCCACGCTGTCCGCTAAGTCGTCCGCAGGGTAAAAACGGCAGCGGATAAAGTAAATCACAGTTTACCCAGCGGACGCTGGCGTCCGGCCGCTCGGACGCGATGTCCGGACGTCCCGACGTCAAACCGGACGCGATTTCCTCCAAAGACGTCCAAAGTGACAACCCTGCGCCGCACGCCTTTTTCCGATCTCGCTCTCCGGATCTAGCCAACAATCACGTTCGAAATGGCCTGGCTTCTTGCATCGGTTGCGAAATGCTTGTTTGGTAGTCTCGGTTCGCTCGGTAGAGGTCGAGTCGGGTTCCTTAGGTAGTCTGCTTTCTGCAAGTTTAGCCGATTTCTTGGCTTGGGCTAGTGTCGATCTTGGTAGTCCGACTGTGGCTACCTGCAGATACTTCAACAAGCCGGCTCGGAAATTGCTTAGTAGGAAATTATCAGCCGGAAGGACCTCAAACTGGCTGGCTAGTTTCATCATCCGTTCATAGTAATCGCCAACCGACTCTTTGGCATCCTGTTTTATACTGCGGAAACGTAGGTAGGCCTGGTCATCATTGTCGATATCCTGGTAGCGGTGTTTGAAGGCATCGAGGATTCCATGTAAGTCTTGGTGTGGGTATGACGTTCGTTGAGTCAAAAACCAATTATAGTTAGCAGCATCGCTAGGGAATTTCCAAATAATGCTATAGTAATAGGTGAATCGGTTTCGCCATTCAACGTAAGGGCATTGAGAAATCGATGGACATGCGTAGTGGCACACTTACCTTCCTTGTAGGTAGGCATCGCTACCGGTTTCCGAGCAGTCGTCCGAGTCGGGAGTGTGGCTGCTGCGTAGGAAGGCTGCTACTGCATCTGAGCTGTAGGTACCGAATAGTCTATCGATCGAGGGTTGAATAGAGCGCATTGTTCGAGAAGGTGACCATAGCCACCACAAGATGCACACATAGGTACGGTGGGCTGGTACTGGGTCACAGTCGGTAGGACTGGTGGCTGGGAAGCTACCGGTCGATTGTATGGGTTTTGTGGCATGGGTCTATTATGCGTATGTGAAAACGATGGTTGATTGATAGGTTGAATCATAGGAATGCCTATCGCAGGTTGAGTTTGGTAACCAGGTGGTAGACTAGTCCGAGGGGTCGACAATCTGGGGGTTGTAGTGTGGGCTACCCTCGGCTGATCTATGTAAAGAATATTCGGCTCATGAATATGAGTGCGGATATTCGGGAGGCTAGGTCGAGTAACAACCTGGTCGACTGGTTGGTTAGATTGATAGATCTGTCTGATCTTATCGACTAGGTCATTATCAAAGCCGTCTATGCCAGTCGGGTATGGGTTGTCGGTACTCGGAGATCCGGGTCGACTATTCATTTGACCAGGAGAACTGGGTTCCTGGTGAAATGTAAGCGACTAGTCCGGTCGACCTGGTTGGGATTCCGAGTGTAGTTGCTCGGATGTCGGGTTCTGGCTGGACAAGAGATCGGCCAGTTGGGAGTCTAATTCATCCCTATTACGACGTAGTTGTTCTATTTCTAACTGTCGTTGATATGAAATGATGGGAGGTTCGGTAGCGTACCTCCCTAGTCGTTCATGCGCACTGGAAGGTCGTTCCGGCAAGTCGAGCGGGTCGTCCCGGGCCCTTCGTGGAGAAGTCGGGTTCGACCTTGTCTGGAACGCCACAGTCGGGCGGGTTTGATGATTCGTGGTATACATGGTCGGTAGAATTGCCAGGGGTCGGGTTGGCATATTTCGGATGCCGCGTCCCATTGGTACCGAAGTTTCGTGAAAAATGGTACCTTCCGGGGTATTCATCCTTCCCTGTGTGAACTCCATGTAGTGTTGTAAAGACGGGTTGGTAGAGGTCGATGCTGCGACTTGCCGCCGAATCTCGTATGTTGGTCGGGGATCTATTCTTGTGGTAGTCTCATGGACTACTGTCGGTGGAACGGTCTCCGATTGTAAATTTCGCCATTCTCTGTGAAAACGTGGGTTAGAGAGCTGGTCGGCAGTTACTTCGACTGCTAAGGGTGAACCGGTAGCTTGTGTACGCGGTCGTTCCATACTCGCGACGCGGCAGTTATCGGATCTTGATCTGGATCTGGGATTTAGATCTGACTCTGCTAGGTAGGTCGGGCTCTGAGATCTGTTGGGCTAGTCTTTTGTGCTGGCCTAGTTGGTTGCTCTTTAGCACCGTAAGCCTTGTTCACAGACTGCTCTTACAGATTCCTGGTCAGTAGCATTTATCGACTGTTGACTACCCTCGTCGACTGTTACACAGAATGATCTCTGAGGCTCTTTTCGGCTACTCGGGCTCTGGATTTTTCTCAAGACGTATGATTTTTGTATAGGAAGCAGATGGCTGCTGTTTCCCAGGGACGTATAGCGCTTAGCGATAGTCGACAGCAAACCCATCGCCCAAAGTACTGTCCTGGAAATGATCCGTCGGAAAGCTGCAATTGATTCTTCCTGACGCCACAACCCGTCCGTTCTCCGCCTTCATCAGGATTTCATGCCCCACCCACTGCGATCTTGCAAGGAAGGGATAATTCGCGTTGGCAACATCCTCATCGATCAGGGGATCGCCCGATGGTATCATCAAATCGACAACTTTCCATATAACAGTCTTATCTAAGGCTTGGCCAATCACCCTAATGCCAAGCTGTTGAGGATGTAATGGCAGAGTTTTAAACTCTGGAATAATCTCAGATGGCTGTAGCAGAACATATTCTTGAATATCGTCCGGATAACACACTCCAAGCCACATCCCAGCTGGTTGAGCTTCAAGGATAAATCCGGAACCGACCTCACCGATATCGGGATATAGGAGTGTGACGTCCATCCCATTGCGGAGCTGAATTCCAGGTGCAGACCTGGCATAGGTCGAGTCAGAATTCGAGCCACTCCCAAAGGCCATGCCTCGGCGTTAGAAGTTATCAAGGGATCGCCCGATGCTTGTGCGCAACAAGTAGTCGTATGCAGGATGGGGGGATCTCTTGATGCTGCTATGTAACTTGCGGCGCTGAAGAGTATCGGGGGATCGCCCGATGCTGCTCTGCAACGCGGAGGCCTAAGGTGGATCGGGGGATCGCCCGATACAGATTTGCCACCCGTAGTCCAGAGTAGGATCGGGGGGTCGCCCGATGGTGGTCGGGAGCCAGCGGAGCTCAGCTGTATGGGGGGATCGCCCGATGCATGTCTTGAACACGTAGTGCTACGGTGTATGGGGGGATTGCCTGATAATGGTCTCCAGCTTGACGTCATGAGGTGGATCGGGGTATCGCCTGATACTGCAGCTGCCTCAATAAACTGATTCGTGGATAAGGGGATCTCTTGATGCTAATCTGCAAGATTTACTTCTTACTTGCATCGGGGGTCACCCGATGTTCAGGTTGGTCGTGCTACACTTCCTGCACATAGTGTATGGGGCGGTCGCCCGATGTCTTAGTACGAAAACAATACCACCTTAATTTGGTGAATCGGGGGATCGCCCGATGTATCACTACTACAAGTATTCCTAGTCCGAGAGTTATCATCGGGCGATCCCGCGATGATATGAGCTTGGGATGGTATCCGTACATGTCCACGTCATCACAGCTCTATAATTTTGAAATCGCAAACTGTTGATTCATACAACCGCTTGGTGGAACGACACAATTCACTGTTGATTGAATGGTTCAGAGACTACTATTTCTAAATAGACGAGGATGTATTATGATTCCATGAATCCTATCATAATAATCCAAGTTGTTGGATATAAAGGATTAAAGTCCTACAATAACTTGAACAGTATTGGAGTTTTACTAGCGCTCAAGGTTGACAATTCTGCTATTAATACCGGAGCTGGATAAATTTTTGCTATACTAGTGCTGCATAAATTTCTGCCATACTAAAACTGCATAAACTGAATGTTTTTACATGTCAGTGAAGACAATTGGACTCATGAATTGACCGATACATGCTACGGTAAACAGCTATCACATTTCTTCAGCGGTACGGTTGAAACAATTTAGATTTCACTAAGTCAAGAATATGTAACTGATGTAATGTGATTCAGAGAGTGACTCTTACCTCGTTATATCAGAATGTGGGGTGAACACTTCCAAACTCAACAGCAACAACAACAGCAGTAGCAACAGAAGCAAGTTACAGCAGTAACAGCTGCAACTCCACCAACAGCAGCAACAGCAACAATAGCAACAACAACAGCAAGAGCAGCAAACGACGATGGTGGCAACGGAAAGAAATTCGATGTAGCGACTATCACTAAAAACTTGAATCTGAAAGTGAAGTGAATCAAGAAGACAACCTAAAGTTTTGAAGAAGTGATGAGAAATTTAGTGGGAGAGAGTGTGATTTTTATATTCATTTCCGCTTTTTAAAAAAGGAGGGGGCCGTATCTAATGGCTAGGACATTGGGAGATAAATTAAATAAGCATATTTACAAAACATGGGAGTCGCCGTCAACCGCACTTCGGTTTAGTTCATGAGTGTCGTGTACGAGTACTAGTACCATGGCTCATATTCCAACTCCAGCCTCAAAGTGTCTACTTATGATGAACATGAATGGTTTAACTTTAACTTGTTTCCTAAGTCTAACTTGTAAATGTTCCTAAGGCTGACTTGTAAATGTGAATCTGAGATTAACAACTATTGGTTCTCAGGGGGAGCACTTTGTCAAACCTCGTTCGACCTAGAAGTAGAGAGTTAGGGTTTTAGAGTAGCTAGGAGTAGCCCAAATCTCCATAAATGAGTGTGGGAGTGATCATAATGGCACATTTAGTTATTTATGTAGAGGAGGCACTCGCGCGCGCTGTAGAGTTAATGCTAGCGTCCAATTTTGGACGACAGGTGTCCAGGTTGGGCACGAGACTCGGATTGGAAACCGGGTAGGGGATGGACAGGTCATGGATGGACCCGGCCACGTTTCGCGCCTTGAAATGGGCGGCTTTAATTAGGGCGGTTCACTGTTCATTTTCGCAGAGTGTTTCCAGTCCACCCCTGCACCAGGTTTTTGTGTTTCCGGATACTGTGAGAGCAGGGTGAGCGACCGGGTGGCGAGCAAGTATTCCGGGAGCTTAGGCGGAGTGCGCGCAATCGAGAGAAGGAAGTTATGGAGCCAGCAGCGATGGGACGGAAGGACGATTGGAGGCTCGGACTGCCGGTTCCGGATAAGTTGGTGCGCCCGGTTGCTCCGGCCGATGCGGGACATAGGGAGCAGCTGCGGAAGGATTTGCGCAAAATTGGTTGTGAAGAATTCCTGTACCTACCAAGGAATCTCCACTATGTTGCAGGAGTTAGGTGGAAAATCTGTACCGGCGACATTCCGGGGCAGCAAAATCCGGGGGCAGTGGAAGGAGTGGACCTCGAAACACTGGCGCGTGACGTACAACTTCCCCGACAGCCCGTTTGGATACAACAAGACCAAGCAGGATTCCGGATGGGTGAAAGAAAGGTTTTCTCAACCTGTCTCAGAGAAACACGGATTCCGGGTGCAGGACTGCATAGACGACCGGGAGAGGCGCTTGCTGCGGTTTCTGGTGCCTATTTTGAGCCCGGACAAACCCACCACCTGCACGATCAAGCTGACCAAGGCCATTTACGAGGCCTACTTCAACACCCGGAAGATCGGATGGGGACTCATCGTGGACGAGTTGGTGGTTCGGGAAGCGCGCAAACTCGGAAGCAAGAAGGGATGTCCTCTAACCCCTTTTCTGTTTCATTTGTATGACAAGCACGGATGTCTCACGACCAAGGAGAGAGAGCAAAGGGAGAACTGCCGGAGGATCATGAACCGGGAGCCGCCAAGGGCCCGGGACGGGAATCCGGATGAGAGCGAGAACGAGGACAGCCCGGACGAGGAAGAACGGGAAGAGCAGGAAGAAAGAAGAGCGGACGAAGTAGCGGTCAATCCGGATATGGAGGAAGGCCGACTGGAGCCCTCGGAGACCCGAGCAGAAGGGGAGGAACCGGGTCAGAAGACACCGGTGAAGGCGGGCCACTTTAGGGCGCGCACCCGAAGCCAACTCAAGAAACTTCAGGAGTCTCCGGACAAATCGGAGTCCGAGTAGGAATCGGAGTCCGAGGAGGAACCTGACCAGGAGACACCACCCCGAGGGCAGGTGAAGAGGCGCCTGAAGATTCCGGAAGAAGAAGAGGAGGAAGAGGACCAGGACCAGGACACGATTGTGACCGGGGTTAGGATTCCTTCGAGGAAGAGACACAGGAAACGACACCGGTGGAGGGCCGAAGAAAGAGGGGACGGGCACCGGAGTCGAGCCGACGTCAGAAGAACGCCAAGGTGAAAACCAAGAGGGCGCGGGATTCGAAACCGGTGCGGGACGGCGAGGAGTACCCGGAGGAGATCCGGACTTATGAGCAAGCTCCCCGGAATGCAGGACCAGAACTGGAAGACATCCCCCTACGAGGATCGGTTTAGGACTTCCTCAAACCGGTCAGGGAGGCATTAGAGACGATGGAAGGTAAGTACCGTCCCATCTGCACTTCGATGAAGGAAGTTGGGCGTGTCATCTCGAGTACACAGGTGGAGAGGTACCCGGAGATCGTTCAGAAAATGAGGGAGGAAGTAGACCAGCTCCGAGGGGAAGCTTCGGAAAGGAGCTTGGCACTGATAAGGCAACAGGATGAGATCCGGGCTCTGAAGGAGCAGAAGTCGCCCACTTACCGGCTCCTCACGTCGCCGTTCAAACTGGATGGGGAGGCCCAGACGGAGGCCCGGTTGTACCCAGAGAGAATGGTCGAAGCCGGATTGGACGGTGCCGCCTGAGTGACGAATGTAGCAAAGAAGTACGCCGCAAGGGTCGAGGCAGGGTTAGTGGAATTCCGGAAACTGCTGGCGGAGCATCAAGCAAGATTTGCATCCGGGTCCAAACCGGATGAGAGGGTAGCAAATCAGAGAGGTATGAATGCACCCTTAGCCAGTAGTGAATTGTTGGCCGCATTCTATGTATCGCAGGATGCATCCAGAATGCGGGAGATGGATAGGATGATGGCCGGAGGCCAATCCACCCCGGAACAGACTTCAAGACTAGCTGCGAGTCCGGTGGTGAGTATGCCGCGGAGAAATCCGGATGCCAGTACCGGAGGGGACCAATTGGAGGCCGATCTAGCTAATTTGGCAGACCAGGCTGCTGATTTGGCGGAAAGGGGAACCACCCCGGGTAGGAAGTGAGGACCCGGGGAAGACCAGGAGGTAGACAGCCAACCTGATGGAGGTGGCCAAGAAGACAGGACGGATGCCAGTGAGCCAAGGGAGTGCGAAGTGGATGCGGGCAAACCGGAGGAACACGAGGCCCAGGAGGACGAGCCGGATGGGAGTCAACCGGAGTCCGAGGGGGAAAGTGACCAGGGGGAAGTCCGGGAGCGCCGGTCCAAGAAGAAGGAGGATGCTTCTCCGAAATCCAATCAGGAAGAGGACGGGGGCTCTGAGGGCGACAGGGTCAGTGACCCGGAGGGGTAGGAAGATCAGTAGGATCTGGATTGCAGTGTGAACCAGATCAGGCTAGGGAGTAGGTTTTAGGCTGGGTAGACTAGCCCACGTGTGAATAGGACCTTTTCGTGGTAGGTTAGGCGCTTTTTCCAGTAGGGGAGGATTGGGATCTTTTGGATGAGATTTCCCTTGATTTCCGGATCACGGGTTTGTAGGATCTGGGCGGGAAATCCGGTCCGGTGGTTGAGGACCACTACTTGCCCAAGAATGCTTGGCATTCTTGGGGTCTTCTTGTATTACTGTTTCCTTGAAAGCAAACTGCTGTAGAGCATTATCCGAAAATTGTGTATGTGCTGTGGGGTTGTTTGTGGAATAGTACAATAGTTAAGAGTCCCTTGGTAACCGGGTAGGCAGTCCGGGTTCTCGAGTGATTCGAGTGTGAAGTCTGAATATGGTTTTTGGGTGACTTGAGGACTGTTTGAAAGAGTGGTTTCTAAGTTCCATACGCTAGGTAATCCGGGATAGTGGCTGGGCAGGTAGCAGGGGGTACTCCAGGTTGCACAGAACTCCTAGACAGGTAGTCCGGTTGAGGTGCCAGCACTCGGAAGGTCCAGGCGAGGGGGAATACGGGATCACGGGAGTAAAACAGGGCGCTAGAATTCCTGAATACTAGTTTTGGATTCCCCGGATAATGTCTATTCCGGTTAGTAAGTCGTTGTAGTAATTGGGAGAAAGGGGAAACCGGATTGCGCTTGCGTGACACAGCTGCCGGTTTGATAAAACTAGCAGTTGAAAAGGCAGTACGGTGAGTACCCGGGATTAGGAGTTTTGTGAGTATAACCGGAAGGTAGTGAAGTTTGCATCACTTGAATCAGTAGGGAGGGGAGTGTCTTTCAATTCAGCACCACTAATGTGAATGGAGAACCCTCTGAGGGGAAATAGAGGTTAAACCAAACCGGATCAGGTCATACCGGTGGACCAAGAGAGAGGAAGATTAGTAAGAAGTCCTCCTCGGAAGGATACCGGATCTAGTCGTAACCGGGTCAGTCAGTAGGAGAAGGCCCGGTTCAGTAGGAAAGAGGGTTTCAGCTGGTGACAAAGAGAGAGAGATCACTTGTCCGGGACCATCTCCGGAAACTTCCCACTTCACAGAGTCTCCGCGGAACGATAACCCAGAAATCACCTCTACGAGCGTTTCTAATACGAAAAAGTGCGTTCTAGGGGAATATCCGGTATCACGTGCTACGACACACTTACTCGATGTAAACACCTTATCGGGGGGTCGCCCGATCTCAGGTGCTGCACCAAGTGCGGTTAGGCCTGTTGAAAAGGTGAAACTGTGTAATGATCCCAAGAGTACGTAGTTTTTGTTGAATACCTGCATGATATTGCACATAATTTCGGCTTGTTTTGTTACCTTGCTCATTAATCCTCCCCTATCCCAATGTTGTTGTCTCAAACTTTTTGATTTATTGCAGAGAAACTCCCAGAACCAGTTATTAGGCCCAAGCTCCCAGAAGAAAAAACCCAAGTACCGCCACCGCGATATATAGTTGTGATTGACTTGAATGGGGTCCTCTGTTCTAGAAGCCCCTTTAAAATGGGTAAGAAGCGGATAATACATCCTAGACCTGGTTGTGCGGAGTTCTTGAATTTAATTAATAGCAATGCGAAAATCGTGATATGGAGTTCTGCCAACATGAGGAATGTTACGGACATGGTCAATGAGACCACAAAGGGTTGCTCCTTCAACCCACAAGAGCTTCTTCGGCTAACTCAAGTTGATTGCACGGTCGCGGGAAACGTGGTCGATGAAAAGAAACCGCTGTATCTCAAGGATCTAACCGTAGTGCAGAGGCGTCTGTCTTTAAGTACTACTGATCATATTCTATTAGTTGACGATACTCCCACGAAGTCTGTCGTGAACAAGAAGCATACTACAATCCATCCTCCAACTTGGATGGATAACGAAGCTGATACCTTCTTAGATTCCGTCTTAAGGCCTTGGCTACAAGGCCTTTTCGAGTCAAGATTATCAGTTAAAGATTATGTGAAGACCAATCCGCTTACAGATGGCCAGCAGTTGCCGTCCGAGGAGGTTGTTGAGAAGATTTTGAAATCAGTAAGTAGGAAGTGATGTAGTTTGATAAATGTAATTGGGCTCTTGTGCAGTTTCTGAAGACCAATCCGCTTACAGATGGCGAGCAGTTGCCGTCAGAGGAGGTTGTTAAGATGATTTTGAAAACAGTAAGTAGGAAGTGATGTGGATTGATGAATGTAATTGGGCTCTTGTGCAGTTTCTGTTAAAAATTTCAGTTTTTGTTACGTATGTTTAGTACTTTGAACTAAGAAGCCTGAGCTAGCGAGGCCACGGACGTCGATGGGGCGATCCCCCGATGGCTTTACTGTTGTTTATTCATAGTTCTATTTTCTTGGACTTCGCTGACCCCTACCGGATTATGTGGCCGCTTCCCTACATCGGGCGATCCCCCGGTATGTTAAGTGGTCCCTTTCATGGGATAATAATTTCATACCTAGGAGTGAGCTTTACTCCTAATAACACTTGTTAGGTTGTTGACCATACCATAATGCTGTCCAACATTCTTTTCGGTCCAATGTTTTAGAGCTAAAGTAATATTAAATGAAAGGTTAAACGTCTAATTGTGAGAAACGTAATTAGCAAGTGGTCTGGTTTAAACATGTAAATTTCCTCTTGTGCAGTTTTTGTTAACAGTTTTAGTGTTTGTTACTTGCTTTTAGAACTTTAAACTTTAAAACCTGAGATGGACTGGACAGGGACGTCGATGGGGCGATCCCCTCATAGCTTCACTATTGTACATTCATAGCTCTATCTTCTTGGACTTCGCTGATCCATGCCGGATTATGCGGCCGCTTCTCTACATCGGGTGATCCCCCAATATGTTACGTGGTCCTTATCGTGGAATAATAATTCCATAACTAGGTGTGACCTTTACTCCTAAGTACACTTCTTAGGTTGTTGACCATAATCATAATCATAATGCTGTCCAACATTCATTTCTAGTCAATGTTTAGTGCAGAGATATTAGTAATTGAAAGGTTAAATGTGTAAGCCTCTTTTGGGGAGTGTAACAGAGAATGCAGATGCATAAAGACCACTATGTAAGGAGATCTTTTAGTTTTTACTAATGTCAAGACGAAACCGCTAGGATGTTAGTCAACTGCCGACGTCACACTAGTATGAATGTTATGTGCATTGAGAACTCTGTAGTTGTTAAGTGATTAGGTTTGAAAATTCTAATTGCCCCCTCGTAGAGTTTTTGTTACAAGCTTTGGTATTTGTCACTAGCGAATCTTACTTTACGATCGAGTCTATAATTTCCAAGGCTGAGGGAAAGAGGACGGGATTGTCGATGGGGCGATCCCCCGATAACTTCACTTCTAGTCATTTATTCTTTTGATTCTTCTTAGACTTCGGTGACTCCTGTCGAATTTAGTGGTCGCTCCGGTACATGAGGCTATCGCTCAATAAGTTTCCTGGTACCCATCGTGGAAAAGTATTTTCATAAATAGGTATTTCGTTTTATTCTAAATAGTACTTCCTCCGTCCCAAAGTTATTGTCATGTTTGGAAGTGATGTTTGAAGTGTTTTTTCAAGTAGGTCAAAAAAAATACTTCCTTGTGGCTAATTTTATTTAGGTTGCAATGAACATATGCAATGTTCTTCAATCATTCTAGTGACATAATTTGGAACCTTTTTAATCATGTTTCTTACAATATAATCAATGAAATTGGCTCAAAGAAATACCAAGCAAACAAGTTGGACATAACTTTGGGACGGAGAGAGTAAATATACTGGTTACATTGTTTTGTGTCTCGCCGTAGCATAATGTTGTCTAATTTTCATTTTTGTACAATGCTTAATGGAATGAATTTTATAGTTGATAGGTTAATTGCGTAAACCAATTGTGGGGAGTCTGATTGGGCATGCAGATGCATGATCACCACTATTCTAATAAATCTAAGAGTTTTATACACACGAATGAAGCTGAGCACCGTATCGATGATACAAATACTTGTTTTTTCCTCGAACTTAGTAGTATGGTGCGGAGCGTCCGAATACGTCTTCCTATCACAATTTTTCAGTAGATATCTTCTGCTTTTTTTAATTGAAGTTTAGGACAGTGGGATATCTTGAACCGCTCGGTCTCAGAGGATTAGGCGATCCCCCAATATTCTTCTGCTATTGTAACTCTTTATGGAATTGATATCACGTTAACACTTAGCATTGACTTCTTGCAGAATGTGATTGTGTTTTCTGTCAACGGTGTACTTTGCTTCGAGGATTACGAAGGCATCAACCCTGCGGTGTTCGACGTTAAGGGAATCCGTCGCCGTCCCGGACTGCATGGTTTTTTCCGGAACCTCCTGAACTATTTTCATATCGGCATCTGGTCTTCGATGCTTGCTAGACGACTCTAGCATGTTATTCAATTTTTGCTGCCATAGGCCATTACCTCACAACTATTATTTGTTTATGGACGAAATGAGTGCCATAACCCAGACTGATACCCTTACTGCGAGAAGCGGATTCAGCGCCTATCGAAAGATTGCAGGACTCGGGAAATTTGTCGTCCGGATCGTATATTGATGGTGGATGACTGCCAATGGAGGAATAAGCGGAATGGTAATTTGTGCTGCTATTTTCCGAGGTCCTGGAAAGGGGAGCTAGAGTTTCCAAATTCTCGGAACGTCGTTCCCAATATCTCTACAGCGTTGCTGCCCTTTATTATGCCTCTTTTTTCCTATGAAAGTGTAAGTCAATTCCTCTTGAACTCTGAGATGGATGGGAAATTCCGTCGCCGACTCTTGCGCGGGGCTAGGCCGCACTTGTAGTCTATATGTATAGATGGAATCGACGCTCATGGCAGTCATTACAACGAGTACATAGCTTTTGACAGCTTTATCGGGGGATCCCCCCATAGTTCATTGATGGCATGGATGGAGAAGTCAACCATTCAAAATTTGTACAATTTATTGCCCCTTAATTCCAAGCGAGGATGTTGTCATATATTCAATAGAAATTCTTAGTTTAAAGCCTTCTAATTGACTACTGTTACTGAGTGAGGTTTATAATTTGTTTTCCTAACTTCTTTAGTCATAATGCAATGGTACTTGTCACTTTCATTTAGCAAATTGTTTCAATTCACTTTAGAATATAATAATTCTATGTAGAATAATTTCAAAGTTCCTTATCTTTAAAGCATTCACGTCTTCAATTCGAACACACGTTTCCCTCATGTCCTTCAATTACCATTGCTACATGTTATACTATGAATCATCCAAATATTACTAAGAGGACATCGGGGGATCACCGTATTCTGGAAAGAACCATTACGTAGTCAATTTGTTACAGTATTTCTTCGTATACACTGTTTTTTCAGTTTGATCTCGTGTATTATTATGTCATTAGCCCTATTTTTTGTAGGAAATCAGGAGATCCCCCGATCCCTTGTACCATGTTCAGTCCAAAATTTACGCCAAAGTCCATATTTAGTTAAATACCGCATACAAGGAATTTTCTCTCAAAAATGAGACATGGAATCCTAAATCCTTAACTAAATCTTATAAACAATTGGAATTTCAAGGTGAAATTCACAAAAGCAATCAAAACAGAATACAAAACAAGCAATGAGAAGTAGTGAAGAGGACAAACATGTTTTCAAAAATGTGAGCTGCATTCAGTTGCACACTGGCACTAGGGTTCAATTGAACCAATATAGACACTCTACAATATTCACAGTGGAGAAGAGACTTCTCAGTGACTAAACCGCCTCTCATCTACAATTAATACGTATTTGTGGTGTGAGCAACTTACTACTGCTTAGGAGTGATTGCGTCCTTCACGCTCTGCATCTCATTTCCAACCGAATGGAGCTCACATTTCCTGAGTGGACAGACATATTTTCAAAAATAGGAGTGCTTGACCGCGGGAGGGAGCTCAACGTGGGCAGTGGAGGAAGGAGGTAGGGAGCTCGACGACAACGTCTAAACCCTAAACGAGTAGCGAGGCAGGCTAGGGTTCGGAGGGGACGGGGAGGAGCTGGATGAAGACCCGAGCTGGATGAAGCCCTTGGATGAGGGGACCAGGAGGGTACGAGTGTGGGGGCTAATCCTCCCCAGGCCTGCCACGACAAGCATTTAAGGTAAATGTCTTTTTACCCTTACTTCAGTAAACAATTGAAGCATCCTGATTGGTTCCGGGCCTCTCCCTTTGCAAGGAGTCCCAGTAGGCGGCGCCTAGGCCAATTTGTGTCACTACTCCGAGTCCCCGTCTGATGGAGGTAACTGGAGGGCGGCTACTGTGCGAGCGGTGGATGGGAGAGCGTGAGCGGAGAACGGAGAGCAGAGCGGAAAATGGAGAGCGGAGAGCGGATAATTGTCAGACTTTTTACCAAAAATAACATAATATTCGAATATTCACTAAATTATTCGAATATTCTCTGACAGATTCGAATATTCTCTCACAGATTCGAATATTCCCATGGTAAATTATCGTCGAAAACTGTTTTTTTACCACAGTAAAAATGAAAATGCAGTCATTTTTTATATTTTTACTGTGGTAAATTTGAATTTTCTGGTCGAAAACATCATTTACAGAGGTGAGAAACAAACATTTCAATAAATCTCTTTATTAAAAGTTGAGATACATGTTGTCCAACTGCACAAGGCAAGTCTGATTTAGGAATCAACCGTATGGTCTACGTTTCACATTTGCATTCCGGTTGTACGAGTCTATCAGCCTGACGGTCGACATTCTCCCAAGCGAAAAATCCCTACTGAACGGTTTCATCATAGCAGGATCTGACTTGTGTCCCAGCAAAGCCTTGGAATATGTACCAGGAGGAATGTTGCCAACCTTGGAGTATGCATGATTGACAATGCGTGCATCGTCACTGTGATCTGAATGAAATGCAACCTTTGGTTCATCACACTCAATCAATTTCGGACGTTGTTTGCTGCGGTCAACGACGGTAGAGCGCTGCTTGTATTGCCCATCTATCTCTACTTGAATAGCAGGCTAAAATGGTATAGCATCATTGAAGACACTGGTGATGTCGATGACCTCGTCTAACAAGCTCTCCATGATAATTGCAGATCCACTATAGACACCACGCCCATCCAACAAGACGTCTACTAATATGACAGTCTTCCAAACCGACATATATGTGTTCTAATCTGTTAAAGGGTTTAGACTATGAAAATGCCTATGGAACTGACATCCAGATGTGTGGCCAGAAAAAGGCTCTAGTTCAACAGAAAGGCCGTCGGCTGGTCTATCTTATATTTGGGTTTAGGGTATTGCAAGGTGGCATTTTTTTATAGAAAGCGCCGCATAGTTGCAACATGGGCAAAGGTTCATTGCATACAGCCAAGAGCGCCGGGTTTAGGAATTATGGTATCGTTTTGAATTTTAGTTTAAGGTGCCCTAAAAATGCTAATCTGAGTGACAATGTATAAGATTGCGGCTACGAGTATTTAGGGGTGAACGCCACAAAATTTGCTATATTCTAGAGTTTAGGTTGGCATAGTTCATGTGGCATCATGATGCTATTTTAGAAATCAAAGATAGCAAAGGCATATAGATATGCCGTCCAAATGGTATGCCTCTCCCTAAACTTGCTGGCGATCTGCATCACGGTCCATTAGCTCCGGCAGCTGTCGTATTTTTGTTTCTCTCCATGGCCCGCATCTACGTTACAGGTCACGAGGTTCCTATGGTAGTGGAGATGGGTTGGGATAAGTACGCTCGAGTCTCGGCTCTAGATCTCGCTGTTCGTTTTGGCTTAGTAGCATCATCAATAATGGTGGAGTTAGAAGTCTATGGTAGGAACGGGTCCGTGGAATTTGGTGTGCTGCAGACGAGGGGGGATGACCCGGAAGGATACTACTGGATGCTTTGTGCTGGTCAGTACAGAGCTTATGGCTTGTTGAACTCATCACATGGAGTTCGACAGATTGACGATTCTGTGTCAGACAATGAATGGGAAAGCTTGGGCAGTAGGGACAAGTCAGTGTATCCCGAAGTCACTAGGAATGGGTTCACATTCCAGATGCAGTACCCTATTGCTTTAGTCGAGGGAGCAGTGGAATTGTGGCTGTGGGAATTTCCACATTGCGAAACTCATTGGATAGATCTGGCAGTGATGCTATTAGACAAAGATGTTCTAGATAGGTATGGAGTTCCGTGTGATATTTGGGACGACTCTCCGAGGGACCCGATGGTGTGGCGGCTGATGTGGTCACACTACATATGTGAGTTGCTAGGCCTACCGGACCCTTGCAACATCAAGGTGAACGAAGTTATTCCGAAGGAGTTATCGATTGCACTGCAGGAACACTTTGATGATGCAGACAATGCTCCGTTTTGGGACTCAATTGAAAATAGCAAGAAATTCTAATATGTAGATGACCTTAGTGTATTGGAAGCTCAAGAGTGCAATCATACTACGTAGCGTTTGTTGCATACATGAATGTACTACAACATACTATAATAAAGTTTGAGAAGTAAGACAGTAGTTTGTAAATTTTCCCAAGCTCTGGCACCAACAAGTAGCTAAGACTTCGAAGCTACCATAGTGGATGCTGTAATTTAGCAATCCAGACTGCGATTTGCACTAGAAAAGATACAATATAATCATCACTGCTGCTGGCACGAACCAATATAGACACAACATCCGTGGTATCAAACGAAGTAGAGAGTGAAGGATTTGCAAGATAGAAGTAGACCTTCGCGGCCCAAAGCCATTATGACAAAGTCATAAAAAATATCAGAGCGGATGGTCTAAGGCTATAAGGAATTGGTCTTTGTGCCCAAAAAGATGGACCCAAAAAAATGATAAAATTATCTTGAGATCAATCATGAACATCACAATTGGAAACAGTCCACTCGTGACTGTTGATAATAAAGAATGGAACACATGAATATCGGTTTAAGCGGAGTAGTATCTAGTGTTGAACCAGGGGTGTAGTGCACTTGTATCTCCAACAAGTGCATTGCTATAGGCCCTCTTTGGCTAACAGTCTTGCTCACACTCATTGACTATTCCCAAACGTGATAATGAAGCGTGAGGGATAATCAAACGTGGACTTCGTTTTTGGCAAACCATAGACATCATACTTTCCAGGTCCAAGCATCCACCGACAACTTCGATCCGGGCTCTCGTGTGGCTGCTGAATAATGGTGTGAGATAGGGACGACTGGCTAGAATCATCAAAGATGTTCTTCTCGACATATAGACTAGATTCGTCAAAATAAAATCGCATACTGAGATGTTTACTGGACACAACAGCAACTCCCTCGCCATTCACTGGAAATGAGACAGGAGCACTTGAGCCATACGCTGAAAGGATAGCAGTCTCCAAGGAATGATCGCAATCAGCAGTGGATGCCATGACAAACTGGACTTAGTATGAAGAATACAAGGATGGTTCAGACTAGAAGGTAGGTACAATATGTCATTGCATTCTGGATGGTAGTTTGATATTGGTCATGTATGCGTCAAGAGCAAATGATGATGAATGCGGTCATCACTGACACAATCAATTAGTTCAAACACCAAGTTAAGGATGCAGCCGAAATTCTGAGCACGCCAACTGGGCATTATCTTAATTTTGCCAAAATTCAATTCAATTTAGGAATGAATTGATTAGTACAAGGGGTGATATATAGAATTCGCCAATTCTTTTTGAAAATGGACTTGCGGAACTTTTAGAAATGTGTCAGTATTGTACAATAATGGTAATGTCATAAAGATGAGCACATAGGGATTAGCATTAATAAGCGTATATTGGAATAGATTGATTCCCAGCTTTGAGTATATAACCTATGCATGACTAAACAAAACCGGAGTAGAAGGCCGATGCAATGATATTGAATGTGATAGAATGAGAGAAGAAGAGATTGTTTGACGGTACACATGAAGTAAGGAGCACCATCTAAGAACGTGACACCATAGAAGAAGAGGAGACGTGGTCAGACGGACTTTAGCGGCACCAAAGCGAAGCGACGGAAGGAAGCTAGGAGGAGGTTGTTGTAGGCAAGCCTGCTTCCGAGTACTCCCAGAGAACAAGGTGTGGCGGATTCTGATGATGGAGGACTGAAGAGTAGGAAAGTATTTAGCATCAACAAACTAACGCTAGGTTCTATTGACGAGGGACTGGAAGAGGACCAAACGTGCAGAGAATTAGGAGAAACATTGCCTGTAGTGTGGACAGATCCAATGTCTGATCAACAGCGAAGGAGGCAAGGCGATCGTAGCACTCGTTCAGAAATGAACGTTCTGTCCTGGCTTGACAACAACTACAATGAAGGTCATTTCAACATTGCAAACGACGTTCTGGATATCCAGAGTAGTGACCACCGTAATGAGGTAAAGTAATGGAGTTGCAAATCGACGCATGTTTGAATTGTCTTGTAGAGCGTGGTGAGATTCCAATCATGAAAATCTTAAGATAACATTTCTTTCTAAAATAATGTTTACTTCATATCTTCATTTCCAAACTACAAGAATTGATATATTGTACGAAAATATCACGGTTCGAATTTCCAAATCCCATAAGAAATTTGTTATTTAGAAAGTTTGGACAAAATGTGAATTCAGTAAACTAAGAGTCCCACTTGAGATTTTACTGAAGTAAGCGTGATTGAGGGCCTGTAGCGACAATAGTGCCAGTAGCGGGATTGGAGGCCAGTAGCGGCAATAGGTTCAGATGCGGGATTGGGGGCCTGTAGCGGCAATGGGCCCAACGGTAATACCCTACGTTCATGACCCACGGCCAAACCCTTAGTTCTGTACCACGGCCCACGGCCATACCCATTAGCTTTGTGACCATTTTCATTCTCCCCGCCATTGTACAATTGGAATTCTGAGCTCTGACAGAGGGAGGTCGTGATGCAGCGGCAGGTTCAACATTTGGCTGTGGCAATGGATCAGCACAAGAGGAGCAAGAAGGAGAGTCCGCATTCACTTCAGGGACCATCTCGTAATCTTGCTGGCGAGGACGAGTCACTCGAGTTGGAGTTTGAAGCCCTGCAGTCAGATGGCGAGTACAATTCCGTGGATGCGGAGGTCGATGCCCAGCAAACTAATGCCGATGCCGAATTGGGTGGGGGCAAGGACGAAGCACAAGAGAACGATGGCGAGGACCAGTCAGGGGAGGCGGAGGATGAAGCGCAGCAGATTGATCGCGAGGACGTCTCCGATGAGGCGGAGGAGGAGGCACAACAGCTTGGGAGCGTGCAAGCCACTGATGACCAGGGCAGCGATGGTGATGGCACAAACGAGGAAGGTGACCACGGAGTCGAGCGGGAAGACGTCGTGCAAGCGAAGAACCATGGATCTCCAAATCAGGTAAGAAATCTCGAAGGTTCAACACGCAAGCCGTAGATTGTCAAACAATATTGGATCAAATTTGGGAATTTTGGTTCAAATTTGAGATCACTAAGATATTTTGAAGACAATGGACGATCCTCGTCTACGAGGAGGACTCGGATGGCTCTCACAGCGCGACAGGCGAGGCCATGACGCCCCGTCGAGAGCCTTAGAGTTGTCAAACTATCATCTCGATTTTGATATCCAGTTTGGTTTCAGTTGATTGAGGGGACCTTGGATGCGTCCTTGTCCAGGAGACGGTCAGTGGCAAGCCCTTGAGTTGTCAAACAATTTATTTTTCTTGATAACCCGTATAGCATTCAGGAGATTGAGGGAACTATGAGGGGACTCGACCACAAGGATGACTCGCCTGGAGATCATACCGTGTGAGGCGAGGCACTCACGCCCCGCTACTAGCCCTCAGTTGTGAATCTTTTTCATATTTCAAGATCGAGTTTGGTTTTGGTTGAAGGGCATGACCGTAGATGGGATCTCGTCCAAGAGAATGACTCGCTTGGTACTCACAGAATGTGTGGCGAAGCACTCACCCCGTCACGAGCCCCTCAGTTGTACTAAAGTTTATAAAATTTTCAACATCCACTTTGGTATTCATTGAAATGGAGGACCAGGAATAGGTCCTCGTTCACGAGGATGACTTTTGAGGTACTCACAGTGAGTGTGGGGTGGCTCTCTCACCCAGTCACGAGCCCCTCAGTTGTGCAAATTTTTATTAAATTTTGAACATCCAGTTTGGTATTTTTTGAAATGGAGGACCATGGATAGGTCCTCGTCCATGAGGATGACTTTTGAGGTACTCACAGTGAGTGTGAGGTGGCTCTCTCACCCCGTCACGAGCCCCTCAGTTGTATTAAACTTTTTTAAATTTTGAACATCTAGTTTGGTATTTTTTGAAATGGAGGACCATGGATAGGTCCTCGTCCACGAGGATGACTTTCGAGGTACTCACAGTGAGTGTGGGGTGGCTCTCTCACCCCGTCACGAGCCCCTCAGTTGTGCTAATTTTTTTTAAAATTTTGAACATCTAGTTTGGTTTTTTTGAAATGAAGGACCATGGATAGGTCCTCGTTCACAAGGATGACTTTTGAGGTACTCACAGTGAGTGTGGGGTGGCTCCTTCACCCCGTCACGAGCCCCTCAGTTGTACTAAACTTTTTTAAATTTTGAACATCCAGTTTGGTATTATTTGAAATGGAGGACCATGGATAGGTCCTCATCCACGAGGATGACTTTGAAAATACTCATAGTGAGTGTGGGGTGGCTGTCTTACCCCGTCACGAGCCCCTCAATTGTGCTAATTTTTTATAAATTTTGAACATCCAGTTTGGTTTCTTTTGAAATGGAGGACCATGGATAGGTCCTCGTGGACGAGGATGACTTTCAAGTTACTCACAGTGAGTGTGGGGTGGCTCTCTCACCTCGTCACGAGCCCCTCAGTTGTGCTAAATTTTTCAAAAATTTTGAACATCCAGTTTGGTTTTTCTGAAATGAAGGACCATGGATAGGTCCTCGTTCACGGAGATGCCTTTTGAGGTACTCATAGTGAGTGTGGGGTGGCTCTCTCACCCCGTCACGAGCCCCTCAGTTGTGCTAGATTTTTCCAAAATTTTGAACATCCTGTTTGGTAATATTTGAAATAGAGGACCATGGATAGGTCCTCGTCCAAGAGGATGACTTTGAAAGTACTCACAGTGAGTGTGGGGTGGCTCTCTCACCCCGTCAGGAGCCCCTCCGTTGTGCTAATTTTTTTTTAATTTTGAACATCCAGTTTGGTTTCTTTTGAATTGGAGGACCATGGATAGGTCCTCGTTCACGAGGATGACTTTCGAGGTACTCACAGTGAGTGTAGGGTGGCTCTCTCACCCTGTCACGAGCCCCACAGTTGTGCTAAATTTCTCTAAAATTTAGAACATCGAGTTTGGTATTTTTTGAAATGGAGGACCATGGATAAGCCCTTGTCCACGAGGATGACTTTCGAGGTACTCAGAGTGAGTGTGGGGTGGCTCCCTCACCGCGTCACGAGCCCCTCAGTTGTGCTAATTATTATTAAATTTTGAACATCTAGTTTGGTTTTCTTGAAATGAAGGACCATAGATAGGTCCTCGTTCACGTGGATTACTTTTGAGGTACTCAATGTGAGTGTCAGGTGGCTCTTTTACCCCATCATGAGCCCCTCAGTTGTACTAAACTTTTTTAAATTTTGAACATCCAGTTTGGTTTCTATTGAAATGGAGGCCCATGGATAGGACCTTGTCCACGAGGATGACTTTCAAGTTACTCACAGTGAGTGTGGGGTGGCTCTCTCACCCCGTCACGAGCCCCTCAGTTGTGCTAAATTTTTCAAAAATTTTGAACATCCAATTTGGTAATATTTGAAATGGAGGACAATAGATAGGTCCTCGTCCACGAGGATGACTTTCGAGGTACTCACAGTGAGTGTGGGGTGGCTCTCTCACCCCGTCACGAGCCCCTCAGTTGTGCTAGATTTTTCCAAAATTTTGAACATCCAGTTTGGTAATATTTGAAATGGAGGACCATAGATAGGTCCTCGTCCACGAGGATGACTTTGAAAGTACTCACAGTGAGTGTGGGGTAGCTCTCTCACCCCTTCACGAGCCCCTCAGTTGTGCTAATTTATTTTTAATTTTGAACATCCAGTTTGGTTTCTTTTGAATTAGAGGACCATGGATAGGTCCTCGTTCATGAGGATGACTTTCGAGGTACTCACAGTGAGTGTAGGGTAGCTCTCTCACCGCGTCACGTGCCCCTCAGTTGTGCTAATTTTTTTAAAATTTTGAACATCCAGTTTGGTAATTTTTGAAATGGAGGACCATAGATAGGTCCTCGTCCACGAGGATGACTTTCAAGGTACTCACAGTGAGTGTGGGGTGGCTCCTTCACCCCGTCACGAGCCCCTCAGTTGTACTAAACTTTTTTAAATTTTGAACATCCAGTTTGGTATTATTTGAAATGGAGGACCATGGATAGGTCCTCCTTCACGAGGATGACTTTCGAGGTACTCACAGTGAGTGTGGGGTGGCTCTCTCACCCTGTCATGAGACCCTCAGTTGTGCTAAATTTTTCTGAAATTTTGAAAATCCTGGATGGTATTTTCAAAAATGTAGGACCATGGATAGGTCCTCGTCTACGAGGATGACTTTCAAGGTACTCACAGTGAGTGTAGGGTGGCTCTCTCACCTTGTCACGAGCCCCTCAGTTGTGCTAAATTTCTCTTAAATTTAGAACATCCAGTTTGGATATTCTGAATTGGACGACGATGGATAGGTCCTCCTTCACGAGGATGACTTTCGACGTACTCACAGTGAGTGTGGGGTGGCTCTCTCACCCTATCATGAGACCCTCAGTTGTGCTAAATTTTTCTAAAATTTTGAACATCCAGTTTGGTATTTTTTGAATTGTAGGACCATGGATAGGTCCTCGTCCAAGAGGATGACTTTCATGGTACTCACAGTGAGTGTGGGGTGGCTCTCTCACCCCGTCACGAGCCCCTCAGTTGTGCTAATTTTTTTAAAATTTTGAACATCCAGTTTGGTATTTTTTGAAATTGAGGACCATGGATAGGTCCTCGTCCACAAGGATGACTTTCGAGGTACTCACAGTGAGTGCGGGGTGGCTCTCTCACCTCGTCATGAGCCCCTCAGTGGTGCTAAATTTTTTAAAATTTTGAACATCTAGTTTGGTTACTTTTGAAATGGAGGACCATGGATAGGTCCTCGTCCACGAGGATGACTTTCAAGGTACTCTCAGTGAGTGTGGGGTGGCTCTCTCACCCTGTCATGAGCCCCTCAGTGGTGCTTATTTTTTCTAAAATTTCGAACATCCAGTTTGGTATTTTTTGAATTGTAGGACCATGGATAGGTCCTCGTGGACGAGGATGACTTTCAAGGTACTCATTGTGAGTGTGGGGTGGCTCTCCCACCTCGTCACGAGCTCCTGAGTTGTGCTAATTTTTCTTAAATTTTGAACATCCAGTTTGGTTTCTTTTGAAATAGAGGACCATGGATAGGTCCTCGTCCACGAGGATGATTTTCGAGGTACTGAGAGTGAGTGTGGGGTGGCTCTCTCACCCCGTCACGAGCCCCTCAGTTGTGCTAATTTTTTTTTAAATTTTGAACATCTAGTTTGGTATTTTTTGAACTAGAGGACCATGGATAGGTCCTCGTCCACGAGGATGACTTTCAAGGTTCTCACAGTGAGTGTGGAGTGGCTCACTCACCCTGTCACGAGCTTTTCAATTTTGCTAATTTGTTTTAAATTTTGAACATCCTGTTTTGTTATTTTTTAAAACGGAGGACCATGGATAGGTCCTCGTCCACGAGGATGACTTTCAAGTTACTCACAGTGAGTGTGGGGTGGCTCTCTCACCCTGTCATGAGCCCCTCAGTGGTGCTAAATTTTTCTAAAATTTTGAACATCCAGTTTGGTATTTTTTGAATTGGAGGACCATGGATAGGTCCTTGTCCACAAGGATGACTTTCGAGGTACTCACAGTGAGTGTGGGATGGCTCTCTCACCCCGTCACGAGGCCCGTAGTTGTGCTAATTTTTTTTTAAATTTTGAACATCCAGTTTGGTATTTTTTGAAGTGGAGGACCATGGATACGTCCTCATTCACGAGGATGACTTTCGAGGTATTCACAGTACGTGTGGGGTGGCTTTCTCACCCCGTCACGAGCCCCTCAGTTGTGCAAATTTTTTTAAAATTTTGAACATCCAGTTTGGTATTTTTTGAAATGGAAGACCATGGATAGGTCCTCGTGGACGAGGATGACTTTCAAGGTACTCACAGTGAGTGTGAGTGGCTCTCTCGCCTTGTCACGAGCCCCTCTGTTGTGCTAAATTGCTCTTAAATTTTGAACATCTGGTTTGGTTTTTTTGAATTGGAGGACCATGGATAGGTCCTCGTCTACGAGGATGACTTTCAAGGTACTCACAGTGAGTGTGGGGTGGCTCTTTCGCCTTGTCACGAGCCCTTCAGTTGTGCTAAATTTCTCTAAAGTTTTGAACATCCAGTTTGGTTTTTTTGAATTGGAAGACCATGGATAGGTCCTCGTTCACGAGGATGACTTTCGAGTTACTCAAAGTGAGTGTGGGGTGGCTCTCTCACCCCGTCACGAGCCCTCAGTTGTGCTAATTTTTTTAAAATTTTGAACATCCTGTTTGGTATTTTTTGAAATGGAGGACCATGGATAGGTCCTCGTCCACGTGGATGACTTTGAAGATACTCACAGTGACTGTGGGGTGGCTCTCTCACCCTGTCACGAGCCCCTCAGTTGTGCTGAAATTCTTCTAAAATTTTGAACATCCAGTTTGGTTTTTTTGAAATAGAGGACCATGGATAGGTCCTCGTCCACGAGGATGACTTTGGAGGTACTCACAGTGAGTGTAGGGTGGCTCTGTTACTCCGTCACGAGCCCCTGAGTTGTGCTAATTTGTTTAATATTTTGAGCATCCAGTTTGGTTTTTTTTGAAATGGAGGACCATGGATAGGTCCTCGTTCACGAGGATGACTTTCGAGGTACTCACAGTGAGTGTGGGGTGGCTGTCTCACCCCGTCACGAACCCCTTAGTTGTGCTAAATTTTTTTAAAAATTTGAACATCCAGTTTGGTATGTTTTGAAATGGAAGACCGTGGATAGGTCTCCGTCACGGGCCCATTTATGTTGGAGTATTGTTTAATTGTCGTTCTCCGTTTTGGCAGGCTGGCGCCAACGAGTCGATTTCTCCATCTCAGTAGGTGATTGATCTTAGTGATGTTGATAGCGTTGAGAGCCGTCATTGCATGTGCTCTAGTCATATTCATATGATGGCTCGCATGGATCCAACTTCTCAATCATTCGAAGGGACATCAAGGAGCCTAATTGCTGTTAGAGCATTACCCGCCATTCCGGACCGTCTCGATGCTTGGGCATTTCGTAAAGTGCATGCTATTGCATTGACGGAGACGTACCGTAGTTCTTCTAGACGTTCCCCTAGATTCTAGTAGTACGTTAGCATATGTTATGCAATCATGATCCTTTATATTTATGTCTTTTCATGTTTTACATATTCAGACATTGTCATTTGATTATGGCTTTTATTTCTAATTGTGTTGACCGTGTTATGTTTGAGACTCCGGATCCTCATGAGGAGGATGAGCCGCATAGTAAATGCCCGGACGATGTCACAATCGCTTCGGAGAGTGAAATTCTGCACAGGAAGAACTTGAAAGTGGACACCAACGGGCTTATTAATGATCTTCGAATCAATCCAGTTGAGAAGTCCCGTCCGCAAGTTCCGTTGTGTCGGATGCTTGTGATGGACGAGGTGCGTGCTGTTGGAGAGCTAGACGTGCAGCGACTCGAAAGCGAGTTTGTCAATGGGTATCGCGAGGGTGACCGTGTGCTCTACATCTCGGCCTTCAATAATCTTGATGTGTCGTGCAACGTGACTGATGAGATAGTTCAGTCCTGGAGCCCTATTTGGAGAAAAGTGAACGACGAGTTCGAGGAGGAGCTAGCAGCTGATGATGATCTTGCCCAACTCAGAGGCAAGATGTTCTATGTCTGGGATGGAAACCACCGTGTGACAGCATGGACTCGCTACATCACCAAATTCCATGTAGACGAAGAAGGCTGGCATTACCGGGTGCACTGCATTGTGTTGGACCCGCGAGGCTCTGTAGCTCGCTTGCTGAACGCCATGAGTGACGTCAACTGGTATAATGTTCCACCAATTCAAGTGAACTCGAATATCCTCGTTTGTGATCAATTCTTGCTCAAATTCCATGCTTTGAAATTTGGTGGTGCAGGTCCACTGAGAACGACCACGTTAAGAGCACCATTCCGGCAAAGTTGCGTCGAATCCGTACGGTTGGGGTACTCCCATTGACGGCATTCAAAGGCCTTATCACCGAGGACGAATATCAGTACTGCGAGAAGGTGAAGCCAAAAGTTAGCACGTGGTTCTCGCTAACCGTCAACGTGTTTATCAGCTTCCTATACATGGTGAGCACTCCTCTCCAACATCTAATTTGGCACTCGTCTCAACGAACTATGATCATTCAAACTCATTCTCCATTCTTTTGTCATCATTGTAGCGGGAGATCCAACTGGCAGCTGATGACGCCGCGCGCGAGTACCACAGGAAGACGCCAGCTGAAGAGAGGTCTCTAGCCGGAGTCTGGGATGCGATGAAGGCTGCTGGTCAGCGGTTCGTGAAGCATCAAAAATCAAAGGACTTTGACAAGTACCTTGTAGCTGCAAGCCCTGTCAACGGAGACGACTTTATGAAGGAGGTATGATTTGATCTCCAAGTCCCGTACGTTGTGCTCTTCATTGCTCACCAGTCAATGACTTACATTTCAATGTTCAGATTGATCGGCATTTCAGTGAGAATTCCCCCCCAGAGATGACGATTGAGAAGCTTCAGAAGATTGCTACCTCTATTAGTGATGCGAAGTACGATGCGTTGGTTACGGTGGTGGAATTCCTCTGAGGATGCTAGACGTGCCTATCGCTTTCCCATGCCAAACGACAAGGACAACACGTGGGATCCCTGGTTAAACAAGGCTTCATTTTGGGCGGAGGTATGTTTCTACGCTACTCTAACTCTTCCTTATTTGATTGCAAAATTTGGACAGCTCACAGTTGTAACATGATTCATTAGGTTGAAGACGCAGTTGTACGCATGACGGAGGACATTATAACGGACGAGAAGATCTCCGTCGATTGGTCAATCCCTGGACTACGAAAGCCTGGTGACTTCGTAGAAAGCTGGCGAATTCTACTCTTGGATAGAGCATTTTCATCATTCTTTGGCTCGAAGGATTCTAAGCTCTATCACAAAAAGACGAATTTCAAAGAGTACCCTGGTACAGCTGAAGCTGTCAAACGAGTTGTCTATAGGTGGGTACCAAGCACTAAGATTTGTTCAAACCATTCATTCTAATGGCGTCATGCAAGGTTGTGTGGTTTGTCGGTCCGTGGTGTATCGTATTCATATGCTGCCGCTTCCATGTGTTCAACTGCAGGTATTTTATTCGTGTCTTGCTGGCAAAGAAGGCCATTCCCGCAGAGTCCCTTCCTCTTTACTTCGAGTCTTGGATTCAGAAGAGGTCGGACTTGTGCATGTATACTTCCGATCAGCTCAAGAAGTTCAACGAGAAGCATCTAGAGTTTGGAGCGTGGTACCTTGACTGTAATCAAAATTTCACGCCCTCTACCGAGCTGGCAGTGCAACGAGCCATTGACGGTGGAGAGTTTGCAGTGAACGCCACGGACGATGTGTCGGATGAGGAGCCCCCTGAGCCTCCGAAACAGAAGAAGAAGCGCAAGACGAAGAAGGAGAAGCCGGCTAGGGAGAAGCTAGAGAAAGAGCAACATGCATTGGCTGAGAAGGAGGCGGCCGAGAAAGAGAGGCTTGAGAAGGAGAGAGCTGAGAAAGAAAGGGCCGATAAGCTGAATGCAGAATTGGAGGCGTTGGCTGCAAATCATATTGAGGAGAAGGCTGCAGTGGATCACGTTGACCTTTCCGATGATGGCGAAGATGATGATGACGAGGATCGTGAAGGTCCCACATATAGCCGTGACACTGCAGCCCCACAGGATCTTGCGCATGAGGAGTGCCGAACACCTCTGGCGCATGATTCATCTGTTTCCAATGCCGTCTATGTAATGGCGCAGCGACTTCGAAAGAAAAAGCAAGGAGTGTTTACCTCTACAAGTTCATCTGCAGTGGAGCATGAGTCTCTTCAAGTGTATCTAGAGTGCACAAATGTGAAAGACCTTGAGCTTGGGGCAAATGAGATCCCGGATCCTCGTTGGAAGAGGCTCCAAGATTGCATCGCTCAGGTGATGTCTAGCCATAAACGAGTCTCATTAATCTGAAGTTTAATCCGTCTGACAGATCACTGACTATCTCGTCGAACCTTTTGTATGCTACTGCAGGGCGTCAGCGGATCGTCTCATCGGCTGTTTGCAAGAAGTTCAGCCACACGGGCATTGATCTCATGATCGCAGATATTCCTGAGAACCTACCCGTCCCCGGAATATTTACTGAAGTTCCAAGTTGGAACGTGAGATTTGAAAAATACGTGGAACATACCTTTGAGTTTGCTCACTACTTCTTGCACGATGATGGCGCGCTCGTTCTCATTCACTGTGATGATAGAGCTCTCATGCAGGACGTCGACGAATGTGCGGACCAATACGACATGCAGCTCCTCAAAGATTGGTGGGGAATTAATGAGCACCCGCTCGCACATCCTCGACAGCCATTGAAGCCGGTACCTTCAATTCCAATTCGTTCCTTTGATTCAATTTTGTGATCCCGAATTGTATTTGATTTAGTTCGAATGCATTGTGTGGTCCCAGGACGGGAGTGCATTCTGGATATCACTAATTAGCAAAGTAATGTGGAATTTGACGTTTTGGCAGTCAATTCGGTTCTGGATCCAACTCTACATTCGACGAGACATTGTATCGAGGTTCTCGTTCTCTAGGAACCGCGGTGTGGGATTTGCAGGCATTCATCTTGAGAACAACGATGCTCTCTTCAACCTCACTTGCGATGATGTCACTATGAACAAAGACGTACCGTGGAGAGGTGCTCGTGAAAAGAACGAAGAGTTCTTTCGAATGCTCATACAACAGTTATCCAAGCCCGGTGATACAATCCTCGACTGCAAGGCAGCCACAGGTAATGCTAAGTGTGAGCCTACATCCATTGCACGCATAATACTTGTACTCAATGTATGATTCCCTCTTGCAATCTAAAATTCTGTGTGGTCAATTAGGTACGTCCATCAGGGCAGGCTTGGCCTTGGGATGCCACGTTTTGGCATTGGAAGATGACCGCGACATCTTCGACTTGCTTATTGCACCGTTTTCTCCTACTCCGATATCTCGTCCTCAGGCATTGGGTAGGGTCACTACACCCCCGGTGAATCCCGCCCCTGCTAAGAAGCCCAAGACCAACAGATTCAATTGTGAGTAAGTTCGGAATCTCTAGGAATGCCCAATGGTTCAGATCTCATAACATATAGCATGCATTTCTGCAGTTGTCTCTCAGTCCTTACATTTTTTCTCAACCTCTTGCAGAGATATGCGATTTTTGCGACGGCGTCAAACTAGTTGCAGCCCGCCTTCTACGTTCACTCTTCCCGATTATGCAGCATGCATAGCGGATGCTTATGCTAAGGCCTCTCCTTGCATGTATCAGCGTAAGCGTAGGTACAATCCGAGAGTCTGGAAATACATAGATGATGAGGCAGAGCAGGGAGAGGAATTTGATATGGAGGTGTCTGCCGATAGTGAGACTAGTTCAAGTGACGGCCTTTGAGATTATTTCTCTATTTATTCATATACGGATTTATTCTGCAATCCACCAAGTCGATTTGTATGTGCCCATTTCTAGTCCTTGATACTGAAGGTGCAAGACTCAATGTGTCTAATCTCTCCACTTTTATAATTCTCTTGTAGCACACTTGGTGTACTCAATGTAGGAAAGCCACTAGAATTCCAAGTATGAGTTGACCGAGGGTCATATACTTCAAAATTTTGTTATTTATTACCCAATATCAAATGGATCTACAAACACCACTACCACTATCTCTTTTACAGCCCATATCCAATGCTCATCAAGGTCATTGCTTGTTCTCGAAGACTGTCTTTTAAATACGACTCGTACTCAACTGACTGCTTCACCGCGCGCATCATCTCGTCTATTGTGGCAACGTACAAACACGTCCCTCTACTCTGTGACATCCGCTGCCAGTAGCCGTATACAGTCTCGCCCAGGTTGCATGAAGGAATGTCCGCAATCTGCTCTGCCGTTAGATCCTGGAAGCCACATACCAAATGTTGAATGAGTAAGACAACAAAGTAGTCATTCGGATTTGTAGGATAACATATTCATAAATAGGTATTCAAATCTCACAAGCTCATAGAAACCACCCCATTGGCGGAATCTAAAGTGCCAAAATCCCAGCCAATCATCCAGTACTCGCAGTCCATCTTCAGTGGCAGCTCCTGATGACAACCACCAGTCTCTTGTGCAATGGTAGAACTCTTCAGCCTCCCACGGGGTCTTTGCCTCTCTGAAATTCGTACACAGTCTCTTGTGCATTTCTCGGAGGTCTGGCTGGATGTGCTCCACCGTGTATCGCTCCAAAGAGCCGGTCCATTCAACTTCATTGTATCTTTCTCTACCAACCATCTGCCTATTGGGATTTCCATTCCCGTACACAATCCTCACCGCCATCCAGTTCGCTTCATCCACGCCTGCTACAAACCCCTTGAAGTAAGGGTTTGGAACTCCGTTTCGTTCCATCACCTTGTTGAGAGCCAACCACATGAGCTTCTGTAAATCGACATCTTCGCTCAAGATTTCGCATGTGGCTATTGTCATCAGGCGACACATTTCTGAATCATAGACATAGCAAGACATAGTTGTCCAGCCTCTTACTCTGTTGAGGTGGTCAAACATGATCCAACGTTTGTCTAGGTCCCCACCCAGTTGCATGCGCCTTACAAGATCAATGCCGCTGCCAGGTCCATCTTCTGACATGTTGAATATGTAATACCGTCCAGTTCCAAATCCAAATCTGTCGCTAATCTGAATGAAGGCGTATGGACACTCAATCCTCAACTGCTCGATCATGTCGAGCGATCCTCTCTCTTCACTAGCGGTTGATTCCAACCTAGTAGCATCCCATCTGTATCAGGAATGGTACATAATGAAATGCTCAATCGTAGCTAGATACATTTGTGATCGAGATGGTACTCCTGATCCATCACTACCTATTACACGTGTCGTGTCAACCTCAATAGAGGACTCGCCGGTGAAGCTCGTACCCATTTCTCTACAACAACAAACTAGACACTCAAGACATAAAACTCAAGGGAGGACACTACCATGAGAGACAAGTCGACACTCGCTGGAGAAGAGCGTTGTGAATGGCCATATATATATTTCGCATCATTATCTGTTCGTATGGGTCAAATCCAGAGTCTTCTAAGTCAATTTTTGTGCACAACTTTTTCGACCGTGTCTACCAGTACAAGAATTCCATGAGTCAGAATAGATTTATTCTTATATTGGCATCACTGATTCGGCTGGATACGAACTCAATGACAGAAGGATCTAATTTAAAATGCAAACGGATTCGACTTCCAGATTGCCAACCGCCAATTCACATCTAATTTGGCATCTTTATGATTGATGCTATTAGCAGATAATGTACTAACCCTCTCAAGATTTCAGCAGAGACATTTGCACCCTTAAGACAAAACTCATCAATGAATCCCTGTCCGCCACCAACAATGACCAATAATTAATTCTAGAGAATGAAGAGCCAGAGTCAAGGGTGGGGCGCGAGGCAAACAATCATCCTAGTAAACTAAGAAATTCCGAGTGTTTGCTTGACTTCCCCCTTAAGCGATGGCGAATACATACACGGATGAAAGACCAATTGTCGTGCTAAGCATGGCATCATGATCCACGTTTTCAAATATTCATGCAACGTCACAAAATATTGTCTACAGAATACCAACCTAAGAAAACCGAGACAAATCACCGGGGAACGGTTCCTTGAACCAAGCACCGGGCCAGTTCCCGGGAGTTCCCGGGACTAAGCACCTGTGCTGTCCCTGGGATTGTCCCCTGGCTATCCCGGGATAGTCACGGGTGCATTAGCGTGGAGCAGTGAGGGCGGCAACACGTGCAGCGGAACGAGCAGCAGCACGTGCAGAAGAGCGAGCGGCAGCGCGAGTTATTCCTATCACTGGCAAGCCGGCTGCAATCACTCCAAGACTCCACAATTCTAAGCATTTTTCAGACCCGTTCCATCTGCACTCATCAGCCCGTGTTCAATCCCAACCGCTCATACTTTTTGTAATCATTAATATGTGTTCGATTTAGAAAACACAAGAGGCTTCATAGGAAGAACGAGCATGGAACATAATGGAGACCACTATACTCACCCAGCACTGGAAAAGTCCCGGGCTGACCCGGGCAGTCCCGGGACCTAGCACTAGGACAGTCAATGAGCTATTACAAGCAGTCCCGGGACCAAGCTCCTGGACAGCGCGGCAGCGTGCAAGCGTCAGCGCGGGTGGCGGAGAGAGGAAGGAAGAAGCTCATCAAAGACCCTCCAATGCCCATCATGCTGAATTTTTAGCATTGCATCTAATGTTTGCCACTATTAGATGATACTGTGCCAACCTATAAGTCCATCAATTCAAACGGAATACCCAATGAAAATGCAAGCTAACAATTTCCATCAATAGATTACGTACCCATATATAATGCGATGGTCTCTCCTTCAACACGAAAGGGTTTCCAATCTTCTTGGACGACCGTAGAGGTCCCCCGACATATTGAATGGGGAACAAGGTTTGGTGATAGTCCGCCCACACAAAGCCTACAGCAAGGTGTACGCGTGGCAGTCGGCACAGACGGCAGCGCGGGCGTGTTTGCACCGGCAGCACACACGCGCGTTTGCGCCTACGCGCCCACGCGAGCGGCAACGTGGGCGCGTCTGCCATGTCTGCGTGGGCATCTCCTTGGATAATCGAGTTCCGTGCGAGTGCACTCAGTTCACAGATGGCGAGTATGCCTACATTGTGGAAGGATGTTTGAACCCCCCCTTACTGCAGCAGAAGCTTGAAAAAAATCTAACAAGAATCTGCTCTACTATTGTCAGCCCGGAGCTTGCCGTAGTGAGCGAAACATCGACGAGGTTTGCAAAGGCGACATTCAGCAGCTATTCTTCTAGGAGTGAAGAGAGAAGTGTGCGTGCACCCAGTCATGATTGGCCTTGGTGATTCTTTGATCAGTTTCTTCCTTTCCTTTCGAAGTCCATCTGTCGTTCTGTCCGGCACGTGCAAGCGCATGCGCCCCTGCCACCACAGTCACAAGCGCTGACATACGCACCCGCGACAGTCCGGGTTATCCTGTGTAGTCCCGGGACGAAGCACCGTGACAGTCCGGGTTGTCCCGGGCAGTCCTAGGACTGAGCACCGGGACAGTCCCTACGCTGTCCCTGGCAGTCCCGGGTGCAAGCACTGGGACACTCCGGGTTGTCCCGGGCAGTCCTAGGACTGAGCACCGGGACAGTCCCTACGCTGTCCCTGGCAGTCCCGGGTGCAAGCACCGGGACACTCCGGGTTGTCCTGGGCAGTCCCGGAACTACGTACCGAGACAGCCCGGGCGACCAAGCGGGCAGCAGCATCTGTACTGGATTGACGAGTTGCGATAAAACTCCTACCTTTCACTTCCGGGTTTGAATTACGAGTAGATGTGGTTTGCATGGACTCGAGGACTTGTTGTCCTTTTTGGTGATACTTTCCGAAGTAAGCTCTCTTTTGATCGCCGCAATGTGGCAGTCCTTAGGGCTGTCCCGGTGGTTTGTCCCGTGACTGACCGGGACTGCCTAGAGGCTGTCCTGGTGGTTGGTCCCGGGACTGCCCAGGACTGCCTAAGGGCTCTCCCGGTGGTTGGTCCGGGGACTGCCCGGGACTGCCTAAGGGCTGTCCCGATGGTTGGTCCCGGGACTGCCTGGCACTGCCGAAGGGCTGTCCTGGGGGTTGGTCCCGGGACTGCCTAAAGGCTGTCCCGGTGGTTTGTCCCGGGACTGCCCGAGACTGCCTAGAAGCTGTCCCGGGGTTTGGTCCCGGGATTGCCCGGGACTGCCTAAGGGCTGTCCTGGTGATTGGTCACGGGACTGCCCGGGACTGCCTAGAAGCTGTCCCGGTGGTTGGTCTCGGGACTGCCCGGGACTGCCTAAGGGCTGTCCTGGTGGTTGGTCCCGAGACTGCCCGGGACTGCCTAATGGCTGACCCGGTGCTTGGTCCCGTGACTGCCTGGAGGGCTCTCCCGGTGGTTGGTCCCGGGACTACCCGGGACTGCCTAGAAGCTGTCCCGGTGGTTGGTCCCGGGACTATCCGGGACTGCCTAAGGGCTGTCCCGGTGGTTGGTCCCGGGACTGCCTGGGACTGCCTGAGGACTGCCCGGGACTGCCCGCGACGTGAGCGACGACTTCAAGTAACATGGAGGCCATGGACCAGGCGCATCACACGACAGGCACAGGGCTTCATCAGGAATGGGGAGCGGTGTCACATCGCAAGGCGAGCGGACTCAAAACAAAGGCGAGCGGAATCACAACAACAATGCGTGGGGAAAATGAGGAAGACGATGGAGGAACAGCACATGAGCGGTGTTTGAGAGAGACACCTAAGGGATCCACAGCCGTAAGATCGAGTGATGTGATCTGCATTAATGTCCACCGTCAAGAAAATCCAACGGTCGATCGTTGTCTACAAGCTTGGTGAGGACTTTTCTTGTCAGGTTTCGCACGCCGTGGAAGTCTAGGTCCACGCAGCCGCTTTGATTCGTTACGGCTCACTATGTTTGCAGACAACGTCGCGCTCCTTCCTCAATCTCCACACTCACCACCACGTTTAATTTGATCCCCACCTTGTGAAGAGCTACTTCCGCACCTCGAATCCTTGGAAACAGGGACAAAACCTTCATCCCTTTGGGATACAATGGCTTCATCCTACAATGAAATCAAATCCGTGATACGTGTCTATAAGCTTGATAATGACTTCCCATGTCTTGTCTCGGGCAACAGCGTTGGCGCAACCGCACGGGAGACAGCGCGTGCGGCTATAGTGACGCAATAGATCCGGCGTTTGCAGCAAAGTTTGCGGTAAATGTTTCTTACCGCGGTAAATGTTCACTAAACCCTAAAAATAGAAAATTACTATTATAGGAAAGTTATCATGTGGTAAAAAACTATTTTTAGGTGGGGTACAAACCTAAATATAGACGACTTTTTTACCAATTTTATCCTAATCTAGGTTAAAAATTGTTCAAAATTTACTAGGTAAATGTGAATTTTCTGCTCTCCGCTCTCCGCTCTCTGCTCTCAGCTCTCCGCTCTCCGCTCGCACACGAGCTTTCTCCGAGGTAACCGTAGTGTATATCCTTCACAAAGGCAGAGACTTGCAAGAGTTCACTGCCAAGGTTATGTAGGAATGCAATTTTGAGAGTGGAAATATAGATGGTTAGATTTGACAAAATTTATGGACAAGCTATATGATACTGATTTTTATATGAGATTTTCTTTATGCTTTACACGAATTCTTTGCAATTTGCTGAATGTAGCCATGTATACGTATATGCAATTGAATTTTATACAGCTCATATAATGTTCATACTGTATTTGTCCAGAGTACTAAGAAGACGTTGTCAATAAGTTGTAGCTGCCCCCTCCAAACCTGTATAAGCGGAACCCAGTGTGAATGAAGTTGCAATACTGTGAGTGCATATCAAAAAGATAACCATTATTACACCCAAAGGTATATTAGACTTGTGCATATCCCATGATTTTACCTATTGCGTCCTATTACATTAGAGATTCTTTTAAAATTTAAGCAAGAACCAAGTAATAACATTTACTATTCTAATTAAAGGATAATGCACTATGAAGACGAAGAAGCTTGTCTGTGCACTACACAGCTCTGCTTATATACACATTTCACAAAGCTTGTATGATCTAGACAAGGAGGTTTCTCTTGACGTCTTTGTAGAGAGAAGGGGGGACGCAGCAAGGAAGGAGAGGGACAAGTACGGAATGTACGCAAGAAGATATTGAAATTAAAGTCCTGATATTTGCAACATTCAGAAGATTAATTGAGGGCTCAATCATCAGCTTCAAGTACTTGTGAGTTGCTCTCTACTCCCTTTTTTGCTCCTTAAGAACACATACATTGCAGTCAGATTGAATGCGAGTGTATGAGGTAATAATTGTGAAGAGATATAGTATGTCTAAAAAAATTTATTTTCATTTTCTTTCTGTCAAAGTAATTGACTGAAATCCATATTTCAGCAACATGTTTGTATAAAAATTACCGTTTAATAAGAGAAATGAACGATTTTGCGGTATAGAAAATTGGATACATTGTGTTCCAGCATTCGTTATAAAAAACTTGCTTTTAACATTGAAGTATGAAAACAATCAATTTTATAGAGAATTATGGATGTTCGAAGAATTCTAAATAATGAATAGAATTTCACTTAGTACTCTTAATAATTTAGAACTCTAAACCTGTAAACATACTGGTAGTTCCCCTTTCTCGACAGGAGCTCGGTAGTGGACTACCAAGGTTTAGGAGAGGTAATTTCAGAAGGAATACAGAAAATAGAGACAATGAAACTCTACTCGGTAGTAGATTTGGGACTACCGACCTCACCTCGGTAGTAGATCAGGGACTACCGGTAACAGATCAGGGACTACCTACTTGACCTCGGTAGCAGATCAGGGACTACCTACCTCTGTCACCTCGGTAGTAGATCAGGGACTACCTACCTCACCTCGGTAGTAGATCACGGACTACCTACCTCACCTCGGTAGTAGATCGGGGACTTCCAACCTCACCTTGGTAGTAGATCTAGGACTTCTGACCTACTCGGTAATAGATATGGGAATTCCAAACTCACCTCGGTAGTAGTTCTAAGACTTCCGACTCTACTTAATAGTAGATCTGGGACTTCCGGACTCTACTCGATAGTAAATCTAGGACTTCCGGACTCTACTCGGTAGTAGATTTGAGACCTCAGCATAGCTCTAAGGTGAGAAAGGAAGGTAAAGGAGAAAGGTTTCTAATCGTAAATGCAGCAGCAAGAAGACAGAAGAGAGCTGAAAGTAGAGAAGAACCCTGCAAGACACACAAGGAAACAAAATAACACAATAGGAAATAAGGATGGGAAAAACAACGCTTGCCAAGAGGTTTGGCTCTACTGCTTTTATTCATGTACAACCCGATCTGACTTGTAAAGGTCAGATCAGTCAAAAAGCCGTTTTAGATCTACTTTCGGAGGTAATTTGGGAAATTACCTACCTAGTAAAAAAGGAGCTCGATAGTACTACCGGTAGGTAACTATTTTACCGTTAACACATACTATGTTCTAAATATTTGAAAATTATGGTTTAGCATTATTGGTCCACGTCGTAATTTTAAGTGTAATGTACAAAAAAGTGCAGACATTATTCTAGCCAATGTAAGTGTAACACTGTAATTATGAATGATGTTTTGTGAATGATTCTCTTGCCAAATCATACATATTTTTGGTCATGTCTTGCAGTTGCACTTACTGTTGATAAGCGAAAATAAAATGAGGCCAACAAGGCTTGGACAGGCCTACCGCTTTGAGAGGGCTTTGGCAGCTCGGCAAGGAATTGCACGCTATGCATGTGGCTGCAAAAGATGCCATGGATTCAAGACACAATCAATTCACAGAGTTGAAATTCATCATCGCAAATTTGGACGCGACAGCAAACTACTAGACCTGCTTCTTGTGAGTTTATAACTTCTGCTTTTTTCAAGTAATTCTAACACATGAATGTATATGAGATGCTCTAAACGTATGTCATATTTATTTATGGTGTACAGTTATCAAATTGCATTGAATTGAATCAGAATATATCACGATATTTTCTTTTGTGTGAATATCCAAGACAATTAACCCTATAGTGCCCAGGGGTGTTCTGAAGAAACCAAAGTTTCTAAGTGTTAATTTTTATAAACCTGTCCTTATTCAAACTAAATGATCTATTAACTGTATTGAACCGTAAAAATGCAAGCGTAGCTTAATCAAACAAGTGTCGGTTAAATCTTTGTAAAATCCGACCGTTATATTGAAAGATTATAGTATGTCTTTGAACCGTAGAATGCACACTCTCGAATGAGATTTTGGAGCATGTGCGACTTCAAAGTTCAATAGAATTTTGGTTAAATTTTCAAAAATAAAAGTGAAGAGGATCATCTATGACTTATGTCAACACCTCTCCATTGCAATCTTCCATGTCAAAAACTGACTTACACATAATTATTGTGAATTTTACAAGTGATACTAACTTATCCATGTACGGTTTAGGACAACAATTATGCGTTAACATATGAAATGAGTTTTTACATTGATGAAGATCACAGTACCTAACTAATGGAACATGAGCAAGAGACCACAATCTATAATTCAAAACAAGATAACAAACTTCCAACCACTAGAAATACCGCAAATTACATGTGCTATATTTGAAAGTATATACTGTATTTTTCAATTATTTGCAGTAGTTTCACATTTTGTTCATAGGTATTTTGATAGTGGCATAGCTCCAATTTGGATTTTTTTCCACTAAAGGATGACATTGAGCAGTTTGCAACTTTAAACCTCTAAGTATTAAACTTCAATCTTTTTGAATTTTCCGGATTTGCCTTTTCCCTTGACCGAGTGACCACATTATGGTCTCCTGGGCACTACATGGTGAAGTAGTTACGATTACTAAGTTGTGCACATTACTCTGTCAAACCCAGCACTGGAGTCAACCAACAAAAAAATAAACGTTCCTATTTGAGTCGTGTCATGTAGGTCCAAGGTTACATTTCACTGCAATGCATGTACTGTTATGAATAAGGAATATAGGATTTGCAGTTATGAAAAATCCGCCGAATACTGCACTTCATGACTTCATAAGGAATGTGTAAACGTCTGGTGGTTAGCGTTGTCCAATGCTCCTAATTTTTCCTGCTAACGTACATGTCCTGTAGTGCCCTGGAATTGCAGCGGAATCCCAATTACCCTTTTCATCGAACAGAGGAGCCTACTGAAGTCAACGTTCCTGCAACAGCAGAAGAAGCGAATGACATAGAAGATGAGGAGGAGTTTGTAGACGCCGAAGATATAGAGACCTTCGAAGAAGCTCCTCCAAACGTTGAGATAAACTTTGACGACATGGCCGAGAATTACTTCGCAAGAGCGGACGAAATTCACAGGCAGTTAAGCGACGACGATGACGAAGTTCTTGACTTCGATGACTTGTCATCAAAGGAGGATGAAGAGGACCAAACACCGCTAGTGGAGAGCCTTCTACGAGAATCTATGGAGCCATTGTATCCCGGCTCAAAACCAACGAGGTTACAGTTCAGCATCATACTCATGTCTTTGTGCATACTTTTTTCCATCAACCATCACTCCTTGGATGAAATTTTAACGTTCTTAAAATTTGACGTGTTGCCGGTGGGCAATAACTGTCCTAAATGATCTTATAAAATGAAGTCTATGATAACGAAGCTAGGGTTCTCTCATGAAACAATACACTGCTGTGCGTGCGGGAAAAAATTATACTGGAAAGATAAATCAGAGTTACAAGAATGTCCAATGTGCTTAAAATCGCGGTTCATACCAGGGTCAAGCACAATTCCACTTAGAGTATTGCGCTATTTTTCTATTATAAAAAGATTGCGAAGAATGTTCCGTTGTCTAGAAATAGCCAAGCATTTGCGTTGGCACAGTGGTAATCATTCAGAGGATAGGAAAATGAGGTCTGTGGTGGACAGTGAACGATGCCAATTCATTGAAAACCAATTTCCTAGCTTCAGTAGGCATGAGAGGAACATTAGGATGGAGCTTGCACTAGATGGTGTAAGTTTACATAGCTTGCAGTCTTCAAGGCATTTGGTTTGGCCAGTTATGATAGTATTCTGCAACTTTCCCAGGTACCTTTTGACTAAAAGAGTTTTTATTAGTCTAAGTATGATAATACCTGGGCCATCGTCTCCATCAGAAGACACGATTGACGTATATTTACAGCCACTTGTACACGAGCTTAAAAAGCTCTAGAAAGGCGTACCAGCCATTAATATGCCTAAGCCAGAAGGACCGAATTGAAGCTTCAAAATACGAGGAATGCTAATATGGACGATACATGATTACCCTGTGTATACTTTGATTTTTGGTCAATTTGGGAAAGGTTATGCTGGTTGTCCTATTTGTGGGGAGGGAACTTTTGCTGAATACTCTCGACACGCACACAAGACTGTGTTCCTAAGACATCGTAGGTGGTTGAGCCAAATTCACCGGTGGAGGGCTATTTGTGCTGCATTTAATGGGCGTCCTAACCACAATGCAGCACCTCCTAGAAAATCTGGATTGACAGTGAGACAACGTGGAGCATGGAGAGAGTCTTTTTTGCAACTTGGCGGAAGACCGAATTCGAAGCATGATCCAATGAAGAAAACATGTGTCAAGCGAGTGAGCATTTTGTTCCAACTTCCTTTTTGGGAGGTGATTTTCTATTCCACCCTTCACATTAGATAAATAAATATGGTAACTCATCCTTGAAGAATAAATATATACAAAGTGTATACAAGTTCAGTACAATGTAATCAATGCATAAGGTATTAGGAAAATGTGTTCTGGAAGTGTAAGTCATGTTTGATGGTTGTTTGATGGTTCAAATGTAATAGTGGCAATACTACAATCCGTAACATGCGTAGTTGTAGATGTGTTTTGAAGCCGTCATTGCCCTCGTAATTGAGAAAACTTCCAGATTATCCCATCAGAAAAGTGGAAAAAACGACTATGTGTAGTAACCATTCTAGAAGCACTTACTAACTTCTGTGCACATGAGGTTGTCTAATAAAAATTTAGGAAAAATAACTGACTGGAGGTGATGTGTATATTGCAGGCGGTACGCGAGTGAAATGAGTCGGCGAGAAGAGGCCATAAAAGAATTATGAAAACGAAGCAGGAGAAAACTTCTTGATTATCCCACGGATATACGAGAGGAACCCTTCAATACGTAGTTCAAAAATGATGCATCTGAAGACGTTGCAATGGGCAATGATGTCTCTGGGGATATACTCGCATTGTTACTGCCTCCTAGACGAGAAGCGAAGGAACACAACGCGATGTATGCATACGGCAATCATATACGAGTACGCTCCGCAGAAGTAGATATGTCGACATGCGACAGTGGAGTAGCGGCTACGTTTTTGCAATCTTGTCGCGCTAGTTCTAGTGACAGGAACATAAGGACAACAAATCTGGAGTATGTGGGGTGGGTGGACGAAATTATCAGCGTAGACTACGGCAAATTTGAAGTGGTGGTCTTGTATTGCACATGGGCCCAAGCAAACAAGAGAGGAGCTCGCGCTACAATGAAATGTGACGAATATGGATTCACGTTGTTCAGATTTGATCGATTGATTCCATATTCAGCGGACTCCTTTGCATTCCCTCTTCACGTACAACAAGTTTTTTATGTAGACGACGAGGACAGCAGTGGATGGAAGATTGTGTTACGACGATAGCCGCGTGGCGCAAGAGTCGAGACAAGTGATGGCGGAAGAGATGATCTGCAGAGTGTGCAGTTAGATAGAGATGAGGAGCATGTAGGCCTACGGCGTGAATACACTACCGTGGAAAGGGAACTGGACACTCCAAATTTGAGAAGCTGTAGGAGACTAACCACAAAAGATATAAACCAAGCTTTGGTCGCTGCAGAGGAAGACCTAGAGGTGGGACATGATGTGCCATCACAGTAGGAAATGAGGTCAAATGCATGGCATAGCCCATTGTATTAGCAAACCAAGTACGAAACATAATATGTAGTAGCTGTGGTATCGGTAATCTTGATAACTGCACTTAGTCAGTGATTCTACATGCACAACTAATATGAGTCATTTGCTCGATATTACCGTCTACAGTGCGTAAGAGTATTTTTTTAACTGCAGCAAATGGCCAATTCCACATTGCTAATTCTACATTGCCATAGTATACAAAGGGATTTGCCATATAATTATCTTCAATATCATTGATTTATGCTAGAACATGCATGCGCACTACCCTCGTGGGGTGCACTGTACTAAACATGTACGTACGTGAGTGCACAAAAGGGGTATTAATTTGAACATTGTCGTATAACGTACACAAACAATAAACACAATCAAAACTGAAAATATTCACGTATACTTACACTAAACATATATTTAGAACAAAATACATCTGTATATAAAGGTATTTAGACATATAACCTGTCGTATACGAGGGGTTCCTTAGAAGGGGTCATGAACGCACGTGATTCTCAAACATAATGTAGAGTGCACTTAGTTATTAAGTGCGGTCGTAGTGAACTATTAAAATCCTTTTTTAGAGATTTTTGTTGGAGAAAAACTTCAATTATACGACAATGTATATACTATCCACATGGGACGTGTATGGGTTAAGTTATGCCTACATTTATACAGTGTAATACTAATAAGAGTACGCCTAATTTCATCAAAGAAGATATTGAAGAAACATCACTATGAAACTTTTGTGTTCTACAGAAAAACCGTGGACAGTGCAACGTATAAATATGTTCTACGTAGGACCAGAAGTTCAGTGTTAGGTTTGTCAATTGCTGTGGGCAAGTGAGATTCAGGTGTGTTTTATCATAGTGGGTGTGAACTGTGAAGTTAGGTAGATCATTTCAGTTTTAAAGTTGGTCTAGTACAGAACAGTCCAAGTGTTCACGAAGGCCATTGCTTAATGTATGCCCTATTTTTTAGGAAAATTGAACCCAAATTGTATTTCCTCATGAACTGATACACCGCCCAAAATCTCAATTTTTAGTGTTCATTAGACAGTTCAAACAAATACTATAAGCTTCCAATCAAACATTCCGATCTTACCAAGATTTAATGAAGACTAGTTTCATGAACCCAGAAACGTCTAAACATGCCGTGGCGGCCGGTGGAATACAATGTATTTTGGTTGTATTTGGTATAAATCTACAACTTTAAGGAGTTAGAGTTCAGAATAGAAATTTAAATTTAAATCATTGCGGTTTTAGCGGGGTATTACAATCATTGTTTAGAGTTTCTTGTTGGAAGAATGTCAATTACATTACAATGTATATACTATTCGGAAAGGACGTTTAGATGTTATGCTATGCTAACATTTAAACGGTTGAATACTAATAATAGTACGCCTAATTTCAACATAGCGGATTTTGAAAAGACATGATTATGAAACTTTTGTGTTACACAAAAACGCCGTAGACGGTGAAGGCTAAAAATCTGTTCTAGGTAAGACCACAAGTACAGTGTTAGGTATGTCAATTGCTGTGGGCAGTTCAGATGGAGGTGCTTCATCACAGTGGGGTGATCTCTGAGTTAGGTAATACTCAGTTCTGGATTTTGAGCAGTCATGAACAGTCCTAGTAGATAACAGGAGTAACCTGAAATGTTGATTATAAAAAGGATGTGGTGATGAAGTTGTGTGCCTTTTGAACAAAAACTTCCTACTAGGCACACACTCGATGCAATGCATTCATTTGTAAGAAAAATATCTGCGAGAATTTGCTTTGGATTTTGTTTGGCGAGACTGATGATGCAAAATCAAGGGAGGACATGCGTGCTCGGGGCATTCGAAACCATCTGCACTTACAACGGAATCCAGATGGACAGACATATTTCAAGCCCGACGCTCCCTATGTATTGACAAAGCAGCAACGACAGGAGTTTCTAAATACGTTGCGAGAATTGAAATTTCCATCAAATTATGTCGGTCCCCTCAAACAGAGGATTCAAGATGGCAAATTGAGAGGTTTGAAAACTCATGATTTTCACATACTATTACAACAAGTCATCCATGTGTGCTTGAGGAACATAGGAAATCCCAAAGTTGTTGGAGCTGTAATGCGCGTGAGTAGATTGTTTCGTAAAATTTGTGCAAAAGTGGTAAATATAAATGACAAGGTGAGAATGCTAGAAGATGTCGCGGAAACTATATGCTCTTTAGAGAAAGAGCGGACGAGGCTATTGTGCGAGCGTGGAGCGGGGAGCGGGGAGCGAGGAGCGGGGATTTTGAGAGCGGGGAGCAGGAATTATTGTCAGAATTTTATAAATACTAGAATTCTAATAAAAATAGAAATTTGTAAATGGCTATTTTTTTCAAAAATTCTATTTTTGGTTTAGGGTATGACCTATGACCGTGGGTTTTGAAGATCCTTTAACCCTCTTCAATGGAAGAAACTCTGTAATTTTTTTAGTCTAGAGAGTTGTACAACATTGTAACTTAATTTACATGTTTATAAACCACTCAATATGGTACCCTTGAGGTACCTATATATCTCTTTAGTGTATGTGAGTGTTGAAAATTGAGCCTTTGATGTCAAATATATAGTGACCGATATTATTAATACAACATTATATTATGGAGTGTGTATTGATTCCATTACTAGACCTTCATATTTCTCGGCACAGAGATGATGATTAATTTGATGTCAGAGCTCACAATAGAACTTGATGTTATTACAAATCACTTGCTGTTGGAATGTGCCTGCTGTAATTCGAGATCAGAGTTAGATTTGGTTACCAATATTTAACACATGTCAATGAACTTAGACAAATGATGACCAGAAGCTGGTAGTGGCCCTTTTAGTCTCACTACCAATTTTAAATTAATTCCATGAGGATTACAGCTGTTGCATTACATTTGTATGATATTTGGGAACATTTGGTGAACCTATGGAATGTAGCTTCCTAGGATACCGCTTTCCAGAATTTGCTTCACTTCACTAAAGCTAAAACTTGGTGCATGTATGAATGCATCCTTTTCGGAGTCTAGGCTGCCTATGACAGTAAAGACAAAATAAAGATGCTTGCAACTTGCCCACCCCTCACATTTGCCCAAAGACTTTGTTGCCATGTCTTTGAAGTACTCACAAGAGCACTCATGGAAAGTGCCAATAGTGATCAAGTACTGCTGAACTTTTGGTGGAGCTCCAGAATCAAGGGTAACAATACATCCAAATCCTGGATGAGGAATCATCGTCACTTTACGAATTTGACCCTTCAAGATGAGAGAGGATGCAATGTTGTTACCTTGCTTCGTTGTGGGCATGTTCTTGATCCTCCGGATTCTCTTATCTGACCTGATCTTTGGATATTCCTCTGGTGAGGTTGGAACTGGATATGATGAGAGGTCGGATGGGACTTCTTCCACCCCAAAGAGTCTCCTTGGGGAGATGACAGGACGTTGCGGTAGTTGAAAGCCAGCTTGTTCTAGATCAAGGATCTCCTTCCTTGATAAATTAGTACCAATCTTCACAGGCTAAACGTTTGGAACGTCAGGCCTAGCCTTCACCCACCTCCGCTTCGTGCCTTTGACGCAGCGCTCGATGTCGTCATTGCAGAAGAAGAATTCCATAATCTTGTCCGTTTTCTTCTGGTAGTGTTCTATAACCCCAGTGTACGTGGGGGCTGCCGTGGCCGTGTTGCTTTGTACGATCTTTGCTTTGCAGTTCTTCTTTGTAATGGCATGTTGGGCAAAACAAGCCTTCGCTGAAGTCTTTGGAAGCCTAGCAATGTGCCACTCTGTCTCTTTACATGCAGTCTCGTGGATGGCGGTCACATGAGTTGTCGTGTTGTTGACATTTGGAATTGCTTCCAAATCAGTTGAAGGCTCTTCCGGATGTCACTCAAACTGCAACTAGCACCAACAACTGCAGTGGACCTCGTCCTGACTCGTGGGCGGGAGAAGTTCACTCGGTGAGGCCTGTGAGATTCGTGTTCAGATCCCAATGGTATACTTGCTTTGCGCTTCTGTGAGCCAAACACCTCCTCACCTTCAAAGTGTGGCTCCTGAATGCAAAACTCCTCTGCTCCTGGCATCTTTGCAGAAGTGATGTTCAATGCCTTGGGGTTTCCTGACCGTTGTGCCGAACGTTGGGCAACCCGTAGCATCAATTCTTCCTTCCCTGGACCTGTTCCTCCATCTTCACCTTTGAGAAATTGGTAATACCTGGATACTTGTATGAGAGCTCTGACAAAGTCATCGACGCTAGCAACATAAAGATCATTCCCCTTGTTGCCAGATTCCTGTAGCCATACGTTGTGTTTTGTTTCAGCAAGGTTGCACGACGACATTTCAGCTAACTCTGCCTCAGTGAGGTTCTGCATGGAGCAACATGGAAAATTGAAGGTAAGATGACAAAGTTTGCTAAGTATGAATGGACAAAATTGTATTGCCGGATGAACAGACGTACCTTATAGTGGAAGACAACAAATTAGAAGAGGGGACAAAATTCCTTACGAACTGCATAAATCCACCCCATTGGCGATATCGGAAGTGCCAAAATGCTAGCCGCAGTTCCAACCGATTTTGGCCCCAGGTTGTTGTGGCATTGGAGGACAGCCACCATGCTTTGATGGCGCGATATCGAGTCTCGGACTCATCTAGTGAAGTGGCGTTCTTGTATTGCTTGCATAGAAGCCGGTGTTGATGTTGTAGGTCTGCTCGAATGTCTGCCTTGGTATGCTTCTCTAACGACTGTGCCTAGTGGAACAAACATGTCCTCTCCTGGTCCTTCATTGGAATTGTTGCATCTCCACTCCCGTAGATCACCCAAATAGCATTCCAGTTAGCTTGTGCACTGTCAGCCATGAATCCTTTGAATTTAGGCTTAGAGATACCATGCCTTGCTAGAACTGCATTGAGATTCTTCCAGAGGACGCTTTGAGCTGTGGCATCTTCTGACTGCATGTCGCATACAGCAATGGTCATAACGCGGCAGTAGGTGGAGTCATACACGTGGCAGGCCGTGGTTGTCCATTTCTTGACACGCTTCACATGGTCGAACATCATCCACTCGTCTTCGAGATCACCACCAGGCTGCATCCGCTTTACCAAGTCTACCCCGCTTCCAGGACCTATCTCAGACATCTTGAAAATAAAAACCTTGTCAGAATCTGAGCCTTGGCCGGGGAACAAGTTCTCCTGGACATACGGCCAGTTGCTGCAACCTTTGAGCATGGTGATGCCATCCATGATCCCATATCTCCGTATGTACCTGAATGAAGTCACATCATTCATGATGCTAGGCGAGCTCATATACCTGCACTTGTCAAAGACAGGTACCAGTTCCTCAAAAGTGAAAGTTTTTGTCGGCGCTCCTTCTGGCCGTAGTAGCAGTTCTCCCAAAAGCTCTTTAGTAGCCTCCAACACAATTGTAGAGTTTGTTGCATGCAGAGTCCTCTCCACTTGCTCGGCCAAGAGAGTGCGACTGCGATCCTTAAAGTCCCGGTACTCTCCATTCTTCACTGGATGCTCGTGGACCCCGAGATGCACGCATGCACGAGTCATATGATCACCACCAGAGACATAATAAATCCTAGCCTTACAGGTTGCAATACAAGCGGGTGGCGTCTTGCAAATCTTACAGGTGATGGAGGACTGGCTGGGAGGTTGACATCCAACTTGAAAGGGTGTAGTAGTAAAACCCTCCCACTCCATCTCATTCACCTGGGAAGTGCGGTGCACACGACTCAAATACTCACAACCCTAATTATCACACCGGAAATGTCTTACGCATGAAGCTGAACGAAAAGTCAAGCCCATATCACTCTTTATATGGGAAGTACATGTCCTTGTCCAGACATGTCCATTGTATCGCTTGTCCATACCGTGCATGAGCCCAGCTTGAGTACTCTTCGACAAATGAATCGAAGGAAATTAAAAAACTACATCACCATTAAAGATTGGAGGAAGGTAGTCCACTTTAAGATGTTGGACACTATCATATTCAACCTTTTTCAGAGCATTCCTAGTGCCCTTTGTAAACTGGAGTCTCTTCAAACAGTCCAAGACGCTACTTTGTAATTCAAGACTAGGTCGGAGAACTGTCTGACTCGTGCAGGCAAGGGAATCAGTTGGAACATCCTGGGAAGGACAATTCCCCAAATCGCATATATTGGGTGTGGATTCTTGAGGTGAGCTTACATCTGAGTCATCGCTGAGAATTGTAACGAACGCCGTTCCAGGTTCCTCTTTTACTATAGACGATACAAAGGTACAAGTGGTGAAGCTAGGGGACCGAAGAGATGGAGCCAACTCAATTGATGCTGCCATGGTAAGTTCACTAAGACCATACAATCTAAACCTACCACGCCTCAAGAGCCTGTGTTTGCCATCTCCGTTACACTCAGGAATTTGACCAATAGTATGAGTAATACAACCAGATGCTAAATCAAAGACTTCCTTGTCAATGTGCAGGGAATCCACATTCAATTGGAACTGAAGACCTAAGCAAACTGCTGAGACCAGGGCCAATCCATCACCGCCCAAAGGAAATGAGATTGGAACACAATCACCATCTGCTCGGATAGTTGCAAAAGTTGAGCAAAAGGGACCTATGCTTTCAAAAGCCATACTAAACTGAATCAAAGAGGAGATAGTGAGCATTACCGCGAATGAGTCATATAGAGAGACTCCTGGATCAATTGAGATGCTTGAATCCTATTACAGACATATATATCTTCTATAATTAAAGTTACAGACATATATATCTTCCACAATTTTTAGTAATGTAGCCAATCAGAAAGCAGGAGGCTACCTCTCTGCACATTTTGTGTGAAATTGTTGTGTACCCACCACGGTATATGGCAATTGTCCAATGACAAGGACTGTGACTTCTTGAATTCGGTACTCGTATAGGTTTTATGTCAAGGTACCTTCGGCACCGCAGCTACCTCCAAGGGACTCTAGGAAGTGATGGAGTTCACTCCTTGGTGGTGGTCCAAGGTACCTTCGGTATCAAAGCTATCTCCAAAGGAATCTAGGAAGTGATGGAATTCACTCCCTAGCGGTGCTCGAAGGTACCTTCGGCACCGAGGCTACCTCCAAGGGACTCTAGGAAGTGATGGAGTTCACTCCTTGGTGGTGGTCCAAGGTACCTTCGGTACCAAAGCTATCTCCAAAGGAATCTAGGAAGTGATGCAATTCACTCCCTAGCGGTGCTCGAAGGTACCTTCGGCACTGAGGCTACCTCCAAGGGACTCTAGGAAGTGATGGAGTTCACTCCTTGGTGATGGTCCAAGGTACCTTCGGTACCAAAGCTATCTCCAAGGGAATCTAGGAAGTGATTCAATTCACTCCCTAGCGGTGCTCGAAGGTACCTTCGGCGCCGAAGCTATCTCCAAGGGAGTCTAGGATGTTGCATTTTACGTCTTCGGGGGGCTTCAGCATAGCTTCGGTGCCAAAGCTGTCACCACAAAGGCCCAGGAGATGAAATGGTTGACTCTTGCCTACTGACTGCTGGTTCCTGGCTGTCAGGATCTTGGTATGTGATTTGGCTTTTTTCTCTTTCTTTCAGGTGCAAGGTACACACACAATTCAGGAGCTGCAGGAAGTTCTAGGATCACCAAAGCAGATCGAATATAACATTGTTTTGGTAAATTATTACTTGCCTCTTATTTTATTTTGGAGATTTACTAGGATCATTGAAATGTAGTAGTTGCTTTCATTTGGGCCAATCTGATTACATTCAGTAGTCTGACTTGTGTAAGCAATTTCAATTGATTTGAACTTGCAGTTGAATATCATCCATGGCCTCACAGTTGGTGATTGCATATGAGTCTGACACCTCAGAGTTTATTGAAATAGACAATGAGTATAGCACAATAAGTTGTAGTTCAGTTGGCTCAACTGATTTCAACTCTCATTGCATAACCTTTAGCCCCAGCTCTACACAGTTCTGTCAATGCTGTGATAGTAATGATGAGCCACTACTTGAATGCCTCTCTTGTGCTTCATTCTATGAGTTTGGCAGTCACTGCCCAAAGATATGTGACTTTGACATTGAGTAGATCGGATTTAGCTTTGATGGTGTAGTAGAAATATTATAGGATGGCTTGATTAGGCAGCTCTATTTGATCTGAATATGGATATGATGTATCATTCTTTACTCAAGATCCATTAAATTTCATTTAAGTTGAAGCCATTCCGTTGCATTCCATTTTTGCATATCAGCTATGCATTGTCATTTTCTAATGCTTGGTCTATACTCTTGTTATTGACTTGCAGACCATGTCAGAGCCATCTCTACAACCCTCTCTGCAGCCCGAACCATCGGGGGAGGCCACATCTCAGCCAGAGGGCTCTGAGGTTGTCAGTGATGACGATCAAGATGACGCCCTACTCAAGCTCAATGAGGATCAGCTTCAAGAATTGCACAAAGCGAACTCCATTCAATGCATCGAGGGTATGAGGATATTGCCAAAGGTGGAGTCCCGCTTTGACATCCCGCTTTGCCGAATGATCTACATGCCATTTGTCCGTCCTACTCTTGCTCACGACATCAAGAGATTGGAGGCTGAGTTTACTCATGGATATCGGCCAGCTGCTCCGGTATTTTATGTTTCAATCACCAACGAGCAAGGGGAGGAGAGGCTTTTGGAGGATGTGGACACAAGCGACTGGGGCCCTCACTGGACCTCAGTAAACACTGAATTTGAGTCCAAGTTAGCTTCTAACCCTCACCTTCGCTTCTTTTTTGGGAAAATGTTCTTCATATGTGATGGAAACCATCGGTTCAAGGCATGGACAGGCTACATTTTTAGGCTGCACCGAGATGAAAGAGACTGGCATTACTCCGTTGATAGCCTCTGCTTGGACACTAAAGGCAAGGCTGGGTTGCTCATGAATGCCATGCACGATATCAACAAGTGAGCCCCTACTCTATTCTCTTCAAAGTTCTGGATGCCTTTACATAACTGAGAGTCTTTCTGTTTGTTGATTTTTCCATTAACTATGTCCATGATTGCGTAGGTCCAATGAACACTCACATGTCTAGACCAGCATGATACACACTCTCTATCGTGTTAAGGCACTGGGTTCCTTGCCACTCGAGACCCTAAAAGAGATGCTCAGTGAGGAGGATTACAGGAGATGTGCTAGCAGTCCTTACATTTCCAAGACATGGTTCAAGATGACAACCGATGTCTTTATTGCCTTCCTCTATCGGGTGGGTTTTAACTCTTTTCATTGTATCTTACACTTTGGAGCTCATTCTTGTGCCATTATGTTTAAATCCAGACAAATGCTAATTGCTCTATGCCCCTTGCAGCAAGAGATTGCAGAGGCCGCTGATGTTGCGGCGAGAAAGTATTATGAGGAGACTGCTAAAGAGGATTGGAGTGACACAGCTGTTACTGCACTCATGAGGGCTGCTGCCAAGAGCAAGCAACAGTCCTATAGAACCCAGTTTACAAGACATCTTGCTATTGCCAACCCAAAGTTTGGTGACACGTTTCTTCAAGAGGTTAGGGCATGCTAACTGATTTGTTGGCGATTTAAAATCATTCAATATTGGCTTGTGATTAACATTCGTAATTCCTCTTTCAAATTACAAAGCACTGCAGCAACAATGAGAAGCCTGAGATGACCCTGGATAAGCTACACCTCATTGCAACGGCAGTTGCAGCCCCTCATTTCAAAGTCAGATGGCTTGTGAATTGGAATTCAGGGGTCCACTCTCGTCAAGCTGTCCACTTCCCTCCTAAAGGATTTTCTGACAAGGACCTTGAGTCCTGGCTAAACAAAGCTTGCTTCTGGGCAGGGGTAAGCATTCGTGAACCTTAGGGTTTTTTTTCATTCATTAACATCCATAACTGCTCAACCAATTTGAGCTCAACAAAGTTTTCTGAGAAATCTTGATACACCTCATCCCATGTCTATGTCGGGTTAGTGTTTGAGTTGCTCCTTTATATTTATCATGACTTCCTCATTTGATGTTGCAGCTGGAAGATGGTGCTGTGGAGCTTTTTTCGAAAGCAGTCAAGGAAGATGGCTTGCTGATAGACATGGAGGTCCTTGAGAAGCCCAAGACCATTGATGTGTACATCCAAGGTTGGCATAATCAAATATGGGAGCACGGATTTATTAGCTTCTTCAAAGGGAAGGATAGCTACACGAAGTCTAAGGCATTTCTGGACCAGAAGCTAACTGACCTTGCTATCAAGCGAGTTGTCTTCAAGTAATAATTCAATTCCAGACTAACAGGATGTTGAACCTTCCAATTCATCAAGATGATCGTAGTTTAAGCTATATCCTTTGTTTGTCTTACGCAGGTATTTTATGAAGGAGCTCCTTCCACGTGGTGCCATTATTCAGTCCCAACTCCCCGTATTCTTGACCTCGTGGGTGGACAAAGCCTCCCCTCTTTGCATGTACACAGTGACTCACATACGCTATTGGCCAAATGCACATCTCAAGGCAGGTTGCTGGTACATTGATTGTGGGAAGCTCTTCTGCCTAGTTGAGGAGGAGGATGTTCAGAAGGCTTGCTTTGAAGCTGACTCGAAGGGTGCTCCCTCGGGTCCAAACCAAACTGAGGTGGAAAAAGTTGAGGAGGAGGTGGACATCAATACACTCCCCGCAAAAGAGAGGAACAGGATTCTAGCCCAGAGAGCAAGGGACCAGAAGAAAGCTGACAGCCAGGCTCTGAAGGATCTAAAGAATGCTGAGAAGGCCAAGGAGAAGGAAACAAAGGCTGGCAAGCGAGGTGAGACGTCAGAGAAGTCAAAGCCCTCCACCGCTCCAGTTCTTTTGACAAAGGCTTCTACTGCAATAGAGTCACAGAATACCCAAAAGCGGGATGCCTCTGTTGCAGAGCTCTCAATGTCAAGACTACAGCAACTTGCTTCATTGGCTCTTAAAGACTCTGCAGGGGGTGTTTTGCATTTCCAAGAGTTGGTCATCGGCACATCCCTTCTGTCCATTGATGAATATTTTGTGAAGCACAATGCCTTCCCTAAGGAATGGATGGATATGAAGGCCTTCATTGAGAAGGTAATTCTCTTTTCCTGCTTGTTGAATGTTTCATGTTAGAAATGCTCAAGTTTTGCAATGAGTTTGATTCTGATTGTTTCTTGTGATGTGCAGCACAAGTCTGATAAAGCTCGCCCCTTCAAGGGTGTGCAAGGCACTGCTCGTGGTGTGGATTTGATGTTAGTGGACTTTCCCGAGGGTCTTCCCGTCCCCATGGTGTCCTCGCCTCGCACTGCAGTCCCAAAGTGGAATACCGATGATGTGAGCTTCTTGGCGATAGTCTTTGCCATGGGAAGTTCCCTTGTCCATGACAATGGGGTGCTTGTGCTCTTCCACAAGGACGATCTCCAGCTCAGGGCTGATATCAGAGGCTCAGCAAATGTTTACCTCTAGAAGATCTTGAAAGAGTGGACAAGAATCAACCGTTTGCCATTGACTAGTGCCAGAGATGCATCAAAGACTATGAGTAATTCCAACCTTGTCATTTGCATCATTCTTTTTAAATCATGTGTCTCAAATCTCTATGTTGTTGATTGCATGCCATGTTGCATTCATGTGAAGACACTGAAGTTTTGCATTCAACTGCTAGTGAGGAGCTATCCAAGGCTGCCTCCTTCCACCTTCTCCATTCGACCTATGGCTGAACTTGATTCTGTCGGTATTGACGTTGCTACTGACGATGTCCTCTTCAATCTGGTGACGAAGGACAATCAACTCATGAAAGGTAGCATCCCTTGGAGAGGTGGTAGGGAGAAGGACCCCCTCCTTCTCCAATTGCTCATTGAGTCCACCACAGTGCTTGGCGACATAGTTCTGGATTGTACTGCATCCACAGGTATGTAGTATCTTCATATCCTTTTTGTTGTGGCCTTGTGATTGTTCCTTCTCAATCATTTGCTGACACTTATCTTGATTCTCTGCAGGAGCTTCGATCCATGCTTGTCGCAAAGCCGGTCGCCACCTTGTGGCAATGGAGGGTGATAAGGAGATCTTCAAAGGCCTTCTTGAGCCCCTCATTGTGGACCCTGCCAGTGAAGTCCTCAAGAAGCAACGGCTTGAGGCTACAAGCACCACTCATATTCATGAAGGTGCTGAGCTCGCAGATTCAGTCATCATCCCCATCAACCGATATTGTAAGTAAGTTTTATCCTTCTTTTATTTTGTCCTTCACATCTGTCAATAACCAGCACTGACACTGCTTATACTCATGCCTTGTTGATTATATGGCATTTCAGCATGTCTTTGAGTACTCCAACTCATGGATATATCTTGCAAGCAAGTATGTTCAGCAGCCCAGAGAAGCCATTCGACCTGTCTATCTATGCTGAGGCAATGGCACGTGCATCTCTACCAACAGGAACAAGTTGTGTACCTCGTAAATACAATGTGGATCCCAGGGTATTGGAGTTCTTTGACTTAGATGCTACTGTTGATGCTTCATTCCTTGTAGATTGTTCAGATCCTGAATCTAGTTCTATGTGTGGTGAAATCTTTCAACAAAGCTCCTCGAAGTCCAGTCCTTGGAGTGATGATAGTATGTCGCAATCTTCTTAGTTGCTTACTTATGTACTTCCTACGGGATTGAGTTCATTTATATTTCAATTCCGATCTGCAGTGAGACTTCCAGGGCCATTGCCTTTGATTTTTATGATGGTGATTTGGTCTTTTGGAGTAGAGGAGGTCTTTAGCTTCATAACATTGCATATCACCACAATTTCCAAGTCCACTACATGTCTACATATTGTACTTATGTAAAGACATCCCGTCTCTAGTAATTCTAAGTGATTATGTTGAATTGACTCTAAAATTTCTCATTCAATTTTCTTGGGACCATGCAATCTCTTACACTTCAATATAGAAACATATCTTTCATCATCCACGGTAATAGGTTCTCTTTCATACTAATCTATCTGGATGATCATTTCTTCTTCACAGACCCTAAAACAAATCCAAGAATTTTTTTAAATCCTTAGTTTTATGGTCCACGGTAATAGGTCTCCTTCGCCACGGTTGATAGAATTTTTACACATTAAAATAAATAATCCTTGCTCCCCGCTCCCCGCTCCACGCTCGCACAATAGCATTCCCCGAGAAAGAGCTACCACCCTCAGTCTTTGTGATCATGATGCATCTACCAATACACTTGGTTGAAGAGCTATTCATATGTGGTCCAGTGCATACTCATTGGATGTACCCATTTGAAAGGTACATGAAGGGCTTGAAAGGTTTTGTAAAAAATAAAGCTAAACCTAAAGGGAGTATGGCAAAGGGGTACTTCAGGGAAGAGTCAATCGGCTTTCTCAATGAATATCTCTCAGAGTATACTCCGACAACCAAGCGTGCATAGGATGACAAAGAGGAACCTGCCATGTATGATGAGATATTGGAGGGAGCAAAAAGGGACGGAATAATGACACCACAATTTCTGAATTTGGTGCACGGATTTGTGTTAGAGAACACAAAGCACATAGAAGTTTATAGAAGGTATGATTTTCGTATCTACACTATATTGAGTATTTGTTTTTACAGAAAACACACGTTTACAACATTGTGAAGAATGAAAGTGAGCTACGTAATGGAACAATGTTTCATGAGGAGAGTGGAATACTAGGCTGTAATAATTGGTGAAAAGTCCAGGTGAAAAACATGTCCAGTCGAGAAGAAAGTGTCCTCTTGCATTTCAGTGAAGAGACATGCATCTTAACCATAAAGTGCATAATCTTCTTGACATCATTCAATATGATTCACACAGTACGGGTTAGCAAAAGCCAAATGCCAACGAGTATTATTGGCATAGACAAGACAAAATGTTTATCTCCTCAGGGACAGATCGACAATTTCATGATCTCAGCCCCTTTTTTACGGGCTATCCAAAAAAAAAAAAACATGTGAAAAGTAATGAAAGAATATTTTCAATTAGAGAGTGAAGTCTACATTCTAACCCAATCTGAATCATGTCAATCAGAGTTATACTGCATCCGGGAGATTTTTTCAAAGACAAACAATTAATGTGGTTGTCTAGTGTTAGGAAACGTACTATTTGGGGAAAGTAATGATGTTCTTTCCATTTAAAAATTTGCTTCTTAAAATTTTAGAGTATAATGTCTAGTTTTAACGAATCATGAAGAATTTCAAATTCTAGAAATTAAATTTGTAATCTATTTAATATTTGAAGTTAACCCCTAAATGGCGGAGGGGGTAAGGGCAAAATATAAATGTGTTATAAAAAATTACTTCTTCAACTTTGATGAAGTTTGGCCCAAAGAGAAAATGAGGAGCTCGATGTTTAGTAATTTTCCATACGGTCAAATATCAAAAAATAGCTTTTTATCATCTAATAATGAATTTAGAAGCATTTAACTTCAAATATTTATAAGAATCACAAATTCTATTCTTGAAATTTATAATTATGTATGATTTGTTAAAACTAGACATTCTATTCTAAAATCAAAAATTGCAAATTTTTCAAGGCATAGAACATCATTACCTTCCCCAAATAGTAAGTTTTCTAACACTAGACAATGTAGAAGTGTATTTCTTTGAAAATCTCTCCCGGGTGGAGTTTAACTCGGATTGGCATGATTCAAATTGGGTTGGAAAGTAGACTTGAGGGTGTTTGCAAGCTACGGTCACCCAAACTTTTTGTCACGGTCTACAAATTGGTGCACTTACCCAATCTTTAGGAAATTATCAATAAATATTAGAATGGAATTTTGTGACGAAACAAATTGCATTGTTTCTAGAATTCTAAAGTTAAGATGTCTACCACAATAAAGTTTGCAAAATTTCAATCTTTCTATCCAAATCAAGCATTTCTACTTAGATTTGGTAGCGTGTCGCTTGTCAAAAGTGCACCTATTTTATGGGAAATGCTAGAAGGGGGTCAAATTTGAACTTCAAAATTTTATAGCAACATACCACAAGTGTGAAAAAAGCTACCATATTTATTTATTTTTGGTATTACCCTTACTTATTTTTTAATTAATTGTTTGGTGATGTTTTTGTTTTTTAAGATTTTCGTGCAGTTAAAAAAAAATTTGGATTTTTTTTTTGGAAATGAAATAATAGTTCAATTTCAGAGGTGGGATATGAAATGCATTTTTCATAAAACCTAGCTAAGGATGTTGTGTAAAAAAGGCTCTAATTACCCCAGCTCGGTAAAAAACAGAAAAGGCTATTGAGTAATGCCCAAAGTCTTGAAATTAACTTAACAATTGCTAAAGTGAAAGTATTAGCATAAACCCTATTTGGGATAGTGAAATTTTTGATCTAATTGAAAGGTGAGAGGTGCGCATTACTATGCTAGTGGATAAGCTGCACGGCCTTTAGCTGCACAAGCTGCACTCCCCACTTGGTAGACCGTAGCCTGCAATCACACTTGATTACCTATTTAAAAATGTTTTTTATTTTCTACAAAAAATGTTTTTTTTGTTTCGGGCAGCCCATAAAAGAAAGAGCAGAGACCATAAAATGGTTGCTCTATCACTTAGGAGTTAAATGCTTCTACATTCATTATGAGAAGAGTAAAAGCTATTTTAAAAAAATCTCTCTATATGGATAATTAGTGAAGATGTAGGTCCTCATTTTTTTTATTGGACTAAACTTCATCAAAGATGAAGAAGAATTTTTTTATAACGCATTTCAATTTTGGCTTTACCCACTCCCTGGGTAATGTAGGGGTTAATGGAGTTCTAATGCCGTCTGTTCTGGATGTAGTGGAATACTAGGGGTACCAATCTAAGAGACTACTTGTACAAAGATTTAGTGTCATCATTGTCGTTGTACAGGAGATACGAGGAGGCTGTAACAGAACGGGAACATCAAAGAGAACAATTCCGACGAGCGCAACAACGAGGTAGAAGTAGGGGTGCTAGTATGTGAGCCCAAGAGCGGAGAGCGTAGAGAGTTGAGAGCGTAGGATTTATTATGATTTTTTTCTGGCAGTTAATAAAAGTACCTATGACCGTGGGACAAGGGTGTATGACCGTGGGACCATCAGCAATAGGAATAGGGTTATCAATGTCGTATCTATGCAAAATTAGGTTGAATTTTAGATCAGTGTTTAGGGTTCAAGAGTGAGCTCAATGGTGATGTAGGTGAACATTGTAGAAAGTATATATCAATTCGTGAATGCATCAAGGACCACAAAAGACAGTAACGTGAAAAGAGAATGTTGTTATGAGAACCAAAGTGTAGTGGCCCTCTTAGTCTCACTACTAATCATAAAATAATATAGGAATGCAAAGTACATTACACTACGAGGAGTCATCAGAGGAGTCCTCATGTGTAGAAGATGATGTTCTAGAAAAAGAGCTAGAACTACAGGTGCGAGATGACTCCGCAGCCTCTCAGTCCGAGAACTGTGAAACGCCGGTATAAGCTACTCCCTTAGTCATGTCCACGTCATCCGGGCTATTCTCTGCAAATGCCCTAGCTAGTGGCTCCACGTACACCGGGAGGTCAAACGATTTCGGGGGACTTGGAAAGAACACCCGGGCAGCAAAAAAAAGGCTTGTGTCGAGGAGGGCTCATTCCAATTGAGAAGCTATAACACATATGGATAACATTAGTACATTCAGCTGGATGAATTGAGTTCAGAATCAAAGAGCTAAGGAATTTGAATTAAAAAAAACTTACTTACTTGTACGTCTTTATAGAACGGAGTTTTGGCGAACGGAAAATATTGGTTAAATTGGTTATTTTACCAGTTTGGTAGGAGCAGTACGGATAGAGGATATGTCAATGAACGGGAGTATTTCCGTTCTATTGGAATCGATGCCAGAACGGAGCAGTTACGGTAGAAGTCAGTAGAAGTAAAGTACGGAGTTTGTATAGAACGGAGATAGTTCAGTATCATAGTTGTAATAGGCAGTAAGTCAGTAGGGAACACTTTGTTCCGTTCAGACTTGGAAAGCTGTGTGTCAGTTGTTCCGGTCAGAATTGTAAAGGTGTGACTGTTCATTTTGAAAGTATAAAAAGCTTAAGAGAAACGACACTTGTTGGGAACACCATCCAGAGAGTTGGGTAGCCAGGGAAGCAAGAAGCTATCTCTTTATTTTCTTTATTTTGAGTTTTGAGTTTTGTTTAGAAACATTGATCAAGTTTGTGTATGAATGTGATAATTGAAATAATACAAGTATAATTGAAAGCAATTTGTGTGTGTAAATTTGTGTAAGTGTGTGAATATTAATTGGACTTGAAGTGAACTTGAATTGAGTGTATTTAAATAAGTAAATTGTGGAAGGAATTGATTTGGAAGATATCATTAGTAATTAAGTATAACTGGAAAGATTATTGAATAATACAATGAGAGATACTTGAATTGTGTTGAAAGGAGTAATTTAACTCAGTTTGAGAGAGAATTGAAGTGTGTATTTAGCATTCATTAGTCAAGGTGGCAAGCAACTGATTGTGACTCTATTGTACACTTGTTCGTTAGCATTTCCCTTGTGGTTCGATCCTGAACTATACTAATTGATTTAACAATCAATAACAACGACAATCTACATTTTGGCGCCGCTACCGGGGATTTGCGTTGTAACAAGTAATAGGAATCAGTTGTCATAGATTACTTGATGAGTGAAAGCTAAATTAGATTTGCTGACGGAGGCTATCAATGAATAAAAACGGGAATGGAAGAGTATGTTTGCGAAATCGGATCGATTTCCAATAAGGCGTGATCAGCAAGCAAAAGAAAGACAAGAATGTGTGCAGCGCCGTAGCAGTTTACGTGAAGAACGGGTCCAAGAATTAAAGCGTCGGCATCGACAGAGTTGGATTCGTCTGTGGCTGCACGCTTGTAGACACATATGGGCGTATCCCATTGATCAACGCGGTTTAATCTTTCATCATTTCATTCCGTTAAAGAAGCTGCCTAAGTTACTGGCAGAGGCATCCAATCGAAGACGGATAGTAACACCAGAATTGAAATCAGAGAGTCCGAGAACAATACAGACTATGGAACGGAAACCAAGTGAATTCTCCATAGTGTTTACAACCAGTGAACCAAGTTCACCAACTAGTGCATCAATTAAAATGGCAGCACTGGTACCAGTCCCAGCTGTTCCCATTGCAATGCAAATGGGACAAGCAGGAGTTCGCATAAGTAATGTATCACCGTTACCAACATTCAGTGGATGGCCAGGCTCAGATCCTGATCATCACATGTCAGCTTTCTTAATGGCTTGTATAGCTAATAATGGACGAACGGAGGAAATTTGGCTAAGATGGTTACCAGCCACTTTCAAAGACACAGCATTTGAATGGTATAATCGCCATACAGTGGGCCATTTTCCGAATTGGGCTGCCTTACGGGCATGAATGGAAGCGCCTGGAATACACATACAATGTCTGTGAAAAAACATTATAAGAATAGATAGATAGAATTTTGTCGATTAATTGTAAAAACATCAAAGCTAGTTAGGGTAGTAGGGAATCACCAGTCATGGCGTGGCAGTCTAGAGCAATGTGTCGTAGCACGTGATACCGGATATTCCCCTAGAACGCACTTTTTTGTATTAAGAACGCTCGTAGAGGTGATTTCCGGGTTATCGTTCCGCAGGGATTCTGTGAAGTGGAAAGCTTCCGGAGATGGTCCCGGACTGGTGATCTCTCTCTTTCTGTCACTAGCTAAATTCCTCTTTCCTACCAAACCGGGTCTCCTTCTACTGACTGACTCGGTTACGACTAGATCCGGTTTTCGTCCGAATTGGGAATTTATCCAACCGTACTCTGCCCGGTCTATCAAAAACAACTCAAACCGGTTTATATTAACCTCTGTTTTCCTTCAGAGGGCTCTCCATTCACATTAGTCGTGCTGGATTGAAAGACACACCCTTCCTGCTGATTTAAGTGATGGGAAATTCACTACCTTCCGGTTATCCTCACAAAACTCCTCGATCCGGGTAATTCCCGTACTGCTCTTCAGCTGCAGATTCATCCCAAACCCACAGCCGGTCACTTAAGCGCAACCCGGGTTTCCCCCTTTTACAAATTACTACAACGACTTGATAACCGGGATGGACATTTACCCGGGGTATCCGGAATTGGTTCGACTCCTAACAGTTCATTTTACTCTGATCATTCCGACTCTCCTTAATACATGGCCTACCCAGGTGCTCGCACCTCAACCGGACTACCCGTCCAGGAGTTCTGAAAGAACCGGAGTACCCCCTCCTATTCACTCAGCCAGTTTCCCGGATTATACCTTGCAACCAAGCCCCGATCAACACACCTTCAAACAATCTATGAGTTTGCCCAATACCCAGACTCCTAACTGGATCTACAACAGAACCCGGTTACTCTAGCTATTTCGCTCCTTCCTGTCACAAGATCTGCCCGGGTGCTGGCACCTCAACCGGACTACCCGTCCAGGAGTTCTGAAAGGACTGGAATACCCCCTCCCATCCACTCAGCCGCTACCTCGGATCACAGTTTACAACCGGGCGCGGAATAACTAGATCTACAACAGAGTCCGATCAACTCTTCCGGTTACCAAGGGACTTAATAGGACCACCATCTCAATCAATAGCCATACACACACACACACACACATACAGCCGCTCCGGTCGTAGAAGAGTATGCTTGTGATCATTTACAAAGAGAAAAATGGTACACAAAAGAAGACCCCAGGAATGAAGAACATCCCTGGATAAAAAGAAAACACAAAGCCGACCAGATCCGAGAAACCCGCATATCCGGAAAAACCAGGGGACTACCCCACGATTTAGTTCTCTTCCTACGCTGCAACTAACATCAGAATCCTAAAAACTAACTCCCAAACAGAGTCCTACCCTACTGCTGCAAAAAGGAGCCCCTTCAAAGCGACCGGATCCACTAAGTCCGGACCACCGATTCAGGGACTCCGATGATTCCGGACAGCCACAGGTCTACTTGCGGCTGCTATTCCTCATCTTCCGGGCTCCCCACCAAGATCGGATCCAACGGCCCATCTCCCTGAGTTCCGCGCCCCGCCGATTGTCCTTCCTGTTGCTTTTCCGCCCTGTCCGGGTGGACATCCATTGCCTCCATACCTTCGCTCAAATCCCGGACTACTTCTGGGCTTACTCCGGCGGGTCGGGCCATGTGGATGGGCTCCACATCCACCACGGTCCGGGAGGTAAGTTCCTCCTGATCCGACTCCTCCTCCGAAGAGCTCTCCCGGATGCATTCCGCCAACACCCGGAACTCCACCAAAAATGATTCTACCTTGTCCGAGTACTCCCAGACTACATTCTTCATCCGGGCTGCTCCCTCCAATCCCGGTTGAAGTACCCGCTCGTCGTACAACCGGGCCTTCGTTTGTGCCTCCCCATTCGACTGGAACAACCCGGATAGTTTGGAGACGCACTGCCGGCTTGTCTGTGCTACATTCCGGATGGTATCCTCTTGCTCCCGGATCTGCAACTCCTTCCTCTGTACGTGGGCCTCCATCTTGTTAATGTACGCTACCTTTCGTTTCAGCTCCTCCTCAAATCCCCTCAATAGAGCCGCAGATTCGCTCTCTGCCTCCCAGATACCTTGCAGTTGTCCAATTAGCTCATTCTCCCTCTCCCTGCTCCGGATGAGTTTCCTCTGGAGTTTCCTAATTCGCGCCGGATACTCCAGAATGTCGTTCGTCCGGAGAAGGGTCCCTGTCTCCCGGAGAGCAGCAAACATGGGGTTGTACTGCTCCGTAACCAGGTCCAGTGCCACTCGTGTCTGCAGTAACATGTCCTCCATCCGGAGCGGTTCTCTTCGTTCCGCTGGCACATTTTCGGATGGTCCCGCCTCGTGGACCGGTTCTGCTTCCGCTAGCATTCCCTGCTCCTGGTCCCCCTCATCTCCGGTTTCTTCTTCATCCTCCCCTGCCTCCTTGGGACGTTTGTTGAGTGGGGTCACCTTCCTCTGGACCGGTCCCTTCTTCTTTCCAGGTGTAGTATCCGGTCCTTCTAGTTCTTCCTCTCTTTCAGCCGGGAGGACTAACTTCCTTTTCCGTCCTTGGGGTCGCGGCTGAGACGGACCTCCCTCCTGGTCTGTCCGGTTCTCTTCTTCCATACGTTCCTGTGGAGCCGCCGGGGTAGAATCCTCCTCCATTGGTCCGAGTACCTCTACCGGTTGCTCCTGGAGCTGGGGTGGAGAAGGCCTTGTCTCCTCCTTTGGCCTGGACTCCTCGATCGGATCCACCCGAGGTTGTGTCTGGGAAGGACCGCCCACCTCCGGTTGAGGAATTGCCTCTCGTCCTCTCACCGGCTTCTTCCGGGTTAGCTTCGGCTGTGGAGAATCCTCCTCCTCATCCGAACTCCCCTCCCGGTCTCTTGTTCTCAGCTCCGGCTGATGTCTCGCTCCACCCGGTCGTTTTAGTTCCGGGTTCCTTCTTCCTTCCTGCCGCTCCTCCTGCTGCGGCCTGGTGCCACCTAGTCAGCCTCCCTCCGGGCGGTCTTCTCTCCTCTTAGTCCTGGTCTCCGGATTGGGGCTGGAATCGTCCAGTGGCCTTCTTACCGGTTGGTCTTCCTTCTCCTTCCGGAGCTCCTCTCCCCGGACTCTGCTCCTATCCGGTTGGGTTGCAGGTAAAGCCATCCTTCTCTCCTCTGGTCGGGACGACGAGCCGGTTCTGCTGGTCCCCGCTCCTTCGTCCGGAAGCGCTGTCTTCTTTTTGGCCGGGCTTCTCATCCCCGGAATAGGCACTTTCTCCAATCTCTTCCTTTCTTCTGCCGTGAGGCACCCATGTTTCTCATACAGATGGTAGAAAAATGGGGCCAATGGGCATCCCTTCTTGTTGTCAAGGTTACCCGCCCACTTCTGCGGGTTCCGGTGGATCAGGATCGCCCAGTTGATCCGTTTCTTCCGGAGAAGGGCGGAGTAGATACCTCGGGCCAACGTCACAGTGAGGGTGGTGGGCTTCTCCGGACTGAGGATGGGCACCACATACTGGAGCAGCCGTTGCTCCCGGGGTATAATGCAGTCCGCCACCTTGAATCCGTCCTTATCCGAGAGGTGGCTGAACCGCATTTTCACCCAGTCCGTGTCGCCCTTGCCTCCCGGTTCCAGGTCCTCGTTGGTGTTCGGGAAGTTGTACAGTTCCCGCCACATCTCTCGGGTCCAATTGCCATACTTCGCCCGGATGGTTGTCCGGAAAGCGTTCACCATCGGTCCGCCCTTGATTTCCTCTAGCATTTGGGAGTCCTGCACATCCCACACTCTCCCAAACAATCCCAAGCACCCCATCTTCTGGAGGTCCTGCATTAGCTCTTCGAAGTCTTGCTCTTGTTGCGGGATGTCCGGGCAGATACGTTTCTCCGGAATCTTGGCCCCGGCTCCATTCTGTGCCATGGCTGCGGACTCCGGGCGGGCTTCTTCACTCCTCCGGATGTGACGCAGCTCCTTCTCCGGATGCGCCTTCTCTTTCCTCGGTAAACCTCGCGCCTCGCGCTCCGGGTGCCTCCCCTTCCGCTTTCGGGGTGTTCTTCTAACCTCCCGGAGACCCCGTGACCCTTTTCCTGACTGCGCACTTCCTTTCTTCCTCAAACTCCGCCGGAAATGGCGGTGCGCACTGTCCGGAGGCTCGCCTACTTCAAACTCTAACCTTTCGTCGCTATCTATCACCGGGTATTCAGTTTCCCTCACTCCCGGACTCTCAGAATCTGCACAATACGGTCGCTCAACGCTCTCTTCTTCCGGTCCCACACTATCAATTCTACGGCTATCCGGAAGCTCGAAATTCTGCTGGCGCGGACAACTGGAGCTATAGAGAGTGAATGAACAATGGGTCGCCCAGTTTAGAGCGGCCCACTTCAATGCTCGGACCGTGACCGGGTCCATCGGAGACCCGTCCTCTCCTATCCGGTCTCCCATCCGGTTTTCCTCCGGAACTTGCTGTCAGTGTAGTCCTGTAATAATTCCCGTAGGCTACACACGGATGGTACTCTCTCTCCAAATAAATAACTGGGCCATTATGGCCACTACTCCTCTTATTTATGGAGGAAAGACTACTCCTAGTTGCCCTAGAAACCCTAACTAGCCGCTTTTGGTAAAATGAGGTTTGACACAATGTCTCTAGGCTTGGAACAAGCTTCGATTAGAACTTGCCAAAAGCCTTTGCTCTTCTCTCTTGGTCCAGGCTAGGGCTTCGAGCCATTTATAGCTTGGTCAATCTTGGTGGTGTAGTTCTGCAGCCACTCGTCCGAACCAGGGTCCACTCCAAACTCGTTCATCGACGACACCGGATTGAATTGGAAGGTAGAACCCTCCGATCTCACTCGAAGGGAGGCACCGGATCTTTGCGTTTGTGATATAAGAAGACAATCAAAAGAAGAAACACAAAAGGCAAGGAAATTATATTTAGAGTTATATGGCATGGACAAGTTGAGACAAAGGTCTTAGCAAAACGTACAGTCAACTCCTGCTTACTCGGATGACACAAGTGCAACCGATTCATGCAAACCCAGTTTTTTCTCTCCATGAACCCATAATCCATCGCATACCCAAATACAGAAGACTTCACCACCATGTCGTAAGGGTGGATGACAACTATGGCCCCTCCGTCATGAATGTGGTGATTTTCAAAGTCAAATATGGCATCCAAAGTAGCAGGATCCAATTTGTTCCAACGTGGTATATTGTCGGAGGGGTCCGATACACTAGGGACGCGCAGATCTTCCGTGTAGTCCACCAATATGAGGTCAACGGTGGCTTTCGCATTACGGCGACCCTTAAACACTCGATCCCGATCTCCACGATGCTGCAACAGAATTTAACATGTAGAGGTAGTTGCGTGAGAGGACACGGGGATGATTTATGAAACGAAATTAAGATTGACAAGACTAGAAAGCAATGTTGAAGGACTAGAAGTACCTTCTCCAAAAATGCCACGATGTCTTTGAAGGCAGAAAGCGGCGGTTTGCCCTCTGGCAAGAGAGATGAGAAGGACAAATTCAGAAAGAATTCATCATTTGTAGCGTGAGAGGCTAATGCAACCTCATCAACAACGGGTCCTTGCGTGAGTCGTTCATGTGTTGAAGAGATCACAGGTACTTTCAAAGTCTTGCCAGCGTCCTTTGGTGCCCGATTGCTTTGAGCCTCATCCACCACCGTCGAGTCGTTCGTGATGCCAACCTTGTTCTTCTCCGGCCGTTTCAATCCTTTCTTCTCATTCTTTGCTGGTTTCTTCTCGGCCTCTTTGATCCGTTTCACTTCTTCTTTAGCATGTCGTTTCTTAGCAGTGGCCGCCATCTACTCCTTGAGATCTTGAGCCTGTATCTTTGCAATCGCTTTGGCTTTCGCAGCCTTGTTCATGGAGCCGTCGACAATGTCAAGGAGGATGATTTCCTTCGCATTCTCCGCGTAGTCAAAAAGTACTCGTTCTACGTCCGGTACGGCGTTGAGACCACACTCAAAGTACCACCCAGCGCTACGAAGATGAGACGATGTCCAAATCTTCATCTGATTAGGGCTCAACATACAAGTGTTACTAAATAGATCAGTCCATGTGGCCAAGAAAGGGGGTACAACATCCTTGGTGAAAGCTTTCTTTGGTACCAGCTCAAACACAAAGTACCTGCATAGAAAGGTAATCAAATACATGAAATCAATGAAATAATGAACAATGAATCAAAGTGTGGAAATTGAGAGAGATTTAGTAACAAACCGGTATATGACACGATTGACTAAGGAAGTTGAATCCGCGTTTTTGATCAGCAGTTTCCTTTTACGGTAGTTTGGTTCGTGCATTGTTGAAAAGACTTTCAATTAATTTCGAGGAAATTTCCGAGACTATGTAAAAGTGAAATTAACTTCTAACCAAAATTTGTGGATCTCCGCAATTCTAGGGAAAATTACTTCTTTACTGCGCGGTATTAGTGGAACTCCGCGAATTTAGGGCAAATCAATTCTTTACTGCCCGGTAGTCTCGTGGCATCTTAGTTTGGAACCAATCTCCCGGTTACAAGTGTTGAATTTAGCAGTCCCCATTTTTTTATGGGCCCGTGTGAATTTCGCCTTATCTCCCACAACGCCACTCTCATTACAACGCAATAATAGTTACAACAACAAGCTAGGTCTTGGGGGAAAAATTTGAGAACTAAGGGGGCATCAAAAAATGCATTTACAGAAACTTTCTTGTAATCCCTGCTCTTAATCACTGTCGTAGCACGCGGTACCGGATATTCCCCTAGAGCGCACTTTTTCGTATTAGGAATGCTCGTAGAGGTGATTTCCGGGTTATCGTTCCGCGGAGACTCTGTGAAGTGGAAAGTTTCCGGGGACTGATCCGGATTGGTGACTGCTCTCTTCGGGTCACCAATTAACTCCCTTTTTCTCTACTCAAACCGGATCTTCCCTACCGACTAATCCGATTATGGATAGATCCGGTATCTGTCGGGATTGGGAGTTTAGCCAACCCTACTCCACCCGGTCTATCATAACCTTTTAATCCGGTTTCCCTTTAACCTCTGTCTTCCCTCAGAGGGTTCTCCATTTGCCTTTTTAAGGATGCTGGATTTAAAGTCACACCTTCCCCTTCTGATTTACGTGACAGGGGTTTCACAACTTCCTGATTATCCAAACTCACTTCCTACTCCGGGTACTTTCCGTATTATCCTTCAACTGTGGATTTATCCCAAATCCCCAGCTGGTCACACAAGAGCAACACGGTTTTCCCCTTCAAAATACTACAACGACTTGCTAACCGGGGTGGACAGTATCCGGGGTGTCCGGAAGAGATGGAATTCCTCACGACCCATTTTACTCTGGCTTCCCCGTACCCTGCAATTACAAGATCTACCCGGGTGCTGGCACCTCTACTGAACTACTTGTCCAGGAGTTTTGAGAGAACCGGAGTACCCCCTCCGGCTCACTCAGCCACTAACCCAGAGTATTTCCTGCAACCAGTTCCGGAAAACCCCGCATTCAAACACTCCTAATTCTCCCAAATCTTCTACCCGGTCTCTGAACTGACTCTTACACCAGAACCCGATTAATCCACCCGGTTACCAAGGGACTAATTGAGACATTGTTCCGGGCAATAACACAAACAAACACACATGTACATACACACACACACAGTTTGTGGAAAGAACATGCGCCTCTACTCATTTACACGGAACAGTAGTACACAAAAGACCCAAGGAGTGAGAAACACTCCTTGATAAAAAGCCAACCCCGAAGCCCAGATCCGGGAGATCCTCAGATCCTAAAAACCCGGAATCCGGAAATCAGGGGATCCTTCTCCACGGCCCAATTCTCATCCTAAGCCGCCACTAACATTCAAAGCCCTAAAAGTCCTTCCAACAAAAAGGTTTTCTACTCTACCTACTCAAAAAGGCCCTACTCTAAATAGCCAGATCCACAAAACCCGGACCACTGCCTTCGGTCCCCCCTGACAGTCGCGGACAGCTACTTATCCTCCATTAGTTGCCCCTCTTGGACTTCCGGACTATCCACCACGATCGGATCCGTGGACCGAGCTCCTCGTAGTTCGTGCCCAGCCGGCTGCTCCACCTGTCGTCCTCCGGTTGGTTCGCCCACTTGCGCACCTCCCGGCGGGCTACCCGGGCGACCTCCTAGCCCACTTTGTTGCCTTTCCACCCTGTCCGGCTGAACGCCCATCGCCTCCATTTCTTCCGAGAGGTTCCGGACTTCCACAGGGCTCACTCCGGCAGGTCGGACCATGTGGATTGGCTCCACATCCAATCTTACCCGGGAGGTGTGCTCCTGCGTTGAGCTCCCCTTCCGCATCAACCGGTCGATTTCACCCTCCTGAGGAGCATCTGCAGACATATTGAACATCCCCTGCAGGCCCTCCCTGGACCCTACTCTATCACCCCGGTTGGCTGTCTCCTCCTGACTCGGTTCTTCATCGGAAGAGCTACCCCTCATGTGCTTTGCCAGTTCCCGGAACTCCATTAGGATAGGCCTCCACCATCTCCGAATACTCCCGGACCACGTTCTTCATCGGGGCTGCTTCTTCCAATCCCGGTTGGCCTACCTTCTCGTCATACAGCCGGGCTTTCATCTGTGCCTCCCCATCCGGGTGGAACAACCCCGACAGTTTGGTGACGCACTGCCGACTTGTTTTCCCTATTCTCCGGATGGCCTCCTCCTGTTCCCGGATCTGCAACTCGTTCTTCTGCACTTGGGCCTCCATTTTCTTGATGTACGCCACCTTCCGTTGCAGCTCCTCCTTCAAACCCTTCAAGAGAGCGACGGATTCGCTCTCATCCTCCTGGAGACTTTGCAGTTGTCCGGCCAACTTGTTCTCCTTCTCCCTGCTCCGGATGAGTTTCCTCTGGAGCTTCCGGATTCGCGCCGGATACTCGAGAGCGTCCTCTGTTCGGAGGAGAGTTCCTGTCTCCCGGAGTGCGGCGAACATGGGAGTGTACTGCTCCGTCACCATGTCCAGGGCAATCCGGGTCTGCAGGAGTATGTTCTCCGCCCGAAGTGGGGCCTCCCCTTCCTCTTGTACACCTCCGGGTGGACCGGCCTCCTGTTCCCCTTCCTCCTGTTACGGTTCTTCCTCCAACGGTGGTCTCTGCCTCCGGCCATCCTCTTCTCCTGTTTCCTCCCTGTCATCCCCTGCCTCCTTGGGACGCTTGTTGAGCGGGGTTGTCCTCCTCCGGGCGGGTCCTTTGTCGTTCCTAGGGGTGGTCTCCGGACCCTCCGGCTCCTCCTCTTCAATCAGGACCAACTTCCTCTTCAGGCCCGGAAGTCGCACTTGAGACGCACCTGCCTCCTCTGCTAGTTGCTTCCCCTTTGCCAGTCGTTCCTGTGGAACTTCCGGGGCAGGGTTCTCATCCATGAATCCGGAATCTGCTTCAGGTCGTCCCTGTGGCGATGCTGGAGTGGGACCTGTCTCCTTCTCTGGCTTGGACTCCACCACCGGGGTCACCTGAGGTTGCTCTTGGGTGGAACCTCCTCCCTAATTCCTCACCAGCTTCTTCCGGGTCAGTTTCGGCTGCGGAGAATCCTCCTCCTCTTATGGATCCTCCCTCCTCTTCGTTCTCAGCTCCTGCTACAACCTTGCCTCCCCTGGTTGGTTCGTTTCCGGGTCCATCGGAGACCCGTCTTCACCTATCCGGTCTCCCATCTGGTTTTCCTCCGGAACCTGCTGTCAGTCTAGTCCTGTAATAATTCCTCTAGGCTGCGCCCGGATGGTACTCTCTCTCCAAATAAATAACTGGGCCATTATGGCCACTACTTCTCCTATTTATGGCGGAAAGACTACTCTTAGTTGCCCTAGAAACCCTAACTAGCCATTTTCGGTAAAATGAGGTTTGACATTACCCCTTTTTCAACTGTGAGCGTCCCCTCGAACACCTAATCTTTACAGAACTTACCCTGGGGGGAAATCATTGATGGGGTGTTTCGCCCGTGTGTCGAGCTTCTTTGTTGGATCTGCGATCCACGTCAGATCCGGTTCCCGCTTGGATCTACCAACTGTTGTCTATCCTTGGTACTAATATTTCTATCCATCCTACCCAGACCTACCCCTTTTTCTAATTCTGCTAGGGGTGCGGATTCCACTAAAATCCGGACGGTCTGTTACGCTACACTTCCCGTATCCGGTTCCTTGCGGATCCTCTTATTTCCTTGGTTACTTTTTTTCTAAAACTAACACTGACCTCTTTTCTTGGTGGAACTACGGGTCGTGCTTTTGTTCATCGTAACCTTCTCCGGTACTTCCACCTAACATTATCCTTCCTCCGGATTCTCCACTCCAGCCGTACAGCCATAGTTGAATCCGGTCCGCTTCCTTGGTGGCGCCACCACTGGTTCGTGGATGCTAGGGACCCGAGCACTTGATTCATACGGTACTTTTGTCTTGTCCGGGTCTGACCACCTTGGATCCGCGAATCATTCCATACTTCAGTCCCGGTTTGTCTTCTGAGTTACCGGTTTCTCCAACTCGGAATACTGCTTCTACCGGCTTTGATGGTCATTCTTCTTTTTCTGATCATTCCTCTTGAATGCCTTCCGGACTGACTGATCCGAATTCCCATTTCTGGATCCAGGTGGGTGCAAACTCCCGGTCGAAACCCCAGACCTTGGTGTTCCATCACCGGGGTGATGATCTCCTCTGGTCGAGTGGTGTAGAAGGTTTCTCCCTCCAGAAATTTAAACTCCCTTGTCAATGTGGTTGGTCCACAGCTAGCGCTTGCCTTCTTCCATACGGATCTTGTAACTCTCCTTGCGTCCGTTTCACGAGATTGTCCTTGAGTCATGAAGCAAATCCGGTATCCCTCGGCTGCTTCTCTCTCTTTCCTCTGGACTCGCACTTGCGACTTCCACAGGTAGGATCTCTTCTTAGTGAAACCGGTTCACAGATCGGCCTTCGCGCCTTCCGCACTTCAGATCCGCTATATCTCTTTCGCTCCCAGCATTAGAATCCCAGGCAGCGGCGCCAAAATTTTTGTGCATGTCGTAGCACGTGATACCGGATATTCCCCTAGAACGCACTTTTTCGTATTAAGAACGTTCATAGAGGTGATTTCCGGGTTATCGTTCCGCAGGGATTCTGTGAAGTGGAAAGCTTCCAGAGATGGTCCCGGACTGGTGATCTCTCCCTCTCTGTCACCAGCTAAATTCCTCTTTCCTACCAAACCGGGTCTCCTCCTACTGACTGACCCGGTTACAACTAGATCCGGTTTTCGTCCCAGTTGGGAATTTATCCAACCGTACTCTGTCCGGTCTATCCAAACAACTCAAACCGGTTTACATTAACCTCTGTTTTCCTTCAGAGGCTTCTCCATTTACATTTAGCGGTGCTGGATTTAAAGACACACCCTTCCTGCTGATTCAAGTGATGGGAACTTCACTACCTTCCGGTTATTCTAACTCCGTTCCTCTATCCGAGTAATCCCCGTACTGCACTTCAGCTGCAGATTCATCCCAAACCCACAGCCGGTCACTTAAGCGTAACCTGGGTTTCCCCCTTCTACAAATTACTACAACGACATGATAACCGGGATGGACATTTACCCGGGGTATCTGGAATTGGTTCGACTCCTAACAGTTCATTTTACTCTGATCATTCCGACTCTCCTTATCACATGATCTACCCGGGTACTGGCACCTCAACCGGACTACCCGTCCAGGAGTTCTGAAAGAACCGGAGTACCCCCTCCTATTCATTCAGCCATTACCTCGGATCACACATTGCAACCGGGCGCGGAATAACTAGATCTACAACAGAGTCCGATCAACTCTTCCGGTTACCAAGGGACTTAATTGGACCACCATCTCAATCAACAACCACGCACATACACACACTCACACAGCCGCTCCGGTCGTAGAAGAGTATGCTTATGATCATTTACAAAGAGAAAATGGTACACAAAAGAAGACCCCAGGAATGAGTAACATCCCTGGATAAAAAGAAAACACAAAGCCGACCAGATCCGGGAAACCCGCAGATCCGGAAAAGCCGGGGGGGCAACCCCACAATTTAGTTCTCTTCCTACGCTGCAACTAACACCAGAATCCTAAAAACTAACTTCCAAACAGAGTCCTACCCTACTTACTTCAAAAAGGGCCCCGTTCAAAGTGGTCGGATCCACTAAGTCCGGGCCACCAATTCCGGGACTCCCATGATTCCGCGCAGCTACAGGTCTACTTGCGGCTGCTATTCCTCATCCTCCGGGCTCCCTACCAAGATTGGATCCGCCGGCCTATCTCCCCGAGTTCCGCGCCCCGCCGACTGTCCCTCCTTTTGCTTTTCCGCCCTGTCCGGGTGGACATCCATTGTCTCCATACCTTCGCTCAAATCCCGGACTTCTTCTGGGCTTACTCTCGCGGGTCGGCCATGTGGATGGGTTCCACATCCACCACGATCCAGGAGGTAAGTTCCTCCTGATCCGACTCCTCCTCCGAAGAGCTCTCCCGGATGCATTCCGCCAGTACCCGGAACTCCACCAAATATGCTTCTACATTGTCCGCGTACTCCCGGACTACATTCTTCTTCCGAGCTGCTCCCTCCAATCCCGGTTGATGAACCCGCTCGTCGTACAACCGGGCCTTCGTTTGAGCCTCCCCATTCGATTGGAACAATCCGGATAGCTTGGAGACGTACTGCCGGCTTGTCTCTGCTACACTCTGGATGGTATCCTCTTGCTCCCGGATCTGCAACTCCTTCTGTACGTGGGCCTCCATCTTGTTAATGTAGGCTACCTTTCGTTGCAGCTCCTCCTCAAATCCCTTCAAGAGAGCCGCCGATTCGCTCTCTGCCTCCCGGATACCCTGCAGTTGTCCGGTTAGCTCATTCTCCCTCTCCCTGCTCCAGATGAGCTTCCTCTGGAGCTTCCGAATTCGCGCCGGATACTCCAGAACGTCGTTCGTCCAGAGAAGAGTCCCTGTCTCCCAGAGAGCAGGGAACATGGGGTTGTACTGCTCCGTAACCATGTCCAGTGCCACCCGTGTCTGCAGTAACATGTCCTCCATCCGGAGCGGTTCCCTTCGTTCCGCTGGCACATTTCCGGATGGGCCTGCCTCCTGGATCGGTTCTGCTTCCACAAGCATTCCCTGCTCCTGGTCCCCCTCATCTCCGGTTTCTTCTTCATCCTCCCCTGCCTTCCTGGGACATTTGTTGAGTGGGATCACCTTCCTCCGGGCTGGTCCCTTCTTCTTTCCAGGCGTGGTATCCGATCCTTCCGGTTCTTCCTCTCCCTCAACAAGGAGGACTAACTTCCTCTTCCGTCCCTGGGATCGCGGCTGAGACGGACCTCCCTCCAGGTCTGTCCAGTTCTCTTCTTCCATACGCTCGTGTGGAGCCGCCGGAGTAGACTCCTCCTCCATTGATCCGGATCCCTCTACCGGTTGCTCCTAAGGCTGGGGTGGAGAAGGCCTTATCTCCTCCTCTGGCCTGGACTCCTCGATCGGATCCACTTGAGGTTGTGTCTGGGAAGGACCGCCTACCTCCGGTTGAGGAATTGCCTCTTGTCCTCTCGCCGGCTTCTTCCGGGTTAGCTTCGGCTGTGGAGAATCCTCCTCCACATCCGGATTCCCCTCCTAGGCCCCTGTTCTCTGCTCTGGCTGATGTCTCGCTCCACCCGGACGTTCTAGTCCCGGGTTCCTTCTCCCTTCCTGCCGCTCTTCTTGTTGCGGCCTGGATTTGTTGTCCTCTTTGAGGGACTCATGTAATGCTGGGATGTTCCTTGTTTTCCATGCGAACTCTATTGTATACACCCTGCTCAGACTTGTACATGTATTGCATGCTTGGAATTTGCATTCTTGAACATTGTATGCTTGTTAAGAGATGGATTCACCATCGACCTTGGACACCGCGGGCAGTTAGTGATTCAAGGATTCATCATGGACCATGCACACTGTAGGAAGTCAGGGAGCCATCACATTCCAAGGTTGGATGGGTATGATGCATGGATGTGTTGTCCTCTTTGAGGGACTCATGTAATGCTGCAATGTTCCATGTTTTCCATGCGAACTCTATTGTATACACCCTGCTCAAACTTGTATATGTATTGCATGCTTGGAATTTGCATTCTTGAACATTGTATGCTTGTTAAGAGATGGATTCACCATGGACCTTGGACACCGCGGGCAGTTAGTGATTCAGGGATTCATCATGGACCATGCACACTGTAGGCAGTCAGGGAGCCACCACATTGCAAGGTTGGATGGGTATGATGCATGGATGTGTTGTCCTCTTTGAGGGACTCATGTAATGCTGCAATGTTCCATGTTTTCCATGCGAACTCTATTGTATACACCCTGCTCCGACTTGTACATGTATTGCATGCTTGGAATTTGCATTCTTGAACATTGTATGCTTGTTAAGAGATAGATTCACCATGGACCTTGGACACCGCGGGCAGTTAGTGATTGAGGGATTCATCATGGACCATGGACACTGTAGGCAGTCAGGGAGCCACCACATTCCAAGGTTGGATGGGTATGATGCATGGATGTGTTGTCCTCTTTGAGGGACTCATGTAATGCTGCGATATTCCATGTTTTCCATGCGAACTCTATTGTATACACCCTGCTCAAACTTGTATATGTATTGCATGCTTGGAATTTGCATTCTTGAACATTGTATGCTTGTTAAGAGATGGATTCACCATGGACCTTGGACACCGCGGGAAGTTAGTGATTGAGGGATTCACCATGGACGATGGACACCGTGGGCAGTCAGGGAGGCACCACATTCCAAGGTTGGATGGGTATGATGCATGGATGTGTTGTCCTCTTTGAGGGACTCATTTAATGCTGCGATGTTCCATGTTTTTCATGCGAACTCTATTGTATACACCCTGCTCCGACTTGTACATGTATTGCATGCTTGGAATTTGCATTCTTGAACATTGTATGCTTGTTAAGAGATAGATTCACCATGGACCTTGGACACCGCGGGCAGTTAGTGATTGAGGGATTCATCATGGACCATGGACACTGTAGGCAGTCAGGGAGCCACCACATTCCAAGGTTGGATGGGTATGATGCATGGATGTGTTGTCCTCTTTGAGGGACTCATGTAATGCTGCGATGTTCCTTGTTTTCCATGCGAACTCTATTGTATACACCCTGCTCAGACTTGTACATGTATTGCATGCTTGGAATTTGCATTCTTGAAAATTGTATGCTTGTTAAGAGATTGATTCACCATGGACCTTGGACACCGCAGGCAGTTAGTGATTGAGGGATTCACCATGGACCATGGACAGAGTAGGCAGTGAGGGAGCCACGACATTCCAAGGTTGGATGGGTATGTTGCATGGATGTGTTGTCCTCTTTGAGGGACTCATGTAATGCTGCGATGTTCCATGTTTTCCATGCGAACTCTGTTGACAGTGGTAAAGGCAGTTCGGGGCGGATAGGTAGTAATGGGTTTAGGGTCACAGGTAGTTATTGGATATACACGGGACTGATGCATGTATGTGTTGTGGTCTTTGAGCGACTTATGCAACACCAGGATGTTCTTTCTTTTTCAAATGAACTTTGTTGTAGATAATCTTTTTTTTTCCGTATGACTTATGTTGCATACAACCTTATACATGTATTGTGAGTTTATAAATCTCTTTTATAAATCTCTTTTGTAAATATACAAGTCCCCAGAGTACCAAGGTCTCCACTATATCTGTGCCCAACACAAAGTCATTCCTAGGGCAACCAGAGCCCGAAAGATAAACCCTTATCGGCAACCAAGGTCTCGAATTTTTAAAACAAAAATTGTAATAACCAAAGGGGAGCTCAGAAATATGACAAAAATTAGACCCTTAATCCTAAAGCTATTTTTGGAAATGTACCACACCTTAAATACTATTTTTAGGGGAGTAAAACCTAAATTTAGACGCCTTTTTAACCCAAAAAACCTAGATCTAGTAAATAAATTCTTCGAAATTTACTGGGTAAATGTGAATTTTGTGCTCTCCGCTCTCCGCTCGCACACGAGCTTTCCCCAACAATGCTCTATAAAGCAACGCGTCAAGGCGCTCAAACACATTAGGAATCTGAAGTATTTGTAGAATGAAGCCATCTGCTGGACCCAACAAAGTTGAATCGCCCTTATAATTTTGAAACTTGGACACTTCTTCCTCTGTCGGTGACATCTTTACTTAAAGTTGTAAGGTCTCATGGCTCAGACCCTCGCCTGCAAATTAATAATGAGTGTAGTATTTATTACTCTTCGTGAATTCCCCATCCAAAACTCGCAAAGAGTTCAAGTCCAATTGTACTGATCGTATTGTACAGAACCTAATTTAGACGAGGGCATCACCAAAACAAGAGAGGAACATTGCATGAAATCCTACAAAATTTCCAAGAGTACACACCTAAGCAATATAATTCTTTTATAGTAATATAAAATAAACTAAGCACTACGTCTGGTCATCGTTTTCGATTTAAGGACTAGCTATTAGCACGAGACAGACGGAACAGTCAGGAAAGTGACTAAAACGACTAAGTATAGTCTATTGAGGTAATTGATGCAACGTAGTATTGCTAGAAGCCAAAGACGTACGGGTGCTAAATAATGGTGTGTGGGAGGAGGGGTTAGGCATGGGCTGATCTCTAGAGTGTCCTTGTGATGAGTTATCCCATATGGTTTGTCCATGGTGACCTCCTAGTGTACACTACTTAAGGTGGAAGGCCTTTGAGTAAAGATTATCTCTTTCTACGCATTCCTTGTGTTTGTGTGTGTGCCTTGTGCAATCTTCTCTACCTTCAATAGGTTATGGGCCCACTCATGTGTGTTTCATGAGTATTAGATTGCATTTGTGCAAGTATTTTGAGGTCGGTGCGCAACGGGCGGTTTTGGAGCATTGTTGGAGGTTTTGGAGCTTGTTGAAGCGTTGGTGTTTCTTGGAGGTGTGCATGGGCTGAAGTTACATGTTGGAGCACTCTCTTTGGTCAATTTCTTCCCTTGATCTCCTTCTTTTCTTTCTTCTATCTCTTCGTTGCGAGTGGAACTTCGTTTGGTTCAATTGTGAGCATTTGAGTAAATGCAAGTGATTTGTGAGGTGTGAAGACTCTCGTGGAGGGTCTACCATCTGATCCTAGTGATTAGGCACTTGCTTTGAGGTGTTGCATGTGTTTCATGCTCTTGGGGTGCTCAAATTTTCATTTGGAGCTAGTTTGTGCACAAAGGTGCGGTTTTGAGCAATTTCAATGCGATTGGGGTTTTGAGGGACTTGTGTGAGTTCATGTGCATTGAGTGAGTGCTCTTGAAGGACACAAAGGTGTCATTGACGTGCATTGAGTGTTTGGGGACACTAAGGCGTCGTATTGAAGCATTTGGAGTTGTTTTGAGCTCCATTGAGTGATTTGAGGGGTTTTGGTGAGCCTCTTTGCATTTTTGGGTGAGGGTTCTCACATTTGAGTGTTGGGAGGCGTGTGTGGAGCACAAAAGTGCTGATCTAGTGTTTGGGGTTGTTTTAAACCCATTGGGTGCACAAAGGTGCAATATCAAAGCAAAAAAAAAAAAAATCACAAAAACAAAGTTGTGTGTTTGAGTTTGAGGTTTCATTTGTGTGGGGAGGCATACGTAAGTGAGGATCATGGCATCTTTTGAGGGTGAGGGTCCCAAGGTCGTGGACAAGTTCGATGGGGTGAATTTCCACTTGTGGAAATTCAAAATGGAGATGGTGATGGCCGAGAAGGAGTTGTGGGAGATTGTCGAGGGTAGTGAGGAACCTCCTTTCTCTTCTACGGATCCTAGGATCATGCAAGCGTACACGAGGAGGGAGAAGAAGGCATTTGCCATTTTGGCACTCAACCTCGCGGATTCGCAACTTGCGCACATTCGTTCGTGCAAGACACCCGCGGAAGCATGGTCCAAGCTTTGCAACATTCACGAAGCGAAAACATTGGCCAACATTTTGTTTTTGAGGCGCAAGTTCTTCACCATTAAGATGGGCGAAGAAGATGACATGTTGGCGCACATCAACAAGGTCAAAGCTCTCGCGGATCAACTCAACGGTTGCGACGTGTCGGTTACGGATGGTGACATCGTGATGACACTTTTGGAGAGCCTTCCATCATCATACGAGTACCTCATCGTGGCGATGGAGTCAAGACCCATTACGGAGCTCACATTGGACTATGTGACCTCACGGTTGTTGCACGAGCTTTCGCGGCGAAAGGAGAACGAGTCTCGAGAAGATGGAGCGGCACTTGTGGCGAAGCAATTCAAGAATGGAGGCGGTGGGAGCTCAAGCGACAAGGTGTGCTTCTATTGTGGTAAGAAGGGCCACATTGCCAAATTTTGCTTCAAACGCAAGAGGGATGAGAAAGGGGAGAGTGCAAACAACACTAAAACTCGTGACGATGATGAGTACGCATTTACGGCTAGATATGAGGCAAGCATGAGCGATGGCATCGAGGGTGATGCAAGCATGAGTGATGGTATCGAGGGTGATGCAAGCATGAGTGATTGGATTGAGGTTGGTGATGAGTATGCAAACATGGCAAGCAATGTATCGTGCAATGGTAGTACGAGTGATTGGATTGTTGATTCGGGGGCTACAAGCCACATGTCACCACATAAAACTTGTTTTCATTCGTATGCTCTCATTAATCCAAGGAGAGTGATTTTGGGAGATGATACGGTGCTTGAGGCCGTTGGCAAGGGCCAAATTGTTGTAGACACCGAGGTGAGGGGTCGTGTGAAGACAATCACTATCCAAGATGTCCTCCACGTTCCCAAATTAACGGCAAATTTACTATCGGTGAGGCAATTAGTGGCAAAGCACTTGAGGGTTGAGTTTAGTGATAAGGGGTGTTATGTGTTGTCACCGAGTCGAGATGAGGTGGCCATCATTGAAGAACACGAGGGCTTGTACCACATCAAGTTCTCCAAGGTGCATTCGAAGGAATCGGCGGCGTTGGCGCATTCAAACTTGAAGGACGACAAGTTGGCGTTGTGGCATCGTCGACTTGGCCATTTGAACATCAAGAGTGTGAAGACACTACGCGGCATGGTAAGCGGTATGGACCTTCATCAATTGAAAGTGGATGCTTCTACATTCACGTGTGAAGGTTGCATTGAAGGCAAGCAACAACGGTTGCCATTTGCGGGTGAAGGGGCGACACGGGCCACAAAAGTTTTGGAGATCGTGCATTCGGATGTGTGTGGCCCCATGAAGACCACATCGATGGGAGGTTGCAAGTACTTTGTGACCTTCATCGATGATTTTTCAAGGAAGATATGGCTCTACCCTATCAAAGCCAAGAGTGAGTGCTTTGAGAAGTTCAAGGAGTTCAAGACATTGGTGGAGAACCAATCCGAGTTGAAGATCAAGGTGTTTCGGTCGGACAATGGCGGCGAGTACATGTCCAAGAAATTTGACGAGCTTTTGAAGAATGAAGGCATCGCACGCCAAACTTCGGCCCCGTACACGCCTCAACAAAATGGAGTTGCGGAGCGCGCAAATCGCACCATTGTAGAGATGGCGAGGAGCATGTTGCACGCTCAAAACTTGAAGTTGGACCTTTGGGCGGAAGCGGTGGTGAATGCGGTATACACACGCAATCGGTGTCCAACAAGCGCGGTTGAAGGCATGACGCCGGAGCAAGCGTGGAGTGGGAGGCAACCATGTGTTGCACACATGCGCATCTTCGGATGCATTGCATATGTGAAGGTTCCTGACGAACGGAGGACGAAACTCGAGGCTAAGGCCTTGAAATGTGTGTTTCTTGGGTATTGTGAAGGTACCAAGGCGTATAGACTCATGTCGGTGGACACGAGGAAGATCATTCGGTCACGTGATGTGACATTTTGTGAGGAGTCTACGATGGAGGCTCCTTTGGAGGTTGGTCCAAGTGGGAGTAGTGTAGACGTTTTGGTGGACACACCCTCCAAGTCTCCTAGTGTTGTTGATGTAGGTGATGATGACGGTGATGACGAAGCTGGCGACACGGAGGTTGTTGAAGCGCCATCGAGCTCAAAGGCCAAGAATGGCGCAAAGGGCACGCAAGAGGAGCAAGTTTCTTCAAGCGAGCGGCGGTACCCCGAGAGATCGCGCAAGCCACCTGGAGAATGGTGGAAGAACCACATCTTCCCTCAAGTGGAGGACGAGCATGCGAATGTGGCATTATCGGATGGTCCATTGACCATTCGAGAAGCCATGCAAGGTGAGGATGCGGTCAAGTGGGAGCGCGCCATGCAAGAGGAGTACGACTCTCTAATTGCTAACGGTACGTGGCAATTAACTCCCATTTCAAAGGATCGCAACCCCATTGGTTGCAAATGGGTGTTTCGGACAAAGAGGGATGTTTCGGGTATTGTTGTGCGTCACAAGGCAAGATTAGTAGCCAAGGGGTTCGCGCAAGTGCATGGGGTAGACTTTCACGAGACGTTTGCTCCTGTGGCCAAGTTCACCACCATTCGATGCATTCTTGCGATGGAGCGGCCGTGGACTTGGAAATGCATCAAATGGATGTTAAAACCGCATTTTTGAATGGCGATTTGGAGGAGGACATCTACATGGTGCAACCTGAGGGGTTTGTGCAACAAGGTAATGAGCACCTTGTTTGTAAGTTGCAAAAATCATTGTATGGGTTGAAACAATCTCCAAGAGCGTGGTACCAAAAGATTGACACGTTCTTGGTTGCACACGGGTTTACTAGGAGCATTGCGGATCATAGTCTCTACTTCATGCAAGAGGGGCAACATGTGGTGATTGTGATCATATATGTTGATGATTTGATCATTCTTGCAAGCCTCATGAGTTTAATGAATGCATTAAAAGGCATGCTTGAGAGAGAGTACGAGATGAGTGATCTTGGAGAATTGCACTTTTGTCTTGGTGTTGAGTTTGTGCGAGACAGGGCTACACGCACTATCACCATGAGTCAAGGCAAGTATGTGATGGACGTGCTCAAGAGATTCGGGATGGAGGATTGTAAGCCCGTGGCAACACCATTGGATGCAAACTCCAAGCTCGTCAAGCTTTCGGAGGAGGAGTATGCGATGGAGGCTAAATCGATGGCGGAGGTGCCATACAAGCAAGCGGTGGGGTCATTGATGTATGCGATGATTGCGACACGGCCCGACCTTGCGTATCCAATTAGCGTGGTGAGTCAACACATGGCGAGACCGGGCTCGATGCATTGGATGACGGTCAAGAGGATCATGCGTTATTTGAGGGGCACAAGCGATGTGAAGTTGTGTCTTGGAGGCAAAGACATTGTGTTGAGCGGCTATTGCGACGCGGACTACGCGGGAGACACAAGCAATTGAAGATCGACAACGGGCTACATGTTCAAGGTCGGATCGGGAGCGGTATCGTGGAATAGCAAGCGGCAACAAACCACGGCAACATCAACGGTGGAGGCCGAGTACATGGCTACGAGCCATGCCACGAAGGAGGCCATTTGGTTGAGGCAACTAATGGTGGATGTGGGTTGCACACAAGGTGAGGCTACAACGATTATGTGTGACAACCAAGGGTGCATTTCACTTGCAAAGAACCCTACACATCATTCACGCACGAAGCACATTGATGTGCAATACCACTTCATTCGGGAGAAGTTGGAATTGGGAGTTATACATTTGGAGTATTGCCCAACGGAGCACATGGTGGCGGATGTGCTCACAAAGGGTCTTTGTAGAGACCGACACCAACGATTAGTAATAGCATTTGGACTTAGAGGCTTTGGCTCTACGCAAAGTGGGAGTATTGAGGTAATTGATGCAACGTAGTATTGCTAGAAGCCAAAGACGTACGGGTGCTAAATAATGGTGTGTGGGAGGAGGGGTTAGGCATGGGCTGATCTCTAGAGTGTCCTTGTGATGAGTTATCCCATATGGTTTGTCCATGGTGACCTCCTAGTGTACACTACTTAAGGTGGAAGGCCTTTGAGTAAAGATTATCTCTTTCTACGCATTCCTTGTGTTTGTGTGTGTGCCTTGTGCAATCTTCTCTACCTTCAATATAGTCACCATTCTCGACAAGCTGACTAACAGAGCTACACATGAGGTTGTATTCTAACAGTTTAGGAAAAATAACGGACTCGAAGTGATGTGTCTACTGCAGGCGGTATGCAAGTGAAATGAGTTGACGAGAAGAGGCCTGAAAAGAATTCCAAAGACAAAGCAGGAAAAGACTTCCAGATTATCCCTTGGATATACGACAGGAATCCTTCAATATTTGGTTCAAAAATGCTGCATCTGAAGACGTTGCGATGGGGAGTGATGTCTCTGGGGATATATTCGCATTGTTACTGCCTCCTAGACGAGAAGCAAAGGGAAACAAGGTGATGTATGCATACGGCAATCATATACGAGTACGCGGAGCAGAAGCAGATATGTCGACATGTAACAGTGGAGTAGCGGCTACGTTTCTGCAATCTTGTCGCGCTAGTTCTAGTGACAGGAACATGAGGACAACAAATCAGGAGTATGTGGGGTAGGTGGACAAAATTATCAGCGTAGACTATGGGAAATTTGAAGTGGTGCTGTTGTATTGCACATGGGCCCAAGCAAACAAGAAGGGAGCTCGAGCTACAATGAAATGTGACTAATATGGATTCACATTGTTCAGATTTGATCGATTGATTCTATATTCAGCGGACTCCTTTGCATTTCCTCTTCACGTACAACAAGTTTTTTATATAGACGACAAGGACAATAGTGGATGGAAGATCCTGTCACGACAACAGCCGCGTGGCGCAAGAGTCGAGTCAAGTGATGGCGGAAGAGATGATCTGCCAAGTGTGCAGTTAGGTAGAGACGAGGAGCATGTAGGCCTACGGCCTGAATACACTACCGTGGAAAGGGAACTGGACACTCTGATTTGAGAGGATGTAGGAGACTAACCACAGAAGATGTAAACTAAGCTTTGGTCGCTGCAGAGGAGGATCAAGAGGTGGGACATGATGTGCTATCACAATAGAAAATGAGGTCAAATGCATGGCATAGCCCATTGTATTAGTAGACCAAGTACGAAACATACTATGATATGCAGTAGCTTTGGTCTCCGTAATCTTGATGACTACACTTCACTCCAAGAAAAAACGGTTCCGTTCCAACAAAGTTTCAGTAGAATTCTGTTGATACTACCTGTTGGTTAGGAACTCTTGATTCGGAATAATTTTGACACAAATCTCTTCATTGAGGCCATGTATTTCAAAAATTGGAGTAGTAAAATTGACGATGTAATTTATTTTTTTATTGGGGTTTTTTTACTTTTACTTTGGCATGAAGTTATTGATACTTTTACGTGCGTAATTATGCGTAGTTTTCAGTAAATGTTCATATGCCGAATGATCGTTTGCCACTTGTACTGAGGCTACTGGTAAAAAGGGGCAGTTTCTAGGGTCCATCCCGACCTTCGCCATCTCGATCGGGTTAGGGTTTGGATTGATTCGAGGCTACAATGTCGACCCGTTGCAGCAGCAACTCAGTCGTGGTCACTCACACACTCACTCTCGCCAGTGCCTACCTTAGGATTGCCAAGCGTGCCACAATGTGAGCTTCGTTACCAAAACTTGATCGACACTAAAACAACGGGAAACCTCTGCAGTTCAAAACTCGAAAGAAAGAACTTGATCCTTGCAATATCGCTCTCTGGCATTGAAGCATGCTCGTTGCGGAGAAGAGGAGGAAAAAAAAACCCTCTCCGCGTCTTGAATAAGCTAAGCCACCAGTTGTCACACCGACTTTCAAACATTAAAAAAGAACAGACTCTGCCCAACGAGGAGCTACCGACGAGGATCTGACAAGTCACGACGCGGCAAGAAATCCAAACAGAAGCAAAGAATCCCCGAGTGAGAAACTTCAAACGTATGATGCGGAACGGCAAAGAAAGATAGAAAGAAAAAGAAGCGCTATTTTAGACTGACGTCATCCCGAGGGAGGACCACCATCAACAACAAAAACAACAACAACTGCAACGGCAACTGACTGCAGATGTGTCCGATAGTACAGGTAAGGTAAGGGCTGTTTCGAAACCCTTACTCATAAAGAGTGTGGATGAGACGCGGGGAGCTGTTTTGTAGTTACAAGAGGGCGGCGGATGGGAAACCGACCTGGAGGAATGGAAATCGGGGAGAGAGGGAGAGCTGTGCGAGGACTGCATGTTGGGGAGAATGCTTGCTCGCTTGCTGTGATTCCCGTTAGTCGTGCGGCATCGGCGGAGTGGAGTGGGGAAAAGCTGTCTTCAACTTGGTCGATAACTTACGGAAACCCTCGATGCAGATGAAGGTGGGTCTCCTCTATCTCCTCCTTAGTTCATCCGCGGACACGTGGACGCCTTTAAAAATTCTTCATTCTTCATTTTTAAACGTGGATCCCTTTGGAATTTCCCATTTCCGTATATTCCGCCACATTTTCCAGACCAGGTATGCTTGTAATTTTGGGGCCATAGTGAGTCACCCAAAACTTTGAAGATTTCAGAGTACAAGACCCTTAAAATTTCAATTTCTAAAATTAAGCAACTAGGTAAAGTACAGAAATCTCTACACGTACAATATTAAATTTCAACCAATCACTTAAAAAACCTTCAATACATTAGAGTTATCCTTAAAGTCACCTTGTGTTTGAATAAGATACCGTGAATTTTGCTTTAATGTACTATTATTTGTTCACCCCAAATAGTAAAAAGGTATGGAAGAGCTTGGAGGTCTCTCATTATTAGGTGTGTAAGAGCTTGGTGGTCTTCAAACTCATGGAATACTAGTTTAGCCGTCTTTCTTGACAGCTAAACTAGTTTCCCTTCAGTTTAGAGACCACCAAGCTCTTACACACCCAATAATGACACACCACCAAGCTTTTCCAAACCCTTTAACTATTTGGGGTGAACAAATAACAGTACATTAAAGCAAAATTCACGGTATCTTATTCAAACACAAGGTGACTTTAAGGATAACTCTATTAAGTTAGAGTTATCCATAAAGTCACTTTGGATTTGAAGAATCAACAAAGAAGCTAAAAAACTTTTGAAAACTTTGATTGAAGTTACCACTTTTTGAAAGCAGTAAAAAGTAAGGGCTTTTGAATGCACTAAATATGGTGATTTTATTTTTCTTATTCAAATCCTTTGCACAGAAAGGGGAAAATTTTAATGACAACAGGGCTAATTAAATATAAGATACACGTGCAGATTTTCTCTCACCTGCAAAAGTATGCATAACAAGTGCCAAATATGGAAAGTAAATACCATTCAGGATATTCATAGCTTCAAAAACTAATATATACAATCAATATTGAAAATAGTATGTATGTACATTCTAAATGTCCACCATCATCATCCTCTGCTGAAATCAACAGATAAATGTTCACTCTGTTGATTTCAATGGCACAATGAATCTATTTCGCCGTTGTTTTCCAAATCTGTTGAAACCAGCAGAAAATAGTTGATTGTATGTTGATTTGGACTGCGATTTCTTGAAGTGCTTAGTCAGTGATTCTACATGCACGATGTCGTAGCACATGATACCGGATATTCCCCTAGGGCGCACTTTTTCGTATTTAAGAACGCTCGTAGAGGTGATTTCCAGGTTATCATTCCGCGGAGACTCTGTGAAGTGGGAAGTTTCCGGGGACTGATCCGGATTGGTGACTGCTCTCTTCCGGTCACTAATTAACTCCTTTTTTCTCTGCTCAAACCGGATCTTCCCTACTGACTAATCCGATTATGGATAGATCCGGTATCTGTCGGGATTGGGAGTTTAGCCAACCCTACTCCACCCGGTCTATCCTAACCTTTTAATCCGGTTTCCCTTTAACCTCTGTCTTCCCTCAGAGGGTTCTCCATTTGCCTTTTTAAGGATGCTGGATTTAAAGTCACACCTTCCCCTTCTGATTTACGTGACAGGGGTTTCACAACTTCCTGATTATACAAACTCACTTCCTACTCCGAATACTTTCCGTATTACCCTTCAACTGTGGATTTATCCCAAACCCCCAGCCGGTCACACAAGAGCAACACGGTTTTTCCCTTCAAAATACTACAACGACTTGCTAACCGGGGTGGACAGTATCTGGGGTGTCCGGAAGAGATGGAATTCCTCACGACCCGTTTACTCTGGCTTCCCCGTACCTTGCAATTACAAGATCTACCCGGGTGCTGGTACCTCTACTGAACTACCCGTCCAGGAGTTTTGAGAGAACCGGAGTACCCCCTCCGGCTCGCTCAGCCACTAACCCAGAGTATTTCCTGCAACCAGTTCCGGAAATCCCCGCATTCAAACGTTCCTAATGCTCCCAAATCTTCAACCCGGTCTCTGAACTGACTCTTACACCAGAACCCGGCTAATCCACCCGGTTACCAAAGGACTAATTGGGACACTGTTCCGGGCAATAACACAAACAAACACACATGTACACACACACACACACACAGTTTGTGGAAAGAACATGCGCCTCTACTCATTTACACGGAACAGTAGTACATAAAAAACCCAAGGAGTGAGAAACACTCCTTGATAAAAAGCCAACCCCGAAGCCCAGATTCGGGAGATCCTCAGATCCCAAAAACCCGAGATCCGAAAATCAGGGGATCCTCCTCCACGGCCCAATTCTCATCCTAAGTCCCCCACTAACATTCAAAGCCCTAAAAGTTATTTCAACAAAAAGTCTTCTACTCTAGCTACTCAAAAAGAACCCTACTCTAAATAGTCAGATCTACAAAACCCGGACCACGCTCTCCGGTCCCCCCGACAGTCTCGGACAGCTACTCGTCCTCCATTGGCTGCCCCTCCTGGACTTCCGGATTGTCCACCACGATCGGATCCGTGGACCAAACTCCTCGTAGTTCGTGTCCAGCCGGCTGCTCCACCTGTCGTCCTCCGGTTGGCTCGCCCACTTGCGTACCTCCCGACTGGCAACCCGGGTGACCTCCTGGCCCACCCTGTTGCCTTTCCACCCTGTCCGGCTGAACGCCCATCGCCTCCATTTCTTCCGAGAGGTTCTGGACTTCCACAGGGCTCACTCCGGCCGGTCGGACCATGTGGATTGGCTCCACATCCAATCTTACCCGGGAGGTGTGTTCCTGCGTTGAGCTCCCCTTCCGCATCAACCGGTCGATTTCACCCTCCTGAGGAGCATCTGCAGACATATTGAACATCCCCTGCAGGCCCTCCCTGGACCCTACTCTATCGCCCCGGTTGGCTGTCTCCTCCTGACCCGGTTCTTTATCGGAAGAGCTCTCCCTCATGTGCTCTGCCAGTTCCCAGAACTCCATCAGATAGGCCTCCACCATCTCCGAATACTCCCGGACCACGTTCTTCATCCGAGCTGCTCCCTGTAATCCCGGCTGACCTACCTTCTCGTCATACAGCCGGGCTTTCATCTGTGCCTCCCCATCCGGGTGGAACAACCCCGACAGTTTGGTGATGCACTGCCGACTTGTTTTCTCTATTCTCCGGATAGCCTCCTCCTGTTCCCGGATCTGCAACTCGTTCTTCTGCACTTGGGCCTCCATTTTCTTGATGTACGCCACCTTCCGTTGCAGCTCCTCCTTCAAACCCTTCAAGAGAGCGACGGACTCACTCTCATCCTCCTGGAGACTTTGCAGTTGTCCGGCCAACTTGCTCTCCTTCTCCCTGCTCCGGATGAGTTTCCTCTGGAGCTTCCGGATCCGCGCCGGATACTCCAGAGCATCCTCTATTCGGAGGAGAGTTCCTGTCTCCCGGAGTGCGGCGAACATGGGAATGTACTGCTCCGTCACCATATCCAGGGCAATCCGGGTCTGCAGGAGTATGTTCTCCGCCCGAAGTGGGGCCTCCCCTTCCACCTGTACACCTCCGGATGGACCTGTCTCCCGTTCCCCTTCGTCCTGTTCCCATTCTTCCTCCAACGGTGGTTCCTGCCTCCGGTCATCCTCTTCTCCCGTATCCTCCCCGTCGTCCCCTGCCTCCTTGGGACGCTTGTTGAGCGGGGTTGTCTTCCTCCGGGCGGGTCCTTTGTCCTTCCGAGGGGTAGTCTCCGGACCCTCTGGCTCCTCCTCTTCAATCAGGACCAACTTCCTCTTCAGGCCCGGAAGTCGCACTTGAGACGCACTTGCCTCCTCTGCTGGTTGTTTCCCCTTCGCCAGTCGTTCCTGTGGAGCTTCCCGGGTAGGGTCTTCATCCATGAATCCGGAATCTGCTTCCGGTTGTCCCTGTGTGGATGCTGGAGTGGGACCTGTCTCCTTCTCTGGCCTGGACTCCACCACCGGGGTCACCTGAGGTTGCTCTTGGGTGGAACCTCCTCCCTGATTCCTCACGGACTTCTTTCGGGTCAGTTTCGGCTGCGGAGAATCCTCCTCCTCTTCCGAATCCTCCCTCCCCTTTGTTCTCAGCTCCTGTTGCAATCTTACCTTACCCAGTCGGTCCGTTTCCGGGTCCTTCCTCCTCTGCTGCTCATCCTGACGCAGCCGGGTGTCACCCTGTTGGCCCCTCTCTGGCCGGTCTTCTCTTCTCTTTGTCCTCTGCTCCGAGTCAAACATGGCCCCACCGGGTTGACCCCTCTCCGGGCGTTCTTCTTTGCCCTTCCTGCGCTCCTCTCCCTGGATCCTGCTCCTGTCCGGTTGGGAGGTTGGTGGAGCCATTCGCCTTTCATCCGGTCGTGACGACGACCCGGGTCTGCTGGTCCCTGTTCCTCCACCCGAAAGAACTACTCTCCTCTTGGTCGGATTCTTCAGCCCCGGAATGGGCATTACCTCCAACCTCTTCCGTTCTTCATCCGTGAGGCACCCATGTCTCTCGTACAAGTGGTAGAGAAATGGGGCCAACGGACACCACTTTTTACTGTCCAGGTTCGCCGCCCACTTCTGCGTATTCCGGTGTAGCAGGATCGCCCACTTGATCCTTCTCCCCCGGAGCAGAGCGGAGTAGATGCCCCGGGCCAGTGTGACGGTGAGGGTGGTGGGCTTTTCCGGATTGAGGATGGGCACCACATACTGGAGCAGCCGTTGCTCCCGGGGTATAATGCAATCCGCCACCTTGAACCCATCGTGGTCCGAAATGTGGGTGAATCGCGCCTTCACCCAATCCGAGTCGCCCTTGCCTCCCGGTTCCAGATCTATGCTCGTGTCCGGGAAGCCGTATAGCTCCCTCCACATCTCCCGGGTCCAGCTCCCATACTTCGCCCGAATGGTCGTCCGGAAGGCGCTCAGCATAGGCCCGCCCTCAATTTCCTCCAGCATCCGGGAATCCTGCACATCCCACACTTTCCCAAAGAGCCCCGCGCACCCCATCTTTTTGAGGTCCTTCATTAATTCGTCCAAGTCCCCTTGATGCAGCGGGATGTCCGGACAGATGCGCTTCTCCGTAATCTTTGCCCCGGCGTCCCTTCGCGCCATGGCTGCAGATTCCGGACGCACTTCTTTACTCCTCCGGGAATGGTGCAGCTCCTTCTCCGGGAACGCTCTTTCCTTCTCCGGTAAACTGCGCTCCTCTCATTCCGGCCGCTTCCCTTTTTGCCTCCGTAGTGTGCGCCTGCCCTCCCGGAGTCCCCGCGCCTCTCTTCCCGGCTGCGCGCTTCCTCCCCTCCGTAAATTCCGCCGGAAATGGCGGCGCTCACTGTCCGGGTGCTCGCCTCTCCCAAATTCTAACCTCGCGTTACTGTTTCTCCCCGGGTGCTCAATTTCCCTCACTCCCGGGTGCTCAAAATCCTCACACATCGGCCGCTCACTGCTCTCTCTCTTCGAGTGCGAAATGGAAACCCTAACGCTCCCCGGAGGTGCAAAAACGGGTGTGCACGGAGGGCTGGAGGAACCGGAAAGGAATGAACAATGAGCCGCCCAGTTTAAGGCGGCCCAGTTCAACTCCCGGATCGTGGCCGGGCCCGGCAGAGGCCCGTTCCCTGACCCCCGGTTTCCCATCCGGTCTCCTGTCTAGTCCGCCGCCATTCTCAGATTCCGTAGTAAACACTTAAGGTGCGCGTGAGAGCACCACTCTCTCCAAATAAATAAAGAGGCCACTAGGAACGCCATTTCTCCCATTTATAGCGGCTGGGGTTACCTTTTACTGCCCTACAAACCCTAACTGCCCGTTTTTGAATAAATGACGTTTGACAATCACACTGCAGACATTAAACGCAGCTCAATGGGCAAATGAATGGGCTCTGCACTGAAATTAACACCCAATTCGAACAGCTGCGAAGAACAAGTTGGGACCTTAATCCACACTGCCCCTCTTCTTTATGTTGCTCGACTCAGGGATCTCGTCTCGACTTTGCAGCCGCATCACTCCAGCACCGACAACTTCCAAACGTAAGAACCGTTTCGACCTTACCGACGCCTTAAACGAATTTGGCAGGAATCCTCGACCCCGAACCGAGCATGGCGGCGGATCCTCCTCAACGCATTGATCATCTCAACGCACTCCGTCTCCACCACCGGTCCCGTCACCACATGGCGGCGAATCCTCGATACCACCCGAGATCACTGGCACGAATCCACCACCGCAGACACTCCAGACTTCAGATATGCTTACTACCGAGGTCACTCGTACTACCGGTATCCAAGTATCTATGCAGATGGCACCGCTCCTGACCTCGGTAACTCCCCCAACCGAGCGTATCGAACCTCCAAATATTTTGCTCCACGGACCTCGAAACTTATTGCAGAATGTATGCTTCCTTCAAAGCACAACAACCACACTGTCTCAGGTGCTTACCGAGGTCCAGACGCAAGTCCAACAACTTACCATCTCTGACCCGGAAGCACATCAGCGCCAACTGGAGAACGCCCAAAAACGTATTACTGAGCTGGAGGGTCAACTCGACACCTCCCAAACCGAAGCCCAACAGCATGCTACCAACCTTGCTCGAGTTCATGTGGAATGTGAACGTGCCCGTACCGAAGTCGCAGACCTAACCCAGCAGTTACAAGCCCGGGCAATTCTCTTGACCGCTATGGAAACAGAACAGGAGCAGCTCACAGCCGATCGAGCGAAAAATCAAATCACCATCCACACTCTCAGACAGACCTTCCGGACCGAGACAGAGCTCCGCCCAACCATCACTACATCAGGAATTTCGGACCCCACTGATTCCGCACGATTTCAGTGCGATTTCCGGTATCTCAAAGGTTCGTACAGTTTTCGCACTGATTCCGCATCGTTGCGTCATTCATCGCAACTACACTAATATGATACAATGTTCGTACAAGCGGATATGGTACTGATTCGACACGATTGATACATCTATTGAAAACGTATGAATTCAGCACTCTTTATAGTCGTCAAATGTCGTGTTTTAATCGTCTTTAAAACTACACTGAATCAATGCGTTTTTCGTGCGACATCATCTTTTCCATATCGAGATTTTATTTTCTTTCTATATCTAAATTTGATCAAAATAATATTATTAAAAAATATTAAATAAAATATTAAAAAAATATAAAATAATTAATTTCCTCACTACCCTCTTTCACTACACGGAAATTGCCCAAACCCACGGTGGGGCCCACCATAGCTTCCCAAGCTCTATCACCGGCGGCGGGATTAGAACTCACGACCTCCCGATTGTCAACCAAGCTCCAAACCACCAAGTCACCTCAAACTCTTGATGCATAGAACGGAACTTTTTTGGTAATTATAAAAGATGAAAACCATTGGCAATTTTTTGTCATGTGTATATAATTTTTTTTTCAAATTTTATTTTTGCACAACAACGTTTAGGGCTTTTCCTACATCTACAAAAAATTTCAGCATATTTTGAGTTTTTTTTTTTGGCCAAAATTGTGATGGCAGATCATGGCTGTGAGCTGTTTTTTTTTTCAGCTGACTTTGAATGTTTTTAACTATGTGAAAAAACATTTTTTTCCAAATTTTTTTTTGCACTAGATTATGCAAGATTTTTTCTATATATAGAATTTTTTTTCATAATTTTTTGAATTTTTGAATTTTTTGCCAAAATTGTGATGGCAGATCATGGTTGTGAGCTGTTTTTTTTCTTCAGCGGACTTTGAATGTTTTTAACTATGTGAAAAAAACTTTTTTTTCCAAATTTTTTTTTGCACTAGATTATGCTAGATTTTTTCTATATATAGGATTTTTTCATAGTTTTTTGAATTTTTGAATTGTTTGCCAAAATTGTGATGGCAGATCATGGTTGTGAGTTGTATTTTTTCTTCAGCGGACTTTGAATGTTTTTAACTATGTGAAAAAAACTTTTTTTCCAATTTTTTTTTGCACTAGATTATACAAGACTTTTTCTATATATAGGATTTTTTTCATAATATTTTGAATTTTTTTATTTTTTGCCAAAATCGTGGTGGTTGTGAGCTATTTTTTTTTGGTCCTATGATGAAAAGTACAATGAAACCAATAATACCAAATTTGAATTCTAATAATATAAATTGTTATTTCTTTGAAATTTTAATGTGTATTGCTTCTAAACTCTATAAATGTAGATCTAAAAATGTTTTGGAAAATTAAACCGTAAATATAATTTAAAGAAGATTCTTAAAATATTCCAACATATTCCAAAATAATATAAAATATTTTGAAAGATTCCTAAATATTCCAAAGATTCCAAAAAATTCCAAAAAATATATTAACATATTGTACATGGATGTCGTACGAAAATACTTTGCATTGCAATAGATACTAAAATCGCACGAATATAGTAAATGGCATTAATTTGATTCGTATACGATACTGAATCCGCATGAACTGAAACCGCATGTTATCCGTGTCTTATTAGCCATGTAATGTAGATACACGATTAACGCACGGATTCCGTCAAGCACGACTTTCGTGCGGAAACAACACTTTTGTCATAATCATTGAAAAGACACTGCATCGACATCTTAGTAATGCATGTCACTTCCGTACGATAACGACACTTCTAAATGCACGTATGACGTGCGGAATCAGTGTTTAACGATAAACGCACTGAAATCGTGCAGAATCAGTGGCGTCTGAAATTCTTGATGTACCGAGATGGAGCACCTAATTACCGAGTACGACGCGCTATACATCCGCACCCAGGAGATCGAGACGGCACTCAACAACACCTACCGGATGCTCAACCAGTACCAACATTATATTCATTAAAATGAGAAGATTCCAGAATAATGAGAGTTCAAAAAGTCTAATATAAACCCAAATTGAACTACTAACCATTCCAAATATAGGATTAAACAGTAGAAGATGGACACAGTGAAGATCAAATAGAGTACATATAATAGAAGTGAGCAATACAAGATTACAATTGTGACATCTATTTATAGTAAGTATAAAACGAATATACATTTTTTGGGTGTTTGTATTGCAGGACGGTAATCGAATTTTGATAATGTCTCATAATGCTAGGAAAAAGAATGAGTGAAGACTAAAATCCTATATAAAAACATGAGCTCCACGTACTTTTTAAATTCTCTCTAGTAATCACGAATAGAATGCCTAGCGGTTTCTATTGAGGTAATTGATGTACGGTAGTATTGCTAGGAGCCAAAGAGGTTCGGGTGCTAAATAATGGTGTGTGGGAAGAGGGGTTAGGCATGGGCTGATCTCTAGAGTGTCCTTGTGATGAGTTATCCCATATGGTTTGTCCATGGTAACCTCCTAGTGTACACTACTTAAGGTGGAAGGCCTTTGAGTAGAGATCATCTCTTTCTACGCATTCCTTGTGTATGTGTGCCTTGTGCTCTCATCTCTTACCTTCAATAGGTTATGGGCCCACTCATGTGTGTTGCATGAGTCTTTGATTGCATTGAGGCAATTAGTTCGAGGTCGTTGCGGAATCGGTTGATTTGGAGCATTTTGGAGCGTTTTGGAGGAGTCTTCTCTCTTGCAGGTGTGCACGGGCTGAAGTTACACGTGGGAGCACTCTTCTTGGTCGATCTCTTCCTTTGGATTTCCAAGTTTTTCATTCCAAGCCTCTTTTGTAAGTGGAACGTCGTTTCGTTCAATTTGATGCATTTGTGGTCATACAAGTGATTTGTGAGGTGTTGAGGCTCTAAAGGAGGGTCTATGGTCTGATCTAAGTGATTGGGCACTTGCATTGAGGTGTTGCATGTGTTTCATAGCCTTGGAGTGCTCAAATTTTCATTTGGGGTTACTTTATGCACTTGGGCGCACAAAGGTGCGGTTTTGAGCAATTTCAATGCATTTAGGGTTTCAAGGGGCTTATGTGAGTCCATGAGCATTGATATAGTGCTATTGAGGGACACAAAGGTGTCGATTACGTACATTGAGTGATTGGGAACACTAAGGTGTTGATTTGGGTCAATCGGAGTAGTGGGAGCTCCATTGAGTGATTTGAGGTGTTTTGGTTAACATCTTTGCAATTTGGGTGAGCTACCTTCGCATTTGAGTGTTGGAAGGTGTGTGTGGAGCACAAAGGTGCTGATTTGTTGTTTAGGGTTGAACTAGAGGCATCGGAAGCACAAAGGTGCTACTTTCTATCAAAAAATTATAAAAAACGAGTGTGGTTATTGAGTTTGAGGGTTTACTTGAGTGAGGAGGCATTTGTGAGTGAGGATCATGGCATCTTATGAGGGTGAGGGTCCCAAAGTGGTGGACAAGTTCGATGGCGTGAATTTCCACTTGTGGAAGTTCAAAATGAAGATGGTAATGGCGGAGAAGGAGTTGTGGGACATTGTCGATGGTAGTGAGGAGCCCCCTCAATCTACTACCAACCCGGGCGTGATGCAAGCATATTTGAGGCGCAAGAAGAAGGCATTTGCCATCTTGGCTCTCAATCTTTCGGATTCCCAACTCGCGCACATTCGTTCGTGCAAGACACCCCGCGAGGCATGGGCCAAGCTTTGCGACATTCACGAAGCAAAGAGTTTGGCCAACATATTGTTTTTGCGGCGCAAGTTCTTCACCATCAAGATGGAGGAAGAAGACGACATGTTGGCGCACATCAACAAAGTCAAGACACTCGCGGATCAACTCAACGGTGCGGACGTGACCATTTCCGATGGGGATGTTGTGATGACCCTTTTGGAAAGCCTACCACCCTCGTACGAGTATCTCATCGTGGCCATGGAGTCAAGGCCCATTTCGGAGCTCACATTGGACTATATGACCTCGCGGTTGTTGCACGAGCTCTTGCGGCGAAAGGAGAATGAGTCTCGTAGAGATAGTGCGGCTCTCATGGCAAAGCAATCCAAGAATGGAGGCGGTGGGAGCTCTAGCGACAAGGCGTGCTTCTATTGCGGAAAGAAGGGCCTCATTGCCAAGTTTTGTTACAAACGCAAGAGGGATGAGAAGGGGGAGAGTGCAAACAACACTAAAACTCCTGATGATGATGATGAGTATGCGTTTACTACGCGGTATGTCTCTTGGGATGCAAGCATGAGTGATGGCAAAGACGAGTATGCAATGATGGCAAGCAATGTATCGTGCAATGGTAGTACAAATGATTGGATTGTTGATTCAGGGGCTACAAGCCACATGTCACCAAATAAAACTTGTTTTCATTCGTATGCTCTCATTAACCCAAGGAGGGTGATTTTGGGAGATGATACGGTGCTTGAGGCCATTGGCAAAGGCCAACTTGTTGTAGACACCGAGGTGAGGGGTCGTGTGAAGACAATCACTATCAAAGATGTCCTCCACGTTCCCAAATTAACGGCAAATTTACTATCGGTGCGGCAATTAGTGGCAAAGCACTTGAGGGTTGAGTTTAGTGATAAGGGGTGTTATGTGTTGTCACCGAGTTGAGATGAGGTGGCCATCATTGAAGAACACGAGGGCTTGTACCACATCAAGTTCTCGAAGGTGCATTCCAAGGAATTGGCGGCGTTGGCGCATTCAAACTTGAAGGACGACAAGTTGGCGTTGTGGCATCGTCCACTCGGCCATTTGAACATCAAGAGTGTGAAGACACTACGCGGCATGGTAAGTGGCATGGACCTTCATCAATTGAAAGTGGATGCTTCTTCATTCACTTGTGAAGGTTGCATTGAAAGCAAGCAACAACGGTTGCCATTTGCGGGTGAAGCGGCGACTCGGGCCACGAAGGTTTTGGAGATCGTGCATTCGGATGTGTGTGGCCCAATGAAGACCACGTCCATAGGAGGTTGCAAGTACTTTGTGACCTTCATCGATGACTTTTCAAGGAAGATTTGGCTCTACCCAATCAAGGCCAAGAGTGAGTGCTTCGACAAGTTCAAGGAGTTCAAGACATTGGTGGAGAACCAATCCGAGATGAAGATCAAGGTGTTTCGATCGGACAATGGCGGCGAGTACATGTCCAAGAAGTTTGACGAGCTATTGAAGAAAGAAGGCATCGCACGCCAAACTTTGGCCCCGTACACGCCTCAACAAAATGGAGTTGCGGAGCGCGCAAATCGCACCATTGTAGAGATGGCGAGGAGCATGTTGCACGCTCAAAACTTGAAGTTGGACCTTTGGGCGGAAGCGGTGGTGAATGCGGTGTACACTCGCAATCGGTGTCCAACAAGCGCGGTTGAAGGCATGACACCGGAGCAAGCGGGGAGTGGGAGGCAACCATGTGTTGCACACATGCGCATCTTCGGATGCATTGCATACGCAAAAGTTCCCGACGAACGGAGGACTAAACTCGAGGCTAAGGCCTTAAAATGTGTGTTTCTTGGGTATTGTGAAGGTACCAAGGCGTATAGACTCATGTCGGTGGACACGAGGAAGATCATTCGGTCACGTGATGTGACGTTTTGTGAGGAGTCTACGATGGAGGCTCCTTTGGAGGTTGCTCCAAGTGGGAGTAGTGGAGACGTGTTGGTGGACACACCCTCCAAGTCTCCTAGTGTTGTTGATGTAGGTGATGAGGACGGTGATGACGAAGATGGTGACACGGAGGTTGTTGAAACGCCATTGAGCTCAAAGGCCAAGAATGGCGCAAAGGACGCGCAAGAGGAGCAAATTTCTTCAAGCGAGCGGCGGTACCCCGAGAGATTGCGCAAGCCACCTGGAGAATGGTGGAAGAATCACATCTTCCCTCAAGAGGATGACGAGCATGCGAATGTGGCATTATCGGATGGTCCATTGACCATTCGTGAAGCCATGCAAGGTGAGGATGCGGTCAAGTGGGAGCGCGCCATGCAAGAGGAGTACGACTCTCTAATTGCTAATGGTACGTGGCAATTAACTCCCATTTCAAAGGATCGCAACCCCATTGGTTGCAAATGGGTGTTTCGGACAAAGAGGGATGTTTCGGGTAATGTGGTGCATCACAAGGCAAGACTAGTAGCCAAGGGGTTCGCGCAAGTGCATGGGGTAGACTTTCACGAGACGTTTGCTCCTGTGGCCAAGTTCACCACCATTCGATGCATTCTTGCGATGGAGCGGCCGTGGACTTGGAAATGCATCAAATGGATGTTAAAACCGCATTTTTGAATGGCGATTTGGAGGAGGACATCTACATGGTGCAACCCAAGGGCTTTGTGCAACAAGGTAATGAGCACCTTGTTTGTAAGTTGCAAAAATCATTGTATAGGTTGAAACAATCTCCAAGAGCGTGGTACCAAAAGATTGACACGTTCTTGCTTGCACAGGTGTTTACTAGGAGCATTGCGGATCATAGTCTCTACTTCATGCAAGAGGGACAACATGTGGTGATTGTGATCATATATGTTGATGATTTGATCATTCTTGCAAGCCTCATGAGTTCAATGAATGCATTAAAAGGCATGCTTGAGAGAGAGTACGAGATGAGTAATCTTGGAGAATTGCACTTTTGTCTTGGTGTTGAGTTTGTGCGAGACAGGGCTACACGCACTATCACCATGAGTCAAGGCAAATATGTGATGGACGTGCTCAAGAGATTCGGGATGGAGGATTGTAAGCCCGTGGCAACACCATTGGATGCAAACTCCAAGCTTGTCAAGCTTTCGGAGGAGGAGTATGCGGCGGAGGCGAAATCGATGGCGGAGGTGCCATACAAGCAAGCGGTGGGGTCGTTGATGTATGCGATGATTGCGACACGGCCCGACCTCGCGTATCCAATTAGCGTGGTGAGTCAACACATGGCGAGACCGGGCTCAATGCATTGGATGGCGGTCAAGAGGATCATGCGCTACTTGAAGGGCACAAGCGATGTCAAGTCGTGTCTTGGCGGCAAAGACATTGTGTTGAGCGGCTATTGCGACGCGGACTACGCGGGAGACACGAGCAATCGAAGATCGACAACGGGCTACATGTTCAAGGTCGGATCGGGAGCGGTATCGTGGAATAGCAAGCGGCAACAAACCACGGCGACATCAACGGTGGAGGCCGAGTACATGGCTACGAGCCATGCCACGAAGGAGGCTATTTGGTTGAGGCAACTAATGGTGGATGTGGGTTGCACACAAGGTGAGGCCACAACGATCATGTGTGACAACCAAGGGTGCATTTCACTTGCAAAGAACCCTACACATCATTCACGCACGAAGCACATTGATGTGCAATACCACTTCATTTGGGAGAAGTTGGAATTGGAAGTTATACGGTTGGAGTATTGTCCAACGGAGCACATGGTGGCGGATGTGCTCACAAAGGGTCTTTGTAGAGACCGACACCAACGATTAGTAATAGCATTTGGACTTAGAGGCTTTGGCTCTACGCAAAGTGGGAGTATTGAGGTAATTGATGTACGGTAGTATTGCTAGGAGCCAAAGAGGTTCGGGTGCTAAATAATGGTGTGTGGGAAGAGGGGTTAGGCATGGGCTGATCTCTAGAGTGTCCTTGTGATGAGTTATCCCATATGGTTTGTCCATGGTGACCTCCTAGTGTACACTACTTAAGGTGGAAGGCCTTTGAGTAAAGATCATCTCTTTCTACGCATTCCTTGTGTGTGTGTGTGCCTTGTGCTCTCATCTCTTACCTTCAATAGTTTCTAGGGTGGCGATCGACTCTTCAGTTCAGCTTCGGCCTTCAAATAATGTTTAGCTATTGCCTTCAACATCTCATAAGGCCTCATAAGTTGTAGTCTCATTTTAATCCCGTCTATATTTAGACCAGAGGAAGGGTTCATTAAATTGAGACATTTCAATAAATTGAGACTTTTAAATGCCAAAACACATTTGAAATTACTATTTTGCAACTTTAGATCATAAAATGGGTTCATTAAATTGAGACATTTTAATAAATTGAGACTTTTAAATGCCAAAACACATTTGAAATTACTATTTTTAGATTCATGAAGTAGGATGCCACAACAATGAACCTTTGAAATATTCCATCTCATTCGAACCTCAATAAAACACAAATTCAAAGCAATAAATACCATTGCCATACAATATGCCAGATCTATCCTTCTACATAAAAGACGTATAGAAAATAATCAGACAATACCAACAGACGTAGTACATTAAAAGAGGGGGGGTAGTGGTGAGAACCACTGCTAGCCACTTTTTAAAATTCACAAGCTCAGCTTATCTCAGGGGATAGGTGGGGCCGGTTGGTTGGTACAACTTTCCTGCCATGATAACTCACCAGCAGCACCAAGCCATGTATATCACACTACTGCTCAACGAGCCCAACTGGTTTCGAACCCGGACCACATAATCGTGATACAACGCCCTTCACCAACCAACCAAAGAACTGATGACTTGGCGATAAAAACATTCACTAAAAATATCTTTACACAAAAAAGAATACATCCATCATTACTTTGGTATTGTTACTGTTACTTTGTTTTGGTTACTATATTGTCCATCCTCGAAAGGGGAGAGTAGTATTGTTCCAATGTCCCTTTGTCCGGTGGGCATCGGGTCATTGACATTACAAACGGACACTCTATTCACGCCGGCCCATTTCTTGGGTTGGTGTTTCTATCTAATCAACAATCAATACATTGCCAAACTGTTTCAATAAAATTGATAAAGTATATATATTTAAACACCTGAAAATAAGTAAATGCGAAGTGCACTCATCGCCACACCGTACAAATAAGACATCTTACGTACATATCAACCATTCATCCATCTCAAAAGTCTTGGCCACACCCTAAAACGAGGACAATTTCTATACCTATGAATTACTCATCCCTCCGAAATAGATGTGTCATCCCCAAAGTCAACCGTAAAAGCTTCCACTGATGCCTTGATGATGTCAATTTGTGGCTTTGGAATTGCAACCCTCGGATCAAAAGTTCCTACTCGCATTCGTGGCTTCCAAGCAGTCATGATACAGTCCGTACTAGACCACGTTGGGTTTAGGGCTCGATCTTCACGCCACACATTGCCTTTTTTTGTGTCCCATCCATCATATGTTTCCATATTGATGTGTCGCTCTGAAGCAGACGTCCAATATTGAATTTGGATCATATGCAAATGACCTGGATCCGGACTTGGATTTGTTATTGCTCTAGCAAGCCAGAATGGCCTTGCGTCACCGTCAGCACGACGGACTGCAACAAAGTATCCTGCAAACGTATCGCGATTGACACGGAATGAAGCGCGTGGACGATCACGTTTACGTCCAACAAATGGTGCATCCTCTGCATCTTCTTCTTGCAGTGTGCCATCCCTCCGCATCCGATCAGACTCGTCATGAGTGATCCTTGAACCCGGCCAAAATCCTTGTTGTAATATTTCACCTAGCTCCAGTGCAACATCGAGAGCAGTTCTAACACCTTTCCAATAATCTTTTAAAGGATCGTTCTTCCGTCTAAATTCTCCGGAGAGATCATCCTCTGTTATTCCATTCCGGTGTGCAATAAAACCGTTCAAACCTTTCTTAATCTCATCAAGTGAATGCATCTTTTGGGAAACTAGAGGAAAGGGATCACCGCTAGGAACTCTTGGATGCCCGTCTTCAGTTTCAGACCACAAGCGAATTCCGTTGCCATGCTCTGGCAACCACATCTTGTCCGTACACAAATTCTTGTACTCCATCAAAGGCCATCCACTAGAATCCATATAGAACTTGAATTGCTGGGATTTGGAATGACCCGATAAGAAGTCGTCGCCTGAGCCTAAATAACCATCAACGAAACTGTTGAAATCAGGAACCTCCTCAATAAAATGTGGAATCACAGGGTGTGCTTCACGCTCCATGAAGGATTTCATGAGTTTTGGAACTGTCGGATAGTTATTAGTCTTCAACCTCTCACTCCATCGGCCGAACATGGCATCAATGTCTTCGTGCGTGTGTCCCACTATGAGGAAGTTGATGTACACTTCGCGGAAAATGCCTTTGTATATCAGGAGTGAACAAAAGGCAAAGACCCATCTATGCTTATTGTCTCTTGAAGCATTATCCAACTACAACACCAGTACTGGGGGCAAAGATTGCGCTGGGACCAAAACCTTTGGTAGGGGAAGAAGGGAGTGCAAGCAAGATTCCGAACCCTGTAGAACCGCCTTGGTTAATGGTGATTGCGTATCCTCCTCCGAGAACAGCTTACGGGAGGAATTCCTCGGTGGTTCTTGAAAATCACGCAAAAGCTTTGCAATTGACCCAATGGTATGGTTGGAATTTGTAGGAAAGATGTCAAGGCCATAGTGCGCATATCGAACATCTCCATGTCCGTGAGCGATCATTCCCGTAACAGCTACAGGCATCCTCACGAAAGAGTCAGTAGCTTTGGTCTTGTGCGAAAAGTGTGGAGACGCCGTCTTGGAGTGATCCATTTTATCACGGATGATTGTTAGCATCCTATCATGGTCATTTTCGGAAAGGGTACGATTGAAATAGTAAAGTTCCCTATGTGCCCTCTGGACTCTGAGGTGGTTATCTAATGCCAGGTTCCACTTCTCTTGTGCATATGATAGCGGAGTGCACGCGCTCCGCAACTGCTTGTATTCATCACACAAACCACATCGAAAGAAACTATCTCCACGAGCCTTTGGAGCGTATTCTGGAAAAGAAGCACGCCGAATGTTGCTCAAGCCAGTTGAAGAAATTGGCTGCAAATCGAAAGCAGCATTTGCCTCATTGATGTGTTTCAACTGGTCACTCCAACGAAAAGCAAACGGCAAAACCATTGCCGCGACCTTCTGGCATGATGGGAGTGTTCTGGATTTGTGACGCATTTTGTCAGCGTCAGAGACTATTAGCGTTCGAAGTGTGGCAGTAGCTTGGACTGTATGTATTCGCGGCTTCTTCAACCCCACATTCCCATGCACCTCAGGTTGTTTCCCGCATTTGGCCATATCTCTGTACCTATAAAAGGTAGCCTTTGAAGTCTTGTGAATGGTCCACCAGGCCGTGGGACAAACTTCCCTACCTTTCAAGGTTATCCACTCCTTGCCAGCGATATCTTTGTGGATCTGCCTATGCACCTCAAGAAGACACTTCTTCCGCGCATATACTCCATCATTCACGTGTAGTTGAGTGCGAATGACTTGGATCTGCCCGCGCGGAAAGGGCTGCAAGGAATTTCTCTCGCAACAAGTAAGAGTGGAGACTGCAGTGATTGCTTCGGGAGCTAAGAGAGCCTCTTTCTTGGGGGGGTGGTAGTCTCCACTCTTTCACGAAAGGTATCATAGGAACGTACGCCTTTCCGACCTCTACGATCAAGAGCTTTCATGGCCACCCTATACTTATACGTCTGGTCATGGTCATAGAGACTAACGCCATCTAGGATGACATTTCTTATGTCCCAGGAGAGAATGGACCACATCCATCTGGACGGAACTTCATCCTCGCATAATGACTCCGCAATTTGGACGGCAACTCGATCATCACCAAGAGGCTTGTCGTTGTTTTCAAGAACGACAGCCGGATCAACATTCTGGCACAATGCTTTGGCGACGTCGAAACCTTCATTGTTGCGTAGAATGACAACTTTAAAATACCATTTCGAACGAGGAATCCCGTTGCATACAACGACGTCAGAAGGTAATACAGGCACATGCTTAGCGAATTCAGTAGGTTCATGTGCATCAATTCTGCAAAAAGACAACCTTTTTTAGTACAGGTGAGCGAAAACCAGTAGTGCGGAATTCTAACAAGTATGTGTATCTTCAAATTCCACCAGGCGTGATTACCATATCACTTGAGACACTGAAGCACCTATTGTCGCGTCGACGATACGAGATTACTCGATATGGTATTTAAGTCTTGCCTTGAGATATGATCACCCAACAATAAGAACATAATCGTCTTTAGGCCACACTCACCATCAAAGGGAATCATCTACCCAACGATAACTACGGGTAATACAAATATTTATTCTTGCTCGAAGAATTACCGTCTGCGGAAAATATTATTCAGAATTTCAAATATAATACTGACGCACTAGGAGAGAATGTCGGGTGTATCAGTAGTTTGAATATATCGTCAGACAGATAACATGCACAAGGGAATTGTTCGCTCGACGATATGTATGTACATGTATTCATCGATTCCCGTGAATGTACGAAATTATGGCCAGAGGATGAATCAGTGATAGTGGACATTATTGTGATATTAAAGAGGTTATCGTGGGGTCGACAATTACATTAAATGTTCAGCTATCACGCTTACTCGCACAGTTATCGTTGACCCGACGAAAATTCAGAGGAAGACGACAAGTTAATGGTAGAGAACAAATTATCGTGGATTCGACGATTACATTAAATTTTTAGCTATCACGATTACTAGTACAGTTATCGTTGACCCGACGATAACTCAGAGTAAGACGACAAGTTAATGGTAGTGAACAACTTATCGTGGGGTCGACGATAACATTGAATTATTTCTTATCATGCTTACATGCAAAATTATCGTTCACCCGACGATAACATGTTGCACAGCTAATTAAGTATAAAATCTACATTACCGATGGACCGACGATAACATTGACATTCTGATATAGTACAATTAGTTTATCAATGTTATCGTGGGGTCGACAAGTACTCGTAGAGCACAGCTTGAAGGAAAGTTTGCTCACAATTATTGTCGACTCGACGATATCCAACCCCATATCGTCGGGTCGACGATATCCATCCCCTTATCGTCCGGTCGACGATATCCATCCCCTTATCGTCCGGTCGACGATATCCATCCCCTTACGATCATCACCACGTTCAGTTATCAGTTATCGTCAGGTCGACGATAACCTCGAGGAAATAAGTTTAGACACTGTGGCCTACGCGAGATCATCTAATTCATGACAGCTTTAGTAAATAAGAGTAAAAAATTGACCGTAGCGTTATCGTCGACCCGATGATTCTATCCCCTTCATATTTGGAATGTATTTCGGAATTTCCGGCATAAATATCAAAAACCGGATAAACACTCTAACCAAGTACAACAGCAACTGATCCCGATGACTCAGTGAATTGTATCTGCAATCTTGAACGTCAAATGATGTGAATGTGATAACTGCAAGAAGGGCGTTAAAAACTACAAAGAGGGGTACCCGAAGAATTCCATCCGCTCCTTGCGAAGAAACCAGTGCTATGTAGAAGTAGGACCAAAAACCTTGGAGGAAAACGGAGCAAGCATACACCGTGCGGATCTGATATGAGCAGTAGAGAGTCAAGAAGAAACAAGCAGCACGAATGTGCATAAAGAGGTGAATGTCGACGTCGAGACCAAGCACATCCTTCAGAAAAGTTTGGGCGGGAAAAGAAACAGGGCGCGAATTCTCTATTTCAAATTCTTTATCATTGAGAGAATTGAAAGTGGTTTGAAAAATATTTTTTATTTAATATTTTAAAATAATATCACTTACACTTATTTTATTTTATTTTAAATCCAGACAATCTATTAGATTTTGATAGCGACAGTAACTGAGCGTTATAAGGTTTGTAGGTTTTGACAAGACGATAGGGGCCCTGTGTGAGGTGGATAACCTTCTAAATAAACGAACTTCTCAATGGCTTCATGACTTAGAGGGAATTTGGCCATTTTCATTATAAACGTGTTTAATCATGTCGACTCCTCCACAAGACCCAAGATTATATATCACAAGACCCGAGTGTATAATTCACACTGTAGCATATAAATAATCATGATTATAAGTGTTAAGAAATATTAATTATGGATTTTTGCTAATTGTAAAAGAGTATATTACTGAATAAAACATCAATATAATTTCTAATTACACAAGTATTGAGTAATTCATGTACAAGGTTTCGATTGTCACTTCATGTCAACATCAGGCTCGTAGTTTTCATTGTCTCTCTATTTAGTTTAGTTCATAGTTTTCACACAGTTTGATGCCACTGCTGTCATCTTCAGTCCAAATCGCTGCAATGAAGGATTTTATGCCGGATATTAAACTATCAACGTCAAAAGTGACTCTTTACAGGAGGCATATGCAGTGTGAGTCGCTCCTGAAGAGTCTCATTGTAGGGATGGAGGATGTTGAACTTGGAGCCCTACGTCTAAAATTCTTGGATCAAAAAGCTCTTGCGTTGTTCATCAAAGACTTACCGGATATAGGAAACGAGTAGCTCACTGTGAACATGAATGTGCACATCACGCAGCATTGATGAACCCCGGAATATAGAGTGACACGCCAGAGGAGTTGCTGCAGCGTGTCTATGCACGTGTTTAGTCGAACTGATCTTTACCGGGCTAGCTAACTTTTCAACGAAATTTGCAACAAGCAATGCGAGCTCTGCAAATCTGATCTTACTCAACGTATGCCTACTAAAATGAAATTGCAAATTCTTCATGCTCTTTCTTCAGGCTTTGAGAAACTTGGAATTCATTTGACAAGCTCGGTGACTGGGGCTATTCGGACAGTTGATGTACCGAACTAAGCAGTCATATCAAGCTAATAAACTCAATGATAAGTGAACTAAGAAGTCATAACGATCAAGTGATCTCAACAGCCGTGATTGAACTGAGCACAGTCAGCAGTCATATCATGTATTAACAGTTAGTATTTCTATACTTATTAACAATATGTTTTAGTGCAGGACTTCACCAGGTTTGCATTTATTCTTCATGGATGGTGTATCCAGTCTCTTCCACTTCATAGTTGAAACGAAGTAAAGGCCACTTTACTTTAGTAAGGGATACTTCTCAGTCTGTCAAATGTCAGTTAACGAGATAGTGGCTTCGTAATCTTATCTAATAGTGAACAACGAGAGGGGTTGTAATCAAAATACCTTTGATGCTTCTCTACGTCGCTTGGCTTCTGCATATCTTTATAACCATGGTGAGCGTACTTGTAGCCCACCGATAAGGATTTCATTAATATAGTTGTTAAGGACTGATAAGAGGCGCTGTTTTAATTTTGCCCTAGACTGCCATAAACATTAATTGTATAACATATAGTTGTATGTTGAAAGCGAAACTTTAAATGAGACATACATAACGTAAAAAATATTGACGATAATACAAAGATTTAAAATTATTCAAGATTTGAGACTCATAAAACTATATTTAATTTCCCTAAACTTTATTTAATAGTACTTCTATGTAATTAATTTAAATAATAACTATATTTAATTGATTTAAAGTTTTCTATATTACATATATTTTATTGACTATAGAATATTATATATTTTACCCATTTATAATTATAACAGCAATATTTTAGTTGATTAGTAAATCACTAATGACATTACAACATTAATAATGGAAGTAATTACATTTCATTTGAATGTTATTTACACGTCAAGAATATTAAATCAAATCAACATGAATTTATAAGAGTAACGTCGTCAACTCCTATTGTTTAATGTGAAATGCATTGTCTCGCTGTATAGTTAAACATTTTTTTGATTGTTTATATAGTACTTAATTATAAGAATATTAGTTCGTTTTCACTGTAATAATTGCATATGCTTTAATTTATAAAGAATTACTTAGATCTGTTATAAACTTTAGGTTCGTCTCTTTTAAAGTCTTTACGTTCATTTTTTAAGTACTTCGAACATATAAACAATTCATATTGTTGTTGATGACATTACCTATAATTTATAACAATTTTTGCTTGACATTAATGTTCTTAAACATTTCTCTTATTTAAACTACTTACACGAAGTAAGAAGTGAAATGGATGTTAATGATAGTAAAGTCACGCAAAAATTGTTATGAAAGTCACTAGTTGGTAGAAAATACTAATTACTAGTACTAGCAGAAAGAGTGACTAGCCAGTTTGTGAGTACAGTACGTTGGCTTAACTGCAACCTGATCGAAGCCCACTGGTCTGCAAAAGAGACTACAGTATGACAAAAGTCTGCCTCTCCAATGTAAGTTTGGGCTTCTTGATCCTTCTCTCTAGGTAGACGTCCTGGATTTTGTAGCTAAGCTTCTAGTGATCATCAAGAGCTTCAGAATTGGAGCCTGATGTGTTTATTTTTAAGAAGTTGTGAGCAGGTTATATGAGGTCTTTTCACTTGTTCAATTTTCTTTCCGTTTTAGAGCAACACATGCAATGTTCTTCTAGTGATGTACAGTACAGTTCTGAATTTTGTTTTCCACATTATGATCAATTGGACTGTGTCTTGGATTTTTTTTGTATCCCCAAGACATAGGCGGAGATGGAGTCGTCTGAACAAATGGAAGATAGGCTTCAAATTACATCTCTGACAGAGTCTTGTAAGAGAAAGTATCAACTTCACATGAAAATCAGTGAAGAGCAGACATACTCCCTCAACTCTGTATCCACGTCCAACATGCAACTAGGTAGCCAGCTCGTAATCCACAAACAGCCAGGTGATGACACTGTAAAGCGTTGCAAAATTAACTTTGGGTAAGATTAGGGCTTCCAGCCTTTAGTTTTCTTGATGTCATTGTGAAAGTATGAACTGGGATATGTTATGTAAGTACGTTAAAGAACTCGTGCAATCAAACTCTATTTTCGTTTTGATTAGACTTTGAATTTTTGAATTCCTACTGCACAAGCTATCGTGAATACCTTACATTCCATAGACCTCATTCCTGCATCATGTTTTGATTCTAATTAGACATTGATCATACAGTCTCTCTAAATTTATTATCTATTTTAATAGATACTTAACTTTAGTATCTATTTTAATATTTATTTAAATGTAGAATCTATTTTAATAGATATTTTAATAGATACTTAAATGTAGTATCTATTTTAATAGATATTTAAATGTAGTATCAATGTTAATAGATATTTAAATGTAGTATCTATTTTAATATCTATTTTAATAGATATTAAATGTAGTATCAATGTTAATAGATATTTAAATGTAGTATCAATTTTAATAGATACTTAACTTTAATAGTCATGCCAATATATATTTAAATTTGGCATGATATAGTATTATGTTCATAGGATCAGTCACCTTGCTGATAAGCCGAGCGGAGAGCCGAAATGGGAAAACTAGTTTCAGGTTTTAGATAGTTTAAGCTGCGATTTGGTATATCAAGTCCAAAATATTCTTCTACAAGTACTTTAGGATGATTTTTTAAGAATCGTTAATTTTCGTAACGCTGAGAAACGTTTAAGAATGAGCTTGACATTCACATATTTTGTATTTTGTTAACCCCTAAATGTCCTCACCTTTATCGAATTTGGGCAGTTTCGCAAAGATGCATATTAAAATGCAACTAACATGAGTATTTGAAACTTGATGCATGAATAAAAGTTATACATTTCTAAATTTAGATTCAATCTATACGGTTAGATCTCTGATTGCTATTACTAATATTTTTCTATAAATTTTGAAACATAAAATAAAAAAAATATTTTCTGATTCGATTACGGATAAGATTTTGACAATATGGGGATGAAATTTGTTGTGGTGGCTTATAATGTAGTACTCTAGGTGTAGTGATTTTTGGAGATTTTTTGAATGCTTGATTTTATGAGTTTATTTTTTCAAACACACTTTTATACTAAAATCTTTAGAATTTTAGGTGAAACACTGCTACACAAAAAGAGGCATAATTTTTTCAAGAATTGTTTCCTCTATGATTGGATCACACATACATGAAGCTACCTTCCCATAAAAAAATCAATAACAAAATCACACTACAAAAAGTGCATCACAAATGAGAAATTGCGGATGAAACTTTTACATCATGCAAAACATACATGGTTGGGCAGTTAGGGGTTAACTCCTAAACATCCCATCGTCTAAAACCAGAATCTTGAACAGATTTCAAGCCCCATAATTGTCCCGTACAATCTAAAGTCAGTATCATCTAAGTCACCTTTGCAAGCTTATTAAATCTTCTACTAATTAGAGTAAATCTTTAGTCATGAGGATATCTACTTTTGAGGCTACCATCAACTTCTATTAAAAATATCGGTATGTTCACAAGAAAAATGATAAATTAAGGCTCAGCCCACCCAAGACTGAGAGCCAAGCCTAGTCGGGAGCTATATCATGCAGACTCATTTGAGAATTGAGATACTTAGAGCTGCGATTTTAGGGGTTTAAATTCCAAAATACATTTAAAAAATTACTTTATAATGATACATTATTTTATAATTTTCATAATTTCCGTAACACTCGGGAACTTTTATAAGTGAACTTCATATGAATCAATTTAGTACAATTCTGTTAACCTCCAAACGTCCCAACATAGAAAAATGGATCATGAACGGATTTCAAACTATATAATTGTCTCGTACAATCTAGGATGATTGTCATCCATGTCACCTTTGCAAAACTATTAACTTCTCTACTAATTACAATAACTCTTTTGTCATGAATTAATGCTGATAATATTCGAGAGGCCTTCTAGTTCAAGTGAGCCAATATTGTTGAGTAGGTTTCATCTCTGCAATGCTCCTCTCATATACACCTCATCAGGGCTGTTCGGACGCTGGGACGCAGACGTACACGTCCGGACGTCCTCCGGACGCGGGCGTTCGGGTTTTAGCGCCCGATGACTTTCAAAAATATCGATGTTTTACTTTTACTGTCCGGCCGTCCGGCCGCGGGGTAAAAACCGTCCGCTTTGAGGACGGCCCAATCGGACGCGACTCTTAGAGAACGCGGATGGCGGACGGCGGACAATTCGGACGCTTGGAGGAGGGCATTGGACGGCTAGGTCGGATGGCGGACGGCCCAATCGGACGCATCTTTTGGAACAAGGTTGAACGGAGACGGATCGGATGTTGCTTTTGGAGGACGACTATGGGCAGACGGTAGTCGACCCGATCGGACGCTCCAAGCGGACGACGGATGGCGGACGGCCCGATCGGACGCGCCAAGCGGACGGCGAAAGGTGTCTAGTTTTTGGAATTGGAGGATTGAGTGTTGTGTTGCTTCACCTCAACTCTAATTTTTCTCTCCAGTCAAAGTCAACATTTATTTTGAGGTTACCCACGTTGTTCGAGGACTGTCTTAAGTACAAGACTACAAATATAGAATGTTCCTATATTTAATTTGCTTTATATTGAATTCTCCGACAACTATACTTGTCGGAATGGAACCCATCTTCATGTTGTCTCTACCTTCTTCTCTTTCTCTCCGTTTCCCTACTCCTTCTCGTTTTCCTTTGAATTCTTCTTCTTTGTTTAAAATTTGAAATTTGAAATTTTTGAAATTGAAATTTAAAATTTAAAATCGTATCATATTTCAAATTATTGAATTATTTTTTCTAAGAAAGTGGTAGGGTATACAAAAATAATAAAAAGAATATATATGAAATCTGTAAACATATATGAAATCCGTAAGAGCTATAAGTGTTCACAACTTGTGTTGAAAAATCAATTGAAATTAGGTGGAAAGAAAATAGCTAAAAATAAATTTCACATTCATTTAATAAAAATTTGACGAGTAGAAGAAGGTACAAATGGTCTAAAAATTACAATTGATAGTAATTTTGATACGAAATTGAAAAATACTAATTCCAACGATGAAACATTTGAATAAGCAAGAAATATCTTAGTTGTACCATTGAAAATTCTAAAAATTTGAATCAAAAAATATATATCGTATATTATTTATACCATCATTGTATGCAGATTTTTGCTGTCATAGGTGTCATACAATTGCTAAAAATAAAATTATTCAACATTTTATTTTTCAATGTAGATCCTACCTACCTGATAAATGGTTTGAAGTTTACAATAATTTAAAAAGGGATGCAAGCTTTGACATATAATTTTATTTGTTTTTAGCAAACTATAATCTTTTCAATACTTATTGAGATGATGCGTTCACGTGCAATAAAACATTATCCATAAAGCATAATGATCTATCTCAATTAATTTTCATGAAAAATTCACGAAAAGTCCATGAAGATCAATTAAGTCATTAGGACTTGCGTAAATTTTCAATAGTTCCAAATGACGCTACATGGTCCTTTAGAGGTTAATTGTTTCAAAAGATGTTTCTTTTTTGTAAATTTGTAATAGAAAAAATATCTTCATATAACCTACGAACAATACAAAGATAAATTTTTATGCCACTTCAAAATATACACTACTTAAAAACTTGTTGAGTTGCTTTGAAAAAACATAAATTTCACTTCAACATAAACGAATTCATTTCCCTATACCTTAAATAATTTGTGTCAATACTATTCTAAATACAACATATAATATGAACAAAAATATTTGGTATACAACATGCCTTGGCATAGAGAGATTTTTGCACATAGTTCTGAAAATATACGTTCGATTGTGATTTTACCCAAGTTTGAATATGTTTTGAAGTTCTTACGGGGCTTTGAAGTTTTTGCAACTGGCCGTCGGCCGACCGCGCATCAGTCAACCAGGCGCCGTCCGCCATCGCGGCCGTCCGATCTGACGGCCTGCAGGGCTTTGAAAAGGCCGTCCGAACCTTCAGAGGCCCATAACTTTGTCAAAACGTATCCAAATTGGACTTATGAGATGTTTTTGGCATCTACAGAAAATGTAGATGCCAAAAAACATCTCATAATCTCAATTTGGATGATTTTTGAGGAAGTTATGGGCCTCTGAAGGTTGTTGGCGGAGAAGTTGCCCTCAAGTCGTCCGATTAGGCGGACGGCCACCGCCGTCCGCCACATCCCAGTCGGACGGCCGCCGCCCAGGCAGCTGACCCCTCCCTCTCCTTCCATTGTCCCTTCTCCCTTCTCTTCCCAACTTCCTCTCATCCCCAACTCCCTCCCCTCCCTAACTCCCTCACTTTCTTGGCAGAACAAAGGGTCCTTCAGACTTTCTGTTTTAGGACGTGCAATCTTGCACGTGTAGGCCAAATCGGGAAATTTCTGACACGTGCACTAATAGACAAAAGAATGTCCGAAAGATTCTCTGGCGGAAAGGACCGGATCTACTCCGAGAGGAGCTATCGTTATGGGCATACGTTTAAACTATTGAACTTAATAGTTTCCTTTTTAAGTTTTTAATTAAAGTTTCGGGATGGTGGTGGGAAATTAAATTATTAGAGAGAAACAAAGGAATGAAATTTGGAGGGGGGGGGGTGGTAGATGGAAATTACAAACGAAAGATGGAACAATAATATTAAATAGGAGGGAAACTTGGAATTAAAATAAAAAAATAAAAAAATGAGAGATAAAGAAGGTAAGTAAGGCGAGGAGACAAGATTTAGAAATTACATTTCAAATAAAATAAGATGGGGATTGAAATTGTGTGGGGGAGGGGTAATATGTTGATTAAAATTGGAAGATAGTAAATTAGAATTACAAGTCAGGGATGGTAGACAAGTATTTTATTAGGGATGGTAGATACAAATTAAAATACAAGGCGGGGGGGGGGGGGGGGTAGAGGAGGATTTAAAGAACAAGGACCGAGTCATATCAAAAGGGTGGAGGTTAAAATAAGGAGGTTAGATGAAGGGATGGGATTAGGAAATCATAATTTAAAAATATTAGACGGAGATTGAAAGTGTGTGAGGGGGGAGGTACATGCTTATTGAAAATGAGGGATGGTAAATTAGAATTAGAAGTTGGGGACGGTATACGGGAATTAGAAAATGAGGGATAGTATATTAGAATTAGAAGTGGGGGATGGTAGACGGGAATTAGTATATGGAGGATGGTGGATAGGATTCAAAATTGGGAAGTCGTAGAGGAGGAATTTAAAAATGAGGTCCGAGTTGGTTTAGAAAAATATAGAGGCTAAAAAAGGTAAGCAATTTGAGGTGAAATTGTGGATGGCGGGGAAGAAGGAAATTAAATTTGGGGGATGTTAAATTAAAACAAGAAGTATCTATATCTTAGAAATGAGTACGTACTTTGAGATAGAATGGACAATTAAATAAACATATCCTTCAAAAGACATGCCCAAAGCCCATTTATGACTTATAATTCATGAATTTTTTTGTGCATTCTAATATATATATAAGTATATATCTTTAATTATTGTTTCGAAATCATTGTAGCATTTACTTGGAGAATTGAAGTGATTTAATAGGATCATGTCAATCATTGTACAATAAATAAGCATACTTTTTTTTCCCATAATCTTATAAATCTCTATTTTTATAGTATGTGTTTTATAAAAATAGACGCTTAAATTTTAAAACGCACAAATCCCTTGGAACATGCAAAGGACTCATTTGTTGTATATATCCATCCATTCTAAGTTTTATGTTTTTCTCTTACAAAATTCTCCTAATATATACATTGGAAATTAAATATATTCATGATCCACATATATTTTATAATTCAATGGAAATGGTCGCTTTTGCTCACACACTTGTATTCCATAACTCGTTTTTAAACAAAATTTCCCAAATTGTTTATCATAAAATATAAATTCCACCTAACATCCCCGACTTTTAATTCTACAATATACTATCCCTTGTTTTTAAAGTTCTATATACCATCCCCCACTTCTAATTCTAATATACTATCCCTCGTTTTCTAATTCCCGTATACCGTCCCAAACTTCTAATTCTAATTTACCATCCCTCATTTTCAATAAGCATGTACCTCCCCCCTCACACACTTTCAATCTCCGTCTAATATTTTTAAATTATGATTTCCTAATCCCATCCCTTCATCTAACCTCCTTATTTTAACCTCCACCCTTTTGATATGACTCGGTCCTTGTTATTTAAATCCTCCTCTACCCCCCCCCCCCCCCCCCCCCCCCCCCCCGCCTTGTATTTTAATTTGTATCTACCATCCCTAATAAAATACTTGTCTACCATCCCTGACTTGTAATTCTAATTTACTATCTTCCAATTTTAATCAACATATTACCCCTCCCCCACACAATTTCAATCCCCATCTTATTTTATTTGAAATGTAATTTCTAAATCTTGTCTCCTCGCCTTACTTACCTTCTTTATCTCTCATTTTTTTATTTTTTTATTTTAATTCCAAGTTTCCCTCCTATTTAATATTATTGTTCCATCTTTCGTTTGTAATTTCCATCTACCACCCCCCCCCCTCCAAATTTCATTCCTTTGTTTCTCTCTAATAATTTAATTTCCCACCACCATCCCGAAACTTTAATTAAAAACTTAAAAAGGAAACTATTAAGTTCAATAGTTTAAACGTATGCCCATAACGATAGCTCCTCTCGGAGTAGATCCGGTCCTTTCCGCCAGAGAATCTTTCGGACATTCTTTTGTCTATTAGTGCACGTGTCAGAAATTTCCCGATTTGGCCTACACGTGCAAGATTTGGCCTACACGTGCACGTCCTAAAACAGAAAGTCTGAAGGACCCTTTGTTCTGCCAAGAAAGTGAGGGAGTTAGGGAGGGGAGGGAGTTGGGGATGAGAGGAAGTTGGGAAGAGAAGGGAGAAGGGACAATGGAAGGAGAGGGAGGGGTCAGCTGCCTGGGCGGCGGCCGTCCGACTGGGATGTGGCGGACGGCGGTGGCCGTCCGCCTAATCGGACGACTTGAGGGCAACTTCTCCGCCAAACAACCTTCAGAGGCCCATAACTTCCTCAAAAGTCATTCAAATTGAGATTATGAGATGTTTTTTGGCATCTACATTTTCTGTAGATGCCAAAAAACATCTCATAAGCCCAATTTGGATACGTTTTGACAAAGTTATGGGCCTCTGAAGGTTAGGACGGCCTTTTCAAAGCCCTGCAAGCCGTTAGATCGGACGGCCGCGATGGCGGACGGCGCCTGGTTGACTGATGCGTGGTCGGCCGACGGCCGTCTCTAGGCATTTGGTGGTCGGCCGTCCGCCAGTTGCTGAAACTTCAAAGCCCCGTAAGAACTTCAAAACGTATTCAAACTTGGATAAAGTGACAATCAAACGAACATTTTCAAAACTATGTGCAAAAATCTCTCTATGAATGAAGAGTTATTTGGATGAATTACTATTCTATTATTTCTATAGTTGCATGTTTTCTTGTTCATAATAGAGACGTTGGGGTTTTTAAGGATTATGCAATAGTAATAGGTGACTTACTGTCTTTTAGGTTCATACAGAGAGGATGTTTTTATTCACTAATTAGTATACAGAGAAGTTATTGTAACCAACAAGAATAACTATTTGCAATAAATGTTAGAATGACCTTCATTGCGGATACTTGCCTGATGTAAGTATGGTTTTCCAATTTATTTGTTTATTGAATTTAAACCGTTTAACAAAATAGAAATAGCAGGCATCCCCTTTTAAATTATTGTAAATTTCAAAACATTTACGAAGTAGGTTATATGTACATTAAAAATAAAATGTTGAATAATTTTATTTCTAGCAATTATATGAAAGCTTTGACAAAAAAAATTGCATTCAAAGATGATATAAATAATGTATGAAATTTTATTTTTGACTCAAAATTTTAGAATCTTTAATTAAAAAAATAGGATATATTTTTGTTTATTAGAATGTCTCATCACTTTCCAATTTCATATCAAACCTACAATCAATTGTAATTTTATAACATTTTTACCTTCTACTACTTATATTTTATTTAATGAACATGAAATTATTTTAGGTTTTTTTTTTTTCCCATATACTCTCAATTGATTTTTCAACACAAGTTGTCAAACACTCATAGCTTTTACAGATTTCATATATATATTTACTAATAAAAAAATAAAAAAATAAAAATAAAAATATATATATATATATATATTCGTTTCTTAGAAAAAAGAATTCAATAATTTCAAATTTTAAAAATATTTTAAAAAATAATTTAATAATTTTTTGCAATAGTATGACAGCTATAACAACATAACTTTGCATACAAAGATGGTTTAAATAATTTATGATATTTTATTTTTGATGCAAATTTTTAGCATTTTCAATGACACAACTAAGATATTTCTTGCTTATAAGAGTGTTACATGATTGGAATCGGTATTTTTCAATTTTATATCAAAATTATTATGAATTGTAATTTTTTTACCGTTTGTACTTTCTTCTACTAGTTAAATTTTTATTAAATGAATATGAAATTTATTTTTAATTATTATCTTTTCCTCATAATTTGAATTGATTTTTCAACACAAGTTGTCAAACACTCATAGCTTTTCCGGATTTCATACATATTTACTAATTTCATACATATATACATATATACATATATACAAATATACATATATATATATGTATATTTTATTGTATTTGTTTATATATACACTACTACTTTTTTAGAAAAAAGAATTCCATAATTTGAAATATGGTAATATTTTAATTTTTAAATTTGAACTTCAAGAATTTCAAATCTCAAATTTTAAACAAAGAAGAAGAATTCAAAGGAAAACGAGAAGGAGTAGGGAAACGGAGAGAAAGAGAAGAATGGAGAGACAACATGAAGATGGGTTCTATTCCGACAAGTATAGTTGTTGGAGAATTCAATATAAAGCACATTAAATATAGGAACATTCTATGTTTGTAGTCTTGTACTTAAGACAGTCCTCGAAAAACGTGGGGAATCTCAAAATAAATGTTGACTTTGACTGGAGAGAAAAATTAGAGTTGAGGTGAAGCAACACAACACTCAATCCTCCAGTTCCAAAAACTTGACACCTTTCGCCGTCCGCTTGGCGCGTCCGATCGTGCCGTTCGCCATCCGCCGTCCGCTTGGCACGTACGATCGGGTTGTCTCCCGTCCTCCTCTCGCCGTCCTTCAAGAGTTGCGTCCGATCAACCGTCCGCCGTCTTCCAAAAGTTGAGTCCGATTGGGCCGTCCGCCAACCGACCTAGCCGTCCGTTAGCCTCCTACAAGAGAGTTGCGTCCGATCGGCCGTCCGCCATTCGACCTAGCCGTCCGCCAACTGACCTAGCCGTCCGTTGGCCTCCTACAAGAGAGTTGCGTCCGATCGGGCCGTCCGCCACCCACCTAGCCGTCCGTTCGCCTCTTCCAAGAGAGTTGCGTCCGATGTGATTGTCCGTCCGATTGACCGTCCGACAGGGTTAAAAAGCCGACCGCCAAGATAATTTGGAATTTACCTCGCGTACGCTTGCGTCCGCCTGTTTGGACGCGACGTCTGGATGTTCGGACGTCAAATCGGACGCGATTTGGTCCGAAGACGTCCGAAGTGACAACCCTGCACCTCATGTACAGCTGAGTTATGCTAATATCTTTTATTTAAGCTAACATCTTCTTCTGTTCAAAAGATCAGTATGATTAGGGGTAAAAGAAATTTTTTAGGCTCGGCCCACCCAAGACTGGGATCCGAGCTTCGGAGGCGTGCTTCAGAGCCGACCCTATAAACCAAGCCGGTTCCCGGAGCCAAGCCTAGGAGCCTAGAAAAAAATGAGGCATAATTTTTTTGAAAATTATTTTCTTTTCGATCGGATCACACATACATGAAGCTAACTTCCCATAATAAATTCTGTAAAAAAATCACACCACAAAAAGTGCATGACGGAAGAGATACTACACATGAAATCTGTACATCATGCAAAATAAGTAGGGTTGGGCAGTTAGGGGTTAATTTTCGTAACGCTCACAAGTGTTTAGGAATGAACTTGACACTCAAATATTTTGTATTTTGTTAACTCCTAAACATTTCAGCGTTTAGAAACAAAATCTTGAACAGATTTCAAGCCCCGTAATTGTCCCGTACAATCTAAAATCAGTAATATCCAAGTCACCGTTGCAAGCCTATTAAATCTTCTACTAATTAGAGTAAATCTTTAGTCACGAGAAAATGCTGATGATATTGCGGAGTTCTTCCAATGCAAGTGTGCCAAATCTTTTGGGTACTGGATTTCAACCCTGCAATGGTCCTTTCATGTACACCTCGTGGGCATCTCACATTTTTAGTCATGTTAATATCTATTTTTGAGGCTAGGATCTACTTGTGTTCAAAAGATTCGTATGTTTACGGGAAAATATATATATTTAGGCTCGGTCCACCCAAGCCTGGGAGCCGAGCTTCGGAGACCTGCATCGTTGCCGAGCTTAGGAGTCGAGCTGATTACCGGACCCGAGCCTGCAGGTTTGGCACAGGGTCGGGAGGTCGTCATCTTTGCCATTGCCTTGCATTTCTAGTGTTTCCTCATTTGAACTCTGCAGAGTTGCTGCGCCTGTGTTTTGAAGCTTGTACTCCTGTGTTTCCTTCCTTTCTAGCTAGCTCGCGTTTCCTTGCTTGCTACTACTGCTCATTTGTCGTACTTGTTCGTCGCTCCTCCTACTCAATTCACGGGCGAGTAGTTTAGGATTTAGGGTATTTTCTCCTGCTTCTGTACTTTAGGCACTATTATCTTAGCTCTTGCTGCAGTAGTTTACAGGTAGAATTAGGGTTCTCAGTACATAAGATTGAGATCAGAAGATTGGGTGTGGAGCGCCTATTCAAGTGGAGCGCATGCGGTTTTAGAAACTCGAGCTGGAGCGCCTGCGGCTGAGGTAATTCTAACCTTCTCATTTCTGCTTGCTAGGGTTTGCTAAACTGTCCATGTTTCGGTTTAGAGTAGCAAGTCCAAGGAGGGTTTGTCTAGTTTTGTAGGGTTTTAGGGTTTACGGATAACAATTCCTGTTTTCATACAAAACTAAAGGCTGGCTTTAGGGGTTAGTGTTTAGGGTCGAGATGCAATTGATCAGGTGCAGCTTGACAGTGAGTGGATGGAGTTGTGGTTGTTGCCTTGTCTGAGAAGGCTGTGCACTCCCTAAGTGATTATTATTCACAAACACTGACAGACTTCACGTTATTGGATTCTTTAAGCTGTACATTGCATGGCTAGGATTTAGCAGCTTATTTCATAGGTTTAGGGTCGTTTTGCTAGTGTTGGACGTGCTTGCCTGCTAGGATTCTGCTTGTTTGAAAGGCAGTGGAACAAAACTGAGATCTAAGTCTGTATATGAACATTGGTGTACTTGTTTTGTTTCTATCTGGCATAATTTAGGGTGGTTAAGGTTTGGTTTAGGATTTAGGGTTCTAATTTAAGTTCGTTTGTATTAGTCCTTCAATTTCCATATTTCTAGGGTTTTGGCTTGTTATGGGTCTTGTTTTAAGCTTGAGGCATAGAATTGTTGAATGATGCTTGATTTGTGACGTATATCATGCATGTAAATTTGGTCCCTTGTCGTTTTTAGTAAGCACTGACCGTGCATTCTATTCATAGCATCTGTGTATTGGACTTAATTCCTCTATCTTTGTCATCGTGAAGCGCAACTACACCAAGCCCAACTTCTTATACAAGGTAAAACTTTCAATGTCTATGGTCTGAATTAGGGTTTATGAATTTTGGTTTCCGAATTAGGGCATATGTATGTTTAAAGTCCATGTATCGTCGACTCGACGATACTGCACTAGATATACAGATTTAAGTCAACTTCCCAATAGCAGTAGACATCCAGATTGAAGTCACTTTAGAAACCAAACAGTACTGCAAATCACTTCACTAAGTTGAAAAGCGACTATTATCGTCGGGTCGACGATACCATAATGCACTAGGCCTTATCGTCAACCTTACGATACAAAAAATTCGGGATAAAGAATAAAAACACCGAAAAGAATCCAGATTCGTCAATACCAAAATCAGAATAGAGAAGTAACAAATAAAATGAAGACAATACATGCAGTAAACCTTGATGAATAAATACACTTCACCACTCACACATTAATTTAAAAACATTATAAGAACTTGTAAAGTGAACTTGTAAACTTATCATCGGGGCGATGATACCCATGTATTGTGCATTAAGACCGTTCTAACTATACGCCAAAATAATGCGAATAAATTAATTATAAATTCAACTAAAAATACATATTATCGTGATGATTACAGGCAGACGAGTCCCATAGTACGCACACATGGATTACTGAATCGTCGAATCGACGATACCGGTTCTTTGTTCAGAGTTCACACTATATCGTCGGGTCGACGATTCCTGCACAAATCCAGTAAAAGGGACAAAACAGAAACGAACACGGCCACATCAAAGTAACGATAGCACCAATGAACCATGGAAAACCAGAGAAACAAAATCAAGTCACCGCTGCAATTGTCGGGTCGACGATACAGTCTCCTGCGAAATACTTGAGCAACAAACAATGAATCAGATAAAATCAAATGAACAAAGGATAATAAAATAAATCAATGGATGACCATCATGAATGTCAAGTGATTAAGCCTTCAACTGCCGCCTATGTAATTCCTGATAACAAATACCATGTTAGATCTGCAAGGCCAATGCTTCATGCAAAAGGTAGTGCTATCGTCGAGTCGACGATTACTAAGACAAATCAATATTCTATACATGAAAGCTTCTGTGACCTCTAACAATTGATCATGATCTGTGCCACACATTGTAAAGAATGGCAGACGAAGACACTTACGATTACTCCGCAACCGCACCTCACCTTCAACCGTTCGTGTATCCCGTGACGGATGAGCCCTTCATCCCCAAAATGCAAGAAAACTACGAGAAGCTCTGGGAGTTTAAAGAACACATCCACACCTAGAGTTTTGGTGTGAACCGATTCAAGAATTACGTGTTCCTCCGCTACAAAGCTGAAGGAAAGACGTTCTACCTCAATTGGAATGTGCAGGAGAAAGTCTCCATCATTGAGAGTCATCGGGATGACTACGTCGTCATCGTGCTGCGCGGTGTCAATGACGACAAAACGGTCTTGGACCACTGTCATTCAACCATGATCGATGTCAACAAGAGCCACGGAAAATTCGATCTGGACAACCTCATCGCTTTCCTTGGAGGATCTGACATGGCCAGTCTCAACGAAGACTTTGCTAAATTTGGCTACGTTCCATGGGTGAATGGAACGACGAAGTTTTACGCCGATCGACTCATGCAAATCTATCAGACACTCGATCACTACGCGATGGAGCACGTAGAGCGGAGACCCACTGTCGGGAGAGGCGCAAATCGATCCCAGAGAAATACCTCAACTCCGCGAGCTGAGAGAAAGAATACCGTAGGAGGACCGGGAGGCAGAAAGGCCAAGCCAAGCCAGCCCAGAACGTCCAGCAAGAAAAGAGACGCCCCCGATACAGAGGCTGAAGGGTCCACCCGAAAGCGAAAGAGAAGCCTGACAAGTGCGTCTGGATCTGCAGCGGCTGGTGGAAGTTCAGGTTCGGCACTGACTACAATCTCAACTGATTCAGACACACAAGAGAAGATTCTAGATTGGGAGAAGACTGCACAGATACAGAAGGCGTTCTGGGCAGAGCATGAAGAGCTATTTCTAGATGAAATGGCAGTAAAAACGGTCCACATCAATAGTGCATTCTGGCAAACGACGAGTACGTCATTCGAACTTTGCAGAGGGACATTCTCGATGACGTGAAGAAGGAGCTCGTTCTGATGATCGACGTAAAGCAGAGGCAAATCGTCTGCTTAACGCCGGTTGACAACAATCATAAACTGCTCAAAAAGCGGCCTGGGACCTGGGAATAGATCATGAAGGGAAAGTTCATGATAATTAACGGGCAGCATAGCATTTACGCATCAAGAGAGTTACAAAATGGAGGATGCGGTGAGAAACGTCGAGATGAACTCCGCACGTGGGACGCGTACATTGTGTACTCTTGGGATGCAAATCAACTAAAGAATATCTCGAAGTACTACAACTGCACAAACCATCTAGACCACGCCCAGCCCACATGGGGTTACCAGATGATAAACTGTAGAAACATCTGGACCACATACAAACGTCCAACAAGCGATAAGGAGGAAGCGACGATGAGAAAGAATAACGCCTTCTACAGCTTCATCCGCTACAAGGTATCCTCTTATTCCCTCTCATTATCGTCGTGTCGACGATACATCGCGACAACTCCTAATATAGCCGTTCACTTGAATTCTAATGTTCCATTTCTCTATTGTGCAGGCCTTTACAGATGCTGTAGTACAAAGATTTCAGAGTATAAATCCGGATAAGGACGGGGCAACGGTGAAGGGCGTGTCAGACCTCAAAAATGAAATCCAAATAATCACCCTTCCGGACCATTTGTAGGCGCATTGGCATAAATTCCTTATCATGCATGCCAACGGGGACTTGATAGATCCGATAACCTTAGCGTCCTACAGGGATGGAAAGGATGGAAAGAAATGGAAGCCGAAGTCTTCCTCTTTGAAGAAGCAGTTCTTCAAATCCTTCGGGTGGTTCTCTGATAAGGATTTCGGAGTGGTGGCCCAGCATCTCCTAGGAGATACTCCAGGGCGGCGTGCGCCATATCCGAAAGTCTCAGTCCCGAAGACAAAGATTCTCGTGGCCGGCAACATGTCAGCCGCGGATTGGGCCGAGCGCCGAAAGCGCAAGAAAATTGTGCTGCAGGATATTATGTCCATAAAGCCAACCCTGAAATTCCTCGACAATGGCGGCGACGTCAATTCTGAGAAGTGGAGGCCGTGGAAGAAGAGGCATTTGTGGACGTCTGCAACGTGGGATTTCCTGCTCTCGCATCCGAATAAGGATTACTTCGTGAGGCGGCTCCGCAACGAAGGATGGCATAAGCGACCGAAGGACTACACGGCGGCGTTCCCGGAGGTTCATGACGCTGAAGTACCGTCTTCCGGATCTAGCAGGAGGAGTCCAGATCAGAGGAGTTGACATGAGTGTCAAAGCTCTGGTGACCAGCTCCAGTTACTCCTACACTTCTCGTCCAGTAAATCTGGCGGTGCTCGACGCCCGCGCAATTCCCAGGACTAAGCCAACCGAAAATGCAGGCGCAATCGACCCTTTCCTGGAATTCCTCGCCGATACCCTTGAGCCCGACATAATTGAGCCGAACATTTGGCTGATTATTCTGTCCGAGAAAGATGACTTCAAAGCTGCATTGACCTTTGCAGAAGACGAGCTCGATGAATATGAGGCACAGGTATCCACGTACGTTCCAAGCAGAGGGGAGATGCTCAACAACGTGACCAGCAGAAATATTGTCCCAGACGTCATACTTCTCTTTCTTTTCAAGAAAGATAATGAATTCGCCAAGGCTGCGCGGAAGTTAGTGACGAAGAAATACACTACTCCACTACTCTGTGAATATTAGAAGGATGCGCATGGAGTTCTACTTCCAGCTCTTGCACGCCTGTGCAGTTTCAAACGAGAACGTTCTGGGGATTTATGCGGGGGCGAAGTTCATGTTGGCATCGAAGCTATACGCCATATCTTATCGTCGGGTCGACGATGATGGTTTAAGTGTCATAATTTACAACGTCAATGCTCACCCTTATCCTCGGGTCGACAATACCAGTTGATCAGTTGTTGTTGAATGATTGATTTTGATGAAGACTAACCTGTAATGTTTTCTGTGCACATGTACGGAGCATATTACTACGGCTTCATTGATCGGGCACACGTGAAGGTAGACACGTAAATCGCCAGACTTGCAAGCAAGTTGGATCGGAACGATTTTATGTTCTTGAATTCGCCGTATGCCCTCGGGTACGAGATTCCCGCGTCTCGCAGCCCCGTGATCGTTCACTCCGACTCTCCTCCGTCCCCACCGATGACATTAGTGTCTCCAGCAGACCCTGCTCCATCTGTTGTCCGGCAGACAGAATCCGTGGGTGCGCATGTGTCAACTGATCCGAGCGTTGAGGGGATCGACCAATTCGGCACGAACACACTCCAGATCCGTCTGTGGATCAACCGAGATCGTGTCGACGGCAACCCTGAGCAGGCGATGGAGGAGGAGGGCGACGAAACCGGGTTAGAGGGTCGCGAAGATGAGCGGAATCAGGAGAATCCTGCGGAGGCTCGACATGAGCAGCCCTCTCAACAGCCTGAGGACAACTATGAGACGGACTTAGAGTATGATAATCGAGTTGTCCAGCAATCACAACCTTCAGACGATCATGAATCGGGGAATCCGCAGCTGGAGTCGTTCCGTGATTCTCCGGAGGATCCTGAGCTCGATCACGACATCCAGAAGTTCGTGGAAACCGTCGTGGAGCAGGCTGTCGAGGAGGCCCTGCTCCAAACTGTAGATCAGCAGGCGGAGAAGACGACGAATCCAGCTGCAGTCGGCCTGCAGACCTGGGACGTGGGCATGGAGCAGGCTGTGGAGAGGGTTGTGCCGGAGCCTGGGGAAAAGCAGGCGGCAGTGCATGACAAACCGCCGGGAGACGACGACGACGATATGACCATTACCCCGGTGGATACAAACCGTCCTCCCAATCCGCAGAACGTCGTTCTCTTGGAAAGTGATGACGAAAACGATCATCACTGCGATAGAGATGACGACGACAAGGAGCCTGGTTACAACAAGAAAGAGGTCATAGACAAAAAAATTGGGGGGAGGGTCAAGGTGGACAAAGACTGGTTCACCCAACATATGGAAATGCTGGCAAAAAGGGAGGCAAGGGCATAGCAGACGGAAGAAATTCAGAGGCAACTAGAGGAGTTAAAGAAGGCCATTGCTGCTGCTAATGCCGCCGCGGCTGCTGCTGCTGTTGATCAGCGAGCAGCCAAACCAACTCAGCAGATGAGCAAGCTAGAGAGTCAGCTCCAATTCATAGTCAAACATTTGAATGTCCCGCTGGAATTGATTCCGCTTGCTCTTGAGTCGCCCCCAATCGACACACCCAAACCTCATCTGCCATCCACTAGCGCTCCCGTTCCTAAGGTCAGGGAACATCATTCGGAGGAGACCCCCGATCGTCGACCCGACGATACGGTTGATGCAATGCCCATTGTCGGCGACCCTTCGCCTCTCCTTCTGTCTGCTAGCGCTCCCTTTTCTCCGGTTGTTGTGCATGAGCCGATGGAGACTCCTGATCGTCGACTCGACGATTCGGACGTTTCCGGCTCTTTGGCCCCTCTGGATCGTGTTCCATCCATTCCTCTGTTTCAAGTCGTTAGAATTCCTTCCCCCGAGGGGTCTACCTTCGAAGTCCAGGTTCCCCAATTGACAGAGGAGGAATTACCCCCTGCGCAAGATCGTCGAGTCGACGAAGCTGTCATGGCGGTTGAAAAGCCGGCGACTGAGGTCCGGGCTCCTGAGGCGTTGGTGTGCTCAACCTCTCGAGAGGACCTGTCGGAGTTGCAGTCGCCCTCCCGCATGGAGTTGGATTTGGTGGACTATAAGGTGGAGGAAGAAGACCGCGTGGACGACCACGACACCGAACTTCTAACCGCGTCAGACGTGCCATCGCAGGATCCAACCGAGCCGGATTAAGTACAACCCTCCAACCCTTATGATTTTGATTGATTCCAAGTTGCTTGGAGTCATTCATTTTGTGTCGCGGTGGGAACGGCTAGAATAAATCCTGTAGTAATCGTTTCTCATCTGGATTCATCGTTCTTGACAGGATGTCATCACCGGTCCTTGAATACCTGGCGCTGACGGCCATCCCGTCTGTGGCTGCCATCGTTGTACTCTAGTGTATCATAGTCTTCGGAGTAGTTTTGAATCCACTACAGACTTATGTTAATTATACAGATGTAATATTTTAACTTTGTAAATAAAGAGTGCGGAAGTTATACATATTTGAGCACCTGTCTAATTGTCTTTGCCTCTCAATGTGCCTATTGCTCAGCTCCCAAACAATATTTGCGTGCACCGTCCGCTACCAATGGAAGCAGTCTCCAATGGGAGACCGCAGTCGCTTAGGACATCAGATTGCTCCTACCCAGTCTCTGGCTCTCCCATTTCTGCGCTTAAACATGTAACTCCATCTCTTTGTTGTGATGTTTTGATTATATAGAATGCGAGGGTGGCAGAGAGATCGTGCAGAGGACCGTGCCTCCCGTACTACCCTCGCCGCGTAGGAAGTGGCTGAACATTGTCTTCGACTTGAATGGCATTCTCTGTCATACGGCGCAGAAGTTGTCCGGAGAAATTTTTTAGCCCGTATGAACTGCAAGACAATGTTCTCAGCCACAGAAATGTCACCATCATCGGTCCCAAGGCGGTCTTTACCAGGCAGAACATAGCTGAATTCCTCCGCGAGGTATCGTCCCTCGCGGACAGGGTGTTAGTTTGGACCTCCATGTTCAAGCGTAACGCTAAACCCATCGCGGGGCACCTCTTTAGAGTTTGTAAGGGGCCGTACCATCAAGGATTTCGGACCCCACTGATTCCGCACGACTTTAGCGCGATTTTTGATATTTCAAAGGTTCGTACAGTTTTCGCACTGATTCCGCATCGTTGCATCATTCATTGCAACTACACTGATATGACACGATGTTCGTACACGCGGATATAGTACTGATTCGACACGATTGATACATCTATTGAAAACGTATGAATTTAGCACTCTTTATAGTCGTCAAATGTCGTGTTCTAATCGTCTTAAAAACTACACTGATTCAGTGCATTTTTCATGCGACATCATCTTTTCCATATCTAGATTTTCTTTTCTTTCTATATCTAAATTTGATCAAAATAATATTCTTAAACAGTATTAAATATAATATTAAAAAATATTAAAAAAAAATTTAAATAGTATTAAAAAAGTATTAAATAATTATTTTTCTTGCTACGCACTTTAACTACACGGAAATTGCCCGAACCCACGGTGGGGCCCACCATGGCTTCTCAAGCTCTATCGCCGACGGTGGGATTCGATCTCACGACCTCCCGATTATCAACCAAGCTCCAAACCACCAAATCACCACAAACCCTCGATGCATAGAATGGAACTTTTTTGGTAATTATAAAAGATTGAAACCATTGGAAACACTTTTGTCATAATCATTGAGAAGACACTGCATCGACATCTTAGTAATGCATGTCACTTCCGTACGATAACGACACTTCTGAATGCACGTACGACGTGCGGAATCAGTGTTTAACGATAAACGCACTAAAATCGTGCAGAATCAGTGGGGTCTGAAATTCCTGATGACGATATCTTGAGCCAGGATCAGTGCTCGAAGATAGAGGTCTCGCCGGGGAGGTTCTTTTAAATCAGCATTGCGGTGCTGTGTATGAAAGTCGTCTCCGAGCACCTGTTCACCAATGTTAGCGGCGACACGTCCTTTTCCCTAGACAATACTCTTCTCATTGACGACTCTCCAGCCAAGAGCATTTGCAATGAGAATGGGAACGCTATATTCCTCCGCACTTGGAACCAACACGAACGGCAGGACGACGTCCTGATGGGGAGCTGCTGCCGTGGCTGCGCCGTCTGGACTCGAACTGCCAGCCGGTTCACATGCATAGATACGTGGAGGAGAATAGAATCGGCCTGAACCCTTTGCGACCCGGTGACTACCACGTGAAGGACATCATTAACGGCATGAGAGAGTCGTCCAATAACATGTGGCCCCGATACAGGCTTCTTGGGATAGGCGTAGTCATAGAGGGAGGACGCGTTATAGAGTAGACCCTCCGGACATTGGGTTTTTTTGACGATAATAAGGTTCCATTGACTATACTAGTTCCTATTGATTGCGTCTGCTATGTTCATTTGTAAATAATATTTTACATGCGTCATCGCGTTTTCACTCCATTTTGCGTTACTATTTGTTATGCTGTCGATGGTCCATGCGTGTTCCCCCTTCTCCATTCCAGGTTGTTTTGCTCTTGTTCTTCGTCCGGTAACGTGGGCTTGTGGTATATCTCCGTACTGCAGAAAGGATGCAATCGCGTTGATGGACCGTGGAATCGGCTTATCAGGAGTTTCCTCTCCGGATCCGAGTCCAACGGGGGGAGTTGCGACACGGCTCCGTATTCAAGACCTTACCTGTTATGGTCTGCCCAAACCGCTACGTCCGCGGCCATAGACTACTTGAAGGGTGACGTTGAGGCGGGCATTGTGAATAGCCCTTCGGACCACGGACCCGTTTGGACTCCGACCAAATCCCCGTCCCCGTTGAAGCGGGCAACGCCGAGTCGAGGGGATTGCTTCTCGCCTGAGCGGCGGATGGACTCCCCGACGAATCGCAAACTGATCCTCCCATTTGACGGCGCGCCCGCGCACCCTTGCCTCGATGATGCGATTCCGACTCCGACTTCTTTTCCTGTTGTTGTCACTAATGGATTGAAGGGCACACTGGCCTTGGACACTCGAACGAGGACGCTGAGGTCGAAGGCCACTTCTAGCGATACGGTGCTTCTGCTGAGGGATGGGCATCCTCGTCCCGCACAATTTGCGGGAGCCAGGCGAGCCCCTTCCGCAGAAGGTCTCGTAAAGCAATGTATCCTCATTGAGCCCTCCCCTTCTCTATTGCCCAAATCCACTGCGACCCCACTGCCCCACACAAAGACCCCTGCTCCGACGATGACAAAGCCGCCGCTTCGAGGGTCTAGATCACATTCCGCGTCTCACGACTAGGAAACCACTCGAAGGTCAAAACGAAAAGCCACCGAAGCTCAGAGCCTATGCGTACTCGATGCCTGGGCGGCTAACCCTAATCCCAACTACAGTGAACGATTAAAGGTTATCTTGAGAGGATTGGCCAAGCTCAAAGCGGAAGAGGCGGCGAAAGTCGTTTCCACGAAATCCGACAAGTAGTGTCTACGCTAGCCTGTGAATCCAAATCATATTTGTGATGTCTTTAGCATAAAGATGAGTTTACTATAAATAGATATCATAATAGCCGTACATATATTCCTTTGGATCTCACTGCCTCTTGTGGAAGAGAATGCAGCCTAAATTCCACTATTTGTTTTACTTCCATATTAAATTCACTCCGGAGGATTCTACCACAGTATATAGTATTCAGACACACTGTTAAATAAAAGGCTTTCTCTCTTTTGACCAAGTATTCTTATACTTCTAGTCCTGTTTACGAATCACTATTTCACTTCATGTTCTGTATAGATGTTACTGGAGTGGCATGTTTGACGTCGATTGTATCAAATTCTATACAATTTTTGATCGGTGTTCAATGTACGAGTTCAACATATCGTGAGGTTCAACAACTATTTCGTCACTAGAATTTTGTTTCGGTTTTTGAAAGTCTCAAAATGAGCATTTTGTTTCATATTAACGAATAAGGCCTTACATGACCGCGGCTGTCGAAGGGATACATCGACAATCGCCGTTGCGCAATCTCAAGCCTTTGTTGCGCCAGTCTCAATTCCTCTTTCTCATCTTGAACCGGAGCGGATCTCCTTCTGAATTTGTCATGCAACTTAGTCTTTTGAAGAGCCGCATTCACTGAAGGGAGACGAGTACGCAACGGCGCACGAGAGGGCACATGACCACGGGCTTGGGTTAGAGGAGGCGGGTCTGATGACATCATCGCAGAGTCATTCGGAAAGCATTTACAGTAGCAGAGGACTTGCATGGTTTGGGAATGTCGGAACCCTGCAAGTTCAACAGAATCTACATCAAGTATACATCAAGGCAAGACCATCTAAGCGAAATAATGGTGCGGGGAAAGAAAGTATTCGTACCTCAAGAGAATTAATTGGGTGTAAGGCGTCTTCATAAAGCTTTCTCTGAGGCACCCTATCCGACAGAGATTGCGAGCGACGAGAAGTAGAGGGTTCTCGTGACCGCAAAGGAGAAGGTGAGGACTTCGGCACAGGATGGGTACCTCCATTAGGAGGGCTGTCCACAACACCATGTTGAATTGGCTTGGTGGAAAAGTCCATCGTTGACTGGGCCGTAGCTGTCGAGCACAAGACGTTTCCTCTACTGAGTATAGCGTACTAGCTATAGTCCATGATAGAATCGGTGGACGCTGTGCTTTGGAGGCCAGCACCGTGGGCTGGAATGGCAGTGGCATACCTTGCCTGAAGAGAATTACCAATGAGGTCAAATTCCACCAGCGCATTGCAACGAAACAAAATTTCGAAGCAGTAAAAGAAAGAGAAGAAAAATGATGCAAACTGTATAAGGGTGTTCTTTCATTGAAGAATAATTTTAGAGTCTGTTTTATCAAGATTTCTGATAATTCATGCATCCGTAACATACAGGTTGTTTATCATTGTCGTAGCACGTGGTACCGGATATTCCCCTAGAACACACTTTTTCGTATTAAGATCGCTCGTAGAGGTGATTTCCGGGTTATCGTTCCGCGGAGACTCTGTGATGTGGGAAGTTTCCGGAGATGGTCCCGGATTGGTGACTACTCTCTCTCTCTGTCACTAGCTGAATCCCTCTTTCCTACTGAACCGGGTCTTCTCCTACTGACTGACCCGGTTATGACTAGATCCGGTTTTCGTCCGAGTTGGGAATTTATCCAACCCTACTCTGTCCGGTCTATCCAAACAACTCAAACCGGTTTACATTAACCTCTGTTTTCCTTCAGAGGCTTCTCCATTTACATTTAGCGGTGCTGGATTTAAAGACACACCCTTCCTGCTGATTCAAGTGATGGGAACTTCACTACCTTCCGGTTATCCTAACTCCACTCCTCAATCCAGGTAATTCCCGTACTGCACTTCAGCTGCAAATTCATCCCAAACCCACAGCTGGTCACTTAAGCGCAACCCGGGTTTCCCCCTTCTAAAAATTACTACAACGACTTGATAACCGGGATGGACCTTTACCCGGGGTATCCGGAATCGGTTCGACTCCTAACACTTCGTTTTACTCTGAGCATTCCGGTTCTCCTTATCACATGGTCTACCCAAGTGCTGGTACCTCAACCGGACTACCCGTCCAGGAGTTCTGAAAGAACCGGAATACCCCCCTCCTATCCACTCAGCCACTAACTCGGATTAAACCTTGCAACCGAGCACAGAACAACCCACCTTCAAACAATCTCTGAATTTGCCCAATACCCAGACTCTTAACTGGATCTACAACAGAACCCGGTTACTCTAGCTATTCTGTACCTTTCTGTCACATGATCTCCCCAGGTGCTGGCACCTCAACCGGACTACCCGTCCAGGAGTTCTGAGAGGACTGGAGTACCCCCCTCCTATCCACTCAGCCACTAACCCGGATTACACCTTGCAACCGAGCGCGGAACAACTAGATCTACAACAGAATCCGATCAACTCTTCCGGTTACCAAGGGACTTAATTGGACCACGATCTCAATCAACAACCACACACACACATACACAAACACTCCGGTCCGTAGAAGAGTATGCCTATGATCATTTACAAAGAGAAAATGGTACACAAAAGAAGACCCCAGGAATGAGGAACATCCCTGGATAAAAAGAAAACACAAAGCCCACCAGATCCGGGAAACCCGCAAATCCGGAAAAACCGGGGGGAGAAACCCCACGATTTAGTTCTCTTCCTACACTGCAACTAACATTAGAATCCTAAGAAAAAAACTAACTCCCAAGCAGAGTCCTACCCTACTTGCTCCAAAAAAAAGGTCCTGTTCAAAGTGGCCGGATCCGCAAAGTCCGGGCCACCGATTCCGGGCCTCCGATGATTCCGGGCAGCCGATGATTCCGGGCAGCTACTGGCCCACTTGCGGCTGCTATTCCCCATCTTCTAGGCTCTCCACCAAGATTAGATCCGCCGGCCTATCTCCCCGAGTTCTGCACCCCGCCGGCTGTCCCACCTGTTGCTTTTTCCCCCTGTCCGGGTGGACATCCATTGCCTCCATACCTTCGTTCAAATCCCGGACTTCTTCTGGGCTTACTCCCGCGGGTCGGACCATGTGGATTGGCTCCACATCCACCACGGTCCGGGAGGTAGTTTCCTCCTGATCCGACTCCTCCTCCGAAGAGCTTTCCCGGATGCATTCCGCCAGTACCCGGAACTCCACCAAATATGCTTCTACCTTGTCCGAGTACTCCCGGACTACATTCTTCATCCGGGCTGCTCCCTCCAATCCCGGTTGAAGTACCCGCTCGTCGTACAACCGGGCCTTCGTTTGTGCCTCCCCATCCGATTGAAACAACCCGGATAGCTTGGAGACGCATTGCCGGCTTGTCTGTGCCACCCTCCGGATGGTATCTTGTTGCTCTCGGATCTGCAACTCCTTCCTCTGTACGTTGGCCTCCATCTTGTTAACGTAGGCTACCTTTCGTTGCAGCTCCTCCTCGAATCCCTTCAAGAGAGCCGCAGATTCGCTCTCTGCCTCCCGGATATCCTGCAGTTGTCCGGTTAGCTCATTCTCCCTTTCCCTGCTCCGGATGAGTTTCCTCTGGAGCTTCCGAATCCGCGCCGGATACTCCAGAGCGTCGTTCGTCTTGTGAAGAGTCCCTGTCTCCCGGAGAGCAGCGAACATGGAGTTGTACTGCTCCGTAACCATGTCCAGTGCCACCCGTGTGTGCAGTAACATGTCCTCCATCCGGAGCGGTTCTCTTCGTTCCGCTAGCACATATCCGGATGGGCCTGCCTCCTGGACCGGTTCTGCTCCCGCTGGCATTCCCTGCTCCTGGTCCCCCTCGTCTCCGGTTTGCTCTTTGTCCTCCCCTGCTTCCTTGGGACGTTTGTTGAGTGGGGTCACCTTCCTGCGGGCCGGTCCGTTCTTCTTTCCAGGTGTGGTATCCGGTCCTTCCGGTTCTTCCCCCCCTTCAACCGTGAGGACTAACTTCCTCTTCCGTCCCTGGGATCGCGGCTGAGACGGACCTCCCTCCCGGTCTGTCCGGTTCTCTTCTTCCCTACGTTCTTGTGGAGCCGCCGGGGTAGAATCCTCCTCCATTGGTCCGAATCCCTCTACCGGGTGCTCCTGGGGCTGGGGTGGAGAAGGCATTGTCTCCTCCTCTGGCCTGGACTCCTCGATCGGATCCACCCGAGGTTGCGTCTGGGAAAGACCCCCTATCTCCGGTTGAGGAATTGCCTCTTGTCCTCTCGCCGGCTTCTTCCGGGTTAGCTTTGGCTGTGGAGAATCCTCCTCCTCATCCGGATCCTCCCTCGGCTTTGTTCTCTGCTCCGGCTGAGGTCTCGCTCCACCCGGTTGTTCTAGCCCCGGGTCCCTTCTCCTTTCCTGCCGCTCCTCGTGTTGCGGCCTGGCGCCACCCTGTCGGCCTCCCTCCGGGCGGTCTTCTCTCCACTTGGTCTTGTTCTCCGGATTGGGACTGGAATCGCCCGGTGGCCTTCTTACCGGTTGGTCTTCCTTCTCCTTCCGGCGCTCCTCTCCCCGGACTCTGCTTCTATCCGGTTGGGTTGCAGGTGGAGCCATCCTTCTCTCCTCTGGTCGGAACGACGAACCGGGTCTGCTGATCCCCGCTCCTCCTCCCGGAAGCGCCATCTTCTTCTTGGCCGGGCTTCTCACCCCCGGAATAGGCACAACCTCCAACCTCTTCTTCTCCCCTGCCGTGAGGCACTCATGTTTCTCGTACAAGTGGTAGAGAAATGGGGCTAACGGGCATCCCTTCTTGTTGTCGAGGTTGCCCGTCCACTTCTGCGTGTTCCGGTGGATCAGGATCGCCCAGTTGATCCGTTTCTTCCGGAAAAGGCCGGAGTAGATACCCCGGGCCAGCGTCACAGTGAGGGTGGTGGGCTTCTCCGGACTGAGGATGGGCACTACGTACTGGAGCAGCCGTTGCTCTCGGGGCAGTATACAATCTACCACCTTGAATCCGTCCTTGTCCGAGAGATGACTGAACCGCATCTTCACCCAGTCCGTGTCGCCCTTGCCTCTCGGTTCGAGGTCCTCATTGGTGTCCGGGAAGTTGTACAGTTCCCGCCACATCTCCCGGGTCCTACTGCCATACTTCGCCCAGATGGTTGTCCGGAAGGCGTTCACCATCGGCCCGCCCTCGATTTCCTCCAACATCCGGGAGTCCTGCACATCCCACACTCTCTCAAACAATCCCAAACACCCCATCTTCTGGAGGTCCTGCATTAGCTCGTCGAAGTCTTGCTCATGTTGCGGAATGTCTGGGCAGATACGTTTCTCCGGAATCTTGGCCCCGGCTTCCCTGCGTGCCATGGCTGCGGACCCCGGGCCGAATTCTTCACTCCTCCGGATGTGGCGCAGCTCCTTCTCCGGATGCACCCTCTCTTTCCTCGGTAAACCTCGTGCCTCCCGCTCCGGGCGCTTCCCTTTCCGCTTCCGTGGTGTTCTTCTAACCTCCCAGAGACCCCGCGACCCACTTCCTGGCTGCGCACTTCCTTTCTTCCTCAAACTCCGCCGGAAATGGCGGTGCGCATTGTCCGGATGCTCGCCTATTCCAAATTCTAACCTCGCGTCGCTGTTTCTCACCGGGTGTTCAGTTTCTCTCACTCCCGGACGCTCAGAATCTGCACAAGACGGTCGCTCAATGCCCTTTACTTCCGGTCCCACACTATCAACTCTACTGCTATCCGGAAGCTCGAAATTCTGCTGGCGTGGACAACTGGAACTGTAGAGAGTGAATGAACAGTGGGTCGCCCAATTTAGAGCGGCCCACTTCAATGATCGGACCGTGGCCGGGTCCATCGGAGACCCGTCCTCACCTATCCGGTCTCTCATCCGGTTTCCCACCGGAATCTGCTGTCGGTCTAGATCTATAGTAATTCCTCTAGGCTGCGCCCGGATGCCACTCTCTCTCTAAATAAATAACTGGGCCGTTATGGCCATTACTTCTCCTATTTATGGCGGAAAGAGTACTCCTAGTTGCCCTAGAAATCCTAACTAGCTGCTTTCGGTAAAACAAGGTTTGACAATCATTTGAAAGAGTGTCATATATATTGGGAAAGCTAGTATTGAGAGGGTCTATGGCGTGAAATAATGTATTTAAATGTAAGTATTTCGAAATGAATCCTAATAAAGTCGTTGAATCAATGTATTAAATGTAAAATCATGATGATTTCATTGACACAAGCTTTAAAATATTACCTTAAACGTTTTGTAATATGATTGTGGATCATTTTATCCTAAACCTTCGTGATTTAGACTTTTGTGATTCTAATAATAATGTCTTAATTTTCACGAAATTTCCAGATTATTTAGCTGATATAGAGTTGTATGATTCGAAAGTCATGAAATATTAAATATTTACAATTTAGTCATGCTTTTAACAATTTTGGTTTCACGAAGTAGATTGCATGGAGATGAGATTAAAATGATTTGAAATTTAATATTTGGACTTGAATCGTAGAAGTTATGAGCGAATGAAGTTTAACATATCTGATAATTAATTTGTCCAAATAATCATCGGTTAGAGTTTCGGGTAGAGTAATCTAATGCTTTTTGCGTATTAAAATTTATTTACAACTTGTGCATTTCTTTTTATCATGCTTTTGGATCATAATCTCTTGACATTTAGGATTGAGGCCCCATAATGTAGAACAATTTGCGATTTTGAATATTATTTACACGTAAAAAATACTCTAATAAAACACTTGCATGACTTGAATGTAATAATCATGCATTTGACAAATTAAATATGTTTGAAACTTGTTAAAATATAATTAAATGTGAATTAGTTGCAATTATTCTGTGAAATACTCGTATATAATTTTTTTAATTTTCCATATATCTATTTAATATATTTCATTATTTTGTAATTATTATGATAAATTATGGTTTTAAACTCAATAACACAATGAAGTAACACATTAAATTTAATTCTAACGGAAATACCTTGAACAGTTAGTATTGTTAATTGCTTGTATATATTTAAAAGAGTGCTCATTATTTACGACATTCAAGTAGATATTAACGAATGAATCATTTGTCATGAACTCATTCACTGACTATAATACTAGAATGCGTCCTGACTTGTATTTAAGTGGATTATATTTTGACATACTATTTTGCAGGCTTAATACTACAGTCAGTGCAAGATACATAGATACACTCAGGGAAGTCACTTAGTTAGTGTAAAATATGGGTACATATGAACGTACAAAGGGTATTTAATAGGGGGCTATAGGAAAGAATTGGAACATGCTACTATCTGTAGTATGTTTAGGGTATATTCTATGTATATTCCATATAAATTCCGGTAATATTCCTAAGTAAATTGGTTTTATCACACCGTATATTACTTTTGCAAATTTACAATTTTTATCTCAAATGAAAATCATGTTCAATAATTAAAGTCCTTCTCTACGCCAGTGTCTGAGAGTTCGATTGATAGTAGTGCAACGCTGAACTTGCAAAAATGATGTCATAGATTTTTCAAACACGACAATCGTTAGAAGTGACCATGTTTTGAAATATCTACTTTACAATTATTCTGCAGAAGTCCTACTCACCGGAGTCATTAAAATTTTGTAATGATCAAATGGAGACTGAATTTTTAATTTTAACTTTCAAAATTTACCATTAAATATCGGTGATAAAATTAGTAAATCCTACCGTACGGATGGAATCTAGAAGTCAAAATGGTGAACTTCCATTTTTATAAATATTCAAAATTAATCTTAGTCATAAATAGAAGTATCTGATAATGTTTACCGATATGTTCACTGGTTACCTCAGGGGATTGAATGCCGAGAATTTTGATAACTAGTATATGAGAACAAATCTTGGATTTCCTTTTTTCATTTCTGATGAATATTATAAATTTATAGGAGTAATATAGGGTATTTTAAAATAACTTAGAGAACATTCTAGGGATATTCTTAGAGTATACGATAACTAAATTATGAATTTTAGAATATGCAAAATCACTTCGTAGCACTTGATTAAATACCCTAAAACCGTACATGAAATTTACAGGAAGATTCCTCCCCGAGGTGGTTATTTTATTGTCAACTACGTTTGTACTTTCGACAAAACCAACATAGTGCATTTTGAATAATATTATTTTTATGATCTACAATTTAATATAGAGCAATGTCTCACTATAGAATTTTCCGATCTTTTTCTTTTTCGCCAAATTTTTTAAAAATTTTAAAAATAAAAATTTAATTTAATTTAATATTTTCATTTATTATTATTATTATTATTTTTATTTTTAAAAGAATTTTCTGTTTCCAATGTTCTTGTTACATAGGGATGTAATCTATATTTGAATGAAGTATACAAGTACTGTATAGAAATCTATTATTGTCGCGAATATTTTCAGTAAGCTTTCTTCCTCCACAGTTGTAAAGTGCACCTAACTTCGTGGACGATGCGATTTTTTAGTGGATGAGAAACGACGGTTCAAATTCTCCCTCCCTCTTCTCGCCACATCGTTCCCGCCATATTGTCTATAAATATTGAAGTGCGTCTGAAATATTCCTTTTCTCGTTTCATTGCGTGCTCATGCTCCTCCGTTCGCGCACTCCACCACACCCGTTCTTGTACTCTCTCATGGTTGAAGGGAGGATTTTCTTTTGCTTAGGCTTTTACGGAGAGTGCGTGTAGTTGCGGGCTGAGGTTGTAGAATCGTGTCAAGAGGCGCTGTGTCCACGACATATTCCGGTAAGGGATCACTACGTATTCAGAACTTCAATTTCTAGGGTTAGCGTGCACGATTTAGATAGGTTTCATTTTTAGTTGCATGTCAGACTGTTATGTTATTGTAATCATTCGAACGGCGCCTTCTTTCCCACAATTGTATTTGGAGTAGCTTTCATTTGCAATCCACAGTGCAGTTGCTCTTGCTTCGATTCGAAATGCAAAATGTACATGCCGTTGCTTCCCGATATTGTCGCCGTAAATTACGGGACATATTAGATCGACTCGATCTGATTATATCGCCTCGTAAGCGAGGGAGAGCCATCAACCAATTCAGGTCGAGTCGACCTAATTGGCACCAACGTTACCTACAATAATCCTTCAACCAGAGCGATATTCATCTTCAGGTTTAGGTCGACTCGACCTAATTGGCACCAACGTAACCTACATCTAGTCTTGTAATAGAGCTAGAAAGATCCTCCAGTTTAGGTCGACCCGACCTAAGTTTCACCTACATCACTATATTTTAGCCTGGAACTGGTGTGAGACTAATCTTTGGGTTTAGGTCGACTCGACCTAAATAAATCAAGTACTCCAGACTTGATCACCTGGCTTCTTGTTTCTTTTTCAGGTCGGGTCAAGCTGAACTCCGTAGATGGTATGTAATCTGTAATCCTAATTCAGATCGACTCGATCTAAAGTATATCGAGTCCTTCCTTTATGCAGACATTCTATATTGTATCCCATGCCATCTGTTCTGATCCATTTAGATCAAGGCGACCTAAATTGAGAGGACACTTCAATCTCATATAAGCAATACCCTTCTGTATGGGTCCATTGTATCCACATTTGAGATCGACCCGACCTAAACTACCCCGGATAGTTATCTTCTACTCAAAACCCAGAGGTGAGTCATATCTCTCATCCCAAATTTCAACTCAGCTCCTATCGACCTCAATTGAGGTACCTCTCCTTGACGATCATGGTATAAACGGATGGATGAGGAAAACCTTCACATCAAGTTAGCTCGATCCAACCTAAGTTGAGATAATAATGGAATCTATGTCTCTACAGCTCTCGATGGATACAGTTTAGGTCTTCCGGACCTACTTGAGATATGGTCAAGACAGATGAGGTCGATTCGACCTAAACGAAATCCGATGAATGACCATAGCCTTCCGCTCGGGACTGCAAAAGTATCCACCCTTTTGCATTTGAATCCCTCCAGTTCCGTATGTATATCTGGCATATCCCTCTTGAGATTTAGCTCGCCTAGAGCTAATCCAGAATATGAGGAGCCATCTCTAATGTTCCATCCTCTAACTTTCGGGCTTCCAATCGTTCATGTATCTTCAGGTCCTGTACTGGTGCCATGGACCCTGCTAGCGTGTCCAATGCTGGAATCGACTCCTCGGACGACGAATCTGAGGCACAGCACACACTTGATGTTGAGGTTCCGGATTGTGAAGGCATTCCTCGGCGTCAGTGGAATACTCAGTGTGTAGCTCTGTTCAATGACAACAGCTTGCATGTTAGGGACGAACTTGTCATAGCGTCAGCTCAACCCTTGTTCTCGGTGCAAACGGACCACTTAGAGACACTCACGTTGCTGTTCACATAGTCCGGAGTCATTGTGAGGTACACATCCCTCACGAGTGGAGGTACTCGTTGCGGGCTTGGCCGATTCGGCTTGTTCATATCAATGGAGCTAGCCTCCATGATCATGAACTTCGCGACAACAACAACCGTCACCAAGCTAGTCTCACGCAGCCCTCTTCCGCTAGGTCATCGAGATATACTAGTACAGTGAGGAATCCGCCCCGGGAGACTTCCATCAAATCGCAGCAACTCCTCACTCAAGACTCTATCAACTCCGTCTCCAGCAAAGTTTGTTGCTGCAAAAATTACGTTCAACCCTTTCCAAGGGATCAGATTCGTGCCTTCCATGAACGTATATATCAAGGCACCTCTTTCCAGTTCAGATTCCACATGAAGATGGACATCCACAGGCAGATTCACCGTGATTCTCAAAACCGGAGGGTTGAGACTATCGAAGGTATTGATATTTGCGTGCGAGCATGGATGCATATTGCAGGTGTCCCCGAAGCAACATTCTACCGTTATCAATCATATGCAGTGCAGGGGCGGCAAGCACATCCTCATGGAAATTCGGGAATCCAGAAGCCTCGTAATCACACCGTTCAAGCCACCGCCACGCTGCGATGTATTCTAGAGAAATCCGCGGACCACATGCCCCACCGCACGAGGACGCTTAAATCCGGGGAGAAGGTCGTTTCCATGATTCTGCCGGCAACCTTTCAGTGGAAAGACTCCATTTCGGAACTGAACAGGGTGAATGCAGCGTTTGGGTTGAAGGATGTCCCGCCTTCAAATTTGAGCAAGATCAGGACATCCACCTTTAGTGAGCTTCGACGCAAAGAAACCAGGTGACAATTTCGCTCGATGCGCAACGTGCGACAAATATCATTTTCTTTGGAGGGGATCAGTAGCTGGATCCCAGCAAGCATTGCTGTGGGCTAAGAGGTTAGACAAGCATCTGGCTCTTGCGCGTGCGCACCGAGAGTACTATTACGCCAACCGCACCCAATCTAGAGACTTCCCCGACGAGTGTCTCACGATCATGCATGACAAGATGGACCACTCGAAAACAGCTTCTTCGGTTTTCTCCCACAAGAGCAAAGAGATTGATGGCCTTGTGAAGTTGCCCGTTTCCGTTAATGGTATGCTTGCACATGGCCACGGCGATGTGCGCTATGCGCATTACGGCCTGGATCTATTCTCGCACGATTCCAATTACACTATCGGCTCAATGGCCAAGTTGTTGCGGGATCTAGAGTTGCCTCCTAAGTTTGCATCTGGGGAATTGTTTGTGGGATCAAGGTCATCTCCATTGTTTGATGTTGTGCTTAAGGGGGCAGAGACTTGTGAACCATCGTTGCGTCCTACCGCTGGAACCTCTCCTCTAGCGACTCTTTTGCCGCCCGTTCTCCATGTGCACGTGGACAATGCTACCGGAGACAACAAGAATAGATATGTTTTTTGTTTTTGGTCTCTTCTAAT